>JAQPPZ010000672.1:2500000-3750000 GCA_028583015.1 Wollemia nobilis | reverse complement strand
TAAAGTTATTAACAAAATAGATAGAAGATTTTGCTTGGACTTATCAAGATATTCCAATACTAGATCCTAATATGGTCACGCATAATCTTACATTGGACCCAAGTGTCAACCCAGTTAAGGAAAAGTTACGTAAGACGCATCCAACAATCGCCTTGATGGTCAAAGATGAATTGCAAAAAATGTTGAACACTGACTTTATTATATCAGTATACTATCCACCATGGGTTTCAAACATGGTCCCAATAAAGAAACCTTATGGGAGGATTTGCATTTACACTAATTTTAGAGATCTCAATAAAGTGAGTCCTAAGGATGAGTTCCCTTTACCAAACATTGATGCATTGGTAGATGATACAGCAGGACACAAAATGTTATCCCTTATGGATGGTTTCTCTGCATACAATCAAATTCATATTAATCCTGAATACCAAATCAAAATGGTGTTCACAACACCTTGGGGGACATTCTGTTATAATTGCATACCTTTTGGCCTTAAGAACACTGGCACTACCTACTAACAAGCCATGACATATACCTTCCATGATTACATACATGTGATTCTCGAATATTACATGGATGACTTACTGGCCAAGTCTCTATTATGCCATAAGCATATCAATGTCTTGTGAAAGGTTTTAGATAACCTCATTGAGTATAAGGTCAAGCTAAATTCCAAGAAGTGTGTCTTTGGTGTCACATATAGTAAACTCTTGGGATTCAATCTCAAAGTGAGGCATAGAAGTAGATCCAAACAAGGTCAAGGTAATTCTAGAAACACCTCCCCCCACAACTATCAAGCAGCTACATAGCTTGCAAGGAAAGGTTGCATCCATAAAGTGCTTCAGATCACAATTATTGGATAAGTGTCGACCCATGAACAAATTGCTACACAAGGGGATCTCATTTAATTGGGATGAAGAATGTCAAAATATATTTGATTATATTAAGAAATACCTATATTTGCCACTAGTATGTGCTCCTCTGTGACTAGGAGTTTCATTCTATATTTACATCTCAGCTACTGAGCTTGCATTGGGCACCATGTTAGCCTACAAGAATAAACTTCATAAAGAATAGGCTATAAATTATATTAGCCATACCCTAGTCATCTATGAGGTAAATTATGTATACATTGAGAATTTATGCTTAGTAGTGGTCTTTGCCACTAAAAATATATGCCATTACATTCTCAATCATACCATTTATGTAGTCTCAAAATAAAACCCATTGTGTTACATGATGTGTCAAACTTACCATAGTAGTCGCATGGTAAACTTGATTATGTTGTTGATGGAATTTGACCCATATTTCATTGGATAGAAATCAATCAAAGGATAGGTCATAGCTGATCAACTAGTAGAGGCTCCTATCTAGGATGAACAACCTCTCACTATAGAGATTCTCAGCGATGGATTTTTTCATGTCTCAGAATCACCACATCCTAAAGATCTTAATACATAGACATACATAAATTTGTTTTTCAATGGTTCTAAGTGCGAGCAAGGGGGTGATACGAGAATCATGTTTTTCATACCACAAGGGGATCTAATACCCTTTTCATTTAAAATTGATTTCCCATGCACCAATAAAAATTTCGAGTATGAATCCCTTCTCATAGGACTTCAAATGGCTATCGCCATGAAAATATCAAAGCTAAAAAAAGTTTATGATTCCTTGCTTATAGTTAATCATATCAAAGGGATATTCTAGTGTAGGTGCCCTATATTTTTGTCGACACCTAAAACATTTCATTTCAATGGTGACTACTCATATGGGACATGCTAGAAGACCATATGGAAGACCTTTGGATAAATCCAAGGTATAGCAGTAGTTTTTACCACTCAATGGGGCATCTTTGCCTAGTCAGTGCTAGTCGTGGATGACACCCATGGTTAGAAGTGTTGATCATGGTTGATAGCTGTGACCCCCAATATACCAATTGGGGACCACAATTGACACCTTTGGTTAGTACTGTAACAAAATCGGGTGACCAAAACCTATTCAAATTAGTTGCAATAGTCATTTGTGATGGTTTTCAGAGCAGTTCGGGCTAGGAAGCATCCAAAAGCTTCCTCCCAACTACCAATTCTTGTTCTTGGCTTCTCCATGAAGCTAGAGCAAGGATTTTGGGAGTCTACTTAAAGGCCCCAATTTCAGAGAGCAACCATCCTGAAGAATAGCTAAATTGCACATAGCGGAACCCTATAGGATTGGAGAGCAATTTCATATCCCCTTGAGGAGTAATGAAGTGTTGTCCAATTGATCAATGAAAACTATGCATGCAACAATGGAGATCTCAAGAGCTTGAGGAACAAGCTTAAAAATTGACATACCTCTATTACTAATTACATTGAATTCAACCACCAATCTATTTTAGAACACCAAGGCAACCCTTGAACATCAATTCCTTGGAGGATTTGAGATTTTCTAGCCTTGGTTGCAAGAGAAAGGACACTTTCATCTTAACCACGGCTATGAGCCAGGTTAATAGTTCCAACTACACCTCAGACCTACGGCTAGGGTTTGATGCTATTCTTCCTCTATTTTAGCAATAGTTTTCCACTTTTAGTCATGCAATTAGCTTAATCTAGCATATATCTACATTTTAGCAGATATTTGACCTGTTAATTTAGGAATTAGAGATAGATTTGCTTCACCTTTCCTTGCATTTGTTAATATAGATTAGTTTCATGGAATTCAAGTTTTCTAATGGTTAATTAGGATGTTTCTTAGCTAGATTCATGCTTCTTTACATGATATATTACAATTTTCTCATTTCTTGCATAGATTGATAGTTTTACATGCTTTCTTGATTTCATTCTATTCTTTGTGCAAGATTACACTCAAAGCCTCATCAAGAGAGGCCTCCTTTGTTACTAATTGCTTCTTGTTGTTTCTTGATTGCAAAGAATAGTTATTTAAAGAGACAAAGCATACAATTCCTTCCTCAACACGAATAAGAGGGTCATTGACACCCTAGAGCAGTTCATGTCACCCTTAAAGGCACTTGGAAATCACACCTACCCTTGAGAGGAAAAAAATTACATCCTATTGTAACAATTGTATCAAGATGATTATCCCTAAGAGGGATGTACTTGTAATTTGAGTTTGGATTCAAATATAATGAAATAAAGCATGTTTTATTGATCAATTTGTTGTCAATTTCTTGTTCTTATATCCATTTTATGTTTTTGTCAATTCTTGCAATAGGATTTCGATCAGGTGTGAGCCTTTTTTTTAGTTACAGAAGGTGATCACATATGTCAATTGAACCAAAAATTGATAAGGATGTTGGTATAGATCTCGATAATCCTCATAACATCAAATTAGGGGAAGGTTTATCCCCTGATGAACAAGTTGATTATATAAAGTTATTAACAAAATAGATAGAAGATTTTGCTTGGACTTATCAAGATATTCCAATACTAGATCCTAATATGGTCACGCATAATCTTACATTGGACCCAAGTGTCAACCCAGTTAAGGAAAAGTTACGTAAGACGCATCCAACAATCGCCTTGATGGTCAAAGATGAATTGCAAAAAATGTTGAACACTGACTTTATTATATCAGTAGACTATCCACCATGGGTTTCAAACATGGTCCCAATAAAGAAACCTTATGGGAGGATTTGCATTTACACTAATTTTAGAGATCTCAACAAAGTGAGTCCTAAGGATGAGTTCCCTTTACCAAACATTGATGCATTGGTAGATGCTACAGCAGGACACAAAATGTTATCCCTTATGGATGGTTTCTCTGCATACAATCAAATTCATATTAATCCTGAATACCAAATCAAAATGGTGTTCACAACACCTTGGGGGACATTCTGTTATAATTGCATACCTTTTGGCCTTAAGAACACTGGCACTACCTACTAACAAGCCATGACATATACCTTCCATGATTACATACATGTGATTCTCGAATATTACATGGATGACTTACTGGCCAAGTCTCTATTATGCCATAAGCATATCAATGTCTTGTGAAAGGTTTTAGATAACCTCATTGAGTATAAGGTCAAGCTAAATTCCAAGAAGTGTGTCTTTGGTGTCACATATAGTAAACTATTGGGATTCAATCTCAAAGTGAGGCATAGAAGTAGATCCAAACAAGGTCAAGGTAATTCTAGAAACACCTCCTCCCACAACTATCAAGCAGCTACATAGCTTGCAAGGAAAGGTTGCATCCATAAAGTGCTTCATATCACAATTATTGGATAAGTGTCGACCCATGAACAAATTGCTACACAAGGGGATCTCATTTCATTGGGATGAAGATTGTCAAAATATATTTGATTATATTAAGAAATACCTATATTTGCCACTAGTATGTGCTCCTCAATGACTAGGAGTTTCATTCTATATTTACATCTCAACTACTGAGCTTGCATTGGGCACCATGTTAGACTACAAGAATAAACTTCATAAAGAATAGGCTATAAATTATATTAGCCATACCCTAGTCATCTATGAGGTAAATTATGTATACATTGAGAATTTATGCTTAGTAGTGGTCTTTGCCACTAAAAATATATGCCATTACATTCTCAATCATACCATGTATATAGTCTCAAAATAAAACCCATTGTGTTACATGATGTGTCAAACTTACCATATTAGTCGCACGGCAAACTTGATTATGTTGTTGATGGAATTTGACCTAGATTTCATTGGATAGAAATCAATCAAAGGAAGGGTCATAGCTGATCAACTAGTAGAGTCTCCTCTCTAGGATGACTAGCCTCTCACTATAGATCTTCTCAATGATGGATTTTTTCATGTCTCAGAATCACCACATCCTAAAGATCTTAAGACACAGACATACATAAATTTGTTTTTCAATGGTTCTAAGTGCGAGCAAGGGGGTGATACGAGAATCATGTTTTTCATACCACAAGGGGATCTAATACCCTTTTCATTTAAACTTGATTTCCCATGCACCAATAAAAATGTCGAGTATGAATCCCTTCTCATAGGACTTCAAATGGCTATTGCCATGAAAATATCAAAGCTAAACATTTTTTATGATTCCTTGCTTATAGTTAATCATATCAAAGGGATATTCTAGTGTAGGTGCCCTATATTGCTGTAGACACCTAAAACATTTCATTTCAATGGTGACTACTCATATGGGACATGCTAGAAGACCATATGGAAGACCTTTTGATAAATCCAAGGTATAGCAGTGGTTTTTACCACTCAATGGGGCATCTTTGCCTAGTCAGTACTAGCCATGGATGGCACCCATGGTTAGAAATGTTGATCATGGCTGATAGCCGTGACCCCCAATCTACCAATTGGGGACCACAATTGACACCTTTGGTTAGTACTATAACAAACTCGGGTGACCATAACCTATTCAAATCAGTTTCAATAGCCGTTTGTGATGGTTTTCAGATCATTTTAGGATAGGAAGCATCCAAAAGCTTCCTCCCAACTACCAATTCTTTTTCTTGGCTTCTCCATGAAGCTAGAGCAAGGATTTTGGGATTCTACTTAAAGTCCCTAATTTCATAGAGCAACCATCCTGAAGAATAGCTAAATTACACATAGCAGAGCCCTATAGGATTGGAGAGCAATTTCATATCCCCTTGAGGAGTAATGAAGTGTTGTCCAATTGATCAATGAAAACTATGCATGCAACAATGGAGATCTCAAGAGCTTGAGGAACAAGCTTAAAATTTGACACACCTCTATTGCTAATTACATTGAATTCAACCACCAATCTATTTTAGAACACCGAGGCAACCCTTGAACATCAATTCCTTGGAGGATTTGAGATTTTCTAGCCTTGGTTGCAAGAGAAAGGACACTTTCATCTTAACCGTGGCTATGAGCTAGGTTAACAATGCCAACTACACCTCAGACCTACGGCTAGGGTTTGATGCTCTTCTTCCTCTATTTTACCAATAGTTTTCCACTTTTAGTCATGCAATTAGCTTAATCTAGCATATATCTACATTTTAGCAGATATTTGACTGGTTAATTTAGGAATTAGAGATAGATTTGTTTCACCTTTCCTTGCATTTGTTAATCTAGATTAGTTTCATGGAATTCAAGTTTTCTAATGGTTAATTAGGATGTTTCTTAGCTAGATTCATGCTTCTTTACATGATATATTACAATTTCCTCATTTCTTGCATAGATTGATAGTTTTACATTCTTTCTTGATTTCATGCTATTCTTTGTGCAAGATTCCACTCAAAGCCTCATCAAGAGAGGCCTCCTTTGTTACTAATTGCTTCTTGTTGTTTCTTGATCACAAAGAATAGGTATTTAAAGAGACAAAGCATACAATTCCTTCCTCAATGTGAAGAATAGGGTCATTGACACCCTAGAGCAGTTCATGTCACCCTTAAAGGCACTTGGAAATCACACCTACCCTTGAGAGGAAAACAATTACATCCTATTGTAACAATTGTATCAAGATGATTATCCCTAAGAGGGATGTACTTGTAATTTGAGTTTGGATTCAAATATAATGAAATAAAGCATGTTTTATTGATCAATTTTTTGTTAATTTCTTGTTCTTGTATCCATTTTATGTTTTTGTCAATTCTTGCAATAGGATTTTGATCGGGTGTGAGCCTTTTTGTTGGTTACAAAAGGTGATCACGACAGAAACCCCAAAAATTTAACAATAACTGATGTTTTTCCCTATTATTTTGTTGCAGGTGCTAACTGTGGGTAACAACCATGGTTCTCAATGCTAACCATGGTTCACACCTATCGTTCAAAGTGCTAATCATGGTTGACACCTATGGTTCATAGTCGTAGTCGCACCTGACAGACGTGGTCAACAGAGAACAAAAAAATAGCAAAATCAGACATCACCAGCAGACTTGGACCTGAGGTAGGAGCATTTTTCCCTCTCTATATTTTTTTTCTATGTTTTTACAAAATAAAAATGCAATAGATGGATGCTAATTATAAAACTTATGTAGAAATAGGAAAATCCTAGTTCATTTTTTTTAGTTTTTTACTAGTCGTTGCTAGGAATAGTGGATCTCTTATTGCAGTCTGCCCTAGTCTCCAGTGGTCTAGGACATTCATTGTTTAATATTTTGTATGTTTGAGGCCTAATCAATGGCCATTTTCATCATAGATAGTTGCACTCTCTGAATATCATCTAGTGTAATTTTGTACTCTCTAAAAAGCAAACGTTCTTTTGAAAAGCATGTAGGAGAATCATGTGAATGTTGTTTTATGCATTTTATTTTCATTTAAAGTAAAAATAACCCCACACACCACATTTTATTTAAACATCAGTGGCGTTGGGCTCTCACATCCAACCCATTTGATTGAGACCAATAGTGGATGTCATTACCACATGGTTGGCTCATATGAAATTGTATTATCGGGACCTACTCGTGGCCAAGGCCGACCCAAGAACTATCCTATCTATGCAAAATAGTGCGCACTCATCTTCGAAAGAGTGTATCATTATGCACGGTGTGCTGGGTGAGGGTTGGTAGTACCTATGCTATGTTGTTGTATGCTATGTTGTTGTATGCTATGTTGTTGAGTATGGACTTCACTCCCATATTCGTCTTGTGTGAGTATATAGGTGAAAAACCTTTGAATAAATTTAGTATAACATCAACTCTTGAAAAACACAATAAGAGTTCAGAGTATATTCACAAAAAATCAAATGCACTAAACTAGTTTTAGGACACACATCTAATCCTTAAAAGATATAATTATATTGTCTACTTTGTGTGTTGCATTATTGTTAGGATAATTAACATAAGATATTTGATTTTGGGCCAAACCCTAACCCTAATAATATTAATTATTTTTTATTTGATAAATTATGAGACTAGGCAGTACGGGAGGAGCGAATAATGGAACCTAGAATTAACTTGGGGCCCATGATGGAAAACAACCAATGGAAACCACACATGGGGAAAATTCCACACTCACCACCATTGAGCGATGCTCCCACAGGAGAGGATGGAGCATATTTTTGGGCCATGATTCGATCATTTGAGGGGTTGGGTCATGGTTCGTGTGCATCCACTTGGGCATTTAATCCAAAATCCTACTTCCTGATTTGCAAAGCTCTATGTGGATGTTGTGCTTTATATACCACCATGAGGACCATTGTGGAATAAATGTGGGATAATGGCTCAAGACCCTCGTAACGTTGCTCATGTTAATTTTTAATAATTTTTTATTTGATAAATTATGCGACTAGGTAGTACATGAGGAGCAAATAATGGAACCTAGAATTAACTTGGGTCCCATGAGCTAAAACAACCAATGGAAACCACACATGGGGAAAATTCCACACTCACCACCATTAAATGATGCTCCCATAGGAGAGGATGGAGCATATTATGGGGCCATGATTCACTCGTTTGAGGGGTTGGGTCATGGTTCATGTGCATCCACATGGGAATTTAACCCAAAATCTTGCTTCTCAATTTGCAAAGCTCTATGTGGATGTTGTGCTTATATACCACCATGAGGGCCATTATGGAATAAATGTGGGATAATGGCTCAAGACTCTCGCAGCGTTGCTCAAGTTAATTTTTAATAAATTTTTATTTGATAAATTATGATACTAGGTAGTACGGGAGGAGTGAATAATGGAATCTAGAATAAAATTGGGGCCCATAAGGGAAAACAACCAATGGAAACCACACATGGGAAAAATTCCACACTCACCACCATTGAGCGATGCTCCCACGAGAGAGGATGGAGCATATTTTTGGGCCATGATTCGCTCATTTGAGGGGCTAGGTCATGGTTCACATGCATCCACTTGGGCATTTAACCCAAAATTCTACTTCTCAATTTACAAATCTCTATGTGGGTGTTTTGCTTTATATACAACCATGAGGGCCATTATGGAATAAATGTGGGATAATGGCTCAAGACTCTCGTAGAATTGCTCAAGTTAATTTTTAATAATTTTTTATTTAATAAATTATGAGTCTAGGCAGTACAGGAGGAGCGAATAATGAAACCTAGAATTAACTTGGGGTCCATGAGGAAAAACAACCAATGGAATAAAAATTCTTTTTCAACGCATTCAGAGTTTTTTAGTTGTATAATTCCTTTTTTCAAAATAAAAATTCTTTTTCAGCATTTTTATTCCTTACTAACTCATTATTTTTATCTTTATATAAAAACCCCATTAAAAATCATTTTTCTATGGTTATTATGCTCTTCAATTTCCATGTAACGTGATCTAGTTAACCAGAAATACTCTAGCACTAGTAGTATGCTCTTCACTTGTCGTGTAATATGATCTGATGAATCAGAAACTAGCACATATTCTTTTTTTTAATAGAGTACTACTATGCCATGTTTCCTTCTAAGATAAATCTACTTTTTTATTCTATATCCAATGGTTCAATAATCATGTAAATCAAAGCTATAACAAAGATTTTATTTTGGTTTTATGATTACTCTATTTTCGAAGTCAAAAACTGAGAAAAACTGCACTAAAACGGTCATAAAATGGTCTAGACTCCAAAACTTGCCAAATTTGTTTTTTTGTCTTAGTTTTACCACTGTGCACATCTCACAGAAATTTTGGTTCCTTACTCTTCATGGTTCAAAATATCCCAAAAAATCCTAAAAGTGGTCATTCCCCCATGAGCTGGCCAATTATTCCAAAAATACAAAATTTTGACCTAAAAATCATATTTTTGTGTTATAGCTCATTTTTATTAGAACATCGCACTGATAATTTTTATATATAACACTTATAACCCTTTTTTGAAGCCAAAAAATTTTATATGGTTGGGGGACCTCTCATGGTGAGCAAGACCTCCAATATAGAGAGGGGATCAAGTTTCATGATCACTGAACATATTCAGATTAGTCTAGAGGACATGGCCATTCCTGAATGGCATCCCAGGTCTTATCATAGCATCCATAACATCCATAAGTGGTTTAACCCTTGAGATAGCCTTATTAGGGAGGCACCCACGGGTCCTCTAGGAAGCCTTCCTGACTAGAACACCTTGATAGAATTCTATATAAGGAAAAATCCACCAAATGAGGAGCCTAGTAGGTCAATGCCATAGGTTCACATCCCAGATTTCTCTATACATCAATCATAAAGTGATCATGAACATACACCATGGCCTAGCTTGGGTGATCAAACCACCCCATCAAGTTGAGCAAGTCACCCCCCTACTCCTCATAGGGAGCCTTCTATGCAACCTAAATATACAGAGATTACATCTGAGCCTGAGTATGCATCATTTCTCATAGATTATGAAGAGGACCCAATTCATCCTCCTATTCTTTGTGAAGAGTACGTGGGGCAACCACATTGTGGCTCTACATCATCAAACTATACAAAGCCCACTCATGACTCAAACTATCAGGTCAATACAACCTTTAAGGAGTGTGGAAAACAAGTGATAGATCCTACTAGGGGGAAAATACATGATAAACCCATTTTTATCTCAAATACAAGGGTAAATAGCCCCCATAAAACTGAACAATGGGATCATACACATCAGTCACTGAGGCCATAACTTGACCAACAACATACGAATCAATCCCAATTGGATCAACAACAATTAAGTCCACCAACAATGGGTGGGCTCACCACAAGCACACCTAAAAATGTTGTATCAATGAAAGATACAAGAACAACAAAATATACAACCAAAGCAAGTGCAAAATGCATTGCATAAAGTGGTGCTTATGCCTAGCACGCAAAGGATGCATAAGGCGCCCAGTGCAATCTCAGAATATTTCATCGTGGCCATGCAAAAATCATGTTCAACATCATAGGTCATTATCTAGGTATCATAATGAACCTCATATTCCTCAACAGTACCAAGATCAATACGATGAGGAATCATAAGTAGATTCCTAGTGGGAACATCAAGAAGAAGTAGATGCTTGCCCTGAATCCAGCTATGATGAGGTACCTAAGGATTATACTTATCATCCACCTCAACATCAAAAGTGACCTCCTCGGCCTAACCAAAGGTGATGAGATGAAGATCATATCATTTTGTCAGAAGCATACAAAGTGCTAGTTTATCGGATAAATGTAGTAAAAAAACAAAATCAAAAATTGGTTTATCAAAAACCCACACTGAAGCAGCTTAAAAATCATCCTTTGCATCCATCGATGTCATCATCGATGTACCCATAGAATTTCAAGATGCCTACACTTGAAAAGTTCAAAGAGGATGAAGATGCACAAGAGCATGTGATAAGCTTTATCCATATGTGCTTTTATTTTCAATATAAAGACCCCTTGATGTTGAGAAATTTCATGACAACATTAGTCGAGGATTCTTTAGAGTGGTATAATTGTCTACCACATCATAGCATATACACATTTGAGTAATTAGTCGATGCATTCCTATAATTTTTTACCTCTAGTGCTAAGGAAACAACAAAATTGACTCACTTGGTTACCCTTTGTCAACTAGACAATGAGCCAGTCAATGAGTATGGTAATAAATGGAGGAAGGTGGTGTCAAAATTACCTTTCACTTTACCCACAACAGAGCTCATTCGAATGTTTACAAGAAGTTGTTCGAAACATATCTCGCTTCTCTTGCAACTACAACGGTATCAAACATTCAAGGAGGCCTAAGCACAGGCCTAGGTCATTGAAGACATCAAGATATAGGAGGGTGATATTCAACTCCATAAAAATGAATGGCCAAAGAATAATATTATAAGTGGCAACATCCACCAAAATGTGACCCCAGTAAATCAAGTTGTCTTGAGTATTCCTAAATCCTCAAAGTAGGGTGCACCGCCTATACCAGTGTAGCATAATTACCAAGTTCAGTTTCCTCTAGCCCAAAATCATACGCAACAGAATCAAATACAAGGCCAACAACGTCGGCCACAATGACAATATACTTATTTTCCAGAGACATTAACATCGTTCTTTGATTGATTATATGAGGCAGGAAGGATCAATATTCTAGAGTTACATCCTTTGAAACCTAATAAGCGTAGATCAAAGGTGCACAGGGAAAATCTATATTGTATTTACCATCAACAAAGGGGTCATGACATATAGACATGTTATCCCTTTATAGAGTAGTGCAGGATATGATCAAGAGGCAAGAGCTTCAGATAGGAGTCTTCCAAGACCCCTTGCATGCACATAAAGTAAACATAGCACATGTCAATCAAGTTGAACAATCTAATAAGTTGCATATTAATATGCGTCCCCAAGAATTTGTGGGAATGATCAGTGTTGTAACAGATAAATAGGATTATCAAAATTAATCTTTGCAATCAGTGGCATATTCCAATGTTTCACCTTCTCTTGTCTCATCTCGATGGGACATTGGCAATACAAACAATTGCATGTCACAATAGGGGGAATCAGTTTCTACTACTCCTCCTAGTAAAGCCAATCATAGCACATCAAACACAATGCACATTGGGGGTCTTCAAGGTGTCACACCTTCCTCATCATCCACATCATGATTAATGATGCAAAGTGAGGGTTCTAAAGGTATCACACTTTCCTCACTTTCATTGAGTGGCACACACATTGGGGTACTTAAGGTAGTGTACTTTCCCCTTTAAAAACATAAAAATAAGGAAAAAAATCATAAAATATCAAAATTTCAAAAACATTCAAAACAATTAAAATTTCAAAAACAATTGAAAATTTTCAATTTAAAAAAAAACATTCAAATAAAACATTTAAATTGCAAAAACAATTCAAATATCAAAACATCAAAAAAATATGGAAAATATCAAAATCCATACACATGCACAAAAGGCCCCAAAGGCATTTGTAAGCCCTTTGGTCACCCCATCAAAAGGTTCCAAGGGTTCTTGAAAACTACTTGGTCATGTCAGTAAAAGGCTCCAAGGGTTTGTTTAGAACTTCTCGGTCATCCCAAAAGGCTCCAAGGGTTCCTGAAAACCGCTTGGTCATGTTAGTCAAAAGCTCCAAGGTTTCTTAAGAATCGCTTGGTCATCCTAAAAAGCTCCAAAGGTGTCCATAGTCCCTTTGGTCAATCCAAAAGCTCCAGGGGTTTTTTGAAAAATCACTTGGTCACCCTTAAAGGCTCCAAAGGCATGTACTCATTGTTTGGTCAGATATAAGAGCTCAAAATTCAAAAAAAATTAAAATAATTAAATATAAAAAAAAATGGAAAATATTAAAATTCAAAAACATTTGCATTTCATTTTCAACATTGCATTTCATTTGCATCATTGCATTTTCACTTGCATTGCGCTTTACATTGCATGTAGGCATTCTTCATCCATTGCATTTCGTACTAGAATGGATCATGTTTGTTAGTCTTACAAATGACACCACGTTTGTGTTCCAATCATGCACCTTTGCATTTATCATAATCCATTGCATTCATACACAACACATGTTATGAGATATGTGTGTATACCAAAGTTTTCTCGTCACTCAACCATACCTAGTGGGTTTCTCAGACATCATAGAAAGCTTGCTTTTCTTTTTTAGATGAGGTCACTAGTTGTGATAGTACTTGGCATATCAGGATATCGTCACTAATGGAAACATTTAAAATCTTGCTAAGGTAAGGGAGGATGAAAGCTGCAAAAGTGGTCCTGGGTATTTAGAGATATGGGTTTTGTTACCTACTTATCTTGCAAATAATTTGGTCTAGAATGGTCAACCTTGGAAAAAGTACAAGATTTCCCCTACCCATACATTCCCTTGCTTACAAATAAAGGAGCAATATCCCAGAGTAACATCCTATATCAACATCAAAGTTTGATACCCCACATCGATATCCTAGAATCGATATCCCAAATTGACATCTCAAAAGTCAAAATCCCCCAATATTCAAATCAAAGATCAAATGAATATCAAAATCAAGTAAAATCTAAAGTGACATAGTGAATAAAGAGCACTATATAAATCCCTTGCTCAAGAAAAATGGGAATAAACAGTGATTTTTATCACTCAAAGTAAAACATGAAAAACAGTGATTTTTATCACTACACATGAGCAAGTATCCTTATGAATATAAAGAAAAGAAGGGTAAGAACTTGAATCCCTAAATTTTTCACCTTCAAATCCATAGAGTGAACCCTAATTGTATCAATGGGTTGAAATATTCCTGCCTACTTTCATAGTAGTAGTTCTATTGGGTGATCCCCAATCATAGCAATGGGTTGAAAGAGTCTCGACTATTTTTTGAGGGGTAGTCCTAATCAATTTGCAATATGAGCTAGCTCTGGGTACCTGGGGTTTTCTATCATTATAGTCCAATCAAGTCTGAAACAAGGATGATATGAACATAGTAGGAACCTAATCTCACATATGGGTAGGAAGAGTCTTGACTGACATCTGGGGTATGCCTATGATCTATCTAAAAATACTCACATGCACACATAGGGATAATGAATAGTTGGGTCATTCATGATGAAAGCCTTGTCCAACAAAAGTCTTGTACATTTAGTATGTGATGTTTGAGAAGTCTACTAGGGTGTCTGAGTCTCATGGAAAACCTCAAAAGTTTCTCTAATAGCAACAAAATACCAAATATCACAAACCATATAGAATAAATTCATTCAAATTATCAAACTATAAATTATCGAATCTATGATACATTATTACATAAAGCACAATCAATATATAGGATAGATACCAAATGGATATCAGAAATGATATCTAGAATACCACTAACTATATTGTGCATATTTTTCAAAATTGCAAAAAGAAAATAGAGTGACATATCATATCATTCGCATCATACTGCTTCATACCATTGCATTTCATATATGGGTGATTAATTGATTAAATTATTTTAATGAGGATTTGCAATTACATTCATGATTTTTACACATTCGGTGGTGTCGTCCATTAGATTGTTAAACTCATATCACATTCATTCCTTATGTTTTAAGTGATTAAAGCATATAGGTTCATTTACATTCGATTATCATCATGTAAATAATGCATTACATACATTGCAATAGCATAATCACATCATCATGTAGGTATTGCATCCATGTGCATCTCATAAACATAAAATCAAAACAAAAACATTTGTAAGCATCAAATGGGGCATTATCAATATCGATCCCCAAAAGCTCCAAAGAAGTCTAAATCTTTGGTCTTTTCATTCAAGTCCTAAATGCACATATTTACTCACCATAGGGAGTTTTAAATTGGACATTAAAGCATATCTACAGGTCCAAAATTTCAAAAATCTCAAAACTAACAAAAAAATTAAATAAATCAAAAATCACCACGATTCAGCAAATCATCGAACATAGTGATTCAACACAAGCATAATTGGAATTGTTATCATCTCGATTCCCTAAGAAGGCCTTCGTGGTTGGACCGCTCCATGGGATAGAAATATACAATTACTATTAATAGTTGCAATCATAGCTGATTAGGCCTTGCCAAGAATTCAAATGCTAAATCTTAATATGTTCTAGATCATTCATAGTGGTCAAGCGACCTCGTCGCTTTGTTTAATTGTCATTACCCTCATCGACTCATCGCTTGAGGGGTAGTCATAATAATAAAATTCATAATTAAAATTAACAATTAAATGTTGAATCATTCTTAAGTGCATTCACTCAAGAATAATTTTCAAAGATAATCATGCACCCTCCTTGCTTGGGGTAAATAATCAAAATATCAAGATCAAATTTAAGCAAATTGGGCAGCAAGTCTCCTAATTTAGGATTGGACTTAAACTTATCTCCTAATTGCCATTAAGTCTAGGATTTGACTTAAGCTTGTCTCCTAATTGCCATTAAGGCTAGGATTTGACTTAAGCTTGTCTCCTAATTGCCATTAAGGCTAGGATTTGACTTAAGCTTATCTCCTAATTGTCACCAAGGCTAGGATTTTGACTTAAGCTTTCCAGAATCAAGTTCTTCAACTCATCGAAGGTAATAATTCAATGATGCATGCTTTTTTCATGATTGGGACATCTAATCTTGATCAAACTAATGATCATCATGTAAACTTTGACATCATTTTAGGAGGTCTATTTTTGCTCATGTGTTGTTCGATCTCATAACGCACCGCAAAAGGGGCATTTATAGACACATAAAATGCATCATGTCGATGGTGACTACTCATATGGGACATGCTAGAAGACCATATAGAAGACCTTTGGACAAATCCAAAGTATAGCAGTGGTTTTTACCACTCAATGGGGTATCTTTACCTAGTCAGTGCTAGCCGCGGATGACACCCACAATTAGAAGTGTTGACCGTAGCTGACAGCTATAGCCCCCAATCTACCAATTGGGGACCATGACTGACACACATGCAATTAGCACTATAAAAAACTTGAGTGACTAGATTCAAGTCAAATTAGTTGCAACAGCTGTTTGTGACATTGTTTAGAGTATTTTAGGCTAGGAAGCATCCATAAGCTTCCTCCCAACTACCAATTCTTGTTCTTGGATTCTCCATGAATCTAGAGCAAGGATTTTGTGATTCTACTTAAATACCTCAATTTTAGAGAGCAACCATCCTAAAGAATAGCTAAATTGCACATAGTAGAGCCCTGTCGGATTGGAAAACAATTTCATATCCCCTTAAGGAGTAACGAAGTGTTGTCCAATTGATCAATGACAACTATGCATGCAATAATGGATATCTCAAGAGCTTGATGAGCAAGCTTAACAATTGACACACCTCCATTTCTAATTCTATTGAATTCAATCACCAATCTATTTTAGAACACCGAGGTGACCCTTGAACATCAATTCCTTGGAGGATTTGAGAGTTTTTGGCCTTGGTTGCAATAGAAATGACACTTTCATCTTAACGATGGCTTTGAGCCATGGTTAACAGTGCCAATTACACCTCAGACCTACGGCTATGGTTTTATGCTCTCCTTAATCCATTTTAGCAGTAGTTTTCCACTTTTAATCATGCAATTAGCTTAATCTAGCATAGATCTATATTTTAGCAGACATTTGACCTGTTAATTTAGGAATTAGAGGTAGATTTGCTTCACCTTTCCTTGCATTTGTTAATCTAGATTAGTTTCATGCAATTCAAGTTTTCTAATGGTTAATTAGGATGTTTCTTAGCTATATTCATACTTCTTTACGTGATATATTACAATTTACTCATTTCTTGCATAGATTGATAGTTTTACATGCTTTCTTGATTTTATGCTATTCTTTGTGCAAGATTCCTTTCAAAGCCTCATCAAGAGAGGTCTCCTTTGTTACTAATTACTTCTTTTTGTTTCTTTATTGCAATGAATAGGTATTGAAAGAGAAAAAGCATACAATTCCTTCCTCAATGCAAAGAAGAGGGTCATTGACACCCTAGAGTAGTTCGTGTCACCCTTGAAGGCACTTGGAAATTACACCTACCCTTAAGAGGGAAACAATTACATCCTATTGTAATAATTGTATCAGTATGGTTATCCCTAAGAGGGATGTACTTGTAATTTGAGTTTGGGTTCAAATATAATGAAATAGAGAGTATTTTATTGATCAATTTCTTGTTCTTGTATGCATTTTGTTTTTTTGTCAATTCTTGCAATAGGATACTTCAGGTGTGAGCCTTTTTGGTGGTTACACTTGCAAGCCTATAAATCCCTAGTGGAAAAAATTCTAATAAAGTTTGAATGGTATGATATTGACACACTCCCTCATTCATCTAACTATTTTGTAGATACAATATCCTCCTTAGAATATTCATAGAACCCGTCTAATGATATCATGACCATTCAAGTGAAAATATTATCGCAATTTGTGATGAAGCATGATGAGCTTAACTCTATGCCAGAAGTCCATATGATTCATATTGAGCCTTCACATGAAAGGTTCTCTCAAATACATAATTATTTGAATAATGCAGCTTGGGGAACTCTGTTCCCTCAAAATCCTTTTGATACTAGCACAATGCTATATCTACAAGTTCATTCTCAATCAACATTTGCACGAGAGGAACATTAAAAGTATTGCATAATTCATACAATTGAGGCTTCTGTAAAACAAGATTAGGCCATACAAATCAAAGAGTATTTAAAACTGGGAAGTATTCCTTCTGGATTGTCACATGCTGCAAAATGAGCATTCAAGAAAAATACAATAAAGTATGTCTTTCTAAAAGACATAATATATCATTGGATCTATGAAGGTATCCTCATTTATTATTTAGACTCTTAAGAGTTAGTTTGGGACATTTCCCAAGAACACGATGGTACATGTGGTGGTTATTTCAGTTGCATGGCCATCGTAAAGTACATTCTTTGTATGGGTTATTATTATCCCACTTTAGAGAAATAGTATTGCGCTTATGTGAAGAAGTGCATAAAATATCAACATCATGCAAATTTGACACACGTACCTTCATAGGATTTACAACTAATTCAATAAGTTTGGCCATTTTCACAATGGGGGTTTGATTTAATTAGGAAAATCTCACCTACCTCCTCAGGTCATCACACATTTATCATAATGGCTACTAAGTACTTCATAAAATGGGTGGAAGTAATTCCCCTTACCACTACAAATGGACCTCGCATCACAGAGTTCATATTGCATAACATCATATGTAATTTTGGTATCCATCCAATATATTATTAGATAATGGGACACCCTTCAAGAATAAGGATGTGCATGCATTAACAATGAAATATAATATACAACACAACTTTTCTATGCCCTATTATCCACAGGCTAATGGGTAAGCATAGGCATCTAGTAAAATAGTAGTTGCAATCTTAAAGAAAACTATTAAGGAAAATTATAAATATTAGCATAATCAATTACCACTTGTCGTTTGAGCCTATCGCACTAGTATTCAAACTCCCACTGGGGCAAATACATTTTCACTAGTATATGGTGTTGAGGTTGTCATGCCTTTAGAGTTAGAAATCCCATCACGACACATCTCCATGCAGGAGTTCATCGATGATGATACTGCATGGTAAGCTTATCTAGATCAACTAACTCTACTCAATGAACGATGCATCAATACTCTTGAGCATCTACGTGTTGATCAAGAGTGCCTCAAGAGAGCTCACAACATGGAAGTCCACCCTAAATACTTTCAGGTTGGTGATTTAGTTCTGAAATAGAACTAATAAAATTCAAATTTTCCACCCCATCTATAGGATAAATTTGTGGTAAACTGGTTATGTCCATACATTATTACTAGTCATATTGGACCTAGAACTTATCGCTTAGCCTCTATTGAACGAAGTGAAGAGCCTGAACCATTGAATATTAGTCACTTGTGACCTTTTCATGCTTATATTACCATACCCAACTTAAAATACCCCTACGTGATCTATGACCATCTAGGTCCACCTAAAATTTTCTAGGTGGTCTATGACTATCTAGATCAACTTAAAATGCCCTTAGATGGTCTACGACCATCTAGGTCAACCTAAAATGTCCCTAGGTGGTCTACGACCATCTAGGTCAACCTAAAATTCCCCTCGACAGTCTACAACCATCTAGGTCAATCTAAAATACCCCTATGTGGTCTATGACCATCTACGTTAATCTAAAAAGCTCCTAAGTGATCTACGACCATCTAGGTCAACCCAAAATGCTCCAAATAAATCTATAAGCCCTTTGGTCAGCCTAAAAAACTCCTAGGTGATCTATGACCATCTAGGTCAATCCAAAATTCCCCAAAGGTATCTATAAGCCCTTTGGTCACCCTAAAAACCTCTTAGGTGATTTACGACTGTCTAGGTCAACTAAAAATGCTCCAAAGGTATCTATAATCTCTTTGGTCACCCTAAAAATCTCCTAGGTGATCTACGACCATCTAGGTCAACCCAAAATTCCCTAAATGTTTCTATAAAACCTGGTCACCCTAAAAAGCTCCTAGGTGATCTACGACCATCTAGGTCAACCCAAAATTCCCCAAAGGCATCTATAAGCCCTTTAGTCACACTAAAAAGCTCCTAGGTGATCTACAACCATCTAGGTCAACCCAAAATTCTTCAAAGGTATCTATAAGCCCTTTGGTCACCCTAAAAATATCCTAGGTGATCTACAACCATCTAGGTCAACTAAAAATACCCCAAATGCATCTATAATCCCTTTGGTCACCATAAAATACTCGTAGGTAGTCTACGACCATCTAGGTCAACTAAAAATGCCCCAAAGGTGTCTATAAGCCCTTTGGTCACCCTAAAAGGCTCCTAGGAAATCTATGACCATCTAGGTCACCCCAAAGATGTTTATAAGCCCTTTGTCACCAAAAAAGTTCCAATGGCATTCATTAAGCCCATTGGTCAATCTATATATACATATATATCAAATATATAAAAACATTAGTTAAATCTCAAAACCACAAAAATATTACATTGCATTGCATTTTTTATCATTGCATTATAACATCAATTACATTAGGCATACACCATTTCATTATGTATTATTAGAAGTTGATCATACATGTCTAGCATCAGGTCTGTATAATAGACATCTATCAAGTTCACTATTACCAAAGGTCAATATTATTGCCTATTTATATTTACTCTCATAATTTACATTTACACTCCATATTGTATGTCTTTTTCCCATCACTTAGACATTGTTCCTAGGATATAGTTAAGGTTTTTCAGTCACTCAGCCATATCTAGTTTTCTTTTCAGATTTTGTAGAAAGCTATCATGATTTTTAGAAGGTATAATCCTTCTTATATTATACCTTGTATACATCAAAATCCCAACATATTTTTACATTAATAAATCCAAGTCTAGCACAAGGAAATATGAAAACTATAAAGTGGTCTAGGTTACCGTAAGATAAAAAGTTTATATCACTCATCCCCCTATGCAAATGGTTCAAAGGTGTTGAGAATTGATAAAAGGACAAGTTACTCCTTACTCAAATGATCAAAATATCTTACCTCACACCAAATTGGGTCAAGTATCCATAAGAGAAAAATAAATAGTGATTATCATCACTTCATAATATGTAAAAAGAAACCATGCTTTTTATTTATTAGCAAAAGAAAAATAAATAGTGGTTCTCACCACTATCAAAATCCCTTTCTCACAAAATAAAAATGAGCAACTCCCTTGAAAAATTAAAATTTAAAAGAAAAGAAGGGAGTCTTGAACTTGAATCCCTAGAATTATCAGCATTAGAGAACCATAAGGTGATCCTCATTACAGGTTGGGTGGCATCAATATCTCTTGGTAACGGTGGTATCCTTATGCATGATGATATATCTATAACATAAGAAACTTACTTTTGGAACTGACCAATGTTTACATGTTGATGAGCTAGCTTTTGGTAGCCTATATTGCCTAGTAGTCTAATCCAACTAAGTACAAAACTCAGGATAATGAGACTCATAGGGTGATATCTAGTATAGATGGGCTACATAAATCCTATTTTACACTAGAGTAACTTTATGCGTTATCATAGAAATGAACTCACATGCACACACAGGGATATTGACTATCTTGGTTATCTTAGCATATTTATACTTTGTTAAAAAGTCTTGCATAGTTACTATACAACTTTTGATTAGGTAACTAGAGTTTTTGAGTCTCCTAAAAATCCTAAACACATCATAAAATAATATACCATTCATTACAATTCATATCAAGCCATCACATGTTTATTAGTGCACATTTTTACAAGCCATTACATAGTGTCATGATCGCACTAATAATGAGATAAATTGTGTACAATCCATCGTGCTAGCATATAATGTGTCAACTAGTAATCATCATACATCATATAAATTAAATCAAATCATCCATTTCATTATGCATATACATATCTATATGTCATCAAATCACATCATAGGACAAATACATACATACATGTTAGGCATCCATCATAACATCATAAATCAAATATAAGCATTGCATACATTTCATAAAGCAGTAAAGCATCACATGATGATAATAGAAAACTCATCTATATATATGTATGTATGTATTTATGGATTCAAAGCTACATCATCATCCATATACTACCCATGGGCTAAAATAAACTAGGTCCTCAAACCTCATAAGTCCTAAAATATCAAAAATAGTCATAGTCTCACAAAGACATGGTCATGCAAGACCGATGCTAATGACTCTCACCCCTAACCTCAATCGATGTCCAAAGATAACTCCCAAAAATTCTAATCCCTAACCTATCTCCCTAACATATAGTTCTAGGATCCCCTATCCTTGCAGATGACTATCCTATACCATTCCTCTAAATCTGGTACAATTGACTAGAAGATGGACATACTGGTATGCGCCCTCTAAGATGCACTATCTCATCCTCCAAAACTTGGACAAATGCTCGCTCATCATGATAATGATCCTGGAGGTCCTCAACCAAAGCCTAAAGTTGTGTCACCTACTCTCGTAGTCTAACTATATCACCACTGCCATATCCCCTATGGATAAAGCTCCATACCCCAACTTGTATCTAAAGCATAGCTATCAATACCACCTACCTCTCTATCTTAGCCTAAAGTCTCTCTCTCCTACTAACCTCTAAGTAGCTCACCTTGTAGCCCAGTAATCATAGCATCTTGTGCTACTAGTTGTACATGTATCACCTGATCCTTAAAATTAGCATCACCAAGATCACCCTCCAAACCCCCTTAAGTCTAAGAACTTTGTCCACTCATCCACTACATGATGACATACATAGCACTTGCCTCCCACTACCTCCTCATCATTTGGAGACTCATCCTGATCCTCCTCCTCTGGATAATCCCTAGGTGCCTCCTCTACCACCTTAGCTACATCCCCTCCTAGTGGCCCCTCTCCTTGCCACTACCATGTCACCCACCATGAGTCATAATACTCGGTCATCCTGACATCATCTACCTTAGAAATTTCTACTACAAGATTTGACTCCTCTCCAAATGCCTCCACTATAGGCCCACTAAGAGTCCTCTCAACCCCGCAAAGACAGTAGATCATTAGCTCACTAGGTAACCCCTAGTGTAGCCCAAATTTTCATAGGACTCAAGCATAATGGAATTACTCTCACTCAGTCCTATGTCACCCAACTAGCCACCTAGCTCACCTCATCCAATGTAGCTATGTCTCAGCCTCAGCCTAGACTAGACAGTCTCCATAAGGTCTCCAGATAATCTCCTCTACCTTAAGTCATGCAAAGGTCTCTACATAGTGCTCAATATCTCCTGCAAAGTGATGGCTTCAACCTATCTCCTATACCCTCTATAATAGTATACCATAGCCTATGTCCCTATCAGTAAGTCATGCTTGGGTCATCCACAGTAATCTCCATGGTCAATCTATAGAAATATGCTACCATCCCCAAACCTGCAATAGAAAACTACAACCCAATCCCTTCTATCCATGAGAATTGATCTCATATAGATCATCATATAGTTGTTCCAATAATGTAAGATCTCAAGCCATCACTATAGGCTCCTCATCAGTGCACTCCACAAGTGTAAAAACCAAATCTATAAAGTTCTAGGGAATTATGACTCCTGATGAGTTTGGAAGTAGCATTTTGGAGATCAAAGTCATCAATAAGGAATGTCTAATGCCTAGTACATTAGCCCAAAACCATGTCTCTACTAATATCCCTCCGCTAATTAAGCCACTCACTACCTCATCCCAGCGTCTCCCAAAGTACCTCTACATAACTGCATCTCCTTGGTCTCAAGGAGTAAATACAATGGTACACCCCTCTATCATAATGTGCAATATTCGATAGACATCCTCTAAACTCATAGTCCTCTCTCTTGTAGATAAATGAAAAGTGTTGGTGCAAGGATCCCATGGGTCTATCAAAGTAGTCAAGTAGGCACGATCACCCACCATAGACTCCAACCACATCACATACTTTAGTCCAATGGCATCGATCCATTTCCAATCCTCATTCAACATCCCTAGCAACCTAAAATAGAGTCAAAAAATGATACCTACTCTTCACAACCTGACATAACTAACTAGGTGTCAAAATGCATTAAAAAAGTCTAAAAATTTCCAAAACATGACCCAAAAAGGGCCCCTTTTACCCTAGATGTGTGACTGTCCCACCCAGGGATGACTCCCAATTTGGTAGCCATCCCACCCAAGGATGGCCACCCATGGTCGTCCCACCCAGGGATGGCCCCCAAAAGTGGCTAAAAATGGGTCAATTTGACCCCTAAAACAACCCTAAAAATGTAATAAAATAGCTTAAAAATGAAAAATTAATGCATCTAAGACACCAATAAACATTGGTATTCCTACATTACACTATTATTATGGTTCTTTAACCATTATTTAGTGGATTTTATAGAAAAAATACCAGAAATTCTGATTTCATTTTAAAAAACAAGAAGAGAGGAAAATCAAGTACATACTTGTCTCGCACCGGCTCCACCGCCTGATGAGTCTTGTTGTTCACTCATTCTGATTATGGGGTACTCTTATCAGTGCTTCGCTTCAAAAAAATAGTTCTCTCCTCTCCACCTCTCAAGTTTTCCAAGTTGATAATATAAAATGAGCTTATTTGCCTCATTTTGGGCTTATATAGCCTTCAAATAAGCATGGTTTCCCCTAGGTGGGATGGTCGGCTAATTTGCTAACAGTACCAACCTATGATGGCCATAAAATATATAGTAATCCCACCCAAGGACATGTTAGTCTCACAATGACACTAAGAGGGGGGTGAATCAGTGTAGCTCTTTAAAACTTAAATCTTCAACTCTTAAAGCCAAAACAATGAAAACTTAAAACCAAATAAAGTAAATATAACAAGAGAGCATCACACAACACAAGATGTACCGAGGTTCACCAATTTGGCTACTCCTCAAAAATGATTGTTTGGACTCCCATCCAAATCCAGCCTTTGCAAAGCAACAACTTTACAATAAATTTACCAGCACCCACTGGAAGGAGCACCAACCCCTAATTTATCTACACCAATAGAAAGGAGCACCAACCCCTAATTTACCAACACCAACTGGAAGGAGCACCAACCCCTGATTTATCTGCACCAATAGAAAGGAGCACCAACCCTTGATTTATCTGCACAAACAAAAAGGAGCACCAACCCTTGATTTACTAGCACCAACTGGAAGGAGCACCAACCCCTGATTTATCTGCACCAACATAAAGGAGCACCAACCCTTGATTTACCAGCACCAACTGGAAGGAGCACCAACCCCTGATTTATCTGCATAAATAGAAATGAGCACCAAACCCTAATTTATCTGCACCAATATAAAGGAGCACCAACCCCTGATTTATTTGCACCAACAAAAAGGAGCACCAACCCCTGATTTACCAGCACCAACTGGAAGGAGCACCAACCCTTGATTTATCTGCACCAACAGAAAGGAGCACCAACCCCTGATTTATCTGCACAAATAGAAAGGAGCACCAACCCCTAATTTACCAACACCAACTGGAAGGAGCACCAACCCCTGATTTATCTCCAAAAAGGAGCACACCCTTTCGGCCCCCCGATGCCAAGCACCAACTTGGACTTCAATCTTGAAACTAGAAGATTGACATAGAAATGCCTTCACTTTTACAAGACCCTGACTGGTCTATTGCTTACTCAACCTCTCTCACAATTCACCCAAAACACACCCTTCTCGCTCACCTCTCGCATGCCTCTCGCTCTCTTCACGCGCATAGAAATTCTCCAAGCAACACTCCTTTTATAACCATCCTATCTCTTTGTAACTCTAGTTGTAACTCCTTTCATATTCTCATGTGCCACTTGTCAATTGTAACTCCTTTATGTAACTCCTTTTGTATATATTTAGAAGGCATTTCTTCAAACACTTCACATGCAAAGAATTGACACCATATTCTTCTACCATGACTATTCATTTTCTCCTTTGTGCATGCATGCGTTTTGGTTTTTGAAAAAGCTTTTCATTTCTATTTTGATGACTGTTCATTTTCTCCTTCTTCGACTGTTTGTTTTCTCCACATGGGCATGCGTCCGCTTCTTTCCATGACTGTTCATTTTCTCCTTCCATGACTGTTCATTTTCTCCTTCATGATTGTTCATTTTCTTTTCCCTTGTGCATGCATTTGTTTTCTCCTTCGATGACTATTCGTTTTCTTTTCCATGACTGTTCGTTTCTATTTTGAGGCTCTTCTTGAGTCGTGAAAATGCGACATGTCGCGATATCGTGACACTTTTGTTACTCTTCCTGCCTGGCATTTTCGAGTCACAAAAATGTGACATGTCACGATATCATGACACTTTTGTTTCTCTTCCTTCCTGGCCTTTTTGAGTCACGAAAATGTGACATGTCACGATATCGCGACACTTTTGTTTCTCTGCCTGCTTGCCCTTTTTGAGTCGTGAAAATGTGACATGTTGTGATATCGTGACACTTTTTCTTTCTCTGCCTGCCTGCCCTTTTTGAGTCATGAAAATGCGACATGTCACGATATCGCGACACTTTTTCTTTCTCTTCCTGGCTACCCTTTTTGAGTCGCGAAAATGCGACATGTCGCGATATCGTGACACTTTTTCTTTCTCTGCCTACCTGCTCTTTTTGAGTCATGAAAACGCAACATGTCACGATATCGTGACACTTTTTCTTTCTTTGCATTTCTCTTTGCATAGGACCGTGAAAATGCTACATGTCGCGATATCGCGACACTTTTTCCTTCTTGCTCTTTCTCTTTGCTTTGGCCCGTGAAAATACAACATGTGGCGATATCGTGACACTTTTTCTCCTTGCTCTTTCTCTTAGATTTGGCCCACGAAAATACAACATGTCGCGATATCGTGACACTTTTTCTCCTTGCATTTTCTCTTTTCTTTGGACCACGAAAATGCAACATGTCGCGATATCGCGACACTTTTTCTCCTTCCATTTTTTCTTTCTTTTGGCCACGAAAATGCAACATGTCACGATATCGCGACATTTTTTCTCCTTGCATTTTCTCTTCTCTTTTGGCCATGAAAATGCAACATGTCGCAATATCGTGACACTTTTTCCTCTTTGCATTTTCTCTTTCTTTTGGCCACGAAAATGCAACATGTCGCGATATCGTGACACTTTTTCCTCTTTGCTTTTTCGCTTCTCTTTTGGATATGGGCCACTTCGGTCTTCTTGGACAACCTGTAAAAACTTCACCCATACATCAAAAACATCCTCATAAGCATTTAACATCACTATACATACTCTGAATAACCTCTGAACTCCTATCCACTGTATCAATCGATCTATCTGACTGTGTTGACAACAATGACAATACTGTCGTTGCACCTTGCTCAACAATATCCCCCTTTGGAATTGTTGGCAACACACGTGCAATTTCCTGTAACTCTTCTCCCCCTTTGAAAACAATATCAAAGGGCTACTGCAAACTCCCCATGAGTCCATGCACAACATTCTCATGCAAAAATTATTATACTTAGCAAAAATCACAAACATGAGCAAAAATATAAACAAATACACAAATGCTCCCCCTGAGAATGTGGTCCCGATAGCTAGTCAATTCTTGGGAAACATGACCACTCCCAATTTATTATGAAGGTACTCAAAGACTTCCTTGGGCAACGGTTTTGTGAAGATATCCGCTACTTGCTCTGTTGTTGGAACAAAAGCCAACTTAACCTCGCCTTTCGCAACTTTCTCCTACGTACAACACATTGTCGCTGCAATATATTCTGCCTCTGCTATGGATAAGGAGACTGACTCTTGTTTCTTATTGTGTCACGCGACCAACCTGTCTCCAAGATAGAATGCACCTCCACTGATACTCTTTCTGTCATCTACACATCCTGCCCAATCTGCATCTGAATACGTAATAAGGGTGAAGTCCTTACCTTTCGGATACCATAACCCATACTCCATAGTACCCTTGAGGTATCGAAGAATCCTCTACAAACAACTACATGAACTAAAACACACTTTGACAACTATACGACAACTCCCCCTGACTACTTGTCTTTCATCCTCAGATAACCAAACAACATAGGAGCATTAAAATAAAACTTTAAGATTGCTCCCCCTGAGGATGTGCTACCTGGAGCTGCTTAGTGCAATAGAGGAGTAGTCTCCTTCGATCCAAGGAGACACGATTTCCTCTCTTCTTTCTTTCTCCAATATTTCTTGAACTTGGGCTTGAGTTTTTCAACTGCATCCCTATTTTGAACCTTTTCGTGAACTTGAACATTTCTCTTGGGTGGTTGTCTCTTGTGCATCCTTGATGGATGATTATTTTCCTTTCTTTGATGCACATGATTTCTTCCCTGTCTGTGTTGCATTCTTTGTGTCTGATGAAATCTATTGTCTTGCCTTAGATTAGATACAAAAGTTCTTGGACAAGACCTTGCTATGTGCCCATGACCATTACATTTAAAACATTGCACATGGTGTTCAACAGATGTATTTCTACTAGCATAACTCTTTGATCTATTATTCAATCCACAATAAATTGCCTTGTGACCATAATGGTTGCATCTAAAACAATAGCCATTAAAAGCATTATTATGAATAAAGTGAGAGTGATAGAACCTCTTTTGTTGTGGTTGCTTTGCTGTAGATCTCCTTTGAGATTTTCTTCCTTTTGAAGTTTCAGCTTCAAACTTTTCTTGCTTTGATCCTTCAATAGTGGACTTCTTCTTCTCTGTAGATTTAGAAGATGAAGGTTGTTCAACTTCATATCCAAGACCAAGCTTACACATGGGGCTTCTTTGTTGCCTTATCATTTTATCTAGCAACTCTATGCTCTTCTCAAATTTGAGATTTGTATTGGCCTCTTCTAGTTGTTTCCTCAATAAAACAATCTCCTCTTCTTGTTTGTCGCAAACAATCTCTTTCTCATTGATCTGTGACCTGAGAGTTTCTTCAATCCTTTTGGACTCTTCTACTTGCAGCTTTAGATCACTAATAACTTTGTTAGATTCCTCTTCACGTTTGCTACATACATCGCCTTTATCATCCAGGTGTGACTTCAAGGCTTCTTCTATTTTCTTGGCTTTATGAATTTGTAAGAAGATATCTTCAATATTATCCCCATATTCTTCCAACTTCTTGGATAGTCTTTTGTTCTTTTTCCTTTCTATACCCAACTCTTCAAGTGCAGCGATCAACTCACCTTCTAGATCTACTTTAGCCTCAAGGTTTTCATCACATACTTGTTCTTTTTCTATTTTTTCTTCTTTGAGTGCCATAAAAAGAGCTTCACCTGTTTCCTTTTTAGAATCCTCACTGCAGTTGTCTTCTGATGAACTGACATTCTTGGAGATGAAACTTTTCTTCTTGAAGTTGCCTTTTCTGAAATTTATTTTTTTCTTCCAGTCACTTCTTTCTTGGTGCGATCCTTCATCACTTTTGTTCTTCTCATTAAGTGGACATTTAGCTACAAGATGCCCAATGCCTCCACAATTGAAACATTTAAATGGTAACTTTCCTTTGTATTTTCCTTTTCCCATTTTTAGTTTTCAAACAAAGTTTGCTTCCATTTCATCTGATGTCTCTTCTTCCTTGGATTCTTGTTTTGCTTTCATATTTTTATGGGCTTTAAAAGTAGCTTCTCTGTCTATGGGTTTAGATTTTCCTATTCTCATCTCATATGCAGTCAAAGAACCATGCATCTCATCCATACTAAAAGAATTTAGATCTTTAGCTTCTTCTATAGCTGAAACTTTAGAATCAAATATTTGGGGAAGAGATCTTAATACCTTTTTCACGATGATAGAATCTTTGATTTCCTCGCTGAGTCCTCTAATCGCATTAATTACTTCATTAACTCTCAACATATATGCCTCTATGTTCTCATCGTCATTCATCTTTAATACTTTGAACTGAGCTCGATGTGTTTGTAACTTGGCCTCCTTGATCTTATCGTCTCCTTCATGAATGCTCCTCAGTTTGTCCCATATTTCTTTTGCCATTTTACAACTCATAATTTTTACTAGTTCACTGTCCACTAATCCGCACATGATAGCATTCTTTGCTTTTGAGTTATTCTCAAATAGTTTCTTATCGGCAACATCGGTTGGAGAAGTGGTGGGTATTGTGTATCCACTATCTACTGAATCCCAAATGTCGTATCCCAAAGCACAAAGATATGTCTACATCCTGAGTCTCCAAAATGTGTAATTAGTTCCATCCAACAATGGTGCTTTGTTTGATGAGAAGCCTTCACCACCTGCCATTGTGTTACTTCCAAGATCACCCTAGCCGGTTAAGCTTGTTCAGGAACTTGGCTCTGATACCAATTGTTAGTCTCACAATGACACTGAGAGGGGGGGGTGAATCAGTGTAGCTCTTTAAAACTTAAATCTTCAACTCTTAAATCCAAAACAATGAAAACTTAAAACCAAATAAAGCAAATATAACAAGAGAGCATCACACAACACAAGATGTACCGAGGTTCACCGATTTGGCTACTCCTCAAAAATGACTATTTGGACTCCCATCCAAATCCAGCCTTTGTAAAGCAAAAACTTTACAATCAATTTACCAGCACCCACTGGAAGGAGCACCAACCCCTAATTTATCTGCACCAATAGAAAGGAGCACCAACCCCTGATTTACCAGCACCAACTGGAAGGAGCACCAACCCCTGATTTATCTGCACCAACAAAAAGGAGCACCAACCCCTGATTTATCTACACAAATAGAAAGGAGCACCAACCCCTAATTTACCAGCACCAACTGGAAGGAGCACCAACCCCTGATTTATCTGCACCAATAGAAAGGAGCACCAACCCCTGATTTATCTGCACCAACAGGGAAGGAGCACCAACCCCTGATTTATCTACACCAACAGAAAGGAGCACCAACCCCTGATTTATCTACACCAATAGAAAGGAGCACCAACCCCTAATTTATCTACACCAACAGAAAGGAGCACCAACCCCTGATTTACCAGCACCAACTAGAAGGAGCACCAACCCCTGATTTATCTGCACCAATAGAAAGGAGCACCAACCCCTGATTTATCTGCACCAACCGAAAGGAGCACCAACCCCTGACTGGTCTATTGCTTACTCAACATCACTCACAATTCACACAACACACACCCTTCTCGCTCGCCTCTCGCTTGCCTCTCGCTCTCCTCTCGCTCTCTTCATGCACTCCCCAATTAAATTCTCCAAGCAACACTCCTTTTATAACCATCCTTTCTCTTTGTAACTCCAGTTGTAACTCCTTCTTTCATATTCTCATGTGCCACTTGTCAATTGTAACTCCTTCTTTATGTAACTCCTTTTGTATATATTTAGAAGGCATTTCGTCAAACACTTCACATGCAAAGAATTGACACCATATTCTTCTACCATGATTGTTCGTCTTCTCGGTCATGATTGTTCATTTTCTCCTTTGTGCATGCATGCATTTTGGTTTTCGAAAAAGCTTTTCGTTTCTATTTTGATGACTGTTCGTTTTCTCCTTCTTTGACTATTCATTTTCTCCACATGGGCATGCGTCCGCTTCTTTCCATGACTGTTCGTTTTCTCCTTCCATGACTATTCGTTTTCTCCTTCATGACTGTTCATTTTCTTTTCCCTTGTGCATGCATTTGTTTTCTCCTTCGATGACTATTCGTTTTCTTTTTCATGACTATTTGTTTCTATTTTGAGGCTCTTCTTGAGTCACAAAAATGTGACATGTCACGATATCATGACACTTTTGTTACTCTTCCTACCTGGCCTTTTTGAGTCGAGAAAATGCGACATGTCACGATATCGCGACACTTTTGTTTCTCTTCCTACCTGCCTTTTTGAGTCACGAAAATGCGACATGTCGCGATATCGCGACACTTTTGTTTCTCTGCCACCTACCCTTTTTGAGTCGTGAAAATGCGACATGTCGCGATATCGCGACACTTTTTCTTTCTCTGCCTGCCTGCTCTTTTTGAGTCACGAAAATGCGACATGTCGCGATATCGTGACACTTTTTCTTTCTCTTCCTGGCTGCCCTTTTTGAGTCATGAAAATGTGACATGTCGCGATATCGCGACACTTTTTCTTTCTTTGCCTACCTACTCTTTTTGAGTCATGAAAATGCGACATGTCACGATATCGCGACACTTTTTCTTTCTTTGCCTTTCTCTTTGCATCGGACCACAAAAATGCTACATGTCGCGATATCGCGACACTTTTTCCTTCTTGCTCTTTCTCTTTGCTTTGGCCCGCGAAAATACAACATGTCGCGATATCGCGACACTTTTTCTCCTTGCTCTTTCTCTTAGCTTTGGCCCGCGAAATACCAACATGTCGCGATATCGTGACACTTTTTCTCCTTGCATTTTCTCTTTGCTTTGGACCATGAAAATGCAACATGTCGCGATATTGTGACACTTTTTCTCCTTGCATTTTCTCTTTCTTTTGGCCACGAAAATGCAACATGTCGCGATATCGCGACACTTTTTCTCCTTGCATTTTCTCTTCTCTTTTGGTCGTGAAAATGCAACATGTCGCGATATCGTGACACTTTTTCCTCTTTGCATTTTCTCTTTCTTTTGGCCACGAAAATGCAACATGTCGTGATATCGCGACACTTTTTCCTCTTTGCTTTTTCGCTTCTCTTTTGGATATGGGCCACTTCGGTCTTCTTGGACAACCTGTAACAACTTCACCCATACATCAAAAACATCCTCATAAGCATTTAACATCACTGTACATACTCTGAATAACCTCTAAACTCCTATCCACTATATCAACCGATCTATCTGACTGTGTTGACAACAATGACAATATTGTTGATGCACCTTGCTCAACAGGACAGCCAACAAAAAACCATAAAAAAATAGCTTAAAAACATCAAAAATAGGGCCAAAAACCCACCAAAAATAGGTCCAAACTGGTCAAAATTCACAAGGGATCAATATTAAATCCAAAGTATTCATGGATGCTCTAAAAATTCTTTATTTTACTCCCCAAGAAGGCTATGTAGCTGGAACACTTCACGGTAATAAATTATTTAGGCTCTTGCTTCCATAAATCATCATTAAAATGATCAAAATCCTAGCAGAACAAGTATATCGTATAATGGGAAAAATAGACGGTTACCCCAACTAAGTCATATATGTCAAACAAATCGTCACTTTATCATTGGTAATGCTCTCATAAAATCATCACTTGAGGGGGTAGTCATAACAAAAATTTCATAAATCAAATCAACACTTAAACACTCAAAAGTGCAATTTTCATACATTCAAAAGAATCATTGACAAAGACAAATTTGTAAGCCCATGATGGGGCAAACAATCATAATATGAAACAAAATAAAGTTTTGACCTCCTTTAAGCCTTGGTAATTGACCCTTGAAAAGGCTTACAAGAAAACAAGGCACCAAGACCTAGTATACCCTAAGCCCCTAAAACTGTCACTATAGTGTGGCTGAAAGGTATACCTAAAAATTAATCCTTCAACTATGTCAAAAGCAAGGAATCCAATAATTTATGCTATTTCCACAATGTAATCATCCAAATTTGGTTATTTTAATGAATAACCTCAATAATTTAACAATTTAGTTATCTATTTTTTCTCAGCGCTCTGTTGCACACAGTGCATCTCAAAAAGGGGCATCTATAGACACTAAAATCGTGTAAATTGGATAAAATTGTTATGCACCACTTTTATTGACATCATATGGCCCCATTGGGAAATCCTCAAGGGTTAATTAAGGCTGCCATACACTTTTTGTAAGTTTTCCCATATTTTTAGGAATTTTTGGTCCATGTATCCATGACCGTCCCACCCAGGGATGGCCACAAGCAACCATCCTTGGGTGGGATGGCCATGAACCAGACCCTCCAAAAGTCAAAGGGATAGAGAAATGGTAATAAATTCCTACCATATTCCCCACCCAATCATCCAAAATTTATTTGGAGGCTGTCATGGACATTAGAACCTACAAATTGGAGGCCCCAAATGGGCAACCTCTTCCCTCCTATGCATGGCAAGGGAATGGACAAGTGGCAACACTTGCCCTGCATGCCATAACTTGCCCCTTTTGCACATATTCCCTAATTGGGCTATAAATTGAGGTTATCTCACCCAATTTTAAGAGAGATGTATTGAATCATTTCTCACAAAGTGTTGCTCACATTTGCCCTCACCTTTGCCTTCACATTTCCCCAAGTATTTTCCTTGGAATCCTCTTCATTCAAAGATGCTTTCAAGGGCATCCCAAAATATGCCAAATCCATTCCAAAACCTATAAAATTGGAGATTAATTTGACCAAATTTGCTAACACAATATTTAAGAGGGTTCTAAACTAGATCCCCTTGAAATTGGTGGCAAAAACCACCCAATTTTGTGATCATCCCACCCGAGGATAGCCAACAGTCCTAGTTGTACCTGATAGGGACAGCCATGAAATGGCTTGCAATTTTTCTAAAATTCCACCATATATCATTTCTAAATCATTAGAATATCCTTGCATTAATTTTTGGTGAAGTTTTGAGTAGTTTTGATAGGTCAATTTAGAGTTTTGTGATTGTAAGTTTAGTTATCCCTGCCAGGGATGGCCACATTTTATGATCACAATTTCCTTTCAATTTATTCTCATATTTTCCCAAAATTACCTTAATAACATCATAATAAATTTTCAAGTAATTTGGAGTTTTTTTATTTGTCGTAAATAAGTTTTATTCTTTCTAGATGCACATTTTCTATGGTTTTCCTAGTTTTTAATCACTAAACGCATATGCTATTAACTATTTTCAATATCTTGTGTGTGAGTGTAGGTATTCTATGCATGAGGTAGGAGCTAAGAGGCATATTACGAGAATCCCAAGATTATTTCTCAAGTGTGGGTTGTGAGAAGAACATTGAAACATGCCATTAAGCTCCTGGAGGGATTTGATCCTTTTATAAATTGTAATTTGAAATGTATCAAGATATGAAGCCCTCAAAGGGGATGTATTGTAACATTATTCATTTATGTATTTATAAATACAAGGATAAAAACCCCCCTATTTACTTCAAATAATCCCTCTTTTGCAATATTTACATAGTTACATCTTTTGCACATTTTCCCTTTGAATGCTTGCTTAGATCTTTAATTGCATTTCAATACAAACACCTAATGCATCTCGTTTTTCATGCTTATTCATGGTGAAATGGTCCTTGTGATCTATCTACCCTAGATTCTAAAATGTGATTAGAATGAGCTCAATATTCTCTCTGGGATCTCATACTTTTGCAATCGTTGAGTGAAACCCTCGTTTGCACACATTTTTCTTGATTCAGTAATTCAGGATAATACTTCATAAAATCATTACAAAATTCTATACGATTACCTCCAAAATGTGAAAAAACTATTAGTATCATACAAGACCTCAACCAAGTTGTACCTATATGCTTTCAAATTGTACAATCTTGTCCAAATCGTACAACTCCAGTCGAATATGTTCAATCACACCTGTTTATGTACACTTGCAGCAAATCACACAATTGGTGCTTCAAATTATACAAGCTTACTCCAAAATCATACCAACTATTGTCAAAAAATATAGGGGTGCCTCCCTTCTATACAAGCTCAACAAGGTTTGTACCACTATAAAAAAATTCGTGCAAAATTCCTCAAAATTGCACAAAATGGGTCTCTAGGAGCCTAAAAATTGTACAATATATCTCAAAATCATACCATTACTACTCCAAATCATACATATGGCCTTAAAAATTGTAACTTGGTCAAAAACCCTCATTTTTCTTCCCCAGGTGTGAAATATGTGAAACCCATTTGCCAAAATCCTTCAATCTCCTTGTTTGATGCAATTTTAGGGCAAATTGTGCAATCTTCCTCCAAAATGAATTTTTACATAGTATGGCAATGTTGTATGGTCATTCTTCCTTACTTATCTACACATGCAAACTTAACACTTCAATTTCATGCTTCTATGGTAAATTTTTCTACCAAATTTTGTTTATTTTTGGCTCCTTGCAATTTCCCCTTTCTTTCTTTTTGGAAAATCAAACCCTAGCTCCACTTTTCTACACTCAGGGTTTACTTTGATGCTTTCTTTTCTCAAAACCTCACTCGTACAATATATTTTATTTACAAGCAACTTGATTTATAAAAAAAAAAAATTGTTTTCTTTAGAGTAAAATCCTAATTTTAGCATCTTCTTTCTCCAAACAGCTTGCTTTTATGAAAATAAAAATCCCTATGGTGCAAAATTAAAATGTGTCATGAAATAATGGAGTAAATTGGTGAATTTCCACTGCCCATATAGAAAATTTCTTTCGATGCACCCTTTTTTCCTTTAATTCTCTAAAATTTTAGTGTTGGCTTGTACAATCTAAGTGGAAAAGGAAATTGTTGTATGGTGCTTGCTTTATATAATTTTATACCCTAATGTTTTAATGCCTAAATTCTATCACCTTAGCTCCTCTGAATGTTGATGATTGACAACTCATATTCTGGTGCATGCAATTTTGTTTGTCCTTTTCTTGCCTCTTTTATTTCTTGTTCTTTTTATTTTCTTTTTTTTTTCTTTTTTTCCTTTTCTTTTTTTCTTTTTTTCCAAAGGGGGTTGTCGTTATCGGTTTTCAACCACCCTCTATCTTAATTGTGTCCCAAAGGATTTATTTTTCTCTTTTATTTCTTTTTTTTTCTCAGAAGGGGTCATCATTTCTAGTTTTCAACCCTTTCTATCTTAATTGCATCCTAAAGGATTTTCACAATTAATATATTTTTTAATTTTTTTCTAACAACTATTGTGACACTTATTGTCATGGGAATCGTATAGTGACATTCACTTGTACAATGTCATATATTGACTTATAAATTGGGTTTTCCACTTCTATATTATGGGTAATCATGTCATTAGATACCAACTGACCCTTTGTTCGATCTCCTTATATTTGATTGTCATGTGTACAGTTTGTAATTATGCAATTACAATGTGTAGGACTCCCTCTTAGTGATACTTATTCTCATCATTTTATTGATTGACCATGAGCTAGGGTTACTTTTACTGATCCATTATCATTGGAGTGACTTCTCTGCCAATATTCTCATATCAAATTAGCTTTTAAGCTTGATTAATGAGTTATTTGTAGTCCTTGACTCCTTTCATCGATAAAGCATACTCTTCCTCTATAAACAAGGTCTCTTCCTTGCATAGGTCTTCACCGACTGTGTCCTCTTGATATAGGACCTCTATGAAAATTCCATGGGACTTCCCTTTCTTAGCCCCATCCTCTTTTATTTTCCACTCTTCTTGGTCTGATTCAAGTTAGTGGAGGTCGTCCCATTGGTTGTCTTCCTCTCATGTTGGGTATAGTCCCTCTCAACTAGGGGATGCCTTGTAGTTTCATGGTCCAATTTAAAAAGGCTAATGGTGTATCTCTCAGCCATCTAGGAGTAAGGGGTCGAATCCTTCCTCGTACTCTACCTCCTATAGGTGGAAAATTATTGGGCATTTTGAGTAGATGAGTTGTCATTGATGTCAAGAGTGAGTGGTCATTGATGTCAAGCTTTCAACACCAGTCAATGATAGTTTTAGTGGGCAACATCAATTTCAGGTTCTCCAATAAGTGCAAAAGGATAGTCTATTTTTAGTTGATGAATACCCGGTTCCAAGAAGTCATATGTTGTCCAAAGTGCAAAGAAGAAAGCCCAAGTGAATAATATTATAATATTTCTTTATAATATTATACAGGGAATTTTAAATTAATTATAAATTAATTAATATAATTTTTATTATAAATTAGTTTATTAATTAATTTACTTAACTTATAAGTCATTTAAATTAATTATTAATTAATTTTAATATTAATTATAAGTTAATTTATGTTAATTTTTAATAACTCTAAGGTGGGTTATTAAGTTGACATTCAAAAATTTGAATTCGACATCGAGCGCTGATGTGGGGAGAAAATTAACCATGTGTGTATAAAAGGGAGACTACCCCACCTTAGCCAAACTCTCTTATGCCTTTGAATTAAAATTTTAATGCTATGTAATATTGTACAAATCGTGGTGTGCAACAAGAAGATTTCATTTTTATTAAAGTGCTTAGAGGAGGCAAAAGGATTTCACCCAACAAGGAGGGAGCCTTGGTCATCAAGCGTTGGTAGCGCAGTTGGAAACTACAGTGTGAGCAAGACATGAGGGCAGCAATTGGTGCAGGTTCGAATCCATGGGAGGATTATTTTTTGTTTTGTGTTGAAATCGACGTTGGACGAAGATTGAAAATGAAGGAATTCTTCCTTCCTTCACATAGGCATCTATAGCCCACACGGTGGGCACCAAAGCGCTAAGGCACTTGGTGTTTGGAGAGACGGTGGTTCGAATCACGCTGAAACCCTTTTGGGGAGAAGTTAAAGGTATGCATTAGTTGAGCACCAAACTTTTCTAAGGAATTAGTTAAGCTATTAAAAATTAATTTTTGTATAATTTATTTGGCTTGTAAGGTTTTAAGAGTTATAAGGTTGATGCAAAATAAAAATAAAAAAATTGGTGTTATTTGCTTTAGTGTTTGAAAAGGGTAATAAGGTGGTTTAGGAATATTGTTTGAGGTTTTGTGGTGTTGGATATTATTTTAAGTTGGAGTTTATAAGGTGTATCCAAATAATTATTTTTCATGTATGATTTGATGAATGTTGATTCCAAGAAGGAGCAATAAGATGTATTTGAGCTTTGATTATTTTTTTGTCTAAGAAATATTTTAGAAAGTGTTAAGAGTGATATTTTGTCATCTAACCATTGAAATTGGAAAGAAGAAAATTGTGATTGAGACAGGTTTTATAAGGTCACTTCTACATCAAACAAAAAGGTATGGGCACATATTCCTAGTGAGTGATTGTTGAATGTTGTGAATGCAAAGTTGGAGTGAAAAGGATTGTTTGGTAAACATTGTTGAGTGTGTTTTGAATTAATGCTTCAAGGTTTTTTGGAATAAATATTTTTTGATAAAACCTTGTTTGATAAGCATTGTTTTTGAAATGATTAGTTGAGTGAACTTGAACTAGTATTTGCAAAGATCATGAGTATCATTGTTATGTGAAGATTATTTGATAAGCATTGTTGTTGAAGTGAGTAAATAACTTGAACTAGGGTTTGCAAAATCATGAGTATCATTGTTATGTGAAATTGATTCATAAGCATTGTTGGAAACATTTGAGTGAGTGTTCTTATGCTTGGACTAGGGTGTGTAAGCAAGGATTAATTCATTGAGTGATTGGTTGAGTAGAGTTGGTTGAGCCTAGTCAAGTGGATGTGTTGTGATAGTTCAAGTTCTACGAAACAAATTGTTCTATATTCTGAGTTGAGTTGAGAAAGAGATTGAGTGTTGATGAATGTGAAACATATTGAGTCTCTAACAATTATCTATATGTTTTTTTGATAAAACAAAGTTTTAAAGTGATTGAGATTTTGTGATTGTGAAGCATATTGAGTCTCTAACAATTATCTATATGTTTCTGTGATAAAAATAGTGATTAAAAGTGATTGAGCATTGTGGTGAATGTGAAGCATATTGAGTCTCTAACAATTCTCTTTATGTTTCTATGATATTGGACAAGTTCTAGTGTGGACTTGTTGAGTAGATTTGAGGCAAGTCTTACAGATGACTTGTGGACAGATTTGTGTGAGCTTTTGTGGAAGCTTACAATATAGTTTGAGAACAAATATTGAGAGGAGATATGGATAAGTTCTAGTGAGGACTTATTGAGAATATTTGGACAAGTTCTAGTGCAGATTTGTTGATCAGATTGGACAAGTTCTAGTGAGGACTTTCTAAGAATATTGGACAAGTTCTATAGAGAACTTGTGGATAGATTAGTGTGAGCTTTTGTGGAAGCTTACAAGGTAGAATTTGGGTAAGTCTTTGAGAAGACTTGTGAGCAGAGTTAATTAATTTATTTGTTCAAACCTTGAGTTAAGGTTTGGGGTAGATATAGCAGTGTTGATTTGTGATTGGATCAAGCTTTGTATTAAGGCTTGAGGACAAATATTGAGTACATATTTGTGCTAGACCGAAGGACTATGTTTAGTGTAGATCAAAGGACAGATATTGATGATAGATTTATGCTAGACCGAAGGACTATTTTTAGTATAAATTTGAGCACAAAGTTTGGTGTAGATTTGAGGATAGTTTTTTTCCATACCAGAGATAGATATTGAGTATATTTTCTAGACCGAAGGACTATGTTTAGTGTATATTTGAGATAAATATTTGAAGGTGATAGAGTATAGAGGATGATAGTCTCTAGTGGATAGAGATCCATTAGCTATGATAGTGAGGATATGTGTCTTCAATGGATAGAGATCCATTAGCTAGAGCAGTGGGGTAGCAATTCTTCTAGAATATCACCAGTCAGAGCTAAGGAGAAAGGAGTTATCCTATGGATAGATATCCATGAACTTGATTAGGGGATTGGTCTCTCCTTTGTATAGAGATCCATAAATATTGTAATAGGGAAAAGATTCCCAATAGATTGATTGAGAAAATTTTAGTGAAATATTTTTTTCGTGGAGTAGCCCACATTGGGAGAACCATGTTAAATTGGTGTCTCTATTATGTGTGGTGATTTATGCATTGCTTTGATTACTGTTGATAATATTGCTATATATACATTGCATAATATTGATTGGGAAATAAAAGTAAAAAGTGGTCTTATTTTCTTCACCCCCCCTCTCTGTATAAGCTTGTGTTCTTCAAAAATCTCCTCTACCCCTCCTAGTATTTAGTGGATGTACTCCCCATCCATGGCCTTCCTGCTATCTTGGGGGTTCTTGTTGATTCCTTACTAGGGTTATATCCACCAATTCTATATTGGCCAAGTTACCTTCATTTCCTTGTGTTATAGGTGATAATTGTTGTAATGCTCTAATTCTATGGTCTGCATATAATAGTTGGTGTATCCATCACCTTTGCCTCCAATGTTGATGTGGAGACACGTTTGCCATAGTCTCCCTATATGGTTCCAAGAAATTTAACTTAAAACTATAATCATTACGATCATCATATATTTTTTCTGACCAATTCACTAGCAAGGTCATTAGTCTTTGATACCTCTAAACTTCTCTCCTTTGTTGCCTCAACTATCGATAAGTGATTGGATAGTTCTTAGGATTAGACCGCACATGAGGCATTGGTAGTTCTAAAAATTCATCATCACCAATATCAAAACTTTATTTTCTTACTATCCAAGGAAACTCCCCATCACTAGATTCACTTGAATCCTTGTGTATATTACCTTGTGGTCTAGGTGGTGTAATATCTTCTTCAGTAGCTCACCAATCTATATCCTCGTCTTCTTATACTATTGATGGGTCATTGGGTATCCCATGAGGTGCTATCTATGATTTTTCTTCTCTACTCATACTTGCACCATCATGGTGTGAACTACTCACTTGTGGTATAATCTCATGTTCTTTCCCCTTGCCTTACAAATCCTATGACCTCACTATTATTTTCTCCTACATAATTTGCATCTTATTGTCCAAGTCTTGGATAGTTCATTCTTGGAGTCTTGTAGTATGACCTTATAATAGTTCATACTACTCTTGCAACTTCTAGATCTGGTATCGCATCCTCTATTACAATAGTTCTATCTAAGCCAATGGATAGAATTTAATAATTTCTTCTTCCATGGTGTCACCTCTTATTTTTTCAGGGGCTTCCATATCAAATTTATCTATCATATTTGCATATCAAACTATTAATCTCATTATTCTTTGATCTTATAATGGTTGGGGTAATTCCCTATACTCAAATTGTGGATACACCATCCCTTGATCCTCTATATTGTTATTTACCTTGACAAAATACTTCTTTCATCTTCTTCCTCAAACCTTCCAGTCTCATATACAAATCTTACATGTACTCATGTCCTTCTTCTCTCACTGGGTCGAGGTACCAACTCTTCTTGTTCAATAATAGGTTCTATATCCTCCCCTTTTGTGAATAGGTGTGTGAGTCCCATGTCAAGGTCCTCCTATGGTGGGCCTTGAATTCTACTTTGCTAGTCATTGAATTGGGTTTGTTGTCTTTGTTCAACTTCTTTCATGGTTATAAACAGACATTGTACTTTGTATAGCTTTAACTTTGAACTATTTACAATATTCAACACTTCCATCCTATTCAAGTTCTATAATTTTACTCCGTTATCCCTTACTTCTACAACTTGGGAGGGACCAATTCATAAGGTTTTTAACTTACCTAGCTTGATTTATTATTTCCCATTAAGCTTTAGAACTAAGTCGCCCTGCTGGAGTTCTAAATTTTGAAGATGCTTATCATGCTACAACTTTCTTCTCTTCTAGACCACTTCGATTGCCCATTGTGCCATGACTCTTAATTAGTGTCATTAGTGATTCTTCCATTCTCTCTTGGTCTCCTAAGAGATGCTCCACTACTATCCATAGGATTGGTACCAATAATTCTACTAGAACTACTGCTTCCTGACCATATATTATCTAAAATGGCATATGGTATGTCATTGGATTAAAGGTAGTTTGATATACCCAAAGAATATATGGTAAATTTTCCTCCCAATATTCTCCCTTTATTCCATAAGTTTTATATAATTTTGACCCTAATACCTTGTTAGTTGCTTCCACTTGCCCATTAGCTCTTGGGTAATATGGACTAGACAAGGAGTGCCAAATTAGAAATTTAGTCGTCAACATTTTTATGATCTCATTCACAAAGTGGCCTCCATGATCACTTTTTATTTGTAGTGGAATGTCGAATATTGTAATTACTTGCTCATACAAGAATCGTGTTGTACTTTTTGTTGAGTTATATAGTAGTGTCCATGCCTCAACCCATTATATTAGGTATTCAGTGGCTACCATGATATACTGACACTTTCACCTATTTTTTGTTCTTAGTGGTCCATAAAAGTCTAACCCCTACTTCTCAAATAGTTATTGGGTTTGTTATGGGTATAATGGCATAAATTCTATTCACACTAGCTTTCCTACTCTCTAGCAAGTATCACATATTCTTATGTATTTATTTGTATCATTATACACTATGGGCCACCATAGTCCTACTAAGAGTACTTTTCAAGCAGCAGCATCAGGCCCCATGTTTCCTATTGCCAATCCTTCATGAGATTATTTCAATGTGACTTTATTTTCCTCATCCATTCAACATATTATTAGGACTCCATAAATTCCTAATTTGTATAGCAATACCGCTATCAATTGAAAAGGAGCTGAATTTATGATTACTTTATTTTTCTCTATTGTTTTCAACTCTTGTGGCAACTCTCATGTGGATATGTATTGCCCAATCAACTTGTACCATGATGGAACAATGTTGATTATGAATAACTGAGATTTAGAGGATTCATATAGAATCCTCGCTCTTACCAGTTCTCCTGATCATATTTGATACAACTGTCTACAATCACATGCTTCTTACCAGGTCACATCACTTCTCGAAATACAAACTCTTGTAAGGTTATGAGCCACCTGTTGACTCTTCCTTGTATAACTGGCTTATATATCAAGTACAAAAAATCCTGATAGTCCACGTAGAAGGTAAAATGGTTTTTCAATAGGTAATACCTAAACTTTTGTACTGCATATACCATCCCTAAATCTTCTCACTCTATTGTACTATAATTTCTCTTTACCCTTGATAATAGATGGCTTGCAAAAAATATAGGCTGATCTAGCCTAAACTCTCCTTCTTGTGCCAATGCACATCCAACCACAAAGTTTTAGGTATCAATATGTACATGGAATTCTTTATCATAATTTTAGAATACCAAAATGGGACTACTAACTAGCTTAGTCTATAACTACTCAAATACTCCTTGGTACTCTATCCTTTTGAAGGGAATATTCTTCTTGGTTAAAGAATCTGGTGGGTTGGACACGTGCATAATTCTTGATAAACCTTTGATAGTATTCTATAGATCCCAGGAGGTTTTTTAAATAGATCACATCATATGGCTCCTCCATGTGTAGTATGACATGGATTTTATCAATATCGGTCTTCAAACCTTCACTACACACTATATCCCAACATTTTCCTGTAGAGTACCATTAAAAAACACTTTGCTGGATTTAGAGATATTTATGCATTCCTACACCTATTCATACACTCATTGATACCATGTAAATGATATTTGATCTTTCTGTAGATGGACCAATCATCTAGGAATACCTTGAATTTTCTTATGGTCAGTTGATCAAAGATGTACAAAATAATACATTGAAATTTAATAAGGGCATTACATAATCCAAATGGCATTCGATTATATGCATAGATGCCATTCTTCACAATGAATTTTGTCTTCAAATTATTCTTTTTGACAATGCTTATTTGGTTATACCCAGAGAACCCATCCAAGAATGAATAGATTTCATGTCCTATGACCTCTTCCAAAATTAAGTCTATGAAGGGAATAGGGAAGGGATCTTTAATTGTCACTGTGTTCAAACTCCTAAAGTCTACGTATATTTGGATTTTATCCACTTCCTTCTTAAAAGTGACCACAATAGGTGAAACATATTCATTGGTAATGACCCTAAAAATGATGTCTACGTCTAACATATTTTTAATTTTTATATTTACCAATGTGGCATACTTCTTCTTACTGGTTGTGTCTTGGGCATTAGTGTAATATTGTGGACATATAGCTTAGGTGGTACCCCCTTAATTTTTTATACATACATGTAAATACATCCTTGTATTCCAAAAATATATTAAAAGTTACTACTTTTAGTACTGGATCCCAGTTGTCACCACAATGGATCATCCTAGGCTCTCCTTTTGTTCCCATGTTTACATCCACCATCCGAGGTCCTTCATACTTAATGTTTGTAATATTTGTCACTGCCTTTTCCACATTTGTAGGATGCACTGGTCTTGCATCAATTTTAGCATCTCCTACTGTGTATTTTGCAAATCTATTAGAAAATGATAATTTATTCACTTCCTCTTTCTTAGGTTCCGAACTGAGCTTCGTCTCATATTATTTTTCCATAGTCTCCTATGTGTTAGTACAGAGGTAGGTGGTCTGAAAAACCTTATACTCCTTCATATTTCAATGGAGTAGTGTTCTATTAGATCAAGTTTATATTCACTATAGTCCTGTAGGTACATCATCCCTTCTTCATTAGGTTCATAACCCTCATCACTAGAAGAACTACCCAACTCATCGGTCGTGGCCATGTCCTCACTAATCCTATGGTTATTCAAGTTGATCATATATTTTTGCCATCCTTTCTTAAAGGTGATTTGATATTTTTCCCAATTGTGATTAATTTTGGCTATTCTTAGCACCCTCTCCCAAAAAAGGCATCGTATACTAGCTTTTACATTGTAATCACAATGAAATCCAAGATAAACTCTTGGTTTGCTATTTTAACTTATTGTGTAGTTAAGAAACTCTTTTTCTCTATTCTATACTATTCAGCACCATATAACTAAAATATAGTTGCCCATAAGGATGGATCACCAATTTCTTTCCAAGTCTTCTCAGGTAGCACATTAATGCTAGATTCTCCATCTACAATGACTTGCATCAATCTGTGCCCTAAGATTTTCATATGGACCAATGGGAGTTTCTTCCTGATATCAATCATGAATATGGTGGGATCCATAAAATAATTCTTTTTTTCCTCTTATTTGATTGTATGGCTTTCTACCTCCTTCACCTTATGATGTTTCAAATATTCCATCATTTCTTTATGCAATGATGGTATGGCTTCTAGCAAGCTTGCCATCTTAATTTTAATAGTCGTATTTAAAACTTGTTCTACCAAATTTTGCATGACCACTGTGCCTTCTAATGGTTTCTTTAACTCTTTTTCTTTCACTATTATTAATTATTTTGCCTTCTTTGTGTATTCATCAATTACCTTCTTTGCCACTTGCCATCATTTCTTTTCTTTAGCAGGTTTTGGATACTTGTATTTCCTAGCCCGATTCCTTGTTATGACTAGTACTTCTTTAGTCTCCTCACTAACTGGAGGTACCAAAAAAATCACATTTTGTAGGTTAATAGAACTCACGTACTTTGGACAATTTGCTTCCTTGTGGTTACCTGGACAACACCATCTATACATGTGTGTAGTGTTCATTTGTTGTATCTCCTATTTCTGGGATAAATAATAGTTCTTCACAAAGTTCTCCCACTCCTAGAAATTATGACATTGTATGATTGGTCTACCCTCTAAATCATACTGCAAGTGACTCCGTCCTCCTTATTGGTTGCCTCGATACTATCTAAACTCTCTATGGTTATTCCTATAACTACAACTGGTGGATTTCTAGCCACTCGCTTGAGATTTTGGTTTCTCCTCATGTTCTTTGATAGAGAGAACCTGAGGATGCACCTTTACGTTAAATGGATATTGTATCACTTCATGTCCAAGCACATTATAAATGTGACAATAATCATTACGAGGACAAGTCACATTCATGTGACCTTCAGACTTGCAATCTGTACACCAAATGTCCTAATATTTCTTAACTTTTTTATCAAATTCCCTCTGAAATGATTGTACTAACTTTTGGATTGTATCGTCTTCCTCACTCTCTGAATCATCATGTCTTACATGTGTTATCTTCCCTATGATTGTTTTTTTAGCCTCACTTTCAAAATTATTTGCATTTTCTAAGGCTTCTTCATATGTAGTTGATGGCACTAGCCTCATATTCTTCTTGTATCTAGGTAGTAACCCATCTAAAAACCATCATTTTACTAGCACATCTACTAGAGGAATTTCTATTTTATCCACAAACTGCTTCAATTAATAGTTGTGTGATTTCATATATTTGTTAGCTTTCTGTTTAGTGGTTAAAATTTTAGTTATGATATCTCCATCATCTTTCAAGGGGTAAAATTCCTCAATGAATGCATATTTCATTGTATTCCATGCTTGAAATTTTGGTATATTTTATATTTTTAGATACCAATCTATGTCAAGTCCTCATAATGTAGCAGGAAATAATCGTAACCATTAATCTGTTTGGTCTACACAAATTGCTCTCTACATGGTTATACATGTCCTAATGTGTCTTTTCAGGTCTTCCTTGCCTTCGCCCATAAAGGGTGGGCATATTTTTTTTCCTGTGTGATTACCTACATGGGAAATTTGTGGTGTTTCTTCTTCTTCACTTGATGAAGTATCACCTGGAATCCTTTATTAATTCCACCTTATAGGTGACTCACTTTGTTGGTCTTCATCAAAACTGTATACTTAAGGAATCTTATATTCATCGAATAGTCATCTATCAATCTCTAGTGCATATTCACTCTACGATATCCTTCACTGGTGTGAAGGTTATGGCCTTGGTCCTTCCTCCTCATACCTCGTGTTTTGTTGCTCTAGTGCTTGACTCTCGTCCACCACACTTCTTTGCAACCTATCTGCCACTTTCATAGGTGTTACCATCCACTCCCTTCATTCTCACACAGTTTCCTTATTAACACCTTCTCTTACATCAACACTCTTCTTGACTCTAGGTTCTTCTTGCTCCTCTTCTTCTGTATTGATTAGCAATGTATCCAACCTCTCAATCTCTATTTCATTAGATGTCCATACTTGCTCTATCACTAGTTCATGTGTGTTGTGTTTAAAATTGTTCATGTTCCCTCTTTGAGCAATTCCCATGCTCCTTATAAATAGGATTTACTCTCCTTGATCCCATCTCCTACACCTTTTCATAATTATGTTTTTTATTCACATCTAATTTTATGTACTTTAGTTTATCACTTGTACGATCTTCTTGACCCCATCACCTTTTTATCCATTTTAACAAAAATACCAAAGTTTGATAAGGCAAAAATGCCAAATGTAGAGGTAACAGTGTAGTATTCCCAATGGGGAGGTATTTTAGAAGCTATGGAAATGATAACCAAGATATCAAAATCCAACTGGGACAATTCATATAGCTTGCACGACCTTCCTCTTACACTAGATTAACTTACCAAAACAACTTGTACGATCACCAAATCATACATTTGTACAATAAAAATAATACAACACTACACCTGGTATGATTTGGTACTTAGAAAACTCACTGGAATAGGTTTTGTCAGTCAAATTGATTAGTTTTGTAATCAATTTCTTCAAACTAGCAATATTTCCTTATTTAGTAGAATTAGGTTGTAGCTTTTATTACCAAATAAGGTAATCAAATAGTTTGTACTATTTGGCACTGTGCTTGTACAGTTTGTATGAACCCTTACTGCAATTAATATCTAGATCTATCACTTTGCATCACCAACCCTTATAAGACAAATTTTGGGAAGTTTCTATCTCAATGGCTCCAATTCTCCATAACATGCAAAACCCTAAACCACTAACAATGAGTTTTACTCTTCATGAATGATTCCAAAAATTGTACACTAGCTTGGAGACATCAAAGTACATTTGTAACTCTCTAGATAACCAATCCCATACTTCACACCGAGTCTTTAGGTAACTAGTATCATTCACAAGACAATTCCATACATTATCATACCAAAATAAGTAGTAAACATTATCTAATCAACCTACAACATCCAGAACATACAATGGAATTCATAGAGACAATGAAATAAAGAAAATGACTATCATATTCATATTATCAACATAAATGAACTCTCAATCAATAACCAACAATGAAATGCATATGAGTATGAATGAACAACCAAAAAATGAATAAGAGGGGCTATATAATGCATGCCCAGACCATTCCAAAGTGGTTTCTGAAGCATCACATTATTTACAACTGTCATTCCCAACTAACTCTAAAATAAATATTTTTGCAACGTTTACTAAGGTCTAATTCAATTTTTATCAAATTAACCCCAAATGCACATTTCAACTTAATTTTATTTCATTTCACATCGTACATGTGCAACCTTGTACGTTTTGCTCTTTGCTTGTACATTTTGACACTTGTACATTTTAGTCAAAATGGAGCAAAACTTAACAAAATTGTGCAAATCCATGGATCACTTCTTCTTTTAGGATGTGGATTTGTTTCCTACAAAGTCAACCTTCAACTACAAGTAGTTCTACAATCCTATGTCCATACTTTGCAGTCTTGCCAAATGCAAAAGTTCCTCATCAAGTGGCAAGATCTAACAAACAAAGATGTGACATGGAAACTAGTGAGCATTCTTTAGTCATTTATAGCTTTGAGGAGAAAGAATTCTAAGGGAGAAGTCATGTAACAACTCCAATAATGCCACACCAATGATAATTATTATTATTAGCTCAAGCCCTAGGTTAGGGTAGTCGACCCTTGAGCATTAATGTTAGGGGTATTATTCTTTTTAGTCTATAAATAGAGTTATATTGTAATTGTTTCATCATTTATACTTGTAATCTTAAGTCACCTTTGGTGTGCATACAAGACAACACTCTCTCTAAGTGGCTAGGATTTGTTGGTCATTTAGAATCTCGATATATCACTTGAGATTTTTGGTTTGCTTCTATGGAATTTAGATTCTCTTCTAGTGAATGATTTCTATTTTGCATTTCTAAGTTTGATTGAAATTTTTGTTATTTATAGAAGTAATTTTATTACAAACCCCCTCTTTATAATATAAATTTAACTAATTATTTTTCTTTTGATTAGAAAAAACCATAAGCTTGATTTTGTTGTTATTTCTTAAATACCTACCTCCTTGTAAAACTATTCTAAGGCCTATAAATGTTATCTTAAACATTATATTGATCTTACAATCAAAATAATATCATTTAAATACAAAATAAGCCTCGCCACATATTCCCAAATTAACACCATCCCCTCCACTCAGATCTAATTATTCTTCTAATTTTTCAAAATATAAACCAAATGAGATAGAGGATAATGGGCATATTTTTTTTACCTCTATGTCACTTCTAAAGTATTTTGAAGGGTTTTTTTATGTTTTAATTTTAGCTTCGAGATCTTCATAGAGTCTGTGAACTATTCCTTTATATTTTTATGGTATACCTAAGTCTTCCATTCTACTCCATAGTTTACTTCTAGGCATTTTTTGAAGTCCATAAAATTGCAATAGGTTTCTCTGTAGACACAAAAAATTGACCCATTTCAGTGGGTAATATTCCCTAAGCCCTCTAGGGGGGCCCCTTTGACTTGCCTAGGGACAAGGATTTCCCCCTTATGTTTTACCTATTTTTCCTCTTTATGCAAAATTGCACCCGATCCTTGATGGGGCGCTACTTCGCATTGTGATATTGCGGTTGGCCCGAATGGGGCATGATTTCACCTTTTTAGGGTTTGAATTATTAGAACCCTATTTTTTTTAGGTTGGTTTGTTTTACATCAACCCTCCTTGATTTTCCCACATTTTTCACCTTCAAATATGCTATATAAGGAGGGTTTGAATTCACTTTTCACACACAGATACACGATAACACACAAGTTAACATGCACTCATTTTATTTGGCACTTAATAATTTTATTGCTCACATTTTATTTCTTGCAAAGTGTTTTTGTTTGATTTGCATCCTTCTTCTTCTCTCATAAGCAAATTTGGATTTTGTAGTTTGATTGTCTACTACATTGTTCTTCTTCGCTCTTGGTGGATTAGTGTTGGAGCCTTAAGAAGAGATTGACCATCTGGGAGATCTAAGACCCTTTTGTTTTGCTTTTACACTCTCTACCAAGTGAATTCACTCTTTCGCATGCACATTTAGGTTTTCTAGGTGATTTAATTGAGCTTTTGCATTCATATGCATAGCTCATGCAAAATCACACTCGATCATTGATGGGCCATGACTTCGCCTAGCATTATCGTGATTACCCATTATGAGGCATGATTTTTCCTGATACCAAACTAGGGATAATCTACTATCCCTATTTTCTCCATTGCATTCTAAATTGCATCTAGAGCATAGTGGCATATTTTATTCTGTGAATTTTGCATTATGTTTTGTTGTATTGCATTAATGCTTTTTTTCCTCCAAAGGTTAATTTTTGCTTTTAATTATCAAAGGTTAGCAAAAAGGACCTAGGAGGATTGACTGCAGCACCTCCAAGCACTATTGTATAGTGGCCTAAGTAGTACCCCTAATGCTAATTCCATTTTCAAGTGTTTAAAAAGTTATCTTTTAGGAACAAGTATTATTAATAGCATTGGATAAAGAAATAAGAGCAAGGATAAATAATTGAATAAGATAAGTATACTTATTAGTCTTTTAGGCTTATTTTTGAATGCTTTTATTTCTGTTATAAACACTATATATTATTTTATTAAGTATATTTAATTATAATTCTAGGTATTGAAAGAAAAATAACATATAGTGTGCACTTAGGGTTATTTTTGTTTATGCATATTTTCTTGAGCCCTTGCTTAAAGGTTACTTAGAACCCTATGTTAGAAAATAAATCAAGGGAAGAATCATTCTAGGGTTAGCTCTTGTATTCCAACATTTCTGTATTTTTGTATTATCCTTTACCTTTTATAGCATAGATATAGAAAGGCCAAATCTAGGTGTTTTATCTTCAATCAAATACATCAAACATTCTTGAAATTATTTTGGACTTGGAGCAAGTCCTTAAAGCCATTATGTAGACACCTAAATCACGTAAATCGGATAAGACTATCAGCGCATTGCATATGCCCTCTTATCGACAACATATGGCCCTATTGGGCACCCTTCTAGGCTAGAAAAAGGCTTCCAAAAGGCTCCAAAAACTAGTTTGGAGGGTTCCTAGTAGCCTAGGGCAGTTTTGGGGCTCCTACTGGTGACCGTCCCACCCAAGGGATGGTCACAGTTGGTGACCATCCCACCCAGGGATGACCATCCACAACCATCCCTGGGTGGGATGACCCCTAACTGGACCCTTGAAAAAGTCAAAGGACATGCTAAATGGCAATCAAAGACTGCCATTAGCATGTCCAATCACCCCAAATTGATTGGGGACCTACTAATGGACTAGAGGGAAATATATTGGGAGCACCCAAAGGGGTAACCTTCTCCCAATCACCCCATGACGTGATTAGGACACATGGCATCACCTGCCTCGCATGGCAAAGATGCCATTTTTCCCTAGGTGCCCTTTTGGGCTATAAAAGGAGCTCCAAACTCCCAATTTTAGAGAGGAGAATTTGGAGATTAATGCAATGAAGTGCTGCCCAAATTGAACCCCACCTTTTGCAAACCAAAACCTACCTTACCTTGGCCTTGAAACCCTCTTCATCCGAAGGTGATTTTAGGGGAAATAGGCTCGATCCATTGAATCCAAACTAGCCAAATTGAAGAAATATTTGGCCCCATATGTCGACAACACCCTTACCTAAGTTTTGGACCAATTCCCATAGCCATAGGTGATAAAACTAAGGTAGTTTTGTAACCGTCCCACATGGGGACGGTCAGTAGTCAGAGGTCGTCACACCTAGGGATGGCCATAAAATAGGTTGGAATTTTAGATAAATTCCTCCATAGACCCCTTTTGGAATGTCTAGAGGGACCTCTGGTCCAAATTTGAAGTAATTTGGAGGAGTTTTGATGCAGGATTTGGAGTCCCCAATGTTGTAGGTTTATCTGGCTCACCCAGGGATGACCACCATTTTTGCATAGTTTCACTTTATATCTTGCTTCCAAATCATATTTATTTGCATTTATATTATAGTAACATATGTTTATGCTTAATTTAGATTAGTTTTTATGCATGTAGATCACCTTTTATTGTCATAGAATATGCTCTCCTTTTATGGTTTTTATGGGTTTCTTCTATAACACAGGTGCTACTAATCCCCTTTCAATCCCTTGTCTTTAGGAATAGGAATGCTAGGCAATAGGAGGAGCTAAGGAGGCATAATATTATCAGCCCAATAATAGCTCTCGAGTGTGGGATGCAAGATTTACACAATACTATAGATTACATCGCTTTAAGGCCCTTTTCAAGGGAGTAGATCCCTTGAAGATTGTAATGAAATGTATCAAATTTGTGAATGCCCTCAAGGGGACATCTTGTAATCTAGTTTTGAAGCTATATAATGAATGAATAGATAGATAATTTTATCATTTGATTATATATGTTGCTTCACTTTACTAGATTACATGTTTATGTTATATTTCCCTTTGAATGCTTTATAACTGATATACATTGCAATTAAATGCCCTTAAGGCGATATCATGAATTTCACTTCTTTAGTGGTGATCATGGTATCTAATTTTATTTCAATCTCCCCTTGGATGGTGCTAATTTGGACCTTTATTTTTGGTTTTCTTTGTTGTAGGTACTAACCGTTCTGAGTAGAAATGACCCCTTTGCTGCTAGATGGCACTGGGTGAGATGGCCAGCTACATGGCACTGGGTGGGATGGCCCCCAATATGTGACCATCCCTACTAGGTATGACCACAAAACTAGAGGGTTTCTACAAAAATTTGGAAACAACAAGTTTCAGGTTCACTTTTACACCTTTTTGCATTGTTAATTTGCAATTTTATTGTTTAAAAATTATCAAATTTCATGTTTTCTTGCTTCTTCTTTGCATAGAAAGGTTAGATTTTCTCTTTCCAAAATCTTGCATTAATTAGTTAAGAAAAGAGGAGGAAATATAGTAGAAATTTGTCTTTTTTCTGGTTTACCTGTTGGAACCTTGCCCAAGAAGGTTAAGGTCATATAGGTTTTGCATTTTTTGCTTTCCTTTTATGCTACTAATAAGTCTGAAATAAAAATGCACCTTCATGCATTTAGTAAATAATCATTGAGTGCTCTTTTGTTTTCTTTCAAATATTTAAAAGGAACCACACACACCACGAGGTATTTTAACATCAATGGCAGTAGTGGATGTAATTACCACTTGACTGGCTAGCTTGAAAGAGTTTCATCAGGACCCGAGATAACTGGCCAATACCGACTCCAAGATCTATCCTAACCATGCAAAATAGCATGCATTCCTCTTCGAAGGGGTGTATCACTGTGCATGGGGTGTTGGGTGAGGATCGGTAGGACCTATGCTCCCTGATCGGGTATGGAATTCATCACCATACTTTGATTGGTTTACGGGTTTCGTTTTTGAGCTGTGAGTATATAGGTGAAATCCACTTAAAATTTGAGAATATCATCCAACAAAATATCAAACACGAGAAAAGGATTTTCTTTACAAAGCAACACATCATTGAAACACAACAAACAGTTTAGGATTCACATCTAAAAAAATTTAAAACGAGATAATCACTTCTATGCTTGTGTGTCTCTATTGTTTGTTTGTTTCAAATTCATAGAAATTGTAAAGAAGATAAACACATAGTAGTTAGAGTACATAGCTATGGTACGTACCCATAGCCAAGCCCATTCAGGGGCAGAAGCTATGGGCAATAGAGAAGAGGATATAGGACATCCTCATGTCGAGCCTAGGGATAGGATCATTCCTCCCTAGAAATCAGCTGCTCTCCCTAGTCGTAGATCGACATATGAGTGGATGGTTAGTCCTAGAGTGTCAACTAGAAGGCTTAGCCTACAAGGGACTCCTTCGTAGGGTACCCCTACAGGTCATAGTCCTAGTTTGGGAAAATATCTCCCTAATTCACATGCTACAAATACCTTCTTTCGAGAAGAGTCACCATGCAATGAGGCACCTCCACATAGAGCAATACCACACATTCGTGTGCCTACTCGATCCTCTACTCCTATTCATACATAGGAGCAAGAGCTCACACCTTGAGTAGGGTTGAATGATCATCTCAAGATTTCAAGTCACCCTACTCCAAGGTATCAAAATCATGATGAGTATGATACTCATCAACTTAGGTGACCTTATTCCACCTTACCTTTCCTTGTTTATGAGGGAAGACCTAAGGAACATCTAGATTATCCTCATGAAAATGTGTCAATGCAAGCACGTTGTGCCTCTACGCCAGTAGTCTCTCAAAAAGACTTGTTTAGGAGAGAACCTCAAGTCAATGTGACTGCCCTCGATCGAGGGAAGCATGTAATTGATCTCATAGATCCTCCTGAACATGATAGACAACAAGGCAATAGTGCTAAGGCACTTAGACCTCATACAACTGATCAAATTAATAATTTGGTCCAGAGATATGTTGACCGCCAGGCTGAGTTTAATCGACTTAGGTCGGATAAACATCGCTTAGATCTCTTAGAGCAATGACAACAAATAGAGAAAGAAAATCTTGAATGACAAATTCAAGAAACTTTGCATCATGGAGTTGTAACTCCAAGTACGCGTAGACAAGAGGCTCACCCAAGGCAACCAAATTTCCAACAAGATAGGTCTCCTAGACCTAATCCTGTGTTGCCTCCTAGACCTCGTAGGCCTGAACAGAATGCATATGATAGGCCAAACATAGATCACCTTCAATAGGTGTTAGTTCCTCCTTGTAGGCCCATACCTGAAACACCTTATGGGACTTACGATGATTTGGAATAAGATGAGGATTATGTAGAAGCACCTTATGGAGGAGTGGTTGATGTCAATCAACCACCCCAACCTAGGCTTAATATTCCTCGTCCACCTCTACGAGTTCAAAACAAGGAAGAGGAGATCAAATCCTCAGATGCGTATCAAGCTTTGCTTGCATGCTTAGAAATCATAGAAGGTAAGACAACTGGCAATGGGCTTCAAAAGCCTACCTTGCATCAGCTAAAGAACCAACCATTACATCCATCCATTCCTTCCCCGGTCTATCTTGAGCATTTCAAAATACCCAAATTTGATAGATTCAAGGGTGAAGAAGATGCTCAAGAGCATGTCACTAGATTTCTAAATCTATGCTTCAACATACAGGACAATGATGCATTGCTCCTAAGAACTTTCTTGAGTACCCTCTCTGGTCCTGCCATTGAGTGGTTCAACCAACTTCCAAAACATAGCATCTACACTTTTGAACAATTCGCTGATGCATTTTTGGAACGTTTCACCTTTAACACCAAAAGGAAGGTGACATTAACCGACCTCACAGGGATGAAACAAATCGAGGATGAGTCGATCACTAACTATGGAAATAGGTGGCGAACGCTTTTGGCTAAGCTACCCTATCTATTTCCAGTGACTAAATTAACTCATTTTTTTTCAAAGAGTTGCTTGAGACCCATCTCTTTGACATTGCAATTACAACAATACCCTACCTTGGAAGAAGCTCTAGCATAGGCTAGAAACATAGAGGAAATAAAAATCCAAGAGGGAGAAATAACAAAACCTCGTAAGAAGGAGTGGACAAAGAATCCTAAGAATAGCTCGACACCTGCAAAGCCAGCTATGGTCAATCAAGTGGCCATAAATGTCCCTATGCCTCCTCAAGTTACGCCTCCCAAAAGGTTGAACTATCAGGCCCAACCTCCTCCTACGAGTTATAACAATAATGGTACAATGAATCAGGGACAAAAACAACAATGTCACCCTCAGCGATAATTTACTCCCATCGTTGAATCCATGGATTCTCTTTTTGATCGATTGTGGGCTGCAAATATGGTTAATTTACTAGATATTAAACCCAATGATCTAGAAATAGGCAAACCCAAGCCTATGGGACATCGAGAGGATCAATATTGTAAATTTCATCGGCAAGGTGGCCATGATTTACAATCATGCTATGGTTTTAAACATGTAGTACAAGACATGATTGAGAGGAATGAGCTTCAAGTGGATGCTCCATTAGCTCCTACCAATCAAAAAATGGGTATTTACAAAGACCCTTTACCAACTCATGAGGTACAGGTAGTGCCTGCTAAACCAATGAATGAGGTGAAGCAAAAACACCCTGTTCAAGGGTATGTTGGGATGGTGAGTATTGTGACCAGGAACAAGAGATATCCAAGTCAAGTTGCACAACCTGTGGCTTCGAATGATGTTCCAACTACGTCACAAACTACACCACCTGTAGTACAGGGCCTTCCTTCTAGGCCAACAGTGACAATTAAGAGCAAGCTTGCACAAAGCTTGAGGACCACATCAGCATGATTGTCCATCTATGAGTTGATCCAACAATCACCTCCACATCGGGATGCCTTGATGGATATTTTAAAATCAATAGAGTTGCAACCACAGGAGTCCAACTCCTTCATAGATTTTGTGGGTCATGTGCAATAGTGCAAAGAACCAGTCATACAATTTCATGAGCATGAGCTTAAGGAAATAGCTAACGACGTGGTAGATCCTCCTTTACACATCATTGCATGTATAAATGAGATACCATACAAGAGAGTGCTCATAGACACTGGTTCCTCAAGTAACATCATAACAACTAAAGCACTAAAGCACCTTAAATTTCTAGCATCTCATGTTGTGGCGTCAACTTACACTCTTCACACTTTCAATGACACAATATGCTCTACTATCGGTACCATAGTTTTACCCATTCAGGTGGGGCAAAAGACTATATCGACGTTGTGCCATGTGCTAGAAGGTGATATGGCCTATAAAATTTTTCTAGGAAGACCTTGGATACGGGATATGAAGTGTGTCCCCTCCATTGCACATCAATGTCTTAAATACACTCATGAAGGGCAAGTACATGTAGTGTCTACTGATCTAGAGCCCTTCAAATACTGCAACATGTTGCAGTAGATGCTAGAGTCGACATTACCTTCGACTCATGTAGACTTATGACTGAATACACCTATTCAAATTCTACCCATTCCACCACCTTCATCATCATCCACTCCATCCTCATCATCGCCACCTTCAGAGAAGGCTTCGACATCATCAAACCCTCCATCGAGGAACATGTCGAAGAGGCCTATTGATGAGAGCCCACCATTAGTTTCCACCATATCCATGGAGGAGGTTCCTTGTGTCATTAATGAGGAATTACCTCTAGAGGTGAACACTGAATCACCTCAAACCTCCATTCCATCTCATCCATCTTCGCCATCCCAGGTCACAGTCCAGATGTCTAGTACAGGGATAGGGGAATACTTGGTGAGAAATGTCATGATAGTTCCATCATTGGAGATAGTGCAAGACATGGGGAGACCTCATCTTCCCATAGGTAGCATTGTACCTCTTGGTCTACCTCCTAATCAAATGAATTTCATATATGGAGGTTTAGAGTATGGAGCTCTACCCATTCCTCAGAAGGAAGATGATGATGAACCCTTTTATGAGGATGTAAATTATTTGTCAAATCTAGACTATGCATTGTGGTACTTAGACCACTGTAATTGGCATGGGTTTGGTCTTGGCCTATATGAGCAGGGTACTCATGTTCCTTGTCAACCCCAATATCAACTTTCGTATGATAAATCTGGGTTGGGACAAAATAAATCGGTACCATTGGATGTCCTCATCGAGAGTCTCGAACACCTATGCCTAGGTTATCAGGATAAGCTCACCCGTGACCCATATGCTAATCCAAATCATGTCCATTCCTTGGGAGATCATTTCCCCATAGAAATGATAGATCAAGGTCTATCCAATGATGTCACCCAACCCCATGAAGTGGGGGAGAGCTCACACACCTTGCAATCTGATAGTGAGGAACAAGACCAAGGTCCTCCTCATGAATGGATGAGTGATGATGATGATGACTATGGCATCACACCCATTAACTGCCCTAGCTCAGATGATGAATATGAGCGCATGTTCCCTTTGGATGATGAGGATGAATATTATCTTCGTATGTTATTCCCCATCCAAGGACCCATCTAACACTAGCTACTTCCATGTGAAGAGTAGGCTCACCCTCTTCCGCATAGGCCACCACCATTCATTCCATTTCCACTAGAGCCACACCCATGAGTTATGAGGCAACATCAGGTCTCTAGACCCACTCACCCTAGAGTAGGAGATCATGTATCCATCAACATGATTTCCATAGATTTAAATACACCATTGATAGATCCGAATAACCCATTAAAGTCTTTGCATCTCGACATTGAGGCAATTGATTTTGATCGAGGAGATTCACCCCCATCACCCTCAGAGTACTGGCCTTGCGAGGAAATGTTACAACCATTTCAATTTTCTCCAAGCACTACTCAGGATGTTTATCAAGCCGAGGTTGATCCTGAATTTCCTATGGATGAAGCAAACCTCGCTGATGACATTCATTTGATTCCCACTCCACATCAGTTGGAATATGGGTCTCATATGTCAATTGAGCCAACAATTGACAAGGATATTGGTACAGATCCCGATAATCCTCGCATTATCAAACTAGGGGAAGGTCTATCCCTAGTTGAGAGAGATGATTTCACAAGAGTGGTAAAAGAAAGGATTAAAGCTTTTTCTTGGTCATATAAAGACATGCCAGGACTAGACCCAAATCTAGTCATGCATAATCTTACACTGGACCCAAAGATCAAGCCAGTCAAGCAAAAGTTGCGTAAAATGCACCCAATAGTCACCTTGATGGTGAAATATGAATTACAAAAGCTATTGGATGCTGAATTCATCATCTCAGTAGATTATCCACCATGGGTTTCAAACATGGTTCCTGTCAAGAAGCCTGATGGGAGGATTCACATTTGCACCGACTTTAGAGATCTTAACAAAGCGAGTCCTAAGGATGAATTTCCCTTACCTAGCATTGATGCATTGGTAGATGCCACAACAGGACATGAAATGCTCTCCCTTATGGATGGTTTCTCTGGATATAATCAGATTCATATTAATCTAGAAGACCAGATCAAAATGGCATTCACAATGCCTTGGGGGACATTCTATTATAAGGTCATGCCTTTTGGCCTTAAGAATGCTGGCACCACCTATCAACGAGCCATGACGTACATCTTCCATGACTATATGCATAAGATTTTGGAAGATTACATGGATGATTTATTGGCAAAATATTTAGAATATCATGAGCATATCAGTGTACTATGTAAGGTCTTAGATCGCCTCATTGAGCACAATGTCAGGCTTAATCCCAAAAAGTGTGTCTTTGGTGTCACATCTGGTAAAATTTTGGGATTCATAGTCTCCAAGAGAGGCATAGAGGTAGATCCAAACAAGGTCAAGGTAATATTAGAAATGCCTCCCCCACAACCATTAAGCAACTACATAGTTTTCAAGGAAAGGTCACATCCATAAAATGCTTTATAGCATAGTTATCGGATAAGTGTCGACCCATGAATAGGTTGCTACACAAGGGGGTCTCATTTCATTGGGATGAAGAATGTAAAAATACCTTTGATGAAATAAAACAATACTTGGCTTCACCACCTGTATTGGCTCCACCATGACCAGGAGTGTCATTCTATTTATACATCTCAGCTACTGAGTTAGCTTTGGGCACCATGTTGTCCCAAAAGAATGAATTTCACAAAGAACAGGCTACCTATTACATTAGCCGCACACTGGTCAGCTATGAAATTAGATATGCATATGTTGAGAAGCTATGCTTAGCAGTGGTCTTTGCCACCAAAAAGCTATGCCATTATATGCTCAATCATACCACGTATGTCGTATCTAAAGAAAATCCATTGCGCTACATGATGAGCAGAACATATCATAATAGTCGCACGATGAAATGGATAATGTTGTTGATGGAATTTGACCTAGAGTTCATTGGACAAAAATCTATCAAAGGATAGGTCATAGCTGATCAACTAGTAGAGGCTCCTCTATAGGATGATCAACCTCTAAATGTAGAACTTCCCTATGATGGAGTATTTCATCTATCAGAATCACCTGATTCTATAGAGCCTGAGTCACAGGTGGACATAACTCTATTCTTCGATGGTTCTAAATGCGAGCAAGGTGGTGGTGCAGGTATCATGTTTTTCACACCATAAGGGGCTCCCATACCTCTTTTGTTTAAACTCGATTTTCCTTGTACCAACAACAATGCCGAGTATGAAGCTCTCATCATAGGACTTCAAATGACAATCACCATGAAAATAACAAAGTTAAACATTTTTGGTGATTCCTTGCTCATAGTTAATCAGGTTAAAGGGATTTTCCAGTGTCGATGTCCCATCTTGCAAGCCTACAAAGCCCTAGTGGACAAACTCCTAGTCAAATTTGAATGGTATGATATAGAGGCACTCCCTCACTCATCTAATCATTTTGTGGATACAATGGCTTCCTTAGGGTCGCTAATCCCGCATGACCCTTCAGATGATATCACAACTATCCAAGTAAAAATGCTAGCGCAATCTGTGACTGAGCATGAAGAGCATAATGCTATACCAGTTGTTCACATGATTCAGATTGAGCCTTCTCATGAAAGGTTCTCTCAACTACACCAATATTTGAATAACGCTAACTAGGGGGCTTTGTTCCCTCATAATCCTTTTGATACTAGCATAATGCTATATCTCCAAGTTCACTCTCAATCAACATTTGCATGAGATGAACATCAAAAGGATAACACGATTCATAATATTGAGGCTTCTTCAAAGCAAGATTGGGCCATCCAGATTAAATATTATCTTAAGCTGGGTAATATTCCACCTAGATTATCACATGCCACAAAGCGAGCATTCAAACAAAATGTGAAAAAATATGTCTTACTAGGAGACATAATGTATCATCGGAGTTATGAAGGTATCCTCCTTCATTTCTTAGACTCACAAGAGTCATCTTGGGCCATCACCCAAGCACATGATGGTACATGTGGTGGCCACTTTAGTGGCATGGCCATCGCTAAGCGCATTCTTTGCATGGGCTATTATTGGCCAACTTTAGAGCAATATTGCTGCACTTATGTTAAGAAGTGCATGAAGTGTCAACACCATGCAAATTTGACACACGTACCTTCATAGGCCTTACAACCGATTCAATCGGTCTGGCCATTTGCACAATGGGGGTTTGATTTAATTGGGAAAATCTCACCTACCTCATCGGGCCATCACACATTTATCATAATGGCAATCGAGTATTTCACAAAATGGGTGGAAGCAATTCCCCTTACCACAATGACTGGACCTCGCATTACGGAGTTCATGCTACATAACATCATATGTCATTTTGGTATTCCATCCAAAATAATATCGGATAATGGAACACCCTTTAAAAATAAGGATGTGCATGCATTAACAACAAAGTATAACATAAAGCATAGCTTTTCCATGCCCTATTATCCATAGGCCAATGGGCAAGCAGAGGCATCAAATAAAATAGTAGTAGCCATCTTGAAGAAAACCATTCAGGAAAATCATAAATATTGGCATAATCAATTACCTCTTGCCCTTTGGGCCTATCGCACTAGTATTCGGATGCCCACTGGGGCAACTCCATTTTCACTAGTGTATGGTGCTGAAGCCATCATGCCTCTGGAGTTAGAGATTCCATCATTGCACATTTCCATGCAGGAATTCATCGATGATGATACAACTAGGCAAGCTCGTTTAGATCAGTTAATGTTGCTTGATGAACGATGTGTGAATGCCCTCGAGCATCTACATGTTTATCAAGAGCGTCTTAAGAGAGCTTACAACTTGAAAGTACATCAGAGAGACTTTCAAGTAGGTGATTTAGTTCTAAAGGAGAACCAACAAAACTCAAATTTACCCTCCAATTTGTGAGACAAATTTGTAGCAAACTGGTTAGGTCCATTCATCATTACAAATCATATTGGACCTAGAACTTATCGCCTAGCATCCATCGAAGGAAGTGAAGAGCCTGAACCCATGAATATAAGTCATTTGCGACCATTTCATGCTTAGAGCACCATCCAAATACCCCTAGGCAGTCGTAGACACTTTCTAAGTGTCGTTGCTCGCCTAGGTCACCCTAAATGCTCCTAGTGGTTTTTGACCATCTAGGTCAAATAAAAAATCTCCTAGACTATATACGATCATCTAGGTCAACCTTAAATTCTCCAAAGGCATCTATAAGCCCTTTGGTCACAATGAAATACCCCTAGGTAGTCGTAGACACTTTCTAAGTGTCGTTGCCCGCCTAGGTCACCCTAAATGCTCCTAGCGGTCTTTGACCATCTAGGTCAAATAAAAATCTCCTAGACTATCTACGATCATCTAGGTCAACCTTAAATGCTCCAAAGGCATCTATAAGCCCTTTGGTCACAATCAAATACCCCTAGGTAGTCGTAGACACTTTCTAAGTGTCGTTGCCCGCCTAGGTCACCCTAAAGGCTCCTAGCGGTATTTGATCATCTAGGTCAAATAAAAAGCTCCTAGACTATCTACGATCATCTAGGTCAACCTTAAATGCTCCAAAGGCATCCATAAGCCCTTTGGTCACAACAAATGCCCCTAGGTCGTTGACACTTTCTAAGTGTCTGTCCCCTCGTCTTTCCTGCTCCTCTTTCCAGCCTTTCCCGTTAGTTGGTCACAATAAAATACCCCTAGGTAGTCATAGAAACTTTCTAAGTGTTGTTGCCCACTAGGTCACCCTAAATGCTCCTAGCAGTCTTATGACCATCTAGGTCAAATAAAAAAGCTCCTAGACTATCTACGATCATCTAGGTCAACCTTAAATGCTCCAAAGGCATCTATAAGCCCTTTGGTCACAATAAAATATCCCTAGGTAGTAGACATTTTCTAAGTGTTGTTGCCTGCCTAGGTCACCCAAAATGCTCCTAGTGGTCTTTGACCATCTAGGTCAAATAAAAAGTCCTAGACTATCTATGATCATCTAGGTCAACCTTAAATGCTCCAAAGGTATCTATAAGCCCTTTGGTCACAACAAAATTCCCCTAGGTAGTTGTAGACACTTTCTAAGTGTCGTTTCCTGCCTAGGTCACCCAAAATGCTCCTAGTAGTCTTTGATCATCTAGGTCAAATAAAAATCTAGACTATCTACGATCATCTAGGTCAACCTTAAATCTCCAAAGGCATCTATAAGTCCTTTGGTCACAATCAAATTCCCCTAGGTAGTCGTAGACACTTTCTAAGTGTCGTTGCCCACCTAGGTCACCCTAAATGCTCCTAGCGGTCTTTGACCATCTAGGTCAAATAAAAAGTCCCTAGACTATCTACGATCATCTAGGTCAACCTTAAATTCTCCAAAGGCATCTATAAGCCCTTTGGTCACAACCAAATACCCCTAGGTAGTCGTAGACACTTTCTAAGTGTCGTTGCCCGCCTAGGTCACCCTAAATGCTCCTAGCGGTCTTTGACCATCTAGGTCAAATAAAAAAGCTCCTAGACTATCTACGATCATCTAGGTCAACCTTAAATGCTCCAAAGGCATCTATAAGCCCTTTGGTCACAATTAAATACCCCTAGGTAGTCGTAGACACTTTTTAAGTGTCGTTGCCTTACCTAGGTCACCCTAAATGCTCCTAGCGGTCTTTGATCATCTAGGTCAAATAAAAAAGCTCCTAGACTATCTACGATCATCTAGGTCAACCTTAAATGCTCCAAAGGCATCTATAAGCCCTTTGGTCACAATCAAATTCCCCTAGGTAGTCATAGACACTTTCTAAGTGTCGTTGCCTACCTAGGTCACCCAAAATGCTCCTAGTGGTCTTTGACCATCTAGGTCAAATAAAAAAGTTCCTAGACTATCTACGATCATCTAGGTCAACCCTAAATGCTCCAAAGGCATATATAAGCCCTTTGGTCACCTTAAAATTCTCCTAGATGGTCCATGATCATCTAGGTCAACCCAAAATGCCCCTATGCGGTCTATGACCATCTAGGTCAAGCTAAAATGTTCCTAGGCAGTCTACGACTATCTAGGTCAAACCTAAATGCTCCAAAGGCATCTATAAGCCCTTTGGTCACCCAAAAATCCCCAATGGCATTCATTAAGCCCATTGGTCAACCTATATATATATATATATATCTCAAAAATAACAAAAAAAATCATTAAAATCATCAAAATACAAAAATATTGCATTGTATTGCATTTCTCATCACTTGCATTATAATCATAGTTGCATTAGGTATACTCATCATTGCATTATGCATCATTCCAAATTGATCATATATGTCTAGCACCAGGTCTGTACATTAGGCATCTGGTAAAAATTCATTGTTATCATATGTCAGTTATACCACCTATTTATATTACATATACCATTTACATTATATGTCTATTTCCCGTCACTTAGCCATTGTTAGTAAAACATAGTTAAAGTTTTTGGTCACTCAGCCATATCTAGTTGTCTTCTCAAATTTGTAGAAAGCTATCATGATCTTTAGAAGGTAGAATCCTGCTTGGATAATGCTTGGTATACATCAAAATCCCAACACAATTTTCACATTAATAAATCCAAGTCTAGCACAAGGAAATATGAAAACTATAAAGTGGTCTAGGTTACTTTTAAGTGAAAATGTTATCTTGCTCATCCCCCTATGTGAATGGTTCAAAGATGCTGAGAATTGACAAAAGGACAAGTTCCTCCTTACCCAAAAATCCCTTGCCCTACACTGGGGCAAGTATCCCAAAGAGAAAAATCAATAGTGATTATTATCCCTTCAAAGTACTCCAACAAGAAATAGTGATTATTATCACTTCAAAAGATGCAAAAGAAATAGTGATTATTATCACTAGGAAAAGCACAAAGAAATAGTGGTTCTCACCACTACAAAAATCCCTTGCTCACCAAATCAAAATGAGCAACTCCCTTGAGAAATTCAAAGTTAAAAGAAAATAAGGGAGTCTTGAACTTGAATCCCTGGAATTCTCAGCATTAGAGAACCATAAGGTGATCCTCATTACAAGTTTGGTGGATAGCCTACTTGTCAATGGTGGTAGCCTCCCACATGATGATATGTCTATCACTTAAGCAACTTGCTTAGGTATAGACCAATGTTTGAATGTGGATGAGCTAGCTTGTTGTAACCTAGATTACCTAGTAGTCTAATCCAACTAAGTACAAAACTCAGGATAATGAGACTCATAGAATGATCTCTAGTGCCGATGGGCTGAGTGAATCCCATTTGCACTAGGGTAATCTTATGTGTTATCATGGTAATGAACTCACATGCACACACAGGGATATTGATTATCTTGGTTATATTAGTAGGTGCATACTTTGTCAAAATATCTTGTATAGTTATTATATGACTTTTGATTAGGTAACTAGAGTGTTTGAGTCTCTTCAAAACCATCAAATAATATCATATCATATTACATTATCCATTTAATTTTACATCATGTTGTCACATGTTTGTCAAAATTACAAAATCCATTACATAAAGTGTTATAATAACATGAAAATAATAAAGATACATTTTGTACAGTCTATGGTGCTAGCATATAATGCATCAAATAGTCATCACAAATCCATCATACAAAATTAAATCCAATCAATCATTACTTCCAATCATACACATTTAAAATTTTATTTATTAAGTGTATTCATGATCTAGGATAGATACCGGTTAAATATTAGCAATAATATTTAGATGACCACTGACTATTTTATGCATACATTTTAATTTACAAAAGCATATAAAATGAAGCATCCACATCTACATATCATCAAATCACATCATCTGATAAATACATGCATCCATGTTAGACATCCATCATAACATCATATAGCAAATATAAACATTGCATTCATATCATAAAATAGTAAATATGACATAATGATCAAAGCTAAGTCATATATATATATCCATATATGTAAAATATGAAAAGCTACATCATAGTCCATAAACTTCCCGTAGGCTACAATAAAAGTGAGTCATCCGACTTTGCAACCCAAAAAGTCCAAAAAGAACCATTAGAGTCTGCTGACCATGGTCACGTAGGATCGGTACCTTGACTCTCTCCTACTCTTAGTACGAGTCCATCATGAGCTCCCAGACCTACTACCCCCTGATCTGCTACCCCTAGATACCTCCATCCTTCGAGAAGAGCTCAGAGCCCTCATCCGAGTAGATGACTATCCTATCTCGCTCCCCTGGCTATGTTGTGATCCAATGGCTAATGCTCGATCTGGTATGCACCCCTTATAGTGCATTATCTCATCCTCCATCATATCCATGTAGGTGCACTCCTCTTGACACCTAGTTTGATAGGTCGCCACCAAACCCTAGAGATGTGCTATCTCCTCCTGCATCTTGGCTAGATCACCATTGTTGGACTCCCCATGGCTAGGGCCCTATCTATCGACCTATGCCTAAAGTGTAGCTATCACTACTACCTACCTCTCCATCTCAACCTATGCACTTTGCACCTATGCCTATAGTAATGCCCAATCACTCTATAGCTCTATAATCATAGCATCCCATGCTGCTAGCTATGCCTACAGACCCTGATCTCCTAAGTCTCCCTCATCAAAGCCTACTGGATCTTGGATATCTATCAACTCCACCCTGTCCACTAACACATGCTGATGCATAACTCACTCACTTGTGTCTACCTCCTCATCATCTGGAGACTCACCAAAACCCTCCTCATCTAGAGCACCCCTAGCTGCATCTGCTACCCTGGTAGTTGCATCCCCTCCTAGTGGTCCCTCCCCTCACCACTACCATATGACCCACCATGCATCATACTCCTCTGTAGTGCCCACATCATCTGAATTAGAAACTACCACCTCAAGATCTGACTCATCTCCCAAGTCCTCTACCATAGGCCATGCTAGAGTCCTCTCATCCCCATGATGATGGTAGACCATTAGCTCCATGGGAAATCCTTGGCGTAGCCCAAACTATCATAGCACATGATCATAAGGGAAGTACTCTCGCTCTATCCCATGTCACCCTATCAACCATCTACCTCACCAAACTTGATGTAGATGTGTCTCAGCCTCCTCCTAGTCAAGACAATCCCTGTAGGATCTCCACTCGATGATCCACTACCCTGAGCCATGCAAAATCCTCTGTATAGTGCTCTACCTCCTCAATGTATCATCAGCTACACCCTGACTCCTATGACCTCTTCCATAGCTCCCCATAGCCAATCTCCCTATTTGGTAGCTCTGCTCGAGTGGTCCATGGTAGTCCCCATGGTCTCTCCACTGCAATATGCTACCAAGCCCAAGCCTATAGTAGGAAACTGTAGCCCAAGCCCTTCCACCCATGAGAGTGGATCTCATATAGCTCATCAAAACCCCAACAACTATTCCCCTTCAATCCACTAGAGTAAAGACCATCTCTATTAGGTTCCATGGGAACCTAGCTCCTTAAGAGTTAGGTAGCAACATGTTGCTGATCAAGGTCATTAAAAAAGTGTGCCTAATACCAAGCACACCATCCTGATACCATCTAGCCACTAGAATCCCTCCATTGATAATATCAATCAATACATCCTCCCAATGCACTTCAAAGTACCTCCGCACTATGACCTCTCATCGCTCTATCGAAGAAGATACTATCGGGTGCCCCTCTATCAGAATATATAGTATCTAGTATACGTCCTCTAGTGTCACTATCATCTCCCCCATAGCTAAATGGAAAGTATTAGTATGAGGGTCCCATAGGTCTATCAAAGTAGTCAGATAGGCGCGGTCTCCCACCATGGGATCTAACCGCGTAACTTGCTTCAGACCGATGGCATCAAGCCAATGCTAGTAGTATTAAAATGGTCTCTAGTGACCTGAAATAGACTCAGTACCCTGTACCTACTCCTAACTATCTGCTCATGCAAATTAGGGTGTCAAAAATGTCCTAAAAATGCAAAATTTTGCTATAAAAATACCTAAAAAACACCTTAAAATGGCCCTTTTTGGCCTATTTTTTGGCCGTCCCACCCAGGGACGGCCCCAAATTTTGTAGCTTTCCCACCCAGGGATGGCCACTAGTGACCGTCCCTTACAGGGATGGTCCCCAAATAGGGGTAAAATAGGGTCAATTTGACCCTTAAAAATGCCCTAAAAACCCTAAAAACAAAAAAATAGGTATTTACCCCTAATTTTTTGCAAATAAAACATAAATAAAAGTTAAATTTTATGAATTTCAGTCCTACTAGGATTTCTTAATCATTTGTGTGGCTGTAGTCATGAAATTAGAGCAGAAATTGCAAAAACTTAATAAAATAGGGCAGAGAAAGCATGTAGTTCATACCTGTTTCACATCGACTCCATTGCCTGTCGTGTACGCTGGTTGGATCATGTTGTGGGTTGATATTTTTATAGAACTCCATGAACTCCCTCTCCTGCTCCTCTCCTCTCCAACTCCTCCAAGTAGCATGCATAAATGAGCTCATATGGCCCATTTTGGCCTTTTATAGCTCTAAAAGAAGCCGACCGCCCTTGGGTGGGATGAGCACACTGTTGGCTGGATGTCCCACCCTAGGACAGTCATAAATTCTGTCCTTGTCCCCCCAGGGATAGTCACAAGAAAATTGCACTAAAAAACATGAAAAAACTCAAAAAATGGGCCAAAAACCCACCAAAAACAAGATAGAATGGGCAAGAAAATTGGAGGGATCAAGACTGAACCTATAATATTTTTGGATGCATCATAAGACTCTATTTTAGTCCCCAATAAGGCCTCCATGTCTGGACCACTCCACAAGAATGAGATATTTGGCCTTTTGCTTCCAAAACTATTCATCAAAACAATCAAAAATCACCTCCAAACAGGTATTTAGTACCATGGGCAAAACAGAGAGTTACCCCAATTAAGTCATATGTGTCAAGTGACTCATCACTTTAGCATTTTTCATGCCCTCATCGACTCATCGCTTGAGGGGGTAGTCATCATAATGAATTCAAAAATCGAATCAACATTAAAACACTCAGAAGTGTAAATTCCATGCATTCAAAAGAATCTTGGCTAAAGATAAATTTTCAAGCCCATGGTGGGGCAAAGAATCAACATAAGAAGTAAATTAAATAGGCTTGACCTCCTTGAAACCTCGGGAATTGACCCATGTAAAGGTTTACAAGAATACAAGGCACCAAGACCTAGTATGCCCTAAGCCCCATAAGATTGTCATTACAACACAGCTGAAAGGTATACCTAAAATCGATCCTTCGACTATGTCAATAGAAAGGATTCTAAGAATGTATGCTTTTCCACAATGGAGGCATCCAAAGTTGATTAGGTTAATGAAAAACCTTGATCATTCGATGATTTAGTGATCTATTTTTTCTCAATGCTTTGTTTCACATCACGCATCCCAAAAATGGGGCATCTGTAGACACCTAAATCATGTAAATTAGATAAGACTATCAGCACATTGCATATGCCCTCTTATCGACAACATATGGCCCTATTGGGCACCCCTCTAGGCTAGAAAAAGGCTTCCAAAAGGCTCCAAAACTTAGTTTGGAGGGTTCCTAGCAGTCTGGGGTAGTTTTGGGGCTCCTACTAGTGACCATCCCACCCAGGGACGATCATAGTTGGTGACCGTCCCACCCAGGGATGGCCATCCACAACCATCCCTGGGTGGGACGGCCCCTAACTAGACCCTTGAAAAAGTTAAAGGATGTGCTAAATGGCAATCAAAGACTTCCATTAGCGCATCCAATCACCCCAAATTGATTGGGGACCTGCTAATGGACAATGTAGTAGATTGGGAGCACCCAAAGGGGTAACCTTCTCCCAATCAACCCATGACATGATTAGGACATGTGGCATCACCTACCTCACATGGCAAATATGCCATTTTTCCCTAGATTACCCTTTTGGGCTATAAAAAGAGCCTCAAACTCCCAATTTTAGAGAGGAGAATTTGGAGAATAATGCAATGAAGTGCTACCCAAATTGAACCCCACCTTTTGTAAACCAAAAACCTACCTTACCTTGGCCTTGAAACCCTCTTCATTTGAAGGCAATTTTAGGGGAAATAGGCTAGATCCATTGATTCCAAACTGGCCAAATTGAAGCAATATTTGGCCCCATATGTCGACAACACCCTTACCCAAGTTTTGGACCAATTCCCATAGCCATAGGTGACAAAACTAAGGCAATTTTGTGACCACCCCACCTAGGGACGATCAGTAGTCATGGCACACCTAGGGATGGCCACAAAATAGATTGGAATTTCATATAAATTCCTCCATAGACCTCTTAGGAATGTCTAGAGGGACCTCTGGTCCAAATTTGAGGCAATTTGGAGGAGTTTTGATGCAGGATTTAGAGTCCCCAATGTTGCAGGTTTATCTGGCTCACCCAGAGATGGCCATCATTTCTGCATGGTTTCACCTTTGATCTTGCTTCTAAATCAACTTATTTGTATTTATATTAGTTAATAACATATGTTTATGCTTAATGTAGATCAGTTTTCATGCATGTAGATCACTTTTTAAAGTTGTAGAATATCCTCCTTTCTGATGGTTTAATGGTTTTATTCTATAACACAGGTGCTATTAATCCCTTTTCAATCCCTTGTCTTTAGGAACAGGAATTCTATGCAAGAGGAGGAGCTAAGGAGGCATAATATTATCAGCCCAATACTAGCTCTCGAGTGTGGGAATAAGGAATTCATAAAACTACTATTTATCGCCTTAAAGCCCTTTTCAAGGGACTAGATCCCTAGAAGATTGTAATGAAATGTATCAAATTTGTGAAGGCCCTCAAGGGGATATCTTGTAATCGAGTTTTGAAGCTATAAATGAATGAATAGAAGGAGAAATCCACCATATTTATTACACATTTGCTTCATTTCATTATATTACAAGTTTATGCTATATTTCCCTTTGAATGCTTTTTAACTGCTTTACATTGCAAGTAAGTGCCCTTAAGGCGATGTAGTAAATTTCCCATATTCACTTTCCTAGTGAACCCTTTCCCCCTAGCATCGAGTGTAGATAATAACACAGCCCATGTGGTTCACCCCAAAGGCTCCTCTCTCTTACGAATCCAATTTTTAGGAATTGTACACGGTAGGGCGGTTTTCCCCTCTACATCTTTGGTGAACCCCCCTCTACATCTTTGGTGAACCCAACATGAACACCTCCTTTCTTTTTAAAACTTTAAGAAAGATCATTAAATTTGTTTGTGTATTTGGATAATATTAATAATATCTTTTTTTATGTTGTTAGCATTCTCTTCTATCTTTTCACTTCTCTAATGGCTCCTATCCTTAGAAGTTAGTGAAAGCATCTTGAGTTTTGATAGAGAGGATCCTAACATAGATCCAGAAGAACAAGATAACATGGATAATGAGATGATTTTTGATCCTTATAAGAGACCTAATGGTAGCTTTGTATTTTCATAATTTGAGCATATTTAGGGTTTTATGAAAGCTAATAAGGATAAGATATTGGAAGGAATGGAGCAAGAAGCTCACCTTAATAGAGATGAAACTCCTCCTCCTCCTCTAATAAGCTCCCATATGCTTAACCAGGAAAACCCCTTGCCTAAATTAGTACATCTTGATAATTTGAACTCGGCTATTGACACTACTACAACCACCAACATTGGAAGAAATTTACAAGCTCCTCCAATTAGTAGTATCACTCAAAACTATTCTCAATTTCTTCCTCAATTTTCTAATATCAACACTTTTACTTTTATTCTTCCCGATGTTATTTATCCACTTTCACAAGGTGCCACATATAATATCCATACTCCCAACTTGAATCAAGTATTGGTTCCTCAACACACATATGGGAATATGGAAACAATACATAACATTAATCCATAAGTGCAAAATTTGGCAAATATGGTGAAACAGTTGGTTTGGAAATTTGAGATGATTTAGCCTTCAAGTTTTAATTATAGTTATAAGGAAATGTGTAATCATCCATTGGATCCTATTGTTGTTGCTATGCCTTATCCTAAGCATTTTCCTATGCCAGTATTGTCTATATATAAGGGTAAAGAAGATCCAATAGAGCATTTAAGAATATTTAGAACAGCTTGCAATGATCTCATCTATGATGATATTATGTTGCTTAAAATATTTCCTAAGAGTCTTGGTGGTATGGCATTAGAGTGGTATTATTGATTTCCCAATTATTCTTTTAATACTTTTGAAGAAACAATGGAATTATTTATTTAGCAATTTGGTTCTTACATTGAGAAAGAAGTGACAATGAAATATGTTTATAATTTAAAACAAAGTAAATAAGAAAGCTTTTCAAAATTCTTGGTTCGTTGGAAAAGCTTAGTTGGACATTTGAGATATTCTTTACCTCCTAAAGATATTCTTGAGATAGTTATTGGTAATTTACAAGAATGGTTATGTTATGCATTAGAGACTAGTGCTAATTCATATTTTAATCAAGCAATTGATTTAGCAAGAAAAATATAACAGGCTCTCATCAAGAGAGGTCAACTCAAAGTTAATTAAGAGAAACCTACTAGGTCTCAACACAAGAATAATCACATAGGAGGTGACAATGGAATGGATAGTAGACATGTTAACAATGTTACTAACAACCTATAAAATATAGTACTTTAGGAACCTCTATAAAAGAATTTTACAAGGCTTAATATGGCTATGGAAGTAGTTTTGAAACAACTCTTAGAAGCTAAGGCAATTGAGTTACCTCCTATTAGACAACCAGATACTACAACTCATTGGTATAATGCAGGATAGCATTGTGCATATCATAGAGTAGAAGTACATTTGATGAATTCTTGTAAAAATTTGAAACATGTGGTTCAGGATCTGATTAATGTAGAACGTATTGACTTAAGAAAATTTCAAACAGTAAAAAATCAAGTACCTATCCAACAAAATGTGACTACCAATCAAGATATGGAAATATTTAAAGATCCATTGCCAAAACATAATCAACAAGCAAAAAATCAGGTGGCCCATCAGAATGAGCCCCCTCCCTATGGTAATATGGTTGGCATGGTTGGGGTAACTACAAGAAGACAAACTCAAACTCAGCATCCTCAAAAAGGATAAAATTTTGTGTTATAGCCCAATTTAGTTTTGAAGAATAATCAAGGAAAAGCTTCAGATACAGGGATTCCACCTATTGTGTTGAGACCACAACCTAAGATTTTATTTGATCTCTAAAAATAGTTTGCTAGCACTCTTGCAAAGATATTAGTTTTAGAGCTCCTTTAAACTTATCCCAATCATATATATTCTTTGATGGAATTTTTAAAGCAACAATCGATTCCCTAAAATATTTCACCCAATGCTATAGTGGATGTCGTAGGTTCTCTTGGGATACATCATATCTCATTTTTGAATAATGATAAACCTTCCTTAAATTTGTAAGAATATTCTTCACTTTACATCATTGCACTTATTGGGGTACTTTTATCAAGTGAATTTTGATTGATAATGGTTCTTCCCTCAATTTGTGTACATATCAATTATTTCAAAAAATTGGATTAAAAGAGGAAGATTTAACAAAATTCGATATCATCATAAAAGCTTTCAAAAATGAGTCCCAAGAATCATGTGGTGTCATATTTCTTTCCCTTAAGGTTGGGCCTAAAATATTAGATACTTTTTTTTATGTGGTACATTGTCCTACATATTTTAATCTTCTTCTTGGATGTGCTTGGATCCATGCAATGAAGGTCATCCCTTCTACTCTTCATCAATGTCTTAGGTTTGAGTTTAAGAATCAAGTTATCACCATTCTGAGAGACACTTGATCGTTTGAATTTTGTTCAAATGTAGAGCGAGCTCGATATGAGTTTTACCTATGTCCCTCAATCTCTTCAATGGTTTCTCCATATTCCTCATCTCATATATCAAAATAATTTCAAAATTTTAAAAAGAGTGAGGAACATATCTAAAATGCTTCATCTTAGGATCATGATAATCAGTTTCTTCAATCACCTCTTTTAGATCTAGCCAAGCTACCACCATCACCAAGAGCCATGGGTTTACCCCATAAGAAAGGTGATGTTTTACACTTTGGCATGTGTACCTTTATCTTTGTAGGAACTGCCTTCGAAGATAAAATACATGGTATAAATCCCTCTCTTGTTGAGAGTTCTTTTTATCATTGTTACCTTTCCAATGACTGCCCACTTCCTAAATAGATCCTATCTAGTATAGTATATGTAGGTAAATATTTGGGACCACAACAAAAGGTCATTCAAGAGCCTTTGGATATCAAAATATGACCTAGGAGATGTGGCATAGGTTTTATACCTAGTAAATACCAACCTTTACCATTTGACAATGATGATCATCTTATGACTTATGTTGAATATATGGATTATCAAAATTCAGGAGTGGGTGATGAGGATGATGGTCCCCCTTATTCTTCTAATGTCTTGTTTTACAATATGATTGATTATGTATGCTCTAAAAATAAATATTCTATTTTAGCAAATGATCCTACTTCACTATCCTATAACTATCTTGCGAAGTTAGGAATTGCTCTACCTTATGTTAAAAAGAATTGTTATATCCGTGAGTGCATTGATTATCGTGTTATGGTTGCCAAATAAAGAGCTATGAAGGAGCCCCTCCATAATTCTAATTATCGAGAAGGCTTACCTTTTAGGAATTTCTTTGACAAAACAACCCATGGCACGCCTGTTATTTTTGTTAAGAAAGGCGGCACACTTAGATGTTGTGTCGACTTTCATTCTGCTTGCTTAAATTAAGTTATTCAAATTACTTAATAATAAAACATAAAAATAAAAATATTTTTTCAATTAATCATAATTTAGTTATGCATTTGCATTTCCATTGCATCCATCTACTTGTTCATATTGCATTGTTCCTTGTCATCCTTTTGCATTGCATGCCTGACATTTAATCCAACTTGCATGCCTAAATGTCATATTTTGCATGATTGCTTGTTCATGACTGCTTGATCATATAGATTTTTAGGGATATGACGATAATGGCATGTGATGATACCTAGTTAGGTCATAGCTCACATGCATTGCACTCTCTCTAGGATTTTGATGTCTTGTAAGATCCCCACCTAGGGATTTCTTCTTCAGTTTTATTTCTTTATTTTTGCCTCTTCAAGTTTTACCTTCCTTGATCTTGGAAATAGTAGAGAGTATCTCTTAGATCAAGAGTAATTTCTTGTCAATATTTCCTTTTTGCTTTTTTGTTACCCTTATTTTTCTTTGTCTTCTTTTACTTTTGATAAGGAAATACGTGTGTTTTGTTTTCTTCCTTCTTAAGTTGTCTTCTCAACACAATTGCACACACTCACTGTCTTGTTTTCTACTCTAAACCCCAATCGGGGGTAGTACTTGCCTAATATATATATATATATATATATATATATATATATTTTTTTTTTTTATATTATATATAATCCTTATATTACACCCCACATGGGATAATTATACATCCTAATGGGTATCTTATCATATATGATCTTTTATTGGGTTATACTCCCTTTTGAATCAACGGGCTCAACACCCCATTATAGGATAAGCTCCTTGGCCATTTTTAGCAAGCCTCAGTATACATCCTAGTGGGTAATCACTCCATAGAATTTAATAAGAAACCAACCACACATAGCGGGTTAGAATCTAGCTCCTTATCCCTCTCAGCGAGCACTACATCCATAGCAGGTTTAGCTCCCTTCTTTTCAGGTACGATTCATATTATTTAGTCATATTGGTCCCTTATAACCTATGCTAATCTCAATACCATGTTTCACCCATCCTTCTATGTTTCATATGGTTGACCTTTGGATTATTTTCTTCTTTGTCTTCTTATTTGTCTTCTTCTCCATCTTCCTCTTCATCTTTTTCTTCGTCTTATGTTTTCTTTCTTTTCTTCCATCCATTTTCATCCATGCATTTCATATAGCATTGCATTTACGATAGATTACATTCATAAAACATCAAATTAAAGAACATCTAAGATAGCAATTAATCACATGCACACATTCATAACACATAAATAGAAAGCAACTATGTATTACTTGATGAAAAGAGAGATAGAGTCATGTCTGATTCGTGTACCATGGTCCAGTCCCAATACACTCAACCAATCCCTAGGGGTGCATGCCATAATAAAAATTAGCATATCATCTCGATACCTAGCCTAGATCTAAGAGCCTGTCTCCTCTGCTCCACTCAAAGGAGGAGGTGGTCCAGGCAATCGCATACCCATGGACAAAGATGTCGATAATATCTGTGACCAAGATTGTGACCTACTAGCTGACTAGAGGGATGTAGGAAGCATCGCTCTCTACTCCCCTAGTACTGCTTGGCAGTACATTGAAGCAGAGTTTCATTAACCAAAACCATAAAATCCATAGAAAATACCAAAAACTTTCTAATATTCCTTAGAAAAAATATAAAACATAGAAAATACCAAAAACTTTCTAATATTCCTTGCTTAGGAGAATGGAGCTTACAAATACTAACTGCTTACAATTTCGAAATTCCCTCCTTTTGAACCATTTTTCCCTTTTCCTACCTAAAACCATCTATTTCAAATTTGAATTTAGGGGGCAACTTTTCGAGGTCATAACTTCAGCTCGTTACTCTAATTTACTCATATTGCATGTTTTCAAAAATGGAACGATACGAACTAATCAGTGTGTCTTACTAAAAATCCTCAAATTTGGCCTCTAAGGTCTTCAAAATTCACCTACAAGTAAAATGGTTTTACTAGTTTTACTAGTTTTTACTAGTTTTACAAAATTAAATAATTACAATTTTGTTTGGGTGATGCAATATCACTCTTACACCATTGGATGCTCCTGCATTAGACACCCAAGGTAATTTGAGAAGTGACCTTCACTTCTCTATTGTTGGAAGAAAACCAAGGCGTTCAACCTCAGCCTTCGACAACCAAGATGAATCTTCAATAGGCCTACCCTTCCACTTAACCAAATATTTTGCATATTGCTTGTTTCTTGTGCTTTTGCCTACGTGGGTATCTAGGATATCTTCTATCTCTTTTGTATCTAGATTAGATGCTGGAATACTCCACAATTCTAAGATTGGCCTGCCATTATTATCACCTTCATAATACTCTGCAAAATTAGAAATATTGAACATAGGTGATATGTTCAGCCCACTTGGTAATCTACCTCATATGCATTTCTTGAATCCTGTCTCTTTATGATTCTTTATGGTCTAAACTTCTTCATTTTCAACTTGTTGTAGGTTTTAGCAGGAAACCTTTCTTTTCTCAGGTGAACCATAACTTCATCTCCCACCTAGAATTCCTTGAAACATTGCTTTTGATCTACCCTTATCTTGTACTGAGTGTTCATATTAGTAATATGTTGCTTTACTTCTTCATGCAAACTCTCTAGGTGCTCTGCAAAGTCCTTAGCCTCAAAACTGCTCTTTTCCCCTCTGTCCATATTTCTCAACTTAGAAGCATTCCTTGGGCTACTCCCATACATAATATAGAATGGGGATTTATTAGTACTATTGATATAATTATTGTATGCAAATTCTACCTATGGTAAAACCAAGTCCCAACCCATAGGCTTATCTCATACCAAGCATCTCAGTAGATTACCCAAAATCCTGTTCACTACCTCTGTTTTCCCATCAGTATGTGGGTGGCATGTGTAGACACCAAAACAGCACCAATCCGATTATGTGACAACAAGCACTGATCGCACTAACACACACAGCCCCCAGGGCAGCCCCCAGAGGTTAAACAGTGGTTCTAACCACTCACACAACAGTTTTACAAGTCAGGGATCAATTTGGCATCTTTTAGACACTCTATTGCTTATTCGTCCCACCCAGGGACGAGTGCGGATTTGTACTCGTCCTACCCAGGGACGAGTGCGGATTGATACTCGTCTCACCCAGAGACGATTACCAGCGCTCGCTTCGGGGTGGGACGAACGCCAGGTTTGACCGGCAAAAAGTCAGATCTCGGCGCATGACAACTCAGAACTGCCACTTAGCTTTTCTTGCATGGCATAGGAGTGCGAGTGAGTTCTTTTGACAACTCATATCTGCCAATTGACTTTCCCTTCACTGCATGGGAATGAGAGTGAGCTTTTCTAAAACATACAAAGACATGCACAGAGGCAGTTAAGAAGCCCTTGATCAAGAAGAAGTCTTCTCTTCACACAAAAAGCATTCATGCAAAGAAACACTTTTGCATGTTAATTCAAAGAGACCCCTTGGGTCTATAAAATGGTGAGTTTCCTCACCCAAAAGATATACGAGAGAAGGAGCATTTTGAGCGACGAAGTGCTGCTAATTCACTTACTTGCGATTTGTGTTTTCAACATCCATAATCTCTTAATCGAAAGAGAGGTTATTGGGTGACTTTTGAAGGCACGAATCAAGAACCAACCCCGATTTTTTTGACCACAATATCCTACCAATTTGTCGACAACACATCACATCAGGTTTCGGACCCATCCTAAGCGGATTGGTGTCGAAGCAAAGTTTCACCCGCGGGTGGTTTGCCTTCGGGCACCCCCCTTTATTGCTTTTGGTGACTATTTCTTTTGTAGTATTTAGCTAGTTTCATGTTTATGCTTTTGTCAAGTTTTCAGTTTATTTAGATTCATTTTAACCATCGTTAGATTTATCTTTTATTTTTCATACACAGGTGCTACTGATTCTTTGTTTGTTTCTTTGAACGCAGATTTGCAGCATTAGAGGAGCAACGAGGAATCTACCTTTACCAACGCAAGCGACGACAACGTTTTGGTTCGCCCATCTTACATGTGGGCACGCGAAAGAAGGAATTCTGAAACAAGTTGTAAAAGACCAACATTTAACGCTCCTATCCCTTAAAAAGGAAGGAGACGCATTGTAACACAAATTTGAAAAGCATATCAATAAAAGGGCCGATTTTTATATTGCTTTAATATCTTGTGTTCATGTTCTTTCTTTTTACGCATTTTTCAATAACATAGGGTTTAAGCGTTATTTTAGTTTCGTTTACATTGCATTTTTAGTTTATCCTTTTTGTTTCCGGAATCTCGTGTTTTCAATGGCGATCACGGTGGGACCTCTGTCCTCTATTTTTTTTAGGTTAAATTACTGATCTGAAATTGCTTGTTTTTTTATAGGTACCTATTTTTCAACATCGGACTGTTATTCGTCTCTGCAAGTGACGATTACAGAATTGGTATTCGTTTCACCCCGGGACGAATAAACTATTCGTCTCACCCTAGGACGATTACTGTTCTGATATTCGCCTCACCCAGGGACGAGTATAGTTCTATGCAATTTTCAGAGCAAATCAGAAACATCCTGTTGGGCAGAGAAGAGGTAGGGGTTTTTTTAAAGCTTCTATCAAATTTCTATTTTTTATTTTCTGGTTTTCAATTTTGTATGGCTTAGGGAAAGATTTCTTTTTCGTTTGCCTGTTTCAATTTTTGCAAATTAAAATGAACCCCACACATCACGTGGTATTTTAAACCAAGGCGTTGGTCGTAAAACCCCAACCCTTGAGCAAGACCAAAGGTGGATTCCATTATCACTTTGGCTTGAGATATTGCATCCATTACCTCGATCGCGACTGTTGCTAGACGTAAATCCTAACGAAAGCTGACCGAGTGTAGCTAGGGTGATTCCTAGCGCATGAGGATAAGTCTTCTATGGTAGGTGTCATAAATAGAGCGATTCCCCTTCCGTACCGCCTATGTTCCATGTATCATCTGCTCTCACGTACCTATAGTCTCCCTCACGTAAGGGCGGGTATATAGAGAGGTTGGTATATCGGTCCGACAATGGTATATTGAAGGGGCGACCATTTTGGGAGTCATAAGAGCCTTCATAATTGCATTTAAACGTTTCACAAAAATTTTCAAAAACAAAACAAACAACAAAAACACACTAAACCAGATTTAGGGCACACTATTAATCTTTAAAAGAGATAATCATTGCTTGTGTGTGTATGCTATTTTCTATTTAGACAAAAAAAATCATAAAAATAATTTTTGCATCTTTAGGTTAGCATTACCATGGTGAATACTCGTAGCCAAGCCCAATCATGGGCAGAAGCTGTAGAAAATGCACCAAGAGAGACAAATCATCTCCGATATAGCCTTGAAGACTTGGCCATCCCGCCTCGACGGTAGGGTACACCAGTTAGTTCACACCATGCAGAACATGGCTCTAGAGGCCCCTCCTTGAGGGGCACTCCAACCCATACAGTCATAGAACATGGCTCTAGAGGCACCTCCTTGAGGGGCTCTCCAAGTCAGGCCATCAATAGACGAGACTTTAGAACCCCCTCCCTAAGGGGAACTCATGAGCAACAAGAATCTTTTCAAGAAAATAACCTATATGTAGCACCTGGTCTAAGTACGAGGCCTCCTTTGGAAGTTCATTTTGGGTGGCCTAGTGATGAAGCATTGTGTACTGCTCTAGAACAACAAAGGGTCCAAAAGGAAGAACCATATGATTTTGTTGTTCCTAATTTACCCTCGATTAATGTCGGACATAGTAGACCATATCCAGAACATCAGGTTCTCCCGACAGGGCAAGACAATTCTGCCCGCACTTTTTATGCATATCACAGAGAGAGTGAGGAGGATCACTACATTCCTCAAGAACAGTATCCAATGTGGAAACGATGCACGTCTGCACCTGCTTTATATCCAGATCGCTCATTGAGACCAGAGTTTCAAGTTAATGCTGCCAACCTCGACAGAGGGAAGCAACATATAGGGGTCTCAGAGCACCATGATCAAAATAGATATGTAGGGGAGACATCTAGGCCTATTAAACAAGAGACGGCAGAACAAAATGACTTGGCATTTGCCCAACTAGCCGCCCGCCAAGCACAAATCATGCGGCTTAGGCAAGAACAACAGGAATTAGAACATTTGTGTCGCCTTGATCAAGAGCGCATTCAGCGTCAGACAGCTGAATTGCTTCACAACAATGCGCCTGAGAAGGCCCCAGTCCCTCGTGCACAACAATCTGAGATGTATGTGAGGCACAACCCCTTAGTGCGAGACAGGTCTCCATGACTTCAGCAAGCACTGCCTCCAAGACCTCTTAGACCTGAGCGGGAGGCCATTCCCCGCAACCGTGATGGGCATCCTCCGCGGGCACCCATCCATGTTTACGAGGCCTAGGCCAAACACTCCTCAAGAAGATTATGAGGATTATGACCAAGAAGAAGAGCGGGCTGAAATGCCCTATCAAGGCAGAAGGGATGCTACCCATTTATCCATCCAAAGGCCTCAAGTTCCCCGCAACCCACAGCGGGAACAAACCAAGGAGGAGGAGATTACGTCCTCTGATGCATACAAAGTGTTGTTAGAATGCTTAGAGACTATGGAACTCAAGACTGCTGGGCCCCAAAAGCCTACCTTACGCCAACTCCGTAGTCATCCGGTGCATCCATCAGTGCCGACACCTCCATACCCCGAACATTTCAAGCTGCCCCAGTTGGCACTCTTTAAAGGGGATGAAGATGCTCAAGAGCATGTGACTCGATTTTTGAGCCAATGCTTTGGTATACAAGACAATGATGCATTGCTATTGAGAACATTCATAACCACATTCGTAGGATCTGCCTCGGATTGGTTTACCCATCTACCGAAGCATAGCATCTACAACTTGGATCAACTAGTGGACGCGTTCCTAGAACGTTTTGCTTTCAATACAAAGAAAAAGGCGTCACTCAGTGATCTAGCTAGCCTCAAACGAGTATGAGGAGGAATCTATGGTAGCATATGGGAATCGATGGAGGACGGTGCTTTCAAAGCTGTCCTACCTCCCTCCTATGTCCGACCTAACTCAAATGTTCGCAAAGAGCTGTTTGCGATCGATCTCTGTGCTATTGCAGCTGCAACAATACGCCACTTTAGAAGAAGCTCTGGCGCAAGCTAGACGTATCGAAGAGATCAAGATACAGGATGGCAAAATTGCCAAGCCTAAGAAAAAAGAGTGGAACAAGAGCACCAAAATAGGGAATACGCAACAGAAAACCCGTCGCGGTCAATCAAGTTGCTATTAATGCCCCTACGCCTACCCAAGCAACACAGTCCTCCAAAGGCTAATTATCAAGCGGTGCCTCACAATAATTATGAGAAAGATAATAAAAAGTAGGATCAAAATCAGTAGCGTCACCCTAAGCGGCAATTTACACCATACACTGAGTCTAGGGACTCCTTGTTTGACCGTTTGTCAGTGGCAAACTTGATTAATCTGCCAGATATTCCAACAATTGATCCTAATGCGCCAAAGCCTAAGGGCTATAGAGAGGATATTTTCTGTAGATTCCATAGAAGGAAAGGGCATGACCTTAATGTCTGTTGGACGTTTAAAGGTTTAGTGCAAGATCTCATTGATAATCACACATTGGTAGTGGATAACCCCATCGCACCCAACAACCAACAAATGGGTGTTTTCAAAGATCCTTTACCCACACATGATGCACAAACAAAACCTCTGCATGTCAATGAAGTGCAACAAAGTTGCCCCATGGAGGGGTATGTTGGGATGATTAGCATTGTGACAAGAAACAAGAGACACCCAGGAGTTGCCCCCGCGACAGCCACTAGGGAAGTTCCATCCACGTCACAACATCAACCGAATCCTACACAGTTGCCCCCGCCTAGACCAGTGGCCATGATTCGAACTAGACTTACTCAAAGTCTACGGACCACATCGGCTAGGCTCTCCATTTATGAGCTTATTCAACAATCGGCGCCCCATCGGGAAGCTCTTATGGAGATATTAAAGGCAATTGAATTGCAACCCCACGAAGCGGATTCGTTCAACAATTTTGTGGGGCATGTCAAACAGTGTACTGAACCAGTCATTACCTTCAGGGAAGATGAGCTAAAAATGGTGACTGGAGATGTAGCGGATCCACCCCTGCACGTTATTGCGCGGGTCAACGGGACTCCGTACAAGCGGGTGTTGGTAGACACTGGTTCGTCCAGTAACATTATTACAACCGCTGCACTTGAAACATTTGAAACTGCCGCCTCTCACATTGCACCTTCCACTTATACCCTTCGAGCATTTAATGATGCGATATGCTCGATAGTTGGCACAATTGTCCTGCCCATACAAGTGGGACAAAAGACCATTCATACGTTGTGCCACATTTTAGAAGGTGAGATGGCTTACAATATCTTGCTTGGGCGGCCTTGGATCCGGGATATGAAGTGTGTCCCTTCAATTGCTCATCAATGTCTGAAGTATACATTTGAAGGACAAGTGCACGTGGTCCCCATAGATTTGGAACCTTTTAAATATTGCAACTCAGTGCAAATCATGCCGCGATCGACCCTCCCTTCAACGCATGTGGATTTCCGAGTTAAATCCATCTAAGAGGGGTCCGACTAAGCAAGAATCTCCATTACCAAATCAATCAAATTCTCGAGGCGGGTTCATCTTCTTCATCCAGTCCTCCCACAATGATGCCACCTACGGTGGCCACTCCAACGGACAAAGGAAAGAAGCCCCTGGAAGCGGAACCACCTCTAGTCTCCAACATCTCTACAGAAGAGACGCCTAATAGAATGGAAGTTGAGACGCCTAGTTCACCCCACATGGAGTGGACTCAAGGAGAACTCCCATTCGCTTCCCCTCAATCGCCAATGATTACTGTTGAGATGTCTAACACAGGCATGGGGGAGTATATAGTGCGCAATGTTGTTGCAACGCCCACACTTCAGTCTATGCAAGACATGGGAAGACCTCGACTCCCCATAGGCTCCGTGGTTCCTTTAGGCTACCCACCTAATCAGACAAATTTTATTTTTGGGGGCCTGGATCATGGCGTTGAACCTTCCCGACAAGAAGAGGAAGATGAAGATCCCTTTGTGGAAGATGTCAACTATCTGGCTAACCCAGACTTCGCATTACGATATCTTAGCCAATGCAATTGGCATGGATACGGGTTAGGCAGGTATGAACAAGGAATGCGTGTTTTGTGCCAACCAAGATACCAAATGCCTTATGATAAGTCAGGAGTAGGGTTTAATCACCCTTTGCCCCTCGACATCTTGGTCAAAAACATGCAAAGCCTAGGGATAGGCAACAAGGATGGGTTGGCATCAGATCCATATGCCAATCCAAATACAACTTATACATTGGGGGATTATTTCCCATTACAAACAAATAACCTTGTTGACCTCAACAACCCTTTCCCTATGGCCGAACAAGGAGAAACCTCATGGACTCACCCACAAGGGGAAGATGGACAAGACCACGAAGGGTCTTCTGAAGATGAGTCGGAGTACGATCATTCGCATGAATATCCAATGAATGACGATCAGGATAGCTTCCTGATGATGTTCCCATTGAATGATCCCAGTGAGCATAGGCTACCTCAACAACAACAAAATCCTTTGGACATAGATGACATGTTTGAACACTTACACATAGGTCCAAGACATAGGAGGCATTTCAACTTGGCACAGTTATAGCAATTACTGCACCCGCCACTCCAGGCATATCGAGAGCATCTTCCGCTTGGAGACCCTATCAAACCATCAGTGCCTAGGGCAGACCCTATTTGCAGGTCCACGCATAGGGCTGATCCCTTTGTGCCAGTGCCTACAGAGCCAGATCCAAAGCACCAAGAGCATCCAGAATGTCGAGTTGTCACATTTGCGGTAATGGAGATTACAATCATTTCATCAACATGGTCTCCATTGACTTGACCGCCCCCATCCATGATCCAGCCAATCCAACATGATTATTGCATCTAGACATAGAGGCTATTGATTGGGATCACGCTGGCACACCACCATCTCCATCAGAGTATTGGCCTTGCGGTGGGATGTTTCATTTCACTCCAGGACAGACTCAGGATGTCTTCCATGCTGAAGAGGAACTTGACGTTCCTAATGATGATCTTAATTCAGCAAACGATATCCATCTGATCCCAATTCCACACCAGTTGGAAGACGGATCCCATATGTCAGTTGAAGCAACGACTGATGTAGACATCGGCACAGATCCAATGAATCCATGGATTCTCAAGCTGGGGGTAAGTCTTTCCCCCGAAGAGCGAGCCGATTATGTTGCCCTTCTTAAGGAAAAGAAGGAGGTTTTTGCATGGTCATACAAGGATATGCCGGGACTAGACCCACAGCTAGTCACGCACAATTTAACGCTTGATCCGACAATCAAGCCGGTCAAGCAAAAACTATGCAAGATGCATCCAAGAGTGGCCTTAATGGTAAAATATGAGTTACAAAAGTTGTTGGATGCCCAGTTTGTCATCTGTGTGGATTATCCGCCATGGTTGTCTAACATGGTTCCTGTCAAGAAGCCCGACGGGAGGATTCGCATATGCACCGATTTTTGAGATCTTAACAAAGCGAGTCCTAAGGATGATTTTCCCTTGCCGAGCATCGACGCGTTGGTAGACGCTACAACGGGCCACGAAATGCTTTCCCTTATGGATGGTTTCTCGGGATACAATCAGATTCGTATCAATCCTAAGGACCAACTAAAAACGGCATTCACAACGCCTTGGGGGACATTTTGCTATAAGGTCATGCCTTTTGGCCTTAAAAATGCCGGAGCCACCTACCAACGTGCCATGACGTACATCTTTCATGATTACATGCACAAAACTTTGGAAGATTACATGGATGATTTGTTGGCCAAATCTCTTTTGTGCCCAGATCACATCGGTGACTTGAGCAAGGTCCTTGATCGCCTCATTGAGCATAAAGTCGGACTAAACCCCAAGAAGTGCGTCTTTGGCGTCACCTCTGGAAAGCTCTTGGGTTTCATAGTCTCCAAACGAGGAATTGAGGTCGATCCAAACAAAGTCAAGGCAATCCTTGAAATGCGTCCCCCAACCACCATCAAGTAGCTCAAGAGTCTGTAGGGAAAGGTTGCGTCGATCAAGCGCTTCATAGCGCAGTTATCTGACAAATGCCGACCCATGAATAAATTATTGCATAAGGGGGTCACATTTCATTGGGATGACGAGTGCCAGTCAGCCTTTGACGACATTAAATAGTACTTGGCTTCATCACCAGTATTGGCACCACCTAGACCAGGAGTGCCATTCTATTTATACATCTCAGCCACTGAGGTGGCACTGGGCGCCATGCTGTCCCAAAAAAATGAACTTCACAAAGAACAGGCTACATACTATCTTAGCCGCACCCTGGTCAGTTATGAACTTAACTATGCATATGTTGAAAAGCTCTGCTTGGCAGTGGTGTTTGCTACCAAAAAGCTACGCCACTACATGCTCAGTAATAAGACGTATGTTGTGTCTAAGGAGAATCCATTGCGATACATGATGAGTCGTACTTATCATAGTAGCCGCACGGCGAAATGGATCATGTTGTTGATGGAGTTTGACATAGAGTTCATTGGACAAAAATCCATAAAAGGTCAAGTCATCGCCGATCAACTAGCTGAGGCTCCTCTTGAAGACGATCAGCCTCTGACTTTTGAACTACCTGATGATGGGGTCTTCCATGTTTCAGAGTCGCCAGATTCTGATGAGCCTGAGTCACAGGCTGACATAACCCTATTCTTCGATGGTTCTAAATGTGAGCAAGGGGGTGGTGCGGGAATTGTATTCTTCACTCCACAAGGTGCTCCAATGCCCTTGTCATTTAAATTAGACTTCCCGTGCACCAACAACAATGCAGAATACGAAGCCTTGCTCATAGGTCTTCAGACAACAATCACCATGAACATTAAATGATTGAACATCTTTGGTGATTCGTTGTTAATTGTCAATCAAGTAAAGGGGATATTCCAATGTAAATGTCCAGTTTTGCGGGCCTATAAAGCCCTTGTGGACAAATTCTTGGCACAACTTGAATGGTATGACATCGAGGCACTCCCTCGATCATCAAATCATTTTGCGGATACTATGGCCTCCTTGGGGTCACTCATCCCGCAAGACCCTTCTGGTGAAATGACAACCATTCAGGTTAAAACATTATCACAATCTGCGATGGAGCGTGCAAGCTCTGATCTGACGCCAGGAATCCACATGATCCAGATTGAACCATCTTCGGATAAGTTCTCTCGAATTCGAGATTGTTTGACTCAAGCCAACTGGGGGTCCTTGTTCTCCCCGACCCCTCTTACTAGCAACACCACGTTGTTTTTACAAGTTCTTTCCTGCTCAGCTTTTGTTCGGGATAGACTTCAAGAGGGATTGGCCGTTCATACTATCGAGGTTTCTGATCAGCAAGATTGGTACACACCCATTCGGGATTACCTCAAGCTAGGTAATCTCCCACTTGGATTGACACAAGCCATGAAAAGATCATTCAAACAGAAAGCGGCAAAGCATGTCTTGTTAGGAGACATTTTGTATCGTCAAAATTATGAAGGAATCCTCCTTCGTTGTTTGGACCAGCAAGAGTCCGCTTGGGCGATCACCCAAGCTCACGATGGTACATGTGGTGGCCACTTCAGCGGTATGGCCATCGCAAAGCGCATTCTTCGCATGGGTTATTATTGGCCATCTTTAGAGCGAGATTGTTGCGCATATGTGAAGAAGTGCGTGAAGTGTCAGCACCATGCTAATTTGACACACGTACCTTCTCAGGCCTTGCAGCCGATTCAATCGGTTTGGCCTTTTTCGTAGTGGGGCTTTGATCTAATTGGGAAGATCTCCCCTACGTCGTCTGGTCGTCACACGTTCATTTTAACGGCCACAGAGTACTTTACCAAATGGGTGGAAGCAATTCCGCTGACCACTACGACTGGAGCCCGCATTGCGGAGTTTATTTTGCATAACATCATATGTCATTTTGGTATTCCATCCAAGATCTTGTCAGATAATGGGACACCATTCAAGAATAAAGATGTGCGTGCTTTGACCACAAAGTACAAGATTCAGCACAGCTTTTCAACACCCTATTATCCACAGGCAAATGGGCAAGCAGAGGCGTCAAACAAAATGCTAGTCGCCATTCTCAAAAAGATAGTTGCAGACAATCATAAATACTGGCACATTCAGATCCCGCTTGCCCTATGGGCTTATCGCACCAGCATTCGAACGCCCACTGGGGCAACTCCATTTTCGTTGGTGTATGGCTCCGAGGCAGTCATGCCTTTTGAGTTGGAAATTCCTTCCCTACGCATTTCAATGCAAGAGTTCATCGATGATGACACTGCACGGCAGGCCCGGTTAGATCAACTGACGTTGCTCGATGAACGACGCGTTAATGCTCTCGAGCATTTGCGTATCTATCAAGAGCGACTTAAGAAAGCATACAACATGAAAGTCCACCTTAGGGAATTTCAGGTTGGTGACTTGGTCTTAAAAGAGAACCAACAGAATTCTAATTTGTCGTCCCATCTACGGGACAAGTTCACGGCAAACTGGTTAGGTCCTTACATCATTGACAGTAAAATAGGACCTAGAACATACCGGCTTGCCTCTCTTGAAGGAATCAAGGAAACAGAACCCTTGAATATCATTCATTTGAGGCCATTCCACATCTAGAGAGCCATAGTTCAACAAAAAAGCTCCAAGGATTACCACAATCGCTTGGTCAACCAAAAGCTCCAAGGATTATCATAATCGCTTGGTCAACCAAAAGCTCCAAGGATTATCATAATCGCTTGGTCAACCCAAAAGCTCCAAGGATTATCATAATCGCTTGGTCAACCCAAAAGCTCCAAGGATTATCATAATCGCTTGGTCATCCCTAAATGCCCCAAAGGTATCTATAAACCCTTTGGTCAACACCAAAAGCTCCAAGCGTTACCATAACTGCTTGGTCAACATAAATATTCAAAAATCAACAAAAACAACACAAAAATCAAAATCACAAAAACAATTGCATTTCAATTCCATGCATACTCACAAAAATCAAAATTACAAAAACAATTGCATTTCAATTATCAAAACACAAAAAAATCAAAATTACAAAAACAATTGCATTCCAATTCCATGCATTCTCATAAAAATCAAAATACAAAAATATAGGTTGCATTAAGCATTGCATCCATACATTGCATACTTCGCTAGGTCATACAAGTCAAAAGCACCATAGACATGTCATTACTTGGCAATTCCATCCTTTTCCACATCAGATCCATTTTCATAAACGCATACATCTAGAATATCACCCTTTTCATTTTTAGCATCGTCAGTTGTCTCCTAATGTATATAGGGTTTTCGTCATTCAGATGTCTTTAAATTTCTAGCCAAAACTGTACATAGTTAAACAGATTTTACACGGGAAAGTTTTACTTGGATCACACCTTGTTACGTAGCATCCCAACACAAATTAACACACATATAAAAATTCCTAAGTTGTGTGAACGAAAGATGAAACTTGCACGTAATCCGGGTTACCATAAGCGAAACGGCTATCTTGCTTATCCCCCTGTGCGAATGACCCTAGGAATGCTGAGAGTTGGCAAAAGGACAAGCATCCTCCCTACCCAATTCCCCATGAATCCCAAGTTCTCAAAAGTTGCAAAACATCAAAAATTTGCAAAAACGTCAAAACACTAAAATTTGACATCCTACAGTGCACACATCAAAAGGCACAAACAATAGTGATTCTCGTCACTCCATATTCAAATCCCTTGCTCAAAAAAAAAAAAAAAAACAAATAAAACAAAAATAAACAGTGATTTTATCACTATAAAGAGCAAGTATCCCAATACAATTGAAGAAAAGAAGGGAGTCGAACTTGAATCCCTGGAACTCTCAGCATTTCGACAGGTCATGAGGCAAGCTTCAGTATCGGTTTGGTTGATAGCCTATCGGTCACTGGCGGTAAACCTCCCGCATGACGATATATCTGTCACATTAACTTGTGTGCGAGATCAATGTTTGCATGTGGATGAGCTAGCTTATGGTATCCTAGATAGCATCACAGATTAATCTAACTAAATACAATAAAGGAGTTAGTGGAGCTAATTAGGTGATCCTCAGTACAGGTTCGGTTGAAAGCCCATCTGGCACTGGCGGTATCCTGATGAATAACACATAAACGAACTCAATTGCACACACAGGGATGTGAAATAACTTGGTTAAATTCAAGTCGAATTTAGACCTTGTTCAAAAGTCTTGCGAGATAAATGTACAGTCTTGGCTAGTTAGTTAAAATATCTGCATCTCAGAAAAGCTTAACTCCATTTTCAAACAACCGGTACATTTCATTCCATACATCACCATCAAAAAATAGACAAAATACAAAAACAAAGTTTTCACATGCACAAGCATTCCACAAAGTTATCCCATTACTATAGCAAGTCCAATCCAAATCTTGTACAGTCTATGGTGCATCGACAAATCATCAACAATTCATTTCATTCATTCCATATGCATACATCATACAAATTAGAACCATCGCATTCATAATCGCATATGCATACATCAATGTAAAAACATGTACATAAAAATAAATCATGAAAAATGTATAAACACCAAAAAGAGTCATCTGTATATATATATCATAACAAAATTGCCCGTAGGCTACAGTGAACCGGTCCTCGGACCTCGCTCCCATCATCCAAAATCTCAAAAACCCCCAGCCTAGGGCGTCGACCACCATGATCATGCAGGATCGGTGCGACGAGAGCTACCCCCTGCAGTATCTGTCCTCTGAGATCTCTCAGGGCGACTGCTCGCCCCTGCATCATGCCCACTCGCACCTCCCTCATCTCGTCGCTTGCGACGGGATGATGCTGACTGCTCTGTCCCACTGTCTCTCGTCCGATACGACGAGCCACTCGCTGGAGGCTCTGGTATTCGCCCACCAAGGCGGATAATCTCACCCTCCATCTCTAGTCGATGCTACCCCCAATCTACCTCCCATCGCCTCCACTCTGCCTCTCTTCTATGGTAGTACATGATTGCATCATCACGCTGTGCTAGCTGCACCCGTAGGAGATCCCTCTCCTGTGCAGCATCCGTATCACCCCCCTGCTCATGAGACGCAGCCCCTACGCTCTCCCACTCTGCCAACTATGTCCATAGGAGATCCCTCTCTTGCGTCATCTCCCCAAGCTCTCCATCTCGCCTCTACAATAACCCCGTCAATCGTGCTACCTCAGCGCGCAACCCCGCCTCTGTATCCCTCGACCCGGTCGGCTACCTCGGCCTCTCTGGAGCATCGGCCTGCTCTGGAGCATCCTGCATCTCTGGCTGCTCCTCCTCATCAATGTCCTCTCCCGCATCTGCCACCTCCACCATATCCACATCCGCAGGAGCTCCCCAACCCTCTCCTGGTGCCTCTGCACCCTCTCCGCCTCCCGCTGCCTCATCTCCTCCCAATGGCCCCTCACCTCGCCACTGTCGAAGCGTCCACCACTCCTGGTACTCGGCAGTCACTCCGACGTCATCTACGTCCGGAATGTCCAGTACTGTATCCGACTCCTCCCCCAGTGGCTCGAGGATCGACGTAGCTAGGGTCCTCTCATCACTCTAGCGTCGATAGACTACGGGTTCCCTAGGCAACCCCTGGCGTACCCCAAACTGTCGTGTCACTCGGAGGTAGTGGAAGTACTCCTGCTCTGTCCCATGTCGCCCAATCACCCATCTCCCCCTCCGGACCCGTCGAAGCCACTCATCAGCCTCTGGCCATGCGGGACAATCCCGATATGGCCTCCATACCACATCTCCGGGAGTCAGTCATGCCAATGCATCTCTGTAATGGTCCACGTCTCCCGCAAACCGCCGACTCTGCCCTCGCTCCTCAGACCGATACCATAGAGCACCATACCCAATATCTCTGTCCACCATGTCCATCCGTGTAGTCCAGGGTAGCCCTCGTGGTCGCTCTACGGCTATATGCTGCCATGCCCAGCACTGCAACAAGTAACTATAGCCAATCCCCTTCCGCCTCCGACAGCGGACCTCATACAACTCATCATACAACTGAGCCAAAAGTGTCTGGCCCCATCTCATAATCACCGGCTCTATCATCGGACAATCCACTAACTGCCACACCACCTCCAATAGGTTCCATGGGAACCTCGCTCCTGACGAGTCTGGCAGGAGCATGTTGGAAATGAGGCTCATGAGTAGTGCATGCCTCACTCCCAACATTCCCCTCGCATACCAATATCGTACCAGAATCCCACCAATCTGACAATCCAGCTCCGCCCTCTCCAACGAGGTCATCCCATCCTCATCCTCTCCGTGTCCAAAATACCACGTCAGTACAGCCGTCCTCTGGCCTCGTGGCGTCGTCCGGATGGGAACCCCGTCTATCGAAATCCGGAGAATCCGATACACGTCCTCTAAGGTGACGGTCATCTCCCCTGTCGAAAGATGGAAGGTGTTCGTCCGAACATCCCATAGGCCGATCAAAGCTGTAATGTATGCCCGATCCACAACAACTGCATCCAACCGAGCCACATGCTTGAGCCCTAGGGCATCAAGCCAATCCCAGTCCTCAGCTCTCAATGCCTCGCGGGCATTAGAAAAAATAGTCGGCACTCGATGTCGACTCTTCACCACCTACACATCACAGAAAATAACACACATCAAAAACATGCATCAAATTACCATCACATGTACAAAAATGCATAACTGTACAGTAACATCTTTCATTCACATGTACATCCAAAAAAAAAAAAAAAAAATTTGACATGGTTTACCTACGGTTTTACCTAAGTTTACCATTTCAAAACAAAAAAAATTCATTCAGTTTTCATTGTACATTTCATCAAAAACAACAAAAATTTGACATGGTTTACCTACGGTTTTACCTAAGTTTACCATTTCAAAACAAAAAATTCATTCATTTCATATTACATTTCATAAAAAATGACATGGTTTACCTACGTTTTACCTAAGTTTACCATTTCAAAAAATTATTTTCATTTTTCATAAAAAAAAATTTGACATGGTTTACCTACGGTTTTACGACCTAAGTTTACCATTTCAAAAAAAAATTCATCCATTTTTCATTTTTAATTTCATAAAAAAAAAAATTTGACATGGTTTACCTATGGTTTTACCTAAGTTTACCATTTAAAAAAAAAAAATTCATCCATTTTTCATTTTTAAATTTCATAAAAAAAAAAATTTGACATGGTTTACCTATGGTTTCGACCTAAGTTTACCATTTCAACAAAAAAATTCATCAATTTTTCATTTTTTTAATTCCATAAAAATAACAAAAAAAAAATGGGCATGGTTTACCTACGGTTTCGACCTAAGTTTTACCATTCACATCAAAAACAAACATTTTTATAACCATGGTTACCCTAAGATGTTACTCTAAGTTTCATTTTGGGTTTATCCTACGGTTTTCCATCTAAGTTTCCATCGGTTTGCATCCACGTTTCATTTGGTTTCATTCATTCACCTTTTAATTTAATTAATTAGGGTTCCATGTCTTAAACAAAAGAAAAACACAATAAAAACACATTTGCATTTTTCAAATTCAAACTCGAGGAGATAGTGCACTTATTGGTCTCGCCTCGGCTCCGCCGCTTGACGACCCGGTCTGTGCACTCATGGTGGCTGGAAAATCCGGCAGCGCTTCGCGTCAGAAAATCTACCTCCTCCTCCCCAGAGCTCCAAATCGCAATCGATGAACAGTGCAAATGAGCCAAATCCGTCATTTTTGCATATTTATACTTTTTGTTAGTCGGTAATCGTCCCTGACTGGGACGAGCGCTTTTCCCTCCATGGCGCGCTCGTCCCACCCCAGGACGAGTACCATCATGGAGCGCTCGTCCCACCCCGGGACGAGTACCATCCTGGCATTCGTCCCCCCGGACGAATAAAAAAAAAAAAAACAAAAATAACCAAAACATAAAAATGACAAATGCCAACAAAACCACTAAAAATTGCCGGACAAAAGTGCTCTTGCACTTAACCTCTTGGCATAAGAAAACTGATGTCGGGGTCTACCTTGTCGTTATCCTACTCCCTAAGAAGGCTACCATAGCCGGACCGCTCCACGGGAAGACGGATTTTCGCCAATGTTAACCCCAAATGGCATCCCAAAATGGGTTCACACCCACCAAAAATAGGTCAAAACAATCGAGAAGCTGCTCGAGCATGCATCGGATAACATCCGAAGGCACCCTCACTTAAGTCATCTTGGGTCAAGCGACTCGTCGCTTTTCTCATGTCGGTCATTCCCTCATCGATTCGTCGCTTGAGGGGGTAGTCACACTTAGTTGCCAATCAACACCAATATACCCAGTCTTGGAAATGACACGCATTCAAAGGATCATTGCAAAAGACAATCGCGCCCTTGCTTGGGGCAGCAAACAAGCAATTATCACAAACTGATCATATACTTGGCATTCGTGAATCATGAACTCAAGGTTCCCACAGACAAAAGGTTGCGCCCTTTGCCTCTTCATGACTGATCAATGTCTAAGTTCAAGTAATACCTCACCGAACCAGGTTAATGCTTGATTTAAGTTCCTTAGCTCGTCGAAAGCAAGGATTCAAGAATGCGTGCCCTTTCCATACTTGGGGCATCAAGAGTTGGTTAGGTTATTGAGAAACCCTAATCATTAGTGCTTTGGTTATCTATTTTTGCTCAGCACTGCACCATGTGCAGCGCTTTCCAAAAAGGGGCATCTGTAGACACCAAAACAGCACCAATCCGATTATGTGACAACAAGCACTGATCGCACTAACACACACAGCCCCCAGGGCAGCCCCCAGAGGTTAAACAGTGGTTCTAACCACTCACACAGCAATTTTACAAGTCAAGGATCAATTTGGCATCTTTTAGACACTCAGCTGCTTATTCGTCCCACCCAGGGACGAGTGCGGATTTGTACTCGTCCTACCCAGGGACGAGTGCGGATTGATACTCGTCTCACCCAGAGACGATTACTAGCGCTCGCTTCGGGGTGGGACGAACGCCAGGTTTGACCGACAAAAAGTCAGATCTCGACGCATGACAACTCAGAACTGCCACTTAGCTTTTCCTGCATGGCATAGGAGTGCGAGTGAGTTCTTTTGACAACTCATATCTGCCAATTGACTTTCCCTTCACTGCATGGGAATGAGAGTGAGCTTTTCTAAAACATACAAAGACATGCACAGAGGCAGTTAAGAAGCCCTTGATCAAGAAGAAGTCTTCTCTTCACACAAAAGCATTCATGCAAAGAAACACTTTTGCATGTTAATTCAAAGAGACCCCTTGGGTCTATAAAATGGTGAGTTTCCTCACCCAAAAGATATACGAGAGAAGGAGCATTTTGAGCGACGAAGTGCTGCTAATTCACTTACTTGCGATTTGTGCTTTCAACATCCATAATCTCTTAATCGAAAGAGAGGTTATTGGGTGACTTTTGAAGGCACGAATCAAGAACCAACCCCGATTTTTTGACCACAATATCCTACCAATTTGCCGACAACACATCACATCAGGTTTCGGACCCATCCCAAGCGGATTGGTGTCGAAGCAAAGTTTCACCCGCGGGTGGTTTGCCTTCGGGCACCCCCCCTTTGTTGCTTTTGGTGACTATTTCTTTTGTAGTATTTAGCTAGTTTCATGTTTATGCTTTTGTCAAGTTTTCAGTTTATTTAGACTCATTTTAACCATCGTTAGATTTATCTTTTATTTTTCATACACAGGTGCTACTGATTCTTTGTTTGTTTCTTTGAACGCAGATTTGCAGCATTAGAGGAGCAACGAGGAATCTACCTTTACCAACGCAAGCGGCGACAACGTTTTGGTTCGCCCATCTTATATGTGGGCACGCGGAAGAAGGAATTCTGAAACAAGTTGTAAAAGACCAACATTTAACGCTCCTATCCCCTAAAAAGGAAGGAGACGCATTGTAACACAAATTTGAAAAGCATATCAATAAAAGGGCCGATTTTTATATTGCTTTGATATCTTGTGTTCATGTTCTTTCTTTTTACGCATTTTTCAATAACATAGGGTTTAAGCGTTATTTTAGTTTCATTTACATTGCATTTTTAGTTTATCCTTTTTGTTTCCGAAATCTCGTGTTTTCAGCATGTAGAACTAAATTTTAGATTTGTCTTCAATTTATTCCATAGGGTCCTCTAGAAACACCCAATAAACTTGGTATCCCTGTTGAAAACAATACTCTTTGGTAGAGCATGAAGTCGTACCACCTCTTTGAAAAACAACCCTGCAACATGAATTACATCATTAGTTTTCTAGAAGGGAATGAATTGTGCCATATTTGAAAACCTGTCAGCTACCACAAATATGGAGTCATTCCTCCTATGTGTCCTTGGTAAGCCAAGAACAAAATCCATGTTGATGTCCTCCCATGGCCTCTTAGGTATAGGTAATGGCTGATATAATCCAGTGTTCTATCTCACATCCTTGGCCATCTAGCATACTCTACAACTTTGAACAAATATCTTCACATCTTGTTGCAATTGTGGCCAATATTATTTATCACTAATGAGAGTAATGGTATTATCCTGACTAAAGTGTCCAGCCAACCCTCCACTGTGCTTATCCTTGACTAGATTCTCCCTCATTTAACTCCTTAGAATGCATAATTGATTTCCTCTAAACAACATTCCATCTTGGATTAGAAAATCCAACCACTTAGTCCTATCCAAAGTAACAAGTGTCAAGAAAACCCTTCAAGCCTCTGCAAAATCAGGATCTTTAGGGTACAAACCCTTAAGTTCATCAGACCCTACAACTTCCACCTTAATTTTTTTCAACAAACACTGCCTTCTACTTAAGGCATCTACAACTCTGTTTGACTTTCCACTCCTGTGCTTCAACACAAATGTATAACTTTGTAGAAACTCAACCCACTTTAAGTGCCTTTGATTTAGCTTCCCTTGGATATTAATACATTTTAAGGCCTAATGATCACTATATAGAACAAACTCTTTTGGCAAAAAATAGTGCCTCCACTTCTTCATAGCCTGAACTATAGCGTAAAACTCTTGATCATAAACTGAATACTTCTTCCTAACATCATTGAGTTTCTCACTAAAATAAACAAGTTTACCTTCTTGACTCAATACAGCTCCTATGGCACTACCAATAGCATCACAATCTACCTGAAATACCTTATTAAAATCTAGAAGTGCCAAAATAGGTTGCTCTGTGACCTTATTATTTAACATATCAAAGCTCTTATCTGCTCCTGGATTCCACTTAAACTCCTTCTTATCCCTTCTCATTGTCTCTGTTAGGGGTGCACAAATACTACTAAAAATTCTAATGAACTTTCTGTAAAAACTGGCAAGACCATGAAATGATCTTACCTCTATAATGCTCCTTGGTGCAAGCCAATTAATGATAGCCCTCACATTTTTTGGGTCTATTTTAAGACCTTCAACTAAGATGACAAATCCCAGATACACTAACTCCTTCATAAAATTGCACTTCTTCAAATTAATTAGCAACTGCTCCTCCCTCAACTTCTCAAAAACTCTTTTGATATGCATCAGGTGCTCTTCCAGGGTCTTGCTAGATATTAAAATGTCTTCCAAATAGATAATGACAAATTTTCCTAAAAACTCCTTCAATAACTCATTCATTAGCTGCATGAATGTGCTTGGTGCATTGGTTAGTCCAAATGGCATGACCAACCACTCATACAAACCCTCTCTGGTCTTGAAGGAAGTCTTCTACTTATCCCCTTCTCTGATACGAATCTTATGGTACCCACTCTTTAGGTCAATCTTTATGAAATACTTGGCTCCACTCAAAAAATCCATAATTTCATCCATCCTTAGAATTAGAAATCTATATTTGATGGTGGTATTTTTATTGGCTCGGGAGTCTGTACACATCCTCCACTCTCCATATTTCTTTGGTGCTAGTACTGCAGGTACTGCACATGGACTCAAGCTCTCTCGAATTAGTCAATTTTTAATAACTCTTGGACTTATCTATTTAGCTCCTCACTTTCTACAGGAGTCATTCTATGGGTTGCCTTATTGGGTAAACTAGCTCTCGATACCAAATCTATATGGTGACTGATTTTCCCACTAGTGGTAAACCCTCAGGAACATTTTTTGATATAATATCTAGGAATTCTTCTAATAGACCTAAGACTTCTATTGGGGTATCTTTGCATTCTTCTTTCCTGACTCTAGGAATTAATGCATAGCACATATGCTCATGCTTCAAATCATCCAAAACTTTCTACCTTCAATTAAAGAGATTATGGAACTACTACATACCTTTTCATCCACCTTCTTCAGGGGCTTCATCTTATGGTGTACTCCATCCTTTATCATGGAGTAAGTGTTGGCATGCCCATCATGTATTGCACACCGATCAAACTACCATGGCCTTCCCAACAGCAAATGGCAAGCATCCATAGGTAGGATGTCACAGAAGACCTCATCACCGTAATTCTTTATATTAAATTTTACTAAACATTATTTTTTGACCAAAGCCCTATGGTCCTTTTGCAACCATGCAATCCTATATGGATGCAGTTGTCTCTTCTTCTCTAACTACAATTTGGCAACCATTCCTTCTGAAACTAGGTTATTTGTGCTACCATTATCTATGATAACATTATAGACCTTACCTACACATTTACACCTTGTGCAAAATAAGCTCTTCCTATGATATGGATCTCTCTCCTCATTCAACAAGGCTTTCCTTGTGATCAGCACTTCTCCTCTTTCTACTTCTTTAGAGTGCTCAAATTTAGCACCTTCATATACAACAACAGCTAGAGCATTACCTTCAGGCCTCTTATTTGTCCTCTCTTGGTGTTTTGGACACTCGTATGCTCGATGTCCTTCTTTTCCATAGTGGAAACAGGTTCCATGAAATCCTCCTCTTCTAAACCCTCATCCAGACCTTCCTCTTCCTCTCTAGTAACTTTTGTTCTGATCACAAGGGCGATAAGCATTATCCCCCTTTTGGTCCTGACCAATGTTGGCTTCTCCATTCTTCTTTTGATCTTAATTTTTTCCTCCATTTGTTCTCCCACCAGTTCTTCCACCACGACCTCTTCCTCTTTGCTTGCTTTCAAACCTTCTATTCAGCTTCTCTTCAACCCTCAAGGCAAATTGGTAAGCATCCTCTATGGTGGTCATCCTTACCAGACTTAAATCCTCTTGAATACTTGCTCTTAACCCATTAATATAATGGACTACCTTCTCCTTTTTGGCCTTAGAATGGCATGTTCTGATTAAAATTTTATAAAACTCCTCTGTGTATTCTTTGACAGAATTACTTGACTATCTCAAACCCTGCATTTCCTTAAGAAGATCCAACTCACAATCAACTGGAATAAACCGCCTCTTCAACTTCTCCACCATTCTCTCCCACCTTGTTATCCTTTCTTTCCCTCTTTTGTTTCTATCCAACTGTACTCCCTTCCACCAAATACTGGCATGGACCTTCAGCTTAGTCTTAGAAAATCTGACTCTTTCAATATCTTCTACCTCCTCATACTCGAAGTATTCCTCCATGTCATTGATCCAGTTGATCAACTCTTATGGGTTGAGATTTCTAGAATACGTAGAGACATCAAACTTTGGTCTCTTCCCAATCTAGGATATGGCCTTATACATTCTGGATTGTGTAGGATCTATTGCCTCTTCTTCTTTCTCAAACTGGTCCTCTTCTTCTTCAGCTTCATCTTCACTCCCATCTTCTCTCCTTTGGCTCAAACCCTCTACGCAGCTCCTCATGCAGAGCCTGGACTTGCCTCTACAAAGCTCTAAAATCTTATTTTGGAACCACATTTCTCCCACCACCATAGTTTCTTCGTGGAGGTATTTTTTTTCCTCTTTTCTCATAAACCCTAACCACAGATCCTGGCATAAATTGTCTCACGTTTAGGATTTGTTTACACACTTAGAAACTCTAGCTCTGATACCACTTGAAGCAGAGTTGCATTAACCAAAACCATAAAATCCATAAAAAAAATAGAAAATAGAGAAAATGCCAAAATCTTTCTAATATTCCTTTCTTAGGAGAATGGAGCTTACAAATACTAACTACTTACAATTTTGAAATTCCCCCTTTTTTAACCAATTTTCCCTTTTCCCACCTAAAACCATCTATTTCAAATTTCAATTTAGAGGGCAACTTGTTGAGGTCATAACTTCGTGCTCGTTGCTTTGATTGACTTGTATTGCACATTTTTAGAAAGGATGTGAGATGAACTAAGTGGGGCACTTAGCTCTTTGTGTTGAGGCTTGCATCTAAATGCAAATCCTCAAATTCGAACTCTAACGCCTTCAAAATTCACTTGCAAGTAAAACTAGTTTTACTAGTTTTACTAGTTTTTACTAGTTTTACAAAATTAAATAATTACAATTTTTTTTGGGTGATGCAATATCACTCTTACACCACTAGATGCTCCTACATCATACATGGTCTCATAAAATTTAGTACTCTGAATTTCCACCTCCAACCTCTCCCCTACCCTCTATAGCTCCACCTGTAGAAGACAGACTCCATCGCTAGCATAGCTACTCCCGATGATAGCCATCCCCTTTGCCTGAGCTCTCTAGCACTCTATGTCTAGTCGTATCACCTATCCTTGTAGATGATTTACCTTTGCTTGATTTGCATCTCTCTCCCTCTCTATAATTCTTAGTGAGCCTCACAATCCCTCGATCCTCTTAGACCTGTCCTCCTAGAGCAGGTCCACTTGCCTCTACAAAGTAGCCACTTGAGCCCATAGCACCTCTACCTCCTCATTCATATCCCCTCGTCTTAGAGCATGGCCTCAGATAGCTACTACTAATATGGAGATCTCTCCCAATCCTCCACTTGGTAGTACCCTAGCCTCTATGGGGGTAACTCTTGATGCCCCTACCTCCCTGGTCCCAATAGCGTTGGTGTCCTCCATCACCAGCTCAATATTGACTTGAGCCTGCATCTATCTCAGAGCTACTGGTCCTAGTTGAGCCCTATCTATGGTCCTACAAGCAACCTCTCAAAATTATCATTGCATTTCCAAGCCCATCACCTGGTTCCTCTATATCAAAACTGGTGGGGAGACCCTAGGGGCATGACTCCTTTGTACCACCACTAGTAGTCGAAGGCCACTCCCACATCGTCCACCCTAGGATCCATGTAAGGAGGATCTTCTAGGTCCTCCTCAGCCCACCTAGTTAGGTCAGGTCTACCTCCCACCCCTGCTAGGTCCTAGTAGACTCTTTGGTACTAGTGATCCCCTAGATCCAATATACCCTACAAGATCTTGAACTACCTCAAGACTCGATCAAATTGGAAGACCTCTGGTTCCCCATTCTTCGTAGTTAGCCACCTGATCCTCCTAACCCTCACCAGCTTTGTCCTATCCTTAGCCTATTATGAGTTTAGATGCCAAGGTCACCATACTATCTTGACCTCCTTTAGCTCATCTACTATCAGTCTCACTAGTGGCAGATGTTCATTGTAGATCCTCGCGGTCTGCTCTAAGGATCTGGGCCACCTATATGCTATTGGTAGCTTCAAACTAGGTAATAGACCTAGTAATGCATCCAATATCTATTTCGATGTGTGTTACTAGCTCCACACTTGAAGCAATGTCGTACACACTATCCCTATATGCCACTTGTACATGATATTGTACAACATCCTGTACAAGCAAGTCAACACATATCGCCCCAATGCGAACCTAACCCTCTGGTCTCACATGTCTACCACTACACCCATCATCACCCATGGTAAATGTCACCTACTAGTGTGGCACATCAACATGCCTGCAACCACCTTGCATAGCACAATCGTCAATGGATCTGCCCCATACCGCCCCATCGGGTCGTCCACAACTATGGTCCTCTCTCGCACCTGGTGGGTTCAGCCTCCTAAAAATTATTGCAAGGTAGTTGGCCTCCCTCACATGTTGTAAACTACTCTCCTCTTGATAGGGATGTGCAAGATGTGCCACACATACTCCAATGTGATGATCATCTCTCTCGTAGGTAACCGAAAGGTGGATGACTCTGAGTAACACCTCTTTTCCAATGATGTCAGTAGAGCCTTTTCTGCCTCTTCCTGAGGTATTCTAGCCAAGTGGTCTAGCTCCACCAATGCTAAAGTATCCCTCTCTGACTTTTTGAGTTCCTCTAGCTCCACCTTTAGGGAGCCTACTCTCCACTTATGGCTCTCGAGTACCCTAAGCTGCAATAACAAAAAAAAAAAAAAAAATCCATTAATAAATTTAATCAAAAATTTAATACATTAAAATTAACTAATTTAAAATTAACATAAATCCATAGCATAATCAAATTCTATATCTTTAAACTTGTTTTTTTGCCTCTTTTTTCCCTTTTTCTTCCATCCTTTTTTTTCTCTTTTCTTTTCCTTTTTTCCTTTTTTCCCTTTTTCGGTGAAATTGCACTCGTTAGGCGCGTTTTCATGAAATTACCCCTGGTCGATTTTTGCCAAATGCAATTTTGCAGCTGCTGCCCAAGGCAAAATTGTGGTCGGGTCACGATATCACACTCGGATCGTGCATGGCAAAACCATTGATTTTTATGGAAAACCACTAAAATGCATAAAAAATAAATTGGAAATTTTGACATGCAAGGAAGGGTTTTCAATCCTACCTATGCCCGCTCTGCCTTTGTGTCGACTTCGCCCCTCATGATCACTGAACGATGAATCAGTAGCGCCATATCCTCTATTTCTCTAAATCCCCTTTATTCTTCCTTGCACAGTTAAAATGAATTAGGTTTTTGCCCCATTTTCACTTTTTAACCCTGTTTTTTATGCACTTTTTATTTTTTTGATTTTTTTTTATTCTTCTCCTTCTTCTGAGTCTGCATTTTCAAGTTTTTATGAGGATCATGTCCCTCATAAAACTTGATGGGGCACCCTAGCCTTAGAGGCACTAATATCCCTAATGCCTCAATTTACGTGTAAATTTTGAAAGTGTTTAGAGTAACTGTAGCGACCCTAGGGAAGCGGCGCACCGTCCACCAACTACTCTACTTGTGATTCGATTGAATCCTTTAATATTAAACATGCAATAAATGAAAGGCACAAAGCAGATATAACCAGAATGCAAAGAAGTAAATGAATGAATGCTTTTATTATTGATATTCTCCAGATTAGGTTACATATGAATCCCTCTAAGGGATACCCTTCATTTGATACATGATTTTACACACAAAAGAGGGTAGCAGGTGTATGAAATATCCCCTCGCATAGGGGGCACGCTTTATAAGGCTTCCCGGTGATGCACACAAAAATGTATGAGGGCTTACAGATGCCTCCTTCTCTAGGTCTGATTGCTAGAGGGATCCTCTCGTACTCGTATGTTGCGGATTTTCCCGATTGAACCTGTAGCCCTGAAATCAATGAAACAACAACACACGCTTAGATGTCCGAGATTGCCTCCCCGGATGAGGTTGTTAGCAATGAATAATCTCAATAAATGCAATGAAACTAGTACTATGCAAGAAAATAACTAAAATAAAGCTTATGCTAATGAAATGAGAGATAAAGCAGAATAAAAGAAACTAACACCTAAAACCCTAGACTAGGTTGCGGGCCACTATCCAGGACAACGGCCGCTAAGGTGGAATCTCTCTCTCTTGATCCAAAGGCTATGGGCTCAAGTCCGCTACTAATGTTAAAATGATTACCTTATGTGTTCAGATTTTCCCTCCAATCTGACAGGGCTCCGCTACAAGAATCGATCTCCAAGGGAAGCTCTCCAAGTCTCTAGAAGCTCTCCTCAATGATCCAACCTGTTCAAAGTTCTGATGTATGATGCTCTCCCTCTCTCTGATTGATGAAAGAAGGTCTAAGGAGGTCCAAGAATGTCCAAGAAGGTCCCCTAGTGCTTTTAGGTTTATTCCTTATAAAGTGTTTTGAAGCCCTAGGTCAATGTTCAACCCTAGGACTGAATCCCTCATGCGTACTAGGTGTTAGCATGAGAAGCTCTTTGTTTTTCTATGTTTAACTGAAGTCTAAATCTGGACTTTGAGTCTTCCATGTAGACTGGCTGTGAGGAGGAATGCAAAGTTGTCCCCGCTCATCCTTATTGCATGCAGACTACCACTTCCACCCAATATTAGGCTGGATGGGTGAAAAAATGCATTAAAATCTTAGCCACTGTCATCTACAGTGGCTAAGGTTTGGCCACTCTGAGCTACAATGGCTAGATTCTGGCCGCTCTGGTCTATAGCGGCCAGGCTTGGATGGGCTGAAAATGCCCCAAATGAGTGGTAAAAACCACTTTTGACACTTGGAAGGTCCCAAGGTTTAGTCACATGACCTATGAGTGTACCCATGTAAGTAGTCTTCCTGACCATGGCATGTTTTAGGTGTCTACAGATGCCCCTTTTTGTGATGCACTGAGTAATAGACACAACGCAAGGCAAAAACGTAGACCGCTATGTTAGCAGGGTGTATGATGATCATTGATCTGATCAATGTTGGATGGCCTAATCATGCAAGATGACACGCATCCTTGAATCATTGCTTCAACCTGATTGAAGGCTTAATTTAGCATAGGGCTTGCACATGTCCACTTGCACTCATTCCTCAAACACAATCGGGTAGCTTATGTCACTACAATAGAACCGACCAGAGAAGAGCTACAAATTGAAGATGTCCTTTTTGCTTATGACCCCAGCAAATGGGAAAAGTTTTGTAAGAGTTGAGTGCAATGATTCGTAGGATGAACGCAATTTTGACATGATCGAGTGATATTTTGTTGATTTTGATTATGATGATTTGAAGTTTCAAACTACCCCCTCACACAATGAATTGGTGAGGGAAGGGCAATGAATGAAGCGATGAGTCGCTTGACCAAATATGACTAGTTTTGGTTCCTTTCTAATGTTTGTTCTTTTTAATGGGCAAATCCCCATCCAAGTGTGATTCCAATTGTTTATGATAATCATTCATCCCTATCCTAGGGAGCGGTCCGACCATAAATAGCCTTCTTAGGGAGTTAGGATGAGCGATTCTATTTATGCTTGTATTGCATCACTTGGCTCAATGTTTTTGGTGTCATAGGAGAATTAGGATGATTCCTTCGTACCTGTGGAGCAGTCCGACCATCTTGGTCTTCTTCGAGATTGAAGGAGGCACATCGTAATTCCAAAATGAATGTTTTTCCCCAAGTAACCTCATGGTAACTTACTCATCTTGCCGAGTTGCATGGAGTGCAAATCGCTGCAACCGCTAAGTTGATAGAATAAGTAACTTGATAGGAGGCTTACTTGAGATTTGTTTTTATGCAATTTTTTTGTTATTTTGAACATTATGATGACCATGAGTCATCAAAATGTGTTTATTTAATGTTTTTGTTGCTTCTCATGGAGAGAATCCCTCCTATTTTTGCTTAGGCTGTTGGCCACTGTCAGGTCTAGCGACCCCCAAATTCCTGCTCGTGGCCGCTCTCGTCTTGAGTGGCCAAGAAGTTCGGGCTACTGACGACAGCAGTGGCCAAGCCATAATTTGAGAATATAAAAATTAACCCTAGGGTTTTGACCTTTCACTTTCACCAGTTGTCATTTTGCGTTTCAGAGCTCTGTTGTGAAAGTGACTTCTATGATTTGGAGTGTTGTTGCGTTTCGAAGGATCATGGCTGCACAGGGTGAGGCATCAATGAGTGGAGGAGCTAGAGCTTCTTGGGTACTCTTTGAAACCTTAACCCTGTCTATTTCATTTTTTGGGTAAAATGAACTACACTAAGTAATCGGTAAATGAACTTCATTAAACTTGTTGGAAATGAATTAAACCCATAGCTAGGCTTAGTTTAGGATTTTATGTGGTGGGCTTGCCACCATTTGCTTTTTTTATTTTTTTTGTTATTTTTGGCCTAGGGTAGATGTTTATGTTGCATCACTCGTCGGTCGCTACTGCTCAGAGCGGCCAGCTCGGCCTATGGTTTGGCCGTTGTCACTCAGAGCGGCTAGGTTTGAATCTCAACGATCAAAATTTTGACCGTTGGGGCTTGGCCGCTCTCAGCTTTAGCGACCAATTTCTGGCCACTGTAGTCGACAGCGGCTAAGAACCCTTTGTAAAATTTTTATTTTCTTTGCATTTTTGAAGTGTTTAACCTTTTTTTTTGAATTTTTGACTTGCTTTTATGAAATTTTTGCATTATTAGGTGCATTTCATTACTCTTTTTCTTGGACTTAGAGTAGCCCATCATTATTTGCACCATTTCCATGTTTTATTATGATTTATGCCTTAGATGCATTGTAGTTATGCTTTGTTTTCTCTTTTGCTCTTAGATTCTCGATGCTCGGGCTCATGACCCGAAGCTCATGAATGACCTTCTACCCCTTTTGAGTGCTATAGACTAGGCCTAGCTCAAGGCCCACATGCTATAGTTTGTCACTAGGCTACCCCACATTATGTCAGATCAGGCCTACCTTATGGCTTTGGTCCATCAGTGGGACCCTCGGACTAATACCTTCCACCTTCCTACCGGCGAGATGACTATCACGTCGAAGGATGTGTATAGGATATTTCGTCTCCCCTTTGATGGAGTGGCCATTACCTCATCGACCACTAATGATCATGATGCTATCTTTCTTTGGGTGTTCGAAAGGCATGCTATTGATGCCTTCAAGGACACCAAGTCTGGTGGTGTCTCTATTGTACGTTGGTATTAGGAGGAGGTCTTCATGGTGAGGCATGCAGTGTTGCTGATGGTTATCAACAATGTCTTGATCCTAGATTGCTCAGGTTTGAGGTTCCCATGGAACCTCCTTGTGATGGTTCAGGATCTGATGGATAGTGAGGCGCCCATCATCTATGCATGGGGTAGGTCTCTGTTGGCCTAGTGTTATGATGAGTTGTACCATATCCATCGATGAGGTCACATCAGCATTACTTGTAGCTTGCTCCTATAGGTTTGGGGATGGGAGCACATCAAGGTAGATCATCCCAGAGGGCTTCCTACCAAGATTATAGTTATTGAGGAGTAGATGTAGTGCTATGCTGCTAGATGGGCTCGAGGGCATGAGGAGCGCAAGAGTCATCCTCATGCGGGGAGCTTTCCCACTACACTGATACTTTTATTGGGCTGAAGGCTAGAGATATTATGTGGCATCCATATCATGAGTGCCTGGCTTGGGATGATCCGACTAGTTTCATAGCTAGGATGCGGTATGAGTGGTGGCTCATCGACCGCAAGGTTGGTATTAGGGAGTATTTCTTCTACTCCCGAGTTCTCCATCAGTATGGGCTATAGCAGGATGTGCCACTAGTTCCATTTTTGTATCGGTGTCTCACAGTAGAGGGAGACCTTCCTCCTCCATGGATCATAGAGCTTTATGATGAGGAGGATGCCCTAGTAGTTGACCTAGGAGTCATTGGGGGAGTCATAGAGGTATTTGTGCAGTGGTGGGGGGATCTGATGTGGCATGGTGATGGTAGTTTGGGTCATGCGGATGATGGTGAGGATGATGGTGCAGATCCAGTAGGGCATAGAGTCTAAGCCAAGATCGAGGTATGGGGCTAGCTAGTAGAGCAGGTGGTAGTGGAGGAGTAGGAGGCTCCTGAGGAGGATGAGGAGGAGCTAGATCTCGAGGAGAGAGATTCTCCTCTGAGAGCACAGTTGCATGAGGTCGAGGTCGAGCTTCAGTCGACCAAGATCTAGGTATAGCAGTGAGATGCTACCATAGCCTAGTGAGATGCTACTATAGAGCATCTCACACTATAGATCCAGGATTTGTAGGCTACTATCGGGGGTGGTGCTACTAGGATGTAGTTTGTTGTTCCTCCTTCTACACCATAGGGTGATACCGGGGTAGATCCTAGGGTAGACATAGGGGAGAGGTTCTACGCCTACAGTCATTGTTGGATGAGTATGAGGAGCAGATCTAGGGGCATGTCTCCCATATAGCCTCTCTCCAGATGTAGCTTAGGAGGCATGGGGTTGTCCCTAGGGAGGCACTAGGTGTAGGTGGCTCACAGGTCAGTAGGTGATCCACCTCTGGGTAGTCTTCCATCCATCCTAGTCAGAGGACTCGGACTCGCATAGAGAGACCAGTAGGGTCACATCACTCCACGCATGACACGACCATAGGGGGAGGTGATGCTAGGGGTGCAGGCCCTGTGTTTGATTGATGATGCACTTGGATTCTATTTTTTGAGGTCTGCTTGACCTATATGACTTGTAGCCTATGGGCGATTTTGTATATTCATGCACTTTGAGATACATATTCTGAGACATCTTTTGAGACAGGCATATTTATATGAGACTTTGCATTTATGTTTCATTATGCATGCCATTTATTGCTTATGTTTTTGTTTTATTTATGCGATGTTATGATGGAATTATGATGAGTTGATATATATGTGTTAGATGATAGATGATATTTATGATGATATGGATTTGAGATGGATGCTTATGTATGTGTTTATGTAGATGCTTTCATGATTTGATTATTGTGACATGATGTGATGTATCTTGAGTTGATTTGATGATGGATTTATGATTCTATGTATGGATGAATGCAATGATGTGATCTTTGATGTAAATGGATGATTTATGAACTATGTATTTATGGATGAAATGTTTTTGTTAGATACATGTTTGATTTTGATTTAATCGTATGCATCTAACTAATGCTATGATATGGTGAATGCAGTATGTAATCTAATGTAAATGAACTTGTATGTTTTAATCACTTAAAACATAATGGATGCATATGCTATGAGTTTGACAATTTAACGGGTGATACCACAGAAAGTATAACAACCATGAATATTTAATAATCATTCTACTCATAAGAATTAATTATTTAAATCATCCATATGTGTAATGTAATGGTGTGGAATGTATGTATTTTCTGGATAAGCTTCTATAATTTAAGAGATGTAAAATAGTTAGTGGTCATCTAGATATCATTTCTGACATATATCCGGTATCTAGTTTAATATTATTTTATTAATACCCCCTAATTTACAGAAGCTTATAAAGAAAGTTGATGATGTGATTGATGATATGATTTGTTGCTATGTTAGAAATTTATTTGTGGGTTTTTCCTGAGACTTCAAACACTCTAGTTACCCTATCAACAACTATGTACTGACCATACAAGACTTTTGAAAAGCAAGGCTTTCACTCTATACCTGGATATTCATTCTCTCTGTGTGTGCAAATGAATATATTTTTAGATAGAACTCAAGCATTTCCTCCGATGTCAGGCGGGATTCTTTCAGCCCATTGCTAAGATCAGGGATTCTCAAGTGTTTTATCTCATCCTTATGTTGGACTTAGTTGGACTATACCACTAGGCAGTATTGGGTTACCTAAGCTAGCTCATCCACATTCAAACATTGGTCTATACAAATGCCAGAAGCTTTTGTAATAGACATATCATCATGCATAAGGATTTCTCCTTCCAGTTTTGTGCAATGCTGAGAATTCCAGGGATTCAAGTTCTATTCCCTTTTTTTCTTCATTTCTTTTGGGATACTTGCTCATACTTAGTGATGAAAATCACTGTTTATTTTGACTGATTTTTTTTTTGTTTTTCTCTTGAGCAAGGGATTTATGTAAGGATGAATTTCACTTGTTTGTTTTGACTATGACTGATTTTTGATTTTGGGATTTTGAAATATGACTTTTGAAACTGGAATTTTGAATTTGTGCTTTGTTTCAGGATTTTTGCTTGTTTTAATGAAAGCAAGGGATTTATGTAGTGATGATAATCACTCATTTTTGGGTAGGGCGGAACTTGTCCTTTTGCCAATTCTCAGCACCTTTAAACCGGTTGCATAGGGGGATAAGCAAGGAAGATCCTTTTCGCTTAAGGTAACCTAGACCACTTTGTTGTTTTCATCTTTCCCTTGTACCAACTAGGATTTTAGTGTTTCAATTAGTGATGGGATCCTGAATATCCAAGGTATTATTACAACTAGACCTTGCTCTCTACTAATCAAGGTGGCTTTCTACAAAAGTTGATAAGACCACTAGACATGGTTGAAATAATAGGAAACCTTTGTATATTTCGTATAGCAACATTATTTGGTTGTGTTGAAAAACACAATTACACACATGGATGCATGGATGAGGATGAACTTGTATATTGTGATTGAGATACAAACTGTGGCATCGTTTGTAAAAAAATGTGATCATAACATATGCGAATGCAATGGATATGTATGGATATGCAATTATGTGGATGTGGATGTAAGATGCAAATGTTTTTGTATTTTTGCTTTTTGCATTGTTTTTGTGCTTTTGATTATTTTGAATTTTTTTGTGTTTTGATTTGACCAAAGGGCTTTAAGATGCCTTTGGAGCTTTTTGTTTGATTTTGACCAAGCGGATTGGGTACCCTTGGAGCATTTTTGTGATTTGATTTTGACTTGACCAAAGGGCTTTAAGATGCCTTTGGAGCTTTTTGTTTGATTTTGACCAAGCGGATTGGGTACCCTTGGAGCATTTTTGTGATTTGATTTTATTTTGACCAAAGGGCTTTAAGATGCCTTTGGAGCTTTTTGTTTGATTTTGACCAAGCGGATTGGGTACCCTTGGAGCATTTTTGTGATTTGATTTTGACTTGACCAAAGGGCTTTAAGATGCCTTTGGAGCTTTTTGTTTGATTTTGACCAAGTGGATTGGGTACCCTTGGAGCATTTTTGTGATTTGATTTTGACTTGACCAAAGGGCTTTAAGATGCCTTTGGAGCTTTTTGTTTGAATGTTTTTATTTTTATGACATATTTGAATGTTTTTTATTTTTATGATATATTTGAATGTTTTTTATTTTTATGACATATTTGAATGTTTTTTATTTTTATGACATATTTGAATGTTTTTGATTTTATGTATGAAATGCCTTTAGATGAATGATATTGAGAGGTTCAGGCTCTTCAACACCATCCAACGATGTGAGGCGATATGCCCCAGGGCCAACCTTCTCTGAAATCATGTAGGGGCCTATCCAATTTTCCATAAATTTGTCTCGCAAATGCGATGGCAGATTTGAGTTCTGCTGGTTTTCTTTGAGCACAAGATCCCCAACTTTGAATTCTCTCAAATGGACTTTACTATTGTATGCTCGTGCAAGGCGATTCTGATAAACATGGAGATGCTCCAAGGCATTGACTCATCATTCATCAAGAAGCATTAACTGATCCAGGTGGCCTTGTCGCGCGGCATCATCATCTATGAAGTCCTTTAATGCTACGTGCAAGGTTGGGATTTCTAGTTCTAGGGGCATGATGGCCTTAGTGCCATATACAAGTGAAAATGGTGTTGCCCTAGTGGGCGTCCGCACACTAGTCCTATATGCCCATAATGCTAGAGGTAACTGCAAATGCCAGTCCCTATGATTATCTCTCACTATTTTTCTCAAGATGGAGATGATTGTTTTGTTTGAGGCTTCGGCTTGCCCATTTGCTTGTGGATAATAGGGTGTTGAAAAACTATGTTGGATGTGGTATTTGTCCATTAAAGCACGCACATTTTTGTTCTTGAAATATGGTCCATTATCCGATATAATCTTCGAAGGGACCCCAAAATGACTTATGATATTGTGGAGTATAAACTCCGCAATCCTTGGTCCAGTTGTTGATGTTAAGGGGATCACTTCGACCCATTTGGTGAAATACTCAGTGGCCATTATGATGAACGTGTGTCAGCCCAAATACGGGGGAGAGATCTTCCCAATCAAGTCTAATCCCCACTACGAAAAGGGCCATGCTGCCTGGATGGGTTGCAAGGCTTGTGATGGCAAGTGAGTGAGGTTTGCATGATGCTGACACTTGATGCATTTCCTGACATACTCACAACATTATTTTTCCATAGTGGGCCAATAGTAACCCATTCTCAAAATGCGCTTAACGATGGCCATGCCACTGAAGTGACCACCACATGTACCATCATGAGCTTGCAAAATTGCCCAAGATGCTTCCTGGGGCTCAAGACAACGAAGGAGCATTCCATCGTAACCTCGTCTATAAAGGATCTCTCCTAGAAAAATGTATCTAGTCACCTTTTGTTTAAATGTTCATCTTTCAGCATGCGACAGGCCTTGCGGTATTATTCCAAGCTTCAGGAAATCCCACAATTGGGAAAGCCAATCTTGATAAGCCACTACTTCTATGGATAAAATGGCATGCTCTCCTTGTGATCCAGCATTTGTGAACACTGATTGGGAAACAATCCTGTGATGAATGGTTGTTCCACATTTCGTGGGACCTTGAGAGATCAAATATTCCCAAGGGGTTGTTTGCAAGAAAGCTCTAACTTTGAAGGACCAATCCTGATTTGGCTCAGTTTGGATCATGTTGACTGACTCTAGGTTGTCAATAACCTCATGTTGTATCACAGAAAATGCGAGCACTTTCACATGAATGGTTGTGAAATCAGCAGATGGATTCTGAGGGATTAAGGATCCCAAAGATGCCATGGTGTCTGCAAATCTGTTTGATGTACGAGGGATTGCCTCGATGTCATACCATTCTAGTCGAGCTAGGTAAGTGTCAACAAGCTCCTTGTAAGCTTTCAAGAGTGGGCACCTGCATTGGAACAATCCTTTGACTTGATTTACTATGAGCAAGGAGTCACCAAAGATATTCAATATTTTAATGCCCATTGCAACGGTTGTTTGGAGTCCCAAGATCAAGGCTTCATACTCTATGTTATTTTTTGTGCAAGGGAAGTCTAGCTTGAATGATAAGGGCAATGGAGCGCCCTGCGGTGTGATAAAGACTATCCCTACTCCGCCCCCTTGCTCGCACTTTGAACCATCAAAGAATAATGCCATGTCTCTTTGTTTCTCAGGTTCTTCGAGTTTCGATAGATCTGATAATGCAAAGACTGCATCATCGGAAATTCCTAACCCTAAGCTTAATATATCTAATGCTACTGCTAGAGAGTCATACCGACCTTTGATGTGATAACCTAATCCAAACCTGTCATATGGGAGCTGGTATTACGGTTTGAATGGCTGCCTACGTCCCTACTCATATATACCAAGACCGTAACCATGCCAATGGCAACACTCAAAATAGGTTAGAGAAAACTCAAGATTATAGAGGTAGTGAATATTAACAGTGAATATCTCATCATTATCCTCTTCTATATCCATAGATTTATGGGCGTAGTCCAGGCCAACGTAGATGAAATTTGTCTGGTTGGGAGGGATTCCAAGTGGAACCACTATTCCCACTAGCGGTCTTAGATCTTTTGGATGTCCCATGTCTTGTGCAGACTCTATGATTATGTTCAACACAAGATACTCTCCTATCCTTGTACTTGCCAAGTATATTATCATATGTGATGTGGATGATCCTATAGACAACACCAGCGAAGTGGGTTCTAGTATCTCCTCAACTTGATCTTGGAGATCTTCCTCCTCCATGGGAGTTGGACTCTTCTTAATGTCTATTATTAGCACTTCCTTAGGCTCTCTTTCCTCAACCATGGGTGCCTTTAGCTTTTGATTGTCTTTTGGTTTAGACGTTGATGGTCTACTAGAAGCATTAGTTACTTTATGCACAATATGAGGTGTTGATGTTGATGGGTCCTTTTGTACCCCTATGTCTTTGTTATCCAGTTGTGTAGTTGGAGATGAATGTCCTACAGACAAGTGGGCAGAAGTAATCACAAATTATCTTGGACAATCCACCTGATGAACATACTTGAATGGTTTTTCATCGACCAACACCATGTAGACTTTATTATCATGCACATACTTGACACATTGGTATAATATCGAAGGAACACATTTCATGTCCCTTATCCAAGGTCTCCCTAGGAAGATGTTGTATTGCATGGCCCCTTCCAAGACATGACACATCATGGGGATGGTCTTATGCCCCACCTTGATAGGTAGGACTATCATTCCCACAGTATTACATAAAGCATCATTGAAAGCCCTTAATGTATAGGCTCCTGGAACGATATTGGACTTGGGGATATTAAGATGTTCTATTGTTGTTGTTGTGATGATGTTGATTGGAAAACCTGTATCGATCAAGACCCGCTTAAAAGGTAAATCATTAATTGATGCCACGATGTGCAACAGAGGGTCTTGTAAGGCAGTAGATATTGTCTTAATCTCATAATCGTAGAATCAAATTACAAGCTCCTAGAATTCTTGTACTTGTCCCACAAAATGGGTGAATGCATTTGGATCTTGTGGTTGGAGCTCAATCAATATTCAAATGTCCATCAAGGTCTCCCTATGCTTCGAGGACTGTTGTATGAGCTCATAAATGGATAGCTTAGCCGAAGTCATTTATAAATTTTGCTCAAGCCTACTTTGAATAGTTACCATAGGTCGGGTTGGTGGACCTGGAAGGTTGTCTTGCCCCTGCCTCTGCCTAGGTGCAGTTGGGACATTAATGGGAGCTGCAGGAGGTTGTGGTTGACCATACCGTCTACTCCTGGTTGTTATATTGATAATTTCAACCATCCCAATACACCCATGGGTAGGCGTATCAACTTGAACTTGATTTACTTGTGCACCTTGCCCTCTAGGGACCTCATGGTTTGGCAGTGGGTTTTTGTAGATGCTCATATCTCTGTTGTCAGGGGCTAGTGGGTTGTCCACTTTAAGTTCTCCTGCCTCAATCATGTTTTGCACTTGGTTCTTGAAACCAATGTAAACCTCAATATTATGCCCTGATATCCTATGATAAGAGTAAAATTGATCTTCCCTATACCCTTTTGTCTTAGGATGGTTGGGATCTATAAGAGGTATATCAGGGAACTTAATATTTCCCGCCTCACTCAATTGGTTGAAGATTGATTGTATTGATTCTGTCAATGGTATGAAATAGCGAGGGGATTTGCGCTCTTTGTTTCGTCCCTGATTGTTCTTTTGATCATAGTTGGTTGGTGGGGGTTGTGTTTGATAATTATGGGGTTGGTGCACAACCCCGTCCTTAGGCATAGCCAATACCACCTGATTAACTGGAGCAAGGCTTGCCTACTTCTGCTTGTATTTATCATTTTTGTTCCACTCCTTGGTTCAGAGTTTGATAGTTCCCTCATCTACTTTTATGTCCTCGATGAGTTTGGCCTATGCCAAAGCTTCCTCAAATGAGGGGTATTGTTGGAGTTCTAGCAAGAGGAAAATGTGTTTGGAACAAATCTTGGTGAACATCCGAACGATCTCTTCTATGGGGACGAAGAATGATAATTTTGCCATGATTCTTCTCCATATATTCCCATAATCCATTACTGGCTCATCATCATAATGTCTCAAATTGGCCAGGTCTGAAAGGTTAACTTTTCTCTTAACACCAAAAGAGAAACGCTTTAGGAAAGCGTTCACTAGTTGTTCAAAATTGGATATGTTATGCTTGGGCAGCTAGTTGAACCATTGGATGGCGGTGCCCACAAATGTCATAATGAATGTCCTGAGCATGAGAGCATCGTTGTCTTCAAGATGAAAACATGCATTGATAAAATTAGTAACATGCTTTTGTGCATCCTCTTCACCCTTAAACTTTTCCAACTAAGGCATATCAAAATGCTTAGGGTATGTGGGGCTAGATACGGATAGACATAATGGTTGATTGTGTATCTTGCTTAATGTTGGTTGGCTACCAGCCATCTCTTGTTTTTCAAAGGACTTCATCTTTTCAGCAAGTGCTTGGAAGGCCTTTGAGGCGAGGAGTTCTTCCTCTTGCAGACCCCCCATGGTGGCAGTGGAGGTAACACTCTATCCATTTGATTTGCTCTATTTTCTTCCCTCCTACAAGGGAATTCAGAATGTGCCTGGTCCTGCTCTATTAAGTTTACCCTTTCCCCACTAGTTGGATTTTGCTCATGATTTGGAGGGTGATTTTGTTACGGGTTTCCTTCTTGTCTAGTGCACTCCTCTCTTGGTGAGTTAGCACGTTGATCTCTTTGATGATAATTTCTATTTGCTTGTTGGTTGATTTGAGCTAGCTGCTCAGCTTGCTCTATTAAACATTGCTCATGTTGGTGCAACAACCGTTCTCTCTATTTATTGTGTTCAAGATATTCTACAAGCTCTCACTCTTTGGGCAAGGCATTTTCTAACCGTCGCACGCGGTTAACTTGCGCAATCATAGAAGACACATGCTTATCTGATCCTATCCTAGTGGTTTTTATTCTTAGATCTCTCGAAGAGGTTTCTGTTGTCTCTTTGCTCTTGCTAGCTAATGTGACTTTTTCAGTATATTATTGAGTGTCTCTGTGATCAGACTCTGTTTTTTTGTTGTAGGGTCACCCTGAGGTACCCCCAGTTTGAGAAGTGGGCTTAGAAGTCACGGTTCATGAACTTCCAGATGTAGAATTCTCTATGGTTATGGTTTTGGGAGGTGGCCTCGGATGCAACCGATCCAACTCATCCAACTGTCTTGTTTTCCATGGCTGATCCCGTGGGGTGCCATTTACTCCAATAAGATCATAGTTTATTGGAATCCTTCCTCTTGTGTAAAGGATATATTCTATTTGATGTATATGATTGGATGTATTTCTAGTTTCTTGGCCCTCAGTGGGTTAATCTATTCTAAGTGTCTCATGTGAATGTTGGGATGTCGGGACTCTTGTGTGCCCTTTTGGTGATGAGGGTTTTGTGGCCCTCTCTACCCTCCATGAGGATGGAGATGGGGAAACCTCATCATCCCTGTGTGAATAACGGGGTCTAGAACCCTCCTTATGTCTATGTGAGGAGGAAGCTCTTGAATCTTCCTCATGTCTCCGAGAATTTTTTGTGTGTTTAGAGGAAGCCCTTGAGGTTTCCTCATGTCTCCTTGATGATGATGGTCGTGAGGCCTCTTTTTGTTGATGTGATGTAGTTCCCTAATTTGGTTCCCTGTTTGGGGTTTCTCAAGGAGATCCCCCAAGGGTTGAGCTATCACCCCTTAGACTCGTGATTTTCTAAGAAGGTCTTTCAATGTTACTACGACTTCGCCTAAGGGTATGTGTTGTTTTGAATTCTCCCTCGATGTTAAATCGAGGATGTCTACTTCTTGTTTTGACCATCGTTTTTAGAATTTAGCTTTTGTGTTGCACTTAAATATGACCAAACAATATCAAGCAAATGTTTATCTTGATTATAAATTTAAGTGTGCCCTAAACTATTTTTTGTATTTGATGTTTGGTTGCTTCTTGTTTCTTGTTGTTGCTTTGGATTTAGAATGAGGAGACTCATCCATAGTGATGATCAAGAACACTCATGCCAAACATGATTTCTCAAAAGAGACTAGGGTACACTGCTTAAATCTCAATGGGGGGTCGCCTAGCTCTTCCACTCCGAACTAATGATTGTTCCAATAGTGGGAGACAGTTCGAACACAAGTACCTTAGTGTCACTATAAGTAAGTTCCTCAATCCATTTCTAGGAAGCTCTAGGGGGCAAACCGGTGGAAGGAGATGAATGCCAACGTCACCGGACTGAATTGAGGGTTGGTGATGAAATCCAACTCCCCAATGTTTAAAATATGTGTGTGTGTGGTTCATTTTAAGTTTTGCATGAATAAGAATGCATCATATAGCAGCAATGAATTTTTCCTATATGCCTAATGCAAAATATGTTTCAATTTCAGAAAGGTGCATAGCTACTATGATATTAATGAATGCACTCTATTAGGTGCAAGTATGGCCTTTAGAAAGGCCTCAAAGCAAGCAAACCAATCACATAGTATCTAGCACGTTGTATTCTAGGGTGAACTTTATAGACGAAAGTCGTTGTTCCTAGCAACGCCTAGTGGAAAATCTAAAAGAAACCTAAGATGTGCAAAATACGAGTTCTTTCTCTTTCATTCTTTCAATTTTCCAAATTGAAATATTTCTTAATTATCACTGATTTTAATGGAACAGAACCAGACAAAGAACTGTAAAGTGTCAATAAATTTGTACTAACCTTTAATCCAGCTTAGAGAGTCAGTGTTTTGACCTTTGTTGCACTCCAACTTTGGCCGTTGTTGACCAGAGGGGGTGACTTCTGGCCACTATTCACCAGAGTGACTAACTTATGGTCGTTGTTCACCAGAGTGGCTGACCTCTGGTCATTTCGTTGTTGACCAGAGCGATTGAATTCTAGCCGCTGTAGATCAGAGTGGCTAAACCTGCACACAAAACTCGAGTTAGTAAAGAGGCAAAAAATGCAAATAAACTAAATAACTAGGCAGGGGTCCCACCATGATTGCCATCTGTAGTGACCCCTGGGAAGCGGCGTGTCGTCCACCAACTACTTTACTTGTGATTTAGTCGAATCCTTTAATATTAAACATGCAATAAATTTAAGGCACAAAGCAGATATAACCAGAATGTGAAGTAAATAAATGAATGTTTTTATTATTGATATTCTCTAGATTAGGTTACATATGAATCCCTCTAAGGGATACCCTTCGTTTGATACATGATTTTACACACAAAATATGGCAGTAGGTGTATAAAATATCCCCTCGCACAAGGGGCGCGCTTTATAAGGCTTCCAATGATGCACACAAAAATGTATGAGGGCTTACAGATGCCTCATTCTCTAATTTGATTGCTAGAGGGATCCTCTTGCACTCGTATGTTGTGGATTTGCCCGATTGAACCTGTAGCCTTGAAATCAATGAAACAACAACACACGCTTAGATGTTCGAGATTGCCTCCCCGGATGAGGCTAGCAATGAATAAGCTCAATAAACTAGTACTATGGAAGCAAATAACTGAAATAAAACTTATGCTAATGAAATGAGAGATAAAGCAGAATAAAAGAAACTAACACCTAAAACCCTAGACTAAGTTGCAAGCCATTGTCCAGGACAGTGGCTGCCAAGGTGGAATCTCTCTCTCTCTCTCTTGATCCAAAGGCTATGGTATCAAGTCCGCTACTAATGTTAAAATGATTACCTTATGTGTTCATATTTGCCCTCCAATCTGATAGGGCTCTACTACAAGAATCGATCTCCAAGGGAAGCTCTCTAAGTCTCTAGAAGCTCTCCTCAATGATCTAACATGTTCAACGTTCTGATGTATGATGCTCTCCCTCTCTCTGATTGATGAAAGAAGGTCTAAGGAGGTCCAAGAATGTCCAAGGAGGTCCCCTAGTGCTTTTAGGTTTATTCCTTATAAAGTATTTGAAGCCCTAGGTCAATGTTCAACCCTAGGACTGAATCCCTCATGCGTACTAGGTGTTAGCATGAGAAGCTCTTTGTTTTTCTATGTTTAACTGAAGTCTAAATCTAGACTTGAGTCTTCCATGTAGATTGGCTGTGAGGAGGAATGCAAAGTTGTCCCCGCTCGTCCTTATTGCATGCAAATTGCCACTTCCGCCCAATATTAGGCTGGATGGGCGACAAAATGCATTAAAATCATATCCACTATCGTCTGCAGAGGCTAAGGTTTGGCCACTCTAAGCTACAACGGCTGGATTCTAGACACTTTGGTCTACAACGGCTAGGCTTGGATGGGCTGAAAATGCCCCAAATTAGTGGTAAAAACCACTTTTGACAATTGGAAGGTCCTAAGGTTTTGTCACATGACCTATGAGTGTACCCATGTAAGTAGTCTTCCTGACGATGGCATGTTTTAGGTGTCTACAGTAACACCATTTTTACACCATCCCTTTCTTCTAAACCAGCCACCCCATTTCTACTCATCGTTTTTTGTTTGTGGGTGTTTACATCTCTTCTTTGACACATTTATTAGGCCATAAATGCATCAAAGAGGAGGCAAAATGTAGACACAAAAAATTGACCCACTTCATTGGACAATCTTCCCTAAGCCCTCTTGGGGTACCCCTTAGACTTGCCTAGGGCAAGGACAAGGCTTTTTCCCCTCTATTTTGCCTATTATTCCTCTTTATGTGAAATCGCACCCTGTCCTTGACGGGGCACGACTTCGCATTGCGATATCGTTGTTAGTCCGAACGGGACGCGATTTTGCCTTCTTAGGGTTTGAGGCATTAAAACCGTAAATTTTTTGGGTTGGCGTGTTTTATGTCGATCCTCCTTGATTTTCTTGCTCTTTTTGTCTTCAAATCCGCTATATAAGGAGGGTTTGAATTCACTTTTCACATACAGATATACGATAACACACAAGTTAACACACTCATTTTATTTGGCACTTAATGATTTTATTGCTCGCATTTGATTTCTTGCAAAGTATTTTTGTTCGGTCTGCATCCTTCTTCTCTTGCAAGCAACTTTGGAGTTTTGAGTTTGATTGCCTATTGCATTATTCTTCTTCGCTCTTCGTGGATTGTTGTTGGAGCCCCAAGGAGAGATTGACCATCTGGGAGATCTAAAACCCTGTTGTTTTGCTTTTGCACTCTTTGCCAGGTGAATTCGCTCTTCTGCATGCACATTTAGGTTTTTTGAGTGACATAATCGAGCTTCTACATTCATATTTTATTTTTCGCATAGTTCATGCGAAATCATGCCCGGTCCTTGACGAGATACGACTTTGCCTGACATTATCGCAATCGCCCATTACGGGATGTGATTTCGCCTAAGATCAAACTGGGGGTAATCTGTTGTCCCTATTTTCTCCATTGCATTCTAAATTGCATCTAGAGCATAGTGGCATATTTTGTTATGTGATTTTTGCATTATGTTCTATTGTATTGCATTAATGCTTGTTTTCCTCCAATTTTTGCTTTTAATTATCAAAGGTCAACAAAAAGGACCTAGGGAACTTGATTGTTGCGCCTCCAAGCACTATTGTACAACGGCCTAAGCAAACCCCCTAACGCTAACTCCATTTTCAAGTGTTTGTTGAGTTATCTTGCATGAACATGTATTATTGATAGCATTGGATAAAGAAATAAGAGCAACGATAAATCATCGAATAAACTAAGTATTCTGATTAGTCTTTTAAGTTGATTGTTGAGTATTTTTATTTCTGTTATAAACCCTAGATCTTATTTTATTAAGTATATTTAATTATAATTCTAGGCATTGAAAGGAAAACATATAGTGTGCACTTAGGGTTAATTCTGTTTGTGCATCTTTTCTTGAGCCCTTGCTTAAAGGTTACTTAGAACCCTAGGTTAGAAAAGCATTCAAGGGAAGAATCATTCTAGGGTTAGCTCTTGTATTCCCTCATTTCTGTATTTTTGCATTGTACTTTACCTTTTATAGCATAGATCTAGAAAGGCCAAATCTAGGTTTTTTGTCTTTAATCAAATACATCAAACATTCTTGAATTCCTGTGGACCTAGAGCGAGTCCTTAAAGCCATTCCTGGTGAACCCTTTCCCCCCTAGCACCGAGTGTAGAGAACAACACAACCCTTGTGGTTCACCCCAAAGGCTCCTTTCTCTTGCAGATCCAACTTTTAAGAATTATATGTGGTAGGACGGTTTTCCCTCTCTACATTCTCCTTTTTCATTACATATTTTTCTAATATATCTTTTAAGTGATGATGTGATCTATTTTAAAATATTTTGGTTTGAAACATGCTTTGTCCTTTTGTTCTCTTTCCTATTTCTTCTATCTACCTACCTTTCAACCATGCTTGCAATCATCTTTACAAAGAGATGATTGATTATAAGGGTTTGTGCTCTATAACTTTTCAAGAATTCTTTCATATTCATTATCTCCTAATTTATTCCTTTAATAAACCACTTTTATTTTTATTTTTTTATTTTATTTTTTTGATACACAAGGGAATTGACAATTGCTTTTCCTTTTTGAACAACTAGTCACATGGTCAAATCACATTGCCTCCGTAGCGTCAAATCATGGAGCTATCACTATAATCCCTACCTCGCCTCGATAAACACGATATGGAGTGTCAAATCATGGAGCTACCACTATAACCCTTACCTCGCCTTGATAAACACGGCATGGAGTGAGGGAGACCCCGTACCACCATCATCAAGCTGATGCACACTCAGCGATTCTAGTCAAACTACTACTTTACCTTAAGGTTTGAACCTAGATTTAAACCACTTTTATTGCAACTGTGAATTTTCTTTTTTTAGAATTTACGCTAAAAGTAAAAACCCTCTCATATATGTTTTATATATACAATTGAGTTTTATATAGGAACCTCATGGTTGCATAGAAACGTTCAAGTCAATGCAACACCATAGATTAATATCTTTTCTACAGAAGTGGAAGAAGCCACATCTTCAGAGGATGACTCTCATGGACAGTCATGGACAGTAGAAGAAGAGGGGATCAGGATAATTTTCTACCCTGTTTTCCTTTTAAGTTTCAGGTCATATTTTATATTTACGGTTAAACATCCATGGAGTACAGCTTTGTTTCCTGGTGAAAATATCGTTTGCAAAGAACATGGAACAAAAAAAACATCTCTGAAATTTATGATGCAACAACCCCCCACGAATAACACATGAAACGATCCGAACTAATTTTATCTTTTGTTTTGGATTCTGACGACTCTATCCTTATTATAAACAGAAGAAACAATAAAGGTCAACTCCGACGTAACTTCGGGTTATTTAATGCCATATGAAAAGTCCTAGGCAGTACAATTCCCAGACCACATTGAAAAAAATCACATGCCCGTACGCATGCAAATTTCAACTTTTTCTGATGGGCATCATTAGCCGGCAACCCCTGCAATTTTTACCGTCAGGTCTGCGAGTGACAATCATAATCCCAGCTGAAGCTACCATGGACATTCATAATAAATATAGAAAAACGTATTTTTTATTAGTGTTTTTATATTACACGCAATGGGAAATTTGGAGGGATGCTGTTTAGTGTGCAGGGCACTCAGACCCTTGAATTTAAAAAAGCTAATTTTTTTAATAAATTATTGTACATAAATTTTGTTTATAACAAAGTCCAAACGACTCACTCTAAACCAAACATTCCTTACTCATCATATACGACCTCTGTGCGCATCTAGGCCTAAAATCTTATCCGCAAGTCCAACAAATGTTGCCCAGAGTGTCCTATAAGGCTTCCCCTTTATAATAATACTATGTCAGAATATCAGAAATTTTTTTTCCTCAAAACAAAATAAGCTGATTTAATCTGGCTTGATGATTGAGATGGGTCATAAAGCTTTAAACATTCTTGTACGAAATAGAAGTTATAGTTTAGTGATTGAGATGAAGCCATGTAAAAATTTTGATCTTGAATTTTTTCTTTTTATAATGTGTGAGGTAGAATCTTGAGTTAAACCTTCGTGATCAGGATTTCCACATTTAATCAAGTTTGTTAAGTACCTTGGCCTGGTCAATGCACTTTACCATCTACTAGAAAACTAATAATATTATGACACTGCTATAGAGGCTCAAAGTTTAATCATATCATAGGGGCGTAACTGATTTCATAGGTACTGGAATAAATAATGGTGTTCAAAGTACAGCAGAACTCTGCCCCTGCATAGACGAAACTTAAAAAAAAGATTGCTTGCTGCAGACAAAAATTTACAATTTGTCTTTTTCATGTACAGAGCAAGGGAGAAGAAACGAATGAGTGAGGAGCTGAATTATTTGTTATTGTTCTCAGGAACGACAGGAGAAGCAACCACATGATTGGAGAGGGAAAGAAAAGTTGCCATCCTTTCTCATTCTTTCTGCACGATCTGCAGTTTTCAGGAGTTGCTCTGCATGCTGTGCTTTGGCTGCTGCTCTCCATTCCTCTGCTCTTCTGTGAGCTCCTGCCATTTTCTTCATTAATTTCTCTTCCAAATTTGACCTCATCTTCTCTATTTTAACCTGTCAAGTATCACAAATTAGGCTCTGAAAGGGACCCATACTTAAAAAAGGATTCAAACCCATTTCAAAAGAATGTGCAAGAAGTGCTTAGTCTAGCAATGACATGTATCCAAGTCAAAAACTCAATAAACCATTAATGTAATGCCATAAATCGCTTAGTGTTTCTCCATCTTCCTCTTTCAGCATGTCGACCTTATAAGGGCTTTAGGCCTTCCCATTTCAACATGTCAAACATCACGCTTATGCCTTATAAGGGCTTAAGGGCTAAACCCATGTCAACAGTCTTTAAAGTTTATTATTCTATCAATAAGGGCATGTGTGTAATGTTATTCCCTATATTCTAAATCAACACTCAAAAAAATTAATTTGTATTAAACAACACATCATAGAACCATTTGCTGCTTTAATTCCTATAATTGACTCATCCACTCTCTTCTAAACTCTGACTTGCCAAACATTGCAATGATGCCTTAAAAAGGACCGAGATTTGAGTAACTGTAGGCTCATTATTGGACATTCCAATTTCCAACATAATAGAGTCACATAATGTGAAGTCCCTCTATTAGTAATGGCATGTGTCTTGTAATTAACGTCCCATTTTCTAAGTCAAAGCCCAATAAAGTCACTCAGATATTAGACTAGGTAAGGAAGCCATCAATTTAAAGCATTAATGATCTCCGCATTCTGTCTGGCAGAGCTCAGTTGACCTCTCTTGGGCCAGAACACCACAAAAGTGCATTTATATAACTATTTACCGCAGTCTTTATGAAGGCATGATAAAAATAGCTTAGCAACAATGGTTAGTTGCCGTCTAAAGTTTTTGGATACCATGAAGAGTCAAGTAATTCGATAGTCATTTAAGGACAAGCATGCTCCATGTTACCTCAAGTTTCTTTGATTCAGCTTCAGCCTTGGCACTCTGGAGATTTACCCAAGCTTCAATTCTTGCTTCTTCTCGCTGGTACCTGCATTCCGGGCTAAAATATTGTAAGAACTGTTCAAACATAAAGTGCTGAAACAAAAATAAGATCTTAAATCAGAAGTTAGAACCATACACTTGAAATCAAACACAAGTTGCAGGTGATCATCATCATTTTTTTTTTGTACGAAAACTATGTACCCAACCATAAGAAATTGACCACCCGCTAACTGATTTTTCATCGAACTTGGGTTACCCATTCATCACCTTAAGTTTTTCAAATCCAAATGCCTGTCAGATTCTAGGAGATGGAGGTATCATCCACAGTGCTGGCAGATAAACATGGGGATTCTTACCTGTCTTACGTTAATAAGCCTGTCTTTTTGTTTAATCTTAGTTTATTCCTCAGAGAGATCTGCTATTTACTAATGTACTCTGAAATGTTATTTTTATGTTATAAATGAAAGCTTAGGAAAACTTTTAGTGGCTAATATTCGCAATTTGGCTCTTTTTATCTCTTCTTTTCTGAAAGCACTCCATGTTTGAAAAAAGAAGATTGCCCTTATTTCAATGAAACAATATTAAAATGGCTTGGACATAAATTTTTAAACTCTAAGAATATGTGCTTCTTTAGAATTTTCCTTGATGAAAGCCACTCTTTTAGAAAAACAATCAAAGAACATACTTGTACGCAATGGATTCCCAGGATTTCTGTTATCGAAGATGAAATGATACCGAAGTAAATAAGGTCTGTCTTGTTCACATAAATGACTTGACTTTTTTTTTTTTCTTCTTTCTTTTCTCCACATAGGTACTGACTATTCTATCAGTTCAGTTATCTACTTTAGTTATTGTTTCTATTGGCTATTCTACCAAACTTATTACATTTTGAGACATGAACTGTAGAAAAACAAGTCTCTATGTCACTTACACTAAGGATATTTTTCAATATTCTGGTTCCTATTTTATGGCCCCGAGGGCCTAAATGTGTTCATGATAAACATAATGACTATTTTAGACTTCAGGGTCTTTCAAGCTCTTCCTTTCCCCTCTTTTGCGAGTTAAACCTTCTTTTGTGCTTTATCCAAAGAGAATACCTTGAGAAATGCAGTCATATATTCTCAAGTAAAAGCTTCATGCTTGCCAATAAAGCCTTCTTTCATTGGCGAGGTCAAGAGACTTTCAAGCCATTGTTTTAAAGCTTCCCCGAAAAAGAAAAAATATAATAAATAATCATTGTCACAATGAAAGCTTACCTAGTGTAGGCCTTGGTTCGTTCTGCTTCTTCCCAAGCTACAGCTCTGGTTTGCACAATATTCCTTTTACAGTCACCCATATCAAAATGCCTCAAGCTTTTTGAGACCTCTTCTTCCTCTTCCTCTCTCGAACTCCAGTTGGAAACACTCTTATCAACAGAAGTAAACTGGATACCCGATGGCAAGCCTTGAAGCTCTAGTTTAGCAAAATGGCATTTTTCCAGTTCTCCAATGTCAATCCCAGCAGCATTGACAAGTGAAGAATGACTGGAAGGAGTATTATGCCTAGCTGGGGAAGAATTTTTAACTGGAGTATGGCATCTAGAGGTGCGAGAACTTCCAAGTGGTGTCATCTCTGTTCCCATATCCCTGTGTTGAACTGCAGGGACTACTTCAGTACCAGCATCCTTCATGGATGGACGACGTTCATGATTTCCGTGTTGTTGCTCCGTTCCAGTCTCTGCAGATCTGTATTTGGGAGCTGGTTCTACTTTATCAGTAAATTTATCTGCATGTATTCAGTACCAACAGTAAGTACATATAACCAATCCCAGACAATTCAATGAGGCCATGATTATGTTGAAACTAAACTGCATAAATGTGTGCAATGGAAGCCATATATAGCTTGATCATAGACAAAGCTGTATACGGCCAAAGTATGACAGGATTCATGACCTTATGGCCATCCGCAGCTACATTTATGCCTAAGAAACCCCTTGCATCAATTGGCTATGTACAGCTTCGACTAAAGTGAAAATGAATGTGGCCACTGTATGAGAGTATTGGCGACTTTAAAGGGAATCCTAGCGTAACTCGACCTTACAAAGCTTTCAAAGATATTAAACTTCCACAGTCCATAATTGCTGATACAGAAAACTTTTTTCAGTGAAAAAAGGTGCATGAAAAAAGAAAATGAATGTTCTGAGTCAGGCTTTTTGACCAATCATTAGGATGATTGATGGGAGGATTAAGTTGGTCAGGCTCAGGGCTCATACAATTGCTATACCATTTTAGCTTATTCGTAAGTTCAAAGCTCACAAATAAGCCAATGAGGCTCATGGCTCAAATGTTACCTTATGTTTATTGGCTAAGCTCTGGAGACTTCAAGATACGGCCAACAGCCCTTACAACTTTTACAGTTTAGTACCCTGAATAGTCATTGCCAATATAACCAAAACCACTATTGTAAAAACAGAACAAACCTTTCATAAACATATCACATGGGAAGGCTGCAAATGCTCCATCCTCTGATGTCCCAGACCCAAAGCTAGCTGACATGCGCAAATCTGCAGACAATGCAGAACTTGGAACTCTGGTTGAAACATTCCCCATCGTCAAAGCTCCTGCCAAATATCTCTCCTCCTTGTTTCTATCCACCATTCCCGTTGCCATCACCTTCTCATCCCCAACACCAACCTTGTGACCAAAAATTTGGCCATGTCTGATCTCCTTTGCATGCAAATCATTCATCACAACAGCCGGGTGTATTGTGTTGGGATCCCCACGGACCTGATAGACATCAAGAGGGAGAGCCTTACAAGAAATAGTATTACTAGGATTCGGATACGTCTTCCAATGCCGGCCTACTGGATTATTACACGGTGAATTATTAAAAGAAGAATTTGCACTTATCAACCATTTTTCAGCATCATCCCACTTGGAGGGAAAGGGTCTCCTTGTAAACCCCCCCACCATATATTTCACCGGCATGGGATTCTCTGCAGCTCCAAAAACAAGCCTTGAAGGCGTGCCAGGGCAATCCAAGGACCTCGGAGGCACACTGTGGCGATTACTGCCTTCTTTCCTCTGGTAGCCCTTCAATTCTGTATTGGGCCCACTGGGGAAAACATCATTCTTCTCTTTCCCCAGGGGGAAAGACTTCACAAATTCAGATGTCTCTCTGAGATTGATCTTACACAGGGGATCAACCTGATGGCTCTGAGGAAATGGGTTCTCTGCACCATACTTCTTCTTGACTAGAGGCAATTCAGCCTAAACAAACAAACCCATTTAGAGATTTATACAGTTAGACACATAAACTCACAGTTCAAACTGGCAAAACAATAACACAAATGAAGAAGCCATACAAAACTGAGATTTGGGCTTTGCCCACCTATTCATACAATATCCTTTTTTTGTAATGCCACTATGGTCATGCCTTTCTTGCATCAACTTCACTCTATAAACCCAAAAAAGAAAATTAAAAATTAAAAAATGTACCTTGGATGGGAGCTTATCAGATGCTTTGTGCTCCATGCTTCCAGAGGTGGAAGATGGCTGGCTTGTAATAGGTGGGTTGATCACAGACTTTGGACTGATATCTCTGCTTTTGCTGCTCATGCCATCATTGTTACTACTAACACCAGGAGGATTATTGTTACTATTCACAGCAAGATTTGCTTCCTCTGCAACTGATGCAGCCATGCTCTTGTGATCAGATCTTGTTAAGGACCTTACTGTTCCCTATCCCTTGGACGAATCCCATCCACTTTCATGAATGCATGCATTCCATTGCAAGCTTCAAGTTTTATAGAGGGAAACAAAGACGATATAGCCTACTACACTGCACAAGCCTATTCCATACGCAGGATAGGCCAAATGGGTATTTACATTTTACTTCTCTGTACATTATTAGTGTACTCTCGTGAAAGTCTTGTCCGTCAATGAGAGCGACTCTCCTCGATTTGAGTTTTGTCTGTATGGAGTACCTTGTCGAAGTTTGCGTCTCGTTAACTTTTTAATTTGTTTCTTTTTAAACATATGTTTGGTAGATTAAATTTCAAATTGCAATCTTTTGAAAAAGAAAAGAACATTTGAATTAGGTCGTACGTAAGCATACTCGCAAGCACTAGAGCCCAGCAACCCTAATCGATATGTAGGAGAAATTTAGACACGGCTTTCTAGAAAATCATGGAATTTTCCTCCACAGCTTATTGAATTCCAAGTTCGAACAGAAAATAATTTCTTTTTATTTTCTTTAGTTTTATAATTTAGAAGCTAAGTATATTATAAAACGACGGTTAAAATTTGATTAGTTTTATAATTTAGAGGTTAAGTATATTATAATATAAAATAATATTAGTTTAATTAATTAAAATTTTAGACAGTTAAGAAAGATATAGACTACATTTGTATAGTTTTTTTAAGTCTTACATAATCAATTTAGGAAAAAACTAATTAATATATATATATATATAACCAATTAAAAAATTATTAATTTAAATATATAGATTTTTTTTATATAGAAGAGTTGCTCACAACTATACTATTTTTAGTAATTGACAAGTGCAGGGTTCAAATCATATGGACTGCCCCCACTAAACTTATACCACTGCGTTATTGTTGCCCCGATGTGAGGGGGACCACCAGTCGTTCAGGATTCATACCGTCATTGTCGATCTAGGTTCAAACCATATGGACTGCTCCCACTAAACCTATTTCACCTCGTTATTATTGATCCGGTGTGAAAGAGACCATCGATTGCTCAGGATTTGTAACGTCATCATCGATCTGGCATGCATTCAAAGGATTCAGATCAAACTATTACCTTTGCAAACAGGTTGCCCCCAAGGTTTGAACCTAGGTGTCTTCTTGGTAAGTGCCTAACCAGACAAGCACTTACCAATCCACCTAGCCCTTGGGACAGTATATAAATTAAAACATAGTTAAGTTTCTATAATTGTGTAAAAAAAATATAACATTAATTTAAATGGTTAAGTTTTTTACATTAATTTAAATAAATAAAATTTTTAAATGAGATTAAGGTTTGAATCTTGTTAAACAATATATGTAAAAGTGTCAAAGTTGTTGTAATGCCATTGTATAGTCGTGATGTCATTTCGACGAGTTCTCAAACTTTCAAAGTGGTTCAAATCTAATCAAGTAATGCATTTGAAGTTGTTGTAATACTACTACGTGGTTATGATATGATAAAGTTAGGGTTTATTTCAATCTCATATAATCCATTAAAAAGAATAGTTTTTTTTTATATTAGGGGAATTGGTAACATTCTTTCATCTCTAACAACTGGGCATGGAGGATAAACATTCTTTCCCAGGATTCTGCCTTCAAACACCGGTCAAATCATTGAAGTTGCCTTTAGAACCCCTATCTCTCTTCGATAAACACGACCCGAAGTGAGAAAGATCCACAGTGGCTCAGGGTTGGTACCATCATGGTTAAGTTGAGGCGCACTCAATGGACTCAAGTCAGACTACTACCTTTTCCCTTTATTAGGCATGCCCTTAAGGTTTGAACCTAGGTCTCCTCCTGGTAAGTGCCAGAAGTCTTACCAATCCATCTAACCCATGGGGACACTAAAGAGTTATATTTGAAGAAATAGTTTAAGGAAGACGTGAAAGGTAAAGAAGGTACATGTATAAGCTACTCTAATAACCACTATGTGATCATGATGTGATACATGTAGGTAGTCTTTTTTAAATCCCATATAATTCATTAAATGTAAAAAAAAAAAGATGTGATAAAGGTAGGGCTTGAATCAATCCCATATAACCCATTCAAAAAAAAATCATTTAAAGAGATGATTTAACGATGTTTCAATCCAATATAATTCATTATATATGTAAAAAAAAAAAAAATCATGATATGATAAAGGTAGGGCTTGTTTCAATCCCATATAACCCATTAAAAAAAAGTTTAAAGAAATGGTTTAAGGAAGATGTAAAAGATATAGAAGGTGCATGCATAGGCTATTGTAATAATCACTAGTAATAATCGCTATGTGTATCCAAAAAAAATAACCACTATATGATCATGATGTGATAGAGGTAGACCTTCTTTCAATCTCATATAATCGATTTAAAAAAAAATCATACTTGAAGATTAAAGGGAAAAATAATAGTCACACATTTGAAGAGATGGTTTAAGGAAGATATAAAAGATAAAGAATCTAGGCAGTTTTTAGTGTCCACAAAGTTAGTTATAGGTGATATAAAATGATCGTCCTCTTAAGGAAGGTATACAAAATAAGAATGTAAAGTACTTTCTAGTGTCCACAAGGGTATAGGCCATTTAAGAGGATATTTGTGAAGGATGTTTTTTAATAAATATATGCTTATTCAACTAGATCTCATTTTCCAAAGCATGATGTATAGCTTTTATTCCAAGAAGATTTGAACCTTAGACCTCTTATTCTTCACGGTTAGGCTCACTCAAATTGTACCTTCCATTTGAAGTTCCAAAGTCTTCATTGTTAGGTTCAAGCCCACTCAGGTTGTGCTTAAAGGTAAAATATTTTTTAACGTCTACAAGGTCATATGGAACAATTCTCATTAAAGATAATGTGGACAAAATATATGGTTATCGAACCATCCTTTTGTTAGCATATATACTATCTATTATTACATTATTAAGTTAGTTGTCTTTCACTCACATGGTATCAGAGCTTATAGAGCTCTGAGCTCATTCGTAGCTCGAGAGCTGGGTGATTCCTGAGGCACTGTGTGGAACCTGGACACAAACGAGACCAGGCACAAGAGTGTTGGACTCGATTCCCGTCAATCTGACAGATCTAATGTTGGACTCAACCCTGACGGGAATCATGATACCTAGACTTCCTGATAGATCCTGCCTAAGCTATCGGACGGACTCTAGTGGACGCCTCGATCGGACCCCTAATCTTGATTTCCTAGAAGACCTAAAGACAGACCCAGAGATAAAGTTCCAAAGGCAGATCTACAAACAGATCCAGAGGCAATGATCCAGAGGCATATTCACAGGCAGATCCCGAGATAGACCCAGAGGTACAATTCCATAGGTATGCTTAGAGCCAGAGCCAGAGCCGAAGACAAAACACGAGCCACCATTCTTTTCATTTCTCTTATTCTTTTTCACTGTATTGGGGCAGTTATATACTTTACCCAAATATTGTTGTATGGGGGGATGTTAGCATAGCTAGTAGTTATTCAATTACACAAATAATGTAATAAGGGGGGATGTTAGCGTATATACTATCTATTATTACATTATTAAGTTAGTTGTCTTTCACTCACACCTTTATCCTTCAGTTATCAAAGCATGGTAGATAACCCTATCCTTGGAGTATTTGGACCTTGGAACTTTTTTATTAAGTTTTAAAGTCTTCACATTTAGGGTATTTGAGTGAATAAAAATATTAATTTTTTTAAGGAATGGATCCATTCCAATTCCACTTAACTTATTTAAGAATTTATTAATCTAAATATGATGATTAAATTATAAGACCTTAGGTGAATATTGAAGAAAAATATGAAAGAAACATACATCAAGACACTGCATATTATTGTATTTATAAAATTAGAAATTATAATTTATAAAAAAAAAAGAGTCATATTTGTCAACAAGAGATGGCTTTTAAGGAAGGGAATAGAAATAGTAATTTTTTTTAAGAGTTGGGTACATTTCAATCTCATATAACCTATAGACATTGAAAATTGACCCACTTGAGTGAGTCATTTTCCCTATATCCTTAGAGAGGCCCTCCAACTTGCCCAAAGCATGTTTGGACCTCTCTCTCCCTATTTTCCCTAGTTTTGATAAAATCACGATCGACCCTTATAGGGCATGATTTTACCTATCAAATTGGCCTCTTTTGATGTTGGTTTTCTTTGGTTTTTTCACTCATCCTTGTTTCAAATACCTTATAAATAGAGGGTTGAAACTTTCTTTCACCCACTCTTCCAAAAAATCCAAGAAGCAAGCTAAGAAGGACAAGTTTTGATACAAGCAAGAAGTGCCTAATCGCTAAAGTGCCAAGTGATCTTTGTGGAGTTCTCTTCTGTTGCATTGATTGTGTGTTTCTACCCTTAGTGGACATGTATTGAAGCCCTAAGGAGAAGTCTACCATCTTGGAGGTCTTCATCCTTTTGTCTACTTTTTCACTACCACCAAGTTGTTTTCGCTCATTTACATTCACACACTATTGATTTTGTATCTATTGTTTGTTTATTTGCATTGTTCTATTATCTTTTCTTTCTATTGTAAAATCACACTTCGTAATTACAAGGTATGATTTTGTCAACAACGAAATCATGGCTGCCCCGTACAGGGTGCGATTTTTCTTGCGTTAAGCTTGGGGACAAATGTTTACCCCCAAACCCTAGATTTGCATTTCATGTTATATTTAGAGCATAATTGCATAATTTTTACTATGCTCATCATATTTTGCTGCATTGCATTTTGTTTGTTCATCTTCCAAGAAGGTTATTTTTTGTTTTTGTATTCTAAAGGTCATCTAAAAGGACCTAAGGGGTTTGACTATTGTGCCTTCAAGTATAGTGATATAGCTGCCTAAGTAGACCCCCTAATGTTGATCATATTTTTTAAGGGTTTTTGTGAAGATCTTTTGCAGGATTGAAGTTGTGGGACATTGTTGGATGTAAGATAAAGGTTGGAACAACCACTAAATTAGATAAGTGCCCTAGTAGATCTCTAGACTATTTTTTGATTGTTTTTTATTCATTTATGTTCAAAATATAGATCATAGGTGAGGAAAAGCATTTGATTAAATTTCTAGGCATTTGAAAGAATAAAGGCATTTAGTGTGCATTTAGAGTTTTAACCTTGTTTATGCATTTCTCTTGGATCCTTGCTTAAAGGCTTTGCTTTACAATCCTAGGGTTAGTGATCATTCAAGCAAAGAATCATTCTAGGGTTAGCTCTTGTCTTCTTGAATCTTGTATCTTGCATTATTCTTTTTCTTTTCATATTATAGCTTTAGAAATACTAAACATAGGTGCATGTTTAATTGACACATTCAAACACATTCCACCCCAGACTTGGAGCAAGTCCTAAAACCATTCCTGGTGAACCCTTCCCCTTTGCCCATCAAGTGTAGAGTTATAACATACCCCGCGGTCACCTCAACTCCTAGTAGATCCAGCCAAGAATCATACATGGTAGGAAAATTTTCCCCCTCTACATCTTTGGTGAGCCTGACGTGAACACACGTCTTGGTGACCAAAATAGGAAGCCTTTTCCTTTGCTTTTCTTAAAAACTTAAAACAAGACCACTAATTCTATTTTAGATCAGAGAACATTTAAAAACATCTTAGAAATATATTATGTGTTTTTGCTAGTTTTTAGTTCTCCTCCTTCTCTACTCTATCCTTTCTCTCTCTCCTAATGGCTCCCAACCTTAGGAGTGGATAAAGGCTTTTAGATTTTGATGAGATTTTCCTAGAAGATGATAAAAATGATAGAGAGAATCATAATCTAGAAGAAGAGTAAAATGAAGAGATTGAGAATGGTCTTGATCCTACTAAGGGATCCAATGGGAACCTTATATTTAAATCATTTGAACATGTTTAAAATTTCTACAAGCATCATAAATATGCCTTGGATAAAGCTATGGAAGAGGAAGCCCAACTCAACGAAGTTGTAACATCTCATCATAAAACTATTTTCCTCGAGATATTCATAACAACTCCTTGATTAAATATTTGCATCATGGTAATCTTGTTCATAACCCAACATATGCTACTGGTGTGACCACCAATGTTGGAAGGATTCTACAAGTTCCCCCATCTAGTAGTGCATCTCAAGATTATGTTTAATTTCCTCCTCATTTAGCTAATTTAAACATTTTTGCTTCTAGTCCATCAACTGTTAGTTATCCTCTCCAGCAAGATACCACATATTGCAATAGTATCAATACCTCCAACATGGGCCAAGTATCCTTTCAACAACCTACCTATACCCCTCCCTTAGGGAATCTAGGGGTATTGCATAACAATAATATTGAGGTGCAAAGTTTAACTAATATGGTGAAACAATTGGTTTCAAGAGTGGATATGATTCACCCCCTAGTTTCACCTACAACTATAGATAAATGTGAAATCAACCCTTAGACCCTATTGTTGCCTCTAGATCATATCCTAAGCATTTTTCCATGTCAATTTTACCTATATATAAGGGAATGAAATATCCAATTGAGCATTTAAGAATATTTAGAACAACTTGTCATGATATCATATATGATTACATGTTGCTACTAACAACATTCTCAATGAGTTATCCAGGTGTTGTAGGTGAGTTGGAGAGGAGAGGGCAATCCTCCAAGGGAGGTCCCAGGTTTGAATCACCACCCTACCAAAAAGTTGAATTGGGTACCAAAAACCAAATTTATAATGTTGGTGCGGGCAGGGTCGAGCGCGACTCCCAGGTGACTTTGATGGTGTAGAACCCCTTGTTCGTAGTCTCTCAGACCAAGGTGACCCCGTAAGGGGTTTTTTTCTTAAAAAAAAAACATTCTCAATGAGTCTTGGTGGCATGGCATTAGAGTGGTATTATCAGTTGCCCAACCATTCTTTGAGGAATTTTGAAGAGACAGTTGAATTATTTGTTGAATAGTTTGGTTCTTATGTTGAAAAGAATGTGACCTTGAAATATGTTTACATGTTAAAACAAGGTAAAGAGGAAAGTTTTTCAGAATTTTTATCTCAATGGAGGAGTCTAGTTGGATGCTTGAGATATACCTTAGCTCCTCGAGATATGCTTAAAATTTTTATTGGAAATTTGTAAGAGCAATTGTCTGTAATGTTCTACCTAGATTTGTGTTTTTGGTTTTTTGAAATATTTTTTTTTTGGTGTTTTATGGTTTTTTAATGCTTAGAAAATACAGTGCAACAATATTACATCATGCATAACTTCTATTCTACTTAACAAAAATGCACAAAACTTTAGAAATAGATAATAATGATTTTAAAATACAAATCTATTAAATAAATTCACCAAAAATGAAAATACCTGAGAGTTATGAAAATTTGGAATTTGCAACTTAATACATTGATCAGCAACCAAAAAGACTGATTTTCAATTACAACTCCACAAATTGATGCTCCTTCGAAGTGCAAATGAATACAAGACATCCTTAGATACTAGGAGCCCAAGAAGAAGGAAGAATAAGATCTAAAGCCCAATCACCCAAGCCTTAGGTCCTCATGCTAAGCTGGAGACTATACGGCTAGGTATAGGTGTATGGTCTACCAGATGAAACCCCATGAAATCTTCTTAGAAACACTTCAAAATCATCAAAGACCAATTTCTAGGCTTGCAAAATGATGGCGCCAACTTTGATACAAACCCTAACTCCAGTATTCAGTATAAATCACCTAGAAACAAGCCAAAATGGTATGGCATATTGAATATGATCAACAATTCGACCCGACAATGAAATACTAAAAATATTACTATGAATCTCTGCAATAAATCTCCATAATGAAGCTCCAATCCATTCCTTGAGATGGAAATGCTAATGATCAGCTAGGGATGATCTATCACACTCGAATATGATTTTCTTACTAGAGGTTTTCACCCCCAATAAGCTCTGGAAACCCTACAAGTTCACCTGCAAGTCTTCTTTCCAAATTGGTAGAAGAAATAATAAACCAAACATAACAAATGAGCTCCTCAAAAAGATTTTTATTCTCCTCCAAGAGGTTCGACCCCTTTTAGGGTTGCTCAATAACATTTTAAACATTATAAAATAATCAAAATATCACTTTTAAAATGTGACATCCCATATTGAGGTCCTCATAAGTCACTTTTATAAAATAAGTTATTTTTCCTAAGTGACATCTTAACCCCTTATGTCCCCTTTTTATAACATAAGGTTATAACTATATAAAATTAAATAATTAATTTAACTTTATATAATTAAACCATTGCACATTAAAATCTTGGACCTTGATCGAACAACCTGGCAATTGAAGATAGAAATAAACACCCATTTCAGAGATGAATCACACCATACCATCCATTCTGACGAAAACCCTAAAAACTGACTTACTATAAATAGTAAGTATGCTCTCCAATACTCCAAAAGACTCCAAAAAAAGGCAATTGAAGGCTTTCGATGACCTGAAGAATATTCCACAACCTCCAATGGGCTCCTACACATCAAACTTAGCCTATGAGAACCCATGAGTAGGCTAATACTAACAAATAAAGATAGCTGACTAGAGAGGGGACATTACATTATATTATGCATTGGAAACTACAACTATCACATATTTTGATCAAGAAATTGACCTAGCAAGAAAGGTAGCATGATATATTATTATAAGAGATAGGTTAAAGTGAAATAAGATAAGACCACTAAAAATCAGTATAAGAACAAGCATGTGGTAGGTGATGGAGCTACGAATAGTAGGTCTGTTAAAAGTATTGTTAACAACCTACAAAAGATGGTGCTTAGCCAACCTCTAAAACCTCCACAAAGGAATTTCAAAAGGCTCAACATGCCTATGATAGTGGTCCTAAAGCAGCTTTTGTAAGCTAATATGATTGATTTCCCTCCCATAAGGTAACCTAATACCACAACTAATTGGTATAAGGCTGGTCAACACTGTGAGTATCATAGAGTGGAGAGGCATTGGATGAATTCTTATAAGAGGTTGAAAAAAGTAGTTTAGGACCTTATTGATGTAGGATGCCTTTTTATAGATGGTTATTTCCCACCAAATAATCAACATCCTACTCAACAAGCACCCATAACTAATCAAGATATGGGAATCTTCCAAGATCCCCTACCTAAGCATGGATAGCAGGCAATTAATCAAGTGTAAAATCAGAATGTGCCAAATCCTTATGATAATGTGGTTGGTATGATAGCAATAACTATGAGGCAACAAGCGTAAAATCATTAGATTCAATTATCTCAATAGGAGACGAGTTCTTCAACCAAGATTTCTCTCTTAAAACTTTTGCAAACTTCTTCTATTAATGGGGAAGCCTCGTTGAAACTTCTAAGACAACAATATATCCTTATAGATATTTCCCCTAGTGCTATGGCTAATGGTGTAAGCTCTCTTGCGATACATCATATCACATTCTCAAATGACACTATTTCTTCCTCAGAATTATCGAGGGATTCTTCCCTTTACATCACTACATTTATTTGGGAAACTTTTATCAAGAGGGTTCTGATTGATAATGGTTCTTCCCTCAATTTATGCACTTATCAATTTTTCCAAAAGTTTGGATTAAAAGAGGAAGACTTAACTAAATTTGATGGCATCATCAAAACCTTCAACAACGAGTCCCAAGAAGCTTGCGGTATTATATCTCTCCCCCTTAAGGTTGGACTCAAGATCTTAGATACCTTGTTCTATGTGGTATCTTGCCCTACATATTTAATCTACTCCTCAGATTTTCTTGGATCCAAGCAAAGTGGGTTGCCCCTTATACCTTTCACCAGTGTTTGAAGTTTGAATTATAAAATCAATTTATCACCATTTTGGGTGATCCTCACCCATTTAAATAATGTTCACTAGTTGAACAAGCTCAATCTGATTTTCATCTACCAATTCATCATCTCGCATAACCATGCAATTTGGAAATCTAAACATGAAAAAAGAATCATTAATTAATGTTTCATCATAGGATCAAATTAATCCTTCTCATTAGGAGCCTCTTCATAGGATATATCATCAAGGTTTGTAGTGGAGTGTTGAGGATGAGGGCCCGCCCACTCCCTATCTATTAGTTGTAACCCCAAGGGAGTATGCTAAAGATGAAAATCTTTATAACATAGATCATGAGGATGTCCTTTGTGGTGGTATCTCCTTTGACGGGTCAGTACTTTGCGCTGCGCAAGTTGAGTCTTCTATTTCTCAAGAGGACTTTGGTTCTATGTCTCCCGAGGACCTTGAGCAACTAGGAGAAATTTCTTCCCTGCCTCCTCTTGAGTATGAGTCATCCATTCTCATTGGGGAGACCATAGATGTTAACATAGGTTCTGAGAATACCCCTAGAATCCTTAAGCTAGGCAAAGCCTTGTCTATGGACGAGTAGGAGTAGTTGACCAATTTGTTAAGAGAGTTTCATGATGTTTTTGCTTGGTCATATGCTGACATTCCAAGACTTGATCCCTCTCTCATTATGCATCATTTAGTAGTGAAGCCTAGTATTAAGCCTGTTAAATAGAAACTTGGAAATATGCATCTTAAGGTCACCCTTTTGGTTAAGGAGGAGCTCCAAAAACTCCTTGATGTCAATTTTATAAAAGCTATTGACTATTCTAATTGGATCTCCAACATCATTCATGTAGCTAAGAAGGAAAGAACCATCAAAATATGTACCACCTTTAGGGACATCAACTTAGCATGTCCTAAGTATGATTTTTCCCTACTCAACATAGATCAGATCATATATTTCACTACCAAATATGGGATGTTATATCTCATGGATAATTTCTAAGGATACAATCAGATTATGGTTACCCTTGAAGATTAGGCCAAGACAACTTTCATCACTCCATGGGTTACCTTATGTTGGAAAGTCACGCCTTTTGGCTTGAAAAATGTTGGTGCAACTTATCAGCGGGCTATGAATTATATTTTCACAACATGATGCATGATATTCTCCAGGACTATATGGATGATATTTTAGGTCATTCATACATCGATAGGATCATGTACATGATATAAGGTAGATCTTTGAAAGGCTTCATCATTTCAAAGTTCACCTTAAGCACACTAAGTGTGTGTTTGGAGTCACATCTAGCAAGTTTTTAGATTTTATCATTTCTATATGGGCTATTGAAGTTAACCCCACTAAGAGACTATCACTAACATACCTCCTCCTCGCACCCTAACCAAGTTACGTAGCTTGCAAGGAAAGCTATAGGCTATTCGTTAGTTTATAACCCAGTTAGCCGATAAGTGTCAAACCTTTCTTAAGCTTCTTAAGCAAGATGTTATCTTTTAGTGGTATGATGAGTGTCAAAAATATTTTTATGACCTCAAATTGTATCTTCCTTCCTCACCTATTTTAGTTCTACTCGTGCTTGGTAAGCATTTTATGATTTACATAGCAACCATAACTCATGATTTGGGGGCCTTATTGGCTCAAAATGATTGAAATAAATAACGAGCTATCTACCATATCAGTAGAACTTTGGTTATCTATGAAACTAGGTACACCCCCTTAGAGAATATTTTCCTTGTCATAGTGTTCACCTCCCAAAAGCTAAGGCACTACATGCTCAACCATAAGATATTGGTGGCTGCCAAGTTTGATCCTTTGCACTACTTAATGTCTAAGCCCCACCTTTCAAGATGATATGTTAAGTGGGTTTTAGCCCTTAGTGAGTTTGACCTAACCTGCATAGGTTAGAAGGCTATCCAAGAATAGGTAATCATTGATCAGCTAGGCTATGCTCCCCTAGAAGTTACCCATCCTTTAGTTGTTGAGTTTTCAGATGATTGCTTTAGCATCAAAGTTGAAGAGCCAAAGTCTTGAACTCTATTTTTTTATGGAGCCTAATGCATGAAGGGTACTGGTGTTGGAGTCATTCTAGTTACCCCACAAAAACAACTCATCCCTATTTCCTTCAAGCTTCATTTCTCTTCCATGAACAATAATGCAGAATATGAAGCTTTGGTTATTGGTATTATAGTAGCTTTAACCTTACATGTTAGGGTTATTTGGATCTTTGGTGAATCTCAACTTGTAGTCAATCAAATTAACGATGTTTATCAGACTCAGGATGATAAAAAAAATCCTTATAAGAAGGTTTTCACCAAGTTATCATCCTCATTTGATTGAGTAACCATAGAGTCTATCCCTAGATTCTCCAACCACCATGCGGATGCCATGGCCACTGATGCATCCTTATTTCCTTTGGAGTTGGAAGATGATCAAGCATCAAATATCATTCGAAAAATCCAGGTGCTTGCATTTTTTGGTTATTGTCTTATCATGTTAGATGTTTTGACCATCAAAGCTTCCCCATATGAGCCATGGTATACCGACATATTTAATTTCTTTAAGGATGGTTCGATGCCTGATGGTTTAGATCATAATAAGTGTAATATTTTATGCAAAAGAGAATATCAATTTATTATAATTGTCAATACCTTATATCGACATTCATTTGAAGGCATCCTCTTGTGATGTCTTAACTCCAATGAAGCCCAACTTGCTCTTAGTGAGGCTTATGAAGGATCATGTGGAGGCCATTTTAGTAGCAATTCTATTACCAAGAAGCTCCTTCATATGGGATACTATTGGCCTTCCATGGATAAATATGCATGTGACCATATTCGATGTTCCAACAAGTGTTAACACCACGATAATCTTGTCCATGCTCCTTATCAAAACCTTCAAGTTATTTCTTCCCCTTGGCCATTCTCTATGTGGGGATTGGACATTATAGGGAAGATTAACCCAGTGTCGTCTAATGGTCATAAGTTTATCATAATAATGATAGAGTACTTCACTAAATGGGTCGAAGCCATGCCCCTGACCATGGTAACTTGAACTCAAGTTTCCAAGTTTATCTTCAACCAAATTATTTGTAGGTTTGGGATTCCTTCAGTGATTGTTTCTGACAATGACACTCCTTTCAAGAATAAGGATTTTTGTAAACTTTATGCTAAGTACAAGATTTAGCACAGGTGGTCAAGTTCATATTACCCTCAAGGTAATGTACAAGTTGAAGCATCCAACCAATTTTTGATTAAGATCTTGAAGAAGTTGGTTTGTAATGTTGGTCGTGACTAGCATATCCAACTTTATCCTACCTTGTGGACCCATTGTACTAGTGTGCGTACTCCCACAAGTGCCTCACCCTATGTCTTGGTATATGGATTTGAGATGGTGTTTCCTTTCAAGCTTGAGGTTCCTTCATTGCGCATCTTGTTGTAATATGACTTGGTTGGTGATGAGTATCACTCAAATTATTTGCACCAATTGGAGTTGTTGGATGAAAAGTGTATTCATGCCTTAGAGCATTTATAAGCCTATCATAATAGGTTCAAGCGATCTTACTCTAAGAAAGTTTGTAATCATTCTTTTGAGATTGGGGACCTTGTCCTCAAGGAAAATAAGAACACCAATGCTCATTCCGATCTTGAAGGCAAGTTCCATACCAATTGTTTAGGGCCCTTTGTCATAACAACCAAGTTTGGCTTAGGTGCCTATCATTTAGCTTTTTTAGGTGGTGAAGATATTAAAGAACCAATGAACATAATGCATCTTAAAAGATATTATGCATGATCCATCATCTGCATTACACATTGCATGTAGAATAGTTTCATATGGAATTTTGTTTGTTTGATTATTTTGCATGGTTGCATGTCATATTCTGCATGGTTTCCTAACATTCTATTCCATCTACATTTCTGCTTGTCATAAATTACACTTTTTCCTGATCATATTTGCATGATTGCTTGTTCATATAAATTCTTGGGGATTTGCATCAATGACATTGATGACACCTAGTTAGGTCATAGCTCACATGCATTGCACTCTCACCAGGGCTTTGATGCCTAGCAAATCCCCAACTTAGGGCCCACCTTCATGCATTTCATCTACCCATATCATATTTTTCATATTCCTTGACCTTGAAATTTTTCATTTCTTATATCTCTTTGAGTTAAGGGATATGGTTCTCATTTTGCTCCATTGGCATTTTCCATACACATTTTGCACACATAACAACCCTATCGGTAATACTTGCTAATTCATCATACACACACAACACACACCTAACGAGTAGTACTTGCTAATTCATCATACACACATAGTACTCCCCAAATGGGATAGCTTCATGGCCACATGTGAGGGGCAGACTCCATCTCAATAATTTACGAGAATACATCCTATTAGGTATATCTTTTTCTCTTTTATCCATCTTAGTGATCACTATACCCATAGTAGGTACAACTCCACCCTTTTCCATCTTTGCAACTCCTACAAGATAGCTCCATGGCCACATGTGAGGAGTAGCCTCCATCTAGATCATTTATGAGCGTACATCCTTGTTGGGTTTTCATCCATTGTTTTCTTCTTTGGCATCTTTGGAATTTTATTTCTTCATTTTCACTTTCTCTTCCAGCGTATTTGCTTCACCTCTTTGTGTCCTGTCACACCATTCATCCATTACATTTCATTTTGTATTTCATTCTTGCTTTCATTTTAGTTTGTATTTTAGTCATTATGTTAGTTAGATTCATCAATTCCATTTATTTAAGTCCATCATGCATTGAATCCATATGTTTGTACTCATAATTCACCATTCATTAAACATAACAATCACACGAACACACACTCACGTTTTTCCCTTTCTTGCTCTCTTGTTCTTATTTTCTGCTTTTTCTTTCTTTTTTTTTGCTCTTATTTCTTGTGTCTGTCATTTCGAGTTTCATTAGAAATTTTGCATTCCTCTTGAAACTCGAGGGGGCACCTTGGCTTGAGAGGCATTAATGTCTCTAATGTCTTGATTTACGTGTAAAATAAGAAAGTGTTCGAAATGACACCATTTCTGCACCACTCATTTCTTCTAAACCAACCACTCCTTTTTGTTTTTGTCCTCCATTCATAGGTGTCTACATCTTTCTTTGATGCATTTATTAGGCCATAAATTCATCAAAGAAGGGGTAAAATGTAGACACAAAAAATTGACCCACTTGAGTGAGTCATTTTCCCTAGATCCTTAGAGAGACCCTCCAAATTACCCAAAGCAAGTTTGGGCCTCTCTCCCCCTTCTTTTTCTCATTTTTCCTAGTTTCGATGAAATCATGATCAATCCTTATGGGATGTGATTTCTCCTAGCTAGGGTTATCTCTTAGAAAACCCTAAATTTTTAAAATTATCTCTTTTAATGTCGATTTTCCTTGGTTTTTCTGCTCATCCTTGTTTCAAATCCCTTATAAATAGAGGGTTTGAAACTTTATTTTCACCCACTCTTCCAAAAAATCTAAGTAAGCTAAGAAGAATAAGTTTTGATACAAGCAAGAAGTGCCTAATTGCTAAAGTGTCAAGTGATATGTTGAAAGTTTTTTAACTTTGTGGAGTTCTCTTCTATTGCATTGATTGTATGAGCCCTTAGTGGACATGTGTTGAAGCCCTAAGGAGTCTACCATCTTGGAGGTCTTCATCCATTTGTCTACTTTTTCACTACCACTAGGTTTTTTTTTGCTCATTTGTATTCACACACTATTGATTTCGTATCTATTGTTTGTTTATTTTCATTGTTCTATTACCTTTTATTTCTATTGCAAAATCATACCTCGTAATTACAGGGTGTGATTTCATTAGTAGAGAAATTGCGGTTGCCCTGTATAGGGCACGATTTCACCTGGGTTAAGCTTAGGGATAGAAATTTACCCCCAAACCCTAGATCTACATTTCATGTTACATTTAGAGCATAATTGCATAATCCTTACTCTATTCATCATACTGTTCAACTGCATTATATTCTATTCATATTCCAAAAAGGTTAACTTTTGCTTTTGTATTCTAAAGGTCAGCTAATAGGACATAGGGAGCTTGGTTTTTGCACCTCCAATTACATTCATACAATGACCTAAGAAGTCCCCCTAATATTAGTCATATTTTTTGAGGGTTTTTGTGAAGCTATTTTGTAGAGTTGAAGCTGTGGGACATTGTTGGATGTAAGATAAAGATTGAAATAACCACCAAATTAGATAATTACCCTGGTATATCTCTAGACTATTTTCTAATTGTCTTTTATTCATTTCTATTCAAAATATAGATCATAGGTAAGGAAAAGCATTTGATTAAATTTCTAGGCATTTGAAAGAATAAAGATATTTAGTGTGCATTTAGGATTTTAACCTTGTTTGTGCATTTCTCTTGTACTCTTGCTTAAAGTATTTGCTTTGCAATCCTAGGGTTAGTGATCATTCAAGAAAAGAATAATTCTAGGGTTAGCTCTTGTCTTCTTGCATCTTGTATCTTCCATTATTCTTTTCCTTTTCATAGTATAACTTTAGAAAGGCCAAACATAGGTGCATGCTTAATTGACACATTCAAACACATTCCACCTTGAACTTGAAGTTATTCCTTAAATAATTCTTGGTGAATCCTTTCCCTTTGCCCATCGAGTGTAGAGTTATAACATACCCCTACGGTCACCTCAACTCTTAATGGATCCAACCGAGAATTGTACGCGATAGGACAATTTTCCCCCTATATAGCCAATTAATTTTTTTTATTAATTTAAATGTGTATAAAATCATAATTTCTTATAAAGGTTAATATATAAGGAAAATATTATACAAATTTATTAGATAGCTAGAAATAATGAAGACACTCCCAAATATTGTAATTATAAAATGTAATTTTTAATGTATTAAAAAAAGAGTTATATTAGCCCCAAATATTAGGAAGAGATGACTTAAGGAAGGAAATAGAAATATGATATGTTCATGTTAAAAGAGAAATACATTTATCTTGTTGTCAAATTAAAGTTATTTCAACTACAAACGAAATATATATTGAGGAAGGAAGCAATTTTGTTTTTGATAAGTTATGAAATTTCATTAATATATGGGTTTTAAAAAGGTTCCCCAAAACCTGTTGCAAAAATAGCACATGCTTGCTAAATGAAAAAAAGAGGAATATTCAATGGGGGATGCAACCCATAAATACCAAATGCAAACACAAAAGAAAGGATGTAACCCAAATAACAAAAAAACCAACCTAGAGACAAATGGGGATACAACCCCAATGTAGATCCAATAGGTGAAGTCCAAAACAAGCTCCACGCAGGGTAGCCAAAAAGAAAAAATAGGTAACCAGATGAGGAAGCTAATCCTTAGTCATGTCCTTGTTGCCTTCCTTGTCCTCTTTTTTTATTTCTTATTTGACCTCGTCCTTGGTCTCATCCTTAGAGTTCACCTCATCCTCATTGGAATCCTCTTTACCTGGAAATTGCTCATTGTAGAACAACAAATAATGAGCTTCCCTGAGTTCAATAATGGAATTCACCATGACTTAGTAATAGCTATTGAAGTTACCCAATATGGCGCATTAGGGTTGAAGCCTATAATCTTAAAAGATCACACCACCCTAGAAACTAAGTAACGATGTTGAACACCAGAATATCACATGATTAAACTCAAACATTTTGAATAATTTCTTGGTCCACAATATTTTTGACCTCTTGGGGAAGGTCATCCATCCATGTGATCAACCTATTAGCTCTGACCCCTTGATTAGCTAGGATATCAAAAACCTTATTAGATTCCCTAAATGTGTGTTGAAAAATTATCTCCACATAGCTGAGGCTAAGGATCCTTGCTTCCTTGATACAATCTTCAACCCTCCATGATGGTCTTTTGTTATTTCTTAGGTAATTGATAATGTTCATCGAGTCTCCCTCCACAATGATTTTTCCAGGATAGTTTCTTGCCAGGTGAAGGCCTCACCACATAGCTTTGGCTTTCGCAACATTATTGGTCTGAGATCCTAAATACTCTGCAAATGCAAGGATAAAATTCCCATTGTGGTCTTAGAGGATGTCCCCTCCTCTTGTAATTCTAGGATTACCTTTAGTTGCTCCATAAAAATTTAATTTGTTCCAACCCCTTGGTGGAGGAGTCCACTTAGATATTACTCTATTGTTGACTTGAGGATTGTTTGGTCTTTCCTCCAAAAGCAAGTTCAAGGATCTCCCTAAGGAAATCTCCAATATAGAGATAGGTCACGAGGAGGGAGGTATGAGGAGAGAATTTTCCTTAGCATGGTAGAGGATTTTGTTGGTAATCGAGGTAGGATTTGAATGGATATTAGAAAAGACTCTACGATTCCTCTCAAGCTATATTTACCAAAGGAAGTTATGGAGGCAAGTGGTCCAAAAGTATTTCAAGTGTGGGTTGTGAAAGGGTATGGGCCATTGGAAAAAGAGGTCAAAATAGAATTTGGCTTAGCCCATTAAATAAGGAAATTTTGGAAGAGTCTGTTGAGGACGTTCATGGAGAAGGGACATGCGAGGAAAAGGTGATGGACGGATTACCAATCTAACAAACATAAGTAGCACCTATTGGGGAGAATGATACCTTATTTGAGAAAATTGTCAATCATCAAAATCTTGCTTTGGAAAACAAGCTAGGAAAAAAAGGAGATTTTGGGAACAAGGATTTTGGTCCATACAAGTTGATGAGGGAATGAAGGCTCCTCGAGGTTCAAAAGAAGGTAGTAATTAGTCTTGAAAGAAAAATCTCCACTCTATGTGGGTTCCTAGAGTAATTGATCTTTAGGGTTACCTGAAGAAATAATGGTTTGATTCAATAATTCCTCCAAGGCACCAGATTTAGCTAGGTGGGAGTTGCTCCTAATGGGATTCCAAGATTTTCTGTTATCAACCATACCAATGAAATCAATAACTCTTTGACCTAAATTAACATCAGTAATTTTTTTCAATATGGGTAGATTAGGATCTGCCATAAGAGGGTATCCTCTAATCCATTTATCTTTCCAAAAATCAATGATTTTTCCATCTCCTAACTTCCACCTTAGGCCTTTTTTCCAAAATATTTATAGTATTCAAAATATATTTCTAGAAGGTATAACCTCTGGTTGAAACTAGTTTATTTAGGAAATCAATCTTTTGTAAGTGTTTTATCTTAACTATTGTTATCCATTCACTTGCATTAGTCATTAAGCGCCAAGCTTGTTTAGCCATGAGAGCTATATTGAGAAGATGAATTCTTCTCAGGACTATTCCTCCTTTGTTTTTGGGTTTACATACCTTATCCCAATCAACAAGGTGGATGTGTTTCTTGTTTTCTGTTTCGAACCAAAGGATTTTTTTTTGAATTTGCTCTATACTATGGTGAATAATAGCTGGAGCTTTAAATATAGACATGAAATAAATAAGGATGCTTTGGAGGCAGGTCGTGGTAAGAGTCACCTTTACTGCTTGGGATATGAGGTTTCCTTTTCACCCAACCAATTTTTTTTGAATCCTTTCTAGAATGTTGTTCCACATTGAATCTGAAGGATTACCAGTGAATAAAGGAAGACCTAGATAAGTAGAAGGAAGGTATGCCACAAAAAATTCTAGAATTTTGGCTATTTTGTTTTACCTTTGAGTTGGGGTATTAACAAAATATAATTTACTTTTGTTGAAATTCACTTTTTTTTTTGTTGCTTCGTATAAAAGCAAAATTTAATTAATTACCTTGGCTTAAAAAATTGAGGCAAATGTAGAAATGAGAGTATAATCCATAAATTGCTAGTAATAGGATTTGTCTGAGAAGTTGCTCTTAATCCTGAAATGAGACATGTCCTGCATGCAACCTTTATGGTCCTCCCAAGAGCTTCAAAAACTATGATGAATAACAGAGCAGAGATGGGATCTCCCTGTCACAATCATATTTCACTATAGAAGTATCCTATAGTAGACCCATTGATAATGATAGAAAACCAAGATTTTAAAATACATCCTTTAATCAGATTCACCCAACCAGGATGAAAATGGAACTTAAGGAGGATAGCTATGAGGAAGTCCCAATTGATACGATCATAAGCTTTGTTCATGTCAAGTTTAAGGGCAAAGGTAGGTTCTTTATTTTGAGAAACAAAATGTAAGGCCTCATGAATAGTTATAACACCATCAATAATGGATATTCCCTGAATAGAACTTCCTTGGCAAGGATCGATGATATTGGGTAGGAATTCCTTCATCCTATTTGCAATGGATTTGGTTAAAATTTTATTAGACATATTGCAGAGGCTCACAAGTCTAAAATCAGTCATGGACTTTGAGGCAGGGCCTTTAGGGATGAGAGCTAGGAAAGTGGAATTATGACTTTGCGGGATAACCTTGGAAGCCTGGAATTCCTTAATGGCAGAGGAAGTATCTTGCCCAACTATATTCTAGAAATTTTGGAAGAAATGAGGAGGAAAGCCATCAGGACCAGGAGCCTTTTTAGGGTTCATGGAGAAAAGAGCATTCTAATTTATTCATCAGTGAAAGGGGCTATCAATTTGGAGTTGACTTCATTCGAGATAGAGTGAGGAATGTGGTGAAGTATGGATTCTTTAGAAAAAGAAGAACTAGGATTGGATTCACCAAGAAGGGTGCTAAAATAAGTTACGACCTCTGAAATTATCTCATTGATTCCATTTGTGGAAGATCCATCCCCTCTCACAAGCTCTTTGATTCTATTATTGCTTCTATTTCTCAGATTTGAAGCATGAAAGAATTTGGTATTAGCATCCCCCTATTTGAGCCATAAGACTCTTGAATTTTGCATCCAAAAGGTTTCCTCACAGGCAAGGATGTTGTGATATTTGGCCAAAGTGATTCTTTCTTCAGTCTTGATTTGATCATCATTCTATCCATTCTAGATTTTTCCCTCTATGATTGCTAATCTGTTAAAAATTACCTGTTTGTTCTCAAAATAATTCCCAAAGATTTCCTTGTTCCATACTTTGAGGTTTGCTTTAACATGTCTAAGTTTTTGGGTTAAAATATATGATGGATTTCCTTGTCGTACTTGATACCACCACTGAGATATTCTATCTCTAAGGTCTGGATGATGAATCCGCATAGTTTCGAATATGAATGGCCTCTTAAAATGTTATGCAATTTCCATTTCCAGCAAGAGTGAGCTATGATCAGATCCTATTTTGGATAAGGAGTGAAGGCTAGCATATCTAAATATTTTAATAGCTTCCTGTGAGAGGAATAATCTGTCTAGTTTGAATTGAATGAGTTGATTACCCAATATTCTATTACTCCAGGTGTATCTACCATCCTTAAGTTTAACATCCATGAGATTTTTTGCATCTACAAAATTGATGAACTCTTCCATTTTTTTTTTATGAGTAGAGGGGTATGTTGAAATCCTCTGATACTATCCAAGGAATGTTACTAAAGACCTATTTTAAGCTGCTTAAAATCTCCCATAACAAGGTTCTTCCTGGTAGAGAATTTTGTACATAGAAATTTGAAAGGATCCATGAGGAATTATTGTCTCTGTCATGAAAGAAGATACTGATGACTTTGTCAGTCAAATGTAAAACTCGTCCTTCCAATTTCCTAGGATACCATAAGCACATTAGGCCTCCTAACACTCCTCTTACCTGCCTAAAAGCTACTTCACTTTTTTTCCAAACCTTCTTTGCTATTTGATGGATGTGCCTTCATCAAGTTTTATTTCTTGCATTATGAAAATTGTGGATTTAAGCTCTCTTCTTAATAAACTAACTATTCTCTATTTAGTTAGGCCATTAAGACCTCTCACGTTCCATGAGAGGATCTTCATTTGGAATGCTTGGAGTTTTTCTTACCCCCATTTCCTTGAGGTTGGGGAGGTTTGGTGGTTTTGTTATCATCTTTGGATTGACTGATAACTAAAGGAAATAAAGTTTTTTGGATGCCATTAGCCATGTCTTCCTTGAATCTCTTTTCCACTGTTCAATAGTTGATGTTCTTCCTATTTTTTTATCAGTTCCACAGATTTTGTTGGTCATTTCATTGTGCTTATCATCTTCTTGGGACTGAATTTGTTTTGAGCAGTTTTATCAGTGACAGGTTTGTAAGGAACTAGCTGTTCCAAGACAAGGCTAGAATATATACTCTTGGATTGGTATTTAGTAGAGCTGGGGACATCAGCTTTTGATTGATCCCTTAAGGGGCTTTGTCTTCTTTCCTTAAGTGAAGCCAAAGGATACCCTAGAGGAATATGAGATGGCCCTGATCTTGTGGGGGAATATAAACTGTTAGGAAGAGCATCAATAACACCTAACTCTTCATCTCTATTCTCTTATTGAAAACATGATTCATTTTACAGAATTTGAAATTTATTAGTGTTGGTGAAAGGAGAACTTACCTTTTCCCCATATGAAGAGTTAGCAATTTTCTTTCCTTTGTTTTGAGGAGACTACAAACCTTTGTTCATCCTCAATTATTAAGATCCATTTCCTTTGATGGTATTCTGTTGGCTATTTTTAACTTGTTTGAAGAACCCTCTTTGTAGTGGATATTTGTTGCCTTGGCTTTTGTTGGCTCTTCGGATGTCTGCATTTTTATTCTCTATAATATATTGCTTTAGGTTTGGACATTGATTTATAATATGACCTTGGGTGTGGCACTCAACAAAGAAGGTAGGCTTGTTCTCGTACTCTACAACTTGGCATCTTAGGTAAGACCCATAAACTAGCTCGATAACAGTAGGTAACTGTTTGACACTTTTTGTCACATTATACAAGGGGTAGAAGAATAGTAGAATTTTTGTATAATATTTCTTTGTTGAAAATTTTTATTTTAAGTACAGCAATTTTTGGCTCTCCCCATCGCTCTTATTATAGAATGAAGAAGAAAGAGCTTCGCTACCAAACAAGCCGAGGAAAATAGCTTCGCCGAAAGAAAAGAAGGAGAATGTGAAAAGAGCTTCGGGCCCGAAGCACTTCAAATCACCACTTCGGGCGAAAACCTTGCGAAGTAATTTTGCCGAAGAAAATACAAAGATAACGCTTCGCACCCGAAGCATTTTCAGCAGCCGCTTCGGGCGGAAGTCTTGCGAAGCAGCATCCAAACGACTTCGTCGAAGGAGGAGAGCATAATCCAAATCAGCCAAGGTAAGGAAACTACTTCGGGCCCGAAGTATTTCCGACACCTACTTCGGCCAGTTTTCACCCGAAGAGTGGTGCCCGAAGCAAAATGACAATGTGTCGAAAACAGAGAAATGCCTCGGGAGGATATTCCCCGAACCACAGTTTTGAGAAAGAATCGGGCCGAAACATTTTCCAGCCGAAGCAGTTTTGCCAGCAAAGGACAAAGAGCCCCATTTCAAAGATGAAATCCGCTCGGCACTCAACATCCCCGAAGTAGTCTCTACGAAGCATTATCTTGCGAAGAACAAATCAAGGAGAATCTACTTCGGCCCAAGGCTTTGGCGAGACGGATATGTAGCGAAGCACTTTCGGGCCCACGTTCCAAGGCGGGCAGCTTCCCAAGGTGATCGAAGGCCCCTTACAAGTACCCCCTTTCTTGCCCGATAAGTTCGCTGACCATTCTTGGCAAACGAAAGGGACGTAACAGTCCTTGGAATAAAACCCGACGGGCGTAACGATCACTCAAGCACAGCATCCAGAAGCCAGGGACACTCGGGCGGCGCATTAAATGAATGTTTCCACGGTTGACCCGGTCACAGTTGCCAGTTTCGGCAACCGATTTGAAAACTCAGTCGCAGCAGCCACGAGGAGCCGATTTCTCAGGGCCCGAGGGTGTACTCCACCGTTTTTGTAATAATGACTCAGAGGGTCGGGTCCTCTATAAAAACCCAGGCTTTGCAATGTAAAAGGGGGGAACTTTCTGCTAGAAAGCTGCTGTAACTTGATGTCCTGCGTTTAATACTAAAGATCTTTTGTGCTCCATTTCTCTCTTTTATGCTGCCTTCTGTGCTTAATTCTTTTGTCTTTTCTCGTTCGCATACTGAGACTCTGAACCTTGAATCCGGTGTACGATCGGGGACCGAACCCCTAAAATTTGCCCTGAAGGATACATAGGAGAGGAAAAACGTTCCTGTTGCTTTCTTTTATGCTGCCTGGTGGATCGAGGTTTCTGTTATTCCCTCGTCTTAATCGTTGTTACTCTGAACCCTGAATTCCAGTGAGAGAGAGAGGAGAACCCTGCGAACCCGTCCAGAGGATACATAGGAAGGTCGGCACTGCGTTTCTTTCATTTCATTCTTGGTATTTCCTACTGCTATTCGAGTTGTTAGCGAGTAATCGTGCTTCCTGTTCTCTCCCACCTCAAATCATCATCTTCTAACCCTTACTCTTTTTATTTCTTTCTCTAACCCTTACCCTTTTTTATTTCTTTTCCTAACCCTTACTCTGTTTATTTCTTTCCTGCACTCTTGTCTCAAACCCCAAAAGTAGATTAGTATAGGAGCCGGCCTTTCTCCGGAGATCGGCACGAGGGGCATCTCTTCCCCTCGGCCTTTCAATGTTGGTCGCAGGTCCAGGGCGCGCAAACCCATCGAAAGTCCTTTCCTGTGCGGATTTGATGACCAACAGTTTTGGCACGCCCGATGGGACCCAAGGTCCCATATTTGAGAAAATTTCTAGCCCGTCTTCACCGGAGCCAGTAGTTCTAACAAGTTCCCGGTGAGATCCGGTCAGTCTCATCTTTTGAGTAGTAGTGAGAATCGATGCCCTCATTACCGAAAGACTCTTAGCATCTGGCGACTCTATTTTAACCGAGAATCTCTGAAGTCATGAAGACCAGTGCCTAAACCTGGTTTTCGTAACCAGGGCTCCCCATGTCTTAAGAAGGTCCGAGTTCGGTGAATCTCTGTCCTGTCTTCATCTGATAAAATCACCTGGCGACTCGATTGAGCTGAAGATCCAGATTTCCTGGTCGTAGGCGCCTTTCAAATCTGAAATAAGATATCCCGGAGGAATCAAGGTTCGGTGAGCAGCCTTGACCTCACATATGAAGAAAGAATGTCCACCTAACGACTCTGACTCAGCGACGACAACCGCGATTTCCACAGGCTACTGTCGTGATGGTCGGGAGAAGCTTTCCTAGCTGGAACGATCCAGGCCCCCTGAATATCCAAAGCTACCACGAGATTCCCAAAAGTGCCTTGAAGTCATTGACAAAATACAGCGGCACCACGGGAATGGCCCGAGAGCACCTTGAAGATGTTGTCGATTTAGCGACCCTCCATGACATTATCCATGAAGATGTCATGATCAGACTTCTTGTTCTATCTCTGGAAGGAAGGGCACTACGGTGGTACAGATTGCTCAGGCCCAAAAGCATCTGCTCATGGGATGACTTAGCGGGGGCATTGATCGAAACGTTCGATGGCTCTCAGGACCCCTTCCATCTCTTCGCATACCTCTCCACAATCAAGAGAGCACCTTCGGAAGGTATCACGGACTTCAACGTCCGATTCTACAGAAGTTGGAAGAGAATCCCGCTGGAGATCCAACCGACGCCCGCCCAAGCCCATCTCTTCTATGTTCGGGCCTTCCATCCGGACGTAAGCCTCATTCTACTACAATCAGGGGAACGAAGGTTCCCTCAAATATTCGAAGAGGCAATACGAGCGGAACAACTTCTGCTCCTATCGAGAAAGTGGCAGTGGAGAGAAACTCCGTCGCTTCTTTCGATAATTACTGCTCCTGTCCGACCGACGCAGTATTCATCTTGGGGCATTCCTCACTCTGAGCCGAGGCCCGAGATGCAGTCATTTGGAGCTCAGGAGGCAGATCTCATACTAGCCCAACAATGGGAGTACGCAAGCACGGCCCACCTAATGAACAACATGGCTGCTCACGATCTCCATCAAGAGGTAAACCGAGGAGAGAAGCAGACTCGAGTGGTAGAACCCGAGAACAAAGAGGGCACATTTTTGCACCCTTTTTGTATCTCAAGAGATGGCATGCAAGTGTTCGGCCAAAGCTCATCAAGCCTATCCGATTCAGAGGATGAGCCCGAAGAGATTCTGGAAGACTACTCTTCGTCGGAGGAACCTTGTTACCATATCAGTGGGGTGGAAGAACCCGTACCCGACCTTTATTTCAAAGAATCTGGAGAATTCTGGCATTGGGTCTGGTATTGGTTTCGGCTATCCCTAAGACCAATGCCCCAAGAAGGCTTTCAAGTGGCGAACTTCTTCGCCAATAATCTGGGCACTGGCAAAAATGAAAATCGACTGCGTTGCTTCCTGTTCGCAGCATGGACAACTTCAGGAAGAAATGATCCGAACTCCGAAGGTCAGCTAAAGTTCAATCTGATCTGGTCGGGTCACTGCAGGTTTACCGGATAATTCCCCGAAGCTGAGTTCATGGTGGCGGCAGGCCTACTATGCCGCAAGCTTGTGAATAGTGTAAATAGCTCGACTGATAAATAAAATGTTGCAAAAGCTCAAGTCGAGTTTTACTTTGGCAACTCCAAAAAAAAAAAAAAACTCCTTCGGGAACTTGGTTCGTGAAGTAGTGGATGCAAAGTGGTTCGTAGCGAAGTACGATTAGCCGAGCAGGGTCCCGACTAAGGTATGAAAGATGCTCGCCTATGGAGAAACAAGCTTCGGGCCCGAAGCATAAAAGGGTTCACCATGAAGTATGTCAGCTCCGATTTCGGCTTCGCTGACCCAAAGATGCACAAGGCAGAAGCATTTATTACGTGCCTAGAGGAGCATGCCGACAGCCACCCATAAAAGGCATCCAAAATAGGCAAAGTAAATGAAAAAGGCATCGGGTACATCCTCAGGGGATTCGGCTGAGAGAAAAGTTTGCCCTCAGGTACCAGGTGGTGGTCGGCTGCGTTCCCAAAGCAGTCACAATCGTCATAACGCATGGCCCTATGTACTACGCCACCGTGGGGCCAATCCGACGAACCGATGATCTCTCAGGTGAGAAGTGCAGGATTAATTGTGGCATAGGCCATAAATGCGGGTAGTTGTCTTTGGCGGCTATATAACACAGACTCCAAGCAGCCGAGAGGATTACCCACTCAACGACTCATACAGACCCCACTGCCAACCTACAAATTTTTTCCCACTTCGCACTCTGAAGCTTCAGCGCCAAGTTTTCTCCATACTGCAAATCCCGTCGCCCTAAGTATCAACAATGGGCAAGGAAAGTTCCAAGGAAAAGGGAAAAGAGCCAAAAGTAGTGGCCCCCGAGAAGCCAAGGGTAAAAGGCCATGAGAAGAGGCCGAAGCCAAAGCCCGTTGATTCGGGCCTCCGCCCAGATAAGCGCATCTTGGAAGAAAGGGAGGATCCTGAGGACGAGCAGCCTCTAGAACCACCAGTCGACAGGTGGGAAAGAATCAGGGATACAGAGCTGTCCAGGAGCGTAGCTGAGCTCAGAAGCACCGTTGAGCTCATGAGAAGCAGGCTCCCGACAGAGAGCATGCAAGCTGCAACCTATTACTCCCAGATATACTGGTATCTGGCGCCCCCCATGCACCATTGCCCTGAGCTGGTCAATGCCATCGCGCAGAATTACCAGCCCGCCACCAGACAAGTGTTAGACGCATCTGGCCAAAAGTTATTTTCAATTTTGAAAGAAGATGTACAGGCAGCTTTTGCGCCACAACAGGGCCCACCCGAAGGATGTATGGTTCGCAACATCATTTTGAGCGAACAAACGGAGAGGTTCACGTCTGCTGGCTACATGATCAATTTTTTGCAACAGAGCCTCAAAAGCGGGCTTCCTTCGGGAAAACTGCCCCAAATGCCCCTTCCCTTGGAAGCTTTTAAAAATGCCGACCTCTTCTCCATCATTGCATGGGTGGCAGGCCTATCTACCGACGCTTCGGTATACCCATGGCAGGTGTCCCTGGCCGAATGCATTTCCAGAGGGGAGTTCAATGCCCCCGATAATTCGAGACCCGGTTCCAACCCAGTCTTTGTCGACTGGGCAGAATGGGTGGCCAGGGGCTTGCATGCGCAACTCACCAGCATGAAGAATGTTGGGACCAGCCAGCACTTCGCGCCCTGCTCCTTTCTTGTTTGGTTACTTTTCTTTCATGTACATAATAGTTTTCCTCATGTTGCCATTACGGCAAGTGGCAAGGATGGAAGTCCTTTGCCCGTATATCAGTGGACTCCCCTACTTTTGAGATCAGAGTCCTACTATTCCTTTAATCAACAATTCTTGGGACCCGCCATGCACATGTTGACAGGATCCTCCCCGCGAGTTCCCCTTGGCTTGAGAAACAAAGTGGTCCGGGAGAAAAGGGGGGATATTTTTTGACTAACGTAGGGGCTTGTGATTCGCATCTTCGGCTTCATAGGGAAGTCCTTTTTACTGCCAGTTTACCCCTCTGAGTATCAATTCACGTTGGAAGTCGCTAGGCAGAGCGATGCGACTAATGCCATCTATGGTAAGGGTCGAAAATGGGCTCACACTTGTGACTTCCCTCTCAGGATAGGAGTTATCGAAGTGTTCACCCTGAATCAGAACGTCTTCTTGGAAGAGAAGCTTGCCAAGTTCGGCCTTCTCCAAATTCCCCAGCAATGGCTTTATGATCCTTTGGGAGTAATGAGGGACCACATACGGGTCAAGAGCTTCCATGTTTGCCCCCATCCAAAAATTGTGAAACAAAGGAATAATCCTCGGGGAAAGGATCTGGAATGGCATCTGGAGAGGATGGAAGCCTTACCTCCCTGGCACGAATTCTACCCAATGGAGGTCGCATATGACCCAGATCGGCATTCACTCCCGAGCCCCAACTCCACCTTCTGGAGGAAAGTGAAAGATGACTTGAAGGAGGGAGTAAAGGATTGGGATGCGGCTCAACTGAGAGAATGGTGGATAATGAGGGTCCACCGACAGAAAATGAACTCTTATGGATTCTTGGCAACGGACAAGGACTTCGCAAAAATTTATGAAGCCAACGTTGGAAAGTGGAAGCCTTTGTCCTTCGCCACCCTCATCCCTCCAGCTATCCCAGGCTCGGGCGAAAGCCCAAAAAGAGATGATACTACTTCGGGAAAGGAAAAAGAGGAAAGGGCCCAAGCTACACCTCCAAGATCACCTCAGGGGCCTGTAGGAGGCCACGACTCGGGCACTGAGGGGTCGGAACAACCGCTGGTGAGGAGGAAAAGGAAAAAGCAAGAACAGACCTTGGCACCCCCAAAGCACCCAAAGCGACCTCGCACAGGGCTTGTAAGCCCCTCCACTGGGCGACTAATATCAGACCCATCCAAAGCAAGTGTCGAGGTCGCAGCCCTGCCAAGCGCCAAAATCAAGAAAGAACAAGATGCGGCTGCACCAGAAGTCGCCACTGCCACAATGCCAGGAGGGCACGCAGGTATGCATTCTCCACCCCTTGCCCTAGCCTCACACATTTTTGTCATAACCACGGCTGAGAGTTCTCACCAGTCTCCCTTGCCTAGCCCATCGCTCCATCACACGTCACCTACCGCTGGTCCGGCCTCACCTCACGATCGTGATGGGGGTAAGACCATTGATCCCACTTCAACGCCGAGTCCCACCCCCCAATCCCTTGTTTCATGTGAGGAAGCCCCGATTGCCAAAATTCCCACCACATCTGTCGTCGAGCCTTCTGGTGAGGCATCCCCCACACATTCTTTATATTTGTTTACTCCCTCGGCTGGAGATCTAGCCTTGTCTAAATCAGAGATGTCCTTAATTAAGGACCGCCCCCTTGCCGAGAAGCTATTCCAAGCACGACAAAACACTGAGCAAATACTAAGGGAGGCAAGGAAAAGAAGAGGGCGCTCGACGACATCAGTTGAGAAATGCGCCATTTTTTATCTAAAGGCCAGAAAGGTGCATAAAATCAAGAAGGTCCCCAAGGTACAAAAGCCTCTGGATGAAATGACTCCAGCAGACTACGATTATCAAGAGACACCTAAGGACCTGGAGCACCTGAATGTTGATAATGAATCGGCCTCTATGCATGTCCGAATTGAGACCTTTAGGGCACATGCAGTTATCGCTAACCAGCGCAGGATTGAGGCCGAGGCCGCCAATGTTAAGCTGGAGGAAGATTTGGCAAGGGTCCACTCCAAGTTGGCAGAGGCCGAGGAGCAATGCAAATTGATGAAGAAGGAGGCGCTTGACCTAAAGCAGCAGGTTCAACAGCTCCAGTCTACGGCCGAGAGCCAAGCGCAGAAACTGACCGAGAGTGATCTGAAGGCCAGGAAGCTTGAGGACGAAATCACGCAGATGCAAGCTCCGCTGTATGCAAAAGAGGATCTAACGCTGTTTGACAGGGCCAAAATTAAGGAGATTCGTGCACACCTGCTAAGAAATTTTTGGCCTCGGTGCGCCAGTGCTTTTTCAATTTTGGCGTATGTCACCGAAGCACGACGGGCTATTGCCGAGGGAGGGTCAGTCGTAGACGAGGTCACGCAAAAATCCAGGAGCCGACTCAAGCTAGCGTTCGATGTCCAGAATGCTAGATATCAAGACCTGCAGGTCACTGCAATGACCCGGACAGCTAGGGACTGGTCCACAGCCCAGGCCACGGTTCGCACCTTTTTCTCCAAGGTGCGAAAAGCTCAGAAAGCCAGAAGCCTCCAGGACATTTTTGACAATGAGCAGCGCGCCTCAATGAATTATTTTTAGGACCTTTCTTCCTTGGGTTTCCCGAGTTTCACGGACGATGACGAAAACCTTCTCACTAAGGATGACCTCAAACCAGTCTGGCTGCAGTTCGAGAACGATGTCTCGGAGATCGATGGCTGGGAAGAACCAATCACAGAAGGGCAGGTGATAGATTTCATCTTGAGATACTGTAAGATCAAGGCTTGCCTAGACGATCTGTCCACCAGGGCCAAACATGCTGACATCGGGCAAATTGATCGGTTTCGCGTTTTGGTAAAGGCATTGCAAGATCAAGAACCATTCCAAAAGAGTGCCTGGACTCATGTCCGAAGAATGATGAAGCACATCCGTGAGCGCCTCGAACCATCGCCCCAGCCAGAAGCCATGCCGAAGAAGAAGAAGAAGGAGAAGAAGACAAGAAGAGGAACAAACCACAGAAGTAGGGTCTGGGGAAGACCAGTGACTCCGTAGCCCAATGGATCAGGGCTAAAGGGTTCTTTTGCCGAGACAAGCTCGTCACCCCGCGAGCCGCCAAGAATGTTGACACTTTTTGTCACATTATACAAGGGGTAGAAGAATAGTAGAATTTTTGTATAATATTTCTTTGTTGATGAAAGTTTTTCTTTATTTAAAGTACAGCAATTTTTGGCTCTCCCCATCGCCCCTATTATAAAATGAAGAAGAAAGAGCTTCGCTACCAAACAAGCCAAGGAAAATAGCTTCATCGAAAGAAAAGAAGGAGAATGTGAAAAGAGCTTCGGGCCCGAAGCACTTCAAATCACCACTTCGGGCGAAAACCTTGCGAAGTAATTTCGTCGAAGAAAATACAAAGATAACGCTTCGCACCCGAAGCATTTTCAGCAGCCGCTTCGGGCGAAAGTCTTGCGAAGCGACATCCAAACGACTTCGCCGAAGGAGGAGCATAATCCAAAATCAGCTAAGGCAAGGAAACTACTTCGGGCCCGAAGTATTTCCAACACCTACTTCGGCCAGTTTTCACCCAAAGCAGTGGTGCCCGAAGCAAAATGACAATGTGTCAAAAAAAGAGAAATGCCTCGGGAGGATATTCCCCGAACCGTAGTTTTGAAAGAGAATCGGGCCGAAACATTTTCCAGCCGAAGCAATTTTGCCAGCAAAAGGATAAAGAGCCCCATTTCAAAGATGAAATCCGCTCGGCACTCAACATCCCCAAAGTAGTCTCTGCGAAGCATTATCTTGCGAAGAACAAATCAAGGAGAATCTACTTCGGCCCAAGGCTTTGGCGAGACGGATATGTAGCGAAGCACTTTCGGGCCCACGTTCCAAGGCGGGCAGCTTCCCAAGGTGATCGAAGGCCCCTTACAAGTACCCCCTTTCTTGCCCGATAAGTCCGCTGACCATTCTTGGCAAACGAAAGGGACGTAACAGTCCTTGGAATAAAACCCGACGGGCGTAACGATCACTCAAGCACAGCATCCAGAAGCCAGGGACACTCGGGCGGCGCATTAAATGAATGTTTCCATGGTTGACCCGGTCACAGTTGCCAGTTTCGGCAACCGATTTGAAAACTCAGTCGCAACAGCCACGAGGAGCCGATTTCTCAGGGCCCGAGGGTGTACTCCGCCGTTTTTGTAATAATGACTCAGAGGGTCGGGTCCTCTATAAAAACCCAGGCTTTGCAATGTAAAATGGGGGGAACTTTTTGCTAGAAAGCTGTTGTAACTCGATGTCCTACGTTTAATACTAAAGATCTTTTGTGTTCCATTTCTCTCTTTTATGTTGCCTTCTGTGCTTAATTCTTTTGTCTTTTCTCGTTCGCATACTAAGACTCTGAACCCTGAATCCGGTGTACGATCGGGGACCGAACCCCTAAAATTCGCCCTGAAGGATACATAGGAGAGGAAAAACGTTCCTGTTGCTTTCTTTTATGCTGCCTGGTGGATCGAGGTTTCTGTTATTCCCTCGTCTTAATCGTTGTTACTCTGAACCCTGAATTCCAGTGAGAGAGAGAGGAGAACCCTGCGAACCCGTCCAGAGGATACATAGGGAGGTCGGCACTGCATTTCTTTCATTTCATTCTTGGTATTTCCTGCTGCTATTCGAGTTGTTAGCGAGTAATCGTGCTTCCTGTTCTCTCCCACCTCAAATCATCATCTTCTAACCCTTACTCTTTTTATTTCTTTCTCTAACCCTTACCCTTTTTTATTTCTTTTCCTAACCCTTACTCTGTTTATTTCTTTCCTGCACTCTTGTCTCAAACCCCAAAAGTAGATTAGTATAGGAGCCGGCCTTTCTCCGGAGATCGGCACGAGGGGCATCTCTTCCCCTCGGCCTTTCAATGTTGGTCGCAGGTCCAGGGCGCGCAAACCCACCGAAAGTCCTTTCCTGTGTGGATTTGATGACCAACAGTAACTCAGATTCTAAATTTGCATTCATGTAGATCTTGGCATAAGTCAATCTAGACTGATCTAGGATTGCATGATCAATGGAAATGGGATCTCCAAAAATTCATGCAATACCCTTAAGGATATCCTCGTACCAAACTAAAAAGGTAGGTTTGGCAATCGAACCCAGATATGTGCATAGTTAATGCTCTGGGTTTTAGGATAAAAATCATCTACCCACTTTCTGAGGAAGAGACTTTGCCATCCCAGGAACCATGGCCCTCCAATTAAAATGTGGATAGTATCATCTAGATTGCTAAGATAGACTGCAAAGAAACCCTTGGTGCAAGCCAAAATCTCCATGTGACCTAGTGTTTTCCATTTGGAGAAAGCCCATTTTTTGATTGTTTCAATATTAGGTCTTCCTCCTATGAATTTTTTTATTAGGGAAAAATTCTCCATCGCCAAACAGTTTGCCATTATGCTTTCAAGAATAAGCAGTTTAATTCCTTCAGAAATGAGGTTTGAGGAATTATCAATGGATTTATTCCTTGTACCCTTGAGAGCCTCTACAAAAGACTTTTGTTGTATGGGGACCTCAGTACCCGCATGGTGGGCCTCCTTGTTGGGTACTTTATTAGGAGGTTCATCTCCCCAAAGTACCTCGAATTGAACAAGGACTTTATCCTTTTTTATTTGACCATCCTCAGTCTATTTACCTACATTGGGATCCTCACATGCATCATCCTGGTTTTCAAAAAATTAAAATTCGGCCTTCCCGCTTCCTGAATTTTGAAATCCTTATTCCTGCCTGTTTCAGGCTTTTCGCTCTCCATACAAGGTATGTTTGACTTTTTTCTCTTCTTTGTGTTTTTGGAAAGAAGCAATTAATTATTTCAATGATATTCTATCATATGTTGGGAAATATAAGGAGGCTCAAGGTAAGATTTTACAAAAAAATATATCAATTATAACATAGGTATAGAATGAAATCTTGATGAGGAAGATGTCTATGGAGGAGCCACAAGAGTTAGTTTTCTATTTCCATATAACAAGGCACCTTGTCTCAATTGATTTTATATAATTTTCATTCAACAATTTTAGTATTTGTTGAAGATTGATATCTTGGTTATAGTTGAATAGGCTAGGAAAAATAATGCTACAATAAGTGATATCAATGCCACATTTATTTCATTGGTTTACTAGAAAGGAGATATAATATATTTTGATAATTTTAGTCCAATAAGCCTTTGTAATATGATTTATAAGATAATTTTAAAATTTATGACAAATAGATTGAAAAGTATTCTAGACTAGTCTCTCCAAGGAATGAAGTGGTTTTATTCATGGTAAAAAAATTATATTTGGTATAATAATTGCATAAGAGGCCATACATTTTCTTCATTCCATATAAATACCAGGCATGCTTATAAAGTTATATATGAATAAAGCATATGGTAAGGTTTGTTAGAGTTTTATATATGATATTCTCAAAAAAATTGGTTTCAATAAAATTTGGTGTGAATGTATTAAATTTTGTTATAGCCCTCCAAAATATTCTCTTTTGATCAATGCACCCCCTACTAGATACATTGATTCATCCCCATCGACTCCACCAATGTGAGTCACTATCTCCTCATCTACTTATTATTGTTGTTTAGGCATTGGAGAGAGCTTTCTAAAAGGCAAAAATAGAAGGAAAACTCAAAGGTATTCAAGTTGTAATAAATGACCCCTTTGGATATCATATTTAATTTTATTAATGATAGTTTTTATTTTGGATCATCCCTCAGTCACTAAGGCCATTCAATTTAAATTAGTATTATCATGGGGAAGTTGGTTGATATTATAAAATGAGGATTATTTACATTAACACTACCCCATATTTATAAATGAATTATGATGGATATTTTGGGGTTCAAACTTAGAAGTTACCATCAACATATCTATGTACTCATTTGTCTGATAATGGAAAGAAGTAGGAGATTTGGGACTAAATTTTGAATAGAAAAAATATTATTTGGTAGGATGGAAAGGTAAGTTCCTAATCATAGTTGAAAGGCTAAAAATCATAAATACTACATTAGAATCTACCCTAATATATAAAATACAAATAACTCAACTGCTTAGATTCCTTAATATTCAAGGAGGAGACCCAAGTTCAAATATTTCCAAGCGATACATGAATAATATCCAAGTTGTTGTAATACCACTATGTGGTGATGATGTAATATGGATGGATCCTATTTCAATCCCATTTAACTAATTAGAAAAAAAATCTACCATAATATATGATTTCACTTTCACATTTTCCAATAGACATAGCATCCAAATTTGATAAATTTAAAGAGATTTTATTTCAAAAGAATGTAAGGGATATGGTTTTACCTTGTAATTGAGATAGGGTTTGCAAAGCGAATAATATTAGAGGATTAGGCTTATAATATTATTGAAATTAGAAATATAACATGGATGGTGATTATTCAAAGATTAAGAGTTGGGTAAAATTTTACTTCAAAAATATATATGCTTTATCGATGCTAGTAAAAATGTTCGAGAAATGAACCTTACCTAGAGGCTTGCAACATGGAATTTCAAATAGGTAGTTTCCAATTGATCAAGAAATATATTATATGGTTATATAATGAGGGGGATTCAACAATGTTTTGGTTTGACTCTTATTGAAGACATCCTCTTATTTGTGGTTCAAAATGACAACTGCTAGCTCGAGTATGTTTAGCTTGTAACAGTTCAAAGGTAAAAAGAATATTACAATGAGTAGTAAATTTGGATCATGGATTTTTATTAACAACCTACTTAAAGGAGAGGACCTCAAAAAAATACTAGAACACAAAATATGCTTTAAGAGTTCTATTTGCCTATTATTAAGTATAAGGATGATTTAGTTTGAAATCCATCAAAAGATCATAGATACTCAAATGAGTTGGGATATAAGAATTTAGAGCAATCTGAATTTTCTAATGGTTTCCTTTGGAAAAAATGTTCGATGACTTGAAGCCATCCCTAAGGCCTCAAAATTACTTTTGTTAGTAGTCCAAAGTAAGATTATTATAGGTGAGAGTCTATGACGAAGAGAATATCATGGACCCTTTACATGTGCATTCTATAAGAAGGATCTAGTAAAATTATATGAGAATATATTTGGTACCTCCATCAACATTGAAAGAGTTGCTAAAATTTTGAATTAATTGTTTCAAAGCTAAAGTATTATGCATTCCATGGAGGACTAGTCATATGCTATTACTTATTGAAATTTATGGCTTGAAAGAGATAATGGGATTTTTAAAAGCAAATCTCAAAATTATGCTAAGTTTATAATTATATCATTCCTCACTTGCAAAATATTTATAGATATGGTGCTCACTATAGGAAGTTTTAAGTGTGGAAAAATAGGTTCTTACTTATGGGTTATAGGATGTGAATAGACATGGAAGGGTCACATATGACAATGGAGTTAACACAAAAGATCTATATTGACCATTGCGTGGAGATTTTTCCTTTCTATTATCTTCATTTTCATTTTGGGTAGCTGGTTCTTGAACAATGGTTCTTTACTCATTTCTACCTTTGAAGATCCTCTTGTCTTGGTTGCCTTTATTGCACTGGAATCTATCCTGGTTGCTCCTGTTTCCCTGGTATATGTTCCTATTTCTATCCCTACTATCACTTTTGAACCTATCCCCATCTTTAGTCTTCTTTTGATGATCTTTTCCAAGTTTGATATTATTTATTTTTTGAGAATCTTCTCTATCTCTATCTGACATTATTTGATAGTAGGTCTTCTTTTTCCTTTGGTTTAACTCCTCTTGCCATGCTAAATCATATGCCTCAAAGAGATCTTCAAGTTTTAGCAAACTAATTAAGGAACCAATTCTTAGATGTAGTCCCAAAATAAAATTTTGTACCTTGATCTCCTCTTTATTATCATACCTAGGTATGTATTTTAATAGTTGTACAAAATTTTGGTGATATTCGTTGACGAGCATATTCTCCTGATGCAGGTTCATGAATTTTGTAAATTTTTCTACAAAAGACTATCAAGCTAAGAATTTGTTCATAAACTCCAAAAAAATATCCCATGGGATGTCAGCAGCCTTGACATGCTTGTTCTTTTTATAGGTTGTCCACCAATATAAAGTTGGTCCGATTAAGTGGACAACTGCCCATGAAGTCTTAGATTCAGACGAAAGAGGTTTCATGGAATAATAAGTTTTAGCCTCATTTAATCAATTTTGACTACTTCATCATCTCCTTTTCCATAAAATTTGAGAATATCGATCTTTCTTATATCCTTATTCAATTTAATATCGACCTTCTTTCTACTATACCCTTCAAGTATTTCATCATGTTTGACATTAGGTTCTTTCTCTTTAGTCAGGTTCTTGATTAGTTTCTATTGCTGGACTATTAAATCCTACTACTGGGCCAACTGAGCTTTCTGCTGATCCATGCATTTTATCATTCGAGCTCTTTGTTGCTCCATGTGATCCTTTTGTTGATTTAACTGTTCTTGCATTAGCTAAATTATATTGACCAAATTATCATATTTTTGAGTAGGTTTACTGACTAGTGGTTATTTTTACCTTCTCGATATTCTTTGAGGTGTTTCTACCACATCCTCTCTTTCAGTTCTAATAACTTTCAGAAGTCCCTTTCTCAGACCTTTAGCTAACCCTTCCTACTGGGCTATCACGGTTTTCTTTGAGAAGGTTGCCATTTTTTCTTGGATGCAAAGAGCTATGTTAATTTTAGATTTAGTTTAACATAAAATTTCTAATAATTTAAGGTTTTCATGGCTTAGGGTTTTGCAACCTAAAGCTATGATACCAATTGTAACAACCCAGATCTAATCCACTTGGTTGTCCAACCCAATCCTACCCACTGGATCTTAAAAGTAAAAATTTTAACTAGTTTTAAGGTTTATAAAAAAACATAAGGAGAAAGTTGAATGATCACCCAATATTTTATTAGTATGAGACATAAAAAGTTCCCACATTTGGGTATATCAACCGTTGCAGACGATCACCCAAGTGGTTGAGATTGGCTAGATCCCATTGGAAAGTGACTTTTTGTGAACCTATCCTCTCATCCCAAGAACCTAGGTTCATGGCTAGGATCATCCTCTAGGGCCCATAACATCTAGAGGGTGAATGCTTAAGAGACCCATCACTGTATTACTCATGTGATTGCCTAGAGATGATGTCCCGTATCATCCCTCTTTACCTTCTCATCCCAATTCTTTCCATCAGGAGTGCAGCCACCCCTAAATCATAGTAATTATCCTTCCTACAATTACCAGTGTTGGGTGTTATGTATTACCATCCTTCTTGATGATCGGTTTTCAACCACCATAATGAATAGGATTTTAAGGAAAGATTTAGTTCAGATATATGGGTCTTATACCCATTTAACAAATACTAGATGATTTGAAGGTCTCATAATGTTTTTCAATTAAAGTTCATATATGAGCATTTCTAACCATTTCATATAAATTATTATTATTTCAACTAATATAATATTCAAAAATAAATTTACAAACATTCAAATATACAATATGATTCCTAGATTTTAACAACGAATAACATATATATTTCTTACTTCTACTAATTCCAAGTTATACAATTTTATTGTATAGGAAATAAGCTTATTTTATAAAAGTATTTAAATATCTTAAAATAAATCTAAAAAGAATTGATCCATATATAAATAATAATTTTGTAATCTTTATTCCACCAAAAGAACGACAATAAGTCAACTATTTAATATGTTCTTATAATAAAATAAAAGGATCTATTACATTCTCCTACCATGTTTCCTTTTGATTATTAACAATCTTTCTATATCTTTCTTATTTTTTTTGGTAAATAAAAGTCTTCATTAATTACCAAGTTTTGCAAGTTAACCCAAAACCTATTACAATATCCAACCTTCTGCTGAGATTGTAGATCCTAGTCATCCTTGAAACTTTCTTACTAGAAATTGTGTTGAATCCCCTACAACACCTTACTAACAAAGCACACCCATACCTAAACATAACTGTAAACATTACTTACATTGATAGGAATTGAAGTTTGGAACTTTGCACTTGTGAAACCTGTTGCTTGCCCATTTCCTATTCTCTGTTGAAATCTTCCAATGCTTACACCCTGTTACCTTCATTTCCAATTTGGTATGATTTAGAGGGAAACCCCATAGTTATTACCAGCTCCATGGGGAAAGAACACCCATTCATATTTCTCCTTAACGGGTAGGTTTCTTTTCATGACTAATAATTTTTTCCACTTCACGTGGCACACCTTGTGTCCATGTCACCAAACTACCAATATCAACACCTATGTTGGCTAATTTATCAGCTGACCTGTTGGCCTCATGGTACACGTGACGAGCCCTCCTGTTTCGTCTTGCCGCAAAAAGGATCCTCACTTCATGGATGACTCCCTCGATTCTCCATGGAGGTTTTTTGCCATTGGTTAACAGGTTAATGATGTTCATAGCAATCACCTTCAATCATCAAGTTACCTTGAGTTGCTTGGGCTACTTGCAACCCTCTTCAAAGGGCTCTATATATTTCTTATTATAAAGACAAAATATTCCAAAATTAAAGTCTACTTAAACTTAAATTTTGTAAAACTTAAATAGTTAGTCTAAAAGAAATTTACTTATATTTTCAAATGGTAACTAGACTATCGTAGATTAAATTTCTTCACTTAAGATAAAATTAGTAACTATCGTAGATTAAAATTTTTCACTTAAGATAAAATTAGTAAATAGAATAATGACTATTTAATTAAAACCATCTAAATAAAAGTTATGTAAACTAATAGTTATGTAAAATAATTTTTGTAAATAAATGAACAAGTTATTCTAAATTTAACTTTCTATATTATCTTCTTTTAAACTTAGAATAGCCACTTAGCAGTTTTTTCACAAAATAAATGAATGTCTCCTATATTTGAGTTAACCATTCATAGGTTGGTTGTTTTTAGAGAAAAAACATGGGTAACCACATTTATTCATTAGGCAAACAACATCACTATTGAGACGTATCCATGCTTACCAAGGAGGGTATACTCAAGCTAATTTTTGTTAAACTAAGGACGGTTTTGAAATTATGACATTCTTCCTTAAAACAATCATACTAAAACCTTCACTTGACAAAATAATAACTTTAAATTATACTGTACATCTAAGTCAACCGAATGCTAAATACAACCTTTTCAATGTTTCAGATTCACCCCAGATTCACCGGATTGAATTCAATATCTGGTTTCAAATCTATAGTATATAATTTATTTAATAGCAATGCCTTTAGAGATAAATCTATCATGTATAAAACTTGAAGAATTTCCTTAAGCAATCCATTATATCTAATTAATTCATATTCTTCTAGTTTTAGAGGGTAGATGAAAACAATCTAATTTTTTTTTAAAAACCACTTAGCAAGCATTACCCAGCGATGGCTTTCTATTAACAACAATATAAAAGAACATATATGCCTCGTAATAAGATAAAAATATAATTCAACCTACCTTTCAAAATATTTTAAGGAATACAAATCATGTAATCGAATATTTAAATTCCAATTGTAAATGAAGCCACAACTATCGAGCTTAGAAAATATTTTTAACTTTTTTATTTTAAGAAGACTCTCTACATCATTTAATTAATATCACTCAATAAAACCAAGGGCTATTATATCAATTCATCTATTACAAGGACCACTTTCATCATGAATGAGCGCTACCAGGGGGTAAATTGTGACTTACTAAGGTCAATCATAAGCTTAGTTTTTAACTCAATCTACCATAAGATATTTAACTCTCAGCTTGGATGTTGAAACAAAGCTTATATCATTTTAAATCAACAATTCTTGATATCAACACGAGCTTAGAGCTTTAGAGTTTGCATTAAAAAATAGCACACTGGTTACATTGGGATATTTTTTAATTAACCAAAATATATCAACTTAAAACAAACATCGTACATGAACTTCATGTGGGTGGTGGCTAGCCCAACGAACCAATACCAGATGCCTCAGTGTTAATTAAAATATGAAAAATTCTAGCTAAAGGTTTTAACACAAAGTTTACTTGTTATTAAACTCTTTAATAATTGGTTTTCAGAGATAGTAAGAGCTTCCATTATGCTTGTTGGCCTCGAGCTGGAAAAGCTAAAACAACAATAGAGATTGGTTTTTTATCTGTGTGAGCCTTCATAAACAATCTTCCATTGCAGGTTTGCCAGCCCGTCTGTCCGCTTGAGTGCAACCCAGTGGAAAGGTAAAGTTTGGGCATATTTTGGGTCAGCACGACCCCATTATAATGAAATATATCTAATTGAATACAACACACATAATGTAGTACATTAATGCAACACACACAAAGCTATATGTTGGATATCCAATAATAATTGTTACTTTAGTTTATAATTTGAGTTTTCAAAAACAAAGCACATTTGCCTAGCTTATTATCTCTTCTCTCAGAGGATAAATGTTTTACCGAGCTACACAACTATTATTAGACGTTCAACAAAAGGTAAGAATCAAACATTAAGTGCACTGTAATAACGATGAGGGGAATAGATATTAGATATAACACACCACACAAGGAGGATGGTTCAACTATTATTATGAGTAGATGATATTCTAGAGATATTCATCATAAAATATAAAGAAAACAAAGATTCTTAAGAAGTGCACAATCACTCAAAAATATATACTAATCCATGAACAAAAAATATTATACAGTAAGTAACCATTCTCAGTTCTAAATAGTATAGGTAACATAATCTGACCTGAAGAAGTTTTGACAATAGTTTGAATCCTTCCCAATCCAAATTTGAGGTACAATAAACACACAACAAACATCAACCAAACACAAGCAAAGATTCTCTTTCCCCTATTTTTTTCAAATACCTGATAGATTAAAACAATTTTTAACTATCCTTATATAAAAATCGAATGCAAGAATATGATGACACATAAGAAGAGTCATGCATATAATATTGTTTTATAATGATGTCGGGTGGCATAATTCTTCATAATCTGATGCTAGAAGGAAATATTAATATTTAAAAAAAAATGAAATGTTATAATTGTTATTATGTTTTATTGTATTTTTATTTTACTTTATTTTATTTCATTTCATTTCATTTTATTATTTAGTTATTTTTATTCTATTTTTAAATAATAATTTTTATAATTAAATATAAAACAAGCAACTATGACACACGATTTCACCAAGCAAGCATATGCACAACACAAACAAATCCATTAAGCAAGCATATACATAATGCAAACAACAGTCAGGATACCCTATATGAATTCTTTTTAGTGAGCTCCCATGTGCTCATGGAACCATGGTTTTCCTTCATATCCCACCTAACCTCATGCAGACAACCTCTATCTTTCTGTCAGGTTCTTCTAATCTATTTGCTTGGAGATAGTCATATGTTCCTACATTCACAAACCCATAAATAGTACCACATACTAATGATAAAAGTAAGCAAATTAATAACTAAATAGGAGGGATGTTACAGAGGCGGTGGCTCAACAAGTTAAGTGGTGTTAACTGATGCTTCTATTCTACATTGAGATTATTCCCAAAGGATTCATGTTCGTAGATGATGATAAGCTTACCGTGGAAATATCATTGGATGTTCTTGCAATTTTGAAATGTGTGCATATTGGATATGCATGTTAACTAGATGCGTATGCTAAAATAAAAGTGCACGTGGATTTAAATATGCATGTTTATCCGTATGCATGTTTGATTTGTTTATGCATTTAAATTAAATATGTTTATTTAATTTAAATATGCATACTAAAATGTGAGTGCATGTTTGAATTGTTTATGCATTTAAATTAAATATGTTTATTTAATTTAAATGTGTAATTTGAATTGTGAGTGCATGTTTGAATTATCTATGCATTTAAATTTAATAGGTTTATTTAATTTAAATGTTTAAGTTCAATTGTGAGTGCATGTTTGAATTGTTTGCGTATTGAAAATATCCAATGTATGGATGGAGGTGCAACCACAAGTTATGTCCTGTGCGGTAAACTAAAGTTCGTTTGTGGCAAAGGGTGGTCATTTTCTTGTGTGTGATCAGAATGGAGAATGTGGGGTGGAACTGAAGTGAAGTGCAGATGATGTGGCCATGGGATGAAAAGGGGTAATGCTGATGCCTCTTTTTGTATCGTGTTTTATGAAAACATAATGTGATGCAAAAATAGATGATACCTACAACTGATGGATGAATGAATGATGGACACAAATTTATGTTTGAGGGGTTGAAGTTTGATTACCCTAGATCAAGAGCAAGGTAGGATGCCCCAGTGATGGAGGGGATGAATGTCTTTGAATATTGTCATTGAAAAATTGATGAGCACATAAATATGCTAACTAATAACTAAACTATTGAGACCTGGAGTCTCTATGCTAGAAAGCGTGCTAATGTGACCTAGAGTCACTATGCAAAAATTGAAATGATATTATGTGAATGATAGTCTCAAAAAATATTCTTAGACAAATATCAGGTCCAACATAGGTGTTTGGTTATTGAAGTTATTTGGAGTATGATTTTATTGGTATTATCTATCCCCTTAAGTGATGAGTCAACAAAGGATATAATGTATGATAGTAACAAGATGATTGACCTTAGCGGGATTGGGCATAGACCAAATAGATGAAGTGTGGCTGGTGGTGACTTTGGTTTTTGTGTTATGTTTTTTTTTTATGATGGAGTATGGATGGAGTGCAGGATCGATCAATAACATAAGTTAATCTTTTGCATTTTTCATCTTGGATTAAGATGAACCCAATAGCGTACTTGATTGCTCGTAGTTTATTTTTTTGTTGCATACATGCTTTTGATTGTGTTGTTGAAAATTTTATCTATGTGTGTTTGTTCGTATTTTTTTGTTGTGATGTGTGTGCAGGTGATTGTTTTTATTTTATGTTTGAAACAAGTGTCTTTATGGTAATCTACCCATCCTACCAGATTGCATGGATAACCAATCATTGCAACTACCAAGTGACTAGAGTAGATCACTAGGTACGAGGTTCATTCGAGGGTCGAGGTCAAGCAAGCAAGGAAGTCTAATCTATGAAAGTTGGTAAATTACCTAGAAGGAAATTTGACCAAAGGGGTTTTGTGCCTTTGGATCATTTGAACTAAATTGTGAATGTGACCAAAGGGGTCAGTGCCTTTGGATCCTTTGAACTAAAATTTGAATGTGACCAAAGGGGTTTGGTGCCTTTGGAGCCTTTGAACTAATGTAATGATGAGTGTCCTTATGATAATCTACTCATATTATCATATTGCATGGATAACCAGTCATTGTAACTACCAGTTTTCTAGAGTAGATTACTGGTATAAGGTTCATTTAGAAGGTTAGTAAATGTGTCTTATGGGGCTGATAAAATGATATGAAAGTAAAACTAATATAGGATTAGAAAAGGAAATCTAAGCTACAAACATGAAAGTAACTCTAAGCTATGAAAGCAACAAATAACATGAAAGTAAATCTAATCTATGAAAGTAGTGAAGGACATGAAAGTAAATCTAATATAAGCATGAAAGTAAATATATGGTATGAATAGGAACATAAATGCTAGTCTATGGCTCTGCTTTTGCCCAAGCAGAATGGGGCTCTAATTTAATCTAAGCTATGAATATGCAAGAAAAGTCTAATCTATGGATCTACTTTTGCCTAGGAAAAATGGGGCTATAATGTAATGAATATGAAATATAATCTAATCTATGGCTCTAATTTTTCCTGAGCATAATAGGGCTTTAATCTAATATAAGCTATGAAGGTACAACTATGCTATGGTTCTGCTATTGCTCAAGTAGAAGGGGGCTTCACTTTTGCTTGAACATAATGGGATGATGAGCATGAAAGGGGATTAAATATTCAATGAGTGTCCTTATGTTAATCAACTCATCCTATTATATTGCATGGGTAACCAACTACTTCAACTACTAGGTTTCTAGAGTAAATTACTAGGTACAAGTTTCACATGAGAGCCTACATTGGGAAAGCAATAAAAGCTAATCTAGGAAAGCAAGAAATTGCATTAAAGTAAAGCTAAGCTAGAAAGCAAGTGAATTGCATGAAAGAAAATTTGACCAAAGGGGTTTAGTGCCTTTAGAGCCTTTAAGCTAAAATTTGAAAATGTTGACCAAAGGGGTTTAGTGCCTTTGGGGCATTTGAACTAAAATTGAAAATGTTAACCAAAGGGGTTTAGTGCCTTTGGGGCCTTTGAATTGATATTGAAAATGTCAACCAAAGGGGTTTAGTGCCTTTGGGACCTTTGAGTTGGAATTTGAACTTAACCAAAGGGGGTTGGTGCCTTTGGAGGCTTTTTGAACTAAAATTGAAATGTGAACAAAGGGGTTTGGTGCCTTTGGAGCCTTTAGAGCCTTTGAATTAGAATTTAATTTTTGAGATAGTGAGGCAAAGGGTTCAAATTTTGAGAAAAGGATGCAAACTTTGAACCTGGTAGTTGATGTGTTGTGATATGTGAATGCAAGGCAAATGGTGAAACCTTTGAAAAAAGGATACAACCTTTTGAACCTGATAGTTGATGTGCTGTGAAATATGAATGCAAGGTAAAGGGTGCAACCTTTGATAAAAGCACATAACCTTTTGAACCTGGCAGTTGATGTGTTGTGAGATGTGAATGTGAGGCAAAAGATACAACCTTTGAAAAAAGTATGCAACCTTTTAAACTTGGTAGTTGATGTGCTATGAGATGTGAATGCAAGACAAAGGATGCAATATTTTGAACTTGGCCATTGATTTTTTGATTGAATGTGTATTGGCATTGATAACACCACACCAAAGTCTTGATGGTGAGGTAAAGTGCTTGATTGATTGAGTCGTTTACTTGATTTATGAGGAAGGTGCGATACCATGAGCATCCCCAAATTATTTCATGGTTTTTTGATTGATTGATTAATGGAAAAGGTGCGATACCTTAATTTTCCTAAGTTGTTGACTCATTTAATGTGATTGATGGTAAGGTGTGATACCTTGCTTACCCCCAAATTGTTTGATGGCTTGATGTGACTAATGGAGAAGGTGTGATACCTTGAACACCCCTAAGTTGGTTGATTGCTTGATTGATTGTTGGGGAAGGTGTGATACCTTGAACACCCCCAAGTGGGTTGATGGATAGATTGTGACATATAGGGAAGGTGTGATACTGAAAGTTGAATGCGGAATGACGACGTACCAAATATGATGCAAACAAAATGGATATGGTATAGATGCTAAGTCCTACGAATGCGATGAACAAATGCATGAAGGAAATGATGCAAAAATGAGATGTAAGAAAAAAAAAGTGGGGCCTCTTTTATTAATGTTTCTTTTAATCTAGTTACAATACGTCTCCCCCCTCTAGGGCTCAGAACATTTGATACAGTTCGTTACATCAATGGATGGTATGCTTCCAATGTCTTTCGCATGCCCACATTCAAAATGGGTGGGCCAAACATTGTCGCCGCTTGTGTCCATGTGTTCATCGTTCCTTGCTGCCCCTATGGTGTTCCTGGTGGTGAGATCCTATGCATAGAAAAACAACAAATAGTTAATAGCATATGCGGATATAGGAAAACATGCAATCCCCAAAGCCTCTGGCTAGTTAATATATAAAATAATGAAACGATGGTCAAAACATGTCATAATGAATTCAAAATTTGACAGAGGCATGGAGACATCATTAGGGACACATTGCAAAAATAACAATCAAGAAATCATGCACATATTTCTAATCGCTCTGGGGTGGGACGTTGGGGACTGTCACAAAACGTGCAAAAGCGACCTTGCAAATGTCCTGCCCAGAGGCCTCCAAAACTCCTGCAAACTTGGGGTTAGACTAAAAGGGGCATTTTGAGATGACCCAAAAGGTCAGATTTGGCAGATTCTACCCATATTGTCCTGTATCCGAAGGTGCTCCCCGTAGGTTAGTAAACGCATAAAATTATAAAAATAAGGTCAAATCATGTCAAAAAGCAATGAAACTTGGATAGTAGCATAAGTACATCAAGATACAACATAATGCAAAAATAACAGTAAAGAAATCATGCACATATTTCTAATCGCTCCAGGGTGGGGTGATTAGGACTGCAACAGTGCGGGGGGCGCTCGAGGGCAGGACGCCCACCGTTTGGGGCTTAGTTTTGGCACCAATCCAAGTGGGATGGGTCCAAAACCTCCTAGGGGGTTGTGTCAATGAGTTTGGTGTGGGATTGTGGCCGATTGCTTGGGTTTTGGGTCTGGATTGCATTCCTAGTGTTCACCCGATAACCTCTCTTCCAAAAGAGAAATTAGGGATGTAGGAAGCACAAAGAGGAATGGGGGTATAGTTTGGCAACACTTCATTGCTCCAAATGCTCCAACTCTGTTCTCCTTTTGGGGTGAGGAGGCTCACCTTTTTATAGACCTCAGGGTCTCCTTTGCATGTGCATGCGAGGGTGCCACTTGGCTCACCATGCCCTTTTGGGGGAGAGAAGATTCCTCCCTGATTTAGGACCTCCATGATCAGGGCATGCTTGACTGAAGTCCCTCTCTCTGATTTGAAATCGTTCCTCGTAATTGCATGCCTTGAAGGTGAAGTTGGGTGGCGGATCTGGGCTGCCATTTGTCAAGGCTTGACTTTTTGCCAATCAAACCTGCTAATCGTCCCACCCTGGAGCGATTGCTGCTAATCGTCCTAGGGTGGGGCGAATAGGATTCTAATCATCCCAGGGTGGGACGAATAGGGAGCAAAATGCTTAAAAGGTGCCAAATTGACCTCTGACCTTCCAAAACTGATTTGGGAGTGGTTAGGACCACTGTTTAACCTCTGGAGGCTGCCCTAGGGGGTATGTATGCCAATTCGGTCAGTGCTTGTAGTCACATAATCAGATTGGTGCTGTTTTGGTGTCTACAGATGCCCCTTTTTGGGATGCGCTATGTGTGGCATAGTGTTGAGCAAAAATAGATGACCAAAGCACTTAATGATTAGGGTTTCTTGGTAACCTAACCAAATTTTGATGCCCCAAGTATGGAAAGGGCACGCATTCTTGAATCCTTGCTTTTGACGAGCTAAGGAGCTTAAGTCAAGTGTAACCTTTTTCAGTGAGGTGTACTTGATCTTGGACATTGTTCAATCATGAATAGGCAAAGGGCGCAACCTTTTGTCTGAGGAACCTTGTCTTCATGCTTCCAGAATGCCAAGTGTTTGTTTAGCTTGTGATTATTGCTTGTTTGCTGCCCCAAGCAGGAGCGTGATTGTCTTTGTCAATGATTCTTTGAATGCATGCCATTTCCTTGATTGGGTGTGTATTCGTTGATTTGGTGACTAAGTGTGACTACCCCCTCAAGCGATGAATCGATGAGGGAATGACCAAAATGAGAAAAGCGATGAGTCGCTTGACCCAAGATGATGTTTGTATGGGTGCCTTCAGTTGTTTTTGTTGAACGCGTATTGTAGTTTTCCAGCAATCGGGCCTATTTTTGGTGGGTTTTGACCCTTTTTGCGATGCCGATTGGGGTAAAAATTATCGAAAATCCTCCTTCCCATGGAGCGGTCCGGCTATGCTAGCCTTCTTAGGGAGTAGGATAGTGATCATTTGTGACCCCGACGGTGGTTTTTCATGCCATGAATGTTAGGTGCAGAGGCACCTTTGTTCGACAGATTTATTGCTATTTTTGGTGCATTTTTTTGGATGCAGTTTTTGTTGCTTTATTTCTTGCTCTGTAATCATCCTAGGGTGGGACGAGCACTAACTAGAGTGCTCATCCTAGGGTGGAACGATTACAGGCCTAACAACCTATATAAGGACCAAAACTAGGTTTTGGGCTCATTTGCAAAAAAATTTCTTGGCGATTTGGAGCAATGAGGAGGAGGAGTGTGAGTGTGCATAGCAGAGCGCTGCCAAAATTTTGCGGACATCATGAGTGCGAGAACCGGATCTTCGAGTGGAGGAGCCGAGGCGAGACCGGTATGATGTTCCTTCCTTGCCTGTTATTCGTTTGTTTTGTAGGTGAAGTTAAAAACTCACATATAAATGTTTGTTTGTGTTAATATTAAGGTTGAAACCCTAATATTAATTTTTGTTTTGTTTTGTTTTTGTTTTTTTGTTCACATTAAGGTTGAAACCCTAGGATGATTTTTTTTTTGTTGTTTTGTTTTTTTGTTCACATTAAGGTTGAAACCCTAGGATGATTTTTTTTTTGTTGTTTTGTTTTTTTGTTCACACTAAGGTTGAAACCCTAGGATGATTTTTTTTTGGTTTTATTTTGTTTTTTTTGTTCACATTAAGGTTGAAACCCTAGGATGATTTTTTTTGTTTTATTGTGTTGTTTTTTTGTTCACACTAAGGTTGAAACCCTAGGATGATTTTTTTTTTGTTTTTTGTTCACCTTAAGGTTGAAACCTTAGTATGATTTTTTTTTGTTTTGTTTTTGTTTTTGTACAGTTATTTTTATGTCTGTTGTCATTGTTGTACAATTTGTTTTTAATGTTTCTGTACTTTTGTTGTACTTTGTTTTTCTGTACTTTTGTTGTACAATTGTTTTCCTATACTTTGTTGTTCTTCTGTATAGTTTTATTGTAATGTTTTTGTTTATATTAAGTATGTACTTAATATCTTTTGCTTTTTATTATTTTTCAGGTTGTGAAGAGTCGGTACCGCCAGCCGACTATTTTCTCTGATGCCCGAGATGCCTTGACAGTTGGGGATTGGGAGTGGCTTGATGCCCTTGGGCTCAAGCAGGTGACACATTTGGAGCCCATGGTGGGGGATCGGGCATATTTGACTGCCCTGATCAATCTGTGGGATCCCCGCACCAACACCTTTCATCTTCCAATAGGGGAGATGACTATGACTCTGGAGGATGTGTATCGGATTCTATGGATTTCGATAGATGGGCTTCCTATCCGGATGACCCACCGGGACCAGCGGATAGTGGTACTGACATGGTGTTTTGGTCGAGGCAGGGGAGAGGGGGTGGAGAGGGTTATGGAGAGGGTAGAGGTTGACTACCAGATAGGCGGTATTCTGGTGCGGTGGTGGTTGGAGAAGGGCGTATTAGGGGTGAGGCATGCATTGCTCATGGCCCTCATTTCCAATATGTTGCTTCCTGACTCCTTAGGTGTGAGGTTCCCTTGGAACCTACTTGAGTTGGTTTTCACATTGGTGGAGTGTCCTACATCAGCTCCACTTATTATGATATGGGGTCAGACGTTGTTGGCTCAGCTGTACGATGAGTTATACGAGGTCCATTTTGGAGGTAGAAGGGGATCGGGTGCAGCTATCTCTTGCAGTGTTGGGGGTGGCAGCACATAGCTGTGGAGCGGCCGCAGGGTTTGCCTTGGACCACCCGAGGTGAGATGGTGGATCGGGAGATTGGATATGCCAATTTATGGTGGCGATCAGAGGAGCATGGACAGAGTCAGTGGTGGGCAAGTGACGTGGGTCACTATACTGATGCCTTCTCTCATCTAATGTCGGGGTAGGTGTTCTAGCGGCCGTACCAGGACTGTCCAACCTGGCCTGAGGCTGGAGAGTGGCTCCGACATGTGCGCAAGGGTAGGTGGCTGATTGGGCAGCATGGGACAAAGCAGGAGTACTTCCCGTATGTCCGGGTGATGCGGCAGTTTGGGGTGCGCCAGGGATTGCCTGGTGATCCCTTGATCTATCGACATTACGATGATGAGAGGACCCTAGTATGGCCTATCATTGAGCCGCTGGGTGAGGGGTCTGATGCAGTTATTGATGTACCCGACGTGGACGATGTCGAGGTAACTGCAGAGTATGACCGATGGTGGACTATGCGGCGATGGCGGGGTGAGGGGCCTCTAGGAGGCATGGATACGATAGCAACAGGAGGTGGGGGTGCAGAGGCACCGATGGAGGGTTGGGGGGCTCCGCTTGATGATGCAGACATGGTGGAGGTCGATGACTTCACTGGCGATGGAGACGATTTGGGGGTTCCGGAGCAACCGGATGTACAGGATGTCCCGAAGCAGTGGGTGCCGAAGCAGCAAGGCCATCTCGGAGGTGCCCATGCCTTAGGCTGTCTCAGGGGATGTGGAGGCTAGGTTTTATGCTGAGATAGCATGATTGGAGGGTCTCTTACAGAGACAAGAGGAGGAGCATAGAGATGTTTTGCAGGAGAGGGATCTCCTGCGGGCTTAGTTAGCACAATGGGACAACGCATTGGCTGTGTATCACCGACGAGATGTGGAGTGGGGGCGGTACCGGGTAGAGTTAGAGACAGAGGTTGTCTGCCTCGGTGGATAGTTACCTGAGCTCGATGGAGGTGGTTCGTCATGCCGTATGAGAGGCAGTGAGACTGAGCAGTCTGCATCCTCTCGTCACAGGCGACTGGATGAGGGTAGCGTTGGTGGGCAGGGTGCACAGGCTGGCAAAAGCCATCCTAAAAGGTCCCATAGGACCCATACTACTAGGGGTAGTTCCAGTCACACCGATCCTACGTGATCATGGTGGCCAACTCCCTAGGCTTTGGGGATTTTGAGTTTTTGGTTTTTTGTGAGGTCAGAGAACCTTCTCATTGTAGCCTAGGGGCATTTTGACTTGATATATATACATGACTCATTTTTGGTTTGATGATATGCTTGTCATGGTTTATTGTTCTTTTATGCACCTTTATTTATGTTGATGTATGCATATGCTATATTGACTACGAATGATGTTAGCTATATGATATAGATGTATGCATATGGAATGGATGGAATGATTTGTTGGTATGCAGGTGATGGCACCGTAGACTCTATAGGATTTACTGGCTTTCTGTGCTATGTGATTGCTTTATGGAATAACTTTGCATTTGTGATTTTTGTTTTGTATTTTTTGATGGTGATGTAAGTAATGAAATGTACAACAATTGTTTTAGAATGTAGTTAAGGTTTTTTTGAGACTCAGATGCTTTAACTAACTAATCAAGACTGTACATTATCTTACAAGACTTTCGAACAAGGTACGAATTAGACTTGAGTTTGACCAAGTTATTTCACATCCTTGTGTGTGCGATTGAGTTCGTTTATGTGGTATTCGTAAGGATACCGCCAATGCCAGGTAGGCTGTCCACCAAACCTGTACTGAGGATCACCTAATTAGCTCCACTAATTCCTTTGTTGCATTTAGTAAGATTAATCTACAATGCAATCTAAGATACCATAAGCTAGCTCGTCCACATGCAAACATTGGTCTACACACACGCAAAGCTAATGTGATAGACATATCGTCATGCGCTTAGGATACCGCCATTGCTAGGTAGGCTATCCACCAAACCCGTAATGAGGATCACCTAAATGGTTTTTCAAATGTTGAGAATTCCAGGGATTCAAGCTCAGGCGTCTTTCGGTTGTTCAACTTGTTGGGATGCTTGCTCTCACATATAGTGATGAAAATCACTGTTTATTTTATTCTCTTTTTTTTTTTTTTTTTCTTGAGCAAGGGGTTTGAGTAGTGGTGATAACCACTGTTATTTTTTTATTGTTGCCTTTTGAGGATTTAGATTTTGAATTTTGATTTCAAAGTTGAGCTTGTGGGATTTGGGCTTGTGTATGGCGTTGATCCTTCAGGCCTTGGGGATGACTACCCATCCTTCTCAAGGGCATGTAGTACGAATCCTTACGACTTTGGGGATCAAAGGTGTTTGGGATTTTTGCTTTGTGAATGGCATTGATCCTTTAGGCCTTGGGGATGACTACCCATCCTTCTCAGGGGTGTGTAGTACGAATCCTTACGACTTTGGGGATCAAAGGTGTTTGGGATTTTTGATGGTGAACTTTTGGGATTTTGCTTCGTGAATGGCATTGATCCTTTAGGCCTTGGGGATGACTACCCATCCTTCTCAGGGATGTGTAGTACGAATCCTTACGAATTTGGGGATCAAAGGTGTTTGGGATTTTTGATAGTGGTGAAAACCACTATTTATTATGGGGAATTGGATGGGGAGGAGCTTGTCCTTTTGTCAATTCTCAGCATTCTTGAACCATTCGCATAGGGGGATGAGCAGGATAAATTTTTTGCTTAAGGTACCCTAGACCGCTTTGTAGGTTTCGTATTTCGTTCACACAACTTGGGAATTTTTATGTGTTTTAAGCTTGTGTTGGGATGCTATGTAACAAGGCGTGATCCAAGTAAAACTCTACCTTGTAAAAATTGGTCTGACTTTGTACAACATTTGACTAGAAATCTAAAGATAGTTGAATGACGAAAACCCTAAAGACATTAGAAGACAACTGACTATGATATGGCAAAAATGCGAAGGGCGTTATTTTTGATGGAGCTTTTGCAAAAGGGACTGAATGTGGAAAATGATGGAATTGTTGAGTAATTATAGTCTATGGTGCGTTTGACATGTATGACCAGCAAATACGCAATGTATGTATGCGATGCCTAATGCAACTTTTCTTTTCTTTTTTGTGTTTTGATTTTTAAGAACATGCATGAAAGTGAGATGCAATTTTTTTGTTATTTTTGATTATCTGTTGTTTTTTGAATATTTGTTATGGTGGTTTAACCCGAATGGGTGTGGACCAAGTGATTCTTACGGATCCTTGGAGGTTTTGACCAAAGGGATTATAGATACCTTTGGGGCATTTTGGGTGACCAAGCGATTTGTGGGAACCCTTGGAGCTTTTGGTTTGACCAAAGGGATTATGGATACCTTTGGGGCATTTTGGGTGACCAAGCGATTGTGGGAACCCTTGGAGCTTTTGGTTTGACCAAGCGATTGTGGGAACCCTTGGAGCTTTTGGTTTGACCAAAGGGATTATGGATACCTTTGGGGCATTTGGTTGACCAAGCGATTGCGGGAATCCTTGGGGCTTTTGGTTTGACCAAAGAGATTATTGATACCTTTGGGGCATTTGGTTGACCAAGCGATTACGGGAATCCTTGGGGCTTTTGGTTTGACCAAGCGATTACGGGAATCCTTGGGGCTTTTGGTTTGACCAAAGGGATTATGGATACCTTTGGGGCGTTTGGTTGACCAAGCGATTGCGGGAATCCTTGGGGCTTTTGGTTTGACCAAAGGGATTATTGATACCTTTGGGGCATTTGGTTGACCAAGCGATTGCGGGAATCCTTGGGGCTTTTGGTTTGACCAAAGCGATTATGGGAATCCTTGGGGCTTTTGGTTTGACCAAAGGGATTATTGATACCTTTGGGGCATTTGGTTGACCAAGCGATTATGGGAATCCTTGGGGATTTTGGTTTGACCAAGCGATTGTGGGAATCCTTGGGGCTTTTGGTTTGACCAAAGGGATTATTGATACCTTTGGGGTGTTTTAGGTTGACCAAGCGATTGCTGGAATCCTTGGAGCTTTTGGGGTGGGCTATGGCTCTCTAAATGTTGAATGGCCTCAAATGACTGATGTTCAAGGGTTCTTGTTCCTTGATTCCTGCAAGAGAGGCGAGCCGGTATGTTCCAGGTCCTATTTTACTGTCGATTACATAGGGACCTAACCAATTTGCCATGAACTTGTCCCTTAAATGGGGTGGCAAGTTAGAATTTTGTTGGTTCTCTTTTAAGACTAAGTCACCAACCCGAAAGTCCCTCGGGTGAACTTTCATGTTGTATGCTTTCTTAAGTCGCTCTTGATAGATACGTAAATGCTCGAGAGCATTGACGCGTCGTTCATCGAGTAACGTAAGCTGGTCTAACTGGGCCTGCCATGCAGTGTCATCATCGATGAACTCTTGCATTGATATGCGTAGGGAGGGTATTTCCAACTCGAGAGGCATGACTGCCTCGGAGCCATACACTAGCAAAAATGGAGTTGCCCTAGTGGGCATCCGAATGCTAGTGCGATAAGCCCATAGGGCAAGTGGTATTTGGATGTGCCAATCCTTATGATTATCTATGACCATATTTTTAAGGATGGCAACTAGCATTTTTTTTGACGCCTCTGCTTGCCCATTTGCCTGTGGATAATAGGGTGTCAAAAAACTGTGCTGAATTTTGTACTTTGTTGTCAAAGCATGCACATATTTGTTCTTAAATGACGTCCCATTATCCGAGATGATCTTGGATGGAATACCAAAATGACATATGATGTTATGTAAAATAAACTCCGCAATGCGGGGCCCAGTCATAGAGGTAAGCGAAATTTCTTCCACCCACTTAGTGAAGTACTCTATGGCCATTATGATAAATGTGTGATGACCTAACGACATAGGGGAGATCTTTTCGATGAGATCTAAGCCCCACTATGAAAATGGCCAAGCTGATTGGATCGGCTGTAAGGCCTGAGAAGGTACGTGTGTCAAGTTAGCATGGTGTTGACACTTCATGCACTTTCACACATATGCACAACAATCTCGCTCTAAAGATGGCCAATAATAGCCCATGCGAAGAATGCACTTGGCGATGGCCATACCGTTGAAGTGGCCACCGCATGTACCATCGTGCGCTTGGGTGATCACCCAAGTGGACTCCTGTTGGTCCAAGCAATGAAGGAGGATCCCTTCGTAGCTTCGACGGTACAAAATGTCTCCTAGCAAGACATGTTTTGCCACTTTCTATTTGAATGATCTTTTTGCAGCATGCGACAATCCAAGTGGGAGGCTACCTAACTTGAGATAGTCTCTTATGGGTGTATACCAATCCTGCTGATCAGAAACCTCGATGGTATGAATGGTCGATCCCTCTTGAAGTTCATCCCTAGCAAAAGCTGAGCAGGAAAGAACTTGTAGAAATAGCATTGTGTTGCTATCAAGAGGGGTTGGAGAGAACAAAGACCCCCAGTTGGCGTGATTCAGACTATCATGGATTCGAGAGAACCTACCCTGAGATGGTTCAATCTGGATCAGGTGGATTCTTGGTGTTATGTTAGAGCTTGCACGCTCCATCATGGATTGCGATAACATTTTGACTTGAATGGTTGTCATTTCACCGAAAGGGTCTTGCAGGATTAGTGACCCCAAAGAGGCCATAGTGTCCGCAAAATGATTCGATGATCGAGGGAGTGCCTCGATGTCGTACCATTCAATATTTGCCAAGAATTTATCCACAAGGGCTTTGTAGGCCTACATAACTGGGCATTTGCATTGGAATACCCCTTTCACTTGGTTGACAATTAACAACGAATCACCAAAGATATTCAAGCATTTGATGTTCATGGTGATGGCTGTCTGAAGACCTATGAGCAAGGCTTCATATTCAACATTGTTATTGGTGCATGGGAAATCAAGTTTAAATGATAAAGGCATTGGAGCCCCTTGTAGTGTGAAAAACATGATTCCCATGCCACCCCCTTGCTCACATTTAGAACCATCAAAAAATAAGGTTATGTCAACCTGTGACTCAGGCTCATCAGAATCTGATGATTCTGAGACATGGAAGACCCCATCATCGGGTAGCTCTATGGTCAGAGGCTGATCATCTTCGAGAGGAGCCTCTACTAGTTGATCGGCGATGACTTGACCTTTGATGGACTTTTTTCCAATGAATTCAATGTCAAACTCCATCAACAACATGATCCATTTTATCGTGCGACTACTGTGATAAGTATGACTCATCATGTACCATAATGGATTCTCCTTAGACACAACATACATCGTATTTCTCAGCATGTAATGGCATAGCTTTTTGGTGGCAAATACCACTGCCAAGCATAGCTTCTCAACGTATGCATAGTTAAGTTCATAACTGACCAAGGTGTGGCTAAGATAATAATTAGCATGTTCTTTATGTAATTCATTTTTTTAGGCTAGCATGGCACCCAGTGCCACCTCGATAGTTGAGATGTATAAATAGAATGACACTCCTGGTCTAGGTGGTGCCAATACTGGCGATGAAGCCAAGTATTGTTTGATGTCATCGAAGGCGGACTGGCACTCGTCATCCCAATGAAATGCTACCCCCTTGTGCAATAATTTATTCATGGGTCGACACTTGTCAGATAACTGTGCTATGAAGCGCTTGATCGACGTGACCTTACCCTGCAAGCTTCTGAGTTGCCTGATGGTGGTTGGGGGAAGCATTTCAAGGATTGCCTTGACTTTATTTGGATCTACCTCGATGCCTCATTTTGAGACTATGAAACCCAAGAGTTTTCCAGATGTGACGCCAAATATGCACTTCTTGGGGTTTAGCCTAACCTTGTGTTCGATGAGGCGATCAAGGATCTTGCATAGGTCATCGAGATGATTTTGGCACAAAAGAGATTTGGCCAACAAATCATCCATATAATCTTCCAAAGTTTTATGCATGTGATCATGGAAGATGTATGTCATAGCGCGTTGGTAAGTGGCGCCAGCATTTTTAAGGCCAAAGGGCATGACCTTATAACAAAATGTCCCCCAAGGCATCGTGAACACCATTTTTAGTTGATCATCGGGATTGATACGAATCTGGTTGTATCCCAAGAAACCATCCATGAGGGAAAGCATTTCGTGGCCTGCTATAGCGTCTACCAATGCATCGATGCTAGGCAAGGGGAAATCATCCTTGGGACTTGCTTTGTTTAAATCTCAAAAATCGGTGCATATGCGAATCCTCCCGTCAGGCTTTTTGATGGGTACCATGTTGGACAGCCATGGTGGGTAATCCACACAGATGACAAACTATGCATCCAACAACTTTTGTAACTCATCTTTGACCATTAAGGCCACTGTTGGGTGCATCTTACGTAGCTTTTGCTTGACTGGATTGACTGTCGGATCAAGCGTTAGATTATGCGTGACTAGTTGTGGGTCTAGCCCCGACATGTCTTTGTAGGACCATGCAAAAACCTCCTTCTTCTCTTTGAGAAGGGCAATGTAATCGACTTGCTCTTTGGGGGATAGACTTACCCCCAGCTTGATGATTTGTGGATTCATTGGATCAGAACCGATGTCCACGTCAATCATTTCTTCGACTAACATGTGGGATCCATCCTCCAACTGGTGTGGAGTTGGGATCAGGTGGATATCATTCACTAAATTTAGATCTACGTTGGGAACGTTGGGTTCCTCTTCAACATGGAAGATATCCTGAGTCTGTCCTGGGGTGAAATGAAACATCTCACCACAAGGCCAGTACTCTGATGGGGATGGTGGTGAGTCAGTGTGATCCCAGTCTATGGCATCTAGGTCTAGATACAATGGTCATGTTGGATCGGTTGGATTGTGGATGGGGGTGGTCAAATCAATGGAGATCATGTTGATGGATTGAATTTGGTCTCCATTACCGTGTGGGTGTTGGTTTAGACATCCTTGGTGATCCTTGTACCCCAGATCTAGCTCTATGGGTACTGGCACAAAAGGATCGGCCCTATGTGTGAATAGAAGGATAGGGTCTGCCCTTGGCACTGGTGGCCCTATAGGGTCTCTAGGTGGGAGGTGCTCCCTGTATGCCCAAAGTGGTGGATGAAGCACTTGGTTTAACTGTGCTTGGTTTAAGTGCCACCTATGCCTTGGTCCCATATTTAAATGTTCAAACATATCATCTATGTCTATGGGGTATTCCTGTTGCCTCATATGGTTGAGATATGCCATCTCAGTCTCATCCTCATAGTCGCTATCGAAGATCCATAGGCCTTCATTGGCTCCTACAACTATGTGCCCCTCTGGTGGGTATAGCCTCCCACTAGGCATTTCTTGATCACTACCCCCCCCCACCCCGGGTGTCGGTGTTGAGAAGATACTTGGATCTTCTTCCTTCGATGGATCACTTGGCCTTATGGCCGGCATGGGAGGCTCATTTTGTTTGAGCATGTTGATTTGGTCCCTTCTGGGTTGTTTCGCTCTCTATGGGAGGGTTGGATTCTCTGGAGGTGGCAATTGCCCGATTGGAACATTAAAGGGGAACATTGCCACGAAGTCCTCCTGATAGTCATCAATGGGTGTTACCTACGAGTGATTGCTATCAGACTCAAAAGGGTCCCAGGGTGCTACCTCATAAGCTGACTCATCTTTAGAAGACCCCCCTTGATTTTGTTCATATCCATTTTGGAGGTTACTTCTTGAACTCTCCCCTTCCTCGATCAAAGGGGAGGGGTTGTTGAGGTCAACAAGGTTTGTTGTTAACAATGGGAGATAATCCCCCAATGTGCATGTTGTGTTGGGATTGGCATATGGATCTTGTGCCAACCCATCCCTATTGCCTAGACCTAGGCCTTGCATGGTTTCTACCAAGATGTCAAGGGGCAAAGGGTGGTTGAACCCTACTCCTGATTTATCATATGGCATCTGGTATCTTGGTTGACAAAGAATGCGCATTCCTTGTTCGTATCTGCCCAATCCATATCCATGCCAATTACATTGGTCTAGGTATTTCAAGGTGAAGTATGGGTTGGACAGATAGTCAACATTCTCAGCAAATGGCTCTTCATCCTCTTCCTCTTGTAGGTAGGGTTCAAGGCCATTCTCGAGGCCCCCATATACAAAGTTGGTCTGATTTTGTGGGTAGCCTAAAGGGACGATGGTGTCGATGGGGAGGTGAGGTTTCCCCATGTCTTGCATGGATTCGAGCATGGGTGTTGCCACAAAGTTCTGCACTAGGTACTCCCCCAGGCCCGTATTGGCCATCTCAATGGTAATCATCGGTGGTTGAGGGGGAGGGAATGGGAGTTCTCCCTGAGTCCACTCCATGTTGGGTGAACCAGGTGTCTCGACTTCCATTCGACTGGGCACCTCTTCGATAGAGATGGTTGAGACTAATGGTGGTACCTCCTCTAGGGGCTTCTTCCCATTGTCCTTCGATATGGCCACCGTAGGTGGCGTCGTTGGTGAAGGAACAGATGATGAAGATGGGCCAGGTTGGTGAGTTGAGGGACTCAACAACGAGGATGTAGGTGGAATCGGACCCTATGTGGATGGATTCAATTGAAATTCCAAATGTGTCGATGGGAGGGTCGATTGTGGCATCAGCTGCACCGCATTGCAAAACTTAAAGGGCTCTAAATCTATTGGGACTACATGTACTTGCCCTTCGTATGTGTACTTGAGGCATTGATGGGCTATCGAAGGGACACACTTCATGTCCCTGATCCAAGGCCGTCCTAGCAAGATATTGTAGGCCATCTCACCCTCAAGGATGTGACACAACGTAGGAATGGTCTTTTGTCCTACTTGGATGGGAAGGACAATTGTGCCAACCATCGAGCATAACGCGTCGTTGAATGCTCGAAGAGTGTAGGTGGATGCCACAATGTGGGATGCTGGCAACTTAAGATGTTTTAATGCCACTGTCATGATTATGTTGTTTGGATGAGCCAGTGTCCACCAACACCCTCTTGAATGGAATCCCGTTGACCCACGCGATGACGTGTAGGGTGGATCCACCATATCACTGATCACCAATTTCAGTTCATCTTCCCTAAAGGTTATGACCGGTTCTGTGCATTGTCTCACATGTCCCACAAAGTTGTTGAAAGAATTGGGTTCGTGGGGCTGTAGCTCAATGGCTTTGAGTATCTCCATTAGAGCCTCCCGATGGGGCGGTGATTGTTGGATGAGCTCATAAATGGAGAGCCTAGCCGACGTGGTCCTTAAAATTTGAGTAAGCTTAGTCTAAATCATGGCCATCGGTCTAGGCAGGGGAGGTTGTGTAGGGTGTTGTGGAGGGTGTGACGTTGATGGAACATCTCCTGTAGCTACAGCGGGTGCAATCATGTTTGGGTATCTTTTGTTTCGTGTCACGATGCTTATCATCCCCACGTATCCTTGCATGGGGCAGTTTTGTGTTACCTCATTCACTTGTAAAGTCTTTTCCTATGCACGTCATGGGTAGGCATGGGGTCTTTGAAGACTTCCATCTATTGGTTGCTCAGTGCTACGGGATTATCTACCACGAGTGTTTTGTTGTCTATCAAGTCCTACACTAAGTTTTTGAATTTCCAACAAGTGAAGATGTCGTGTCCTTTCTGTCGATGGAATCTACAATATAAGTCTTCCCTATAGCCCTTGGGTTTTGGCACGTTGGGGTCTATGGGTCGAATTTTCAACAAGTTTATCAGGTTTGCCGTGAACAAGCGATCAAACAAGGAGTCTCTAGACTCCGTGAATTGTGTGAATTGTCGCTTAGGGTGATGCTGCTGATTTTTCTCTTGTTTGTGATTTTCCTTTTCATAGTTATCAAGAGGAACTACTTGATAATTAGCCTTTGGGGCTATGTCATTTGTGCAGGGTTTGGTATATTTATGGCAACTTGATTGACCATGGCGGGTTTCGATTGCGTGGGCCCAGTTTTAGCATTTTTGGTCCACTCTTTCTTGCATGGCTTGGCAATCTCGTCATCTTGTATTTTGATCTCCTCAATTATCTTGGCTTGCGCCAAGGCTTCTTCGAGGGTGGCATATTGCTGCAGCTACAATAGCATGGAGATCGACCTTATGCAACTCTTTGAAAACATTTGAGTCATGTCGGCCATGGGAGGGAGGTAAGGTAGCTTTGAAAGCAATGTCCTCCATCGATTCCCATAAGCGGCTATGGTCTCATCATCATACTACTTAAGGCCAGCTAGGTCACTTAAGGATGCCTTCTTCTTGGTGTTGAAGGCAAAACGTTCGAGGAACGCATCCACTAGCTGGTCTAGATTATTGATGCTATGCTTCGGCAACTGGGTAAACCAATCCGAGGCAAGGCCTACGAACATGGTTATAAATGTTCTCAGAAGCAATGCATCATTGTCCTGAATGCCAAAGCATTGACTTAGGAACCTTGTTACGTGTTCTTGGGCATCCTCATCCCCTCTAAAAATTGCCAATTGAGGCATTTTGAAGTGGTCGGGGTATGGGGGTGCCAGAACTGAAGGATGCATAGGGTGACTGTGGAGCTGGCATAAGGTAGGCTTTTGGGGCCCCGAAGTCTTGGTCTCCACAGACTCTAAGCGCTCTAGTAGTGCTTTGTATGCATCAGAGGATTTGATTTCCTCTTCTTTGGTTTGTTCCCATTGTGAATTACGAGGAACTTGAGGCCTATGGAGGGGTAGTCGGGTAGCGCCCCCCTACCTTGGTAGGGCATTTCAGCCCGCTCTTCTTCTCGCTCAAATTCCTCATAGGCTTCTTGAGGAGTTTTTGGGTGTGACCTATAAACATGGATGGGTGCCCGAGGAAGATGCCCATCATTGGTTCTAGGAGTGGCCTCCCGCTCAGGTCTAGGAGGTCTTGGAGGCAACGCTTGATAAGGTCGTGGAGACCTGTCCCATACTAAGGGGTTGTGCCTCTCATAAATTTCTATCCTATGCATGCGAGGGGTTGGAATCCTCTCATGCATAGTGTTCTGGAGCAACTCATCTGTCTGGTGCTGAATGCGCTCTTTGTTAAGATGATACAGTTGCTCTAACTATTGCTGATCTTGCCTAAGCTACGTGATTTGTGCTTGGTGGGTGGCATGTTTGGCAAATGCCAAGTTGATTTGTTCCATCGTCCTAGGTCTAGGAGGCCTAGATGCCTCCCCTACATATCTATCTCGGTCATGGTGATCCGAGATCTCTATGGGTCACTTTCCTCTATCGAGGTTAGCAGCATTCACCCGAGGCTCTGGCCTCAATAGGTGATCTTGATAATTAGCAAGTGCAGAGGCGCATTGCTCCCGCACGATGTATTGCTCTTGAGGAATATACTAGTTTTCCTCATGCTCCCTTTCATACATGTGAAAGGGACGGGTGGAGTTGGCTCACCCTGTCTGAAGAGCCTTGCGCTCTAGATTTGGCCTATTAGTTCTAACAGTAATGAGGGGTGGAGGAGGAATGATATAATCATGTGGTCCCTCCTTATGAACCCTATGCTGCTCTAGCACTTCATCACGCAGTGGCCACTCATAATGAGTGTCTAAGGGGGCCTTCCCATGTGTGTACTCCTCCTGAGAGGGTCTGTGTTGAATGGGAGTGCCCCTCAAAGGGGTGCCTCTATAGTCCTTTTTTGTAGTGGCATAGTGTGGACTATGTTGTGGGTCAAGCTACCAAGGTGGTATAACCAAGTCCTTGGGGCTATAATGGAGGTGACTTGTGCCTCCTTGTATACTTTCCATAGCTTCTTCCCGTGATTGGGCTTGGCTATGGGTATACACCATGGTGGTGGTCTTTCTAGAAAGATATGTATATTTTTATCTCCTTTACAAAATTTTTATGCTATACCAAACAAACGGGGACCACACACGCAAAGAAATGATTATCTCATTTACAGATTAAATGTGTGCCCTAGATCTGGTCTAATGTGTTTGATTTTTGTTATGCAAATATTGTAAAGGAAACTTTGTTATTCATGCAAAATGAGGGCTCTTGTATCTCCAAAATGGTCACCCCTTCAATATACCATTGCCAGGCCGTTATACCGAACCTCTCAATATACCCGCCCTTACGTGAGGGAAACTATTGGTACGCGAGAGCAGAATAGTACGTGGAACATAGGCGGTATGAAAGGGGGATCGCTCTATTTTTGACACCTACCATAGAAGACTTATCCTCATGCATGGGGAATCACCCCCATTACACTTGGTCAGCTTTCATCAGGATTTACGTCTAGCAATAGTCACGATCAGGGTATATGTATGCAAAATCCAAGCCAAGGTGGTGATGAAATCCATCGTTGGTCTTGATCAAGTGTTGGGGTATTAAGACCAACTCCTTGATGTTAATTTTATTAGGTGGTGTGTGTGGTTCCTTTTAATTGTATAAAGAAAGAAAACATACAACAAAAGATGATTTTCACTAATGCAATGCTTTAGAGTACATTTTATCTTTCAGAAACCATTAGTAGCAAAAGGAAATCACCAATCCTAACTAGAACTGAAACCTATGATGAGGACTTGCCATTGGTGCAAGTATCATGCAAGCAAACCAGAGAAGAATGCATTCCTAATCAAGTTCCTTCCATTTAATTTACCCTATGTTTTTTATTTTTTTTTTTTATTGCAAGAAAGGAAAACAAACTACTTAACCTTTCTATGCAAGTGTCTGAAAATGAAGCAAAGAAAGCAAAAATTTGCAGAAACAGAAAGTAGAAAAACACAAAGGATGTTCAGAAGGCCTACCTCTTCTCTGTACAAACTAGATGCCTCTGAGTTTCTACTCAAAAAATGCATAGAGTTCTAATCGTCCTGGGGTGGGATGAATAGCAGGTCTGTATTCATCACAGGGTGGGACGAATACGTATTCGTCCCAGGTGGCACGAGTAGCAGTCCAGTGCCCGAATGAATAACACCTGCAAAGAAACCACAAAATTTGGATCAAAAACTTGATCTTAATAGCATGGGATAGGGTCCCACCATGATCACCACTAAAATCTGAATGCAGAATGATGGCGTACCAGATATGATGCAAACAAAATGGATATGGTATAGATGCTAAGTCCTACGAATGCGATGAACAAATGCATGAAGGAAATGACACAGAAATGAGATGTAAGCAAAAAAAGTGGGGCCTATTTTATTAATGTTGCTCTTAATCTGGTTATAATACATCTCCCCCCTCTAGGGCTCATAACGTTTGATACAGTTCGTTACACCAATGGATGGTACGCTTCCAGTGTCTTCCGCATGCCCACATTCAAAATGGGCGGGCCAAACATTGTCACTGCTTGTGTCCATGTGTTTGTCATTCCTTGCTGCCCTCTCGGTGTTCTTGGTGGTGAGATCCTATGCATAGAAAAATAGCAAATAGTTAATAGCATATGCGGATATAGGAAAACATGCAATCCCCAAAGCCTCCGGCTAGTTAATATATAAAAGAATGAAACGATGGTTGAAACATGTCATAATGAATTCAAACTTTGACAAAGGCATGGAGACATCATCAGGGACACATTGCAAAAATAATAGTCAAGAAATCATGCACATATTTCTAATCGCTCCGGGGTGGGATGCTGGGGACTGTCACAAAATGTGCAAAAGTGACCTTGCAAATGTCCTACCCAGAGGCCTCCAAAACTCCTGCAAACTTGGGGTTAGACTAAAAGGGGAATTTTGAGATGACCCAGAAGGTCAGATTTTGCAGATTCTTCCCAGATTGTCCTATATCTGAAGGCACTCCCTGTAGGTTAGTAAACGCATAAAATGATAAAAATAGGGTCAAATCATGTCAGAAAGCAATGAAACTTGGACAACAGCATAAGTACATCAGATACAACATAATGCAAAAATAACAATAAAGAAATCATGCACAGATTTCTAATCGCTCTAGGGTGGGGCGATTAGGACTGCAATAGTGCGGGGGCACCCAGGGCAGGACGCCCACCGTTTGGGGCTTAGTTTTGGCACCAATCCAAGTGGGATGGGTCCAAAACATCCTAGGGGGTTGTGTCAATGAGTTTGGTGTGGGATTGTGGCCGATTTCTTGGGTTTTGGGTCTAGATTGCATTCCTAGTGTTCACCCGATAACCTCTCTTCCAAAAGAGAAATTAGGGATGTAGGAAGCACAAAGAGGAATGGGGGTATAGTTCGGCAGCACTTCATTGCTCCAAATGCTCCCACTCTATTCTTCTTTTGGGGTGAGGAGGCTCACATTTTTATAGACCTCAGGGTCTCCTTTGCATGCGCATGCGAGGGCGCCACTTGGCTCACCATGCCCTTTTGGGGGAGAGAAGATTCCTCCCTGATTTAGGACCTCCATGATCAGGGCATGCTTGAATGAAGTCCCTCTCTCTGATTTGAAACCGTTCCTCACAATTGCATGCCTTGAAGGTGAAGTTGGGTGGCGGATCTGGGCTGCCATTTGTCAAGGCTTGACTTTTTTCTAGTCAAACCTGCTAATCGTCCCACCCTGGAGCGATTGCTGCTAATCATCCCGAGGTGGGGCGAATAGGATTCTAATCATCCCAGGGTGGGACGAATAGGGAGAAAAATGCTTAAAAGGTGCCAAATTGACCTCTGACCTTCCAAAACTGATTTGGGAGTGGTTAGGACCACTGTTTAACCTCTAGAGGCTGCCCTAGGGGGTATGTATGCCAATTCGGTCAGTGCTTGTAGTCACATAATCGGATTGGTGCTGTTTTGGTGTCTACAGATACCTTGAACACCCCCAAGTGGGTTTATGGGTATATTGTGACCTATGGAGAAGGTGTGATACCTTGAACACCTCCAAGTTGGTTGATTATTATTTTATTGAGTAAGCGTTGTGCTTGATTGGTGGGAAAGGTGTGATACCTAAAACAATCTAGGTTGATGATTGAATGTGATTTATGGGGAAGGTGTGATACCTTGAGAACATCCAAACTAAATGAAAAGGGGTATTTAACAACAATTTATAACCACCATTAAAGACCTTTAAGGGTGGTTATTTAGCCATCGTCTATGAGGGCATCATAAAATTTTTGCATCATACGATAATGGCTAAAAACAACCTCAAAAAACCACCCTCTTAGGGCTACAAGGGAGGTTCTAAACCTCCCTCTAAGGATTAATACCTCTTATGGCTAAGAGGGTGGTTTAAAACTTCCCTCTTAGACCCTAAGAGGGCAATTTAAAACCACCCTCTTAGACCTAAGAGGGCGGTTTAAAATCACCCTCTTAGGGTCTCACCTAAAAAAAATATAAATTACGTAGGAAAAGCAAAGCCAAGCTTTGGCAGCTTTGGAAATGACATGCATAATAACAATTTTTGTGTTCATAAATCACATCTTAATTTCATTTCATATTAGAAATAAATATATTAAAATAAATTGAAGTTACTTTTCAAATGTGCTCATTTTTTGTAGTGATAACTAAAAGTTAAATCAAACATTTATGATAGTATTATAAAAAATTCATGCTTAAATGTGAAATTTAAAGCAACACAAGTAATGATTTATTAGCCCAAGAATTCTAATTGAAAATATGTCACATGCAAACAATGGTCTTGTAACAACACATTGCATACATATCAGATGTTGTACTTAGTATGGCACTGAGAGGGGGGGTGAATCAGTGTAGCATTCCAAGACATGAATTAACAGCTCTAAAAATTGTAGCAGATAAAATTTATAAACAGATATAATAAGTACCGCAAGAGAACATCACACAACACAGATTTTTAACGAGGTTCACCAAAATGGCTACTCCTCAAAAAGAATGGCTGCTTGGACTCCCATCCAAATCCAGCCTCTTGCAAAGCACCAACTTTACAATTTGTTTACCAAGCACCAACTGGAAGGAGCACCCACCCCTTATTTATCTCGCATCAACAGAAAGGAGCACCAACCCCTAATTTGCCAGCACCAATTGGACTTCAATAGCACCAACTGGACTTCAATTTTGAATAAAAATGTTTGACATATACCTTTGTTATTGCAAGACTCTAACTGGTCTACATCACCTTTGCAATCTCTGCGCACTCTGCTCTCTCTTGCATAATCACTTCACATAGTCTGCTGCACCGCTACAGCCAAACTTTGCAATCAACTTTTCCCTTCGCGCTCTCTGCACACTCTGCTTTCTCTGCGCACACGCTTCGCACACTCTATGTCGTTTCACATTCTGCTCTCTGTGCGTATTCACAATCGAACTTCGAACAACTCGACATGACCAGCTCACATTACACACTTCGCTATCATTTTGCCAGCTCTGCGCTATCTGCGCTTTTACAGCCGCATATCGCACACGATACTCACACACACCGCATTTTCTCAAACTCGAAGTAGCCCTCCTTTTATAGAAGAAATTTTAGGAACAAACCCTAAAGAACGTCGACTGAGAAACCCTAGAATTTGTCGGCTGCCAAACCCTAAAATTCATCGGCTGTAACCCTAAGAATTTGTCGCTAAACCCTAGAAATTGTTTGCTACAAAACCCTAAAATCTGTCGGCCCAGATTTAACTTTGTCGGCCTCAAACTCTTCTGCCACCTTTGACACCTTCCTGTAGCTTACTGTCGTGAAATAATAACATGTCACGATATCACGACACTTTTTGTAGCCGTACGCCTTCTTGTCCTTGTCGTGAAATCGTGACCATTTTGGCCTTTGATAGCTTTGCCACCGTTCTTGTCATGAAATCATGACACTTCGAGCTTTTGTTGATGTCATCCTCATTCTTGTCGTGAAATCATGACGCTTTCGGCTTCCGAGGCTTTTCTTGCACCCTGTCATGAAATCGTGACACTTTCAACTTTCACTGACGTCATCCTCATTCTTGTCATGAAATCGCGACGCTTTCGGCTTCTAGAGGCTTTTCTGCACCGTCGCGAAATCGTGACACTTTCAATTTTGTTGACGTCATCCTCATCTTTGTCATGAAATCGCGACGCTTTGACTTCCGTACATTCTTGCTTCATGTAGTAGCGAAATCGCTACAACTTTGTGCCTTGTGCTTTTGACTTGTAGCATAATCGCTACACCTTTGAGTTTCTTTTGACTTGTAGCGAAATCGCTACACCTTTGTGTTGTGCACTTTTGACTTGTAGCGAAATCGCTACACTTTGAGTTCTGCATTTTTGACTTGTAGCGAAATCGCTACACCTATGCGTCTTGCATTTCGACTTGTAGCGAAATCGCTACAACTTTTCACTTAACACTTTCTCCCTACTTCGGCCAGTGAAAATTCAACATGTAGCGAAATCGCTACAACTTTTCAACTTAACGCTTTCTCCTTGCTTCGGCCAGAAATTTCAACATGTAGCGAAATCGCTACAGTTTCTCGACTTAGCTTCTTGGCCTCCAACATGTCATGAAATCATGACAGTTTGCCTTGCGCCTTCTCTCTCCTCATTTTTGTCATGAAATCATGACATTTTCGGCTGTGCCTTCTCTCTCCTCATTTTTGTCATGAAATCATGACATTTTCATCGTGCCTTCTCTCTCCTCATTTTTGTCATGAAATCATGACATTTTCAGCTGTGCCTTCTCTCTCCTCATTTTTGTCATGAAATCATGACATTTTTTGTGCCTTCTCTCTCCTCCGACTTGTCATGAAATCGTGACAAAAAACATGTCGCGATATCGCGACAGTTTTCTTACTTGTCTTTTTCTTCGAATGTTTGAAACTAGGCCACTTCTTTCTTCCTAAAAACTTGTTGTACATGATCTGACTAACTTTTGAACTTCTATCCTCTCGCATCCGAATGACTTCTGAACTCGCTCGTCCATTGCATCATTAGATCTAACCGACCGTATTGACAACAATGACAATACTCCCGCAACACCTTGCTCAACACCGAACTCCTATCCATTGTACTTTGGCTGCACCTTGTCGTTCAATAAACTCTTGTCCATTGCATCAATAAATCTGTCTGACTGTGTTGACAACAATGACAATACTATTTGTTGCACCTTGCTCAACAATCTCCCCCTTTGGAATTGTTGGCAACACATGTGCAATTTTCTTGTAAATCTTCTCCCCCTTTGACAATAATACCAAAGGGCTGCTGCAGACTCCCCCTGAGTCTATGCACAACATTCTTAGACACAAATTATTACAATTAGCAAATATTCCAAGCATGAACAAGAAGAAAAACAAATACACAAATGCTCCCCCTGAGAATGTGATCCCAAGCTAGTCACTTCTTGGGAATTTTAACCACTCAACCAATCTGCCTTCCCGATAAAATGCACCTCCACTGGTAAACTTCTAGTTATCTACACATCCTGCCTAATCTGCATCTTTAGGATACCATAACCCATACTCCATAGTACCCTTGTAATATTATAGAAGACTCTGTCTCTTTGCTGCACTGACTGGTGGACCTCTTCTTCACTTGAAGAATCCTCACTCCGATCTAACTTCAGCTGTGTTGGATGCCAGAATTTCTATCCATTGAAACTCTGTATTCTGTACTCTGTCACCTTCAATGCTCAGTCAATAGGCTCACTAAGAACCTGCTCAATAGGCTCACACAGAACCTGCTTAACAAGCTCACCAAGGAACTTGCCCAAATCTGCTCTTGCCAAGCTCTCTAAAAACTTGTCCAAAACTTCTCTAGCAATTTGTCCCAGCATTGTCCTCAAAATATTTCCCAAAGACCTTCTTCAAAGGCTCAATCAAACATGCTCAAGTGGTACTCAAGATAAGCTCAACAAAGAATGATAGTCTGAAATTAAATCCACTTCATAGAAGCATACAAAAGATTGTTAGAGACTTAATATCTTCTATTCTCAAATCTCAATCTCAACTCAAATCAAGAAAAGTTTATTTTATGGGACTTGAACAACCACATGCAATCAATCACTTGACTATGCTCAATTATCTTTACTCAACCAATCATCTCTCACACAACCCTAGTCCAAGAATGTATCAACCAACTCTTGTTCAATACTGTACCAACACTGCAGTATTACTGTCAACTCTGTGCATGCATAAAATACTGTACCTCAACACAAATCAGATCCGTTTTTACATTTGCAGCTTTGTCTAAGTTTTCTACAGTCAACGCTGGTCACCCCTTACTTTCAACTGTGCAAATCTGGAGAAGACATTCTGTCAAACACTTCACGACCAACCTTTCATCTCTTTACTCAGCTTTATACTTCTTAACCTCGGATTGGCATTTTATTAACAGTTAAAACGAAACTGTCTGAGAATTAAATAATTCCACCAAGGCACCATGAAAGTTCTAACAATCTTTACATCAATGAATGAAACAGATACATGCTTCTTTTATCGAAACATAAATACGTAGCTAGAGCAAAAATTCTTCCACTAATCAAATTATCTGAACTGTTACATTTCATGGCTTCGAACAGTTATAGTAAGAACCATCAACAGTACAACAATGACATACAACAATACTAGAAATGGTGGCGACTCTCCATTTAATCTCCAGCCTTCATGGCACTTCCACAAACAACTATATGAACTGAAATAAATTTAAACAACTATAGTGCAACTCCTCCTTACTGCTTGCCTTTCATCCTCATGTTAACCCAACAAACATATAAGAGCAATAAAATAAAACCTTTTTCAAAATGCTCCCCCTGAGGATGTGTTACCTGGAGTTGCTTAGTGCAGTAGAAGAGCAGTCTCCTTTAGTTCAAGGAGACACGATTTCCTCTCTTCTTTCTTTCTCCAGACTTTCTTGACCTCGGGCTTGGATTTTTCACCTGCATCCCTATTTTGCATCATTGCGTGAACTCGAATATCTCTCTGGTGTGGTTGTCTCTTATGCATCCATGATGAATGATTATTTTCCTTTCTTCTATGAACCTGATTTATTTCCTGTCTGTGTTGTGTTCTTTGCGTCTTATGAAATCTACTGTTTTGCCTTAGATTTGATACATAAGCGCTTGGACAAAACCTTGCTATGTGCCCATGACCATTGCATTGAAAACATTGTACAAAGTGTTCACTCAGATATGCAGATGTATTTCGACCAGGATAACTCTTTGATTTATTATTTAATCCACAATAAGTTGCCTTGTGACCATACTGGTTACATCTGAAACAATAGCCATTAAAAGTGTTAGTATGAAAAGAGTGAGAGTGGTAGAACCTCTTTTGTTGTGGCTGCTTTGCTGTAAATCTCCTTTGATATTTTCTTTCTTTTGAAGATACAGCTTTAACCTTTTCTTGCTCGGACCCTTCAATAGTGAACTTCTTCTTCTCTACAGAATTGGAAGATAAAGGTTGTTCAGCTTCATATCCAAGACCATGCTTAACCGTGGAGCTTCTCTGATGACTTATCATTTTATCTAGCAATTCTGTGCTCTTCTCGAATTTAAGATTTGTATTGGCCTCTTCTAGTTGTTTCTTCAATGAAACAATCTCTTCTTCTTGTTTGCGGCAAATAATCTCTTTCTCATTGATCTGCGACTTGAGAGTTTCCTCAATCCTTTTAGACTCTTCTACTTGCAGCTTTAGATTACTAACTACTTTGTTAGAATCCTCTTCATGTTTGTTACACACATTGACTTTATCATTCAACTGTGACTTCAAGTCTTCTTCTATTTTCTTGGCCTTTTGGAATTGTAAGAACAGATTTTCAATCTCATCCCCATATTCTTCCAATTTCTTGGACAGTCTTTTGTTCTTTTTCTTTTCTATACTCAACTCTTCAAGAGCAGAGATCAACTCACCTTCCCAGTCTACTTCAGCATTGAGGTTTTTATTATCTGCTTCAGTGTTCACTCCTTCTGCCTTTTCTCGGTTCAATTTCCTCTACCACATAAACCGAAACTGGCTGAGATGTCTTTTTGAAGGAGGTTCTATTCTTCTTACTTGGAGCTGTAATTTGATCTTCATTCCAATTTACTTCGCATTCATTTCTTCTTTATTACATTCCTGTTCTGATTCTATTTCTTCTTCATCTTCACTGCTACTAAACCCATGACACTGACGTTCATTATGCCCGAGTTGATCAAAACATTCTGAACCTTGAGAACCTCGCATTATGACCGAGTTGACTCTTGGCCTTTTCTCCATTGTTTGATTCATCTCTTGAATCTACAACAATAATGAATTTATATTTATTTTCTTTTATGACCCCGTGTGATCTTTTCTTCTTGTGTCTCATGGTTCCATTCTTGCCTTTCTTTGCCATTAGAGTATTAATCCAAGATCAACCCTAGCTGATTTAGCCTTTAAAGGGAACTTGGCTCTGATACCAATTGTTGTACTTAGTATGGCACTGAGAGGGGGGGGTGAATCAGTGTAGCATTCCAAGACATGAATTAACAGCTCTAAAAATTGCAGCAGATAAAACTTATAAACAGATATAATAAGTACCGCAAGAGAACATCACACAACACAGATTTTTAACGAGGTTCACCAAAATGGCTACTCCTCAAAAAGAATGGCTGCTTGGACTCCCATCCAAATCCAGCCTCTTGCAAAGCACCAACTTTACAATTTGTTTACCAAAGACCAACCGGAAGGAGCACCCACCCCTTATTTATCTCGCATCAACAGAATGGAGCACCAACCCCTAATTTGCCAACACCAACCGGACTTCAATTTTGAATAAAAATGTTTGACATATACCTTTGTTATTGCAAGACTCTAACTGGTCTACATCACCTTTGCAATCTCTGCGCACTCTGCTCTCTCTTGCGCAATCACTTCACATAGTCTGCTACACCGCTACAGCCAAACTTTGCAATCAACTTTTCCCTTCGTGCTCTCTGCACACTCTGCTTTCTCTGCGCACACGCTTCGCACACTCTGTGTCGTTTCACATTCTGCTCTCTGTGCGTATTCACAATCGAACTTCGAACAACTCGACATGACCAGCTCACATTACACACTTCGCTATCATTTTGCCAGCTCTACGCTATCTACGCTTTTACAGCCGCATATCGCACACGATACTCACACACACCGCATATTTTCAAACTCGAAGTAGCCCTCCTTTTATAGAAGAAATTTCAGGAACAAACCCTAAAGAACGTCGGCTGAGAAACCCTAGAAATTGTCGGCTCCAAACCCTAAAATTCATCGACTGTAACCCTAAGAATGTCGGCTGCAAACCCTAGAAATTGTTTGCTAAAACCCTAAAATTTATCGACTCAGATTTAACTTTGTCGGCCTCAAACCTCTACCACCTTTGTCACCTTCTTGTAGCTTATTTTCGTGAAATAATAACATGTCACGATATCGCGACACTTTTTGTAGTCGTACACCTTCTTGTCCTTGCTATCGCGAAATCATGACCATTTTGGCCTTTGATAGCTTTGCCACCGTTCTTGTCATGAAATCGTGACACTTCAAACTTTTGCTGACGTCATCCTCATTCTTGTCGTGAAATCATGACGCTTTCGACTTCCAGCAGCTTTTCTTGCACCCTGTCATGAAATCGTGACACTTTCAATTTTCGACGTCATCCTCACTTTGTCATGAAATCGTGACGCTTTCGACTTCAGGCTTTTCTTGCAACCTCGTGAAATCGTGACACTTTCAATTTTTGCTGACGTCATCCTCATCTTTGTCATGAAATCGTGACGCTTTCTTCGTACATTCTTGCTTCATGCAGTAGCGAAATCGCTACAACTTTGTGCCTTGTGCTTTTGACTTGTAGCATAATCGCTACATCTTTGAGTTCTATTTTGACTTGTAGCGAAATCGCTACACCTTCGTGTTGTGCACTTTTGACTCGTAGCGAAATCGCTACACTTTTGAGTTCTGCATTTTTGACTTGTAGCGAAATCGCTACACCTTTGCTTTGCATTTTGACTTGTAGCAAAATCGCTACAATTTTTCACTTAACACTTTCTCCTTGCTTCGGCCAAAATTCAACATGTAGCGAAATCGCTACAACTTTTCAACTTAACGCTTTCTCCTTGCTTTGGCAACGAAATTTCAACATGTAGCGAAATCGCTACAGTTTCTCGACTTAGCTTCTTGGCCTCCAACATGTCACGAAATCGTGACAGCTTTGCCTTGCGCCTTCTCTCTCCTCATTTTTGTCATGAAATCATGACATTTTCAGCTGTGCCTTCTCTCTCCTCATTTTTGTCATGAAATCATGACATTTCTGACTGCGCCTTCTCTCTCCTCATTTTTGTCATGAAATCATGACATTTTCAGCTGCGCCTTCTCTCTCCTCATTTTTGTCATGAAATCATGACATTTCCTACTGTGCCTTCTCTCTCCTCCGACTTGTCGCGAAATCACGATAGAAAACATGTCGCGATATCGCGACAATTTTCTTACTTGTCTTTTTCTTCGAATTTTTGAAACTGGGCCACTTCTTTCTTCCCGAAAACTTGCCTTGTACATGATCCGACTAACTTTTGAACTTCTATCCTCTCGCATCCGAATGACTTCTGAACTCGCTCGTCCATTGCATCATTAGATCTAACCGACCGTATTGACAACAATGACAATACTCCCGCAACACCTTGCTCAACACCGAACTCCTATCCATTGTACTTTGGCTGCACCTTGCTGTTCAATAAACTCTTGTCCATTGCATCAATAAATATGTCTGACTGTGTTGACAACAATGACAATACTGTTTGCTGCACCTTGCTCAACATCAGAGACACACTTAATGCAAGATAAAATAATCCACTATATTTACCATACACCAAACTAGCAATAAGCCCACTACAGACAACACTAATACAATGTTGTTTATAGGAAGTTAATACAATGATGTTAACAATAGTAAGGGATCTTATAAAAAATTAATATAATGTTGATAGAGTGAGGAATTCCATCTATTGTAACAATATGTTGTATTACATAACAATGAAATATTGAGTGCAAGGCAAGATGACCTACTATACCCACAACACACCAAGACAATATATCCACTACATTCATTCACCATATTACAATCTAGTGGTTGATTAGAGTGAGAAATTCTATAAGCATGATTAAGAATTTGCATTATTGCTAGTCCATTAAAATTCTATGGAATATAGAACTCATGAAATATTAGTCTCACTTTTTTAAGCAAGGAGATTAAAAATAGTAATAACTATATATCTCACAATATTTAATAATTATAATAACTATATATCTCACAATATTTATTTTCTATCCCCACATCCCACACCTGGCACAATGAACCATATCAAAAGATAATGAAGTATATGGAAGTTGTCTAGAAATAAAATATCCCAACATTAAGGAATACCCATCTCAAGAGCTAACTAAAATTGACTACCATAAACCTCATAAGAAGTGATGCACATGGTTAAAAATTGTTTAGAAAAGATATGAGTCCCAAAACTACCAAAACCACAACCAATATCCAATACAGTGTGAACTTGCAAGGACTAATATTGGTTAAAAAGGTTTTATATCAAGGGATTTTATCACATTTAGGATTTAAAGGAGATGATTTAGGATTTTATCACATTTATTATTATTATTATCAAGGTGCGCCTCATAGAAGGGTGTTTTGGCATGTTATTAGGATCTCTATTCTTTTCAAAATTTGGAAGGATAGATGCAGCTTGGTTTTCAAAAATTAGGAGGCCCCTATTGATGCTACTATTGGCAGAGCAACTAGTTTTGTTTTTGGTCAAATTAAGGTTTTTAGGGATAAAATTTTGAAAGACTGCCTTAGAATAGATAAAAGTGCTAGATATGATTGCTTGCTTTTATTTTGCAAGCTGATGTAATAGGTCTCTATTTTCTACTAATGTATTTTTTATCCTTTATTTAATATGAAGTATTTATTCAAAAAAAAATATATTTTAGATTATAAGGATAAATATGAAAAGTATAAACAAGGGTAAAAATATTTTTTAAATGTACAAATTTACAAAATCTATAGATTTGACAAAACTGATCATTAAAACAAAATTATGCTCCCAACATGCAAAAGGAACCTCCATAGATGAAGATATTTGTTTACAAACTCAATTCAATGCAACAAGAGCAACAAACCTAAAGTAAATGAAGAATTTATTTAGTTGTACAACTCCACTTTATTTTGGTTAGTGAACTTTAAACACTCATGATGAAATGGGGAGTCATATGTCAGTTAACCAAATAACTAAATTCATTTACAGAATGAAAGCATTATCTATACTTAAAACTTCCAAGGTGTTGTGTATCTAACAAAACCAATATTTACTATGATTATTGAGGAAATTTAAAACAAAAGTGGAACATAAAGCAAATAGACCATAACAGAAAAGGTCAAAAATGAGTGTTCATAAAAAATAATACAGAATATATTAGATGGAATAAATGGCCAACTTGGTAAATGCTTGTAATCAATCATGACTAGCTTGGAAAATTTAAGAGCAGTTAGATAAATCCATAGGTTCAAACAATTCCCTGGCTTCCTTCTTTGAGGTAAAAGGTGATAATTCAAAGAGTTACGAAGTGAGACATTTTACTACCTCCAAAGACAACACAAGTATTATGAGAAGGGAGAGGAAAAAAAATTGTTAGGCAGAAGTAAAACAAACACACAAACACACATCCAACAGTTTGCTTTTACCTTGCATTTAGCATTATTATTAGTAGAAAGTTATCAAATAAAATCATCTTCACAATGTAGAAGGAAATGATCGAAGCACTTACACCAGCTTGAATGAATTCTGACTCATTATGTAGCCCAATCATCTCTGCAATTTGATGTGAATAATCCTCAACTCCATCCACCACCAATGCATCTTCAGAGTGAAAAGATATCTGACTATCCTCGAGCAACATTAATCTTAAACACAACAATTTTTTAAGTGTAAGAATATTTGTAAATTGCACAAAAAAAAACCTTTATAATAATAATAAATGTGATAAAATCCTATGGCACACCTATCTGCCTTCACTTTATGTAAGTGGAAGGTGACATCTAATATGAATAATGACATTAAAATTCATTGAGCATCAGATGTGTTATTAGGTAGAATCTAATTATTATGTGTAAAATTCCTATCAAAACCAAACTATAAATAGAATTGATTATTTTGTCCTTGTGGATATGGAATCCTAACTAAAATACCAATTTGGGCTGTTAATCAAAATAACCACTTTCATTATTTATTCACGCATGTTCATAGAGGAACTATAGACTTTCTATAGTGCAAAGACACTAAAAAGAGGAGCTATTGACCCCCTTCATCACTTAGGTTGTGCATTGAAGTGGATCAAATTTCTTAATTGAATATATGCTACCTATAAAAACTTAGCATTTATTAAAAACAAGCATCACATAAACCCAACCAAAAATCAGATAATGCTTACCACATCCTAGTGGATCAAATTTCTTCATTGAATATATGCTACCTATAAAAAATTATAATTTATTAACAAGCATCACATAAACCCAACCAAAAATCAGATAATACTTATCACACCCCACACCCCACTCAAGATGACACACAACAAAATAGTGAGTAACCAACCATACATATATATAGGTAGAAAGGGTTCATACTCACATATGTTATGAAACCAAATTTGATAGCCATAATTGCAAACCCATGTGGAAGTATTTCCACAAAGCTTCTCCCTACTAAAGCATAAAATACTACAACTGGGATGATGATCCCAAACAATATTGAAATCAACATCCTCAAGCTATTGCGTGCTAATATCAACCTTCTACCCAATAGAATCACCTAGAAAAAACCAACCATACAAACAATAGGTAAATATTCGCTATATCCTTACTGTAAAAGCTCTACAAGGTTATTATTAGTGTACAATTGAAATAAAAATTTAATTTTTCTCAAACCTTTTGATCATGTTGAATCCATATATACATAAACACATAATAAATTAATAGCATTTTTAATAAAAATCCTCTATATAATACCTCAAAAACTACTTTACTGTTTTACCCCTGCATTATAACTATTGCATTGTTCTCACTTTTTGGGCTACTTGAATAACAACAGGAGCTATGAAATTAGCTAAAATTTTGAGTTGATAAGTCTCTATATAGACACCAATATGGATGTAGGATGTCACTAGAGTTTGATGTTGTGCTATAACTGCTATGTATATAGGAGTTTTCTTATATATTAAAAAAATAATTTTATCATTTATGATAAACTAGAAAAAAATAAGAACTATAATATACTTGTAAAAATATAAAAAGATATAGCAATGTAAGTGTAGAGGGGGAAACCACCCTATCGCGTACAATTCCAAAACAAGGTTGGATCCACAAAGAGAGAATAAAAAAATTATGGGGTAAACCGTGGGGGCTACGTTGTTCTCTACACTCGATGCTAGGGGGAAGGGTTCACCAGGAATGACTTTAAGGACTTGCTCCAAATCCACAAGAATTTTAGGAATGTTTGATGTATTCGATTCAAGATAAAAGCAGAAATATAGAATGCAGGAATACAAGTGCTAACCCTAGAATGATTCTTTCTTTGAATGCTTCTCTAACCCAGGGTTCTAAGCAAACAACCTTTAAGCAAGGGCTCAAGAAGAGATGTACAAAGAAAAATTAACCCTAAGTGCACACTATATGTTGTTTATATTTCAAATGCCTAGAAATCAATTAGATGTATTTTTATTAAATAAGATCTAGGTTTATAACAAAAATAAAAAGCACTCAAAAAATAGCCTAAAAACTAATCAAAATACTTAGCTTATCCGGTGGTTGATCCTTGCTTTAATTCCTTTGTTCAATGCTATCAATAATACATGTTCCTACAAGCTAACTCACTAAACACTTGAAAATGGAATTATTGTTAGGGGGTCTTCTTAGGTTATTGTACAATAGTGCTTGGAGGTGCAAAAGTCAAGCCCCCTAGGTCCTTTTATCTGACCTTTGATAATTAAAAGTAGAAATTGACCTTTGGAGGAAAACAAACATTAATGCAGTACAAGAAAACATAATGCAAAAAATCATAGAATAGAATATGCCACTATGATCTAGATGTAATTTAGAATACAATGGTGAAAATAGAGATAGTTGGTTACCCCCAGATTGATCTTAGGTGAAATCACACCTCGTAATGGGTGACCATGATAACGCCAGGTGAAGTCACACCCCATCAAGGACCAAGCATGATTTGACAGAAGTGAGAAGAAACATATCAAAAAGAAGTAAAATAATTAAATCAAGATGCAACAAATGAAATAAAATGTGTAGTAGAATTTTTTCACCTAGAAGAGAGTGAGGAAGCAAGCATAAAGGTTTTAGATCTTCTGAGTAGTCGATCTTTCCTTAAGGCTTCAACAAGAATCCACCAAGAGCGAAGAAGAACGATCTGATGCAACATATAATGAAACTCCAAACTTCAAAGTCTCTTGTAAGAAGAAAAGAAGAAGAATGTAGATAAAAATAAAATACTTCATAAGAAATCAAGTGCAAGCAATAAAATCATCAAGTGTCGATTATGTGAGCATGTGTTAACTTGTGTATGAAAAGTGAATTCAAATCGTCCTTATATAACATATTTGAATGTGGAAAGAGCAGGAAAACCAAGGAGGGCCGATGTAAAATATGCCAACCCTAAACAATTAGGATTTTTATGTGTCAAACCCTAAAAAGGTGAAATTGCATCCCATCTGGGCTGACTGCGATATCGTAATGTGAAGTCACGTCCTGTTAAGGATTGGGTGCAATTTTTCATAGAGAGAGAAAATAAGTAAAATAGGGGAAGAAAGCCTTGTCCTTGCCCTAGATAATTCTAAGGGGTCCTCCAAAGGGCTTAGGGAAGATTACCCACTGAAGTGGGTCAATTTTTCGTGTCTACATTTTACCCCCTCTTTGAAACATTTAAGGCCAAGTAAATGCATCAAAGAAAATGTAGATCTCTATAGACAGAAAGTAGCAAGCATAGAAAAGAAGTGACCATGTTTAGGAAAAAGAGTGAGACATTACTATCATTAATTCCTCTATGGATAGGGTGCCCCCTCAAGTTTTTAAAGGAAAGTAAATTCCTTAAGAAACTCAAAAAGGTAAAGAAAGAAAGAGCAAAACACAAAAAAAAACAAGGTAAACAAAAAACAATAGAGAAAATATTACTGGGCACCTTATGAATCTAATGCAGCTAGCATGAAATGCATGGAATGAATAGAAGAAAGGGAAAGAAAGAATAAGGGAAGGGAAGAAGAAGAACAAGAAAAAGACGAACGAGAATCCAAAGGTCAACCATAGAAAATGAGAGAAACTGATCAAGAACCCTGAATGAAGGATGTTATGCCCACAGGAAAGGTCCAAATGTGTAGTGAAAATTTTCTAGGGGTGTAGTACTCGCTAGTGGATAGATGGGTAAAATATGGAGCATAACCCACTATGGGTGATTGCTCAGATGATAAAGCAATGGAGCGTAACCCACTATGAATGATTGCTCACTAGTGACTATTATGGGGTTATTACCCACTAGGATGTATGCTGAGGTCTACTAAAATGGCCACAAATATTATCCTATAATGGGTGTTGAGCCCATTGAGTCAAAAGAAGTGTAACCCAATAGGGGAATACACAATTATTGATGTGAATGATGTATTAGGAACTACTACCCACTAGGGGTGTGTAAAAATGTATATAGACCATTCAATATGAGTATAAAATAATGTGAGTGTGTGCATGTGCTAGAAGAAATAAAAGGAAGAAATATGAGGAGCAAAGCACCGTGCATGTGTCCTCCCAGCTTTAAGTTTCAGCTATTGAAAAATCAAGAGGGAGGAAATATGCAAACAAAGGAGAGAAGAATGTAGATCCTTATCTATAGAAAGAAGACAAAGGAAAATAAGAATCACATAAAAGATAAGGACATACTAAAAGAGGATTGCATTCCTTGAATTTGGAGAGAGGTGATGATCATTGTAAAAATTTTCAAAGTCAAGGGCCACAAGAAGAAGGTAAAAGAGAAGAAAAGAGCAAAAGAAGATGAGAAGGGATGAAAAATGCATGGGCCCTAGGTTGGGATTTTGCTAGGCATTAGAGTCCTAGTGAGAGAGTGTAAATGCATGTGAGATACGATCTAACTAGGTGTCATCACGTGCCATTGTTGCAAATCCCCAAAAAAATATATGAACAAGCAATCATGAGCAAACAATAATGCATTATGACAAGAAGAAGTGCAAGAAAACTAAATGTTAGGTAATCATGCAAAGTATGACAAGTAGTCATGCAATATGATCAAGCAACAATGCAATATGATCTAGGCTAAATACAAAATGTAAATGTAGATAATAAATCAAGCATAATATCTTTTTAAATGTATTATATTCATAGGTTATTTTAGTTCTTTACCATCCAAAGAAGCCAAAAAATAGGTACCTGAGCCAAACTTGGCCATTATGACAAAGGACCCTAACCAATTGGGTTGGAACTTACCTCGAATATTAGTATGAGTATTAGTATTATTATGGTTTTCTTTGAGGACAAGGTTCCCAACCTCAAAATAATGACTGCGAACTTTCTTAGAATAAGATCATCAGAGCCTATCCTTATAAGCTTTCAAATGCTTGAAGGTATGCTTGAAGGTATGGATGCACTTTTCATATAATAAATCCAACTGGTGCAAATGGTCTGCATGATACTCATCATCGACCTAGGTATCTTGTAACAAAGTGTGCAATGAAGGAACCTCAAGCTCAAAAGGAAACACTGCCTCAGATCCATATACCAAGACATATAATGAGGCCACTATGGGAGTACACAAACTAGTACGATAGGCCCATGAGATAGGATAAAGCTAGATATGCTAGTCACGATTTGTCTTATTATCCAACTTATTCAAAATATTGATCAAGGACATGTTGGATGCTTTGAATTACCCATTACCGTGAGGGTAATAAGAAGTTGACCACCTATGCTGAATCTTGTACTTAGCACAAAGGTTACGAACATCCTTATTCTTGAATGAAGTGCCATTGTCAAAAACAATCACTAGAGAAATCCCAAACCTAAAAAGAATCTGGTTGAAGATGAAATTAGAAACTTGAGTTCTAGTCACCATAGCTAGAGGCATGGATTTAACACATTTAGTGAAATACTCAGTCATAGTAATGATAAACTTGTGACCATCATATGACACTAGATTAACCTTCTCAATAATGTCCAATATCCACATGGAAAATGGCCAAGAAGAGATAACTTGAAGGTCTTGAGAAGAAGCATGAACAATATGATCATGGCGTTGACACTTGTTACAACATCGAACATAATCACATGCATATTTCTCCATGGAATGCAAATAACACCCCATCTGAAGGAGTTTCTTGGAAATAGCATTGTCGCTAAAATGACCCCTGTATGAACCTTTGTGAGCATCACTAAGAGAAAATCAAGTTTTATTGGAGTTAAGGTATCGTAAGAGGATGCCTTCACAAGAACATCAAAACAAAGTATTATTGATTATGATGAATCGACACACTCTCTTGCATAAAGTATTACGCTGATTATGATCTAAACCATCAGGAATCGAACCATCCTTAAGGAAACTAAAGTTGTCGTTATACCATGGCTCAAATGGGGAAGCTCTAATTGTCAAACAATCTAATGAGACAAGATAAGAACCAAGCGATGCAGGTTCCCTAATTTTTCTAATGATAATTGATGCTTGATCATATTCTAACTTAAGAGGGAACAATAATGCAACAACAACCATGGCATCTGCATGGTGGTTTGAGGATCTAAGGATAGACTCTATGGTTACTCGATCAAACAAGGAAATTTTTTTAGTGAAAATCTCCTTGTAAGGTTTAATTTTATCATCTTGAGTTTGATAAACATCGTTAATCTGATTAACCACAAGTTGAGAGTCACCAAATACTGATATAACTCTAACTTGCAAAGCTAAAGCAACTCTAAGACCAAGAATTAAAGCTTTGTATTCTGTAGTTTTATTCATGTAAGAGAAACAAAGGTTGAAGGACAAGGGGATGAGTTTCTTTTATGGGGTGACTAGAATGACTTCATCACCAGTTCCCTTCATGCATCGGGCTCCATCAAAAAATAAAATCCAAGACTCAGACTCTTCAATTTCAACATTGAAGCACTCAACGGTGGGTAGCTTCTAGGGGAGTGGAGGCTAGCTGATCAACAATCACCCGACCCTTGATAGCCTTTTGAACTATGAAACTCAAGTCAAACTCACTAAGGGCCAACACCCATTTGGTAGCTCGATCTGATAGGTGGGGCTTAGACATCAAATAGCACAAAGGATTAAACTTTGCAACTACCAATATCTTATGTTTGAGCATGTAGTGTCTTAACTTATAAGAAGCAAAAAATATGAAAAGGCAAATATTTTCTAAGGGGTGTACCTAGTTTCATAGCTAACCAAAGTTCTACTAATATAATAGAGATCTCATTCTTTATTTTGATCATCATGTTGGGCCAACATGGCTCCTAAAGCATGAGCAGTGGCTGCTATGTAAAGCATTAGATGCCTACTAGGCATAGGAGAAACTAAAATAGGTGGGGAGGTGAGATACTTCTTGAGATCATCAAAATATTTTTGATATTTAGAATCCCACCAAAATACCACATCTTTCTTAAGAACCTTAAGAAAGGGCCGACACTTATCAGCTAACCGATCAATGAACCAATGGATAGATTGCAATTTACCTTGTAGGCTACACAGTTCAGTGAGGGTATGGGGATGAGGTATGTCAATGATAGTTTCTATCTTAGCATGATCCACTTCAATGCATTACCTAGACACTATGAAGCCTAACAACTTGCCAGATGTGACTTAGAATACACACATAGCGGGTTTAAGATGAACCTTGTACTATCGAAGCATTTCAAATATTTTTCTTAAATCACGAACATGATACTTTAATTCTATGGAGCGAGCTAAAAGATTATCCACATAGTCCTAGCGAATATCATGCATTATGTCATGGAAAATAGAAGTTGTGGTCTGTTTATAGGTAGCTCCTGCATTCTTTAGGCCAAAAGACATGACTTTTTAGCAGAAGGTTCCCCATGGAGTAGTGAATGCTCTCTTGGCCTGGTCCTTAAGGGTAATAATAATTTAATTGTAACCTAAGAAACCATCCATAAGTGAAAGCATTCCACATTTGATAATAAAAAATACAATCTGATCTATGTTGGGCAAGGGAAAATCATCCTTGGGACATGCTAAGTTAATGTCTTGAAAGTTGGTACATATTCTGATTGTTCCTTCCTTCTTAGCCATAGGAACGATATTGGAGATCCAATTAGAATAGTCGATAGCTTTTATAAAACCGACATCAAGGATTTTTTGGAGCTCTTCCTTTACTGAAAGGGTGACCTTAGGATGCATCTTCCTAAGTTTTTTCTTAACAGGCTTAGCTCCCAAATGATGCATGACAAGGGAGGCTATGAAGAACATAAGCTTATACTAAGAGGGGGGGTGAATAGTATAAGATAAAACTTTTTACTTTCAATCCAAATAATAATAACAATAATATCAAAGCATTAAACAATGCACACATCATCACACGCATGAGAGACATGATTTAACGTGGTTCACCCAATGTGGGCTACTCCACAAAGAAAATCTTCCTTATAATTTTTCTCAATGAATATTTTGGGAATCAAATCCCTATTACAATATTTATGGACCTCTATCCAAAGGAGACACCAATCCCCTATGCTCATGTTTGTGGATCTCTATCCATAGGAGACCTCTCTCCCCACTTATCTGGTTTGTGGATCTCTTTCCACAGGAGAACTCTATCCCCTCTACTCTGGTTTGTGGATCTCTCTCCATAGGAGAACTCTATCCCCTCTGCTCTACTCAACTCTGATCAGCTCTGCTCACAAATATGATCTAATATACTCACAACACTGATCCAATATGCTCACAACACTATCTTAAACCTGCTCACAAGTCTACCTCTAACCTGCTCACAAGTCTACCTCAAACCTGCTCAAAATCCTACCTCTAACTTGCTCATAAGTCTACCTCAAACTTGCTCAAAATTCTACCTCTAACCTACTCACAATATCTGCTCAATTTTTCTCTAATACATACTCATAATTTCTTATAACACATGCTCAAAAGGTTTCACAAAGATGCAAAAACTTGTCTTCAAACCTAGCACAAGTAGTTCACAATATCTAGCACAAATGTCTCAAACTCTTTCAACAATAGAAGCATAGATTGTTCTCAAACCCTACAACAAAAAAAAACCAAAAAAAAAAAAAAAAAAAAAAAAAAAATAAAAAAAACCTTAAAAAGAAATTATCAAAAAAATTTAAAATAAAAAAATTAAATTTTTTTCAAAAAAAAAAAAATTTTTTTAAAATAAAATTATCAAGTCACTTTTATACCTTATTGCTCCTAATCTTGCAAAATAAAATTTAACCCAACAAAACAAATTACACACATAAATTTTCTTATACACCTTATACCTCCTACTTAAAATAAAATATTTTAATGCACCTCAATTCTTCAACAAGACCATAACATCATTTACTTAATACACCACACATAGCACTAGGAAAAACTCCTTTTTAATTCAAACAACCTTAATTACTCCACATTGTACTTTTTAATTCAAAAATCAAAACTAATAAAATAATCACCTTATGACTCCCTAAGCAAGCACATACCTTAGCCTTAGCGAATAATTAATTCATAAAAAATTATTGCCCCCTTGTTGTCATTGCCGTGATTCGAATCAGTACTACTTATTGGCCCATGCCCTAGCTTCGGCTAGGCCACCATGTGGGATAGCCACCCACATGAAATCTAAACTGCATGCACTCTTCTTTATTCCTTGTCTTCAATGCGAAAACATTTTTCAACAAAAAATTTAACTCTCTGCCTCCATCGCGTCTCGAACTCGAGACCTCCCTGCTTCTACAACTTAGCACCAAGGGATCTATCATTTGGGCTAGCTGCATATATGGGATTATTTTTCACTATCACCATACTTTATCCCAAATCCAACCTCAAAAAAAGCATTTCCCCTTTGTCCTTTCTCCCATGTGACCACGAGCAAAGTGCATACAATCTTTCACAAATTTTGCACATGCATTACATAGAATTTTTGCATAATTATTACCACAATTACTTTTGCAATAAACTTTATGTTATATATATGCATTTTCCCTTATGATCCTTCACGTCGACACTTGGGGAGGTATTTAAAATTTCAACATTGGTGCCCAACATTAAACCTTTAAAATTATTATAATAATTTAAATCTAAAGTAGATTTAAATATTATAATTTATATTTTAACCTTTGGGCCCTTTTAATTTTTTAATTATTATAATTATTTAAATCTTCATAGATTTAAATATTATAATTTCTTTTTCTCCTTTGGGCATTTTATTTGGATAAAGACTTTGTCACCATAAAACATCTTCCTTTTTCTTTTACAAACACCATCATGGTAAAACCATTAACCCTTTATTTTCCTTGACATAAATGACAACTAATGTCATCAACTTATGACATTAATCCTTTGACATCAATGACAACAATATACTCAAAATTTCCAACAATATTCCCCTTTGTCATTGATGGCAACCCTTTCTAAAAATTCTTTTTCCAACTATTGGATTCCAAATCTGCTCCCCCTAACTGAATGCTCTCCCCCTTACTCAAATCTCTCCCCTTTTGACATCAATGGTAAAGGGACTCCTTTGGGACTAAATATAAGACTCTTAGCTCCCCCCTCCTCTCCTTGAGGTGATTAATTTTGGGGTGGGAGTAAAACTACTCCCAATTTCCTTCTAAGATACTCAAAAGTTTCCTTTGGAAGTGGCTTAGTGAAAATATATGCAATTTGTTCCTTTGTAGTAACATATTCCAATTTGACTTGCTTATTCGTCACTTATTCTCTCATAAAATGATATTTGATCGGAATGTGCTTGGTCCTTGAGTGCATTATTGGATTCTTTGAAATGTTTATGGCACTTGTATTATCACATAGTATGGATATGGGATGATCATGCTCTATCTTGAAGTCCTTTAAAGTTTGCTTCATCCATAACACTTGTGTACAACAAGCAACCACTACAATATACTCTACCTCTACTGTGGATAAGGATATTGATGCTTATTTCTTGCTTAGCCAAGAGACTAAACAATCTCCAAGAAAGAACGCTCCTCCACTTGTGCTTTTTCTATCATCAATACTGCCTACCCAATCTGCATCTGTATATGCTATGAGAGTGAAATTATCACTTTTGGGATACGAGAGTCCAAAATCCATAGTCCCTTTTAAATACCTGAGAATTCTCTTTATTGCCAGTACATGTGTTTCCTTTGGTGCTACTTGAAATCTTGCCACTAGTCCCACTGCTTGCATTATATCTGGTCTTGTAGCTGTGACATATAGTAAGCTACCAATCATAGATCTATACAATGTCTGATTTGCCTTAGGAGATTCATCATCTTTACTCAACTTGCATCTTGTAACCATGGGGGTACTTACTGGTTTGTAGTCTTCTAATTTGAATTTCTTCAGCATTTCTTTTATATACTTGGTTTGTGAGAGAAATACACCCTTCTATGATTGTGAAATTTGTAGTCCAAGAAAGGACAAATCACCAAGCATTGACATTTCAAATTCATTTTGCATACTCTTTGTAAATTTTTGACACATCTTATCATTATTGCCTCCAAAAATGATATCATCAACATAAACAACCATGATTAATAAGTCATTTCCTTCATTTTTTATGTATAAATTATTGTCAACTATTCCTTTTCTAAAACCCTATTCCTGAAGATACTTATCCAACCTTGAATACCAAGCTCTAGGAGCTTGCTTTAGTCCATAAAGAGCCTTCTTTAATCTGCATACATAATCTGGCTTATCAATTAGGTTGAACCCCTCTCGGTTGCTCAATGTAGACCTCTTCTTCCAAGACGCCATTGAGAAAAGCTGATTTTACATCCATTTGATATACTTTGAAGTTTTTGAAACTTGAGAAAGCTAAAAATATCCTTATGGCCTCAAGTCGTGCAACAAGAGCAAATGTTTCATCAAAATCAATCCCTTCAACCTGTGCATAACCTTTGCATACCAATCTTGCTTTATTTATGACTACCTCACCATATTCATTTAACTTATTTTTGAAAACCCATTTAGTGCCAATTACATTCTTGTCTTTTGGTCATGGGACAAGTTCCCAAGTCTCACTTTTTTCTATTTGATCCAATTCCTCATCCATTGCCTTGACCCAAAATTTATCTTCTCTTGCCTCATTGAAATCCTTGGGCTCAATTTTAGACAAAAAAGAAATATTTGCATGTTCACTTGTTCCTATTATCTTTCTCCTTGTTTGTCTTTCATCTAGATTTCCAATAATCAGATCTCTTGGATGATTCTTTTGCACATACCTGGATGGAGTCTTAGGTGGTGTTCTTTGTGTTTCATCTTCTTCTGATTCTTCACCTATTTCTTCTTGGCAACTTTCTCCTTCTTGATATACAATTTCTTGAGTTGGTTCTTTTGACCCTATTTATTCATCAACCATCACATTTATACTTTCCATAATTGTATGTGTCCTCTTATTATAGCATTTATAGGCTTTGCTTTTAGTGGAATACCCAAGGAAGATGCCCTCATCACACCTTGAGTCAAACTTGCCCAAAATTTTCTCTTCCCATCTAATGTAGCATTTACTTCCAAAATTTTTGAAATACTTCACAGTAGTTGGTCTTCCCTTCCAAAGCTCATATGGAGTTTTATGATGATTTACTCTTACTTGAGCTCTATTGATGATATAGACAGTTGTATGAACTTCCTCTCTCCAAAACCCATCTAAAATCTTAGATTCATTTAGCATAGCTCTAGCCATATTCTCAACAGTTCTATTTTTCCTTTCAACTACTCCATTTTGTTGTGGAGTCCTTGCTATTGAGTATTCTCTTTTGATCCCATGTTGTTCACAAAATTCTATGAATTCACCTGAAGTAAATTCTCCTCCTCTATCTGATCTTAGACACTTTATCCTTTTACCTATTTCATTCTCCACTAACTCTTTGAATACCTTGAACTTCTCAAAGGCTTCTGACTTTTCTTTTAAGAAAGCTACCCAAGTCATTATGGAGAAATCATCTATAAATAGCATGAAGTAACTTTCACCTTGTAAACTCTTTGTCCTTGTAGGACCACATAAATCAATGTGAACTAGTTTCAATGGTTCAGATGAAGTAAATTCTTTCGACTTGAAACTTGTTCTTGTTTGCTTTCCATGCTGACATTGTGCACAAATTGTGCTTTGTGGTCTTTTTATCTTGGGTAAATCTCTGACTGCCTATTTTTTGCTTATTTTCACTATGTTGTCAAAGTTTAGATGACCCATTCTTCTATGCCACAACCAACTCTCATCCTCTTGTGATAAGAAACACTTTTCTCCCTTAATTTCACTTAGCATGTAGAGATTGTTTGTAGTTCTACTGGCATCTACAATGAGCTTTCTTGTTTTAGATTTTCTGATCTCACATCTATTTGGATGAAAAGTGATCATGTGCCCCTGATCACAAAGTTGACTTACACTTAGTAAATTGTGCCTTAATCCCTTAACATACAATACATTTTCTGTCTTTTATTTTCCATTATCTAAACTCAAAGTCCCTTTCCCATAGATTTTTTCTGAACCATTGTCACCAAATTTTATTGATCCTCCATTGATTTCTTTAAGTACAAGAAATTTACTCTTGTCACCTGTCATATGACTTGAACAACCACTATCAAGAAACCATTGATTTCTCTTATCTTGTACATGAAGAGTTGTTTGTACCAACATTGACTTCACCTTTTCTTGCTCTTTTCTCTCTTTCCAAATTGTTGAGGTTGTATTATTTTGAACCTTCTGATCCTCCTTTTTTTACTTAATTTAGGAAATACTATTTTACACCATTTGGCCTTGTGCCCAAAGTTATTGCATTTGTAACAGATGATATTGTCATTCATGAGAGGTGCAAAAGAATTGAAATTTCTATCAATATTATTTCTCACACAAACAGTGCAATGTACAACTCTATGACCATATTTGTTACATGAAAAATAATAGCCATGGAAGAAATTTTGTAACCTATTAGATTGCCTTGAATAATATGGTCGCATGCTTCTTCCTTTGTTGTTCCTGTAATTGACTTTTGTCCATGAATCTTCTCTGCTTTCTTCCTTCTTGATGCTTTTGCCTTTCAATGCATTAGCATAAGTCATGGGCTCTTCTTCTTTTGATATCTTTGTTCCTTGGGAGCTTGAATCCTCTTTCTATTTTCCTAACTTTATATCTTGTTGTAACTTATCCTTAGTCTTTTCAACTTCCTTTCTTAGAGAGACAATTTTAGATTCCAACCTTTCACATTCTAACTCTTTTGCCTTTAACTGTTCTACCATATCCTGTTCAATTTTCCTTCCCTCTTCAACTTTTACCTTGAGCTCTGTGAGATTTTGTAGAAGTTCCATCTTTGCTTCCTCATCCTCTTGGATTTGAGCCTTCAAACTTGAATTCTTCCTTCTAACTTTTTCCAAGTTTCTAAGAGTAGCAATAAATTCCTCTTTTATGTCGATCATGGCTTCTTCTCCATTTTTTGAGGTCATGTATGTTCTTGTGGGATCTTCCTTCAAGCTGTTAGGATTTTCATGAAGGAACCCGCTCTGATACCAATTGAAGAACATAAGATTATACTGAGATGGGGGGTGAACAGTATAAGATAAAAATTTTTACTTTTCAATCCAAATGATAACAACAATAATATCAAAGCAGTAAAAAATGCACACATCATCACACACATGAGAGACATGATTTAACGTGGTTCACCCAATGTGGGCTACTCCATGGAGAAAATATTCCTTATAAATTTTTCTCAATGAATATTTTGGGAATCAAATCCCTATTACAATGTTTATGGACCTCTATCCAAAGGAGACACCAATCCCCTATGCTCAATTTTGTGGATCTCTATCCATAGGAGACCTCTGTCCCCACTACTCTGGTTTGTGGATCTCTTTCCATAGGAGAACTCTATCCCCTCTACTCTAGTTTGTGGATCTCTCTCCATAGGAGAACTCTATCCCCTCTACTCTACTCAACTCTGATCAGCTCTACTCATAAATCTGATCTAATCTACTCACAACACTGATCCAATATGCTCACAACACTATCTTAAACCTGCTCACAAGTCTACCTCTAACCTGCTCACAAGTCTACCTCAAACCTACTCAAAATTCTACCTCTAACCTACTCACAAGTCTACCTCAAACCTTCTCAAAAGTCTACCTCTAACCTTCTCACAATATCTACTCAATTTTGCTCTAATACATGCTCATAACTGCTTATAACACATGCTCAAAAATGTTTCACAAAGATGCAAAAACTTGTCTTCAAACCTAGCACAAGTAGTTCACAATATCTAGCACAAATGTCTCAAACTCTTTCAACAATAGAAGCACAGATTGTTCTCAAACTCTATCCCAAATTTTTCCAAAAACATTCAACAATGAAGCATAAATCCTAACTCAAATGTTTCCAACAATGCATACCAAACAACCCTTTTATCTCCACCTTATGTTCCAAAACATTCACTTCAACAAAACACTTTAAACAAGGAATGATGTGCCCATACCTCTTAATTTTCTCTTATGGAGATATATCTTCAAAAACCTATCTCACAAACAACTGATTTTTCTAGTGCCACTTCAAGGGTTAGATTACAAGATACTCTCTCAAAACATCCACATGAATTTTCTTCTCAAAAAGATATGCTCAATGAAATCTAAAATTGACATTCAATCACTCTTCTTTTGTTCTAAAAAATGAAGCATTAAAACCCAACAAAACCTTTCATATCTTCCTTTCACCATGCAAGAGTTATAATAAAATTATCAAGCCACTTATCACACCTTATTACTCCTAATCTTGCAAAATAAAATTCAACCCAACAACACCACAAATTACACACATAAATTTTCTTATACACCTTATACCTCCTACTTAAAATAAAATATTTCAATGCACCTCAATTCTTCAACAAGACCATAACATCATTTACTTAATACACCACACATAGCACTAGGTAAAACTCCTTTTTAATTCAAACAACCTTAATTACTCCACACTTGTCCTTTTTAATTCAAAAATAAAAAATAATAAAATAATCACCTTATGACTCCCTAAGCAAGCATACCTTAGCCTTAGCGAATAATTAATTCATCAAAAATTATTGCCCCCTTGTTGTCACCATCGTGATTTGAACCGACACTTCTTGCTGGCCCATGCCCTAGCTTCAGCTAGGCCACCGCGTGGGCTAGCCACCCACACGAAAATAAAAACTTCATGCACTCTAATTTGTTCCCTGTCTCCAATGCAAAAAAGCTTTTCAACAAAAACTCTTAACTCTCTGCCTCCACCGTGTCTCGAACTCGAGACCTCCTTGTTGCTACGACTTAGCACCAAGGGATCTGCTATCTGGGCTAGCTACCCAGATGGGATTTCTTTTCGCTATCACCATGCTTTATCCCAAATTTGACCTTGAAAAAAGCACTGCTCCTTTGTCCTTTCTCCCACGTAACCACAAATGAAGCGCATACAATCTTTCACAAATTGTACACACAACTTACACAAATTTTTTGCATATCCATCACCAAACATTTACTTTGAAATAAACTTTATGTTATATATATGCATTTGCCCTTATGATCCTTCACGTCGGTGCTTGGGGAGGTATTTGAAATTTCAACATTGGCACCCAACATTAAACCTTTAAAATTATTATAATAATTTAAATCTAAAGTAGATTTAAATATTATAATTTATATTTTAACCTTTGGGCCCTTTTAATTTTTTAATTATTATAATTATTTAAATATTCATAGATTTAAATATTATAATTTCTTTTTCTCCTTTGGGCCTTTTCTTTGGATAAAGTATTTGCCACCATAAAACATCTTCCTTTTTCTTTTGCAAGCACCACCATGGTAAAACCATTAACCCTTTATTTTCCTTGACATAAATGACAACTAATGTCATCAACTTATGACATTAATCCTTTGACATCAATGACAACAATATACTCAAAATTTCCAACAAAGGATCGAGCCCTGGTATGTTGGCATATGACCAAGCAAATATATGTTGATATTCTCTTAACAATTTGGTCAATTGCTCCTGCTCATTCATGAACAAGGCTTTACCTAGCTTAAGGATTCTAGGGGCTTCCTCAGATCGTATATTCACATCTATGGTCTTCTCAATAAGGATGGACAAATCATCCTCAAGAGGAGGTGGGGTAGGAGTCACTCCTAATTTCTCAAGGTCCTCAGGAGACATAGAACTAAAGTTCTCTTTACAATTAGAAGATCCCACCTACACAATGCAAGAGATAGACCTATGAAATAAAATATCATTATGGGGAGGATCCTCATATTTGATAAATTGCTTTGGGGAAGAGACCAACATAGAAGGATAGGGGGACCCTTCATATTCAACACACCACTCTAAACCATGATGAGATTTATCTAAGAGAGAATCTTGAAAAGAAGAATTGGCTTGATCCTGAGATGAGACATGAATTGATGATTTATTATCAATATTTTTAGGTTGCTTATCTTTTTTAGATGAGGATTATGATGAATAAATTTGAGCTAAGTCTTCGAGTGAGCATAATTTGAATGGATGAGGATCACCCATGATAGAAAGATGTTGATTTTCAAATTTAAATTTTACACATTGACGAAAGGTAGAAGGGACGACCTCCATCGCATGGATCCAAGGATGTCCAAGAAGGATATTAAAATATGCAGGACAAGATACTACATAAAACAACATATCTAAAATTTTTGGTCCAACTTTGAGAGGAAGTGATATGGTACCATAAGCTTCTTGGGATTCATTGTTGAAAGTTTTAATGATGTCATTAGATTTAATTATATATTCCTATTTTAATCCAAATTTTTGAAAGAAATGATATGTGTATAAATTAAGGGAAGAACAATTATCAATCATAACTCTTTAAATAAAAGTATCCCCAATAAATGCAGTGATGTAAAGAGAAGAATCCTTTTGCAAGTCTGAGAAAGAAATATCAACATCCAAGAATGTGAGATGATGTATCCCAAGAGGTATTACAATATTGGCCATATCACTAGGGGAAATATCTGGAGGGACATATTGACATTTTAAAACATTCATAAATGCATCCCCAATAGTGGGAGAGCTCTGTAAAATTTCCAAAAGAGATATTGGCTGAGATGCTGATCTCCTATTGAGATCGATGAACCTGTTAATTCTTTACTAACTTCCTTGAACTAGTTGTTATCATACCAATAATATTATTATTGTAACAATGCGAGAAACTTTTATAGGATAATTTATTAGCTGCCTACCTAACTCTATTATGATTAGCAGATGGCTTTTATTATAAATTTCCCATATCAAGACATTTTGCATCAATCAAATCCTATACTACATGCTTTAACTTCTTGCAAGAGCTCTTCCAATGCCCTTATACTCTATGATATGCACAATTATAACCTACCTTATACTAATGATTTGTAGTATCTTGTTGTCTAATAGGATGTAACTTAATTTCCTTAGCTTCTAAAAGTTGTTTTAAAACTACTTTCATAGACATATTAAGCCTTGTAAAATTCCTTTGTGGAGGTTTTTGAAGTACTATATTTTGTAGGTTGTTAGTAACATTTTTAATAGACCTACTATCCATTTCATTATCACTCCCTATGTGTTTATTCTTATGTTGAGACTTAGTAGGTTTTTCTTCTTTAATCTTGAGTTGGCCTCTCCTGATAAGAGCCCGTTCTACTTTTCTTGCTAAATCAATTGCTTGATCAAAATATGTAATAGTAGTAGTCTCTAATGCATAAGATAATTGTTCTTGTAAATTACAAATAAATATCTCAAGCATGTCTTTAGGAGGTAAAGTATATCTCAAAAATCCAACTAAACTTCTTCAACAAGCCAAAATTTTTGAAAATCTTTCTCCTTTACTTTATTTTAAATTATAACATCTTTCATTGTCACTTATTTTTCAATGTAAGCACCAAATTACTGAACAAATAATTTTGTTGTCTCTTCAAAATTATTTAAGAAATAACTAGGCAACCAATAATACCATTCTAATGCCATGCCACCAAGGCTCTTAGGAAATGTTTTAAGCAACAACATATCATCATAAATGAGATCATGGGAAACTGTTCTAAATCTTCTTAAATGCTCTATTGGATCTTTTGTACCCTTATAAATAGGTAAAATTGGTATAAGAAAGTGCTTAGGATAAGGCCTAGTAGAAACAATAGGATCCAATGGTTGATTACACATTTCCTTATAACTATAAGTAAAAATTGAAGGCTGAATCATCTCAACTTTTGAAACCAACTATTTCACCATATTTGCCAAATCTTGTACTTTTAGATTACTGTTATGCACTATCCCTAGATTCCATAAAGGAGGAGTGTTGGACATATTAATACTGTTAAATTATGTGGTATTTTTTGAAGAGGATTACTAAACTTTGGTGGAATAGAGGCAATAGTGTTGAGATAAGTAGATTGAAGAGGAAATTGAAAATTTTGAATGGCACTACTAGTTGGAGAGATTTATAAATTCCTTCCAACGCTGGTGGTCATAGTAGTATCATAAGTTGGATGATGAATAGGGTTACTATGATTTAGATATTCACTCAAGGAGTTATCTTGAGACGGTATAACTTCCTCAAGTAGGTATTCTTCCTCTAAAGCTACATCCAAGACATGCTTGTGATGCTTATAAAAGGTCCACATATGCTCAAAATATTTGAATGTAAGGTTCCCATTGGGTCCCCTAAAATGATTAAGACTACTATCAATCTCTTATTCCTCAAGGTTAGGATTTTCTCTATCAATTTGATCATTCTCATGAAAATATCATCAAAAATTAAAAACATTCTTTCATTCCCAAGGTTGGAAGCCATTGGGACGAGAGAAAAAGGTCAAGATAAAGGACGGAACTAAAACCCACAAGCACCAAAAATTATATTTTTAATATTATTATGATATATCACACACAAAATTAATGATCTTGACTAAAGTTTTAAAATAAGAGGAGGTATTCACGTCAGGTTCACCAAAGATGTAGAGGGGAAAATTGCCCTATGTTAGGGTAAAATAGGTAGTATATTACATTATACTACATAGGTTGATTATTACGTTTACTTTTCTACTTTATACCATGTAGATATTTACTTTTTCAAATATCTAATGGTAAACTATGGTTAATTCCTAAATATCCTAGGTTAAAAAATCTAAACCAAACTCTCTACGTCCTATGTTGCATTGGTTAGTGGAGATAGCGAGATTATAGTTTGGATTACTATTTTGTAACCTATTTAAATATTAGGCTTTGCTTCTAAGTTTGATTAATGCAAATTATCATTTTATTTAATCGAACTCATTCTCCTGGTCACATTGGTACCAGAGTTGGAGCACGGGAGTTGAGCTGGAGAGTTGGAAATATGACACAATTTGTGACCCTTAATTATTTTCAATAATTACTCCTTATGCTTTTCAATTATCATAAGGTTTGATTATTTATTTGCATGCATCCTAATTTTGTGGATAGTGAGTTGAGAGCCCCCGTAGGAAGGCCTACAACATAGGGCACAGATCCCGATGCAGGGACCATTTGACCCCGATCATGATCACCACCCACGAGGAATTTTTTCCCATCATGGATCGTGACCATCGAGATCTCCCCATCGGTGATCCAACATGCAGGCCCGCAGTTAGCCCACGAGAGTGTTCGAGGGTAGGCAACCCTCACACTCCCTATGGCAAGGGGAGAGATTTCTTAGCTTCCCCCTGGGCCCACATATCGAGACCAAGGTGGGAATGCATCGAGGGCAGGAGTGCCCTTACATTTCCTATAGCATGGATCCTGAGGTGGGAACACATCAAGGGTAGGAGTGCCCTCATGTTTCTTGTAGACCTACACACACCTTGAGGCGGTGCTAACATGGACCTGACATAGACCTACACACACCTCGAGGTGGTGCTGAAGTGGACCTAAATCGACTTGCTACCTAGATGACATGTGGCACTCTAGCCACATGCCACCTGGCACTTGACTGGACCTAACCAAACGTGGACCTTACAAGACCTAACGTGGACCTGACTGGACAAGACTCGACACATGGATGCCCCCTTGTTGTGGCACATGGACATCAGAAAAAGGAGGGCCCAAAATTAATTACCTGAGGGCAATCACAAGCTTAGTCACTCGTTCAGGCCTTTAAAGACCTTTGCATCCAAAATAGGATGCATGTGGGATAATTCCCACAACATCCCAAAGAAGCTCGTAGGATTATTTAAGACTCAGACGGTCCAGCCTAAGAACCAAGCCAGCCGCTTGGTTAGTTGGCCAAGGCAGACGCCTTAGACCAGTGAGATTTGTAGGTTCAACTCCCGCACCAGTAAGATTGCAAAGGGATTAAATTTTGATGAAAATTTTATTACTTTTGGCATAACAAAGGTTATTTTTTTTATGCTTACATTAAGTTAATTCTTAATTTTTTTTTAGAAATTTTCATAGTTTTTTTCTAAATAAATTGCATCAATTTTTTAACTCTTAAATTGATGTTTTTTATTCCAAAAATTATACTGATCCATTGAACTATTATCTTCTTGCAGTTGAAGTCTAAAGCATTTACATATTTTCAACAGTTCAAAAAGCTTGTTGAGAAAGAATCAAGATGCTTCATCAAGACCCTCCATTCAGATCAAGGGGGGAATACACATCAAAGGAATTTTCCTCATTTTTACAGACACATGGGATAAAAATATAGTTGACCACAACCTATTCTCCTCAGTCAAATGGAGTTGCTGAGAGAAGAAATCGGTCTATTATTGAAATGGTTCCATGTATGCTTAAGGGAGCCAATCTTGAGTAAATTTACTGGGTTGAAGCTGTTCAAACTATAGTATATCTTCTAAATAGAGCACCCACAAGGGCTCTTGAAGGTATGACTCCTCAAGAAGCATGGAGTGGAAGGAAACCCTCCATATCTCATCTACGGGTATTTGGATGTAAGGCTTTTATGCATATACCCAAGGAGAAAAGAAATAAATTATATGATAAGTCCCTACCATGTTTTTTTCTTGGATATGATGAATTCTCAAAAGGCTATCAATTGATAGACCCATTTACCAAGAAAATACATGTCAACAGAGATGTAGTGTTTGATGAAGATTTCACACCCAACACTACATCAGTATACCTAGATGATGAGAAGCAATAACCACTTCCTTATCCACAATAGAAAAAGCCTCCCAAATGGTATACGAGCACAATGAAAGATTCCAAACTCACTTCCCCACCTAATATTACTATTAATCATCCAAAGACATGAAGCACCACTCAACAAGAAAAGACTAAAGCATCCACTTTAGTTGATGATATTTGTGCAAATTTTCAAGACCTTTTTGTTGATAGAAAGTTATCAAGGGAATATGATATGGAAATAGATGAGGAGAGGGTTTACTTGTCATCATTTTATGAAAATGAACCTTCTACAGTTGATGAAGCACTTAGAATACCTCAGTGGAAGGCACCTATGGATGCAGAACATAACTCTCTCATCAAGAATAAAATATGGAAGTTGGTAGATTTACCTAAAGGAAAGAAACCCATAGGCTACAAATGGGTTTACAAAGTCAAATATAAGGCAGATGGTACCATAGACAAGCATAAAGCCCATCTTGTGGAAAATGGCTATGCTCAAAAGGAAGGCCTTGATTATGAGGAAATATTCGCACCCACTGCAAGGATGACCACCATTTGAGTTCTTTGTGCTATGGCAGCAAAATTCGGATGGAAATTACATCAAATGGATGTAAAAAGTGCCTTTCTTAATGGTGACTTAGACGAAGAGGTATACATGACTCAACCCCCAGGATTTGCTGAGGAAGGCCATGAGAAATAGGTTTGCAAGTTGGTCAAATAATTATATGGGCTCAAAAAAGCCCCAAGAGCATGGTACATTAAAATGGATAGTCACCTACTGCAGCATGGATTCAAGAGAAGTCCATTTGATGAAAATATCTATATCAAGAACATAGGTTCTAAAATAGTGATTCTTGTATTATATGTAGATGATCTGATCATCATCAAAAATTTAGGGAAAATGATTAGCATTATGAAAGATGGATTGAAAGAGTCATTTGATATGACAGATCTGGGACTTCTCCACTACTGTCTTGGCCTTGAGATAGAATAAAATAAGAATCATCTTAGGGTGACTCAATAAAAGTATGCCAACAATTTAGTAGTAAAATATCATATGACTTATTGCAAGCCCAAGGCAACACCAATGGAATCAGGGCTTCAGTTATCACGGTATGATGATTCACCATAGGTAGATGGCACACTATATAGATAGATGATTGGAAGCCTTATCTATCTAACCAATACTAGACTAGACATTACTTATGCTATAAACTATCTTTCTCGGTTCATGTAGGAACCAAAAGCCTCTCATTGGAAAGCAACTAAGCATGTTATTCACTACATTCAAGGTAGTGTAGAATATGGTCTAGATTACAAGAAGAATAACTCATTCTTCTTACAAAGTTATACTGACTCTGACTACGCTGAATCCCTAGATGATAGAAAATCAACATCAGGATATGTATTTCATCTTGGACCTGGTCCTGTCTCATGGCATAGTAAAAAGCAACGGTGGTTGCTTTATCTTCAATAGAAGTAGAGTATCACGTTGCACGAGGAGCTGTGTGTGAAGCGATATGGTTAAGTCACATCTTGGCTACCATGGGCCTACCAAAGAAACTTCATATTCACATGTTTTGTGACAACTCAGGTGTTTTGAACTTAGTCAAGAATCCAATCCATCATGAACGCACAAAGCATATTGACACAGATTGTCATTTCATTTGTGATGAAGTTCCTAAACATAGAATCAAGCTCCAATACATTCCCATCGACGAACAAGTTGCTAACATCTTCACCAAGGCACTTGGATGTGTCAAATTTGAGTTGTTTTGAAGTAAACTTTGTATATCAAAGTAATGTAATAAATGGGGGATGTTAGGGTAAAATAGGTAGTATATTGCATTATAATACATAGGTTGATTATTACATTTACTTTTCTAATTTCTACCATATAGATATTTACTGTTTCAAATATCTAATGGTAAACTATGATTAATTCCTAAATATCCTAGGTTAACAAACCTAAACCAAAATCTCTACCTCCTATGTCATGTTGGTTAGTGTGGATAGCAAGATTATAGTTTGGATTACTATTTTGTAACCTATTTAAATACTAGGCTTTGCTCCTAAGTTTAGTTAATGCAAATTATAATTTTATTTAATCAAAATCATTCTCCTGGTCACACCCTACCGTGTACAATTCCCAAACAAAGCTAGATCCATAAAGAGAGAAGAGAAGCCTTATGGGGTGAACCACAGGGACTACATTTTTCTCTACACTCAGTGTTAGGGAGGGAAGGTTTCACCAAGAATGACTTTAAGGAATTTCTCCAAGTCCACAAGAATTTTAGGAATGTTTGATGTATTTGATTCAAGACAAACACCTAGATTTAGCCTTTCTAGATCTATGCTATAAAATATAAAGGACAATGCAAAAATATAGAATGCAAGAATACAAGAGCTAACCCTAGAATTATTATTTATTTGAATTCTTCTCTAACCTAGGGTTCTAAGCAAACAACATTTAAGCAAGGGCTCAAGAAGAGATGCACAAAATAGAATTAACCCTAAGTGCACACTATTTGCTATTTATTTTTCAAATACCTAGAAATCAATTAAATGTATTTTTATTAAATAGGATCTAGGGTTTATAACAAAAATAGGAAGCACTCAACAAACAACCTAAATACTAATAAAAATACTTAGCTTATCCAGTGGTTGATCCTTGCTTTTATTCCTTTGTTCAATGCTATCAATAATACCTATTCTTGGAAGATAACAAACACTTGAAATGGAATTATTTTTAGGGGTCTTTATTGGGATGCTATAAAATGGTGCTTGGAGGTATAGTAGTCAAGCTCCCTAGGTTATTTTAGCTGACCTTTGATAATTAAAGTAGAAATTTATCTTTGGAGGAAAACAACATTAATGCAATACAACAAAATAAAATGTAGAAATCATAGAATAAAATATGCCACTATGCTCTAGATGTAATTTAGAATGCAATGGAAATAGGGACAACTGGTTACCCCCATATTGGTCTCAGGAAAACCCACACCTCGTAATGGGCAATCACGATAATGCTCGAGGAAGTTGTGCCCCATCAAGGATTGGGCATGATTTCGTAGAAGTGATATGAAACGTCTCAAAAAGCAATACAATAATTAAATCAAGATGCAACAAATGAAATAAAATGTGTAGTAGAATATTTTCACCTGGCAAAGAGTGAGGAAGTAGGCAGAAAGGTTTAAGATCTCTCGAGTAGTCAATATTTCCTTAAGGCTTCAACAACAATCCACCAAGAGCGAAGAAGAACAATCCAATGTAGCAGACAATCAAACTCCAAACTTCAAAGTTGCTTGTGAGAAGAGAAGAAGAAGAATGCAAACCAAAATAAACTACTTGGTAACAAATCAAAGGCAAACAATAAAATCATCAAGTGCCAATTATGTGAGTGTGTGTTAACTTGTGTGTGAAAAGTGAATTCAAACCCTCCTTATATAGTGTATTTGAAGGTAGAAAGAGCGAGAAAACCAAGGAAGGTCGATGTAAAACACACCAACCCTAAAAAATAGGGTTTTTATGTGTCAAACCCTAAAAAGGTAAAATTGTGCCCCATTGGGCCAACTGCGAGATCACAATGCGAAGTTGCACCCCGTTAAGGATCGGGTGCGATTTCACATAGAGAGAGAAAATAAGTAAAATAGGGGGGAAAACATTGTCCTTGCTCTAGGTAAGTCTAAAGGATCCCCTAGAGGGCTTAGGGAAGATTACCCACTGAAGTGGGTCAATTTTCCATGTCTACAGAAAGAATTTTCATAAAAATAAAACTTATATTGCACCCTTTCCATACTTCATAAAATCACTTTCCAACCTCATTATTTGCTTCATTTGAATGGTTAGGCTCAGAATATTCAACTGCATGGAGCTCAACTTATTTGTCTTCCATTCCACTAATGGAAAACCAAGAGACTATTTTTTTCTCTAAATATGTTATAAACACATGAAGGTATTATCAAGAGTATTGAAAAAATTGAACCTTCCAATCTCTTAATAGAAAACTCCTCCACTTATGACTAACCTTGTGATCAATGATCAAATAAAATTGCAACAAAAAGAAAGAATAATGAATTTACAAGGACATAAAAAGAATGTGTTTATGAGGCTAATATTTGCATTTTAGATTCTTTATGGTAGATTAAATATTTAGATGATAACTTCCATTATGAAAAATATGAAAAAATAAAGGAGATTGATGAAGATGAAATTCTTGGGGGCACCCTCTTTGGCGTGTGCATATATGTGTGCATTAATGGAAGAGAATGCAAGACACTATATAGTTTTAAAATTTGATAGAATAATGAAAAGGAAAATGGAAAAACAAAATTTGAACTAAATTTTAGCCTCACACAGTTCTATTTTATTCCAACCAATTTATCTTTGCATGGGTGTATCCTATGCCTTTCAAAAAACATCTCACAAACTTTTTTTTGCTGGATAATAATGGGTTGTACTCAGGGCCCCCACCCTAGAAAAATTACGTCTCTCTTATTTAGAGATTGAGAGTTTACAAATAGATACACTTATCATCTCAATTGAGATGCTATAGCTAGAAACCTACATCATTTTACATAAAATGTCTGAATTCTTGATTTTCATTTTCTAGATCTTATCAAATTTTTGTACAAATACAATTACTCCATAATTTAGCATATTTCTTGATATTTTCCTATAGTAGGCTTCACAATGCTAAAAATTCACCTCTACTATCTATGACTTACATCTTAGTAGAGTAATATTTCCAAAATATCACACTATCATAGTCTACTTTACCAAATCTGGATTGCTAGTTTCCTTTTTGAAACACAAGTGCAACCACAAAAATTATAATAAATAGTCTAAATGAAAACACATTAATTTTAGGAATCTACCTATCAAAGGTAGATAATTGACATAATTAACTTAATTTATTAATGATGTTTAGCATGTCCTGCAAGACCAAAAACTGCTTGGGAGGGGGGCTCTGCAGGTGACTTCCCATGGAAGTCCTGTTCCTCTTTCCTGCATCCCTTCCTTTCCCCTATCCTAGGTCCCTGATCCTTTCCTAGTTTCCTTAGAACCTTTTCCCATCCTTCATGGAAGGAAGGTGTTGTAGACGATCTCCTTTTGGGGGGAGATCCTTGATCCACTGTTCTGCACCTTTCCTTACCCTAATGTGGGAAAATTTTTGTCCCACTATTCCATCCTTTGGTGTTTGGGTTCTGGGATGTTCAGGTTCAGGTTCTTCCTTGGGACTCTTCCTAGGTTTTCTCAGGTTGCTTTTGGAAGTCTTCTTGACATCTGCTCATTGAGGATCTTCAGTGGTGATTGGTTGGGTCTGAGGAATTATGGCTTCTTGAGTAGTTTTACACAACATCCTTTTGGTCAGTGGAAGGACCACATGCTTGATACTATGACTCTAATCTTTGGATTTGAGGTGGTGGGTCTTGTAGGATTTTAGTTCCTTTCATGGCTTTGTAGCCTCTAGTATTTTTGTGGCTGAATCCTTGTAGGTTCTCCTCCTTATTTTCTTGAAGCTACTTTTTGGTGGGTCTAAGGAATTTTGGCTTCATGATCAGTTTTGCACAGCATCCTTTTGGTCTTGAGGGGTTGCCCATATGCTTTCTACTATGACTACTCTTTGGGTCTGAAGTGGTAGTTCCTATGAGTCTCAGTTCCTTTCGTGGCTTCTTGGGGCCTCTGGTTTTATTTTTGCTGATTCCTTAAGGGAATTCCTTTTATTTGACCCTAAAGCTATGGTTGAAGGTTGTTTGGGATATATGGCTACTATTTTTTGGTTTGTGCTCTAACATCTATAGTCATGCATCCTCGTGCTTCCTTCTTGGTGAATTCCTATGGTACTTTCCCATCCTTTCCTTTAGAAGTGTTGTTCTGCTACTACTGCTTCCTTTCCTAGGTAGGTTTTTTCTAAGGCTTCATTTTATTCATAAGGAACCTATGGCCTGGGGTGTTCCTTTTGTTGTTGAACCACTATAGTACCATATTTAGGCTATTGTTCCATTTTGCTTCTTTTCAGGCTCCCCTGCATGGGTTGCTGGTTCTCTTCAGATCTTTGTTTCCCAAAGGTGGTTTCTGGTTTTCCTGCCCTTGGGATGTTTCAAATTTTAAAAATTTGGATTTGTTTCCTTTTCTCATCCATGGGAAATTTTCAAAAGGATTTTTCATGGTTGGGATGGTTTGGCACTTTCTCCCATCCTTGTTTAGCACCTTGTGATTCAAATTTGGGTTTCTGGTGGGCTTTCCCTTCCTGCCCATTTTTCCTTTGGTGCAAAGGAAGACATCTTCCTCTAGCACAAAGGATTGCGTGTTCCTTACTTTGTTCCTTTGGGCTATCCTTGCCTGTCCTTTTATCCATACTTGGACAAATTCCTTTTTTTTTTCATTCTGATGTTTCGTGTTGTATTTAGATCCTTTGTAATCAGGTTTTGGAATCCTTTGTAAAATATTTTTCTAAGCAGAATCGATGCAGTGCAGGTTTCTTACACTTGTAATTGGAAAAGATAAAGTTATTTCATATCTCACCAATTTATAGATGAACAATGCAGTGTGCACACAGTGACTATTTTGGGTCTTGAAAAATCCTTGTTTCAACACATGCGATCCACTCATTAAAAAAAAAAACCTCCAGGCCCACCGATATCAGCACATTCCCGATTTAAATCCTTCTTAAAATGATGATTTATACTGGTTCATTCCTTCTCTACTATCCCAAGAACCATTTCAAGAGTTTTTATCTGATATAATCCAACCATTCATCTCGTAAGTTTTATTCTAAATCAAATATTCATGAATAACATCTCAGGGAATAGTTTCATGAGTAAGCACAACGAAATCAATCTTCATGAGCCAAAATTTATTTATTTTCCTAAGGTTCTAATTTTAGCCAATCAGAACTTGATTTAATTTCCAACAAATGCTCATTAATGCCAATCAATCAGACACAGTTCCTTCAACACAGGTGATGTCGTGAAAATTACCTGAGTTCATGTAAAACCATTTACTCGATAGACACCAACGTACCATAGACGGATATCAAGATATACCATATACCATACATCGTGGTATTTTGTAGGTTTTCATAGAAAAATCAACATAAAATTGAGACTATTGTAATCAACATAAAGTCAATTGTAGTGCAAGGCTCAAGCAAAAAATGACTTCGACGTTCAACGATCGCCTAGCAGATCAACCTCGATGCATACGTTCATCTATTACAAACCGCAAATACATATTCCAGCTTACTAGATCGACTCTGACGATCGATGACAGTCTCAACATAATAGATCAGGTTAAAAAAAACCAAAAGGATCGACATCAAATAACATTAAAAAATTGAAGTTTTTACACCCCTAAGATGCGTGAGAGTGAATCATAGATCACAAATGAATACAAAATCCTAAATTTGAGCAAAATTACTCTCCTCTAATATTTTTTTGTGAGCTTCAATATTTCACGATGAAAAATAATAAGAAAAAATATTATAACCCAAAGTTTTAACTGTTTTCGACCACTGAAATTATTCGTGTCATTGGATATAAAAAAAAACAAAATATTTATTTTTGGGGATATTAATATCCCACATTAAATGAGAGGTAGCAATCAAAAATTTTAAATATGCTTGTGCTCCAATAGTTGGGTGTGACTACTAATCGGTAGCCACATGCACACACAAGGTCTCCCTTGACCACTTCGAGTTCACCTTTGACCAGTTGGAATTCATCCTTAGATTTTCATGGAAATCACTTCAATATTCATGCTATCAGTCATGACCACCATTGCCACCTCGTACCATAAATTATCATGCTTTGAAATTTTTTCTTCTAGTTGTGACCATTGTGGCCACCTCGTACCGTGTGCTAGACTCTCCACTCTAGCAATTCCCAACTCTCTACCACACTTCACTCTGACATTCCTTTCTTGCTACTAGGCATGACCCCATCGACTCCTCACTGATGCCCAACCCTCTACTGCACTCCACTCTGACATTCATCGAATCCTCACCGTTATCACCTTGTACCATGTGCCAGTATCTCTACTATATCCTCCACCACTCTGTCGACACCCAAAACTTTGGTTTCTGCCACCACCTCACAATAAAAGCAAATTTTGAATTTGTTGAGAAACTTTTTCAAAAGTTACTTTACCTAAAAAGTTGTTGAGCAATTTTTTCAAAAGTTGCTAAACATTTGAGCAACTTTTTCAAAAAAACAAATTGCTAAAATTTGTTGAGCAACTTTTTCAAAAGTTGCTAAGCAAATTTTTTAAATTTTGTTAAGCAAATTTTTTAGCAAAAATCTGCAATATTACCCAAAAATTTATACCTTGCAAAACAAATCAAGAAGCTATAAACCAACAAAAAATATACCATGGCAAATGGGTGAAGATCACAAGATATGGCGAAAGATATTGCAAAAGAAGTCTCAAAGGAGGTTTCAAAAGAGATGAAAGAGATTCTGCAAGGAATGAGGGTTTGGAAAGATAATTTAGAGGATAAGATAGCTGCAAAAATAGTAGAATTAACTATGAAAATTGACACCTCCAATACATAATTATCAACCAAATTAGATGTTACAAAGCACTCTATGGACTTGGTATAATAAAACTTGACATTAATGCAATACAGACAACAAAACACAATCCCAACGCAACAAACGCTACTAGGGGGCCACATACATCAATCCTCCCTCGTACCATAAAATTGGATTTCCCAAAATTTTATGGAGGTGACCCCACAAATTGGATATATAGGGCAGATCAATATTTCTCTTTATATCAAATTTCGGAGATCCAAAAATTCTGTATCACATTGTTTCACTTAGAACAAATAGCTACACAATGGTACCAATGGTATGAAAAAACAAAAGGTACTCCCACATGGATAGAATTTACAAAAAACCTAATGTTGCGATTTGGCCCAACCAAATTTGAATATTTCATAGGAGCTCTCACCAAAATTTGCCAAACATCAACCTTAAGAGAATACCAAGCACAATTCAATAATTTGGTAAACCTTACATCAGGACTCGATGCATCATTATTTCAAAGCTACTTCATCAGTGGCCTAAAAGAAGAAATTTTACTGGAAGTACAAATACTCAATCCTATTGATATGATGCATGCAATGGCATTAGAACAAATGGTGGAAGAGAAGATCAACAACCAACGTTGACTCAAAAATTTATCTACAACAGACTCACAAAATACTTCCACCAACCAAAAACTAACTAAAGTCATGCCAATTAAACACATTAGCCCTAAAGAAATGAAGGAAAGAAGAGCAAAAGGTCTTTGTTTTCATTGTGATGAGAAATTTGTCCTGAATCACAAATGTATTACACCCAAACTTTATATTCTAGATGTAGCTATTCCTTGTCAATCAACACTAGATGAAGAAGAAATCGAGGTTGAACTAGTGGAAGATATACCTAAAGATAACCCTCGAGGTCCATTAGAAATTTCCTTCAATGCCCTCACCAAAAATTCATCCCCCCAAACTATGAAAGTTCCCGACTCCTTTAAACAACAAAATATTATTGTGCTTATTGACTCTGGAAGTACACATAATTTCATCGACCCACATGTGGTAAAAAAAACCGACTGCTTTATCCATCCTTGTAATAATTTTGAAATCATGATCGATAATGGGGAAAGAATCACTTGTAACAGGAAATACCATAATATTAAGCTCACCTTGGGCAATTACACCGTCAAACATGAAATGTATGCAATTCCATTAGGAGGTTGTGATATTGTTTTAGGTGTGCAATGGCTACAAACGCTTGGCACAATTCAATGGGACTTTGATGACTTATTGATGAAGTTCACACAAAAGGATCACACATATGCTCTTAAAGGGATAAAATCTGGTCTTTCTCCACTAGCAAGTTCTCATCACATGGATAAAGTTATTAATAGAAGAGGAAATAAAATGGTTGCCCATTTATATTCTCTCCAAGCCATGACAAAGCCACCAACACTTCACCCTTCCCAATATCCTTGCTTACAGAGCAACGATATTAACATTATGCAAGAATATAAGCACATAATACTGGGAAACAAAGGATGAAGCTTCTCACTTTGAGCTTTAAGGACAAAGCTCCTTTTAAGGAGGGTGGCATGTTAGGACCCTAGTCCTAACCTTTACTAATTAACCTTTATTTATGTTTATGGACAGTCATGTCCTTTCACCAACAATCACACACATAGGTAGATATTTAATTAGAATCTAAGGTGTCTTCAAAGGCATCCAAGAAAATATATTTTATTCTATTGTTTGGGGTTATCCAACAATCTAAAAGTGATTCCAAATTAAAAGTGATTTAGTATCTTGTTTTATGCATTCAATTATTCATTTAAATTCATAGGTAATTGGTATCATTGCACTTGTATGTTCCATGGAGCCTTTGCTTTGCTCAAAATTGCATTTATTACTATGAGAGAATCACCTTATATCCATACTCTATTCCATTTCATTTTCTTACATATTTTTAACCCTTCTAAAGATGCCCGAGCTTCAGCTTCATTATTATTCTTAAAAACACTATTGAAAGCATAATGAGACAATCTCTCATATATTATTTCTAATTATTCCTCCTCCTCTTGCTAGTCTTGGATTTTCTGTAGATCCTCCATCAAGATTCAATTTAACCCACCATCTGGTGGTTTCCACTTTATATTTTTTACCTTCTTTTTGCTTCTCTTGTAACCAACATCATAATTCCTTTTAATGACTTGACTCCATCTATCAAGACTCTCTGCTTCCAAATTAGGGGCTGGGTGAGTTGATAGGGTTGGTTTTGACTCCTCTATGGCTAAAAAGTTCTTCTTTTTCATTACCTCTAAATCACTTTTCTTTCCTTTAAATATTGTTCTATTCCTTTCTAGCCATATAGTCCAAAGTATTTTATATTTTGATATATCCCATATTGTCTGTAAAGCCTCACTTTTATAAGTACTATGCCATTTATTTAACCAATATTTTTATTATTCATCACCATGCATTTACCAAACATATTAAGAATCCATTACCATATATTCTAGACTATTGATCAATGTCCCAAGAGATGGTCTATACTCTCCTCCTCCTTATTATAGAAAACACATTGAGAGGGGCCATGAAAAACCCTTTTCATAAGGTTATCCTAGGCTAAAATCCTTCTATGACCTACTAGCCAAAACAATATTTTAACTTTAGGAATGCTTGGGATATCTCAAATATCTCCATATTCTAGTGATATTATTATTATATTGGTGTTGAACATTATATCCACTTATAGTTGTGTATTCTCCTAAGCTATTCAAATCCCAAATCAATTTATCCTTAGCACCACTAGGAATAATCACAGTTTTTATCTTTCTACTCAATTAACTACTAGAATCAATGTCTTGTATACTTGTAAAAAAATCTTCTTTCCATTTGTATCTTCCTTCTCTATCCTTGTACAAAGTGTTAAAAACCCTATCACCATATTTTTCTTGAAGCAATCTCATCCAAGGTTTCAAAACTGGATCTAAGTTGAGTGGTTTTTTTATCACACCAAGTATCCATCCAAATATAATTTTGTTCTCTAGTTCCCACCACCCATATTAAACCTTTAATCATAATATCAATAGATTTTTTTAAACATTCCAAAGAGTAGAACCATTTGGAAGAGAGAATGTTGTAAATATTAAACTTGGGTCATTGGGATCAACATACTTACTTAGAAGAATTCTTGCCCATTGTATTTGAATCTCTTTGTATAATCTCTAGATAATTTTTCCCTAAGAGCTAAATTTACATCTGTAAGAACTCTTAAACCAAGACCTCCCCAAATTTTGTCATCACACAACTTGCTCCATTTCACCAAAGGAAATTTCCTTTTATCATGTAAACCTAACCATACAAAGGATCACATAATATAAATTACACTTTTTTCAACTGATTTTGGAATAGAATACAATGACATATAATATGTTATAATGGCTTGTAATACTGACTTAATTAACTACACTCTTCTTGCTAATGATAACCATCTACCTTTCCAAGTTGGAATTTTATTTTAAACTTTACTAGTAGCTGGATTCCATATATCTATCCTCATTATCCCCTCAAATAAAGGCATCCCTATATAAGTTGTTGGTAAATTTATCTTCTCCATTTAAAACAACTTGTAAATTATTTCTTTGATATTAGCAGGAGTGTTAAGGAAATAAATTTTGGATTTAGTCCTATTAACTTTTACCCTGAAGCTCTTTCGTACTCTTTTAAAAAGTTATTCAAAGCTCTATTGGACTCTAGAGCATACTTTAGAGTATCTTCCCTAAAGTATATAGGTTCTAAATATTTATAATTCATTTAAATATAGTTGCACCAACTTTACTATTTGAGAGAAAATCAGTTTTGTTGTGAGAGCATATAGGGAATTGTTTAGAGTGTTTCTAAACGTAGTAGGAGCAAGTAATATCTCCATAATAGTAGAGATTTCAAACTGATTGGAGTGCTATAAAAGCATTGTAAGTTCTTATGATTATGAATATAATGATTATATTTTCTCATTTTGGTATCAGAGCAGGTTTTCTCAGATGGATCAAAACCTGTGGAGAGTGACGTGAAGAGATCTGAATTACGCACTTTGTTAGAGAAACTCAAGTGGCCAGCACTCAACAGAGTTGCAAGGAAGAGCTCGAGTAAATAATTAATATCTCACACATCCTGAGGTATTTTATTATGAAATTTTTAGTGTTGTTATATAATTGTATCAAGAGGATGCAGTTAAAATTTCGGGTTATTTGGAGCTAATTTTCTAATTTCATTAGCATTTTGAGTTTTTTAATAAAATGGTTGTATAAGGTGGAAGACAAGGTATTTGATTCTAAAATTGTGGGAGAAATATTATGCAGATAAAATCATAATTCAATCAAAATTTAGGTCATTTTTATATGTATTGATTGATTTATGTTAATATTTATTTTTCCTTCAAAAATCCTAGATCCGGAATTATGATAAAAAGGGAAAAAGTAAATGTTCACATATTTTTCACCTTTGTAAATTTTCTTCTAAAATTTAGAGGGTTTTCATATTATTGTCCCAGGAATACAGAGTTTAATTTTTAGAAATTTTGGAGCTGTATGGATTTATTTATGTGAAAAACATTGAGGTTGTCTCAAAAACACTCTATGATCTATAAAGGGAAAAAGTAAATTGATCACATATTTCTTATTTGTGTGAATTTGCTTTTGAAATTTAGTGGATTTTCAGATTTGTAAATCAAAAGTCTATAGGAAAAATTTCAATTTGTTTCAATTAGTATTGTTCAATTTATGATAAATTTGGTGCTTGAGACTTTGGTAAATAAAAAGAAGCATGCATTTTTGCAATTAGAGGTTAATTATGAGAGATTGACTTAACAGGTTGAGTCAATTGAGTAAAATAAGATCTGCTACTATTATTTATTGCAAAAAAAACTATATTATAAGCTATCTACATTATTCCAAAGTTTTTTTGATTAGCATCAATGGCTGCTAATAACAATCTTCCCATTACTAAATTTAATGGGTTAGATTACGAGTATTGGTCCATCAAGATGAGGATCTTACTCATAGGAAAGGGGTTATGGGATATTGTAGAAGAATGCTACAATGAACCTACAGATTGGACCACCTTGAGTGCAGTTGATATAACCAATAAAAAATATGCCCAAAAGAAAAACTCATTTGCTCTCTACCATCTCCAAGCAGCTTTGGAGAAAAGCATCTTTCCAAGGATTAATTCTTGTTCAACAACCCTAGAAGCATGGACATCCTTAAGAGATAGATATCAAGGGAGAAATAAAGTGAAGCAAGTGAGGCTTCAAACCTTGAAGAGAGATTTTAAGAATATCAAGATGCAAGATGATGAAAGAATGGGAGATTATTGTGTGAGAATGAAATCCATTGCAAACAAAATGCAAACCCTTGGAGAAGACATCAAAACTGAAGTAGTGATGAAGAAAGTATTGAGAATACTTATTCATAAATGGAACCATATTGCTATCATTATTGAATAGTCTAAATATTTGTCTACTCTAACTTTTGATGCTCTAATTGGTTCTTTGAAGTCTCATGAAGAAATATTACAGGGTGCTACATCTACAAGCTATGGAGGTGATGAGAAAGCATTCTCATCTAAAGAAGGTGATAATGCACAAGGAAGAGGACAAGGACAAGGACAAGGAATAGGCCAAAGGAGAGGTAAAGGAAGAGGATGAGGTAGATCAAGAGGTGGCAATCAAGGAAGAGGAGGTGAAAAATCAAAGAAATCTTGTTACAATTGTGGCAAGGTTGGTCACTTTGCTAGAGATTGTTGGTCCAAGACTTCTCAATATGGGAGAGGTCAATATGGAAACTATGTGGAAGAGGAAGGAGCTTCTTCAAATATGTTCCTCACCTATGGAAAATCAGATCAAAATCTTAATGAAACTTGTATTTTGGATACTGGTTGTTCCATTCACATGAGTGGCAAAGAGGAGCTCTTTGCCACAATGGATTCCTCCTACAAATCAAAGATCAAATTGGGAGATGACAAGGAAATACAAGTTGAAGGTATTAGATCCATGGAGGTTCCAATAAAATAAGGCATCAACAAAGTAAATGACATTTGTTACACCCCCAAACTCCAACATAATTTACTTAGTATTGGAAAAATGATGGAGAAGAACTATAGGCTTGTTTTTTATGAAGGAAAATGTGTCATTTTCGATAAAAAAAATTGTAATAGAGTTATTACACAAGTACCTATGACAAATAATATGTTTTTTCCTCTTAAATTTTGGGAACAAGGAGGTGCTCAAATTGCTAGTGTAGATATTGCTAATCGAAGTGTGCTTTGGCACTTGAGATTTGGTCATGTTAATTGTTCAAGCTTGAAGTTGTTGACTTCTCAAGCTATGGTAAGTGGACTTCCAAGAGTTGAAGAACACAAGGAGGTGTGTGAAGGATGTGCTTTGGGAAAGCACTCAAGATCAAATTTTTCAAAGGGACAAGCATGGAGAGAAATCCATCCACTACAATTGGTGTATTCAGACATTTGTGGTCCAATGCAAACCAAAAGCATTGGTAACAACTCGTACTTTCTCACTTTCATTGATGATTTCTCTAGGATGTGTTGGATTTATTTTTTGAAAACTAAATATGCAACTTTAGATTGTTTCATAGATTTTAAAAATAATGTAAAGAATAAAAGTGATTTTGTTGTAAAAAGTCTTAGGACTGATAGAGGAGGAGAGTATTATTCAAATGCATTTCTAAAATATTGTAAATATTATGGAATAAAAAGGCAATTCACAACTGCCTACACCCCACAACAAAATGGTGTGGCTGAAAGAAAGAATCACACTATAGTAGAAATGGCTAGATCAATTCTGCAAACTAAGCATCTAAGTAACATGTATTGGGCTGATGTTGTTAGAACTAGTGTTTACATTTTAAATAGGAGTCCTACTTCTAGTTTATATGGGATTACTCCTTATTAAGGATGGTATGGCAAAAAGCCAAATGTAAAACACTTTAAGGTTTTTGGTTGTCTTGCATATGCACAGATTCCTGATGAGCAAAGAAATAAACTTGACCCCAAAATTCAAGCATGTATTTTTGTTGGATATTGTGAGTCTTCCAAAGCATAGAGGCTCTACAATCCCAAAAAACATAAAATTGTACTCTCCATGGATGTAATGTTTGATGAAGGGGGAGAATAGGGTTATCAAAAACTTTTTGTTGATGATGGATCTCATGATGCAATTTCCTCTCAAGTGCAGCAAGTGCAGCCCAAAAATAGTAAAGTACTCCAAGCCCAAGTATGAGTCTACTTCAAGTACAACAGATGCTACTCCAAGTCCTTCTTCATAAATATCAGTAAGCTCTTCACCTATATAGAGGTAAAAGAACACTTAAAAACCATCCATATTTTCAAATTTTGGATAAGAATTTCCAAAAAATATACACTAGAAGTCAAGATAGTGAAATGAATGTAGTTTTTAAAAGACTTGTGCATATGTATGGTGATGATAAATCCCAAGAGCCTAAGGGAGATGTAGTCAATTATGCTTTAATGACTAGTGTAGAGCTAGAGCCATCTAGCTATGAAAAATCAAGTGCTCATGATGTATGACAAAAAGCCATGAAAGAGGAAATTGACTCTATAAAAAAGAATGATACTTGGGAGCTAGTGGAGCTTCCTAAGGGAAAGAAATGTGTTAGATGAAAATGGGTCTACAAGACCAAATTCAATGTTGATGGAAGTATTGAAATACATAAGGTAAGACTTGTAGCAAAAGGGTTCACCCAGAAGTATGAGATTGACTATGAGGAGACCTTTGCTCCTGTTGCTAGATAAGAGACAATCAGATCAGTACTTTCTTTGGCTGCCCACAAAGGGTGAAAAATTCAGCACATGGATGTAAAGAGTGCCTTTCTCAATGGGTACTAAAATGAACAAAAATTGACATCTGATCTAACAACAAGTAATAACACAAGTCATTGAGAAACATATGCTTTATTCATTATCAATTTTGTATAGGTTACAAATAGGGAGATTTTCCCCTTTTCTTTTCATGAATGAGCAATATAAACTTGATGCCTCCTTATGATATCCCTCAATTTAGGTGGGCTTTGATGTATGTGGGTTAGCATTGGGTTGCTATTTTTTGGTATTCATTTCCTTCAAATATGCTGCATAACTTGAAAGAAACTTGCAATAAAGGGTCAATACGTTGGGGGGCTTGCCTTAGTCAGGCCCCATATTTAGGAAGACAAAATAACTATAAAAATGTAACATAAATCACAATAAAATATGTATAAGGTAATAATATGCTAAAACACAGCTTACCTCCCAAATTTGGGATGATTTGGGGCTTGCAGATGCAATTCGTGACCCGGGTCGCTAATTGGGGCCAGATTCGTAGGGCAGGCTATGAATTGAGCTATGATGCTCCTTTGGTAAAATCTCTTCGATGGAACGATCCTAAGGCAGTTGGGGTTCATCTATATGCTATCAGAATACATCTATATTCTTCGGTAACGGACTGTGTGCTATTGGCTTTCCATTTTTGTAGAGTAACAATACTTTGTTGAATTTGGGAATCATACTTAATTAGGGGTTTAGGACCCATTATTTATAGGCAAATGTAAGGTGCGGGGGGGTTAGATAGACTAAACCTAGGTTTTATTCTGACTAGGGTTAAGTTAATAGATGCTATGTGGCAACATCTCATTCTAAGTAGGAAATATCCTATCCTCACACATGTGTGAGGAAGGATTAGTGCTAATCTTAATTAGGCCTTAAGCATGTTTAGGGGAGGATTAAAAGAAAACCCTAGGAAATCATAAATTAGCACATGGGAGGATTTGATTAACACTAATTATGAATTAAGAGTTAATTAATCCAATTTTGCTCTAAAAAGGGGCTTAAGTGAAGTCAACATTAAATTAGAATTTGATAATTTACTTTTAATTGATTTTGGTAATTAATACCCCGTGGAGGTGTCAATTAAGTGTAAATGGGCTATGCATCGCTCGGGTTGCCGTCTGAAGGTATCTCGATGCATAAAATGTAGTTTTGAGGGCTTATTAGGATTTTGGACCTGAAAGCCATTTGTGGAAGTCTACATGTTACTATGGTGAACTTATGGAAGTCTACGCATGTCTACGCATGACTACAATAGTCTACAATATCCTAGGGATTTTTGGAATCACCTATAGATATGTAGAAGTAGAAATGTGTGACTTTTGGGTGTCTACATTTTACCCCTTTTTGTACTATACTGTGTAGAACATAGTTTAATACAAAAATATGAAGGGTTTGTGCATAAGGAAAAGGGATAGAAGGGGAATGGAATCCAATCAAAGGGTATGTAGCCACTCAAAGCATGACCATACAAATCAATCGAGTATCCAGGGAAAATAAGAGAAAGAATGGAATCTAATCGAAGGTATGTAGACGCTTGAAGCATGACCATAGAACATCAATTGGATGTCCATAGGGGAAGAAGAGAGGAAGGAAAGAAGGAAAAGAGAAAAGAGATAAAAACAATGCTAGCAAGGTAAAATGAATGATTATGAATGCAATGATGTGATTTTGCTGAGTCTGTATGGAATTTACGATGCCATACTAGTTGCTTGAGAATGACAACTTTTGATTGCTTTTCTTTTGTGACCAGATCAACGTGGTCCAAAAGTATGATTATGACAAAAGCCTAACTAAATATTTGTTGTTGATTGATTGATGAGAACATGGTGACAAGTGTCAAACCATTTGAGCTAGTTTAACATTTGGATCATCAAATTGTGACCATATTAGTGTGGTCGCAAAGTCCATTTCCAAATGTTGTGCTAGGATTGATCAAATGTATCATCCATTGTATACTCGACGTACATGAATGCTAGAATGACTTCTCCATAGTAATGCGTAACTCTCCTGATGTAATCCATGTCTGTTTGAAATTGAGATTATAATCATATGATAATCTTCAGCAAAAAATTTTGTAGACAAATGCGCTAATCACGCTTTTGGATTTTCAATGTTGTGGTTGCATGCAAAGCTAACTTTGGATATGAATACCCCCTCAAATGAGGAATCAACAATGAGGTGAATGAAGTGTGGTGAATTGATGATGCAGTGATTGATAAAGATACCAATGCATGATGAATATGATTGCTAGTAAGAAGAGAAAATAATAGGATCTAATCAAAGGTATGTAGTCGCTCAAGTGTGACCATACAACATTGATTGGATAGCCAATAAGGAGAAGTAAAAATAATGGGATCTAATAAAAGGTATGTAGCCACTTGAAGCATAATCATACAATATTGACTGGATAGCCAAGAAGGAGAAAAGAAAAGAATGGGATCTAATCAAAGGTATGTAGCCGCTCGAAGCGTGACCATACAACATTGACTGGATAGCCAAGAAGGAGAAGGGAAAATAATGGGATCTAATCAAAGGTATATAGCCACTCAAAGTGTAACCATACAACATTGACTAGATAGCCAAGAAGGAGAAGAGAAAAGAATGAGATATAATCAAAGGTATGTAGTCGCTCGAAGCGTGACCATACAACATTGACTGGATAGCCAAGAAGTTGAAGGGAAAAGAATGGGATCTAATCAAAGGTATGTAGTCGCTCGAAGCGTGACCATACAACATTGACTGGATAGCCAAGAAGGAGAAGGAAAAATAATGGGATCTAATCAAAGGTATGTAGCCGCTCGAAGCATGACCATACAACATTGACTGGATAGCCAAGAAGGAGAAGAGAAAAGAAGGGAAGGAGAAGAAGAGGAAAGAAATAAAAAGTAATGCTAATAAAATGAAATGGATGATTGCGAATGCAATGCTGTGTTTTTGCTACATCTGTATGATATTTACGATGCCATACTAGTTTCTTGAGAATGAAAATGGTTGTCTGTTGTGCTTTTGCGACCAGATCAACGTGGTCCAAAAGTATGAATGTGACAAGTTTGTCGATAAAATGCCATGTGTGTTTGCAAGTGGTGCTAAAAGATAAGTATTTGAGGTTCCTAGGGTTTTAGAGGGCATTTACCTACTTTCCTAGGGTTTTGGGGATGTTCTAGTGTGTTCTGATTGAATTTGTGACCCAGGTCACGGTTTTGACTCCATTCACGACTTGGGTCGCAATTATGACCTAACTCGCGACCTAGGTCACAAAACGGTAGTTGAGTGGTTTTTAAGCCCAAATATGCATGGCGAGGGCTCATTTGGGTAACGCATGTGTGTGGAAAGCAACTTGGGAGAGCAGTTGATGGCATGCAAGGAGAACAATTAGTGATTGTGAGAGCTAGGATGATGAAGGGACGTAAACCAACTGGCATCAGGCATGGGATCCCACCGGTAAGTGATATTTGAATTTATTTTATTTATGTTTTATTTTTTCGGTAAAATATGAATGGGGGGGAGGTTTTTGCCCCGATTTAAAAAAAATTGAAACTTTTAAGTAAAATTTGAATACATAGTGATAAACAAGTCAAATGGGTACCCAAAAGTGCAGTTGATTTTTCAATTGGATTTGATTTATCACCGTTTTGACCGGTTAATGGGTAGAGTAGGTGTGAAGTTTGACTGTCAGTTTGTGAGGTAACGATGTACTGACATCGATATGTTTTTGCACTTTGTCCACTAAAGTAGGAAATGGGTATTCCGTTATGTGACTATTTTATTTTTATGACTTCATTTGATGTGATTTCGGTATTCGATGGTTTGAGGTGTAATGTGTGAACTCTAGGGCATTAGATTTGCCATGTTAGAGGTAGAATCTTTAAAAACTAATAACACTTTTATCACAGAAGGGCAAAATGGGTGTCCAAAAATATTGGTTGTTTTGGTAGTTGACTTCATTTGACATACCTTTGATTTGCGTGCCACAGTGTAGATAGTAGTAAACTGAAAATGAGCTATAGGGAGCCCGATGTAGACTGTACTTGATTTCAGTTTGAATTTCCACCACTAAAAGGGCAAATGGGTATCTAAAAATGTGACTGTTATTTTTAGATTGCATGCCTAGATATGTGTTCAATTTTGGTGTTTTTAGGACAAATTTGACTGTTAGATCTGTGTTTATTGGTGCTTTATTTCTGAATTTTATCGACACATTTACCATTAAGTGGACAAATGGGTATATAGAAATGTGATTTGTTTTTGTATGTCATATTAATTGATCATGTTTTGGATTGCGTGCCATATTAGCCATACAATTGAGTTTGTTATTGGTTGTTTGGGTGACCAATGTGTACTGTATGTCGTATGTGTTTGGATTATTGTCATAAAATGAAAAAATGGGTATCCAAATATGTGATTGTGTTATTGATGTGTTTTGTCATTTTTTCTGTACATGAATTTGTCTCAAGATGTGTGTCAAATTAAATATTTTCAATTTGTAAATTTTGAGTGATGATGTTGGATGTGATTGATTTGTTATGTGGGTTACTGATGTGTGTTGTTCTATGTGTTGAACAGGTAAAGGCGCTTGAACCCCCTCATTGGGTGAGAAATTTTAAGCAAGGTTTTGAAAAGCTGATGCAAACTGAGGAGGAATTGCAGTGGTTAGAGGACATACACTTCTGCGATGTGTGGGAGTGTAAGAGCATCTTTACTAATAGGGCGTTTGTGTTTGTCTTATGTGAGCGATGGGATGTAGACCAAAAAAAATTTCATTTTCCTATGGGAAAATGACCATGACATTGGAGGACGTGTATCGCATCTATCGACTGCCGATTAAAGGTGTTCCTATGAGGGTAATCTAATATGGGAGGAAGAACACAATTTTGGAGAGATTCTTTGGAGCTGGGTGGAGAGAGATCAATGCTGCCAAGATGGACCATGAGTGGCTGTGGTGTCAGAAGAAGATATTCGATAGGTAGTGTGTGGCTATGATGATGATCTCTACCTATGCCCTACTTGATAGTTTTGGGTTTTTATTTACTTGGAATATGCTGGACATAGTTAGTGACCTGGTGGAGCACAAGGTTGTGTTTTCCTGGGTGCTTGCGCTTCTGGCCTAGGCGTATCTTGAGTTATATGAGGTGGTTCAAGGTAGACAGATGATATTGAGTGTGATTTTCTTGCTGTAGGTATGGGCATGGGAACACATAGCCATTGAGAGGCCCTATTTGTTACCTCAACCTATACACATGGAGGATAAGGAGCTTCCTTACACCTTGAGGTGGAGTACAGAGGCAGAGCAGGGTATGAAGAGGCCTCATGAGGGTGATCCAATTTTGTGGAGGATTAAGTTTAGTGAGTTGATGATAGATGACATTACATGGAGACCATGGATGGGTGGAGTGAATTGGAGAGAGGATGATGAGCAGTTGCAGGCTATACGATGAGGCAGATGGTTGGTTGGGAGATATACTCGATAGACTGAGCATTTTTAGTTTTATTGAGTACAATGATAGTTTGGATTAGGATAGGATTTTCCAGGGACTCCTATTATGTATTTTAGGTGACAAGGAGATAGAGGAGAGTGCCCTATTGTACCACCTTGGGTTAGGGAGAGAGACCCTCCTATGGATATCTCGGATGTAGGGGATGCAGGGATGACACCGGAGTTTGATGCCTAGTGGGCACTATAGTCTTGGGAGCCTGGGAGAGGTGTGGTGGATCGGTGGGTGGCACATGCTGCTAGGGCATCTCTACCAAAGAGGAGGATGAGTAGGAGGACTCAGGATAGGGCAACAAGTATGTCTACTATTGAGGAGGATGTTCCTTTCTAATGATCATGATGTCATGTAGGTGCTTCGGCGAGCACCCAGGATGTGAGAGCAGAGGAGGTGGATGTGGGTGTAGAGGTTGGAATGAAGCAGACTATTGGAGCTCAAGATGAGGGAGATGGGGTGGCCGATATGGGTGGCATCGATGATACCATTGATATTGGGGTATTTGCTGATATAGCACAACAAATTCCCAACGATATTTTAGAGAGATCAATTGCAAGGGATGTACATGGGTTGCATGATCAGATTTAGTAGTTAGAGGTAGACATGGTGGAGATGAGGGCTGCTATGTTTAGGTAGGATCAGGTGATCAATACTTTGATTAGTCAGTTAGTGGCCGAGGCCTCTAATAAGATGATGTGCAAGACTGCCTTGTTGGTGCTTAGGATATCTCTACCTAATTATGGTAGGATTGTGGTGCAGTCTGGATCACAGTCACAGGTGTGGGTGCCATCACATCAGAGTTAGCATAGTGTGGCTACTGTGGGATAGAGAGGTGCTAGGGCTGAGTTTCAGGATTAGCCTATTGTGGATCCAATTCCATAGTTTACGGTAGAGTCAATCCAGGCTATAGGGATACGAGTGAGTCGTGAGGGCCGCGAGGAGACTCCTAGTGGGAGCTAGGATAGCTATCACTAATTTTAGCCTATGGGCATTTTGTTTTGATGATATATAATGATGGGCATGATCCCAGGTTGTAGCTGTTGGTCATCAAATCTACCTAGGAAAAGATTTTGGGTAAATGTATGCGCCCTAGACCTAGACCAATATTGAAAGGCCGAAGGGAAGATATGCCCCTTGTGCCAATCTCCGGAGAAAGGTCGGATCCTATGCTAAACTACTTTGGTGTTTTGAGATAAGGGTGCAGGAAAGAGATAAATAGAGTAAGGGTTAGAGAAAGAAATAAAAAGGGGTAAGGGAAGAGAGATCGATAATTTAGAGTGGGAGAGAACAGGAAGCATGATCACTAACTAACAACATGTATAGCAGCAAATAACACCAAGAATAAATGAAAGAAACACAACATTAACCTTCCTATGTATCCTTTGGGTGAGCTCCAGGGATTCCCCTTCTCCCTTTCATCAAAATTTAGGGTTCAAAGTAAAGACGATTAAGAGAAGTGAATGTAACAGAAACCACAACCCTCCAGGAAGCATAAAAGAAAGCCAATATAGTGTTTTTCCTCTCCTATGTCTCCTTTAGGAAAGTTTCAGGGTATAGTCCCCAATCGCACAGCGGATTCAAGATTTAGAGTCTCAGTGTACAAATGAATAAAGAAAAAATAATCAAACATAGAAGGTAGCATAAAAGAGAGAAATTGAGCCCAAAGATCTTTAGTATTAATCGTAGGACATCAAGTTACAACAAATTTCTAGCAGAAAGTTCCCCCCACTTTCTACATTACAATGCCTAGGTTTTTATAGAGGACCCGACCATTTGAGTCATTATTACATAGAATGGCAAAGTATACTCTTGAGATCTAAGAAGTCAGCTCCTCATGGCCCTCATGACTAAGCTTTCAAATCCATTACCACAACTAGCAACTGTGACCGAGTCAACTGCAAAAATATGCATTGATGTGCTGTCTTGGTTTTTGGGTGCAATGCTCAAGTGGCCGCCATGCTTGCCAGACTCTCCTTTTAAGGACTAATACTTTGCTTCCAATTGCCAAAAATGAGTAGAGAGCTTATCGGGCTAGTAAGAATGCACTTATGATCATCTCGAGAAAATACCCGGCTTGGAGTGCGTGCCCCTTTTGAGTCATGAAAAAGCAACATGTCACGATATCATGACATTTCTATGTCTTCAACTTGGTTCTTCTTCTTGCATCACGAAAAAGCAACATGTCGTGATATCACGACATTTCTATGTCTTCAGCTTGGTTCTTCTTCTTGCATCGCAAAAATACGACATGTCACGATATCGCGACATTTCTATGTCTTCAGCTTCTTTTGTTGCTTTTGGTTGCGAGAATGCAACATGTCATGATATCGTGACACTTTTCCTCTTTTGGTCATGATAATGCAACATGTATCGATATCGTGACACTTTTCCTCCTTTGGTTGTGAGAATGCAACATGTCACGATATCACGACACTTTTCTTCTTTTGGTCATGAGAATGCAACATGTCGCGATATCGCAACACTTTTCCTCCTTTGGTTGCGAGAATGCAACATGTCACGATATCGTGACACTTTTCCTCCTTTGGTCATGAGAATGCAACATGTCGCAATATCGCAACACTTTTCCTCTTTTGTTCCCTCTTCTTGCTGTGAGCCGCGAAAACGCAACATGTCGTGATATCGTGACACTTTTTCTTTCTTGCCCCTCTTGTTGCTTTGAGCCACGAAAATGCGACATGTCGTGATATCATGACACTTTTCTTTCTTGCTCTGCTTCCTTGCTTTCGGCCATGAAAATGCAACATGTCGTGATATCGCGAAACTTTTTCTTTCAAGCTCGTCTCCTTGATTTCTGTCGTGAAAGTGCAACATGTCACGATATCGCGACACTTTTTCTTTCAAGCTCTTCTCCTTGTTTTCGGCCGCAAAAATGCAACATGTCACGATATCACGACACTTTTTCTTTCAAGCTCTTCTCCTTGTTTTTGGCTATGAAAATGCAACATGTCGCTCTCAGCCACAAAAATGCAACATGTCGTGATATCATGACACTTTTTCTTTCTTGCTCCCTCTTGTCGCTCTGAGCCGCGAAAATGCAACATGTCGCGATATTGTGATACTTTTTCCTTCTTTTTGGTGAGGCTAACTTCTTTGGCCTACTCAGTAGTGAAGCTCTTCTTCTTCATTCTATGTACAAGGGGGTGGCATTGAAAGCCAAAATTGTTGTAACACTTCAAAACTTTCAAAGCAAAAAAAAAAAAACTTTACAAAGAGAAATTTTTGATTTTTTTCTACCCCTCTGCAATGTGACAAAATTTTCAACATTCTTGGTGGCTCGCAGGGAATTTAGCTCATCTGAATGCATAGATCCCAGGCCTTTATCCATTGGGCAGAAGGGTCATTCCCAGTGCCTTTATCCATTGGGCAACAGAGTCATTCCCATTCTTCTCTGACTATCCACTGACAACATTTTTTTTTTTTTTTTGTGCCAAAGCTCCTAAGCAACACTTAGCGCCTTCGACACTTATTTACTAGCTGGGCTATTTTTAGTATTTACACAAATTTTATGACATGATTGGCATGCCACCACCATAAACCCAGCTTCGGGTGCCTATCCGATGAACCTGCAATGTCCGGACCAGATTTGATTGAACTTTAGTTGATATTTGAAGTCTAGCTGGCTTCTTCTCGAAGTTGTCTATGTTGCGAACAGGAAGCAACGCAGTGAGTTGTCATTCCTACCAGTACCCGTACTGTTGATGAAATATGTGGTGAAAAAGTTTGCCACATGAGGGCATTTTGGGATACTAGTTGTAATGATGGCTGGAACCAATACCAGAATTCTGATGAATCTATTAACTATGGGCTAGGTACAGGTTCTTCCATCCTCCTGATGCGGTAACAGGGCTCCTCTGGCAAAGAGTGATCTTACAGGATCTCTTTAGGTTCATATTGATGATACATGCTTAATGGATTATGGCTGAACACTTACGTGCCATCCCTTGGGATACAAAAAGGGTGCAAAAATGTGCCCTCTTCATTCTCAGGCTCTACCACTTGAGCCTGTTCTTCTCCCTGGCCCATCTTCTGATGGAGACTACAAGCAACCATATTGTTCATTACTAGGGCAAATATTGCATATTCCCATTGTTGGACTTGGATGAAACCTGCATTTTGATCTTCAAACGACTGCATCTCAGGCCTCTTATCAGTATGAGGAATCTACCATGATGAATACTATGTTGGATAAATAGGAGCAGTAATTATCGGGTAGGGTGATGGGGCTACTTCCCACTATCACTTTCTTGATAAGAGCAGAAGTTGTTCTACTCATATTTCTTCCTCAAATATTTGATGGAATCTTCACTCACCTGATCGTAGTAAGATGAGGCCCATGTATGGGTGAAAGGCCCGAACATAGAAGAGGTGGGCTTGGGCGGGCGTCGGTTGGATCTCTCCTGGAATTCTCTTCCAACTTCTATAGAATTGGACATTGAAGTCTATAATGCTCTCCAAAGGTGCTCTCTTGATGGTGGAGAGGTACGTCAAAAGCTGGAAGGGGTCTTGAGAGCCATCAAATGTTTTGAATAGTGCTCCTGCTAAGTCATCCCATGAGCAGATGCTTTTATGCTCGAGCAGTATATACCACTGCAGTGCCCTTCCTTCCAAAGATAGAACCAAGATTCTGATCATGACATCTTTATGGATTATGTCATAGAGGAACGCTAAAGCTACAACATCTTCAAGGTGCTCTCGGGCCATTACCTTAGTGCCATTGTATTTGTCAATACCTCCAAGGTGCTTTCAACAATTTCATGGTAACTTTGAAGATTCAGAGGGCCATGATCATCCTAGCTGGGATAGCATACCCTCTCCATTATAGCAGTGGCCTGTAGATATCACGGTTCTTGCCATTAAGTCAAAGTTGCCAAGTGAACATACTTTTCTCCACTTGTGAGGTCAAGGCTACTCACCGAACCTTGATTCCTCTAGGATGTCTTCTTTTAGATTTAAAAGGTGCCTACAATCAAGAAATCTAGATCTTTAGCTCAGTCAGAGTCACCAGGTGATTTTTCCAGATGAAGGCAAGCTAGAGATTCACCAAACTCGGGATTCCTTAAAACATGGAAACTATGCATGAAGGCACAAGTTTAGGTACCGGTCTCTACGACTTAAATATTTTTAGGTTGAACAGAGTCACCAGATGCTAAGAGTCTTTCGGTAATGAGAGCATTGGTTCTCACTACCACTACTCAGGTGAGACTGACCAGGTCACACCAGGAACTGATTAGAACTATTGGCCTCGGTGAAGACGGGTTTGAGATTTACGCTTAAAATATGGGACCTTGGTCCCATCGGGCGTGCCAAAAACTCTTGGTCATCAAATCTGCCTAGGAAAGGATTTGGGTAAATATATGTGCCCTAGAACTGGACCAACATTGAAAGGCCGAAGGTAAGAGATGCCCCTCGTACCAATATCCAAAGAAATGTCGGCTCCTATGCTAAACTACTTTGGTATTTTGAGATAAGGGTGCAGGAAAGAGATAAACAGAGTAAGGGTTAGAGAAAGAAATAAAAAGGGGTAAGGGAAGAGAGATCAATAATTTAGATTTGGAGAGAACAGGAAGCACGATCACTAACTGATAACTTGAATAGCAGCAAAGAACACCAAGAATAAATGAAAGAAACACAACATTAACCTTCCTATGTATCCTCTAGGTGAGCTCCAGGGATTCTCCTTCTTCCTTTCATCAAAATTTAGGGTTAAGAGTAAATATGATTAGGACAAGCGAATGTAACAGAAACCACAACCCACCAGGCAGCATAAAAGAAAGCCAATATAGAATTTTTCCTCTCCTATGTATCCTTTAGGCAAGTTTCAGGGTACAATCCCCAATCACACACCGGATTCAGGATTCAGTCTTAGTGTACAAATGAAGAAAGATAAAAGAATCAAACACAAAAGGCAGCATAAAAGAGAGAAATTGAGCCCAAAGCTCTTTAGTATTAATTGCAGGACATCAAGTTATAGCAGCTTTCTAGCAAAAAGTTCCCCCCACTTTCTACATTATAATGCCTGGTTTTTTATAGAGGACCCAACCCTCTGAGTCATTATTACATAGAATGGCAAAGTATACTCTTGAGATATGAGAAGTCGGATCCTCACGGCCATTGTGATAGAGCTTTCAAATCCATTACCAGAACTGGAAACTATGACCGAGTCAATCGCAGAAATATGCATTGATGAGCCATCTTGGTTTCTGGGTGCAATGCTCGAGTGGCCGCCATGCTTTTCGGGCTCTCCTTTTAGGGACTGATACTTCACTTCCAATTGCCAAAAATGAGCAGTGAACTTATCGAGAAAGTAAGAATGCACTTATGATCATCTCAAGAAAATACCCGACTTGGAGTGCGTGCCCCTTTTGAGTCACAAAAAAGCAACATGTTACGATATCACAAAATTTCTATGTCTTCAGCTTGGTTCTTCTTCTTGCATCATGAGAAGGCATCATGTCGCGATATCATGACATTTCTATGTCTTCAGCTTGGTTCTTCTTCTTGCATCACAAAAATACGACATGTCGCGATATCACGACATTTCTATGTCTTCAGCTTCTTTTGTTGCTTTTGGTCATGAGAATACATGTGATATCACGACACTTTTCCTCTTTTGATTTCTAGAATGCAACATGTCACGATATCATGACACTTTTCCTCCTTTGGTCGTGAGAATGCAACATGTCGCGATATCATGACACTTTTCTTCTTTTGGTCGTGAGAATGCAACATGTCGCGATATCGTGACACTTTTCCTCATTTGGTCGTGAGAATGCAACATGTCGCGATATCACAACACTTTTCCTCCTTTGGTCGCGAGAATGCAACATGTCGTGATATCGCGACGCTTTTCCTCTTTTGCTCCCTCTTCTTGCTGTGAGCTACGAAAATGCAACATGTCACGATATCGTGACACTTTTTCTTTCTTACCCCTCTTGTTTCTTTGAGCCATGAAAATGTGACATGTCACGATATCGCAACACTTTTCTTTCTTGCTCTGCCTCCTTGCTTTCGGCCACTAAAATGCAACATGTCATGATATCGCGAAATTTTTTCTTTTAAGCTCGTCTCCTTTCTTTCGACCTTGAAAGTGTAACATGTTGCAATATCGCGACACTTTTTCTTTCAAGCTCTTCTCCTTTTTTTCGGTCGTGAAAATGCAACATGTCACGATATCGCGACACTTTTTCATTCAAGCTCTTCTCCTTGTTTTCGGCCGCAAAAATACAACATGTCACTCTCAGCCGCGAAAATGCAACATGTCGCAATATCGTGACACTTTTTCTTTCTTGCTCCCTCTTGTTACTCTGAGCCACAAAAATGCAACATGTCGCGATATCGCGACACTTTTTCCTTCTTTTTGGCGAGGCTATCTTGTTTGGCCTGCTCGGTAGCGAAGCTCTTCTTCTTAATTCTATGTACAAAGGGATGGCATTGAAAGCCAAAATTGCTGCAACACTTACAAAACTTTCAAAGCAACAAAAAAAAATCTTTACAAAGAGAAATTTTTGATTTTTTTCTACCCCTCTATGCAACGTGACAAAATTGTCAATAGTAGCCTTCAGGCATTTTGTATGGATGATATATATACCTTGTTGATTTCAGCTATGATATATACATGTGTTATTTTGATGGTTTGAAATGTGTTCTTGTTTATTTTTACATGGATTAGCGTAACATAATTTGTAGATATGTTTGATGAATAGATATTCATTTATGTCATGGTTTAGATCTATTCAGAGTTATGCATAAGGGGTCGACCCTGAAATCTATTTATAAAATCAAGGCGAATTATCTTGGAATACCGACAAATTTTGTAGAAGTATACATGGTGAATTACATTTATTTATCTCCAAAAAATTTTAAACCATGGCAAATTTCATTAATTTATCTAAAAAAAATTTCAAACTGTGGTGAATTTTTCTATGTTGGGGGCTATGAATATCGTTTGCAAAATCTAAAAATGTACAACATACTTAAAAGCTTTAGGTCGATATGAAAGACATTAGGCCGACATGATGACTAAAGGCATACCGATCGGTTGTAGTCATGACGGTCGGTTGCAGTCATAACAATTGGTTGTAGCCATGATGATCGATTACAACCATGATGATCGATTGCAGCCATGACGATCAGTTGCATATATGATGATCTGCTATAGCCATGATGATCTACTAATAATTGGTTGCAGCCATGATGATCAGTTGTAGCCATGATGATCAGTTGCATCCATGATGATCAACTATAGCCATGATGATCTGTTGATGATCTAATGCATATAACCAATTTGATGAAGATCTACTATAGCAATAATAATCAGCTACAACCATGATGATCGACTGTAGTCGATCGACTATAGTCATGTTGATCTACTGTAGCAATGATGATTTGCTGACTATCGGCTGCAACCTTGATGATCTACTAACAATCGGTTGTAGACATGATGATCTGATGCGTGCATGCCAATCAGTTGTAAGCATGATGATCAGATGCATGCAAATCGGTTTCATACATGTCGATGTACTGCAATAGTCTCGCGTCAATGCCAATAGTCCATTCACTTATCTTTTGATGTTTAGATTTTTGACTAAAATATTCCCCAAAGGTCTAAATTTTAATCGTACTATCTTTTTCTTTTTTAGTTGATGTGTCTAAATTTAAAATATCCTAAAGTGGTTGTTGAATTTCATTATTAGGAAAATTATCATGTAGTCCCATATCATCTACTAGAATATCTTTGAGTGAACACACATCAGAGTCGACAATATTTACTGCATTCAATTTTTGGTGTTCTCTATCATTTTTTGTTGTAAAAAAAACATTATTTTAAATAATTAACATAATACACTTTTACAAAGCATTTAAAAAGAGGTAGATAAGCATAAAACCATTTATCTATTAATAGAGAAAGGTTTTACATTTAAGAAGAACACAAATTTTAAAAAACTGATGGTAAAAGGTGTCTTTACTTGTAAGTTTTGTAGAATTTCTAGAGATTGATGTCTCATTGCATTTTGATATTTGTGTAAAATATTTCAGAATTATCTTTTTACAAGAATATTGGCCTCCATTCTTTCCATATTCAGTAGGTGACATTGTATCTGTAAAGAAAAACCTTCATATGTTAGGAAATGTATATGAATTTAAAAGAAAATAGCAGACATCCCTCAAGATGAACATATGATCCTAACACACAACATGACAAGGAATACTTATCGACTACAGTTGTAGATACTACACTGCATATGAAACATACTCTAAGAGACAAGAAGCATTCTCTAACAAGAGAAATGCTCCTGACACACAATGAGATGACATTGATAGTTGTCTACCATAGTTGTGTATAGTTCATATACAGTGCCTATGAAACTGTAAAAAATATATTTGGACAAAATAATAATGGAAGAAGAATACTCTACCAATTTTTAGTCATGAATCCTCTACAACTGATACGCTTTTGTCGATAGACAATTCCCTGCAACTGATCAGATTATATCGATCGAGTCCCTATAATCGATAGATAAATGCTGATCACATGTCCTTATAACCTATAGAATAATACCGATTTAAACCTCTATAATTGAGAGATAAATACCAACAACACCGTCGATCGACTGTCGCTACAACCGATAGGATTATACTAACAACAATGCAACTGACTGACAAATACTGATCAACACGGTCCTACAATCGATAAATTAATGCCGATCGACACATCTGCAACCTACTAACAAATGTTGATAGACAATCCCTACAATCGATAGGTAAACTTTGATCGATAGTCCTCGTAATCAATAGATGAATGTCGATTGACACCACTACAACCGATCAACTAATGAATATTGACACGGTTTTGCAACTGACTAATTAATGCCAATCAACACCTCTACAACTGATACAAAAATATCGATCGACAGTCCCTAAAACCGATAGGCTTATACAGATATACACAACTCTACAATCGATCGACTTATGCTAATAGACATGACTCTACAATTGATAAGCTCATGTCGATAGACACGACTCTACAACTGACCAACTTATGCTAATAGACATGAGTCTACAACCGATCAACTTACACCAATAAACACAACTCTATAATCGATCTCCTTATGATGATAGACACAACCCTATAATCGATCACTTATATCGATAGACATGTCTTTGCAACCGATAAGCTTATGCCAAAAGATACGGATCTACAATCGATCGGCTTACACCGATAGACATGATTCTAAAACCGATTGACTTATGCTAACAAAAGCAACCCTATAACCGATTGACTTATGTTGATAAATATAGCTCTATAACCGATCAGCTTACATCGATCGACACGGCTCTACAACCAATTGGCTTATATCGACAGACATGGCTATGCAACCGATCAAATTTTGCTGATAGAAATGACTCTACAACCTATCGACTTATGCTGATAGACACAACTCATCGATCGAGACTCCTCTGCAATCAATCATCTCTCCTCTGCAATTGATCGTCTTACGCCAATCGACACTCTACAATTGTTCAGTTTATTTCGACAGTCACTCTGCAAACTTCTCAGGTTTTTCGTTGTTTTGAACCTATTTTTGACTTAGAGTATTTTTGATGTATGTTTATCGATACCCAGTATAGTATATATACGGGTAGTATATGAGGTAATTTGGGTGGGAAAAATAAAATCATTTATAATTTGAAGACGATTTGGACGCAAAATATAAAATCATTTATAATTTGAAGGCAAATTGGGTGGGAAAATCAAAATCATATGTAATTTGAGGTCAGCGAATTAAAATAAAGTTAGTTTCATGATTATCAATGACGGGTAAATTTACCTCAAAAAACTTCCACCCCGTAAATTTCGGGTGAATGGGCCCTAGTGAAAGGATCCAAAATTAGCCTTTTCAAAATTTTAAAAATCCTAAATAGAGCCAATTTATGATATTTTGCGCTTGTGCATAACCCTTGATCTATTATCATGTTGTGGTATAAATGGATTGTAGAGTAGTGTTATGATTGCATTTACAATGCGATATGATGTGATATCAAATATGATTTTGTAATGAATGTATGTATAGTAATGGCGACACTATGATGTGATTTTGAAATGCATATGGGATGGATGAAATAAATGTAATTTGATATGAAATGCATGTAGGATGAATGCAATACTATAATGTGTATCAAATGTATCTGACATAGATGCATGTATGCAAGTATGAAGTTACTGAAATGCGCCAAGGAAGCACTTGTATCATTGCACTTACTTGTATGGATTGTATCCATTCCATGATTTCAGGATCGATGGATAATGTAAGGCATTTGTAATGGTTTTGACTAACATAGTTATGGCAATCAAATCTCAAACCCTTAGCTATGCAAGTTTTGTGGCAACTTATAACATGATCGGGTTGGTTCAAAGTCTATCTTGGACCTATGTGTGTGAATGTGTAATGTTCATTTATCCATTTTGAGGGAGGTAGGATTAACCCATTGTAGATTCTACCATACTAGCTAGCTCATCCATCCACAATAGTGATTTCTACAAAAGTGAGATGCTAATGTAAGAGATGTGTTGTCACCTATAAAATTATTTTATTGGTAGGCAAGTTTTTGAAATTATCCCATAGTGTTATGTTGAACCTAAGGACCAAATGCGATAAGCATAGCATGTGTGATATCAAGAAGCATTTTCTTTTGTTTTTTGCCCCTGTTATAGTGTTGACCTATCTGATTGTGGTAGTGCTCTTTTCATTTTTTTTTTTGAATGGGCGATGAAGTTTGTTTTCTACCCAGTTATTTAATTTTTCTTATGCTTGATCCATTTTTTTATTCCCAGGTCATATGTTGACCATGCAGGTGATAGGATGAGCAAGGGATACCATTCGATAGATGGTGATATCTACTCAAGATGTCCTCTTTTCTAGGCTCAAAATTGTTAATGTGTAACCTGTTGTGAGTGATTCATGAGAGAAGTTGAACCAACCTAAAAGACCATAAGAAGAATGTACAAGACTCAGTAGCTATGGGTGACACTTGATTGCCTAAACTACAGAGTAGTCAAAATTAAACACGACACCTATGTATACCCTGATCCTAAAAAGGGGGAATGGACATCCAGGTGGTGATGCTAACAAGTGCATGTATTATTCTTGCTGAGGCACATTTTGGGGGAGAATGTACAAACATGAATTAAAATTTTAACTATAAAGCATATGGATATGTGCAATGAATGTAACTGTAAGTGATGCAAGTGGAGGAATGTGATATTTACAAGAAGAAAGTTATGTTGTTTAGAAAGAGAATTTTAGAAGAACCTATTTATAGATGAGTAAAGTATGTAATGATGACAAAAAGTGTGATGCTATGATCATGGTTGCCCCAACGTGTGGGGTGTGTGTGTAGTAGATGTATAAGCTATGAGTTGTATAAGTGTATGTAATAGTTGCCAAGAAGAAGGATGATGTGAGAGTAGAATGTACAGGTGGAAGAAATGAGAGGAAATAGGCATTGGTAACCAATCAAGGAAAGGGGATCACCAATGGCTAGCAATGATAGAAGAGAAGAAACGAATCAACATATGTGAGAAGTAGAAGAATGAGATAGAAGAAGATGAGTAACTAAGACTACTATCAAGAAAAATGGCATAGATCCATGAGGGAGTGGGATGGTGAAATGATGACATGGCTAGAGTTGCGGCTAGAGCCATAGTTGGCAATATTATGAATATAGTCGATGGGCACTATTAGGGTACTGCGGGTGGTAAAGTCCTGGGAGTGATGCAGTGTAGAGGACTGACAAGTCGACTAAATGGGAAAGAACACTCTGGTTATAGGGTACGCTCATCGTGCAACATGTTGTGTACCAAGGTTTCAAATGATCTACACTCTTCGATATCATGACCTGGCTGGCGATGGTAGATGTAAAATTGATTCTTATTGTAATTGTGTGGTTTAGGATGCAAGGGGTCAGTAGGTCAAATCTCGGGTAGGTCCATAAGACCCTGGTGGATGAGATGATGGAACATTTTGGAAAGGGGCGTATATGGAATAGGCATAGGATAGACGTATGGCTCTACTGGAGGTGAGTAAGGTCTAGGTGAAAGATGATCTGGTAATGGAGGTATGGGTCTAGGTTTTGGCATGGGTCGAGTCCTGGGTCAAGGAAGGGATCTACGTGGTGGTGAGGATGGATGGGTCATGGAAGACTATCATGGGTGAACGTGGTAATGACAGTGGCTCATCTGTAACTCTAGAGCTTCGATACGAGAGATGAGATGTTTTATATCATGGTGTGGTGGTGATGGTATTGGGGAAGGGGGCGATCAGGATTCCAAGGCGAATGGAATGGCTTGATGTGTGGTAGAAAAAGGATAGGGCTACAATGAGGAGAAACAAAATGAAAAGACTATGGTGATTATAAGATTTTCTAGGGCGGTAAGCCTCATAGTGGTGAAGGTGGTGTCTTGAGGACCGATGAGGCGATGGCCCTGGGTAGCAACGCGAATGAGAAATATGGATGCTTGCATGATCATATTGAGTAGCTTGGACCGCACGAGATTGTAGAGCCTAGGCATAGGTAGACTCGCCATTGGGAAGGGGAGTAGGTAGAAATGTAGGGTAAGGTTGATAATGTATGTATTCCCTATTAGGTGGGCGGTAAGATCCTATGGGATGTTGTGGATGACTTGGAGGTGAATAGTGATGTATGAGATCATCAGACGGATGGGAGGATGATCCTTTTGCTTGCGGTTGGGTGGATTCCTCTTTATCATCAAAAGAGGACATGGTAATTTGGCTGTCACAAAAGTGTAGTGAATAGGATGAACCTCATTGGTGAGGAGAATGGTATCGAGGTGAAGTGTAGTGACCTGAACAAGATGAGTGTGAGGAGCACCTAGTATGAAGGGTGGTTGGTGGTCGGGTGAGATCGATTGGTGTAATGGGTTTTTGCTATGGTTGTAGATGATCCTGCATGGTGGTAGGTGAGGCCGTTGTAGAGCTCTCCTATTGATGACGTGAAACCTGCAAAAGGAAAAAAAAATACCCCGAGCATAAAAATGGTAGAAAGGTGAAATGTACATGTATAGAGAAATAATAAAGCAAAAATAATAAATTCACACGATGATGTGTTTGGTGATTTATTTCTAACACTATATGACACTCGTGATGGTGACTGTGTTTATGAATCTTGCATTGAAAGCATGAAGATGTACGATGTTGATGGGTTCAGGATCATTAAGGCCTTCAAGATTTTCCAAACTATATGCTCCTAAATCGTATTTGTGTGTGATAATAAATGGACCCAACCAGTTTGGGATGAATTTATCGTGCTGCTAGCGAGGATGCCTTGTGATTACTTGGTTCTCCTTGAGAACCAAGTCATCAATATGATATTTGCACTGATGTACCTTACTATTGTAGGCATGGTGAAGGTGATCTTGATATACTCATGTGTGCTCGATGGCATGGATGCGACGTTCATCAAGGAGTGTTAGTTGATCTAGATGAGCTTGGTGAGCGATGTCATCATTAATGAAATCTTTCATGGATATCTATAAAGAGGGTATCTCCAGCTCAAGGGGCATGATAGCTTCTACCCCGTAGACAAGTGAAAAAGGTTTTTCCCCAGTGGGAGTACGAATGCTCGTATGATAGGCCCACAAGGCTAGGGGCATTTGATTATGCCAGTCTCGGTGAGATTCTGCTACAGTTTTACGAAGAATAGAACAGATGGTTTTGTTAGTGGCTTTGGCCTGGCCATTTCCTTGAGGGTAATATGGGGTCGAAAAGCTATGATGTATGTGAAATCTATTGCACAGGGCTTGGACAGTTTTGTTTTTGAAATATTTCCCATTATCTAAAATAATTTGGGAGGGAATTCCAAAGTGGCATATGATATGCTCCATGATGAATGTTGTAATTTTGGCTCCTATAGTTTGGACCATTCAAATGGCTTCAACCCACTTTGTAAAATATTATGTTGCTGTAATGATAAATTTATGATTGCTAGAGGATGTAGGTGTAATTTGTCCAATTAGATCCATGCCCCATTGGGAGAAGGGCCACATGGACTAGATTGGTTGAAGTGCTTGGGATGGTAAATGTGTTAAGTTGGCATGTTGTTGGCATTTGATGCAACGTTTGACATACTCGCAACAATATTGCTCCATTTTAGGCCAGTAGTAGCCCATACAGAGAATGTGTTTGGTGATCGCCATGCCATTGAAATGGCCACCACAAGTGTCGTCATGGGTTTCTTGTACAACCCGCTGTGATTCTTGTGGTTCTAGGCAACGCAAGAGTATACCGTCATAGTTGCGATGGTAAAGGATGTCCCCCATCAAGGTATAGTGGACCACTCTTTGTTTAAAGTTTTAGCATTGGGCATGGGGTAAATCACACGGGAGGAAGCCTAGTTTGATGTATTCCTTGATCTATGAGAACCATGGGTCGTGAGGTTCGGTGTTTACCACATATACACCACCATCGTCTATGGGAGGTGTGGGTGATATAGCAGATTGTGTAAGTGTATGAATGGTTATAGATGTTGTGCTGGATATTGGATTTTGCAAGATAAGGGACCCTAAGGAGGCCATGGTGTCTACAAAATGGTTTGATGAGCATGGTGTAGCTTCAAGGTAATACCATTAAAATTGGGATAGGAGTTATTGGGGGATCTTCTTGTATTTCTGGAGAACTGGGTAATTACATAGCCAAATTTCTTGCACTTGATTGACAATCAAAAGTGAATCACCTATGATGTGGAGGTGCTTGATGTGCATAGCGTGTGCTTGTTTTAGTCCTAGGATTAGGGCTTCGTACTCTAGGTTGTTATTGGTACAAGGAAAATCAAGTTTGAATGAAAATGGGAGTGGTTCTCCTTCAGGTGTAAAGAAAACAATGCCTACACCCCCAACGTGGAGACACCTGGACCCATCAAAGAACATGGTGAGGTCAGCCATGAATTTTGGCTCGATGTACTCCTCATATTCGGTTATGTGAAAGATAGAGTCATCGGGGAGTTGGATGAGTAGGGGTTGGTTGTCAGTTATAGGGGCTTCGGCCAGTTGGTCAACAATGACTTGCCCTTTGATAGACTTTTGAGATACGAATTCTAGGTTGAACTCGGTTAGGAGCATAATCCATTTAGCTATGTAGGAGTTGTGATAACTTTTGTTCATCATATACCGTAGGGGATTGTCTCGGGCTATGAAAAAAGTTGTGTGGTTTAACATGTAGTGTCTTAGCTTTTGGGTGGTGAATACTACTGCTAGGCATAGCTTCTCCATGTACCTGTATCTCATTTTGTAACTAACTAGTGTGTGATTGATGTAGTAGATAGCTTGCTCTTTGTCGAGAGAATTCTTTTGAGCTAGGAGTGTACCTAGCACAAGCTCTGTGGCTGAGATGTATAGAGTCAATGGTAATTATGGGTGCGGCGGTGACATGATCGGTGGCGATGTGAGGTAAGTTTTGATAGCATCGAATGTGGCTTGATAGTTTTCATCCCATTTAAAGTGTACTCCTTTTTGTAGGAGATGATTGAATGGTTGGCATTTATCTGATAATTGCGCTATAAATCTATGAATAGAGGTAATCTTGCCCTATAGGCTGCATAATTTCTTTAAGGTGGTAGGAGGAGGCATCTCGATGATGGCTTTCACCTTACTAGGGTCTACTTCAATGCCTCATTGGGAGAAAATGAATCCTAGTATCTTTCCAGATGTAACACCGAACACACACTTTTTTGGATTGAGGCGCACATTGTGTTCTAGTAGTCGATCAAAAATCTAACGAAGATCTTCAAGATGATTAGCATATTTCTTTGATTTGGCTATGAGGTCATCTACATAGTCTTCCATATTTTTGTGCATTAGGTCATGAAAGATGTAGGTCATGGCTCATTGATAGGTTGCCCCAATATTTTTAAGGCCAAAGGGCATGACCTTGTAGCAAAAATCCCCCTAGGGTGTTGTGAAGGAAGTTTTGTGTTGATCAGCTGGGTTGATCCGAATTTTATTGTATCCAAAAAATCCATCCATGAGGGAAATCATCTCGTGACCTGCGATGGAGTCAAAAAGGGAGTCAATGTTGGGTAAACGGAAGTTGTCCTTGGGACAAGCTTTGTTTAGGTCACAAAATTCTGTGCAAATGCGAACATCACCAAATGGTTTGGAGATAGGAACCATGCTGGATACCCACTTAGAATAGGCAATGGGTATTATAAAATCAACATCTAGGAGCTTTTGAAGCTTAGATTTTACTATCAATGCGATAGTTGGATGCATGCATCACAACTTTTATCTTACTAGTTTGGCATTGGGATCTAGTATAAGATTATGCACTACTATGGCAGGGTCAAGTCCTGGCATGTCTTTGTAAGACCATGCAAACACTTTTATATACTTGCATAGGAAGTTTGTGAAGGCGATGCACTCCTCGGGTGAGAGGCTAGTGGCTAATTTAAGGATGTGTGGATTTTTTGGATCGTCATCGATGTCTACATCGATAGTGTCCTCGATGAGCATGCGAGATCCATCGTGCAACTGTTCAGGGATAGGGATGAGATTGAAGTCATTGATGGCCTCGTTGAACTCGAATTCATCATCTATGTAAATGCCCATGTGATGGACTTGAGGGATTTGGTGTGATGTGGATGAGGAAGGTGTATTTTTTGCCCACAAGATGTGAGGAGAGAGAAGAAAATCTCCAGGTGCTGGTAGGTGTATCGATGGTGGGTCAAACGACATCAAATCTAGCTCTATAAGTTATGGATCATGAGGGAGTGCATCCAACTATGTTTGTGGTGTAGCCAATGATAAAGTAGCAAAGTGTTCTTCCAATCACTGAATATCATAAAATTAAGGAGGTATCGAGCGTAGGATATTATTGGAAGAAATCATAGGGGACGGTGATGGTTGATGTGGGTGAAGGCGTGTCTTCTAGCATGTCCATGTCAATGTACTCTTCCAAGGTGTGTGTTGGATGTGGAGGAGGATGCAAGGATAGATCTTGGATCTCATATTCTAATGTATAGATGGCGGTTGGGTGATAACCTAGACCAATTTTTTCGGTGGGTGAGTGGACACGAGGGTTAATGGGTGTACGCAGCCCTTGCTCATAATGACCTAACCCAAACCCATGCCAATGAAAGCACTGTAGGTAGCTCAAGGTAAATTGAGGGTTGGCTAGGTGTGTAATTGCATCACCAGAGCTAGATTATGGTGGTGAAGAAGTTGGTGAGGGGATTGAAGAGTCTACTCCTGCATACACAAAGTTGGTGTGGTTTTTGGGACTTCCTAACTGTATGACAGTTCCAATAGTCAATATCGAGGCTGAGGGATGGCCAAAATATTAGGTAGATTGGATAGGGGTGTCACATACATAGGTGTCACGTATGTTATAGTCTCCTAGGCCATTGTTTGTCATGAATATGGATATGCGTGGTGTGGCACGCTCTAGAGATTGGGGTGGCATATCCGAGTCAAATGAGGAAGGAGAAAGTTGGGATTCCCTGATGGTGGCAGTTGAAGGGTGTGAAGGTTCATCTAAGCTGGGTGTTGGTTGTTTAGGTTCATGATGTTTGGTTGTTGTGGGTTGAACAGGCTATTTTTTTTTGTAGAGGGGATGGCATCGATGCAGGTGTAGGGATGCATGGAGACATGAATGTCTTAGGTTTTTTTAGAAGGGAAGAGGCGGTGTCTACGGTGTAGGAAGGATAGGGGCTTCCATATGCGAGGGTGAAGGAGGTAATATAGTCGGTTGTGTGATGGGTGGCAATGGTGGTTGAGACACCATGGGTGGAAATTGGAATGGTAGAGGTTGAGAGGATTGTGGAGGCCATGAGAATGGTGGTAGAGTAGGCATAGTATCAGTTTTAGGTTCCCCAGTAGATGATGCTAATGGTGCAGATATCACGACTTGTGTTGTTGATGAAAACTGGGGTGTTGGGGTGGAAATTGGAGAGGATACCGATGCTCCTACTGACTGGTGAGAAGATACAGGGAATAGTTGGGAAGATGAGAATGAAGGCGCATGGGGAAGGTCTACGACGTTACAAAACTTAAAGGGGTCTCCATCGGTTGGGACACAATGAACAAGTCCATTGTGGACATACTTGAGGCAATGATGTAATGTGGATGGGACACATTGCATGTCTCTGATCCAAGGGTGACCAAGGAGAATATTGTATTACATTTCTCCTTGAATGATGTGGAAGAGGATGGGAATCATACGGATGCCTACACGAATGGGCAAAACTATGGATCCTACGGTAGGTCTCATGGAACCATCAAAAGCACACAGTTCTAGGGAAGGTGTGGCAAAATGCGTTAGAGGGAGGTGTAGGTGATGTAAGGCTGCTATGGATATGATACTAATGGATGAGCCCATGTCAATGAGTACGCTCTTGTAGGTAATATCATTTATATTAGCTTGTATATGGAGGGGAGGATCAACTCCTTCACCAATGAGTTCCGTTATCTCATGGTCATGAAAGCTAATTGAATTTTGAAGGCATCATGGGATGTTCCCTACGAAATTGACAAAAACATTTGTGTCATGTGTCTCTAAGTCAATGGAATGTAGGATTTCATTCAACACCTCATGATGGGGTTGAGATTACTATAGGAGGTCGAATATGGATAGCTGCATGGGGGCATTGCATAGCTGATGGGTTAGACTACCATGGATGGTAATCACATTTTAAGGTGGTGGAGGTATGGTGTTAGGCCTTTGGGGTGTTTGCGGGGACATAAACTAGATAGTGGAAAAAAAAATAGGTGTTGTCTAGGGCAACGGGTACCGTTGGTTTCTCGTAGAAAGGTTGATCATGCCTACTACTACATGTGATGGAGGATCATGTTGGACATTGTTGACTTGGTGAGGGGCACTGGAGGATTGTTTATAGGTCTAGGGGGATTGGTTCCTCTATGATTTGGTAGAGATTTTTGGAAAATTCCTAGGTTTTGATTCTGCAGGGATAAAGGGTTTGCTACCTGAATAATACCCCTATCGATTAGGTCTTGAACTTGCCCCCGAAAGGAGTGACATGAATTGATATTATGGCCATGTTGCCTATGAAAGGGATAAAATAATTGCTCATTGTAGTCATGATATTTAGGTGCATTTGGATCCAATGGGTGGATGTCGGGTAGAACAAGATGGTTACCCTAGTACAAACTATGGAACAAGGATGGTAATGGTTCAGATAAGGGTGTAAAGTTGCATGGTGGATCCTATGGGTGCATTCCATGGTATTGCTATGGTCGAGGTGGGGTAGGCACATTATCTTGGAGTACTTGTGGTTGCAGTGTATAGGGCGGAGGAGTCGGTACTAGTGCTAGGGTAGTAGCTACAACTTGGTTGGTTTGTTGTGGTCATGGGTAAGGTTGATTTAGTGTGGGTCTATTGAAGTGGAAGTTGGAGTTATAGTTGGTTTTAGCTCTCAAATTAATCTTCCTAGATTGCACCTTAATATCTTTGATCACTTTTGCTTGTGATATAGCATCTTCAAAAGTATGACTTTGATGAAGTTGGAGGGATGTGGAAATGTGTTTCTAGCAGCTCTTGGAAAATTGTGTCACAAGCTTCGAGGTGGGGAGGCTATGGGAAAGATCATGAATAATCGCTCTCCATATGGCAAAAAACTCAGTGATGGGTTTATCATCTGCCTGTCGTAAGGTGTAGACATCAGAAAATGTGGTCTTTTTCTTGATGTTGATGGAAAAGTGCTCTAAGAAGGAATTGGCCAACTTTTCAAAGGTGTATAGGCTATGGCGTGGTAACATGTTGTACCAATTCAATGTTGGCCCAACGAGGGATAGGGAGAAGGTACGCAACATAAGAGGGTTACTACTATGAAGTTGGTAACAAGACGAGCGGTAGTTGCTCACATGTTATTTGGCATCTTCCTTACCTCTATACTTGTCGAATTTTAGTATTTCAAAGCGATAGGGATAAGGAGGGATAGGGAATGATGGATGTACTGGCTCATTGCATAGTTCATCATAGCAAGGCTTTTGTGGCCCGTAGCTAGAGGTGCATAGGTTCAAAATTTTGACTTCATCTCATAAGAGTTGAAGTTTAGGTGTCATAGGAGTTGAAGGTTGGGCTATGATAGGCTGACCTTGTGGATGTGGTGGGTATTGGTACTATTGTTCTTCATAATACTATGGGGAATACTATTGTGCCTGATCATGATAAGGTAAGTACTGGGAAACATGTGCTATCATTTCTATAGGCACACTAGGTTGTGGGGTAGGCATCTATTGAGGATAATAATATTATGACTGAGCAACATGCGGTTGTGGCATGGGTACTTGTTGGTTTGGAGCCTACTGTACTGGTTGGACCATGGGTGGCGATGACCAAACTAGAGGAGGCATAAAGAATATAGGTGTAGCTAGTGGTGGTGTAGGTGTTAGTGCTATTGGTGCTAGGGGTGGTCGAGACGAGGTATCAAAATATGGGATCTATCTCTACCTTGGAGGGTAGGAAGTAGGGAAGCTAAACTGTGTGGAATAATTTGGTTGAGTAGGTACATATGTTGCTAGTATCGGTCCATAGGTAGGATGGAGATGGGTAGTGGGAGCCTAAAAAGGCATAAGTGGTGGTATCATAAAGGTCATGATAGGCAAATGTGACTCAAAGGGTTGGGCATCATGCACTTCATATACCTAGGAGATAGACAAGAATGCTACTAAAAAGATGGGATAAGCTACCGAGGTAGGATCTTGGGTTGAGGGGAAAGTGTAAGTGTATACTCCCACTTGGGTTTGTGTCTCTTGCTCTTGAAGAGGCTATTGGGAGGTACCCTTAGATATGGTGAAGAAAGACTCTTGGGAAGAGGATGGTTGGTACTCTTGTGAGGAGTACGAGGGTGAGGTTTGAGGGAATGCTTGTGGTTCCTGTTGGGTAGGGATCTGTTGTGCATTTTGGAAGGATGGATTTTGGCTTCCTATAGTGGATGAGGATGGGTTAGACACCATTCCTATGATAGGGGTGAATGATGCGACCTTAGGACGGGTATGGTTTAGAAGGGAAGAATCATTCTCAAACAGGGATTGAGATAGATTCTGGAAAAAGGGGTGTGCAAAGGTGGGTGATGTAGGCATGACCTCCTCATCTACGATGAATGTTGGAGGAGACTATCTTGGTGCTATGTAGATTACATGGTCATAGAACGTGGTCGAGGGATTAGGTGAGGATGGGGCTACAAAGAGCGGGTAATCCTTTGCAAGTGAAGTAGTGAGAATTTCACTCAAAGTTGACGTCTCAACATGAGGCATCATGTGTGTGAATTGTGCATCGGATTCTATGCATGAATTAGATGTATCTATAATCCTCTCCTTCATGATCAAAGGAGTAAGAGTAGACTGACTAGAGGAAGGGGGAGGCCATTCCTCCATAGAGCGTGATTTCTCACATGCTCTACTATGGGTGACCACAGGCATAGTGGCATGTGTCAAAGGGGGTTTTAAGAATAAACCCTGTGTGATGTAGACTCAACTGTGTCTACTATGAGTGTAAAATAAGTGACATGCTGTGTGTAGAAAAACAATATATAGTATGGTGTGTTGAGACCGACCTGTGATCATGCAAACAATGGTAGACCAGAATCAATTCTAAATGCTGAGAAAATAAAAGTGTTATGTTCATTTTGTGTGTTATAATGTTGATACTCCCTATGTAGAATCATGGGTAATGGAGTGAATACTCTAGCAAATCGGGAATGTCATCAATAACAAACCTCCTGCAACACCCAAATATGCATAGGATATAATGGTACCGCAACATGCGAATGGTGACCTGTATGGAAGGTGCAATAAAATGGTATCCTAAAGGGGTGGAACTCACTATGTTGAAGCGAGTTCACTAATATCCTCTCACGAGAAGAGGTGGCACTATATGAGACCTGCTAATGACATACCCATGCTTTTACTTCACCCTCGAGTGGGCTTAGTCAAGAACGATAGTTACCAATTCCATAAATTATACAAGCCTTATGGATGAAGGTGCTAATCCTATCCCACTTCATAGGTAACCACTGGTGATGAAATCTAAGGCCCAATCACAAAAGTGGGGGATTTTTTGGTGATGAAATATAGAAAACTGCTCCTGTGGGGCTACTAGGTGTCTAGGGGGGTGAGCTGATGGAGAGTGAAACTCGATCCACACCAGTATCGAGTGATGGATTGGGGATGAAGTCCAATCTCACCACTTGTTTAAGGTACCACGTGAGTGTGTGTGGGTTTGTGTTTTTCTAATGATGTTTACAAGATAAGGAGCTAGCTACTTGCCTTTTCAAAAGAAAACTAATCCTAATGCCTTTTCAAAATCAAATGATTAGATAGATTACAATATTTGTAAAGAAATGAGCTAGTCTAAATGCCTTTGTGAAGAAAACTAATCTACTTTGCAAAACATAGAAACATGCAATCCAAATGTGTGTGGAGTAAAAGGGATTATGAAACCTTAACTTGCACTTTCAGAATGTAAAAATACTTTCAAAAATATAAGAGGGGATTAGAAACCCTGATTTCACTTTGGAATGTAAAATTCCTTTTAGCAATGTAAGCTATGAAAGAAGGAAGAACAACTTAGGCTTATGCCATATGTAAAAATAAAAGATAAATGCAAATTTATTTGAGAAATAAATTTTATACACTTGTTGGAAAGTTGCAGGTCCTAAAAATTTTAGAAACCCTAATGCTTTAACTACTTTGCAATGAACCCAAAACTAGGCCTAGTAATGGTCATTCAACTAATAAATGCATTTATACTTCCAAAAATTTGCAACAGAGGCAAAAAAAATGAAAATACCTACATTCTGATGCTAAGGGGGGTTTGCTTGGCCCTTGAAAATATCACCCCAGCTGATTTGGGGGTTTTTGAGGTGTCTGTGCTCAAATCATGACCCGGGTCATGAATTTGACCTAAATCGTAGGGTGGGTCACGAATCAGGTGCAGAGGCTTCAAATCAGATATCTACTGGTCGATTCCCAAGACTTTGGAGGTTTCAGTGAAACATAGTTTTGGTACTTGCAAAACATAGAAATATAAGATAATGTCAGATTTACAAGAAAAGTGAATCTAGCACTATCCGTTGTGGGGGTCCCATCGGGCATGCCAGAATGAAATGACCAGAAGTTGACATTTGATCTAACAACAAGTAATAACATATGTCATTCAAAAACATATGTGTTATTCATTATAAATTTTGTATAGGTTACAAATAGGGAGATTTTCCCCTTTTCTTTTCATGAATGAGCAATATAGTCCTGATGCCTCCTTCTGATGTCCCTCAGTGTAGGTGGGCTTCGATGTATGTGGGCCATCATTGGGTTGCTATTTTTTGGTGTTCCTTTCCTTCAAATCTGCTACATAACCTAAAATAAACTTGCAAGAAAGGGTCAATACATTGGGGGGCTTGCCTTAGTCAGGCCCCATATTTAGGAAGACAAAATAACTATAAAACTGTAACATAAACCAAAATAAAATATGCATAAGGTAATAATATGCTGAAACAGAGCTTACCTCCCAAATTTGGGGTGATTTGGGGCTTGCAGATGCAATTCATGACCCGGGTCGCTAATTGGGGCCGGATTCGTAGGGCAGGATATGAATTGATCTGTGATGCTCCTTTGGTAAAATCTCTTTGATGGATCGATCCTAAGGCAGTTGGGGTGCCTCTATATGCTATCAAAATCCATCTGTATGCTTCGGGAATGGACTGTGTGCTATTGGCTTTCCATTTATGCAGAGTAATAGTACTTTGTTGAATATGGGAATCAAACTTAATTAGGGGTTTAGGACCCATTATTTATAGGCAAATGCAAGGTGCAAGGGGGTTAGATAGACTAAACCTAGGTTTGATTCTTACTAGGGTTAGGTTAATAGATGCTATGTGGCAACATCTCATTCTAAGTAGGAAATATCCTATCCTCACACATGTGTGAGGAAGGATTAGTGCTAATCCTAATTAGGCCTTAAGCATATTTAGGGGAGGATTAAAAGAAAACCCTAAAGGAAACCCTAAATTGGCACATGTGTGAGGAATTTATTAACACTAATTATGAATTAAAAGTTAATTTATCCAATTTTGCCCTAAAATGGGGCTTAAGTGAAGTCAACATTAAATTAGAATTTGATAATTGACTTTTAATTGATTTTACCAATTAATACCCCGTTGGGGTGTCAATTGAGTGTAAATGGGCTATGCATCACCTCGGGTTGTTGTCTGAAGGTATCTCGATGCATAAAATGTAGTTTTGAGGGCTTATTAGGATTTTGGACCTGAAATCCATTTGTGGAAGTCTACACATTACTATGGTGAACTTATGGAAGTCTACACATGTCTATGCATGTCTACGCATGTCTACACATGACTACAATAGTCTACAATATCCTAGGGATGTCTGGAATCACCTATAGATATGCAGAAATAGCAATGTGTGACTTTTGGGTGTCTACAGGTACTTGAATGAAGAGTTTTTGTGCAACAACCTCAAGGATTTGAAGAACAAGATAAGGAGCACCTTGTATACAAACTAAAGAAAGCATTGTATGTCCTCAAGCAAGCACCAAGAGCATGGTACTCATGCATTGATGGCTACTTTCAAAGGTATGGATTCACTAGGAGCAAAAGTGAACCTACCCTCTACTACATGAAACAAGGTAAATACATTCTCATTGTATGCTTATATGTGGATGATCTAATATTCATGGGTAGTAGTGCTAATATGAATGAGGAGTTCAAACAATCCATGATGAAAGAATTTGAAATGAAAGATCTAGGTTTAATGCATTACTTCCTAGGCATGGAGGTACATCATGTAAACACAAATATGCTCAAGATATGATCAAGAAATTTTCTATGGAGCAATGCAAGTCTGTTGCAACTCCAACGGGTCATGGGATCCAATTGAACAAAGATTATGGAGCACCAAAAGTTGACATGACCACTTACAGGAGCATGGTTGGGAGTCTAATGTTCCTCACCAACACAAGGCTTGATATTCAATATGTTGTTTCTCTTGTTTCAAGGTATATGGTTGATCCATCTGAACTTCATCTACAAGAAACTAAAAGAATTTTGAGATATGTAAAGGGCACATTGGATTTTGGGATCCATTACCACAAATGTAATTCTATAAAACTAGTTGGCTTAAGTGATAGTGATTGGGGCAACAATATAGATGATAGAAGATCTACTTCAAGGAATTGTTTTAGTATTGGGTCAGGACTAATTACTTGGATTTTTAAAAAGCAAACTATTGTAGCATTATCATCTACTGAAGTTGAGTACATAGCCATCACAAATTCTAGTACCCAAGCTTTATGGTTGAGAAAAGTTCTTGAAGAAATTGGAGAGAAACAAAGTGGTCCTACAAGATCGTATTATGAAAATATGAGTGCCATCCAATTGGAACATAATCCTATCCACCACAGCAGGTAAAAGCACTTTGATATGAAGTATCACTTCATTTGAGACATGGTGGAGAAATAGGTGGTTGAGTTATGATATTGCAGCACTTTGGACAACATAGCAGACATCTTCACCAAAGGAGTTGTGAAAGCTCAGTATATAAAGCTGAGAGACTGTCTAGTAAGTCCTCTCAACTTTAAGGGGGAGAATGTTGGACCCTAGAGCATACTTTAGAGTATCTTCCCTAAAGTATATAGGTTATAAATATTTATAATTCATTTAAATATAGTTGCACCAACTTTACTATTTGAGAGGAAATCAGTTCTGTTGTGAGAGCATATAGGGAATTGTTTAGAGTGTTTCTAAACATAGTAGGAGCAAGTAAGATCTCCATAATAGTAGATATTTCAAACTTATTGGAGTGCTATAAAAGCATTGTAAGTTCTTATGATTATGAATCTAATGAGTCTATTTTCTCGAGCTCCGACTTCATTTATCCTTGCCTTTCTAAAAAGGGTTGTATGATCTACACACTATTTATGGGTGATGTTATCGATGTTATTACTAACCTTAAGTCCACTTATGAGCCCATATTTGTAAGACTTATCTAAGTTACTACTTAGAACTTATGCCATAATAATGAAAAAATAAGGAGATAGAGGATCTTCTTGTCTAAGACCTCTCTTGGATTTAAAATATTCTATCACTAACCCATTGACTAACACTAAATAAGAAACTATAGAGACACAAGATTTAATCCATCTAACCCATTTCTTCCTAAAACTAAACTTATCTAAAACTACAAAAATAAAATCCCATTTAACCCTATCAAAGGCTTTACTCATATCAAGTTTTAATATCATAACTTTCTCTTTTCTTGAAGCTACTGAATGAATAACTTCATGAGCTACTATGATCCCATCCAAAATTTGTCTCCCTTTCACAAATCCTCCTTGCTCTTATGAAATATTTTTTTCTAAAAATGGCCTTACTCTATTCACCATAACTTTGGAAATAATATTATAAGCCATATTACATAGGTTTATGGGTCTAAAATAATCGAACAATTCAACATCCTTGTTTTTTAGAATTAGGGTAAGATAAGTTGCATTTATTTTATAAGGAATGTATTGTTTGAACCTAGACTGCTCCACTACCACCAATAAATAATCCTTCACTATATGCAAATTATGTTGGTAAAAATATGTAAAGAGTCCATCTGGACCTAGGGATTTATCCTTATTAAAATATAAAAGAGCTAAATGAACTTCTTCTAGAGTAATAGACTCCATCAGTTTCCTATTGTCTTCATTCTTTATAACTGAATGAACATCTTGAAGAAGTTTATCATTAAGAACTTTGGTATACTTTGAACCTAGAATATTATGATAAAATTACTTTGCATCTTTTCTAATTTCACTTTGATCTTCAATCCAAATCCCTTAATTCTACCAATTCTAGAAGATGATATCTATACTATAGCCAACCTATAAAAAAACTTTGTATTTTTATATCCTTTTAACCAAGTCTATCTTGATTATAATCTCTAGAATTTCTCTTCCTTACTCAAAATATTATTATATTCACTAAGCACATCCATTTTATCCGAGTTTGGATTATTATCATCACCTTTTTAGAATTTTGAAAGTTTATCTTTTAGATCTTATTTCTTGTTCCATTCTTTAAATCTAGATTTCATAGCTTTAATTTGGATTGGAAGAGCATACGACCCACCAATACCTAAATAATTCCATGTTTGAGCTATCATATTAACAAATTGAGGAAGGTCTTCCCACATCTTCTCATATTTAAAATATGATCTTTTTTTGAATTCACTTACCACCATTGTAACTCTTACTGGAAAATGATCTAAACCAATCCTTCTTAAGACATTAATTTTAGCATAAGTTCCTTCATCTAGCCAATGATATGAGAGAATGCATCTATATATATTTTTTTGCTATTAGGTTTTGGCCTAACCTATTTTTGGTCCAAGTATAGTTGTCTTCTTCAAACTCAACTTCCCATAGACTATAGTTTTGAATAAAATATGATAAATCTTTCATACTTTGGGTTAATTTCCTAATTCCCCAAAAATTTTCATTCAAATTAGTTATGACATTAAAATATCCAATGATCATGAATCGGATTTCTTGGTCTTTACTTCTCATAAAGGCTTCAATTCCACTCCAAACTTCTAATCTACTTGATTGAGTTGTAGGTCCATAGACATTAATAAGGATGAAATGAACATCTGCAAAGTAGCAAGTGACTAAAGAGGCTATCTAGTACCTAGTTTTATGAATGGTTACATAAGAGGTTCTAGAAGGATTCCAACAAGTTAGAATTCCCCCTGCCATTCCTTCAGAATCCATAGCATCCCATTCACATCTTGTCCAAACTACTTTTTGTTGGAAATTTTGAGTATATTGTGTTGTCATTTATGTCAAAGGATTGATGTCATAGGTTGATGTCAAAAGAGAAGATGTCATTGGTTGTCATTGATGTCAAGGAAAATAATTCTCAAGGCACAATTATTATTCTAAGTAAGGAAGGCACAGGTTTATCTCAGAGAAAGGAAATTTGTTGAGAAAAGCATTATAATATTTATTTTTGAATATTATAATGAAGGACAAAAGGCTTAAGAGTTATTTGGAACAATGGTTTAAAAATGAAGGCAAGATATTAATATTATTGAAGGCAATAATATTAATTGTGAAGGCAAGGTTCAAAAGAATTAATATTATAATATATTATTGAAGGCAATAATATTAATTGTGAAGGCAAGGTTCAAAAGGATTAATATTATAATATATTTATTATAATATAAATATTTCAAGTTATAATATTATTTGAGCACCAAGTAATTGAAGGTAATTCAAATTAATTTTGAATTGAGGTGGCCGACGTCATATGGTGTGAAAAAGACAAGGTGGACTGACTTTGGAAGAAGAGGAAATTAAAACATATTAATACCCCATGCCTAAAGTCATTTGAGGTGTGTTCAAAATTAGTGCAAGCAATAATCTCGATATCCGATTCGTTGCATGTGCTAGAGAAGGAAAGGAAAGGAGAGCGTAATTATTCTACAATGAACAATGGAGGTTTATATTTGGATTGGTGCACATCAAATCCCATCCAGCCAGCTAGACCAGCTGGTGGTTGAGCCAATGTGAAGGTGTTGTGAGGAGGAGGTTTCGGGTTCGAAACCCATCGTGGACCATTTTTGTTTTGTTTGGATGAGTTCATGGTAGGAGGAAGTAAAAGGTGATTGGCACCTTTGTGTTCTCACAGGCTGCATTAGTGTAGCCGGTCATGGCCCCTTGGTTGGGTGCCTTGCTCTCACGAGGTGAGAGGTTCGAGTCACATTGAGGGTAGAATAAAAGAGGTATTTATTTTCTCAATTGTAATTTGATTTTTGTGGGAGTTATAAGGTTGAGTTGTCATTTATTTTTGCTATTTGACTTAGGGAGTCATAAGGGTAATAAGTGTTTTTATTTTGGCAAATATTTTAGAAGAAAATAAAAAGGGAAATTGTAGTCTTTAAAGGTATTATTTTTAATTATGCAAAAGTAAGGAGTTATAAGGTGTTAAATGGTTTAATAATTGTGTGTATTTCTGCATGGTGAAAGAAAGTTTGAAGGTCTTTGTTCTTTGATTAAAAATCCTTGTTTTGAGAAATTAAAAGGAGTTGTAGAGTAATATTTTTGTGCACATTTTTTGAAGAGAGGTTTATCATGTGGATGATTGAAAAGTGCTATGCTAACTAACCCTTGAAAGTGGCATAAGAAAGATATAATATTTTGAGACAGGTTTTGAGGGCACTTCTTCATCAAAGCAAGTTAAGAGGTATGGTGACATTATTCCTTCTTTAAAGTATTTTGAATCATAAGGTGGAGAAATAAGGATTATATATGTGCATTATTGGAAATATTTGAGCTAGGGTTTGTGAAACAAATTGTGCATTATTGATTGGTGAAATTGGAAACACTTGTGTTAGGGTTTTTAAGAACAAATTGTGCATTCATTGTTTGAATGAATTTGTGAAGTTTTCTTGGCATTGGTTTGAGTGACATTGAATGTGGATGAGCAAGTGTTAAGAAATCAATTTTATGAAGCAAGTATTATGAGCAGTATTGAGCATGTGTTATGAACAATTTTGAGCATGTGTTAGAGCAGAGTTGAGCAGAGATAATGAGCATATTAGAGTAGGATTGTGAGTTATTTTGAATAGGGCTTTTGAGAAGGCTTGTAAGAAGTTCTAAGTAGGGTATGTGAGTAGGCTAGAGGTAGAATTATGCAAGATTTATGAGTAGGTTTGAGATAGACTTGTGAGCAGGTGTGAGATAGATTAGTACAGGTAGTTGAGCAGATTTGATCAGAGTTGAGTAGAGTTGAGAGCAAACTTTGGAGCCAACTAGAGCAAAGGGGATAGAGTTCTCCTATGGATAGAGGTCCACAAACTAGAGTAGTGGGGATAGAGTTCTCTTGTGGATAGAGGTCCACAAACTTGAGCATAGGGGATTGGTGTCTCCTTTGGATAGAGGTCCATAAACTTTGTAATAGGGATTTGGTTCCCAAGATTTGTTGAGAAAATTTATAAGAAATATTTTCTCCATGGACGTAACCCACATTGGGTGAACCATGTTAAAATCATGTCTCTCATGTGTGTGATGATTTATGCATTATTTACTACCTTGATATTATTGTTGTTATCATTTGGATTGAAAAGTAAAAAGTTTTATCTTATACTATTCACCCCCCTCTCAGTATAAGCTTGTGTTCTTCAATTGGTATCAGAGCCGGTTCCTTCATGAAAAGTCTAACAGTTTGAAGGAAGATCCTACAAGAACACACATGACCACAAAAAATGGAGAAGAAGCCATGATTGACATGAAAGAGGAACTTATTGTTGCTCTTGGAAATTTGGAAAGAGTTAGAGAGAAGAATTCAAGTTTGAAGGCTCAAATTAAAAAGGATGAGGAAACAAAGACAAAGCTTCTACAAGATCTCACAGACTTAAAGGTGAAGGTTGAAGAGGCAAAGAAAATTGAAAAAGGTATGGCTGAACAGTTAAAGGCAAAAGAGTTAGAATGTGAAATATTGGAACTTGAAATTGTCTCTCTAAGAAAGGGAGTTGAAAAGTCTAAGGATAAGTTACAACAAAATATAAGGTTAGGAAAATAGAAAGAGGAGTCAAGCTCCAAAGGAACAAAGATATCAAAGAAAGAAGAGCCCATGACCTATGTTGATATATTGAAAGGCAAAAGTATTGAGGAAGAGGAAAATAAAGAGACATCATGGACAAAATTCAATTACAAAAATAACAAAGGAAGAATCATGCGACCATATCATTCAAGGCAATCTAATAGGTTACAAAATTTCTTCCATGGTTATTGTTTTTCATGTAATAAATATGGTCATAGAGTTGTACATTGCATGGTCCATGTGAGAAATAATGTTGATAGAAATTTCAATTCATTTGCACCTCTCATGGATAACAATATCATCTATTACAAATGTAATAACTTTGGGCACAAGGCCAAATGGTGTAAAATAATATTTCCTGAATCAAGCAAAAAAGGAGGATCAGAAGGTTCAAAAGAATACAACCTCAAAAGTTTGGAAAGAGAGAGAGGAACAAGAAAAGGAGAAGTCAATGTTGGTACAAATAACTCTTCATGCACAAGATAAGAGAAATCAGTGGTATGTTGATAGTGGTTGTTCAAGTCATATGATAGGTGACAAAAGTAAATTTCTTTCACTTAAAGAAATCAATGGAGGATCAGTAAAATTTGGTGATAATGCTTCAACAAAAATTGTTGGGAAAGGGACTTTGAGTTTAGATAATGGAAAATCAAAGACAGAAAATGTATTGTATGTTAAGGGATTGAAGCACAATTTACTAAGTGTAAGTCAACTTTGTGATCAGGGGCACACAGTCACCTTTCACCCAAATAGATGTGAGATCAGAAAATCCAAGATAGGAAAGCTTATTGCAGATGCCAGTAGAACTACAAACAATCTCTACATGTTGAGTGAAATTAAAGGAGAAAAATATTTCTTATCACAAGAGGATGAGAGTTGGTTATGGCATAGAAGAATGGGTCATCTGAACTTTGACAACATAGTGAAAATAAGCAACAAATAGGTAGTCAGAGATTTACCCAGGATAAAAAGACCTCAAAGCACAATTTGTGCACAATGTCAACATGGTAAGCAAACAAGAACAAGTTTCAAGTCAAAATAATTTTCTTCATCCGAACCATTGAAACTAGTTCACATTGATTTATGTGGTCCTACAAGGACAAAGAGTTTAAAAGGTGAAAGTTACTTCATGCTATTTATAGATGATTTCTCCAGAATGACTTGGGTGGCTTTCTTAAAAGAAAAGTCAGAAGCCTTTGAGAAGTTCCAGGCATTCAAAGTTTTAGTAGAAAATGAAATAGGTAAAAAGATCAAGTGTCTAAGATCAGATAGAGGAGGAGAATTTACTTCAAGTGAATTCATAGAATTCTGTGAACAACATGGAATCAAAAGAGAATACTCAACAACAAGGACTCCACAACAAAATGGAGTAGTTGAAAGAAAAAATAGAACTATCGAGAATATGGCTAGAGCTATGCTAAGTGAGTCTAAGATTTTAGATGGTTTTTGGAGAGAGGTAGTTCATACAACTGTCTATATCATCAATAGAGCTCAAGTAAGAGTAAATCATCACAAAACCCCATATGAGCTTTGGAAGGGAAGACTAGCTACTGTGAAGTATTTCAAAGTTTTTGGAAGCAAATGCTACATTAGATGGGAAGAGAAAAATTTGGGTAAGTTTGATTCAAGGTGCGATGAGGGTATCTTCCTTGGCTATTCCACTAAGAGCAAAGCCTATAAATGCTATAATAAAAGGACACATACAATTATGGAAAGTACAAATGTGACAATTGATGAACAAATAGGGTCAAAAGAACCAACTCAAGAAATTGTATATCAAGAAGAAGAAAGTTGCCAAGAAGAAGTAGGTGAAGAATCAGAAGAAGATGAAGCACAAAGAACACCACCTAAGACTCCATCCAGGTATGTGCAAAATAATCATCCAAGAGATCTGATTATTGGAAATCGGATGAAAGACAAACAAGGAGGAAGATAATAGGAATAAGTGAACATGCAAATATTTCTTTGCTATCTAAAATTGAGCCCAAGTATTTCAATGAGGCAAGAGAAGATAAATTTTGGGTCAAGGCAATGGATGAGGAGTTGGATCAAATAGAAAAAAGTGAGACTTGGGAACTTGTCCCATGACCAAAAGATAAGAATATAATTGGCACTAAATGGGTTTACAAGAAATAAGTTAAATGAAGATGGTCAGGTAGTCAGAAACAAAGCAAGACTGGTATGCAAAGGCTATGCACAAGTTGAAGGGATTGATTTTGATGAAACATTTGCTCCTGTTGCATGACTTGAGGCCATAAGAATATTTTTAGCTTTCTCAAGCTTCAAAAACTTCAAAGTATATCAAATGGATGTAAAATCAGCTTTTCTCAATGGCTTCTTAGAAGAAGAGGTCTACATTGAGCAATTTGAGGGGTTCAACTTGATTGATAAGCTAGATTATGTATGCAGATTAAAGAAGGCTCTTTATGGATTAAAGCAAGCCCCTAGGGCTTGGTATTCAAGGTTGGATAAGTATCTTCAAGAATAAGGTTTCAGAAAAGGAATAGCTGACAATAATTTATACATCAAAAATGAAGGAAATGACTTATTGATTGTGGTGGTCTATGTGGATGATATCATTTTTGGAGGTAGTAATGATAAGATGTGTCAAAAATTTGCAAAGTGTATGCAAAATGAATTTGAAATGTCAATGCTTGGTGAGTTGTCCTTCTTCCTTGGATTACAGATTTCACAATTAGAAAAAGGTATATTTCTCTCACAAACCAAGTATATAAAAGAAATGTTGAGAAAATTCAAATTGGAGGATTGCAAACTAGTGAGTACCCCCATGGTTACAGGATGCAAGTTGAGTAAAGATGATGAATCTCCTGAGGCAAATCAAACATTGTATAGATCCATGATTGGTAGCTTACTATATGTCACAGCTACAAGACCAGATATAATGCAGGTAGTGGGACTAGTGGCAAGATTTCAAGCAGCACCAAAGGAAACACATGTACAAGCAGTAAAGAGAATCCTCGGGTATTTAAAAGGAACTATGGAATTTGGACTTTGGTATCCCAAAAGTAACAACTTCACTCTCACAACATATACAGATGCATATTGGGCAGGCAGTATTGATGACAGGAAGAGCACAAGTGGAGGAGCATTCTTTCTTGGAGATTGTTTAGTCTCTTGGCTAAGCAAGAAACAAGCATCAATGTCCTTATCCATGGTAGAGGTAGAGTACATTGCAGTAGTTTCTTGTTGTACACAAGTGTTATGGATGAAGTAAACTTTAATAGATTTTAAAATAGAGCATGATCATCCCATATCCATACTATGTGATAATACAAGTGCCATAAATATTTCAAAGAATCCAATGATGCATTCAAGGACCAAGCACATTCCAATCAAATATCATTTTTTGAGAGAGCAGGTGATGGATAAGCAAGTCAAATTGGAATATGTTACTACAAAGGAACAGATTGCGGACATATTTACTAAGCCACTTCCAAAGGAAACTTTTGAGTATCTTAGAGGAAAGTTGGGAGTAGTCTTACTCCCATCCCAAACTTGATCACCTCAAGGAGAGGAGGTGGTGAGGGGGCTGAGCTAAGAGTCTTATTTTTAGCCCCAAAAGGAGCCCTTTGCCATTGATGTCAAAGGGGGAGAGATTTCAGTAAGAGGGAGAGAATTCAGTAAGGGGGAGCAGCTTCTCAGGGGGAGCAGATTTGGAATCCAGTGGTTGTAAAAGAAAGTTTTTAGAAAGGGTTGCCATCAATGACAAAGGGGGAGATTGTTGGAAATATTGAGTATATTGAGTTGTCATTGATGTCAAAGGATTGATGTCATAGGTTGATGTCAAAATAGAATATGTCATTGACATCAAGGAAAATAATTCTCAAGGCACAATTATTATTCTAAGGAAGGCACAAGTTTATCTCAGAGAAAGGAAATTTGTTGAGAAAAGCATTATAATATTTATTTTTGAATATTATAATGAAGGACAAAAGGCTTAAGAGTTCTTTGGAACAATGGTTTAAAAATGAAGGCAAGATATTAATATCTTATATTGAAGCATTTTAATATTATAATATATTATTGAAGGCAATAATATTAATTGTGAAGGCAAGGTTCAAAAGGATTAATATTATAATATCTTTATTATAATATAAATATTTCAAGTTATAATATTATTTGAGCACCAAGTAATTGAAGGTAATTCGAATTAATTTTGAATTGAGGTGGTCGACGTCATATGGTGTGAAAAAGACAAGGTGGGGCCGACATTGGATATGTTATAATCACAATGACACTGAGAGGGGGGGTGAATCAGTGTGTTATTTAAAAACTTAAAAGCAATTTAGACTTTTAAATAAACTACAGCAGATTAAAACAAAAATAATAAAAGTACTAAGAGCATCACACATAACACGGCATTTTAACGAGGTTCACCGATGTGGCTACTCCTCAAAAAGACTGCTTGGACTACCATCCAAATCCAGTCAAATGCAAAGCTACAACTTTACATAATCATTCACCAGCACCAACTAGTAAGAGGCACCAACCTCTAAATTTTATCCGCTACAACAGAATGGAGCACCAACTCCAATTTTTCCAGCTCCAACTGGAAAGAGGCACCAACCCCTTTTACCAAGCTACAACTTGGAGATAGTAATAAAAATTGCAGAATTAAAATGTCACCTCAATTTGCATGATCTGCTGTTTTTCTTGCGTTCTGCTGCTTTTCGGCATTCGGTTGCTGCTGTGAAAAATGATTCGCACTTTTTCAACCACTCCTCTATATCTCTCTGCGTTCTCTGCTGCAACTTCATAGAAATATTACTTCTACAGCCAGCACACTGTCATTTCACACTCGAAACATGACTTCTGCATACCACGTTCTTATCTTCTCTTTGCACCACTCACTCTGCTGCACCTTCCATGAAATATCACTTCTACCATCTACGTATTTTTGCCTCGAACTTTAAACACGCCGTCTGCATATCGCTCTCTTTGTTCTCGATCAGTCGATACGCACTCACTCACTATCTCATCGTTGCGATCTATTTTCTTTAACTCCAAAGAACTATCACCGACTTACACTCTGCTGCACATGAACTTCATTCGCATATATCGCATCATGCCCCCACTTTAACCTTGCAACAGTCCCACCTTTTTATAGAATAGAATATCCCATCAAAAACATCCTCAAACACGTCGGCTGCAACCCTAATTAGGTCAACATGAAACCCTAGAATTTTTCGGTTGCTTAACCTTGCTTTGTCAGCAGGAAACCCTAATTGATCCGTTGCAAAACCCTAGCAACGTCGGCTTTGAAAACAAGCCGGTGAACAACTTTAATTTAATTTTGAAATATTAATTTAAATTTTAAATAAATAAATAAAATTTAAACTGGATATTTAAAATTAAATATCTTCATCATCGGAGCACCTTTTTCAACAAAACGAAGAGCTAACTTGGGTTTTAAGAAAAACCCATTTCAAAAATGCTGACCATGGATTTAAACAAAACCTATAATTTAGTCTGCCTTGGTTTTCACAAAAACCCTTCCGCTCTTTGACATCAATGACAAAGGGGGAGATTGTTGGCAATTTTGGGTACCTTGGGTATATTGCTAAATAAAATTTAAACTGGATATTTAAAATTAAATATCTTCATCATCGGAGCACCTTTTTCAACAAAACGAAGAGCTAAATTGGGTTTTAAGAAAAACCCATTTCAAAACTGCTAACCATGGATTTAAACAAAACCTATAATTTAGTCTGCCTTGGTTTTCACAAAAACCCTTCCACTCTTTGACATCAATGACAACATCAACACTTGAACAAGGGCAATGTACCCAAGGTACCCAAAATTGCCAATAGGATAAAGAGGAAATTAAACCATATTAATGCCCTATGCCTAAAGTTGTTTTGGGTGAGTTTGAATTTAGTGCATGCATTAATATCGATATCCGATTTGTTGCACATAGTAGAAAGGAAATTAAATGAGAGTGCAATCTTCTATAGCGAACAATGGAGGTTTATTTTTGGATTGGAGCACATCAAATCCTATCTAGCCAGCTTGACCAACTGGTGGCTGAGTTAGCATGAAGGTGTTGTGAGGAGGAGGTTTTGGGTTCAAAACCCATCATGAACCATTTTTGTTTTGTTTGGTTGAGTTCACGGTAGGAGGAAGTAAAATGTGATTAGTACTTTTGTGTTATCACAAGCTACATTTGCATAGCCGGTCATGGCCCCTTGGTTGGGTGCCTTGCTCTCACGAGGTGAGAGGTTCGAGTCACATTAAGGGCAGAATAAAAGAGGTATTTATTTTCTCAATTGTAATTTAATTTTTGTGGGAGTTATAAGGTTGAGTTGTCATTTATTTTTTCTATTTGACTTAGGGAGTCATAAGGGCAATAAGTGTTTTTATTTTGGCAAATGTTTTAGAAGAAAATAAAAAGAGAAATTGCAGTCTTTAAAGGTATTATTTTTAATATACAAAAGTGAGGAGTTATAAGGTGTTAAATGGTTTAATAATTATGTGTATTTTTGCATGGTGAAATAAAGTTTAAAGGTTTTTGTTCTTTGATTAAAAGCCTTGTTTTGAGAAAGTAAAAGGAGTATAGAGCAATATTTTTGTGCATAATTTTTGAGGAAAGGTTTTAATGTGGATGATTGAAAAGTGCTATGCTAACTAACCCTTGAAAGTGGCATAAGAAAGATAGAATATTTGAGACAGGTTTTGAGGGCTCATCTTCATCAAAGCAAGCTAAGAGGTATGGTGACATTATTCCTTATTTAAAGTGTTTTGAATCATAATATGGAGAAATAAGGATTATATATGTGCATTGTTCGAAATATTTGAACCGGGGTTTGTAAAATAAATTGTGCATTATTGATTAGTGAAATTGGAAACATTTGTGTTAAGGTTTTTAAGAACAAATTGTGCATTCATTGTTTGAATGAATTTGAGAAGTTATTTTTTGGCATTGGTTTGAGTGACATTGAATGTGGATGAGCAAGTGTTAAGAAATTAGTTTTATGAAGAAAGTATTATGAGAAGTATTGAGCATGTGTTATGGATATTTTTGAGCATGTGTTAAGAGCAAAATTGAGCAAATATAGTGAGCAAATTAGAGCAATATTGTGAGCTATTTGAAAAGGTATTTTGAGAAGGATTGTAAGCAATTTTAAGTAGGGTATGTGAGCAGGCTAAAGGCAGACTTGTGTAGGATTTATAAGAAGATTTGAGATATACTTGTGAGCAAGTGTGAGATAGATTAGTATAGGCAGTTGAGGAGATTTAATAAGAGTTGAGCAGAGTTGAGAGCATACTTTGGAGTCAATCAGAGCAAAGGGGATAAAGTTCTCCTATGGATAGAGGTCCAAAAACCAGAGTAGTGGAGACATAGTTCTCTTGTGGATAGAGGTCCATATACTTGAGCATAGGGGATTGGTGTCTGCTTTGGATAGAGGTCCATAAAATTTGTAATAGGGATTTGGTTCCCAATATTTGTTGAGAAAATTTATAAGAAATATTTTCTTCGTGGATGTAACCCACATTGGGTGAACCACGTTAAAACCATGTCTCTCATGTGTGTGATGATTTGTGCATTATTTACTGCCTTGATATTATTGTTGTTATCATTTGGATTTAAAAGTAAAAAGTTTTATGTTATACTGTTCACCCTTGCCCCATTAGTATAAGCTTGTGTTCTTAACATTCATAGTTTTTGAAACTTCTTTTGTTATTTTAGTTCCTAGATACAAAGAATATCATGTTTATTACTTAAACATAGGTTCCTAATACACCTATTCTTTGAGGGGGCATTAGCACCCCTTATATTCCATAAGATGATAATCATGTCTCATTAGGGTATTTTGGCCCCTCCTGCGTATTACCAATATCATTTTGTTGTTTGATAAAGAGAAGTTAAACCAACTTAGTTTGTGTTACTTTATCTATGTTAGCTCTTACTTTCCTGGATCTTGCTTGATAATTTGAGGGTTTTTCTCTTTTTGCCTTGCCTATACTAGGAGTAGGTTTTATTATTATATTCCTCAATATTATTTCACAATATTGTTTTTCAACATATTTATCTTCTCTTGGCTCTATTATAGAAGCTTTTGACTTTTCCTACTCATTTTCTAGTATTTCCTTATCAATGATAGAGGTATTAACTTATAAAACTGCATTTTATTTACCAATTATTTTTTTTCAGAATGGTGTATGATACTTCAAGAGAGTCTTAAAAATTTGATGAGACACATTCCTTAGCTTCATCAAGAATGTTCTTCCTTAAATTAGGATCATACTAAATAGGATCCTTGCTAATATGTTGAAATTGTTGTACTGTGTCCTCTAAGTTTTGATCTACTTTTTCTTCATAGGCTAAATCCTCAAAAGAGTTGGTATTTCTTCCAATATATTTCCTTATTGGTATCCACTATTTGTTTTCTTCTATTTTTCTAGATCTATTTTTTGGAAGTTGAAAACCTCATCCACAACCATTCATAAATTTCTCTTAGGATTTTCTACAAATGATTATGCTAGGTTCTTCTTAGGGCATGATATTTCAATATGCCCCACCTTATGACATATTATACATCTAAAATATATATTTTCATAATATATAGTTTAAATCCACATATTATCCCCATAATTAAGAATGATTGATTTTGGTAAAGCTTTACTTATATCAATCATGACCAATATTCGAGCATAAATAACTATAAATCCATCTTTTGTTGTATCTGAAGTCTTGAGGAATTCTCCTAGAGTATTGCCTATTTCCTTGAAGGTATCTATTTCCCATAATTTAATGGGTAACCCAAACATCCTAACCTAGACTAGTACTAGGGATATATTTACATTTTTAGGTGAGAAGCCTTTATATCAGTGGGTAAGGAAGAGTATTGCTCTTACCATAAACCAAGGACCCCATTTTAGGATTCTTTCTCTTTCTTCCCTAGAACAAAAAAATTATAGGAATAAACCTTTGGGAAGAAATGAAAGAATCACTTCTGGAGACTTCCAACTCCTATCAATCCATTTTGTCAAGGTTGAAGCCCCTGGTTAATACATATTAAATTTACCAAAAAACCACCCTATCTTGGGGCAATGAGGATCTCTCTAAGGTGCACTCACTAACCTCTACCACTAGATATAATTCTAAGGATTTAACTATAAATCAATCCATGGAAAGGAAACTAAAAATAAAAATCTATTAAAATTTATTTGAAAATTTCTATAGCAAATATAATATTTGATAAAAAATTTATAAAATTTTCATGCACAATTTCTAAGATAAAGAAAGGAAAAAAAAATAGCTAAAAAATTCTTTGTCCAGATAGAATGTCTTGCCTTGCTGAAATCCTAACCCTTCATTGCTCTTCCGTTCGAACCCTAGTTGGAAAATATTTGCAATTTCATTTTTTTTGACTTGAAAAATTGTCGCTACCCTTGTTTCAAATGGTTGACTTCACAGGGTCGTATATGCAAAAATTAGTTGAATCAGATAACTCTTCACAAAGATATGGCTTCTAAAAGATGAGATATTTTTAGAACATATAAATTATTTTTTATTTACATCTCACAAAATTTTAAGTACATTTAGTTGAATAATTACATTTAATCATTGCAAGATTATCCTTTTATATCATTCAGAATTGCTGAGCTTTTTGATGATTGTTAAAACTAGCATTAAGTAAGAAAAATAGGAAATATTTCTCAGCCTGACTTTGTCATTTCAGGAGCATTTACTCAAACAATATTAATGGAACTCTACCTCAGAGCTTGGTAACCTCCCTCTAAGTTTATGTAATGTAGATAATATCATATTAGGTTTACCTTTTCAGAAGTGACCACCTTCACCATATAGTTTGAAATTAAACATGACCTTGATATTATATACAATTAAGTTGCATGTATGAGGAAAACATGAGACATGCACAATTTAAAGCTATTTATAAATCATGGTCTATAGATTTCAACAAACATGAAGCTATACCATATACAAATGAGAACAAAATAATATTGGGAGGAATGATTTCATCTTACTTAAAATTTCCTAGAGAAAATAGTATACAACCATATCTTCTCCTTCTTCACCTTATTATCCTCATGCAAATGTTAATACAAAAATTGGAATGGTGCTTCACAAACACAACCTTTGAAATTTACAAATATTGAATCTTGGCCTTCAACTCTCTTATGTAAAATTTAATTAAGTATTTTTTAAATTACAGTGCTCTAAAAAAAATAAAAACTTGATAATGTTTTGATACTCTAATTGATATGGCCTAAAATCCAAGATATGTTTGAAATGGGTCATGCCCAGTGGAGAAATATAAAGTATGGTTTTACGAATACTAAATGAATGAAAATTTCTTATTTCAAGTGCAAAATTAGTTATGAGTATATATGTAAATGGAAAATTCTTATTTCAAGTGTAATTCTTGTTTACAGATATAGATGAATGGACAAATTGATCCCTCCATATAACGGGTAGATGTTTAAACATCCCTACCCATGTCAACCATTAAATATGATGTGAGAGGGTATCCTGGGACTTTTATTAGATACATAATATACATCTATGCAAATCAAGTACTACTGCTAAGGACTAGGACTACGAGTCAAATATGAAACATAAATTTCAAAACTAACACTCACTGAACACAATAAACCTTTATTTCAACACATTACAACATGGATGCATGATTAGACTCTTAATCCTATGCCCTAACAACAATTGCATTTTCCCTCTCTTTTTTTTACCAAATTACCTTCTTGTATCTAATTGGCCAACCTCATGTTGATGGAGGAGCCAGAATCGCTCAACCCAAATTCTCAAAATTCATCTTCATTAAACTTGGAAAAATTTACAAAAATGGCAGACTCTGCCAAACAAACTCCTTTATTCAGAAAGGTAGTTTATTTCTTTTATTTTACATTACAACATTTCCAACTCTGGAAGAAAAATAGCCTAACAGGTCCAGAATGGCCCTCTTGCCTTCACGTCTGCAACTCTGTCTCCATAGTTTTTTGACCCTTATGCAGCCCCAGTTAAAAAGAAGGTGATAGAACAGTATAGAAGTGAAGGTCACTTCTCAATCCACCCTAGTTTTCTGATGCAAAAGCATCCAATGAAAGTCAAAATACAACAAAGTAGAAAAAGTTTCACGATATTGCGACATGTCGACCGAGAAGAAAATATGTCACGATTTCATGACATGTCACGAAATCACGACCAAAAGCCGAGAGAAGGCTCAATAAGGAAAAGTGTCATGATATCGTGACATGTTGCATTTTTGTGACCAAAAAATGAGAGAAGGCACAAGAGATAAAAATGTCACGATATCGCGACATGTCGCATTATCATGACTAAAAGAGATGAAGAAGAGCAAGAGAGAAAAGTGTCGCGATATTGCGACATGTCACATTTTCGTGACTTAGGAAGGAGAGAGAAGGCATGGAGCAAAAATGTAATGATATCATGACATGTCGCAAAATCGCGACCGAAAGAAGACAAGAAAGGCCAGAGAAGAAAATGTCGCGATTTCGTGACATGTCACGAAATCGTGATCGAAGGAGCAAAAAGAAAGCAAGGAAGGAAACTATCATGATATCACATGTCACAAAATTGTGACCAAAGGAGCAAAAAGAAAGCAAGGAAGGAAACTATCGCAATATCACGACATGTCACGATTTTGCTTGTTGGCAATTTTGGGTACCTTGGGTACATTGCCTTTGCTCTAAGTGTAGATGTTGTCATTGATGTCAAGAAGGTCTTGAAGCAATTTGGTTTGATGTCAAAGAATGTGTTTTGATGAAGGTTTCAGTTTGGAAAGTGAGTTTCCAAGAAGATCAAAGTAGCCCAGTTGCAAAAGATCAAGAAAAAGACAAGTAAGAAAAAGTATGCAGGCGGCTGGAAAAACTGTCACGATTTCGCGACATGTTTTAGGAGAGAGAAAGTGCTGGCAAAACTGTCATGATTTCGCGACATGTTTGAGGAGAGAGAAAGTTCGGGCAAAAGTGTCACGATTTTGTGACATGCTGGAAGACAGAGACGAAGCTGGCAAAACTGTCGCGATTTCGCGACATGTTGGCAGAGAAAGAGAGCAAGTTGGAAAGTGTCACGATTTCGTGACATGTCGCATTTTCGCGACTCGAAAAGTGCAGGAAGGCAGAGAAGGAAAAGTGTCGCGATTTCATGACACATTGCCAGGAAGGTTGTACGGACGAAAAAGTGTCATGATTTCACGACATAATGCAGAAGAGAGAGTCCGTAGTGTGAGCTGTCACGATTTCGCGACAAGATCGAAGAGAGAGAAAGTTATTCAGGAACTGTCACGATTTCGTGACATGATGCAAAGTTCCAAGTGAGGACTGTCACGTTTTTGTGACATGCTACAGAGGTCAAGTTGAGGACTGTCGCGATTTCACGACATGCTGAAAAGCTCGAAGTGAGAACTGTCATGATTTCATGACATGCAGCAAAGGGAAGAGTCTGAAAGGAGAAGCGTCGCGATTTCGCGACAGGTTGCAAGGAAAGCTTTCGAAAGCTGAAAGCGTCACGATTTCACGACAAGATGAAAGAAAAATGTACGGATGTAGAAAGTGTCATGATTTCGTGACAGGTAGAAGTGAAGAAGCCAACGGATGAAGTTGTAGCGATTTCACGATAGGCTAAAAGAAAAGCGTATGGATGGTGAAAGAGTCATGATTTTGCGACAGAAACTGGAAGCAGGTCTTCTATAGGAGAAGTGTCATGATTTCACGACAAAAGCAGAGAGAAATGCTATGAAGACAAAAGCGTCATGATTTTGCGACATGTTCCAGTTTCATGGGCGTAAGGCAGTAAGAAGCTCAAGGCAGCGATGTGTCACGATTTCATGACAAAAGTAGAGAAGAAGGCAATGAAGACTAAAGTGTCATGATTTCACGACAGGAGTGAAGATGACATCAGCAAAAGTCAAAAGTGTCATGATTTCGTGACAAGCACGTTGTCAAGGCAGACTAAAGCAAAAGTGTCACGATATCGCGACAACAGGCAAAATAAGGTGTACGACAGGCAAAGGTGTCGCGATATCGCGACATGTTGAAGTTTCGTGCCAAGAGCTACAGGAGAGCTATAGAAGCAGTGAAGCCGACAGAGTTAAATCTGGGCCGACGCAGCGTAGGGTTTTGCAGTCGATGTTGTTTTAGGGATATGCAGCCGACTAAGATCAAGGTTTCAATCTTGAGATTGTTAGTATAAAAGGAGGGCTGCTTGGAGAGTTTTGGTATCGATCGAAGTGTGCGTTCGAAGAGCGACGTTTGTAGATATAGTGCGAGAGTGAAGTTCGATCGCCAAAATAATAGAGTGCGAAGATCGATAGCAGTGTCAAAGTGCATTTCATCGAATCTTCCAAGTAAGAGAGACTGCAAGGAAGCAGAGTGCGTGAAGACGCTACTACTGTGTTTGTGCAGAGGTGCAAAGGTAGATGTTCGATCGAGTGTAGCTATGATTGTGTGAATATAGCAAAGGACTGTATTTTATGCATAACAGAGGAAGAGGACAGACTTGTGCCAGATCGAAGGACTGTGTTTGGTGTTGACAAGAGAAAGAGGAAGAGGACATTTGTGCCAGACCGAAGGACTATGTTTTGGTGCAAATTCGAGGACCAGCTTTGAGGTGATAGAGTTGAGGACAAAGGTCTCCAGCCAGAGCAGGGAAGATAGGTGTCTTCTATGGATAGAGTTCCACTTGCTAAGGGCAGAAGAGGCAGAGGTCTTCTAGAGGATCACCAACCAGAGCAGAGTTAGGGGAAGGTATCTCCTTTGAGCAGAGGCTCATAAATTTTGTAATTGGGAAGGTTTCCCAAAGAACTGTGATATAACTTTTAGAGAAAAGTTTTATCCATGGAGTAGCCCACTTTGGGTGAACCACGTAAATTGTTGTGTCTCTTTGTGGATGGTGTTTTGTGCATTGCTTTGATTACTGCTGTTGTTACTGCTATATTCATACTGCATAATATTGAATTGAAAGCTATTTTGAAAGGAAAAGTTAAAAGCGGTCTTATACTGTTCACCCCCCCTCTCAGTATAAGCTTGTGTTCTTCAATTGGTATCAGAGTGGGTTCCTTCAAAAAGGTTTAACAGCTTGAAGGAAAAACTAGCAAAGAACACAATGGATTATTCAAGTGGCAATGCAACACCCATCCTTGATGGATCAGATTTCGATCTGTGGAGTGCCAGAATGAAGGTTTATCTAATGGCTCTTGGTAATGAAGTATGGGAAGTGATTGAAGATGGGTACACTATCCCTGTAAATGGTCCATACACTAAAGAAGATAGGCTCCTACATCACAACAATTCAAAAGCTATGAATGCAATCTTGAAAGGCTTACAGAAAGAAGATCTTACCAAGGTGATTCATAGCAAGACAGCTAGTGAAATGTGGAAACAACTGCAAGTGGTTCATACAGGTGATGCAAATTTCCGAAAGGCCAAATTGAGACACTTTAAAGGTATGTTTGAACAACTCAAAATGAATGATGATGAAAATATCAGTGACTACATGCTTCGTATGGATGAGATTGTTAACTCCATGAAAGACTTAGGTCTTGAACTTGCTGAAAATGATGTGTGTGATAAGATTTTAAGATCTCTTCCTAATAGATTTAGTGAAAATATTTCTGCCATTGAGGAAGCTAAAGATCTAGATAAATTGAAAAAGTATGAGCTCCATAGTATACTTGCAAGCATTTGAGCTGAGAACTCAAGTGAAAGTTGATGTCAAGAAAGAGGCAGCCTTCAAAGCTACCAAGAAATCAAAGAGCAAATAGATTCAAGAGAGTGATGAGTCCTCTAGTGATGAAGAGGCATATTACAGCAAGAAAGGCAAGTTTTCCAGAAAGCACAAGAGCATGAAAAATATAAGATGTTTCAATTGTGGGAAGTTTGGTCATTATGCTACTGACTGTACTATTTCAAAGAATGAAAGTGATGAAGATATACAGGATTCTAAGAGCAAGGATTCTAAAAAGCACAAGCATCACAGGAAGAGCAAATATGAGTACAACAATCATGAAAAGAGGCATTCTCACAAACACAAGAAGAGCTTCTACCTAGACAAAGCAAGTAAGTGTTCTAGCAGTGATAGTGAAAGCTCTTCTAGTGATAATGAAAATGAGATGCTGTTCATTTCAGAAAAGGAGGAAGAACCGAAACATAAATTCATTGTCATGAAATGTTTTAGATGTGGAAATTTTGGGCACCTTGAGGATAATTGCAAAAATAATGATTTGGTTGCTAGTATGTATGAGGATGCTTCAGAAAACTACAATGAAGATGCATGTATGGTTTTTGAAAAGGGTAGCACCTCTAGTGATAAGAAATCTAAAAAAGGCCTTGATAATTCAAAATGCAATCAAATAGAGGATCTTGAATGTGAACTTACTAATGCTCTTAGTGTTTTGAAAAAGGAAAGAAAGAAGAATGCTAGACTCAAGGATAAGTTAGATGAATGTTGTATGGAGAGAGATGAGCTTATAGAAAGTCTTGACATCTCTATGGCTAAGACACAAGAACTCAAGAATGAGTTAGATTCTAAAATTCTGGAGTATAGTGAGTTAGAACAGGAAATGGCTTCTTTGAAAGAGGAAACTAAAAAATACAAGGATAAACTATACAGGTTTCAAGAAAGCTCCAAAAAGGTTAAGTCTCTCATCAAAGGTCAAAGAAAACCAACAGATAAAACAGGTCTCGGTTTTGTTGAGCCGCACAAGGAACAGGTTGGGGAATCTAGCAAGAGATTTCAAAAGGAAGAGAGTTCTGATGAAGAAAGTACTTCAGATCATGAGTCCATAAGTGATAAATGCATAGAAATAGAAAACAAAATTTTGAATGCTAAGAAGAAGGTTTTGGGACCCAAGAGGTCAAATAAAAGAAATTTTCACGACAGATGTTTTGCGTGTCACAGGTTTGGTCACATGGTTGTACATTGCATGACTCAAGTGAAGAGAGTAAATGAAAGTTTTAGGGGCCGTAATTTCTTTCAAGGGTATTGCTACTCTTGTCAACAGTTTGGGCACAAGGCAATTTTTTGCAAGGCAAATAACAAGAACTGGGTTAGTCAGAACAGGCGGATTCAAAGAATAGCTATGCCTAAAAGAAATAATATTGTTACTTGCTATAAGTGCAACAATGCAGGTCACACAGCCAGACATTGTAGAGCTGATCTTCCAAGGTACAGGAACAAGAACAGTGGTATAAATAGGTCCAAGGATCAAGGTATGGACAAGAAAAGAGATGAGAACAAGAACAAGAAAAGTGACAAGAATAGAAACACTGACAAAGAGTTCAAGAGAAGGCCCGACAAAGAAATTGTAGACACTGATGATGATGAGTGCCTAATGGGAGTTTCACTCCCACCCTTGTTTTAAATCACCTCATCAGGAGGTGGGGGAGGGACTAAGCTAAGAAGCTCATTCTTAGTCCCAAGCCCCAAAGGTGACCCTTTGCCATTGATGACAAAGGGGGAGAGATATGAGTAAGGGGGAGAGCTTCATAGTGAAGAAGAGAGCTTCAAGTCAGGGGGAGCAAAAACTTCAAAGGCAGATTCTCAGTTGTTGGATCGGTTGGTTTCAGTTTTGGCTCTTGACTAGTGTTTTCGGTTAAGGTTTGCCATCAATGACAAAGGGGGAGATTGTTGGCAATTTTGGGTACCTTGGGTACATTGCCTTTGCTCTAAGTGTAGATGTTGTCATTGATGTCAAGAAGGTCTTGAAGCAATTTGGTTTGATGTCAAAGAATGTGTTTTGATGAAGGTTTCAGTTTGGAAAGTGAGTTTCCAAGAAGATCAGAGTAGCCTAGTTGCAAAAGATCAAGAAAAAGACAAGTAAGAAAAAGTATGCAGGTGCTGGAAAAACTGTCATGATTTTGCGACATGTTTTAGGAGAGAGAAAGTGCTGGAAAAACTGTCATGATTTCGCGACATGTTTGAGGAGAGAGAAAGTTCTAGGCAAAAGTGTCACGATTTCGTGACATGCTGGAAGACAGAGACGAAGCTGGCAAAACTATCGCGATTTCGTGACATGTTGGCAGAGAAAGAGAGCAAGTTGGAAAGTGTCGCGATTTCGTGACATGTCGCATTTTCGTGACTCGAAAAGTGCAGGAAGGCAAAGAAGGAAAAGTGTCACGATTTCATGACACATTGCCAGGAAGGTTGTACGGACAAAAAAGTGTCACGATTTCGTGACATAATGCAGAAGAGAGAGTCCACAGTGTGAGCTGTCACGATTTCGTGACAAGATCGAAGAGAGAGAAAGTTATTCAGGAACTATCACGATTTCGTGACATGATGCAAAGTTCCAAGTGAGAACTGTCACATTTTCATGACATGCTGTAGAGGTCAAGTTGAGGACTGTCACGATTTCGCGACATGCTAAAAAGCTCAAAGTGAGAACTGTCACGATTTTGCGACATGCAACAAAGGGAAGAGTCTGAAAGGAGAAGCGTCGCGATTTTGCGACAGGTTGCAAGGAAAGCTTTCAAAGCTGAAAGCGTCATGATTTCACGACAGGATGAAAGAAAAATGTACGGATGTAGAAAGTGTCACGATTTTGCGATAGGCAGAAGTGAAGAAGCCAGCGGATGAAGTTGTAGCGATTTCATGACAGGCTGAAAGAAAAGCGTACGGATGGTGAAAGAGTCACGATTTCGCGACAAAAACTGGAAGCAGGTCTTCTATAGGAGAAGTGTCACGATTTCATGATAGAAGCAGAGAGGAAGGCTATGAAGACAAAAGCGTCACGATTTCATGACATGTTCCAGTTTCATGGGTGTAAGGAAGTAAGAAGCTCAAGGCAGCGATGTGTCATGATTTCATGACAAAAGCGGAGAAGAAGGCAATGAAGACTAAAGTGTCACGATTTCACGACAGGAGTGAAGATGACATCAGCAAAAGTCAGAAGTGTCATGATTTTGTGACAAGCATGTTGTCAAGGTAGACTAAAGCAAAAGTGTCATGATATCGTGACAGTAGGCAAAAGAAGGTGTACGACAGGAAAAGGTGTCGCGATATCATGACATGTTGAAGTTTCACGCCAAGAGCTACAGGAGAGCTGTAGAAGCAGTGAAGCCGATAGAGTTAAATCTAGGCCGATGCAGCGTAGGGTTTTGCAGCCAACGTTGTTTTAGGGATATGCAGCCGACTAAGATCAAGGTTTCAATCTTGAGATTGTTAGTATAAAAGGAGGGCTGCTTGATCGAAGTGTGCGTTCGAAGAGCAACGTTCGCAGATATAGTGTGAGAGTGAAGTTCGATCATCGAAATAACAGAGTGTGAAGATCGATAGCAGTGTCAAAGTGCAGTTCATCGAATCTTCCAAGTAAGAGATACTTCAAGGAAGCAGAGTGCATGAAGATGCTACTGTTGTGTTTGCGCAGAGGTGCAAAGGTAGATGTTCGATCGAGTGCAGCTGTGATTGCATGAATATAGCAAAGGACTATATTTTATGCATAACAGAGGAAGAGGATAGACTTGTGCCAGACCGAAGGACTGTGTTTGGTGTAGACAAGAGAAAGAGGAAGAGGACATTTGTGCCAGACTGAAGGACTATGTTTTGGTGCAAATTCGAGGACCAGCTTTGAGGTGATAGAGTTGAGGACAGAGGTCTCCAGCCAGAGCAGGGAAGACAGGTGTCTTCTGTGGATAGAGTTCCACTTGCTAAGGGCAGAAGAGGTAGAGGTCTTCTAGAGGATCACCAGCCAGAGCAGAGTTAGGGGAAGGTATCTCCTTTGAGCAGAGGCTCATAAATTTTGTAATTGGGAAGGTTTCCCAAAGAACTATGATATAACTTTTAGAGAAAAGTTTTATCCGTGGAGTAGCCCACTTTGGGTGAACCACGTAAATTGTTGTGTCTCTTTGTGGATGGTGTTTTGTGCATTGCTTTGATTACTGTTGTTGTTACTGCTATATTCATACTGCATAATATTGAATTGAAAGTTGTTTTGAAAGGAAAAGTTAAAAGCGGTCTTATACTGTTCACCCCCCCTCTCAGTATAAGCTTGTGTTCTTCATTCGCGATCCAAAACAGAGAGAGAAAGTAGAGAGCAAAGCTATCACGATATCATGACATGTCACGATTTCATGACCCGAGAGGCAAGGAGGAGGCAAAAAGGAAATATGTCACAATATCATGACCGAAAAGGAGAAAGAGGAGCCGAAAAGGAAAGATGTCATGATATCGTGACATGTCGCATTTTCGTGACCAAGAGACGAGAGAAAGCGTAAGGGAGAACAAGTGTCATGATATCGTGACATGTCGCATTTTCATGACCAAAAGGCATGGGAAGGTGCAAGAGTAAAAAGTGTCACGATATCATGACATGTCATATTATCACGACCAATAGGCGAGAGGAGGCGCAAGAGAGAAAAAGTGTCACGACATCGTGATATGTCGCATTATCACGACCAACAGGCAAGAGGAGGCACAGGATAGAAAAAGTGTCATGATATCATGACATGTTGCATTTTATTGACTTGCAAAGGGTAGGAAGGCCGAAAAGCAAAAATGTCGTGATATTGCGACATGTCGCATTATCGCGACTCGTAAAGGGCTGGAAAGCAGTGAGGAAAAAATGTCACGATATCATGATATGTCGCGTTTTCTTGACCAAATAAAAGGAAAGAAAAGGTAGGCAGTTATAGGGGATGTTACAGAGGAAATCATTGAGCGATGGGTATCCCTAACGTCATCATGGGTTAACAGGCAGACAAAGTCTACAGTGGCAGCATTGGACAAGCATGTGGCACCAAGGTGCAGTGAAAGCAGACGAAGATCAAGAGTCGAAAAGAAAGACATTTCGAAAGCCAAGACAACAAAGAGGCATGGGAAATTAAATGAAGGGTCAAAAAAGGGAGACAGAGAGTCACGCCAGAATGGGAAGTGAAGGCATGCGGAGGGAGTTGGAAATGGCTAAGACAGAGTTGTAGACGTGAAGGCAAGAGGGCCATTCTGGACCTGTTTAGGCTATTTTTCTTCCAGAGTTGGAAATGTTGTAGTGTAAAATAAAAGAAATAAACTACCTTTTTGAATAAAGAAGTTTTTTTGGTAGAGTCTTCCATTTTTGTAAATTTTTCCAAGTTTAATGAACGAGAATTTTTGAGTATTTGGGCTGAGTGATTTTGGCTCCCCCATCAAGTGGAGCAAAAATGCGACATGTCATGATATCGTGACACTTGTTCTCCCTTGCACTTTCTCTCATCCCTTGGTCATGAAAATGTGACATGTCATGATATCGCGACATCTTTCCTTTTTGGCTCCTCTTTCTCCTTTTCGATCATGAAATAGTGACATGTCATGATATCGCGACATCTTTCCTTTCTGCATCCTCATCACCTTTTGGGTCATGAAATCATGACATGTGATATCGCAATATAGCTTTGCTCTCTGCTTTCTCTCTCTATTTTGGGTCACGAAATCATGACATGTCACGATATCATGACAGCTTCCTTCCTTGCTTTCTTTCTGCTCCTTCGGTCACAATTTTGTGACATGTCGTGATATCACAAAAATTTCCTTCCTTGCTTTCTTTTTGCTCCTTCGGTCATGATTTCGTGACATGTCATGAAATCGTGACATTTTCTTCTTTGGCCTTTCCTGTCTTCTTTCGGTCGTGATTTCGTGACATGTCATGATATCATGACATTTTTGCTTCGTGCCTTCTCTCTCCTTCCTGAGTCGTGAAAATGCGACATGTCACGATATCGCGACACTTTTTTCTCTTGCTCTTCTTCATCTCTTTTAGTCTCGATAATGCAACATGTCGCGATATCGCGACATTTTTCTCTCTTGTGCCTTCTCTCATTTTCTAGTCACAAAAATGCGACATGTCGCGATATTGTGAAACTTTTCCTTCTCGAGCCTTCTCTCGGATTTTGGTCATGATTTCAAAACATTTCATGAAATCATGACATATTTTCTTCTCGATCGACATGTCGCGATATCGTGACACTTTTTCTACTTTGTTGTATTTTGCCTTTCGTTGGATGCTCCTGCATCAGACAACCAGGGTGTATTAAAAAGTGACCTTCACTTTTGTATTGTTCTGTCACCTTCTTTTTAACTGGGGCTGTACAAGCTCTCCAAGCTTCAGCAAAATCTGGATCTGCAGGGTACAAACCCTTAAGTTCTTCAAATCCCACAACTTCCACTCTTATTGTTGTCAGCAAACTCTTTTCATCCATCTCCTTCGATGGCTTCAACTTGTGACACACTCCACATTTCATCAGAGAGTAGGTATTTGTATGCCCACCATGCACCACACATCTGTCAAATTGCCATGGCCTCCCCAACAACAAATGGCAAGCATCCATAGGCAAAACATCACATAGAACCTCATCTTGATAAGTTCCAATATGAAATTTAACTAAACACTACTCACTGACTAATGCTCTATGATCTTTCTACAACCATGCAATCCGATATGGATGCGGGTGCGCCCTCTTCTCCAATTTCAACTTAGCAACCATTTCTCTTGAAACCAAATTATCTGTGCTACCATTATCTATGATAAAATTACAGACCTTACCTGAACATTTGCACCTTGTGCAAAATAGGTTCTTCCTCTGGTTTGGTCCTTTCTCCTCATTCAACAAGGTTATCCTTGTGACCATAGCTTCTCCTCTCTCTACCTCCTTAGAATGTTTTGATTCAGCACCTTCATCTGCTATAACAACTCTGGCATGACCCTCAGGTCTCCTATTCATCCTCTCTTGGTGTTGGGGACACTCATATGCCCGATGTCCCTCTTCCCCACAATGGAAATAGGTTCCACGAAATCCTCCTCTTCCATACCCATTTCTAGATCTACCTCTTCCTCTTTGGTAGTTGTTCTGACCATGGGATCTATAATATTTATCTCCCTTCTGATCCTAACTATTGCTAGCTTCTTATTTCTCTTCATCTTGTCCTCCATATATTCTTCCACCTCTACCTCTTCCTCTTTGTTTGCCTTCAAATCTTATGTTTAGCTTCTCTTCAACCTTCAAGGCAAACTGATATGTATCCTTAATGGTGGTTATTCTGACCAAACTCAACTCTTTTTGAATACTGGTTCTCAATCCATTGATGTAACAAGCTACCTTCTCCTTGTTAGCCTCTGAATGACCAGTTCTGATTGAGATCTGGTAAAAATCCTCTGTATATTCTTTGATAGATTTGTTTGACTGTCTCAAACTCTGCATTTTCCTCAACAGATCCAATTTGTAATCTATAGGAATAAACTTTCTCTTCAAATTCTCTACCATTCGATCCCATCTAGTTATATTTTCCTTTCCACTTCTATTTCTTTCTAGCTGCACTCCTTTCCACCATAGGCTAGCATGGCCTTTAAATTTTGTTTTTGCCAATTTGATTCGGTTTGGATCCACAACCTCCTCATACTCAAAATATTCTTCCAAATCATTGATCCAATCAATCAACTCCTTTGGATTGAGATTCCTAGAATACGTGGAGACATCAAACTTTGGCTTCTTCCTAATCTAAGATATGGCCTTAAATAATCCAGCTTATGTAGGATCCATTACTTCTTCTTATTTTGATGGATTATCAACCTCCCAAGCTTCATCTTCACTATGGTCTTCTCCCCTTGGCTCAAACCATCTTTGCAACTCCTCTTGCATGGCTTGCACTTGCCTCTGCAAAGCTCTAAAATCTTCTTCAAGTACCACATTTCTCCCACCACCACGGTTTCTTCGTGGAGGCATTCTTCCTCACTCTCTTCTCACAACCCTTCACCACAGATCCTGGTGTAAACTACCTCACATCCGGTGATCTGTTTACACACTCAAGCACTCCCACTCTTCCACAGATCCTGGTGCAAACTACCTCACTTTCGACGATCTGCTCACACACTCAGGAACTCCCTCTCTAATACCACTTGATGGGGGAGCCAAAATCGCTCAGCCCAAATACTCAAAATTCTCATTCATTAAACTTGGAAAAATTTACAAAAATGGTAGACTCTGCCAAACAAACTCCTTTATTCAGAAAGGTAGTTTATTTCTTTTATTTTACATTACAACATTTCCAACTCTGGAAGAAATATAGCCTAAACAGGTCCAAAATGGCCCTCTTGCCTTCACGTTTGCAACTCTGTCTCAGCCATTTCCAACTCCCTCTGAATGCCTTCGCTTCCCCTTTTAAAGTATCTAGCATGACTCTTCGTCTCCCTTTTTTGACCCTTCATTTCATTTCTCGTGCCTCTTCGTTGTCTTGGCTTTTGAAACGTCTTTCTTTTTGACTCTTGATCTTCGTTTGCTTTCACTGCACTTTGGTGCCACGTGCTTGTCCAATGTTGCCACTGTAGAATCTATCTGCCTATTAACCCATGATGATGTTCGGGATACCCATCGCTCAATGATTTCCTTTGTAATGGCCCTTGTAACTACCTACCTTTTCTTTCCTTTTGTTTGATCACAAAAATGTGACATGTCGTGATATCATGACATTTTTGCCTCACTGCCTTCTAGCACTTTGCGAGTTATGATAATGTGACATGTCACGATATTGTGACACTTTTTATTTTCAGCCTTCCTACCCTTTGCGAGTCACAAAAATGTGACATGTCGCGATATCACGACACTTTTTCTCTCCTACACCTCCTCTCGCCTGCTGGTCGTGATAATGTGACATGTCGCGATGTCACAACACTTTTTCTCTCCTATGCCTCCTATCGCTTGTTGGTCATGATAATGCATCATGTCACAATATCGTGACACTTTTTACTCCTGCACCTTCCCATGCCTTTTGGTCGTGAAAATGCGACATGTCATGATATCGCGACACTTGTTCTCCCTTGCGCTTTCTCTCGTCCCTTGGTCACAAAAATGCAACATGTCACGATATCACATATTTCCTTTTTGGATCCTCTTTCTCCTTTTCGGTCATGAAATCATGACATGTCATGATATCGTGACATCTTTCTTTTTTGCCTCCTCCTCGCCTCTCAGGTCATGAAATCGTGACATGTCGCATTATCACGACAACTTTGCTCTCTACTTTCTCTCTCTGTTTTGGGTCGTGAAATCGTGACATGTTGTGATATCATGACAATTTACTTCCTTGCTTTCTTTTTGCTCCTTTATTTGCGATTTTGTGACATGTCACGATATCACGATAGTTTCAATCCTTGCTTTCTTTCTGCTCCTTCGGTCATGATTTCATGACATGTCGTGAAATCACGACATTTTATTCTCTGGACTTTCCTATCTTCTTTCGGTCGCGATTTTGTGACATGTCGCGATATCATGACATTTTTGCTCTGTGCCTTCTCTCTCCTTCATGAATCATGAAAATGCGACATGTCACGATATCGCGACACTTTTCTCTCTTGCTCTTCTTCATCTCTTTTAGTCGCGATAATGCGACATGTCGCGATATCGCACCATTTTTCTCTCTTGTGCCTTCTCTCATTTTTTGGTTGCGAAAATGCGACATGTCGCGATATCGCGACACTTTCTCGAACCTTCTCTCGGCCTTTGGTCATGATTTCGTGACATGTCGCAAAATCGTGACATATTTTCTTCTCGACCGACATGTCGCGATATCGTGACACTTTTTCTACTTTGTTGTATTTTGCCTTTCATTGGATGCTCCTACATCACATGCTCAGGATACCTACTCATCTCACTCCTAGCTTGGCTACCCATTATTTGTAAACAATATCTGATATAGGTTAGGCAATGAAGGATACCACAACATCTTTTATTATGGCCATATCATCATTCCTAAACAAGATTATTTCCTCTTTATGGGCAACGTGCATATTGACTTTCCATTAATATTCACCAAAACATTGACCATGTATAAGGTCTTCAAGGTTAGTATTGATCATCGTGCCTTTAGCCTCTATGTTATATTTATGGATATGAGTCAAGTATAATTCGCTTATCTCAAGTTGAGTGATCAGTGTCATTTCAGTCCTACATAGAAAATCAACAACCTAGATAAATTCACTGCATATCGTACATTACAAACTAGGTCAACTATTTTATATTTGAAATAATAGTCGTACCATTGATGACTCTTACCTAGAAGATATTGAGAAACTGCCTGTGACTTTATCACCACCACCAATATTGTGTCCACTTTTAGGGGTAGCATAAAGTGATACTATATATGGAATTATATGCAAGAGATCACTACAAATTTAGGGGTGCAATATGTAAATATTTAAAATATAAAATCAAGAAAAAAATGACACACCTCTATCTATGAAAGCCATGTCAAAATATATTAAATATTTTTATCTTTCTCTAAAAGCTTCTCTTCCAACTTTTTTTCATTCTCTATAAGCTTCTCTTCCAACTTTCGCTCTTTCTCTACCTATGCTCTTGCATCTGGTGTAACTTCTATATGTAACCCTCATTAGCAAATAGAGCAATTGGTGATACTCCTTTGCTAACACCCCAAAATTGACCCGGTATTTTGGGTCCTAAAATTTTTGTGAGGGCATCATCCTTAATACATTGATTTATGAAGCTCATAGATGATATTTCATCATCCAATTTTTTTTGCAACATCACATGCATTGTTAATTGGTAGCATGTTAAAAAAAAAATTGATATAACAATTATTTGAAGTTCAACGTATTGCTATTTCCAAGGGAAAATCACTTACGATTGTCTCCATAAATTCTAGTGAAATAGGATCCCCATCCTTCTTTGTATAGCTACCATCCACATAGTTGCCCTTGGTAGTGGAGTTTTCACATTTGGTTGGCTCTTCCTCTACAAGATATATAGTTGGAGAGACATGGGGATAAGTCATACGATAAAATAATATAGCTATGTTTGTCATATATAATGGATGAGTATGATAGAATACCATTTCATGCTCCAGTCAAGCATATCCTCTTTGATTGCAAGTGTGCATGATGGATTGGTGATATCTATTTTGTTTGTTCCTTTGCCTCATCGCCTACAAAACAATGAAAAAATTGATATATAAATTCATTAGGGAGAGCAAGGTTGGAAAAATTCACATGAACATAACAATGATATGAACTACCATAGCAGATTGGCTGGTACTTACCTTAAATTTAGCATTGCTCCTACCATTCACAAAAGCTTCCCAATATTTTTGTGATATATGAGGTGGGAGATTAGAAATTTCATCTACATCATTATCATACTTATCATAGTGTTTTTTAATAATTTGATGCTTATGTTCACACCATTACTTGTTCATGGTCGCAAAGACCCATTTCTTCATTGTGTTCGAAATGATATATTTTTGCTGCATCAAACCAATATCTTATTAGATGCAACATTTATATAAGTATTCAAAAATGAATACTATGAACTCCATTGGCTAGAAAGTTATCATAATGAGTGTCCATAATTGGTTTTTAATTTCCACTGGGAATGCTCTCTAGTCTGTATGGGTGATAGAGATAATCTCCCTCACAATCACCCCCAAGTAAGATGTAAACTTAATAGAATTTTTTCCTACGGGTTTTCTATTTAGATTGCAAATGATCTCCACCTTATAGGTGCTGCTTGAATATATTACACATCTTGTTGGATATCTCTTTCTACAATATTTAGTGTTTAAATGTGTGATGACCTGACATAAACACCTATAATTGTGACAACATCCAAACATCATTTTGCCATATAGTATGATAACAATAAGTAACCCAATATGACGAGCAAATTTCATATATAGTCTACATACCTTCTTCATTAGCCAAAGAATTTTCAACCTCATTTTAAGTATTCTCATAATCAAATTCATTTATTTTATGGGTCACCTCCTTATCTTCCTCATTCATGGAACTCTATAGCTGGTATCTTCCACTAGTTGCTATAATAAACCATAGTCAATGACAAAAACACAATCAATTCTAATATGCCTAGGTCAATCACTTTTCAAAATCACTATCAAATTTTAAGTACTTATTAGCATGCGATGCCTCTATCACTAAGTCTTGATTTATTAAGATAGCCTTAGCTACCCATGGTATCTTTCTTGGTATTTTTTTGTACATATTTCCACTTTGAATATTGTACAGACACACATCGTAAAACCAAAATAGACAGATAAAACAAAAAGTAAAATTTTAATTTCTAGAAAGACCCAAATCAGAATCCATGTATAAAACAAAAAATCAAGATCATCTTGATCTCAACCAACTTCCATACACTCACTGATGAGAGGTTCGAAGAAGCAAAATGCAAGAGAAAACTAGCACAAAAACATGTTAGTTTGCAAATGGGCCATGAGATATTCAATAAAGTTAGAGATAGACCAATTAAAAATCTGAATGAATATGATCTTCATTTTGAATATGATATTCAGTAAAGTTTGAACCTTCCTTTTGAAGACACTGGACTTAAAACATAGTTTAGCAACTGACCTCTTGATCTTCGTTGGTTACCTTGTTTCAACTTCTTTACCTTGTAGATTAAATCTACAGAGTGCTAGATCATTCTAGTAGATTAAGTTCTACTGAGTTTCAAAGTTTAGTTCTTTATTATTTTTTCAAGAAGTTGAAATAAAAAAATATGTTCTGATTGCTGGTACTAAAAAATAGTTGCTTAAAATGATATTTGATAATGAGCAAAGTGCTCATATGGACCCCTTTATTTTAGAAAATAAAATATCCATGCAAGAAATCCTCATCTAAAAAAAAGTGGCAACTACAACAATAACAAGTTGGAGAAGATGAATGATAGATTTACCAATATATCATGTCAGACTTTCCCTTGTAAAAGTTACTAGGAAGAAGAAACAACTCATGACGAAGCAATAACAAATAAATAATTAAAAAATATAGTGTTCTCATGCATATTTAGAGCATTAAAAATATTCAACTTGAACTTCAACATAGTATTGTCACCATAGTTACAAAACTCAGCAAGTTAATAAAAACTTGCCAAGTCCACGCCAAAATTGGTCCTCCTAGGTTTTTGACTCGACTGCAGCAGCAAAAATTTTAAAAAATGGTATCAATTTTTTTTCTAAATGATACTTATTTCTTTTATTTCCTCTTGTAGAGACAACTGAGAGAACATGTAATCAGACCCCAAAAAAAACTCACTTGCATAACCCAATTTTTTCCTAATTTTCAAGAATCTAACAAACACCCAATAGTTAAATTTAAGATATAAAAAGAAAGAACCCAAAGAAGGCTAATGCCACAAGGCCCACCTGATTACAAAGGACCATAGACACAAGAAAAATAATAATTAGTCAATAGAGTACAAGGATAATATCGAATAAGATCAACAATGCAAGTTGAGACCAAAAGGGTAGACAAAATTTAGAGGAATCTAAACCAATATTGTATGGAGTTCCATGGCAATATGTCCCACCCCATGCAAAGTGTAACATAATAAAGAGCAAAATTTCTTTGCACTTCCTTGTAGCATACATTCTATAGAACATTCATCTAACCATTAGGTCTAGGAATAAATAAATGCTTTCAAAATCCTAACCAATAGGAAACATTCACCATGTTTGAGGTAACTCAAAGGCATCAAGAATTAGACATGAAATATTGGAATAGTATAGTGTTGGGCCCTCTCACAATCCTAGTGAGATTTACAAGACACACATAAAATAACAAGAGGTCATTTGAAGAAGCACAAAATGTCCTTGAGGTTTCTTTCTAAGGGAGACAAGTTGACTAATGAATGTGATATGTAGTTATACCCTTTGAAGAATAATATAATATACTCTACCAAAGAATAACATCAACCATATTCAGTGTTGGTTTGAGCATTGCACCTGTGTATGGTCATAAAACCATATGAATTGAAGGATTTTCTAACAGTTTTCACTAACCCATATATAACCATTTATCTACGGGGGCATACCCTAGTACAACCATAATTTGATAACTATGGAAATTATAAGAGATATGTACCAACCTTATGTACTCTCTCAGGACTCTAACTCAATATGAAATATTAGCAACCTATTTATTAGGATGAAATAATCACAAATAAACAACATATTAAATGATAATAAAAGCACTTGCTCCAAGACTGAATCTAACAACCACCCAAAAATTACATCGATGTGTGGTTTATCACTTTCATGTGTAGTTTAAGGTTGTATCTCTTATAGTATTTTTTTTTTTGAGTTTACATGGTGGAATCGGTAGCCACTACGATGATCTGGGTACATTATCTATCTTTTATGGTCACCATAATATTTTGCATTGTCTGCCTTAGAAGCTTCCATATAGTACTCACGCAGTCTACCCCTATAACCACCATGTCACAATCATTTTAAACCTTTTATGCCACTGAAAGCACCAAGAAAGGGACAAGCATTTAGTCCGATGAGGCTCAAGATTTTAACCTTGGACCTCTGCCCCCCTTACAAGGTTTGGAAGAACTAATTTTTATACACCTTGGACCTCTTACAATATTAATTTTATATTTGTATAATATTAATTAATTTTGATATGTATGAAAAAATAACTTATTTCCAATAAAAATTTGCATTTTCTTCAGGTTATTTTTTTTGCAAAGTTTGAGTTCAAGTAAAAAAATTGGCCTTATCGATTCCATGTCGAGTCCTAGTTTCTATACTATAATTGTCACCATTATTTTTAGTTGAATATAGAGAAATGATTTTAAAGTAGCAGTAGTTACTTGAGAGCTAAACACGTACCCTTGAGGCTAACACATTGTAAACAATTTAAATTCATATAGAATAAATAATGTAAACCCCTTATAAAATACAATACTGAACATACCTTTTGAAGATAGGACAACTCTAATATGACCACTATCAGAAGCTACCAGAAAGTCAAGATGCACTACCAAGGAAAAGTCCTAAAGAAACCAGACCATAGCCATGATATGCAATACCGAAAAGAACAGAGTGGAAGAATACAATGTGACTCAGAATTATCTTGGAAAATCTATATGATGACAACCACATTATAATTTCTCTTCCATAATAAAATTAATTTGAATTCCTCTCCCATATATAAATTTCTTCTACAATAAATTAGGTTTTAATTCAATGCTAGGTGGCCAACTAAATTTTTTCATGCAACTTTAGAAGAGCCTTTCAATCTGTAGCCATGTCTATTACAGGAAGAGAGCTTTTAGTACCAGGATTGGAATAAAATGAGCCAAAAATAATCATTGTGAGAAGCAATGAGATAAGAGGAGGAAGAAGAAATGATAATCAATAGGAACTGGATACAACGCTAGCCTCAAGGCTGCAATAGGAAGATCCCATGAGAAGTTTCAAAGCAGGAGATGGAGGGGGAAGAAGAAATAATGGCCAGTCAACCCTCGAAATAAAAAACCCTTTTTCAATCGACATGGCCAATCAAACCCTAAAAAAAATTAACATTAATATAATCAGTTCACTTTAAGTATATGAACAATTGTGTCATCTTAAATCCTTTTTATAAAGAGTATGTGGTATAGTTAAAAAATATAAAAATAGAGATATTGGATAACAATCATAACATATAAACTATTTAAGGTATATACTAGCTTATTTTAAAACCTCATGATCAAGTATATATGTGTATGAGGATACCCTAGAATATCTATGGTGGAGTCACGTTGTGTTACACTTGTTGTATGAGGAAAATATCTATTCATGAAGTAAGAAAAATAAATAATATTTTTTTCATGAATTTTCACAAGTGATAAGAAGAAATGGGAATACAAGATATAGAGTAGATATAATAAGAACATATATTTATCAAGAAAATATTATCGCAAATTAAATATGATCATTAATATGATAAAAAATAAGAAATTCACAAATTGTTTAATTGATTAATTATTTAGATTTCATATTGAAGTGTTCTCAAGGACTAAAATTATAGGTTTATGTTAGTTAATAGAACGCACAATTTAAATAAAAATTAAAGGTGTTTATTATAAAGTGAAGAAGTTATTATTGCACAAAATAATGCTCGAGAAATAGAATAAAACTATATTTATATATCCAAGAAGAAACCAACCTTCAAGAGGAGGAGAAAATAAAAACCATATTGAACACTAGTCTAATGCAATCTCCAATGGAGTCAAGAATAAATAGATATGTAAATATGTGAATTAAATAAAGATTAAAAATACCTGACATATTTATGTTATCATATTCATTGTAGATGAAAAGGTCATAATATCTAGTGTTCTTGGGATCTCCATCCATATAATTAATATCAAAATAATATTTATGATTCAAGCATGTATACAAAGAATTTTATATCCAAATGTTAGTATGATCTATTTAAAGAGAGATAAAATTTTAAAGGTAACTTAACATGAGTACATTATAAATACAATAGGGATGAAATATGGTCAGTTCACTTTAAGTATATGAACAATAATTTCTATTAGTATAATGAATTTTTATGATCTCAAAACCTTCTTATAAAGAGTATGTAGCATCATCAAAACTATAAAACTAGAGATATTGGATAACAATCATGCCATATAAGCTATTTAAGGTACATATTGGCTTATTTTAGAACCTCATGATCAGGTATTTTATGTATTGATCATAACCTAACATAACTATGGAGGAGACAAGTATTACACTTGTTGTATGAATTAAAAATCTATTCATGGAGTTTCACAAGTGATAATAAGAATTGGAATACAAAATTTGGAGAAGATATAAAAAGAACATATGTATATCAAGAAAATATTATCCCAAATTAAAGTTGTTTTAATATGATAAAAATAAGAAACTCCCATGGGCAAGGCTAAGTTTTGGAAGAAAATGAGTCAAAAGTAATCATTGTGAGAAGCAATGAGATAAGAGGAGGAAGAAGAAATGACAATCAAGAGGAACTAGATGTAGCATTGGCCTCAAGGATGCAAAAAGAAGAGCTCATGAGAAGTTTTAGAGCAGGATGTGGAGGGGTAAGAAGAGACCAGTAAACCCTCAAAATAAAAAGCCCTTACCCAACAGACATGTCCAGTCAAACCCCAAAATAAAAAACCCTAAAGTATTTTGGAAGTGATGTTAAAACCCTTGTCCAACCGACATGGTGAGTCAAACCCCAAAAAAAATTAATTTGAATTACAATTAAAAAACCCTTGTCCAACCACATTATAATTTCTCTTCCATAATAAAATTAATTTGAATTCCTCTCCCATATATAAATTTCTTCCATAATAAATTAGGTTTTAATTCAATGCTAGGTGGCCAACTGAAATGTTTCATACAACTTCAGGAGAGCCTACAAATATACAACCATGTATATTCAAGGAAGAGAGCTTTTAGTACTAGGATTGGAATAAAATGAGCTAGAAGTAATCATTGTGAGAAGAAATGAGACAAGAGGAGAAAAAAAAAATGACAATCAAGAGGAACTAGATGTATTTCTGACCTCAAGGATGCAACAAGAAGAGCTCATGAGAAGTTTTAGAGCAGGAGGTGGAGGGGGAAGAAGAAATAATGGCTAGTCAACCCTCAAAATAAAAAACCCTTGTCCAACCGACATGGCCAATCAAACCTTGAAATAAAAAACCTTGAAATATTTTGGAAGTGATGCTAAAACCCTTGTCCAACCGACATGGCCAGTCAAACCCCTAATAAAATTAATTCAAATTATAATTAAAAACCCCTTGTCCAACCACATTACAATTTCTCTTCCATAATAAAATTAATTCAAATTCCTCTCCCATATATAGATTTATTCCATAATAAATTACATTTTAATTCAATGCTAGGTGGCCAATTAAAATATTTCATACAACTTCAGGAGAGCCTTCCAATATGCAGCCATGTCTATTCAAGAAAGAGAGCTTTTAGTACCAGGATTGGAAGAAAATGAGTCAAAAGTAATCATTGTGAGAAGCAATGAGACAAGAGGAAGAAAAAGAAATGACAATCAAGAGGAAATAGATGTAGCACTGGCCTTAAGGCTGCAACAAGAATAGCTCATGATAAGTTTCAAAGCAATAGGTGGAGGGGGAAGAAGAAATAATGGCCAATTAACAACCAAAATAAAAAAACCCTTTTCCAATCGACATGGCCAGTCAAACTCCAAACTAAAAAACCTTAAAATATTTTGAAAGTGATGCTGAAACCCTTGTCTAATCGACATGGCCAATCAAATCCTAAAATAAAAAACCTCGAAATATTTTGGAATTGAAAGTTCTATGAAGGTAAATAGACGGATTTTTTTGAAAGGGAAAATTATAGGAAACCCCAAATAGGTGAAATTTTATGGGAGTAAAAGTTCTAGGAAGCCCTAGAAACTTGAATAACAAATTGTGATGAAATATAACCAGATTCTAAAGCATGAGTAGTGCTTACCACTTAAAATCTCCTTTCACCGGACAAGGCAGAGAAAGAATCAACTGACACTTTCTTCCCTTTGTTTGTTGTGCTACATATTGCTCCATTCAGTGCTTTGCTTTTCCCGTGGTCCCTCCATATGTTGTGATGCGTGCTGCTCTAAATAAGTGCTTTGCTTTTCCTATGGTATTTATATATATATATATATATATATATATATATATATATATATATATATATATATATATATATATATATATATATATATATATATATATTATATATATATTGATGAGAACCTAAGAGGGCATTTTTAAACCATCCTCTTAGGGTTGCTCGAAAAAACCTCTTAACCCTAATAAGGTAGTTTTAAAACACTCTCTTAGGTCTAAGAGGGCGGTTTAAAACCACCCTCTTAGGAAACCTTACGAGGGTGGTTTTAAACCACCCTCTTAGCCCTAAGAGGGTGGTTTTAAACCACCCTATTAGCCCTAAGAGGGTGGTTTAAAACCACCCTCTTCCACCCTCTTAGGGTAACCTTACGAGGGAAATTATCCTTATAGGGTGATTTTAAACCACCCTCTTAGGATATATTAGGGTAATTTTTTACTACTGTAAAAAACCACCTTATTTTAGTTATCGTTAAAACCCTTTTTTGGTGTAGTGTTAGTTGATTGATTATTTTTTGAATAATTTATGGGGAAGGTATGATACCTTGAACATACCCAAGTTGGTTGATGACTTTATGTGACTGATAGAGAAGGTGTGATAACTTAAACACCCAAGTTGTTTGATTATTTTCTTGTTAAATGGATCGATTGATTGAGGGGAATGTGTCATACCTTGAGCATCCCCAAGTTGCGTTGTGTTTATGAATGGGATAAAGGTGCGATGTATTGAACATTCCCACTATGTGTTATTCTTGATTGATGTAATTGAATTGACTGATTTGTGGGGAAGGTGTGATACCTTGAACACCCCTAAGTTGAATATTTGTTTGATTGAATTGATTTGATTGATTGGTGAGGAAGGTGTGATATCTTGATTACCCCAAAGTTATTTTATAATTTTATGTGACTGATGGTGAAGGAAGGTGCAATACCTTGAATACCCCTAAGTTGTTTTGTATTTTTATGGGGAAGGTGCAATACCTTGAACATCCTCAAGTGTTATATTATTAATTGATTGATTGAGTCTTGTGCTTGATTGATAGGGAAGGTGTGATACTTGAAACATCTACATGTGGTGTTTGATTGTTTACATGAATTTATTGATTGATTGGTAGGGAAGGTGTGATACCTTGAGCATCCCCAAGTTGTTTGATTGTTTGTTTGATTATTTTATCGATAGGGAAAGTGCAATACCTTAAAAACCCCTAAGTAGTTTGATGATTGTTTGATCAATGGGGAAGGTAAGATATATTGATTACCCCTAAGTTTTTTGGTCATTTGATGTGATTGATGGGGAACATGTGATTCCTTTGAGCATCCCAAATTACTTTATGTCTAGTGACTAGTTTATTATCGATTGATTATGGATTTTTCTAGATTTTTGGGGAAGGTACGATACCTAAAACATCCTCAAGTTGGTTGGTTGTATGATGTGATTGATGGGGAAGATGAAATACCTTGAACACCCCTAAGTTGATTGATAATTTTTTTATGTGTTGAGGAAGGTGTGATACCTTGAATACCCCCAATGTGGTTGATTATTATGTGATTGACTGATTGATTGGGAGGATGTGATACCTTGATTTACCCAAGTTGGTTGAGTGATTTATTGATTATTTTGGAAGGTGTGATACCTTGAGCATCCCCAATTTGCATGATGATTGTTTGATGTGACTGATGGAGAAGTTGTGAGACCTTGAACATATCCACTTTGAGTTTTGTTTAAATATTGTGATGTTGACTAATGGGGAAGGTGCAAGACCTTTAACATCACCAGATTTCTTTATTTTTGTGACTGTGGGATAGGTGTGATACCTTGATAACCCCTTGTTCTTGAATTGTTTGAAGTGGATGATAGGGAAGGTCCGATACCTTGAACATCCCATAAGGTGGTTGATGAGTGTGTGATTGATTGATGGGGAAGGTGCAATATCTTGAGTGCCCCCAAGTTGTTGAATCATTTGAAGTGAGTGATGGGGAAGGTGTGATACCTTGAGTGCCCCCAAATTTTTGAATCATTTGAAGTGAATGATGGGGAAGGTATAATACCTTGAACATCCTCCAAGGTGGTTGATGATTGTGTGATACCTTTGGTACCCCCAAGTTGTTAAATTATTTGAAGTGAATGATGGGGAAGGTGTGATATCTTAAACACCTCTAAGGTAATTTATTATTGTGTGATTGATTGGTGGAAAAAGGTGTGATACCTTGAGTACCCCCAAGTTTTTGAATCATTTGAAATGTCTCATATGTGCTTGTGATGTGAGTAAATTATGTGTGAAATGATTGAATGTGATGGATATGCAGTTATTTATGTTTAATTACTGTTTAGAAAACTCTTTGACACATATCATTATTCATGATTTTAATCAATTAATCAAGGGCATCAACCCAATTGTATTAACATACATGGGGAATGGATGTGAGTGGATGCTATGTAATGGTTTGCAAGAAATGTGCTATTATGGAGGCCAAGATGATATGACTGTTATTTCACATGTCCTAGAGAAGAATAATTTGAAAGTGCTTTCAAGAAGCTCAAACACCCTAGTAACATCAATCGAAATCATCTAGTGATCAAGTAGGCACTTGAATATGCTAAGACTAGCCAGGTTATTCAAGTTGCTCATATACCAATGTGTGTGCAATTATTGTTCATTTTTGCTTTTGGGTGAGGGATTAATCATTTGTAACTTATGCTAATAATCTATCTCATCCATGATCGTACATAGGTTTGTACAAAAGAAGGTTGCTAATGTGATATACATGTCACCACACAAGGTGTAATCCATTGCTACATGCATCTATAGCCCCAACAGAGGTTAACCCCATGATATAAAGACCTGAGAGTTCTAGGGATTCAAGATTTTATTAGCTCTCTTTTTTTAAGACTTTTATCTTTTGGATTTGCACTTGTCCTTTTGCCAATTCTCAAGGTTAGACCATGTGCATGATAGGATGAGAAGGGGAAGTTGTTCACTTTATGGTGATAGCAACTTATGAGTTAGTCTTTCCTTAGCACCAAAATTTTATTTAATGTGTGATACATGTGCATGGTCTAAAAGAAAACTTAAGGTCACCAGGAATACCTATAGCATTCAAGGACTAATGATGTTTAATGTAGGTTGAATGAGACACTAGGTATGGCTAAACAGTCGAAAGGACCTAAATATTTTTCAAACTAGAGACTTAAAAAGATAAAATATCATAGGATTTTTGTGGGTGAATGATGTAGCATTAATGTGTACAATGAGGGATAATGCTAAATAAATACCATAAGGAAGATGCCCTTGATGAATGTGATAAAATCAATCCTAGCAAATGGATAAAAGCATGCATTGAAAAATAACCAAAGTATTATTGGTGATGATGTGAACTGAGATGTGTGTGTGAATGCAACATGCTTTGGAGCAGTGTGTGATTGATTTTGATTTTTATGATTTTTTTGTGATTTTGATGATTTTGTGATGTTTTTGAATTTTTGAATGATTTTGATTTTTTTTTGTATTTTTGTTATTTTTACTATGGGGAAGGTGTGATACCTTGAAAATTATTTTGTGTTTGGTGATTGTGGGGAAGGTACAATACCTTGAGCATCCTTGAATTGTTTTATAACCGATGACTTTGGGAAAGGTGTAATACCTTGAACATCCCCAAATTGTTTTATGTCTATGATGTGATTGATGGGGGAGGTGAGATATCATAAGAATCCCCATTGTATGTTGTGTTTGATGTGATGTGATTTATTGGATTGGGATGGGTGATGGAATTCAATGCCTTGTGTTGTGGGAAAGGGTTCTAGTAGATGCCAAGGTTTTGATTGGGTGGGACGAGTGGACTAGCTTTGCCAATGGGCCCATTTCGATGAGATCTTAAACCTAATTTTTAAACATGATGCAATCATTGTTGTTGTGACATTTTTGCCTATGGTAGACAAAATAGTCATACTCTCTATATGATCTAGGCTTAGGCTTATTTGGGTCCTCTGGTTTCATTTTTGGTAATATAATTTCTTGTGCCTCATAGAGCCTTTGAAATATGATTGAATAAGGCTAAAAAAGTGGGGTGTAATTGTGAGGGGGGATGGTAGGATGTTTGATGTGGTTATCTGGTTTTGGATGATTTTGAAGGTGTGTCAAAGGTAGCATGGTATTGTATGTGGGTTGCTAAGATGGATGTTGAAACTTATAAGGTTGTTGAGGTGGAGGTTGATGAGGTTGTTGATGACTCAACTGTAGCTCAATGTTCATGAGTTGATTTAAAATTTGTTGTAGAATTGGAGTGTGTTGATGACTCAATCGTAGCTCAATTTTGGCTAGCCAATATAAGATATGTTGTAAGCCCAATGGAGGTGGTTGTTGGTATTATTGGTGTGGATATTGGTATTGTGGAGTGTACTATTGGATGTAGGCTATAAAATTTTGGTGGTAATTGGTATATAACTAAGATAGATTTAGTGATGGTGGTGGTGGCTAGAGGAGGGATCTTGCGGTTGAAGATGCGTTAATACCTCTATCATAAGTGGTAGTGAGACCCATTATGGGGACTATGTGAAGGTATCCTACATAAATTTAGAAGATGGGGGGTTTGACCCTTGTGGTGGTTGTTGGAGCCGATGGGATGAAGTGGGTGGAGTAGATGCAATAAAATGAGATGCCATATTAACATAAGCTTAGGTATATTGGTTTGGGTCCCACTGTGATCACCTTGTTGATGATAAAAATATGGATCATAAAAGCAAATGAATAAAATAAGAAATATGTATGTATTATGAATTTGTTCAATTTGATTACAATTTGACCCTTGCAGGGGTTGTACAAGTGTTAAGGGATTGATTCCATTTTACCAATAACAATGGTACCTATGTACTTTTGTTGCTACAAAAAATTGGGGATGGGTTTTGTAACGACCCTAAAATCAAGAGATAAGAAATCACACAGAAAGAGAAAGACTTTTTTTGACTAAGGAGAGAGATTTATAAACCCCTAACAAACCTTAGATTAACTTAATATTTAACAAAACTCCTAATTTTATCAAAGAGCTACACCTCACAAGATTTCCCTCATGGAAGTTCATATGCATAGGCATATCTCATGTTATGCACATAAGTCCATCCATCTCATCATTATCGATGAGCTAAAATTATCACCTTCAATCATTAGAATGTGTACACACATCTCCATAATATGCATAAGCCATTATGCATAGGTATGCTATGTGTACTATGAGTTAAATTATCAATCTCATATTTTGATAAGCTATCTTAACTCTGGTATAGTCTTCCATAAACCTAGTTACCATTCTCTCTAAGGGGTCTTAATCCCTTAGATCCACTAAGTTCACCCTAAGGGGATATCAATGTTAGCTTTTGATACAGTATGCAATGAGAGATAGCAGCCACAAAATATAGAATAATATGAAAGAAAGTTAATTTTCGAGATGATTAAAATATGCTATAAATAGAAATGATAGAATTGAATACAATGTAGCTATGGAGGAAATAAACACTCCATTAATAAAGCTACTGGACTACATTGTACCCATCACAAATATATGGTGATCTACACAAAACTATGCTAATAGCTATTGTAGCCAAAATAATTGAACACAAAAATGTACATAAAACAGAAAAGGGAAGATTGCAAAAATTGATCTTTTGTATTAATATAGGGGACCCTGAATCTCCTAATTTTACAATGCTTTTTTATTGCCCCAATATATTGGGGAAATATTACAATGATTTATCTCTTCTGAATACAATAATTTAAGAATGGAGGGGGGTCTTCCAACTTTTTAGAAAACTCTGTGTTCTTCGTTTCTCCGCTATAGCTTCAAGGGTGAGTGTGCTTTTAGTATCTAGCAATGGGACCACTCCAACTTCAATAGCTCTCAAAGTACCTATCTCTTGCACACATGAAAACAAAAATGAGGATTTAGTAGCACCTGTATACAATATTAAAAATAAATCAATAAAACCCTCAAACTAATGTTGTAGAGAACAAAGAAAATGAAACTAGATGCCTTGTTAAAAATCAACTTACTGATGATGATTTACGTGATTATCTAGTTTTGAGCAACCGTGGATGTGCGATTGGGGCTGGTCAACCATATATGGATAGTTTGGAAACTATGGGAGGGGGTTGCAACTGTGTAACTACAGATGAACGGTTTATGTGAAATGGTAGAATGCTCCAAAATATGACTTCGAGGCTTTAGATCTTTGGTTTCCTCAAGATGCGTGTAAACTTCTGATGTAATTCTAGAAGCCTGGTAGTGTATGTTCTTAGCCTCCTTTGATGGATGGGGTGAAGATGCCTTTATAGTCCCCTTATATTTTTGGAGGGAAAAGGAAGGTGGCAATCTAGGATTACCAAGTGGTAATCTAGGGCTACCAAATGGAAGGTGCAGTTAGAGTAAGTCACCCAGGGTATCTCACTTAACTAGGGTGATGTGGCTGCAAGTGGAGTGAGGTGTAAGGGATGTCCCATGTGAAGGGACAAGGGGGACATGAGTGTGTGAGATGTGGCAAGGTGAGGGGTAGTGGTGGCTAGGACACATGTCTAGTGAATAGGTATGGTATCCTAGGGGGATTTTCTAGATTTATTAAAATATGGAAAATGGGATAATGTGTAGGATTTATACACATAGGTTTAGACTTAGGTATATAAATTTATTATGTATATTTGGGTGGTGGGATGCAAGATGTGATTTTATGAATGCCTAAGTTTTGGTGTCTATAGATGCCCCTTTTTATATAGTGTTGTGTAAAACACAATGCGGTGCAAAAACAAAAGACACCTATCCTTATTGAATGGATAAATTGACTCAAATCTTCTCGATGCTCAAGAACGAATGATTTTTGAAAAATTTGACTTGTTTGCTTACCCCCTCAATTTGTGAATGGGTAAATAATGATACCCACAATCCAATTGAAAAAATATGGGTGATGAAAGGGGTGGATGTGATGGATGCAGATGTATGACTATGAAATCAACTTGATACCCCAATTTTGAAATGGTTTTTGTGTTTGTAAATTTGACATTATTTTGAATGATGCTAAAAATGTTGTGGTAAAATCACCAACCACATTAGGAGTTTAGGGGCCCATATAATTGTTAGAAATTCATGTTGTTAGGAACCAACGCATTGGGAATTCAATACTCATAGTGATTTCGGTGATTGTTACCAAATTTTGGTTGATTTTTTTCGCTTTTATAACCCAAGGGAAAGGTCTTAAGGATAAAATTGTGTGAATTAGCTCGAGTAGATCCATGCTCAAAGATTGATATTTCAACTATTTTATGCCACATGTGATTATGTTGGATGTTTGTAAATAAGTGTCCTTATGATGAGCTATCCATCCGATCGGATTGCATGGATTGCTAGTTGCTGCAACCACCAGGTGTATCGGATAAGTCACTAGATACAAGGATCACTTAATATTGTTGTTGATAATGATATTTTTGATAATGCATGTAGTGATGTGATTTGCTTGATGATTTATAGTTTTGAGGAGGTGATTTTTTTAGTTTTTCTTTTTTTCTTGGCTAACCACGCGAGCGTAGTTTATTCTCCTACAACCGTGCATCCGCGGTTGGCACCACTACCCACAAGTGCACAATTTCATGCACTCATGAAATGTGGGTGCATGGTTTTAACCATAAAAAGTGGCTATAAATAGGGCACAAGCAGTTTTTATTTTTTATTTTTTGTGGTTTTATTTTTCTGAGCAATTGAGGAGTGAGAGTGAGTGATGGAGATGGATGGCAATATGAGTGGAGTGAATGTTGCTATGGAGGGTGGAGGCTCAACTGGTGTGAAATCTAGAGTCTGCTATGTCAAGGTAGGTGGTCTAAACTCTTAGTTTAGGTTTATTATGTTTTATTTGCTTGTTATTTTTGTTTTTGTTTTTATTTTTGTTGTTTTTGCTTCATTATTTTTAGTACATTAAGAGGGGATGGTAACACACTTTTTTTTTATGACACTAAGTGGGGGTGGTAAATATATATATTTTTAACTATGATGAGGGGGTAGGCGATTTTGTTTTTTTGGAATGCATGAACATACTGAATGAAATGTTTTGTTGTCTGTTTTTTGGAAAATGAAATTATATGCATGAAATGTTTTTTGTGTTTTTTGTTTTTTGGAAAATGAAAAATAAATGCATGAAATATTTTTTGTGTTTTCTATTTTTTTTTTTGAAAAATGAAAAATAAATCTATGAAATGTTTTTATTTTTTTTTTGGAAAATGAGAATAAATGCATGAAGTGTTTTTGTTTTTTCTATTTTTTTTGGAAAATGAAAATAAATGCATGAAATGAAATCGTTTGTAATTTTGCCTATTTTTTTAATTTTTAATTTTATTTTGCATTGAAATGAATTTTATTTGTGCTTTCAAGTGAAATTCATCGAGGCTCAACACAAATACCCTCACATTATTTTTTTAGTTTGAAAGGGTCTTTCAGATGATGATTGGAGTTGCTGGAGACTGTGGGGTTAACTGGGTGTGGGCGAGTTAAGATTGTGCAGGAGGACAAGGAGTTCCCATTGGCCCTAGTGGAGAGATGAGACCCTGATAGGGGGTCATTTTAGCTTTTGATATGGGATATTACCATTACCTTAGAAGATGTTTATCGCATATTCCATGTTCTTATCGAGGGCTCACTAGTTCGGGTGGGTCACAACAAGGAGGAGGCATTGAGACCTATCTATGGGGAGGACTAGGATGTAGACTACAACAAGGGAGGAATCCCTTATATTTTGTTGTATAAGGATGAGAAGTTGGGTGTACTTAAAAAATTCATGATCTACATTATAGGCAACATGTTGCTTAACAACATGGGATACCGATTCCCTTGGAACAAAGTGGGGCTCATATAGTAGTTGATTTTTGAGCCTCAAGTTTATGCATGGGATCCCACTATTCTATTTTAGATGTATGTGGAGTTACATGAGGTGAAGAGGCTTGAGTGGAAGTGAATAAGATGTAGTCTGTTGCTTTAGTTATGTGCCTAGGAGCATATCAACATAGCTCATCTAGAGGGTTTGTTGTGTGAGTGGGCTCACTACCTTGTGCTCTCTGTTGGTGGACCAACAAGGAGACTTCATTAAGTCACCCTATCTATAATGAATAGGAGTATCGGGATAGGCTTGTCTCTCTCACTAGCAATGATATCTATTGGTGACCCTAGTGAGGTCTAGCTTGGGATAGTGATGCAGTGTAATTTTGATGGGTTAGGAAAGGTACATGGGTGGTTTGTGGGCATGGGTGAGAGATGGATTTTATCCAATTCTCATGGGTTATGAGATAGTTTTGACTAACATAGGGTGTTTTAGATGCTCCGGTGATGTATAGGTGGTGGGACAATGAGCTTAGTCTTCTAGCCACTCCTGACTTCTATATAATAGATGATGCAACTGATTATGAGGTCATTATTGTACCAAATACAAATGATTCTAGGACAATAGTGAACTATGACACTTGGTTTACTGCATAGCCTCCTTGGGCATCTAGCTAGGCTATGGATGATGCAACTAGCAAAAATGAGCATGATGCTGGTGAGTAGACTTCTCAGTGGTAGAAGTGTCATTGGGATAGTGGGAGTAGGGGGTAAGCTAAATATAATGTGTATCCCATAGATGTTGGTTCTAGGGTTTGTAGAGATGGAGGGAGTGACAATAGAGGTAGGGGAGATGGAGGTGATGGAGGGTAAGATCCTCCTCCATGCCACACTAAGGAGGAGTGGGGGATTCTCTAGGTTGAATGAGATAGTTTGGCAGAGAATGTGAAATCTCATTATGCAGAGATCATGAGGTTGCAGGGCAATGTCACTCAACTATAGAGTGAGGTGGATGGACTATGGAGAAAACCTAGAAAAGGTGGGAATATTGCTACTATTGCTTCTCTCCATGCTAATATAGCCCAATGAGTAGCTCACCAAGCTATAAATTTGGCTACTACCCAGAGGTAGACTACCTACCTTGCTATGCTCAAGGAAATTCTAGATCAATATCATATTTTGCTACCTTTACGCCCTACTTCATCAGTGTCAAGCTATAGCAGGTAGAGCAAGTCTAGGCCTAGCGGTTCACAATATTGGGTTCCTAGTTTTCATGATCTGGATAGCTCACATGGATCAACTTATGAGTCTTGTAGGAGTCATGGTGGCGCTAGCTAGTAGCACTTTATTACCTCTTTTTATACTTTTTATTTTTGTTTATGAGCCTTAGTGCTATGATGTATACAACCTTTGGGTATTTTGTACTATGCAATTCATATATATATACATGGCTTTTATTATGATCATTTGTATTACGATTTTATCTTATTTTATGTATCGATGCATATGAAACATCATAGTGATAGATGGAATGAATTATGAATGCTTATGTTCTAATTATTATTTGATATGTTACAGACTTTCGCTTGATCAATTGTATTCTCGTCACTTAATCAAATGTATTAATATATGGTATTTATAAATGAAATATATAATGATATGTAATAATGTAAATGATGGTAGGTGGTTTGTGTAGATGATTTGTGGTTTTTTTGCAAAGACTCAAACATCTTAGTGACCTCGAATAAACTCATATATGATCTTGCAAATCTTCATGATGCTAAGTTTATCCTAGTGGTTTCAAATTTCTCAAGGACCAAATGTGTTTGCAAATGAATGTTAATTTATTTTCATGAGCTAGGTCAAACTAATTAATTATGACTTATGCCAATAATCTAGCTCATACGAGACCATCCATAGGTTTGTATAAAATAAGGTCACTAATGTGACAGACATGGTACCATGCATAAGGATAACCCATTACCAGGTGGTTTCATTCAACCCATTGATGTAATGAGGATCACCCCACAGTTTTTGAGACACTAAGAGTTCTAGGGATTCAAGATCCTTTCCCTTCTTTTATTGCATTGGATTTTTGGGGGTTTTATTTTTGAGTTTGCTCAATTTTGTAAAGGAGAAACATGCATTTTATTGCTTTTTGGATACTTGATCATTTTGAGGATGATCAAGGGAAGTTTTATAGCTTAGGATCACTTTTTGGGATATTTTTTCATTTTGAGAAAGAACAAGTGTTTTTTTTTGTAATGCTTTTTGGCATACTTGCTTGTTTTGAGGAAGAGCAAGGGAATTTTTTTTGTAATTATTTTTGGGATGAAGGTGGAGGTTTGCCCTTTTTTCAAATCTGTAGCATTCTAGACCATGCACATAATTGGATGAATAGGGGAAACTTTTCACTTTATGGTAATAACAACTTTTGACTTCGTTATTCCCAAGATTCAGAATTTTTTAATGTGTTTTGATGTGCGAGGTCCAAGAGGAAGCTTGATTGACTAGGACCAACTTATTGCTTCTAAATATTATTTGATTTTGAATTGAGGTTGCTCAAAGCACTAAGAGTGGCTAAATAATTGAAAATATTAAACTTTGTTTATGGATAAATGTGGTGTGTAAGGTTTTGTGATACTTTCATTGTAATATTTTAGAAATTAAAAGGTGCACACAAAATAGTCAGTGGTCGCATAATCATTATTGCTAACAATTATACAATATCTATCCTAGTTTATGTGAACCCCTTAATGATCAAAATATTATAAGGAAAGCTGCAAATTATTGCGATTGATGGATTGATGAGTGATGTTTGATGTAAGGTGCCCTTGATTAAGGCAACAAGACATTAGTGGACTAGCGATCATCCAAGTTAACCAAATGATCTCTATTAAGTTGAATAGTATTAAAAAATACCTAGAAGGCATCTATAAAGTGAGGTGGAATGCATGGATGGATGTATGAAATACAATAATTTTTTTTAGCCCTGTATATGTGCATATTTACAATCCGCATTATGCATAGAATACCTTTAGGTGTATAATATTTAATGGCTCAGGTACTAATGTTCCCTCTAAATTTGCAAGTCGACATGTTCCTGGATCCAAATTTTGCTTAAAAATGTATGGACCTAACCAATTAGCCATGAATTTATATCTCAAGTGTGAAAATGCATTGGTGTTCGGTTATTCTTTTTAAGAATGAGATCTTCCACTTGGAATTTGTGAGGATGGACTTTTGTGTTATAGGCATGCTTGATGCGATCTTGATATACTTGTAGGTGTTCTAAGGTATTTATCCACCTTTCATCAAGGAGCATGAGTTGGTCAAGACGTGCTTGTCTAGTTGTGTCATCATCCATGAATTCTTGTAATGCAACTCATAAAGAAGGGATCTCAAGATCAAGAGAGGCATGATTGCTTTAGCTCCATAGACCAATGAAAAAGGAGTTATCATGGTTGGTATTCAAATGCTTGTTTTATAAGCCCATAATTCCAAGAGGATTTGAGTATGCCAATCTCTATGGTTTATTTTATAAGTTTCTTGAGAATGGCTATTAAGGTCTTATTGGTCACTTCAGCTTGTTCATTTGCTTGTGGGTAATAAGAAGTCGAGAAACTATTTTGGATATTGTATTTTTTACATATTGCTTGAACATACTTGTTTTTAAAATAGTTGTCATTATCAAAAATTATCTTTAAGAGAATTCTAAAATGATAGATAATGTGCTAAAGTATGAACTCCATAATTCAAGGTCAATCGTAGTGGTCATTGGAATCACTTCAACCCATTTGGTGAAGTATTATGTGTCAGTTATGATGAACTTATGTTATCCTAGAGAGGTAGGTGAAATTTTACCAATAAAATCTAGACCCCACTGTTAAAAGTGCCAAAGGCTTTGAATGGGTTGTAATGATTGTGATGGTACATGATTCAAATTGACATGATGTCGATAATTTTGACATTTATTTACATACTAACAACAATCATTTTCCATGGTAGGCCAATAATAACCCAAGCGCAAAATGTGCTTTGTAATGGATATTCCACTAAAGTGGCCACCACAAATACCATCATGATCTTTAGTTATGGCTCTTTGTGCCTCTACGATATCTATATATCAAAGTAAGACTCCATCATAACCATGTTTATACAACACGTGCCCCAAGAGAGTGTAACAAGATACTTTTTGTTTGAATGTTCTCTTTGTATTTCATTTCAAATATTATGGGAGGGTCCCAAACTTGAGAAAGTCTCTTATTGGATCAAGGCAAGATTCATATGGTTCTACGTGGATTAAACAAACACTCTTCTCACCTTTATATTTTTATCGTGTGATTTTGGGTTTGGAAATTATTGTGATGATAAGTGGTTGGACTTATCCATTTTTATTATTTGGATTCAATGACCCTAAAGAAGCAATCACATCCTTAAATATATTAGTCAAACATGGTAGTCAATCTCATACCAGTCAAACTTTGCTAGCAATTTTATTGCTACTTCATGATATTGTTTTAATACTGGCCCCCTACATTGGTAAGTTACTTTCAATTGGAAAATGACAAGCTGGGAATCAACAAAAATGCTTATACACTTAATGCCCATAGCTAGTACTAATTGAAGTTCCAAAATTAGGGTTTCCTACTCTGCATTATTATTTGTGCATGGAAAATCAAGTTTAAATGATAAAGGAATTGGCATTCCTTTGAGTGTATAAAATACGACTCCAGCACCTTGTACTTTTTTGCACTTTGATGCATCAAAGAAGAGAGTGATATCAAAATCATCCTCAGGAGGAACTAGTTCTTTTTATTCAGTGATAAAAAAGACTGAATCATATGGAATCTCTATAAGAAGGGGTTGATAATTTGGAAGTGGACCTTCTATGAGGTGATCGGCTATCACCTGATCCTTGATGGATTTTTGGATAATGAATTCAAGATAAAATTACATTAAGAGCATTATCCATTTTGTGGTTTAGGTGTTTTTGTATGTGTGAGTCATCATGTAATGTAGAGGATTTTCTCTAGCTATGACATAGGTAGTGTTACTTAGCATATAATGACTGAGTTTCTTAGTGGAAAAAACCACTGCTGAGCACAACTTCTCAATGTAAGCATATATTATCTCATAACTCAACAAAATTTGACTAATATAATAAATTTATTGCTCTTTATGATTATTGTTCTTTTGCACAAGAATTATCCCTAATGCAAAATCTATTGTAGAAAAGTAAATGTGAAAAGGGACTCCTGGATGAGGCAGCATTAGTACTGGTGGTGAAGTAAGATATTTATTGATATTATAAAAAGACTCTTGACATTATGGTATCCAAGAAAAGGTCACTCCCTTCTATCAAAAGTGATTAAAAGGCCTACATTTGTTTGAGAGTTGTGCAATGAATATTCAAATAGATTGAATCTTCCTTGCAAACTATGCAAGTCTTTAAGATTTGTTGAAGGCAAAATTTCAATAATGTCCTTGACCTTATTAGGGTCTACTTCAATGAATCTCATAGAGATAATGAATCATAGAAGTTTACCTGATGCAACTATGAATACACACTTCTTAGGATTTAACCTCACTTTGTGTTCAATCAATCTATTAAAAATATTTTCTAGTACTTCAATGTGCTCAAGACATGTTTTGGATTTTGCAATAAGATCAACCACATAGTCTTCAACTATTTTATGCATATAGTCATGGAAGATATACATCATGGAATTTTGATAAGTGGCTCCTACATTTTTAAGACCAAAGGGCATCACCTTGTAATAGAAAGTCCTCCAAGCTATAGTGAATTCTATTTTGTGTTGGTCCTCAACATTAATTTGAATCTGATTGTATCCTAAAAATTCATCCATTAAAAAAATAATTTCATGGTCTGTGTAGAAGTCTACAAGTTGATCGATGTTTGATAGAAAAAAATCATCCTTTGGAAACACTTTGTTTAAATCTCTAAAATTTGTGCAAACACATACCCCCCACTCGATTTACGAATGGGTACCATGCTTGAGAGCCATTTTGGATAATCAATGGGTACTATGAAACCCACATATAATAATTTTTGTAGCTCTTCCTTGAAAATTGATGCTATGGTAGGATGAAGTTTCCTTAGTTTTTGCTTGAATGGCTTAGCTTCAGGAGCTAAGGTGAGATTGTGGACCACCAAGTTGGGGTCAAGGCCAGAAATGTCCAGACCATGCAAATATCTCTTTCTTCCTTTTTAAAATATCTAACATGTGCTCTTTCTCTTTTGTAGATAAATATTTTGCTATTTTCATGATTTTTGGATTATCCGCATCTTGACTCAGGTTCACATCAACGAATTCTTTTATAATCATATGATAAACTTCTTCCAATTGATGTGGAGTAGGGATGAGATGGATATCATCCTCCACATGCTCAAAAGACTCAGGTAGTGCCTCCTCTACTTTGGTTTGAAAAATAGAAGCAGGCAAAGGTGAAGGTTGCTAAGGGATGTAAGAATTTGAAGCTCTTAGCAACTCTTCATATATGATAAATTCAGCAATGGATGGTGGGGATGAAATCCTATCCATGGTGATAAGGCTAGCATCGATCATAATTACCTTTGCCAAATCATATGGCTTACAGAGTGGGGTGAACAAGTCAACTTAAATCATGTTAACTTGGTGGAAGTGGGGTGGCTATGACTTGAGGAGTGAACTATCTTGCTCACTCTCTCTAGGTTGAAACTAACTTATGATGGGTGAATAATGACTTTATTCATGCAACTAAGATGGTGGTGGCAGATCTGACTCAAGACACTTGCACTCTTTATTGACTCAAAATATGGAATGATTTATGGAAAATATTATAGTGTAGCACTCATATATCTCAATAGGATCTATAGGGATCACATCCTCTTAGGGACCATCAAAAATGTAATTGATCTAGTCTAAGTTTGGTCTCATCTCTTGAAATTCTTCAAAATCCTCATCAAATATGTAATCATCAAAAATATAATAAATCATAGCTATATGCAATGTAATATCTAGAAAAGCCTCATTTAAATAAGGTGCAAAGTTAGGATCCAAATAATCATCATCACTATCATCACTATCATAAATGGCTTCACTCTCCTCATCCTCTTCTTTGTACTCAAGAGTGAGTCTTTGGAATGTATGTTTGAAATAATATTTTGAGGTTGATGGCCTATATCCTAAGCCATAGTGATCATGCACTTCTCAATATTGGGGATCAATAATATGATGCAGACCCTATTCATGTCATCTAAGACAAAATCCCTACCAATTAACCCTATGAAAATATCATAAGGTAAAATCTGGTTTGGAAAAATATTCTAAGTTGGCACAAAATTCTTGTATGGGTTTCTCATTAGGAGGTGGATTGGATAAATAATCCACTCCCCCATATACAAAGTTGAACCTATTTTGCTTAGAATCCATTATGTACACTGTACCCATAGGTAAAGGTGGATCACATGGATGACTGCAATATTTGAAGGAATAGATAGGTGGTGTTACTGTGACACTCTCAACTATGTACTCACCAATACCTATATTGGCAAGATGAACTATAACTTGAGCTGGCTAGGATGTAGATGGTTCAGGTGATGAGGTGGATGCTTCAAAGGTGGATTGTGGTTTAGATGGAGGTAATGGTTCACTCGATAATGTTTTCTATCAGATAGGACACCCTATCTACGATATAATAGGTGGTAAGGTTTGAGGTGGATTTAGTTGGGATAAAAAGGTGAAGGGTGTTTGTGAAGTGATAGGTGTAGCTAATGAAGATGATGATTGGTTAGTAGGATGATCAGGTGTGATGGAAAAATTATATGAAGTGGATGGAGGTTGACTTTTGTTGATGGCTTGAGATGTAAAGGCCTGATAAACTATGGGTAAAGCCTCTGATATTGGTGCTTTGGATGGGGTGTTGTTAGTTGGTGTGGTTTGAACAATGAGAGGCTGAATGGAAAGATGGGTGGATGGAAGCAATGGCTCATATGGATTGTATATCAAGTTGTAGTACTTTAATGGCTCGGTGTCAGCTTGAATGCAATGGAATTTACCCTCATACATATATTTTAAACATTGGTGTAATATCAATGGAACACACTTTATTTCCATAATCCAGGGATGTCCAATATTTATGTTATACTGCATAGTCCCTTCCAATATGTGGAAGAGTACATGAATGGTCTTCATCCCCACTATTACAGGTAAAAATACATTCCCCACAGTGGAATACAAAGCATCATTGAAGACCTATAGGATGAAGGTGGATGTGGTGATGTGGGATGATAGAAGGTTGAAGATTTTTATGGCTGAGGTGGTGATGAGGTTTATGGAAGAACTGATATCAATGAACACTCTCTTAAATGGTTTTATGTCAATATGAGCTACAATGTGCAATGGAGGATCAGGTAACTCTAATGATACACTCTTTTTCTCAAATTCATAGAATGATATTAAGGTTTCCATGCAATTTTGGACACTCTCCATGAAAGTGTTGAAGGCATTAGGATCTTTTGTTTGTAGTTAGATGGACTTTAGGATTTCCATAAATACCTCATGATGAGGAGGAGATTGTTGTATAAGCTCATTTATTGATAGTTTGACTAATGCCATACTTAGGCTTTGTGTCAACCGATCTCTTAGGATGATGATTAGTTGAGATGGATGATTTGGATTATGTATGGGTGGATATGGAATGGTTGGGTCTAGTTGTATGGATACACTAGGTTGTGCTACAAAGCTGGTACTACTTGGGTTGTCTCATTTTCTTGTGTGTGATTTTTTTTTCTTTGCCCTCGGGTTACTATACTTATATCCCTCATAAAACCTTGGTATAGTTACAAAATATAATTAACTTGATTAGGAGGAACTATAGAAGTTGATGCTTCTACTTGTTGTTGATTTGCCTCATGATGAGGTAATGGTGTTTGATAAATTCCAAGGTTTTTATTTGGTTGGGCTAAGGGGTTATCTATATTGATCTTTACCTGTTTAAGTAAGTCTTTCACAATGTTCTTAAAACCAAATCAAGTCTTGATGTCATGACATTTCTATCGATGAAATATGCAAAAACAATGCTCTTTATAGTTTCTAGGTTTTAGCTTATCCGGATCTTTAGGCTTAATTTTTGATAATGTGAAAGCCTATGCATCATACAACTTTTGGAAAATAGATGAATATGGTTCAAGCAATGGGGTGTAAATAAGTTTAGACTTGAATTTATGTTGTTTCCTTTATGCAAGTTGAGCTTGGTTCTATAGCTATTGTGGGGGTGGAACTGCTGGATAATTCTATTGTTGTAGTCATTATTGTTGTACATGGATTTGGGATTGTTGGATTGTTGTGAAGGTTGGTCTAAGACTACTTGATTAACCTAAGTAGCCTTGTATTGGCTGTGTTTATTACCATTTTTATTCTTGTTCTACCATTCTTTCTTTTTGGGTTTGATCTCGCCCTCCTAAATCTTGATTTCCTTAATTACCTAGGCTTGGGTGAGTGCTGCTTTGAATGTTCTATATTATTATAGTTGTAATAACAAGGAGATAGGTTTAACACACCTCCTCATGAACATTCATGTTAACTCTACCATAGGGAGTGATAATGGCAATTTGGTTATGATATCCCTCCAATAGTTACCAAAATCATAGACCGATTCATCATCATATTATCGTAAATTCAATAAATTGGTCAATATTGTCTTATTTCTAACATTCAGGGAGAACCTCTCAAAGAAATGGTCCAGTAATTTCTCAAAAGTATAGATACTTTGATGTGGTAAGTGGTTGTACCAATCCAGGGCATCTCCCCAAACATGTAAGGAAAAGTATGGAGCATGAGTGCATTGTTGTTCTTGATCCTAAAGCATGCATTAATGAATCTAGTCATATGCTCTCAAGGGTTCTCATCCCCCTTGAATTTTTCAAACTTTGATATTTGAAAGTCTATCAGATAGGGATGTGATGGTACCAAAGCATGAATTGAATGATTGAGTATCCACCTTAGAGTAGGTTTCTGGTATTTCATACCTGATGTTTGCATGTCTAGGCTATCAATATAACTTTGTAAAAATTGGAACTTTGGATCTTCTAGAGGGTTAAAACCCTGGTTGGTTTTATGCTACTAGAAATAGTGTGCACCATTGGTGGAATTTGGATGATGTGGGATGAGAGCATGGAATGGATTATGGTTTGGTCCCTGATGATGATTTTGATGGTTATGAGGGGATGGGGTATGTTGGCATTCCTGAAAAGTTAGCTTACATTTGATGAAGTGGATTAATGGAGTGGATTTGTTGTAGGTTGTATCCCTTTAAGATTTGCTAGATGGAATAATAAATACTGGTTATTTTCTCTATGGATGTAGCCCACATTGGGTGAACCACGTAAATATGTGTCTTGAGTATTGCTTTATTCTTCTATGTTTTATTTTTGCATTTATTTATTGCTCATGTTTTATTATTTAATCCTAACAACTGGTACCAGAGCCTAGGGTTTAAAAAATGCACTTGAAAGGAGGGTTTTCGATTTGAGTGGGAGCAATGGCAGAAGAAGGTAGGTTTAGGATTGAGAAGTTTAATGGCCAAAATTACTAGCTATGGAAGATGCAAATGGAGGACTATATTTATTAGAAGGATATTTACCTACCATTAGGTGGAATAAAAAAAAAACTAGCAAATCCATTAGATAAATAATATGAAGTTCTTAACATAAATACATTAGGAACAATACGGTTGTACCTGGAAGTATCGGTACCCTTCAATATTTCAAAGAAAAATATAATGGAGGGTTTAATGAATGCATTGGCTAAACTATATGAAAAACCCTTAGCTTCAAACAAGGTATTTATTATGAAGTGTTTATTTAATATGCAGATGTCAAAAGGTGGATCTGTTTCTGATCATTTAAATGAGTTTAACATGGTTACTAATTAGTTAAATTCTGTTGGAGTAAATTTTGATGATAAGGTTAGGGCTATATTGATCTTATGATCATTGCCAAAAAGCTAGAATGACTTGTTCATGGTTGTGAGTAATTATGTTTTTGGTACAAATACTTTAAAATTTGATGATGTTATTAATGTTATCCTTAGTGATGAAATACAACAAAAAATCACAGATGAGACATTGGGTAATGCATTGACTATGGAAAATAGGGAGAGACAAAAGGATAGAGTAAAGAGTCCATAAAAACATGGAAAATCAAAGAAAGACAAATCCAAATCAAAAGGGAAGCAGTTGTAATGTTGGTATTGTGTGAATAAAGAACACCTAAAAATATATTGTTGGACTTGAAAATAAAAATAGGAAGAAGAAAAATGGGGTAATCAGGAAGCAAACGTAGTAGGTGATGTATTGCAAGATGCTTTAATCCTTTCACTAGATAATATTAATGATTGTTGGGTGCCAGAATTAGGGGCTTTATATTATACCACACCCCATAGGAAATATTTTCTAGATTATGTTAAAGGTGATTTTGAATAGGTTTATTTTGAATAGGTAATTTTATCTGCATCTTAACTGTTGGAAAGGTTAAGATGCAGATAAAATTACTGAATGGAAACCAATGGTTGTTGAAAGAGGTAAGGCATATTATTGATTTGAGAAAGAATATAATTTCCATAGGGTAGTTAGACAGTGATGGATTTACAGTTACATTATTAGAATATTCATAGAAGGTTTCTAAAGGATCATTGTTATTAGCAAAAGGAAATAAGGAAGGTACGTTGTATGTATGTACTGATAATACTAATATTTCTATTGCTTTAGCTTCTACAAGAGTAGATACAATTTTGTGGCATCATAGGCTTGGGCACATGAGTGAGAAGGGGATGCATATTCTCCACTCAAGGAATTTGTTTCCAGGTTTGAAGCAGGTTTATTTAGACTTTTGTGAGCACTGCATTTATGGAAAATAGAAAAGAGTTAGATTTTTCAAAGTTGAAAAATAAAATAAGAGTGAAAATCTAGAGCTTGTGCATACAGATGTATGGAGACCAGCTCAGGTATCATCTATTGATGGATCTTATTATTATGTTGCATTTATTGATGATGCAAATATAAAAACATGGGTTTATTATATTTGAAATAAATCAAATGTCTTTGATACTTTTAAGAAATGGAAAGCTTTTGTTGAGAATGAGATAGGAAATAAGTTGAAGTGTCTCAGATCAGATAATGGAGATGAGTGCTATAGTAAAGAGTTTTATAGTTACTGTTCATACCATGGGATTCATAGAGTGAAGATGGTTCCAGGAACTCCACAATAAAATGGTGTGTCAGAAAGGATGATATCATGGAACGTGCTAGGTGTATGAGATTACATGCAGGATTGTCCTTATAGTTTTGGATAGATGCTATGGATACTATTGTTTATTTAATAAAAAGAGGGCCTTCAAGTTCATTGGACAAGTAAAACTATTAATTTTTCATTTCTAAAGACTTTTGGTTGTGAAGCTTTTGTGAATATTGATAAAGAAAATAAAACAAAACTTGAAGCAGAATCCAAGAAGTGCATTTTCATTGGATATGGAGTTAATAATTTTGGTTATCATTTTTGGGATTATGAAAATCATAAAATCATTAGGAGTAGATATGTGGTATTCAATGGAAAGTCATGTATAAATACCAGTTGCAGCAATAGAAACAAGAAAAGGTAAACACAAAATACACAATGCTTTGATGAAATTGAAACTCCAAAGGTGCTAGAAAATCAACAACAACAACAAAAACACCTCAAAATCCTGCTAGTGTTGTTAGAAAATCTACCAGGATAAGTAGACCCCCTGATCATTACTCTCCTTAATTATATTATGTATTATTGTCTGAATCTAGTGAACCAAAAATATATGAAGAAGCAATGCAGGTAGAAACCAGGAAGAAGTGGGAGCAAGGCATGAAAGAGGATATGGACTCCTTGGTACATAATCAAACTTGGGATCTGGTTTGGTTGCTTATAGGAAAAAGAACATTGCAGAATAAATGGTTTTACAAGGTGAAAGAAGAAGATGGAGGTAAAAAGAGGTATAAAGATAGACTGGTTGTAAAGGGATTTGCACAGAAGAAAGGTATTGATTATGATGAAATTTTTTATCCTGTTTTTAAAATGACTTCAATTAGAACTGTTTTAAGCCTAGTGGCTATAGAGGATTTGCATCTTGAACCATTAGATTTAAAAACAACTTTTATCTATGGAGATTTGGAGGAAGAGTTTTATATGCAACAACCACAAGGGTATGAGGTCAAAGGGAAGGAGGGATTAGTATTCAGGTTAAAAAAGAGCTTGTATGGCCTAAAGCAAGGTCCAATGTAGTGGTATATGAAATTTGATAGGTTTATGTCAGAACAAGATTATAGTAGATGTTATTTTGACCACTGTTTTTGTTGGAAATATGAGCAGGTTTTGTTGTCATTGATGTCAAGAAGTCAGCACCAGCAAGCATCAGTTTTAGTGAGCAGCATCAGTTTCAGATTTCGTAATCAAGTGCAAAAGAAAGTTTCCTCCCAGGTGGTCAGATGAGGTTTAAAGGGCAAAAGGAAGGCCCAAGAAAAATAATATTATAATAATTTATTATAATATTAAAGGTGCAAGACCGATTTAATTAATTATAAATTAATTATAATAGTTTTATTATAATTTAATTTATAAATTAATTTAATTAACTTCTAAAGTTATTAAGTTAATTTTAAATTAATTATAATTTAATTATAAAGTTAATTTATAAATTAATTAAGTTAACCCTAAAGCTAGGGTTATAAAGTTTATAATTCAAAATTTTGAATTATTCGATTTACCCACGTCGATGTCATCGAAGACATCGATATGCATATAAAGGAGGGAAGAAACCCATGGCAAATATTATCCGTGATCAAGTGCTAAGTGTAATTTCGAGCGCATGGTAATAGAAGGTGATCATGTGTTTTTCGAAGAGTGTGCAAGGCAGAAGACAAGCAAACATGATTCTTGTTTCCTATCCCAAAGTGCATTGTAGCGCAACTAGTAGCAAGGGAGGTGCCAAGTCATTGGCGAACGTGAGGTGCAGGGATCGAATCCCATCGATTTGCTTTTGCGAAGAGGAGAGGTGTCTTGATAGAGTTTGCACCATTGGGGAAGGTTCAAAGGGAAGGTGGTGCCTTTCCCTTTGTGTGGAGGCACGTAGCTCACGTGGTGAGCATGCGCCTTGCTAAGGCGCTTGGAGGGGTGAGGTTAGGTGTTCGAAACCCACCGAAAGTATTTTTCTAGGCAAAAAGGTATGCATCGATTTTGATTTTTCTCTTGCTAAGGTTGTAATTTTGGAGGTTGCTTTGCTGTGAAAAATAAAGGTTGATTAAATTTTTTGAGGGAGATATAAGGGTACTAAAAATTAAATATTTGATTTTAATTTTTTGGTGATTAGAGTTTATGAAGTTGGAGATTATAAGGTGTATAAGGACTTTGCTATACTTGTTGTTATGTGTAGTGTTATGGTGAAGTTATTAAATTGAATATTGTGAGTTTGGAGATTATAAGGTGTACAAAAGGATTTATTATTTTGTATGAAAAATAATCTTTGTGAAAATTATTTTGTGGAGATCTTGAGAGAGGTTGTGGTAACCTAACCCTAGTGTTGGTAAAGAAAATTTTGATTGTGGTTAAGACAGGTTTTGAAGACATATCTCCATCAAAATAAAAGGTATGGGTAAATCTTCCTTGTGAGAAAAATATTGTTGGATTGAATGTTGTGAATGCTAAGTTGGAGTGAAAAGGATTGTTTGGTAAGCATTGTTGAGTTTGCTTGGTAAAGGTTTTTCTGAGTGAGAGTTGATGATAAAAACCTTGTTTGATAAGCATTGTTGGAAATATTGAATGAACCTTCATATGCTTGAACTAGGGTTTGTGAAATAACATGAGTATCATTGTTATGTGAAGTTGAGAACTATCTTGAACTAGAGTTTGTGAAAGAACATGAGTATCATTGTTATGTGAAGTTGAGAACTATCTTGAACTAGAGTTTGTGAAAGATCATGAGTATCATTGTTATGTGAGATTGTTTGATAAGCATTGTTGGAAATAATTGAGTGAGTGATTCATATGCTTGGACTAGGGTTTGTAAGCAAGGAAGTTTTTTTGAGTGATTGATTGAGTGGAGTTGATTGAGCCTAGTCAAGTGGAAGTGTTGAAGTGATAGTTCTAATTCTATGAAACAAATTGTTCTATATCCTAAATTGATTTGAGAAAGAGGTTGAGTGTTTGTAAGAATTGTGAAGCATATTGAGTCTCTAACAATTCTCTATATGTTTCTATGGTAAAAAGAGAGAGAGTGAAAGTGATTGAGCATTTTTGTGAGTGTGAAGCATATTGAGTCTCTAACAATTCTCTATATGTTTCTATGGTAAAAATAAAGAGTGAAAGTGATTGAGCATTGTTGTGAGTGTGAAGCATATTGAGTCTCTAAAAATTCTCTATATGTTTCTGTGAGATTGGACAAGTTCTAGTGAGGACTTGTTGAGCATATTTGAGGTAAGTTTTGGTGAAGACTTGTTGAGCAGATTGGACAAGTTCTAGTAAGGACTTGTTGAGCAGATTTGAGGTAAGTCTTTGAGAAGACTTGTGGATAGATTGGTGTGAGATTTTGTGGAAGCTTACAATATAGATTTGAAGATAGATATTGAGAGTAGATTGGACAAGTTCTAGAGAGGACTTGTGGATAGATTAGTGTGAGATTTTGTGGAAGCTTACAATGCAGATTTGAGACAAGTCTTTGAGAAGACTTGAGAGTAGAGTTGATTGATTGATTTTTTCAAACCTTGAGTTAAGGTTTGGAGCAGATCTAGCAGAGTTGATTTGTGATTGAGTCAAGATTTGTGTTAAGGCTTGAGGATAGATATTGAGCATATTTGTGCTAGATCGAAGGACTATGTTTAGTGTAGATTTGAGGATAGATTTTGGTGTATATTTGAGGATAGATTTGTGCCAGACTAGAGATAGATATTGAGCAGATTTGTGCTAGATCGAAGGATTATGTTTAGTATAGATTTGAGATAGAGCTGAGAGTAAGCTTTGGAGGTGATAGAGTATAGAGGATGATAGTCTCTAGTGGATAGAGGTCCATTAGCTAGAGTAGTGAGGATAGGTCTTCTGAGTGAGGATATGAGTCTTTAGTGGATAGAGATCCATTAGCCAGTGCAGTGGAGGTAGTAGTTCTTCTAGAAGATCACTAGCCATAGCAGAGGAGAAGGAGTTCTCCTATGGATAGAGATCCATGAACCAGCTAAGGAGATTGGTGTCTCCTATGGATAGAGATCCATGAAATTGATTAGGGGATTGGTGTCTCCTTTGGATAGAGGTCCATAAATATTGTAATAGGGAAAGGATTCCCAAGAGATTTGTTGAGAAAATTTTAGTGAAATATTTTCTTCATGGAGTAGCCCACATTGGGTGAACCACGTTAAATTGGTGTCTCTATTGTGTGTGGTGATTTATGCATTGCTTTGATTACTACTATTGATATTGCTATTGATACATTGCATAATATTGATTGGGAAAGAAAAAGTAAAAAGTGATCTTATATTGTTCACCCCCTCTCAGTATAAGCTTGTGTTCTTCAATTGGTATCAGAGCGGGTTCCTTCGGAAGAGTTTAATATCTTGAAGGAAAATCTTACAAGAACACAAATGGATTCTAAGAGTGGATCCTCAGATAATTCAGCACCAGTGTTTGATGGAAGTGATTATGTATTTTGGAGTATGAGAATGAAGATTCACCTGATGGCACTTGGCAATGAAATATGGGAAGCAATTGAAAATGGATATACACCACCAGCTACTCCACCTATAGATAAATATGGTAAGCTTCTACATCATTACAATTCAAGAGAAATGAATGCAATTTTGAGAGGTTTGCATAGAACAGAGTTTGTTAAGGTTATGCATTGCAAATCAGCAAAAGAAATTTGGGATAAGTTGCAAGGCATATATGAAGGAGATAAAAATGTCAAAAAGGTAAAGTTGTAAAATCTCAAGGGACAATTTGAAGATCTAAAAATGAAGGATGAGGAAAACATTAGTGCTTATCTACTTCGTGTAGATGAGGTTGTTAACTCCATGCAAGGACTTGGACTTGAGGTTCAAGAATCTGATGTTTGTGATAAGATCTTAAGATCTCTCCCAAAAAGGTTTAGTGAAAATATTTCATCTATAGAGGAATCAAAATATGGTGATATTTTGACAAGGGATGAGTTACTTGGCATTCTTACAACTTTTGAGATGAGAATAAAAGAGGAACCTAATCTCCAAAAAGAAGCAACCTTCAAAGCTACTAAGAAGACAAAGGGTAAGAAGTCAGATTCAAGCAATGAGTCATCCAATGATGAAGAAGCAAATTATGGTAGAAGGAACAAGGATCCAAGAAGATTTAAAGATGCGAAATTAGTTAGATGTTTCAATTATGGAAAGTATGGTCACTATGCAACTGATTTTCAAGAAGCTAGAAATAGCAATGATGAAGAAAAATAGGATCATAAGAATAGGGAATCAAAAAAATACAGGTACCAAAAGAAAAGCAAGGATGGACAAGGCAAGCAAGGAAAGAAGTTCTTTCAAAGATAGAAGAAGAGTTACTATGCAGACAAGGCAAGTAAGTACTCAAGTGATAGTGATAATAGTTCCTCAGATAATGATAAATATGAAGTTCTATTTCTGGCAAAAGAAAAGGAAATGGTTAGGAAAAGGTCACCAATAATCCTCAAGTGTTTTAGATGTGGTAACTTTGGTCATCTTGAAGATAGTTGTACAAAGAGTGGTTTCAGTTTCAGTGATGATGAATATGAAGATACACTTGAAGGACTAGAAGAGAATATTCTAATGGCATTAGAAGAAGAAGGAGGTGATCCTATAGAAGACAAGTCAGAAAATAATGAAGATGTTTTCAAAGGCAAACAAATAGAGGAAGAATAAGAAATATGAGAAGTTGATCTTGAAGGTGAACTTATTCATGCCCTTGATGCATTAAAGAAGGTAAGAAAGCAAAACTCCCAACTTAAGCTTCAGTTTCAAGAATGTGATGAAGAGAAAGGAAAGCTTATAGAGGATCTAAATAAGTCAATGGCTAAGACAAGGAAGTTCAAAGATAAGTTAGAAGCAAAGGTCTTAGAATGTGAAAGGTTAGAACATGAAGTAGCTCTACTAAGGGAAGAAATAAAAGAGTCTAAGGATAAGTTACACAAGTTTGGAAAGAGCTCAAAGATCATAGATAAGATGATCAAGGTACAAATATGATCAACAAACAAAATAGGTCTTGGTTTTGAATAGGTACAAAAGAAACAAGGAGAGGAGTCAACCTCAAGTTCTGAAGAAGAAGAAACTTTATAAGAAGAGAGTGTAAGAGAAAGTGAGACTTATGAGGATGAGTTGGACAATAGAAAGTTCAACAAGGAAAGGAACAATGCACAAAAGAGGAACATATGGAACAGGAACCAACACAGGGTAAAAGAGACTAAGAGACCAATGAGGTCAAGGCAAGGTAGTTTCAATGGATGATGCTTCTCATGTCACAGGTTTGGGCACAAAGCTTCTTAGTGCAGGACACATGAAAGATAGGAATATGGAAGTTTCAAAAACATGCATCTTTTTCATGGGTATTGCTACTCATGTAATCAGTTTGGTCACAAGGTAGTTAATTGTAGGGTTCATGATAGGAATGGATATGGCTTCACCAGGAGAAACCCCAAGATATTTGCACCTCCAAGGAATAACAATATTAAGTGTTATAAGTGCAATAATGATGGACATACAACAAGATGGTGTAGAGCAAAAATTCCAGAGACAAGCAGGAACATGAATAGTCAGAGGAATCAGAAGGATCAGATGAGGAAGAAAGTGGACAAAGGTAAAGACCAGTGCATGCTGGGAGTAGAAATACTCCCACCCCAGAATTAACCACCTCAAGAGGAGGTGGGGGAGGGGCTAAGCTAAGAGTTTCATTCTTAGCCCCGAGCCCCAAAGGTGACCCTTTGCCATTGATGTCAAAGGGGGAGATATTTGAGTAAGGGGGAGAGATTTGAGTTAGGAGGAGAGCATTGAGTTGGGGGAGCAGTTTCCTAAGGGGAGTAGAATAGAAAAAGGTTAAGGAAATGGTAAAAGGAAATTGGGTTGCCATCAATGACAAAGGGGGATATTGTTGGAAATATGAGCAGGTTTTGTTGTCATTGATGTCAAGAAGTCAGCACCAGCAAGCGTCAGTTTTAGTGAGCAACATCAGTTTTAGTTTCGTAATCAAGTGCAAAAGAAAGTTTCCTCCTAGGTGGTCAGATGAGGTTTAAAGGGCAAAAGGAAGGCCCAAGAAAAATAATATTATAATAATTTATTATAATATTAAAGGTGCAAGACCTAAAGTTAATTAATTATAAATTAATTATAATAGTTTTATTATAATTTAATTTATAAATTAATTTAATTAACTTCTAAAGTTATTAAGTTAATTTTAAATTAATTATAATTTAATTATAAAGTTAATTTATAAATTAATTAAGTTAACCCTAAAGCTAGGGTTATAAAGTTTATAATTCAAAATTTTGAATTATTCGATTTACCCATGCCGATGTCATCGAAGACATCGATATGCATATAAAGGAGGGAAGAAACCCATGGCAAATATTATCCATGATCAAGTGCTAAGTGTAATTTCGAGCGCATGGTAATAGAAGGTGATCATGTGTTTTTTGAAGAGTGTGCAAGGCAGAAGACAAGCAAACGTGATTCTTGTTTCCTATCCCAAAGTGCGTTGTAGTGCAACTGGCAGCAAGGGAGGCGCCAAGTCATTGGTGAATGTGAGGTGCAGGGATCGAATCCCACCGATTTGCTTTTGCAAAGAGGAGAGGTGTCTTGATAGAGTTTGCACCATCGGGGAAGGTTCAAAGGGAAGGTGGTGCCTTTCCCTTTGTGTGGAGGCATGTAGCTCACGTGGTGAGCATGCACCTTGCTTAGGTGCTTGGAGGGGTGAGGTTAGGTGTTTGAAACCCATCAAAAGTATTTTTCTAGGCAAAAAGGTATGCACCAATTTTGATTTTTCTCTTGCTAAGGTTGTAATTTCGGAGGTTGCTTTGCTATGAAAAATAAAGGTTGATTAAAGTTTTTGAGGGAGATATAAGGGTATTAAAAATTAAATATTTGATTTTAATTTTTTGGTGATTAGAGTTTATAAAGTTGGATATTATAAGGTTTATAAGGACTTTGCTATACTTGTTGTTATGTGTAGTGTTATGGTGAAGTTATTAAATTGAATATTGTGAGTTTGGAGATTATAAGGTGTACAAAAGGATTTATTATTTTGTGTGAAAAATAATCTTTGTGAAAATTATTTTGTGGAGATCTTGAGAGAGGTTGTGGTAACCTAACCCTAGTGTTGGTAAAGAAAATTTTTGATTGTGGTTAAGACAGGTTTTGAAGACATATCTCCATCAAAATAAAAGGTATGGGTAAATATTCCTTGTGAGAAAAATATTGTTGGATTGAATGTTGTGAATGCTAAGTTGGAGTGAAAAGGATTGTTTGGTAAGCATTGTTGAGTTTGCTTGTTAAAGGTTTTTTTGAGTGAGAGTTGATGATAAAAACCTTGTTTGATAAGCATTGTTGGAAATATTGAATGAACTTTCATATGCTTGAACTAGGATTTGTGAAAGAACATGAGTATCATTGTTATGTGAAGTTGAGAACTATCTTGAACTAGAGTTTGTGAAAGAACATGAGTATCATTGTTATGTGAAGTTGAGAACTATCTTGAACTAGAGTTTGTGAAATATCATGAGTATCATTGTTATGTGAGATTGTTTGATAAGCATTGTTGGAAATAATTGAGTGAGTGATTCATATGCTTGGACTAGGGTTTGTAAGCAAGGAAGTGTTTTTTAGTGATTGATTGAGTGGAGTTGATTGAGCCTAGTCAAGTGGAAGTGTTGAAGTGATAGTTCTAATTCTGTGAAACAAATTGTTCTATATCCTAAATTGATTTGAGAAAGAGGTTGAGTGTTTGTAAGCATTGTGAAGCATATTGAGTCTCTAACAATTCTCTATATGTTTCTGTGGTAAAAAGAGAGAGAGTGAAAGTGATTGAGCATTGTTGTGAGTGTGAAGCATATTGAGTCTCTAACAATTCTCTATATGTTTCTGTGGTAAAAAGAGAGAGTGAAAGTGATTAAGCATTGTTGTGAGTGTGAAGCATATTGAGTCTCTAACAATTCTCTATATGTTTCTATGAGATTGGACAAGTTCTAGTGAGGACTTGTTGAGTAGATTTGAGGTAAGTCTTGGTGAAGACTTGTTGAGAAGATTGGACAAGTTCTAGTGAGGACTTGTTGAGCATATTTGAGGTAAGTCTTTGAGAAGACTTGTGGATAGATTGGTGTGAGATTTTGTGGAAGCTTACAATACATATTTGAAGATAGATATTGAGAGCATATTGGATAAGTTCTAGAGAGGACTTGTGGATATATTAGTGTGAGCTTTTGTGGAAGCTTATAATGCAGATTTGAGATAAGTCTTTGAGAAGACTTGAGAGCAGAGTTGATTGATTGATTTGTTCAAACCTTGAGTTAAGGTTTGGAGTAGATCTAGCAGAGTTGATTTGTGATTGAGTCAAGCTTTGTGTTAAGGCTTGAGGATAGAGATTGAGCAGATTTGTGCTAGACCGAAGGACTGTGTTTAGTGCAGATTTGAGGATAGAGTTTGGTGTAGATTTGAGGATAGATTTGTGCCAGACCAGAGATAGAGATTGAGCAGATTTGTGCTAGACCGAAGGACTATGTTTAGTGCAGATTTGAGATAGAGCTGAGAGCAAGCTTTGGAGGTGATAGAGTATAGAGGATGACAGTCTCTAGTGGATAGAGGTCCATTAGCCAGAGTAGTGAGGATAGGTCTTCTGAGTGAGGATAGGAGTCTTCAGTGGATAGAGATCCATTAGCCAGTGTAGTGGAGGCAACAGTTCTTCTAGAAGATCACCAGCCATAGTAGAGGAGAAGGAGTTCTCCTATGGATAGAGATCCATGAACCAGCTGAGGAGATTGGTGTCTCCTGTGGATAGAGATCCATGAACTTGATTAGGGGATTGGTGTCTCCTTTGGATAGAGGTCCATAAACATTGTAATAGGGAAAGGATTCCCAAGAGATTTGTTGAGAAAATTTTAGTGAAATATTTTCTCCATGGAGTAGCCCACATTGGGTGAACCACGTTAAATTGGTGTCTCTATTGTGTGTGGTGATTTGTGCATTGCTTTGATTACTGCTGTTGATATTGCTATTGATACATTGCATAATATTGATTGAGAAAGAAAAAGTAAAAAGTGGTCTTATATTGTTCACCCCCCCTCTTAGTATAAGCTTGTGTTCTTCGATGTTTATTTTAAGAGATTGGATAATGGTAACTATATTATCTTGTTATTGTATGTAGATGACATGCTTGTTGTAGGGTCTAACATGCAAGATATAATTATGCTCAAAATAAAATTGGTATATTCATTTGCAATGAAGGATTTGGGTGCTACAAATAAAATACTTGGTATGAGAATAATAAGAGATAAGAAAAATAACAAATTAACATTGTATTAGGGAGAGTACATTTAGAAGGTGTTGGAAAGATTTAATATGTAGGATGAAAAACCTGCTAACACACCTTTGGCCAATCATTTCAAACTAACCAAAGAGATGTGTCTCAAGACATAGGAGGATAATGACTATATGTTCAAGGTTCCTTATTCATAAGCAGTTGGCAGTTTGATGTATGCGATGGTGTGCACAAGACTAGATATTGCACATGTAGTGGGAGTTCTGAGCAGGTTTATGAACAATCCAAGAAAATAGTATTGGGGGGTAGTGAAGTGGATTCTAAAGTATTTGAAAGGTATTGTCACTCTGGTATTATGCTTTGGAGGTTCTAACATTACTTTACAGGGATATGTTGATTCAAATATGGTAGGTGATATAAAAAACAAGAGGAGTATCGCATGGTATGTTTTTATTGTAGGTGGAATTGTAGTAAGTTTGATTTCAAAATTATAGAAGGTTGTTGCACTTTCAAAAATGGAAGTAGAGTATGTTGTTGTTAAAGAGGCTAGTAATAAGATGATTTGGTTACAAAGGTTTATGGAGTTGGGAAATAAGAAAAATAATAGCATATTATATAGTGATTATAACCACCAAAAAGGCTCGCACCTAGTCTAACTATTGCAATTGATGAAAGATACACAAATAGGTATGCATAAATTAACAACAAGAAATAAAATGAATACAAGGAATCCTTTATTAATTTTAATGGATTCAAATTACAGATTCATCCCTCTTAGGGATACCCATTTGATACATCAATTACAATAGTGTTTAATCCCTCTCAAGGGTAGCTACGATCAAAATACCTTTCAGGATGACATGAAATGCTCCAAGGTGTCGATGACCTTATTATCAATGATTAGAGGCATTTGTTGCCTTGCATGTCAAAACCCTGTTAGTCATGTGTGCAATAAATAACAAGAAATATTATAAGCAAAGGATGCCTCTCTTGATGAGGCTTTTTGAGAAATCATGTAAAACTATAAATCCATGCAAGAAATGAGGAAATTGTAATAAAGCATGTAAAGAAGCATGAAATATAGCAATTAGGAAGCCTAATTAACCATTAGAAAACTTGAATTGCATAAAATAACAAAACTATGCTAATTTGACAAATGGAAGAAAATCTACCTCTAAATCCTAGAATTAATTGTTCAAATGTGTGCTAAAATGTTAATCTATGCTATATTAAGCTACTTGCATAACTGGAAATAGAAATATACTTCTAAAATGGAGGAAATAGAGCATCAAAACCTAGTTGTGGGTGCTTAAAGTAGTTGGCACTGTTAACCGTGGCAGATAGCCATGGCTAAGGTGAAAGTGTCCTTTCTCTTGAAACTAGGGCCAAAAACTCTCAAATCCTCCAAGGAATTGATGATCAAGGGTTGCCTCGGTGTTATGAAATAGATTGGTGATTGAATTCACTAAAATTGGTAATGGAAGTGTGTCAATTGTTAAGTTTTCTCCTCAAGATCTTAAGATCTCCATTTACGCATGCACAGTTGTCATTGGTCAATTGGAAAACACTTTGTTACTCCTCAAGGGGATATGAAATTACTCTCCAATCTGACAGGGCTTCGCTATGATGTAATTGAACAATTCTTCAGATGGTTACTCTCTAAAATTAGGGTCGTAAGTAGACTCCCCAAATCCTTGCTCTAGCTTCATGGAGAAGCCAAGAACAAGATTTGGTAGTTGGGAGGAAGCTTCTGGATGCTTCCAAGCCTGAACCGCTTTGAAAACCATCACAAATGGTTGTTGCAACTAATTTTACTTGGCTCTGGTCACCCAAGTTTGTTACAGGGCTAGCCGTGGGTCTTAAACGTGACCAGAATGCTAGCCATGGGTGACACAAGTGGCTAAGAATCCTAGCCATGGGTGACACAAGCAGCTAAGGCTAGATAGGTCAAAATGACCAAATTGAGTGGTTAGAACCACTGCTTTTGCCTTGGAGATATCCAATATCATTCATATGGTTTGTTAGCATGTCCCATATGAGTAGTCGCCTTGACATGACGTATTTTAGGTGTCTATAGATGCCCATTTTGAGATGCATTGCGAGAATGAACAACGTTGAGAAAAAATAGACCTCCTAAAATGATGTTGTAGGTTGGATGATGATCATTAGTCTGATCAACAATAGATGCCTAGTCCTACCAAAGGACATGCATATCTGAATCATTGTCTTGTATGAGTTGAAAAACTTTATTCTAGAGAGCTTAAGTCAAAATCTTAGCCTTAACGACAATTGGGAGATAAGCTTAAGTCAAATCCTAGCCTTAGCAAAAATTAGGAGACAAGCTTAAGACAAATCCTAGCCTTTATGGCAATTAGGAGATAAGCTTAAGTCTAATCCTAGCCTTAGAGGAAATTAGGAGACAAGCTTAAGTCAAATCCTAGCCTTGATGGTGATTAGGAGACTAGCTGCCCAGTTTGCTTGAATTTACTCTTGATATATTTGATTATTTGCCCCAAGCAAGAAGGGTGCATGATTTTCTTTGACAATGATTCTTGAAAAAATGCACTTTTGACAAGATCGAGGGATCTACAATCAAGGGATATTTTGTTGAATTTGATTATGATTTGATATTATGAATACCCCCTCAAGTGATGATTCGATCAGAGTAATGACAATTAAATGAAGCGACGAGTCGCTTGACCTCATGATTTACTTGAACAATTTAAGGTTTAACATTTGAATACTTAGCTAGGCCTAATCAGCTATTATTGCAACTGTTAATAAGAATTGTTGATTTCTATCCCATGGAGTGGTCTAGCCACAAAGGCCTTCTTAGGGAATCAAAATGAAGATAATTCTAATTAGGCTTATGTTGAATCATATTGTCGATGATATACTGAAAATATCATAGGAGAATTACAATGAATATCTCATTCCCTTGGAGCAGTCTAGCCATCGTGACCTTCTTGGGGATTGAAATGAAACATAGTAATTCCATGATGATGAATTTACCCCAAATGTCCTTATGGTAATTTACTCATCTTGTCGGATTGCATGGATCACAAGTCGCTGCAACCACCAAGTGTATAGGGTAAATAATTGAATACGAGACACATTTGGCTCTTGATTTATTTGATTTTTTTGTTAATTTTACAATTTTTGAAATTTTGGACCTGTAGATATGCTTTAATGTCCAATATGAAACTCCTTATGGTGAGAAAATATGTGCATTTATGACTTGAATGAAAAGACCAAATATTTAGACTTCTTTGGAGCTTTTGGGGATCAATATTGATAATGCCCCAGTTGATGCTTGCAAATGTTTTTGTTTTTATTTTATGTTATGGATGCAATGATGAATGTAATGCCTACATAATGATGTGATTATGCTATATGTATGCAATGTACATATGACATGCACTAGCTAGATGATAGATGTTCTATTAGATTCCATGATCTATATGTATAGATGGACTATTTTGTATGCATATGGATGCAATGCTTATTGTTAAATGCATGTTTAATTTTGATTCAATTTTATGCATCTAATTTATGATGTTATGAATGCAATATGAGTTTAAAAATCTAATGGATGACACCACATAATGTATAACAATCATGAACTGTAATTCCTATATCTTGTTATAATAATTAATCAATTGGACACCCATATGTGAGATGCAATGATGTATTGTTTCTATTCATAATCTCTTGCAAGTTAAAAGAATATGCGTAACATAGTCAGTGGCCATTTAAATATAATTGTTGAAATCCATACGATATCTAACCTATATTATGAACAATCTTTAATAAACAAAATATTATAAAGATAAATTTGATATTTGATGATTGCATTGAAAATTGGTTGTTGCTATTTAGGAATTTTTGAGGTTTTCCATGAAACTCAAACACCCTAGTTGACTTATCAAAATTTGTATACTAACCATACTAGACTTCTGAAACATAAGGCTTTCGCTAGGATAGGCCCTAACTATTCATTACCCCTATGTGTGCAAGTGGGTATATTAAGATAAGGCATAAGCATACCCCGATGTCAGGCAAGATTCTTTTAACCCATTGCTAATATTGGGGGTCTGCAAATTTTTATCCAATCCTAGGTTTAAATTTTAGTTGGACTAGACCACTAGGCGATACAAGACACCCGAAGCTAGCTCTTCCACATTCAAACATTGGTCTGCACAAAAGTAGGATGCTAATGTATTAGACATATCATCATTCATAAGGTACAATAGTGCTGATAATTCTAGGGATTCAAGTTCTCTCCCTTATTTTATTCAATTTTTCGAGATACTTGCTCATATAATGTGATAAAAATCACTGTTTCTTTTGTACTATAGTGACAAGAATCACTATTTATTTTGTACTTTCCTTTTTTTTTTCTTTTGAGCAAGGGATTTGATACTGATTTTTATTTTCTTTGTACAATTTGATCTTCATTTTATCTGACTTTCTAGGATTTACATTTGATAGTTTGCTTCAGAAACTTCCTCTGGGGATTTTGCTTTGTGGAACTATTTTTGGAATATCAATTTAGGATATCGATCTTATGATATCAAAATGGGATATTAATCTGGGATGTCGATCTAGGGTATCAATTTTGAGGATTGATCTGGAATATCACCTTGGGATATTGCTCATTTTAACGTAAGCAAGGGATTATGGGTAGGGAATAAACCTGTCCTTTTGCAAATTGCCAACATTTCTCATACCATTCGCATAGGGGGATAAGCAAGAATAAAATTTTTACCTCAAGATACCTAGTCCTGCTTTGTGGATTTCATCTTCCCCTAGTCCTTATTAGGATTGTTTAATTTTTTGATTAGTGATAGGATTATGATATGCTAAGGGCTATACTAACTATACCTCATCTACAAAAGCAAAAAAAGATTTCTATCAACTCTTGAGAAGACCTCTAGGTATGGTTGAATGACCGAAAAAACCTAGTATATTCTTCATAGCAACAATTTGGGTTGTGTTGAAAAACACAATTACTCACAAGGGTGAATGGTAGATGATAATGTAATGCATAGATGCATGATTTAAACACAAATGTGGTGTCATTTGTCATATTGTAAACACAAATTATTCTAATGCAAGTGTGGAGGATGGATATGCCTAAATGCAATGCAGAATGAAATGCATGTGCAAAATGAAATGCATGCAGTAAATGGAATGCAATGATGCAAATAATATGCAATATTTTTAGAATTTTATTGCTTTTTGATTTTTATGGATTTTTTCAATTTTGTTTTGACCAAAGAGGTTTAGATTCCTTTGGAGCATTTTATGAGTTGATCAAAGGGCTTATGATGCCTTTGGAGCTTTTTGTGCAATGGCCAAAGGGCTTATGATGCCCTTGGATATCTTTGTGCATGTTTATGGATTTTGATGTTTTCCATATTTTTGATGTTTTGATATTTTTCAATTTTTTTTTAAATTTAAATGTTTTGAATGTTTTTGAATTTATGAATTTTTCAATTGTTTTTAAAATTTTGATATTTTATGATTTTTTTCTTGTTTTTATGTTTTTAAATGGGAAGGTATGCTACCTTAGGTACCCCCCAATGTGTGTGCCACTCAATGAAAGTGAGGAAGGTGTGATACCTTTAGAAGTATCACTTTGCTTCATTGATTGTGATGTGGATGATGGGGAAGGTGTGACACATTGAAGACCCCCAATGTGAATTATGTTTGATGTGCCATGATTTGCTTGGTTAGGAGTAGTAGAAATTGATCCCCTTGCTATGATGTGCAATTTGATGTAGTGCCAATGTCCCACTGAGATGAGACAAGCAAAGGTGAAACATTGGATGATGCCACAGGTTGCATAGATTGATTTAGACATTCATGTTTCTTTGTTACAACATTGATCATTCCCAAAAACTCTTGGGGAGGTTTATTGATATGCACCTGATGATGTTGCTCAACTTGATTGGTAGGCATTGTGTTTGCTTAATGTGCATACAAGGAGTCTTGGAAGACTCCTATTTGAAGCTCTTTCCTCTCAATCATATCCCACACTAAATATCTAAAGGGATAACATGTTTGGATGTCATAACCTCTTTGTCGATGGTAAACACAATATAGATTTTTCTTGTATGCCTTTGATCTATACTTATTAGGTTTTAAAGGACGGATCTCTGGAAGATTGATTCTGTGTGCCTCATACAATCAATCAAAGAGCGATGTGAATGTCTTTAGAAAATCAGTATATTGTCATTGTAGCCGACATTGCTGGCCTTGTATCTGATTTTGTTGCATATGATTTTGAGCCAGAGGAGGCTGAGCTTGGTAATTATGCTGCACTGGTAGATATGGTGTGACTTGGTTTGAGGATTCAGAGATACTCAAAACAACTTGATTGACTGGGATCACCATTTGTTGCATGTTGCCACCTATAATATTCTTGTGTGGCCATTCCTTTTTATGGAGTTCAATATCACCCTCCCTGTATCTTGATGTCTTTAATGACCTGGGCCTATGCTAAGGCCTCCTTGAATTTTTTATACTATTATAGTTGCAAGAGAAGGGAGATATGTTTCGAACAACTTCTTGTAAACATTCAAATGAGCTCTGTTGTGGGTAAAGTGAAAGGTAATTTTGACATCACCTTCCTCCATTTATTACCATACTCAATGACTGGCTCATCATCTAGTTGACAAAGGCTAACCAAGTTAGTCAAATTTATCATTTCCTTAGCACTAGAGGCAAAACGTTGCAGGAATGCATCGACTAATTGCTCAAAGGTGTATATTCTATGATGTGGTAGATGATTATAACACTCTAAAGCATCCCCAACTAATGTTGTCATGAAGGTTATTAACATCAAGGAGTCATTGTCTTGAAAACTAAAGCACATATGGATGAAGCTTGTCACGTGCTCTCGTGCATCTTCATCATATTTGAACTTTTCAAGTTAAGGTATCTTGAAATTCAATGGGTATGTCAACAATGACACTGATGGATGCAAAGGCTGATTCCTAAGCTACTTCAGAATGGGTTTTTGATAAACCAATCTTTGATTTTATTTTTTGAATGCATTTATCTGATCAGCTAGTGCTTTGAATGGCCTTGATGAAATGATATGATATTCCACTCGTCGCCCTTGATTAGGTAGAGCAAATCACTATTGATGTTGAGGTGGACAATAAGTATAATCATTAGGTACCTCATCATAACTGGATTCAGGGTATGCATCTACTTCTTCCTAATGTTCCCATTGGGACTTTGCATATGATTTCTTATCGTATTGATCTTAGTACTATTTAGGAGTATGAGGTTCATGATGATAACCAGATAACAACCTATGATGTTGAATGCGATTTTTGTGTGGCCATGGTAAAATATTCTGAGATTGCACTGGACACCTTATGCGTTGTTGCATCCTCAAGGTGTTAGGCATAAGCACCACTTTACGCAATGTATTTCGCATTTGCTATTGTTGTATATTTTGTTTTTATTGTATATTTCACTGATACAATATTTGTAGGTGTGCTTGTGGTGAGTCCACCTATTGTTGATTTAATTGTTGTTGATCCAACTGGAGTTGATCTATATGTTGTTGGTTAAGTTGTGGCCTCAGTGCCTGATGTGTATGATTTCATTTTTTAGTTGTATGGGGGCTATGTACCCTCATATTTGAAATATGAATGGGTTTGTCATCTCTCTTACCCCTAGTAGGATCTATTACTTGTTTTCCACGCTACTTAAAAGTTGCATTGACAATCTACTTGTTGTGGTGTAGTGGTAAATGCCCTGGGTGTTGGTATAGGTGAAAGCATGAGATTCCGGACGAAAGAAACACTAATTGAGATGCATTCAAAATCAAACACGCTTAAGTCCTAAAATGTAGAATGCATGAAGTGAAAGAGACGAATGGAACAGAGATACAAGAAAATGGAGAAATCACAGCCCTTTTATTTAACTCTCTTGATCTCGGTTACAAAGACACCTCCTCCCTTTTTAGGGGCTAGGAGCGTTAAATGAATTTGGTTACAATCAAGACTTAATGTTCTTCCTTCCGTGTGCCCACATTTGAAATGGGGGGGCCCAAACGTTGTCGTCACTGGTATTGATGAGTCCTTAACCTTTTGCTGCTCCTCCTGCGATCAAAGAAACAACAAATATGTTAGTAGCACCTGTTGCAAATAAGAAACGTTTGTTCTCTAATATTAATGAAAGATGTATGTAAAAGATTAGCCAAATCGATAGACAAAATGACTCTAAATGACCTGTAAATTTTATAGAGACCAAAAAACATTACCAAAGGGCCACTGCCATTGAAAATATCGGCCAATTCGCATTCGACTGCAATTCGTCTCTATCCAGGATGAATTCTACTGTAATTCGTCCTCGGGTAGGACAAATCCTACTGTATTTCGTCCTCGGGCAGGACAAATTAGATTGTGATAAAATGTTGAAGTGATGCCATCCAAATTTCATGCCACGGGACCTCTAAAATACCTATAAACATAGAGGTTAGCTAATTGGGGGTATTTTGGGACGACCCAGATGGTCGGATTCTCCGAATTTGACCTCCATCAATGGGAATTTGACGTTGTTACCTGCAAGTTAGTGAAGCCCACAAAAATTGACAAAACATGATAATCTTTTATAAACGTCTTTTGAAATCAAGATTGTAAAACTATATGAATAGCATAACATGGAATAGAATATAAACAAGTGATAACAGAATAGATTAAAATGAAACTTAAAAGAAAAGTGCGGGGCACCCAAGTGGGCCGCCCACCGTTGGAACTTGATTTTAGCACCATTTAGAAAAAAAAATTGGCTTTCAAAAAAAAGTTAAAAGTATTATATATCAAAACGATCAGTGCAAAAAAATGATCACAATGAGCTATAACTAAAAAAATATGATTTTCGGTTCAAAAGTTTGTATTTTTGAAATAACTGGCCAATCAGGGCTCTCATGGGGAAATGCCCACTTTTAGGATTTTTTGGGAAATTTTGAACCATGAAGAGTTAAGACCCAAAATTTCTGTGAGAGGTGCACAAGGGTATAACTAAGACAAAAAAATAAATTTGGTAATTTTTGGAGTTGTCTAGACCATTTTAGTGTAATTTTTCCTTATTTTTGGCTTCAAAAATAGAGTAATCATAAAACCAAAATAATTTTTTCGTTATAAATCCGATTTGCATGATTCTTGATCCGTTGGATGTAGAATAAAAAAGTATATTTTTACTTTAAAAAAAGGCTCACATCTAGTCCCACCATGATCACCTTCTATAACCACCAAAAAGGCTTGCACCTAGTCTAACTATTGCAATTGATGAAAGATACACAAATAGGCATGCATAAATTGACAACAAGAAATAAAATGAATACAAGGAATCCTTTATTAATTTCAATGGAGTCAAATTATAGATTCATCCCTCTTAAGGATACACATTTGATACATCAATTACAATAGTGTTTAATCCCTCTCAAGGGTAGATGTGATCAAAATGCCTTTCAAGATGACACGAATTGCTCCAAGGTGTCGATGACCTTCTTCTCCATGATTAGAGGCATTTTTTGCCTTGCATGTCAAAACCCTGTTAGTCCTATGTGCAATAAACAAGAAGAAATATTAAAATCAAAGGATGCCTCTCTTGATGAGGCTTTTTGATAAATCATGTAAAACTATCAATCCATGCAAGAAATGAGGAAATTATAATAAAGCATGTAAAGAAGCATGAAATCTAGCAATTAGGAAGCCTAATTAACCATTAGAAAACTTGAATTGCATAAAATAACAAGACTATGCTAAATTGACAAATGCAAGGAAATGGAAGCAAATCTACCTCTAAATCCTAGAATTAATTGGTCAAATGTGTGCTAAAATGTTAATCTATGCTAGATTAAGCTACTTGCATAACTGGAAATGGAAATATACTACTAAAATGGAGGAAAGAGAGCATCAAACCCTAGCCGCAGGTGCTTAAAGTGGTTGGCACTGTTAGCCATGGTCGAAATTCGTGACTAAGGTGAAAGTGCCTTTTTCTTGAAACCAGGGCTAGAAACTCTCAAATCCTCAAAGGAATTGATGATCAAGGGTCGCCTCGGTGTTCTAAAATAGATTAGTGATTGAATTCACTAAAATTTGCAATGGAAGTATGTCAATTATCAAGCTTGCTCCTCAAGCTCTTGAGATATCCATTGATGCATGCACACTTTTCATTGGTCAATTCAAAAGCACTTCATTACTCCTCAAGGGGATATGAAATTGCTCTCCAATCCGATAGGGCTCCGCTATGATGCAATTGAACAATTCTTCAGATGGTTGCTCTCTAAAATTGAGGTCTTAAGTAGACTCCCAAAATCCTTGCTCTAGCTTCATGGAGAAGCCAATAACAAGATTTTGCAATTGGGCAGAAGCTTCTGGATTCTTCCAAGCCTGAATCACTTTAAAAACCATTGCAAATGGTTGTTGCAACTGATTTTACTCGGATTTGGTCACCCGAGTTTGTTACAGGGCTAGCCATGGGTCTTAAATGCGGCTAGAATGCTAGCCATAGGTGATACAAGTAGCTAAGAATCCTATCCATGGGTGACACAAGTGGCTAAGGCTAGATAGGCCAAAATGCCCAAATTGAGTGGTTAGAACCACTACTTTTGCCTTGGAGCTATCCAAGATCATTCATATGGTCTGTTAGCATATCCCATATGAGTAGTCGCCTCGACATGACATGTTTTAGGTGTTTATAGTGACAATAAGAGTTCCATTTATCTTGTAAATAATTCATCCTTCCATTCTAAGACTAAACATATACAAATAAACTATCATTTCATATGGTCAGTGTTGGAAGATGGATAATTAGAACTAGAGAAGATACACATTAGCCAAAATCCTGTAGACATGTTCACAAAGGTAGTAACTAGGGAGAAAATGAGTTCTTGCTTAGTTTCAGTTGGTCTTCAAACATGACAGTAAAAGGTGAGAAATTTTCTATGTCCAAAGTTGAAGCATAGTCCAGCAGGTGCAGTAGCGGTGGAGTGACTATGATCAGTCTCCAAGTGGGAGATTGTTGGTTGTAGAGCCTAATTCTAATTTGGAGGCCCTATTTTAGTTGCATTTGGACGCACTCTATGAAAGGATATGGGTGTTATTAATTGTGTCAAATTACATGTCAATCCGAGTATTTTGCGAATTACTATTTTCGGAAATTTTTTGACGAAATATTATTTTTTGAAAATAGTAATTACTAAAACCAAAAATTTTGTGATGAAAAATAATTTGCCAAAAATAGTAATTACTAAAAACAGAATTTTTTTGATGAAAAATAATTTTTTGAAAATAGTAAATACTAAAAATGGCAAATTTTGATAGAAAAAATAATTTACCGAAAATAATAAATTTTTATTTTATTTTTGGGTCTTAATGATTTGTTCTATAATTGTAACCTTGTTTTATAAGAGGATGTTATACGAAATTGGAGATTTGAAAAGGAAGAGAGAATGTAATTGTGAGATCAAAGAGGAAGTATAGTGGATTTGCTGTAGGTTGTATCCCTTCGAGATTCGCTAGATGGAATAATAAATCCTAGTAATTTTCTTCGTGGACGTAGCCCATATTGGGTGAACCACATAAATATGTGTCTTAAGTATTGCTTTATTCTTTTGTGTTTTATTTCCGAGTTTATTTATTGCCCGTGTTTTATTATTTAATCCTAATAGTAGGGGGATGCAACACCCAAGATGGATTTTGAGTGAAGAACGTGTTTTGATGAGATGTTGATGGTTGATTCTGATCTATCCTCTATGAATTCTGTTGTGGGTTGGGATTAATGCTTTGATTAGCATTATCCATGATTAATTGTTATAACTACAAGAATTCTTGATGTATGGAAAGCATAGATGAATATGGTATGGCCATGTATGTGGTAGATATTTGGGCTAATTACATGGTAATCGTGTTAGTGGATGTAGGTGGAGGGTATATGAAAAAAGGTATTACCATTGAATGGGTGATGTTATAAGACATGGTACCTATGGATGTAGTGGATGGGATGGATGTAGGGACCTGCAAAGTAGCATTAACTTACACTTCATAGAGGGGGTTAGTGTAGGTGATGTTTTGATTTGGAAAAAGGGTTGCTAGCTAGATAATGATGGTTGATTTTGAGCTAGGGTGATAGTAGTTGGTTCAAAGAATGGATTCATGAAGATTCGGTTGGACTGCTACAGTTATGATAAGATGGTTTCCAAAGATGATGGAGGAAATGTGCGAGGTGGAATGGTAAGTGATGGCAATGATGGAAATACCATACTAGCTACATTTAGGTATAGCCTAATGGTGTCCATGTGCACATATGTGACACGGCCATTGGTTGGCATAGGTGGCTCACTCCTAGGAGTCTCAAGGATGGCAGCATGGGTAGAACTTTGCATAATATCTATTTTTGAGATAGGGGCACTACGAGAGGGCTTGAATTTCAGGTTTAGGGATATAGTAAGGGCTATACTAGTTTTTCCTACCATAAAAGTGTTAGGGGCCTGACAAGACTGAGATGGAGGATCCATAGATGATGGTAACTAACTCTGAATATAGGCTAGCTTTTTGGCTTGGCTACGAGTTGTTACCATATGCCAAGTATGGGATGAGGTATAAAATGTGGATGTATGTGTGTGAATGTGTGATGGAAGAACAAAGCAAACAACATACAAAGAAAAAAAACAAACGAGTTTACTCCTAAGTTTTCGCAAAGTTTGATTTTTGAAAAGTTTTTTATTTTTTTTTGAAATTTTTTTCGTAAAAAAAAAATGATGTGCAAATGTTTAACACTAAAAATGTATCTACAGACTTCAGCTAGATGCTCTCACACACTAACCCGATGATGAAGTTCGAGTTGTGAAATCCACCAGGACTTGGTGATGAAATCCAAATCCGATAAGGAAGCCTAGGTTATATCGACCCTCACCCAGCTCATGATGGGTAAAAATACACCCTCTGATGAGGAATGGGTGCTATTTTCCATGGCTACAATGGTTCTTGGATTAGCCTTGGCCAAATAATGGGGTAATTTTTGGGGGTTGGTGGTGAAGTCCAACCTTGTCCAACGTTCACATGCTAGTGTGTGAAGTCTTCATTTATTATTATGTAATGCAATTTAACATGCAATTCTATTTATTTCCTAAATGTAGAAAGAAGAAAACATATAATAGTAAACATAAATATATTACTGGTCGAACAACTAATTCCAAGCAAGATTTTTAGATTTTCTAAAATACAAATCCAACTATCTGTGGGTAGTTAGGTCTAGTCAACCGTGAATTTGTATTTAACCAACCATGCATGCATGTTTGGGAATTCCCAATCGCAGAACCATGATTCTAATTGTATACAAAAAAAACAAGGTAGAGCAGACTTGAAACCCTAAATATGCCTGGACTATTCCTAATAAGGCTATGCAAATGCTCTGCTAACTAACATAAAATGTAAATTTCTTTATTTTTTTTAATTTTAGATATGCCTAGCCTATGACCTAGATGCAAAAAATGGTAAACAAGAATAGAGACTCCTATTTAACCTAATGAAATTCTAAAACAACATAAAATAAATGAGGGTTTTAGATGTATGCACCTTTTATCCTTTCGTTACTCCTTACAATATGTTCAATCATCGATCCATGGTTTCACAATGCTCTAACCACCAGTGTATGGTTTTGTAAAAGTCTAACCATTGGTGCACGGTTTTGATCTATAATCGCAAGCTCATGGTTGCTCAGGCATAGGACTGAATCAACATGTGTTCTAGATCCATCAATTTTTAATTTCCAATCTCTACATGATCGAGCTCCAGAAACTTATAATCATAAAAAATATAGATTAGTAATAAATTTCAACAAGGCAATGACAAATAGAACCCTTAGGGGGTTCCACAATGATCACCATTTTTGTAGCCAAAAGAACTAAACACAAAAATGTACAAAAAAAAAAAAAAAGAAGATTGTAAAAATTATTTATTTTTATTAATACAGGGAAGCCTAAATCTCTTGATTTTACAATGCTTTTTGATTGCCCCAATGTGTTGGGGGGAAATATTACAATGATTCCTCTCTTATGAATATAATGATTTAAGAATGGAGGGGGGGTCTTCCAACTCTTTAGCAAACTCTGTGTTCTTCATTCCTCCACTATAGCTTCAAGGGTGAGTGGGCTTTTAGTATCCAACAATGGGACCACTCAAAATTCAATATCTCTCCAAGTACCTGTCTCTTGCACACATGAAAAACAAATAAAGGTTTAGTAGAACCTATATACAAGATTGAAAACAATGCAATAAATCCTTGAACTAATGTTGCAGAGAACACAGAAAATGAAACTAGATGCCTTGCTAGAAATCAACTTACTAATGATGCCTATTGTGCTTTTCTGATTTTGAGCAATCGTGGATGTGCGGTTGGGGCTAGTCAACCATGAATAGGCGATTTGAAAATCATGGAAGGGTGGTTGCGATTGTGTAACCATAGACGGGTGGTTTAGGCTGAATGGTAGAATGCTCCAAAAGATATCGCGATACGGCAATTTTGGCCTGACCTTTTCTTGACCGCGATACCGCGACATGTCGCGATATCGTGACCCAAACTGCCCCCTGCGCCATGGTCCACAAAAATGCCGTGATACCGCGACATGTCACGATATCGTGACCCAAACTGCCCCTACGCCTCGATCCGCAAAAACTTTACGATATCGCGACCAAACTATGCCCGCATTAGCTTTTAAATTTTGTCATGATTTCACATCACGAAATCGTGACAAACTACCTTGCCTTCTGCATTGTCCTCCGCCTACCTTAGCTCTTCTCACCTTGCACTCCCTTTGTTGTCACGATATCACGCGTTGTGATATCGCGACATGTCGCGATATCGCGCGTCGTGATATCGCGACAAAACTTGCCCTTCGTCGAAGCCTCCAATTCTTGTCACGATATCGCGTGTCGCGATATCACGACATGTCGCGATATCATGCATCACGATATCGCGACATGTCATGATATCGCGCGTCGCTATATCATGACGAAACCAACCCATGTCTCACTGTGGCTTTTGAGGTCACGAAATCGTGACATGTCACGATTTCGTGACCCCCCTCAACTTCTGCCTTTTTTCTCCAACTTCTCCCTTGTTTCTCCAACTTTTGCCTTGTTCTTGCTAGACATTTTAGAAGGAAAATTTTGGTTACTTTTGCGAAAATTTTATGGATGCAAGATTGCTCTACTGTCGTCGGATGCTCCTACATCAGACACCAGAGGTAAATGGAGAAGTGACCTTCACTTCTATGTTGTTCAGTCCGCATCCTTTGTAATATCTTCGAACACTCATCAACCTTTACAACCTCCTCAAATCTCGTTTCCTGGAAAATTTTTTTGCCCTCTACCAGAAAAATTCTAGCATTGCTGCACACCTTCTCATCCACTGTCTGTAATGGCTTCAACTTGTGCCGCACTCCATATTTCATCAAGGAGTACATATTTGCATGATCATTATGCACTGCACTCCGATCAAACTGCCATGGCCTTCCCAACAACAAATGGCAAGCATCCATGGCGAAAACATCACACATGACTTCATCCTGGTATCTCCCAATATGGAATGTGACTAAACACTATTCATGGACCCATGCTCTGTGGTCCTTCCACAACCACGCAATTTGATATGGATGCGGGTCTCTCCTTCTCTCCAACTGTAACTTAGCAACCATCTCCTCAGAGACTAAGTTATCTATAATCCCATTGTCTATAATAACATTACAGACTTTGCTCGCACTTTTGCATCATGTGCAAAACAAGCTTCTCCTCTGCTCAGGTTTGTCTTCATCAATCAGCATGGTTCTCCTCACGATCATGGCTTCTCCCTTCTCAGCTTCTTCAGAATGTTCTAATTCAGCATCTTCCGCTACCATAGCAACTCTGGCAGGACCCACTTGTTTCTTGTTCACTCTCTCGGGGTGCTGGGGACACTCATATGCCCGATGCCCCTCTTCTCCACAGTGGAAACATGTTCCCCGAAACACTCCTCTTCCATACCTGCGTCCAGATCTACCTCTTCCTCTTGGGTAGCCATTGTTCTGAACTTGTAGTTTGGTTCTTCATCTTCTTTCTGATTCTAGTTGCTGCTAACCTCTTCTTTCTTCTCTTCCTTTCCTTCCTCCTTTCTTCCACTGGTCTTTCCTCCAGGCCCTCTTCCTTTTTGCTTGCTCTCAAACCTTCTGTTCAGTTTTTCTTCAACCTTCAGAGCAAACTGGTAAGCATCTTCAATGGTGCTCACCCGCACTAATCTCAACTCTTCCTGGACATTGGGTCTCAACCCATTAATATAACGGGCCACATTTTCTTTGCTTGCTTCTAAATGGCCGATTCTGATGGAGATTTTATAAAATTCCTCCGTATACTCTTGAACATTTTTATTCATCTGTCTTAAACCCTGCATTTTTCTTAGCAGATCCAACTCATAATATGCCGGAATAAACTGCCTTTTTAATTTTTCAACCATCCATTCCCATATTGTTATCCATTCTTTTCCTCTTCTGTTCCGTTCTAGCTGTACCCCCTTCCACCATATGCTGGCATGACCTTTTAATTTGGTTTTGGAAAATCTGACCCGCTCGAGATCTTCAACTTCTTCATACTCGAAGTATTCTTCAAGGTCATTTATCCAATCAATCAATTCCTTTGGATTCATGTTCCCAGAATACATGGAAACTTCTATCTTCGGCCTCTTCCTGATCTAGGATATGGATTTGTACAGTCTGGCTTATGCCGAATCTACAGCTTCTTCTTCTTCTTCTTCAAACTGGTTTTCTTCTTCATCTACTTCATCTTCACTGTCTGCATCTCTTCTTGGTTCGTATCCTCTGTGCAGTTCTTCTTGCAGGGCCTGAACTTGCCGCTACAAAGCTTGGAAATCTACTGTTGCCATGCCTCTCCTGCCAAGGGGGTTTCTTCTCAAAGGCATCTTCTCACTTTCTCATGAGCCTTCCCATAGATCCTGGTGTAACTGCCTCACGTCCGGTGATCTGTTACACACTCAGGAACTTTCGGCTCTTATACCACTGATGGGGACAAAAATATCACACCTTCAAAAAAAATTTCATGCTTTTCATTAAAATCTTCTGAAAATCATACACACACCAAAATAAAACAGCCCGTAGGCTTTACAATGACCAAGCTCCGTTTCGGTCTCACTAACTGTGCTACTTCTCCTCGTTCTCCAGTCCACCACCCCCAAACTAATACAAAAATCTGAGTTTTATATTGAGGCCTCGACCCTCTAGGCAATTAATGCCCCTGCCTAACAAAAATTCAAATTCGTTTCCCCCCCGGCCGAGTTTTCAAAATTTTTTGCCATAAATGGGCAACTACCCGATCCACCATGAAGCTCACATTAAAGACCTCCCTTAACCTGCAACCGCCATTTTTGTCAGACAGTTATTCTGCACCGCTATCTCATCTATCAGGTCCATCACTTATAACCACTGTTTTGCCAGAATTTTAAAATATGCGAGGCCGACATCTCTATTTTTAAATTACGTGGCCCTCATCCTTGTTTTAATACACGTAGCTGACCGCATGTTTAATTCAGCTTTACCTTCTTATTGTCGCACAATATTCAATACACGTGCCCCTCACAACTGTCTTAATACATGTGGCTGTCCACGTGTCAAATTCGGCCTTGCCTGGCCATCCACGTATTCAATTTTGGCCTGACCTTTTCTTGGCTGCAATACCGTGACATGTCACAATATCGCGACATGTCGCGATATCGTGACCCAAATTGCCCCTTGCGCCATAGTCCACAAAAACGCCACAATATCGCGACATGTCGCGATATCACGACCCAAACTGCCCATGCGCCTCGGTCCACAAAAATGTTGTGATATCGCGACGTCGTGATATCGTGACCAAACTATGCCCGCCTTAGCTTTTAAATTCTATCATGATTTCGCGTCATGAAATCGCGACAAACTGCATTGCCTTATGCATTGTCCTCCGCCTGCCTTAGCTCTTCTCACCCTGCACTCCCTTTGTTGTCACGATATTGCGCGTCATGATATCGCATCAAAACTTGCCCTTCACCGAAGCCTCCAATTCTTGTCGTGATATCACGACAAAATCAACCCATGTCTCGCCATGGATTTTGAGGTCACGATTTTGTGACATGTCATGAAATCGCGACATGTCGTGATTTCGTGACCCCCCTCAACTTCTACCTTTTTTCTCCAACTTCTGCCTTGTTTCTCCAACTTCCGCCTTGTTCCTGCTAGACATTTTAGAAGGAAAATTTTGGTTACTTTTGCAAAAATTTGATGGATGCAAGATTGCTCTACTGTCGCCGGATGCTCCTACATCAGTGGTGAAGTCCAACCTTGTCCAATGTTCACATGCTAGTGTGTGAAGTCTTCATTTATTATTATGTAATGCAATTTAACATGCAATTCTATTTATTTCCTAAATGTAGAAAGAAGAAAACATACAATAGTAAACATAAATATATTAGGGGTCGAACAACTAATTCCAAGCAATATTTTTAGATTTTCTAAAATACAAATCCAACTATCGGTGGGTGGTTAGGTCTAGTCAACCGTGAATTTGTATTTAACCAACCATGCATGCATGTTTGGGAATTCCCAATCGCAGAACCATGATTCTAATTGTATACCAAAAAAACAAGGTAGAGCAGACTTGAAACCCTAAATATGCCTGGACTATTCCTAATAAGGCTATGCAAATGCTCTGCTAACTAACATAAAATGTAAATTTCTTTATTTTTTTTAACTTTAGATATGCCTAGCCTATGACCTAGATGCAAAAAATGGTAAACAGGAATAGAGACTCCTATTTAACCTAATGAAATTCTAAAACAACATAAAATAAATGAGGGTTTTAGATGTATGCACCTGTTATCCTTTCGTTACTCCTTATAATATGTTCAATCATCGATCTGTGGTTTCACAATGCTCTAACCACCAGTGTATGGTTTTGTAAAAGTCTAACCATTGGTGCACGGTTCTGATCTATAATCGCAAGCTCATGGTTGCTCAGGCATAGGAATGAATCAACATGTGTTCTAGATCCATCAATTTTTAATTTCCAATCTCTACATGATCGAGCTCTAGAAACTTATAATAATAAAAAATATAGATTAGTAATAAATTTCAACAAGGCAATGACAAATAGAACCCTTAGGGGGTTCCACAATGATCACCATTTCTGTAGCCAAAAGAACTAAACACAAAAATGTACAAAAAACAAAAAAGAGAAGATTGTAAAAAATATTTATTTTTATTAATACAGGGAAGCCTAAATCTCTTGATTTTACAATGCTTTTTGATTGCCCCAATGTGTTGGGGGGAAATATTACAATTATTCCTCTCTTCTGAATATAATGATTTAAGAATGGAGGGGGGGTCTTCCAACTCTTTAGCAAACTCTGTGTTATTCATTCCTCCACTATAGCTTCAAGGGTGAGTGGGCTTTTAGTATCCAACAATGGGACCACTCCAAATTCAATATCTCTCCAAGTACCTATCTCTTGCACACATGAAAAAGTAAATAAAGGTTTAGTAGAACCTGTATACAAGATTGAAAATAATGCAATAAATCCTTGAACTAATTTTACAGAGAACACAGAAAATGAAACTAGATGCCTTGCTAGAAATCAACTTACTAATGATGCCTATTGTCCTTTTCTGATTTTGAGCAATCGTGGATGTGTGGTTGGGGCTAGTCAACCATGAATAGGCGATTTGAAATTCATGGAAGGGTGGTTGCGATTGTGTAACCATAGCTGGGTGGTTTAGGCTGAATGGTAGAATGCTCCAAAAGATGACTTCAAGGCTCTAGATCTCTGATTTCCTTAAGATATGTGTGAACTCCTAATGTGATTTCGCTATCTTGATGGTGTATGTTCTTATCCTCCTTTGGTAGATCGGGTGAAGGTGCCTTTATATTCCCATTAGGGTTTTGGAGGGAAAAGGAATGTGGTAAGCTAGGATTATCAAGTCGCAATCTAGGGCTTCCAGATGGAAGGTGCAGTTAGAGTGAGTCACCCAGGGTGTCTCACTTAACTGGGGTGATGTGGTTGCAAGTGGAGTGAGCTGTAAGGGATGTACCATGTGAAGTGACAAGGGGGACATGAGTGTGTGATATGTGGTAAGGTGAGGGGTAGTGGTGGCTAGGACATGTGTCTAGTGAATAAGCAGGGTATCCTAGGGGGATTTTCTTGATTTATTGAAATCTGTAAAATGGGATAATGTGCAAGATTTATACACCTAGGTTTATTTTTAGGTATATAGCTTTATAATGTATATTTGTATGGTGGGATGCAAGATGTGATTTTGTGAATACATAAGTTTTGGTGTCTATAGCTATGAATGCTCTCTAATATTCTCTATATGACTCTATATTTCTATCACAATAAGGCCCTTATTATATATGAAGATAGGTTCCTTGGCCAACACTCTATCTAGATGTGCAAGGGACAACTTGCACATATACATATTGCATATTGACACTTGTGCATTTATTACATTGCATGAAGTAACTAGATAACTTCCCCCTAAAGTAATCAAATGTTCGAAGTATGTACCTTGGAAGGTATACTTACATAACACAAATGATGTCATATAATATATTTCTAACAGCCCCCTATATTACATTATTTGGATATTGAAGACTTTAGTCTTCAGTATGGATCTTCTTCTTGAGTATGGTATTCAACTTGATGTTCTTTGGTTTGATCATGTTTATCATCCTTGTCTTCTATCCAACCACCTTTATTTTTCTCTTTGCGAGTATATTCATTTGGTTTTGATAGTTTATGACTGAGTAGAGCATGATGTAATTGTCCTCTCAAATTCTTGATTTTGATTCTTCTATGCTTTTCCTTATGATGTACTGGTTCTTAATTTTCTCCAACCTGTTCCTCTGAAAATATGTTAGCATCATTTTTAAACACCATAATATCTTGTGATATTTCTATTGAGTCTAGGATATATGTATTTCCATGGATTGATCCCGTTTGTTTTATTTCACCTTGATTCATGATGAGACACGTATTGATCCCATCCATATATCCAAAATTGATTATATAGTTGTCTTTTACTAACTTGCTTACTAAAATGATATTGAATGTTAATACAAGAACATACAATACTTTTTGTAGTAGAAGGTTTGGAAATGATTTGCTAGGTGTTACACATCCATATCCATGTATAGGATAAGTTTATCTATATGCAATTCTCAATATGTAACATTTAGCAACTTTAAGATAGTCAAACCATTGTATATTTCTTCTCATATGATGACTGGATCCTGAGTCAATGTACCATATGTTTTCATTTTTTATAGATTGGTTTTTGTTAGAGAAAATTTTGCATTCATTATGTGACATTCCTTTTCCCATTTGAAGAAGTAGAATTGAAGAAGTGAGATAGAATTTTATTTGTAGTCTACCTTATGACTCCCTATATTAGGATATATGATCCTTAATATATAAGCTTGATTTGATAAAACCTTTATTAATCCTTAGGTTTTTGTAGGCTTCCTTATGTCTCCCTTGTAATGAGAGTATATAAATCTAATGAAATTTTATGTTTTGCAGAAAGATTATATCTTCCAAATGGATTTATAACATGATAATATTTGATAAATGTTGATATTGCCAAGTTTTGTAGAATACCTTATGACCCCTAGTAATTTTTGGATAATATATAATATGAATATAGTGCTTTTGTAAATTGTAGTTCAATTTTTGGCTAATTTTGTAAAGTTTTTGTAAATATAAAAAATCAACTTTTCTAGCACCTTATTACTCCTATTGAGCTAATCACTTTTTCCAATTTTGAAGAGGTTTTAATGTTGGATTTATTTTATCCCTTTTTAAGACATTTTGAGACAAGTAAATTATTAATTTCCAACCTTTTAAATGCTTTGATAAACCCCTTTTAATATCCCTTTAGAATTTAATTTTAGTGTATCTAATTTCCAATACCTAGTTTGGTGTTTTATTATTTCATAGAGGGGGTTAGTGTAGGTGATGTTTTGATTTGGAAAAAGGGTTGCTAGTTAGATAATGATGGTTGATTTTAAGCTAGGGTGATAGTAGTTGGTTCAAAGAGTGGATTCATGAAGTTTCGGTTGGAATGCTACAGTTATGATAAGATGGTTTCCTACGACGATGGAGGAAATGTGCGAGGTGGAATGGTAAGCGATGGCAATGATGGAAATACCATACTAGCTACATTTAGGTATAGCCTAATGGTGTCCATGTGCACATATGTGACACGACCATTGGTTGGCATAGGTGGCTCACTCCTAGGAGTCTCAAGGATGGCAACATGGGTAGAACTTTGCATAATATCTATTTTTGAGATAGGGGCACTACAAGAGGGCTTGAATTTCAGGTTTAGGGATATAGGAAGGGCTATACTTGTTTTTCCTACCATAAAAGTGTTAGGGGCCTGACAAGACTGAGATGGAGGATCCATAGACGATGGTAACTAACTCTGAATATAGGCTAGCTTTTTGGCTTGGCTACGAGTTGTTACCATATGCCAAGTATGGGATGAGGTATAAAATGTGGATGTATGTGTGTGAATGTGTGATGGAAGAACAAATCAAACAACATACAAAGAAAACAAACAAACAAGTTTACTCCTAAGTTTTCGCAAAGTTTGATTTTTGAAAAGTTTTTGATTTTTTTTTGAAAATTTTTTGGTAAAAAAAAATGATGTGCAAATGTTTAACACTAAAAATGTATCTACAGACTTCAGCTAGATGCTCTCACACACTAACCCGATGATGAAGTTCGAGTTGTGAAACCCACCAGGACTTGGTGATGAAATCCAAATCCGATAAAGGATCCTAGGTTCTATCGACCCTCACCCAGCTCATGATGGGTAAAAATACACCCTCTGATGAGGAATGGGTGCTATTTTCCATGGCTACAATGGTTCTTGGATTGGCCTTGGCCAAATAATGGGGTAATTTTTAGGGGTTGGTGGTTGATGGGACCGAAATATCACACCTTCAAAAAAAATTTCATGCTTTTCATTAAAATCTTCTGAAAATCATACACACACCAAAATAAAATAGTCCGCAGGATTTACAATGACCAAGCTCCGTTTCGGTCTCACTAACTGTGCTACTTCTCCCCATTCTCCAGTCCACCACCCCCAAACTAATACAAAAATTTGAGTTTTATATTGAGGCCTCGACCCTCTAAGCAATTAATGCCCCCGCCTAACAAAAATTCAAATTCGTTTCCCCCCCAGCCAAGTTTTCAAAATTTTTTGCCATAAATGGGCAACTGCCCGATCCACCATGAAGCTCGCATTAAAGACCTCCCTTAACCTGCAACCACAATTTTAGTCAGACTGTTTTTCTGCACCGCTGTCTCATCTATCAGTTCCATCGCCTGTAACAGCTGTTTTGCCAAAATTTTAAAATATGCGAGGCCGACATCTCTATTTTTAAATTACGTGGCCCTCATCCTTGTTTTAATACACGTAGCTGACCGCGTGTTTAATTCGGCTTTACCTTATTCTTGTCACATAATCTTCAATACACGTGCCCCTCACAACTATCTTAATACACATGGCTATCCACATGTCAAATTCGACCTTGCCTGGCCGTCCACATATTCAATTTTGTCCTGACTTTTTCTCGGTCGCGATACCGTGACATGTCGCGATACTACGACATGTTGCGATATCGCGACCCAAACTTCCCCCTGTGCCACGGTCCACAAAAATGCCATGATACCATGACATGTCATGATATCACAAAATTTCGTGATATCGTGACCCAAACTGCCCTTGCGCCTCAGTCCGCAAAAACGTCACGATATCGCGACGTCGCGATATCACGACCAAACTAAGCCCGCCTTAGCTTTTAAATTCTGTCACAATTTTGCATCACGAAATCATGACAAACTACCTTGCCTTCTGCATTGTCCTTTGCCTGCCTTAGCTCTTCTCACCCTGCACTCCCTTTGTTGTCATGATATCGTGCGTCACGATATCATGACATGTCGCGATATCATGCATCGCGATATCCCAACAAAACTTGCCCTTCGCCGAAGCCTCCAATTCTTGTCACGATATCACACGTCGTGATATCGCGATGAAACCAACCCATGTCTCACCGTGGCTTTTGAGGTCGCGATTTCGTGACCCCCCTCAACTTCTGCCTTTTTTCTCCAACTTCTGCCTTGTTTCTCCAACTTCCGCCTTGTTCCTGCTAGACATTTTAGAAGGAAAATTTTGGTTACTTTTGCAAAAATTTGATGGATGCAAGATTGCTCTACTATCACCGGATGCTCCTACATCAGACACCCGGGGTAAATGGAGAAGTGACCTTCACTTCTATGCTGTTCAGTTTGCATCCTTTGTAATATCTCTGAACACTCATCAACCTTTACAACCTGCTCAAATCTCGTTTCCTGGCAAAATTTTCTGCCCTCTACCAGACAAATTTTGGCATTGCTGCACACCTTCTCATCCACTATCTGTAATGGCTTCAACTTGTGCCGCACTCCATATTTCATCAAGCAGTACGTATTTGCATGACCATTATGCACTGCACTCCGATCAAACTACCATGGCCTTCCCAACAACAAATGGCAAGCATCCATGGGGAAAACATCACACAGGACTTCATCCTGGTATCTCCCAATATGGAATGTGACTAAACACTGTTCACGGACCCATGCTTTGTGGTCCTTCCGCAACCATGCAATCCGGTATGGATGCGGGTGTCTCCTTCTCTCCAACTGTAACTTAGCAACCATCTCCTCGAAGACTAAGTTATCTGTACTCCCATTGTCTATAATAACATTACAGACTTTGCTCGCACTTTTGCACCATGTGTAGAACAAGATTCTCCTCTGCTCAGGTTTGTCTTCATCAATCAGCATAGTTCTCCTCACGATCATGGCTTCTCCCTTCTCAGATTCTTCAGAATGTTCTGATTCAGCATCTTTCGCTGCCACAACTCTGGCAGGACCCACTTGTTTCTTGTTCACTCTCTCGGGGTGTTGGGGACACTCATATGCCCGATGCCCCTCTTCTCCACAGTGGAAACATGTTCCCCGAAACACTCCTCTTCCATACCCGCATCCAGATCTACCTCTTCCTCTTGGGTAGCCATTGTTCTGAACTTGCGGTTTGGGTTCTTCATCTTCTTTTTGATTTCGGCTGCTGCTAACCTCTTCTTTCTTCTCTTCCTTTCCTTCCTCCTTTCTTCCATCGGTCTTTCCTCTAGGCCCTCTTCCTTTTTGCTTGCTCTCAAACCTTCTGTTCAGTTTTTCTTCAACCTTAAGAGCAAACTGGTAAGCATCATCAATGGTGCTCACCCACACTAAGCTCAACTCTTCCTGGACACTGGGTCTCAACCCATTAATATAACAGGCCACATTTTCTTTGTTTGCTTCTAAATGGTCGGTTCTGATGGATATTTTATAAAATTCCTCCATATACTCTTGAACAGTTTTATTCATCTGTCTTAAACCCTGCATTTTTCTTAGCAGATCCAACTCGTAATCTATCAAAATAAACTGCCTTTTTAATTTTTCAACCATCCGTTCCCATCTTTTTATCCATTCTTTTCCTCTTCTGTTCCGTTGCAGCTATACCCCCTTCCACCATATGCTGGCATGACCTTTTAATTTGGTTTTGGAAAATCTGACCCGCTCGAGATCTTCAACTTCTTCATACTCAAAGTATTCTTCCAGGTCATTTATCCAATCAATCAATTCCTCCGGATTCAAGTTCCTAGAATACGTGGAAACTTCTATCTTCGGCCTCTTCCCGATTTGGGATATGGCTTTGTACAGTCTGGCTTGTGCCGGATCTACAACTTCTTCTTCTTCTTCTTCAAACTGGTTTCCTTCTTCATCTACTTCATATTCACTGTCTGCATCTCTTCTTGGTTCGTATCCTCTGCGCAGTTCTTCTTACAAGGCCTGAAATTGCCACTGCAAAGCTTGGAAATCTACTGCTACCATGCCTCTCCCACCAACAGGGTTGCTTCTCGGAGGCATCTTATCACTTTCTCATGAGCCTTCCCACAGATCCTGGTGTAACTGCCTCACGTCTGGTGATCTGTTACACACTCAGGAACTTTCGGCTCTGATACCACTAATGGGGACAAAAATATCACACCTTCAAAAAAAATTTCATGCTTTTCATTAAAATCTTCTGAAAATCATACACACACCAAAATAAAACAGCCCACGGGCTTTACAATGACCAAGCTCCGTTTCGGTCTCACTAACTGTGCTACTTCTCCCCGTTCTCTAGTCCACCACCCCCAAACTAATACAAAAATCCAAGTTTTATATTGAGGCTTCGACCCTCTAGGCAATTAATGCCCTCTCCTAACAAAAATTCAAATTTGTTTTCCCCCCGACCGAGTTTTCAAAATTTTTTGCCATAAATGGGCAACTGCCCGATCCACCATGAAGCTCGTATTAAAGACCTCCCTTAACCTGCAACCACAATTTTGGTCAGACTGTTCTTCTGCACCGCTGTCTCATCTATCAGGTCCATCGCCTGTAACCGCTATTTTGCCAAAATTTTAAAATATGCGAGGCTGACATCTCTATTTTTAAATTACGTGGCCCTCATCCTTGTTTTAATACACTTAGTTGACCGCATGTTTAATTTGGCTTTACCTTCTTCTTGTCGCACAATCTTCAATACACGTGCCCCTCACAACTGTCTTAACACACGTGGCTGTCCACGTGTCAAATTCAGCCTTGCCTGGCCGTCCACGTATTCAATTTTGGCCTGACCTTTTCTCAACCACGATACCGCGACATGTCATGATATCGCGACCCAAACTACCCCCTGCGCCACGGTCCACAAAAAAACCGAGATACCATGACATGTCGCGATATCGTGACATGTCACGATATCACGACCCAAACTGCCCTCGTGCCTCGGTCTGCAAAAATGTTGTGATATCATGACGTCGCGATATCGCGACGTCGTGATATCGCGACCAAACTACGCCCGCCTTAGCTTTTAAATTCTATCATGATTTCACGTCGTGAAATCACGACAAACTGCCTTGCCTTCTACATTGTCCTCCTCCTGCCTTAGCTCTTCTCACCTTGCACTCCCTTTGTTATCGTGATATCACATGTCACAATATTGCAACAAAACTTGCCCTTTGCCGAAGCCTCCAATTCTTGTCACGATATCGCACGTCGTGATATTGCGACATGTCACGATATCACGCGTCACGATATCACGCGTCGCGATATCGCGATGAAACCAACCCATGTCTCGTCATGGCTTTTGAGGTCACGATTTCACATGTCACGAAATCATGACATGTCACGATTTCGCGACCCCCCTCAACTTTTGCCTTTTTTCTCCAACTTCTGCCTTGTTTCTCCAACTTTCGCCTTGTTCCTGCTAGACATTTTAGAAGGAAAATTTTGGTTACTTTTGCGAAAACTTGATGGATGCAAGATTGCTCTACTGTCGTCGAATGCTCCTGCATCAGTGGTGAAGTCCAACCTTGTCCAACGTTCACATGCTAGTGTGTGAAGTCTTCATTTATTATTATGTAATGCAATTTAAAATGCAATTCTGTTTATTTCCTAAATGTAGAAAGAAGAAAACATACAATAGTAAACATAAATATATTAGGGGTCGAACAACTAATTCCAAGCAATATTTTTAGATTTTCTAAAATACAAATCCAACTATCGGTGGGTGGTTAGGTCTAGTCAACCGTGAATTTGTATTTAACCAATCGTGCATGCATGTTTGGGAATTCCCAATCGCAGAACCATAATTCTAATTGTATACCAAAAAAACAAGGTAGAGCAGACTTGAAACCCTAAATATGCCTGGACTATTCCTAATAAGGCTATGCAAATGCTCTGCTAACTAACATAAAATGTAAATTTCTTTATTTTTTTTAACTTTAGATATGCCTAGCCTATGACCTAGATGCCAAAAATGGTAAACAGGAATAGAGACTCCTATTTAACCTAATGAAATTCTAAAACAACATAAAATAAATGAGGGTTTTAGATGTATGCACCTGTTATCCTTTCGTTACTCCTTACAATATGTTCAATCATCGATCTGTGGTTTCACAATGCTCTAACCACCAGTGTATGGTTTTGTAAAAGTCTAACCATTGGTGCACGGTTCTGATCTATAATCACAAGCTCATGGTTGCTCAGGCATAGGACTGAATCAACATGTGTTCTAGATCCATCAATTTTTAATTTCCAATCTCTACGTGATCGAGCTCCAAAAACTTATAATCGTAAAAAATATAGATTAGTAATAAATTTCAACAAGGCAATGACAAATAGAACCCTTAGGGGGTTCCACAATGATCACCATTTCTGTAGCCAAAAGAACTAAACACAAAAATGTACAAAAAACAAAAAAGAGAAGATTGTAAAAATTATTTATTTTTATTAATACAGGGAAGCCTAAATCTCTTGATTTTACAATGCTTTTTGATTGCCCCAATGTGTTGGGGGGAAATATTACAATGATTCCTCTCTTATGAATATAATGATTTAAGAATGGAGGGGGGGTCTTCCAACTCTTTAGCAAAATCTGTGTTCATCATTCCTCCACTATAGCTTCAAGGGTGAGTGGGATTTTAGTATCCACCAATGGGACCACTCCAAATTCAATATCTCTCCAAGTACCTATCTCTTGCACACATGAAAAAGCAAATAAAGGTTTAGTAGAACCTGTATACAAGATTGAAAACAATGCAATAAATCCTTGAACTAATGTTGCAGAGAACACAGAAAATGAAACTAGATGCCTTGCTAGAAATCAACTTACTAATGATGCCTATTGTGCTTTTCTGATTTTGAGCAATCGTGGATGTGCGGTTGGGGCTAGTCAACCATGAATAGGCGATTTGAAAATCATGGAAGGGTGGTTGCGATTGTGTAACCATAGATGGGTGGTTTAGGCTGAATGGTAGAATGCTCCAAAAGATGACTTCAAGGCTCTAGATCTCTTATTTCCTTAAGATATGTGTGAACTCCTAATGTGATTTTGGTATCTTGATGGTGTATGTTCTTATCCTCCTTTGGTATATGGGGTGAAGGTGCCTTTATATGCCCCTTAGGGTTTTGGAGGGAAAAGGAATGTGGTAAGCTAGGATTATCAAGTGGCAATCTAGGGCTTCCAGATGGAAGGTGCAGTTAGAGTGAGTCACCCAGGGTGTCTCACTTAACTGGGGTGATGTGGTTGCAAGTGGAGTGAGCTATAAGGGATGTACCATGTGAAGGGACAAGGGGGACATGAGTGTGTGATATGTGGTAAGGTGAGGGGTAGTTATGGCTAGGACATGTGTCTAGTGAATAAGCAAGGTATCCTAGGGGGATTTTCTCGATTTATTGAAATCTAGAAAATGGGATAATGTGCAGGATTTATACACCTAGGTTTATTTTTAGGTATATAGCTTTATAATGTATATTTGTATGGTGGGATGCAAGATGTGATTTTTTGAATACATAAGTTTTGGTGTCTATAGCTATGAATGCTCTCTAATCTTCTCTATATGACTCTATATTTCTATCACAATAAGGCCCTTCTTATATATGAAGATAGGTTCCTTGGCCAACACTCTATCTAGCTGTGCAAGGGACAACTTGCACATATCCATATTGCATATTGACACTTGTGCATTTATTACATTGAATGAAGTAACTAGATAACTTCCCCCTAAAGTAATCAAATGTTCAAAGTATGTACCTTGGAAGGTATATTTACATAACCCTAATTATGTTATATAATATATTTCTAACAACCCCCTATATTACATTATTTGGATATTGAAGACTTTAGTCTTCAATATGGATCTTCTTCTTGAGTATGGTATTCAACTTGATGTTCTTTGGTTTGATCATGTTTATCATCCTTGTCTTCTATCCAACCACCTTATTTTTCTCTTTGCGAGTATCTTCATTTGGTTTTGATAGTTTATGACTGAGTAGAGCATGATGTAATTGTCCTCTCAGCTTCTTGATTTTGATTCTTCTATGCCTTTCCTTATGATGTACTAGTTCTTCATTTTCTCCAACCTGTTCCTCTAAAAATATGTTAGCATCATTTTGAAACACCATAATATCTTGTGATATTTCTATTGAGTCTAGGATATATGTATTTCCATGGATTGATCCCATTGCTTTTATTTCACCTTGATTCATGATGAGACACATATTGATCCCATCCATATATCCAAAATTGATTATATAGTTGTCTTCTACTAACTTGCTTACTAAAATGATATTGAATGTTAATACAAGAACATACAATACTTTTTGTAGTAGAATATTTGGAAATGATTTTCTAGGTGTTACACATCCATATCCATGTATAGGATAAGTTTATCTATATGCAATTCTCAGTATGTAACCTTTAGAAAATTTAAGATAGTCAAACCATTGTATATTTCTTCTCATATGATGACTGGATCCTGAGTCAATGTACCATATGTTTTCATTTTTTATAGATTGGTTTTTGTTATAGCAAATTTTGCATTCATTATGTGACATTCCTTTTCCCATTTGAAGAAGTAGAATTGAAGAAGTGAGATAGAATTCTATTTGTAGTCTACCATATGACTCCCTATATTAGGATATATGATCCTTAATATATAAGCTTGATTTGATAAAACCTTTATTAATCCTTAGGTTTTTGTAGGCTTCCTTATGTCTCCCTAGTAATGAGAGTATATAAATCTAATGAAATTTTATGTTTTGCAGAAATATTATATCTTCCAAATGGATTTATAACTTGATAATATTTGATAAATGTTGATATTGCCAAGTTTTGTAGAATACCTTATGACTCCCTAGTATGTTTTGGATAATATATAATATGAATATAGTGCTTTTGTAAATTGTAGTTCAATTTTTGGCTAATTTTGTAAAGTTTTTGTAAATATAAAAAATCAACTTTTCTAGCACCTTATTACTCCTATTGAGCTAATCACTTTTTCCAATTTTGAAGAGGTTTTAATGTTGGATTTATTTTATCCCTTTTTGAGAAATTTTGAGACAAGTAAATTATTAATTTCCAACCTTTTAAATGCTTTGATAAACCCCTTTTAATATCCCTTTAGAATTTAATTTTAGTGTATCTAATTTCCAATACCTAGTTTGGTGTTGTAACCCTTATAACTCCCAAATTTGGAAAATTAGAACACATTAATATTTGCAAACATTAATTGGATTAATTCCAAGTAGTATCCCTTATTTCTCCTAGGTTGTGTTTTGCACATATTAGACTACTTAGATATTTAATTTACTTAGGTTTTTATTTCAATTAAAGATTGATTTTATTTAATACTTCAACCTTAGAATATAACCTTATAACTCCCTTTTTAATGAAAGCAAATTAGATGGGGGAAATTTTACCTTAATAAAATTTGGCACCTTTATGAAATCAGATGCGTATGGTAGTATTTTTTCCTTCTCGGGTGTTATCTTCAAAGTGCTCCTTGGATTCAACACTCTCCTTTAATGCTTCCCTTGACCTTGTTTTATCAAGAGTACTTCCCTTTGTTGCTTTTGAATACTCCTAAACTGCTCTCAAATTATTGTGTTCTCCCTGGTCCAAGGTATCTTTAATAGGCAATTAGTCGAGTGACAAGTGACAACTATTTTTTTAAATGCTCCAAGAATGCTATAGATGTTTGGTGGAGACATCAATTATTGTTTAAAATTATCCCAACTAACTCCCTATAAAATTTCGCGTCAATCAGAGCTATGGTTGAGAAGTTATGGCCCCGACAAGATGCATTAAAATTTTGGGAAAAATATAAGATTTTCCATATTTTGGTGGGTGCTCCTGCATCACTTATGGGCACCTTTGGGGTGCTTTTGGGTTGACCAAAGAGTTCATGGACACATTTGGGGAATTTTGGAGTTACCAAGCGATTGCGGGAATCCTTGGAGCTTTTGGAGCGAGTGACAAAATGCATAGATTTTTATCTTTTGTTTATGATTTTTATGATTTTTTTTGTTACACTAAGCATAAATGAACACACACATACACAAATGGTGATTATCTCTTTTAAAGATTAATGGTGTGTCCTAGACTGGTTTTAGTGCGTTTTGATGAAAGAAACACTAATTGAGATGCATTCAAAATCAAACACGCTTAAGTCCTAAAATATAGAATGCATGAAGTGAAAGAGACGAATGGAATGGAGATACAAGAAAATGGAGAAATCACAACACTTTTATTTAACTCTCTTGATCTCGGTTACAAATATGCCTCCTCCCTTTTCAGGGGCTAGGAGCATTAAATGAATTTGGTTACAATCAAGACTTAATGTTCCTCCTTTCTCTTGCCCACATTTGAAATGGGCGGGCCCAAATGTTGCCGCCGCTAATGTTGATGAGTCCTTAACCTTTTGCTGCTCCTCCTACGATCAAAGAAACAACAAAGATGTTAGTAGCACCTGCTGCAAATAAGAAACGTTTTTTCTCTAATATTAATGAAAGATGTATGTAAAATATTAGCCAAATCGATAGACAAAATGACTCTAGATGACCTGTAAATTTGACAGAGACCAGAAAACATTACTAGAGGGCCACTGCCATCGAAACTATCGGCCAATTCGCATTCGACTACAATTTGTCTCTGGTCAGGATGAATTCTACTGTAATTCGTCCTCGGGTAGGACGAATCCTACTATAATTCGTCCTCGGGTAGGACGAATTAGACTATGATAAAATGTCGAAGTGATGCCGTCCAAATGTTGCGCCACGGGACCTCCAAAATACTTGCAAACATAGGGGTTAGCTAATTGGGGGCATTTTGGGACGACCCAGATGGTCGAATTCTCCCAATTTGACCTCCATCAGCTGGAATTTGATGTTGTTACCTGCAAGTTAGTGAAGCCCACAAAAATTGACAAAACATGATAATCTTTGATAAACGTCTTTTGAAATAAAGATTGTAAAACTATCTAAATAGCATAACATGGAATAGAATATAAACAAGTGATAACATAATAGATTAAAATGAAACTTAAAAGAAAAGTGTGGGGCACCCAAGTGGGCCGCCCACCGTTGGAACTTGATTTTGGCACCAATCCACTTGGGATGGGCCCAAAATCTCTTAGGATGGGGTTGTCAGCAAATTGGTGGATTAAAGTGGTCAAATGTCGGGTTTTTGGGTCTGAATTCACACTTCCAATAGCCACCCAATAACCTCTCTTGCGAAAGAGATTAAGGATGTGGAAAATGTAAATCAAAAGGGTAAAGGCATGGTATCAAATCGGCAGCACTTCGTTGCTTGAAAATGCCTCCTACCTTTCTTCTTTTGGGTGGGAAAAGTCCACCATTTTATAGACCCAGGGGGTCTCTTTGGAGAGGCATGCATAAGCACCATGTGGTGGTCATAGGTGCCATGTGGCGGTCTTGTCTTCTCATGAGAGAGGAAAGTCCTCCATGACTTGGGCTTTCATGACTGCCCTTGTGACAGTCCCCTAACGGCCCATCTGCTCACCTACACATGTCTGCAAGGCAAGAGTCATCAATTGACTATCTTTGGCTGCCACTTGGTGCCATTCCTCTTTTTGCCCGTTAAACCTGGAATTTGTCCTGACCAAAGACAAATTAAGAATTCATTCCTGGGTGAGACGGATCCCAGTTTTAATTCATTCCTGGGTGAGACGAATACTGAGCAAAGTGCCTGAATGTGCCAAATTGCCTTTTGACCTTACAAAATTGCTATAAAAGTAGTTAGGACCACTGTTTGACCTCTGAGGGCTGCCCTGGGGGCTATGTGTGTGTCAAAGCGATCAGTGTTTACAGTCACATAATCGGATTGGTGTTGTTTTGGTGTCTACAATAGGCCAACCTAGGTTCCATTCCCCTTGTCTCCATATTGCAGATATATGGTATAATTAGGAATGTCCTATGTGCTGGTAGAGGCCGACAAGGCTCCATTCCTCCTATGCCCAACCTGTTGAAAGTGGCACCTTGAAAGGGGTGTTTTCCACTATAAATTAGGATTTTTAACCCAGGTGTTGTAGGTGAGTTGGAGAGGAGAGGGCAATCCTCCAAGGGAGATCCGAGGTTCAAATATCCACCCTACCAAAAAGTTGAATTGGTTATCCAAAATCAAATTGATAATTTTGGTGCGAGTAGGGTCGGGTGCGACTCTCGAGTTACTTTGACAGTGTCGAACCCCCTGTTCGTGGTGTCTCAGACCAAGGCGACCCCGCAAGGGGTTTTTTGCTTAAAAAAAAAAAAGTTGCATTGACCTGATATTTTGAGCTATAAGTGGGCTCTGTATAGTTTGATATGTAGAGCCACAACATGGTTGTCCCATGAACTCTTCATGAGGAGTAGAAGGATGAATTGGATCCTCTTCCTCATGGATTTATATCTTCCAAATGGATTTATAACTTGATAATATTTGATAAATTTTGATATTGCCAAGTTTTGTAGAATACCTTATGACTCCCTAGTATGTTTTGGATAATATATAATATGAATATAGTGCTTTGTAAATTGTAGTTCAATTTTTGGCTAATTTTGTAAAGTTTTTGTAAATATAAAAAATCAACTTTTCTAGCACCTTATTACTCCTATTGAGCTAATCACTTTTTCCAATTTTGAAGAGGTTTTAATGTTGGATTTATTTTATCCCTTTTTGAGACATTTTGATACAAGTAAATTATTAATTTCCAACATTTTAAATGCTTTGATAAACCCCTTTTAATATCCCTTTAGAATTTAATTTTAGTGTATCTAATTTCCAATACCTAGTTTGGTGTTGTAACACTTATAACTCCCATATTTGGAAAATTAGAACACATTAATATTTGCAAACATTAATTGGATTAATTCCAAGTAGTATCCCTTATTTCTCCTAGGTTGTGTTTTGCACATATTAGACTACTTAGATATTTAATTTACCTAGGTTTTGATTTCAATTAAAGATTGATTTTATTTAATACTTCAACCTTAGAATATAACCTTATAACTCCCTTTTTAATGAAAGCAAATTAGATGGGGGAAATTTTACCTTAATAAATTTTGGCACCTTTATGAAATCAGATGCGTATGGTAGTATTTTGTCCTTCTCGGGTGTTATCTTCAACGTGCTCCTTGGATTCAACACTCTCCTTTAATGCTTCCCTTGACCTTGTTTTATCAAGAGTACTTCCCTTTGTTGCTTTTGAATACTCCTAAACTGCTCTCAAATTATTGTGTTCTCCCTGGTCCAAGGTATCTTTAATAGGAAGTTAGTCGAGTGACAAGTGACACAACTATTTTTTTAAATGCTCCAAGAATGTTATAGATGTTTGGTGGAGACAAAAATTCTTGTTTAAAATTATCCCAACTAACTCCCTGTAAAATTTTGCGTCAATCAGAGCTACGGTTGAGAAGTTATGGCCCCGACAAGATGCACTGAAATTTAGGGAAAAATATAAGAGTTCCCATATTTTTTTGGGTGCTCTTGCATCACTTATGGGCACCTTTGGGGTGCTTTTGGGTTGACCAAAGGGTTCATGGACACCTTTGGGGCATTTTTGAGTGACCAAGCGATTGCGGGAATCCTTGGAGCTTTTGGAGCGAGTGACAAAATGCATAGATTTTTATCTTTTGTTTATGATTTTTCTAATTTTTTTTGTTACACTAAGCATAAATGAACACACACATAAACAAATGGTGATTATCTATTTTAAAGATTAATGGTGTGTCCTAGACTAGTTTTAGTGTGTTTTGATGAAAGAAACACTAATTGAGATGCATTCAAAATCAAACATGCTTAAGTCCTAAAATGTAGAATGCATGAAGTGAAAGAGACGAATGGAACGGAGATACAAGAAAATGGAGAAATCATAGCCCTTTTATTTAACTCTCTTGATCTCGGTTACAAAGATGCCTCCTCCCTTTTCAGGGGCTAGGAGCATTAAATGAATTTGGTTACAATCAAGACTTAATGTTCCTCCTTCCGCGTGCCCACATTTGAAATGGGCGGGCCCAAACGTTGTCGTCGTTGGTGTTGATGAGTCCTTAACCTTTTGCTGCTCCTCCTGCAATCAAAGAAACAACAAAGATTTTAGTAGCACCTGCTGCAAATAAGAAACGTTTGTTCTCTAATATTAATGAAAAATGTATGTAAAATATTAGCCAAATTGATAGACAAAATGACTCTAAATGACTTGTAAATTTGACAGAGACCAAAAAACATTACTAGAGGGCCACTGCCATCAAAACTGTCGGCCAATTCACATTCGACTACAATTCATCTCTGGCCAGGACGAATTCTACTGTAATTCATCCTCAGGTAGGACGAATCCTACTGTAATTCGTCCTCGGGTAGGACGAATTAGACTATGATAAAATGTCGAAGTGATGTCGTCCAAATGTCGCACCACGGGACCTCCAAAATACCTACAAACATAGGGGTTAGCTAATTGGGGGCATTTTGGGACGACCCAGATGGTCGGATTCTCCCAATTTGACCTCCATCAGTGGGAATTTGATGTTGTTACCTGCAAGTTAGTGAAGCCCACAAAAATCGACAAAACATGATAATCTTTGATAAACGTCTTTTGAAATCGAGATTGTAAAACTATCTGAACAGCATAACATGGAATAGAATATAAACAAGTGATAACAGAATAGATTAAAATGAAACTTAAAAGAAAAGTACGGGGTGCCCAAGTGGGCTGCCCACCGTTATTGGAACTTGATTTTGGCACCAATCCACTTGGGATGGGCCCAAAATCTCTTAGGATGGGGTTGTCAACAAATTGGTGGATTAAAGTGGTCAAATGTCGGGTTTTTGGGTCCGAATTCACACTTCCAATAGCCACCCAATAACCTCTCTTGTGAAAGAGATTAAGGATGTGGAAAATGTAAATCAAAAGGGTAAAGGCGTGGTATCAAATCGACAGCACTTCATTGCTTGAAAATGCCTCCTACCTTTCTTCTTTTGGGTGGGAAAAGTCCACCATTTTATAGACCCAGGGGGTCTCTTTGGAGAGGCATGCATAAGCGCCATGTGGTGGTCATAGGTGCCATGTGGCGATCATGTCTTCTCAAGAGAGAGGAAAGTCCTCCATGACTTGGGCTTTCATGACTGCCCTTGTGACAGTCTCCTAACGGCCCATCTGCCCACCTACACACGCGTGCGAGGTAGGAGTCATCAATTGACTGTCTTTGGCTGCCACTTGGCACCATTCCTATTTTTTCCTGTTAAAACTAGAATTCGTCCTAACCAAAGACGAATTAAGAATTTGTCCCTGGGTGAGACGGATCCCAGTTTTAATTCGTTCCTGGGTGAGACGAATACTAAGCAAAGTGCTTGAATGTGCCAAATTGCCTTTTGACCTTACAAAATTGCTATAAAAGTGGTTACGACCACTGTTTGACCTCTGAGGGATGCCCTGGGGGCTGTGTGTGTGTCAAAGCGATCAGTGTTTATAGTCACATAATCGGATTGGTGCTATTTTGGTGTCTATAATAGGCCAAACTAGGTTCCATTGCCCTTGTCTCCATCCTACAGATATATGGTATAATTAGGAATGTCCTATGTGTTCGTAGAGGCCGACAAGGCTCCATTCCTCCTATGCCCAAATTGTTGAAAATGGCAACTTGAAAGGGGTGTTTTCCACTATAAATTAGGATTTTTAACCCAGGTTTTGTAGATGAGTTGGAGAGGAGAGGGCAATCCTCTAAGGGAGGTTCGAGGTTCAAATCTCCACCCTACAAAACAGTTATATTGGGTATCCAAAATCCAATTTATAATGTTGGTGCGAGTAGGGTCGGGTGCGACTCCCGAGTTACTTTGATGGTGTCGAACCCCCTGTTTGTGGTGTCTCAGACCAAGGCGACCCCGCAAGGGGTTTTTTGCTTAAAAAAAAAAAAGTTGCATTGACCTGATATTTTGAGCTATAAGTGGGCTCTGTATAGTTTGATGATGTAGAGCCACAACATGGTTGTCCCATGTACTCTTCATGAGGAGTAGGAGGATTAATTGGATCCTCTTCCTCATCTATGAGAAATAATGCACATTCGGGGTCAGATATAAGCTTTGTATATTCATATTGCACAAAATGCTCCCTATGAGGATTAGGGGTGTGACTTGTTCGACCAGATGGGGTGGTTTGCTCACCCAAGCTAGGCCATGGCGTATATTCATGATCACTTTATGATTGATGTATAGAGAAAGTTGGGATGTGAACCTATGGGATTGACCTACTAGTCTCCTCAGTGGATAGATTGTTCCTTATATAGAATTCTATCAAGGTGTTCCAATCAAGAAGGTTTCCTGGAGGACCTATGTGTGCTTCCTTATTAGAAATATCTTGAAGGTTTGACCCCCTATGGATGGTATTAATGATATGATAAGACCTGGGATGCCATTCAGGGATGGCCATGTCCTATAGACTGATTTGAGTTTGTTCAGTGGTTATGGAACCTGATTCCCTCTCTAGATTGGAGGTCTTGCTCACCATGGGAGGTTCCCCGACCATTTAGAAAAAAATTTGGCTTTCAAAAAAAGTTAAAAGTATTATATATCAAAATGATCAGTGCAAAAAAATGATCACAATGAGCTATAACTAAAAAAATATGATTTTCGGTTCAAAATTTTGTATTTTTGAAATAACTGGACAATCAGGGCTCTCATGGGGAAATGCCCACTTTTAGGATTTTTTGGGAAATTTTGAACCATGAAGATTTAAGACCCAAAATTTCTGTGAGAGGTGCACAAGGGTATAACTAAGACAACAAAACTAATTTGGTAATTTTGGGAGTTGTCTAGACCATTTTAGTGTAATTTTTCCTTATTTTTGGCTTCAAAAATAGAGTAATCATAAAACCAAAATAATTTTTTCGTTATAAATCCGATTTGCATGATTCTTGATCCGTTGGATGCAAAAAGTATATTTTTACTTTAAAAAAAGGCTCGCATCTAGTCCCACCATGATCACCTTCTATAACCACAAAAAAGGCTCGCACCTAGTCTAACTATTGCAATTGACAAAAGATACACAAATAAGCATGCATAAATTGACAACAAGAAATAAAATGAATACAAGGAATCCTTTATTAATTTCAATGGAGTCAAATTATAGATTCATCCCTCTTAGGGATACCCATTTGATACATCAATTACAATAGTGTTTAATCCCTCTCAAGGGTAGATGTGATCAAAATGCCTTTCAAGATGACACGAACTGCTCCAAGGTGTCGATGACCTTCTTCTCCATGATTAGAGGCATTTTATACCTTGCATGTCAAAACCCTGTTAGTCCTACGTGCAATAAACAACAAGAAAGATTAAAATCAAAGGATGCCTCTCTTGATGAGGCTTTTTGATAAATCATGTAAAACTATCAATCCATGCAAGAAATGAGAAAATTGTAATAAAGCATGTAAAGAAGCATGAAATCTAGCAATTAGGAAGCCTAATTAACCATTAGAAAACTTGAATTGCATAAAATAACAAGACTATGCTAAATTGACAAATGCAAGGAAATGGAAGCAAATCTACCTCTAAATCCTAGAATTAATTGGTCAAATGTGTGCTAAAATGTTAATCTATGCTAGATTAAGCTACTTGCATAACTGGAAATGGAAATATACTACTAAAATGGAGGAAAGAGAGCATCAAACCCTAGCCGCAGGTGCTTAAAGTGGTTGGCACTGTTAGCCATGGTTGAAAGTCATGACTAAGGTGAAAGTGTCCTTTCTCTTGAAACCAGGGCTAGCCATGGGTCTTAAATGCGACTAGAATGCTAGCCATAGGTGATACAAGTAGTTAAGAATCCTATCCATGGGTGACACAAGTGGGTAAGGCTAGATAGGCAAAATGCCCAAATTGAGTGGTTAGAACCACTAATTTTGCCTTGGAGCTATCCAACATCATTCATATGGTCTGTTAGCATATCCCATATGAGTAGTCGCCTCGACATGACATGTTTTAGGTGTTTATAGTGACAATCAGAGTTCCATTTATCTTGTAAATAATTCATCCTTCCATTCCAGGACTAAACATATACAAATAAACTATCATTTCATATGCTCAGTGTTGGAATATGGATAATTAGAACTAGAGAATATACACATTAGCCAGAATCCTGTAGACATGTTCACAAAGGTAGTAACTAGGGAGAAAATGAGTTCTTTCTTAGTTTCAGTTGGTCTTCAAACATGACAGTAAAAGGTGAGAAATTTTCTATGTCCAAAGTTGAAGCATGGTCCAGCAGGTGCAGTAGCGGTGGAGTGACTATGATCAATCTCCAAGTGGGAGATTGTTGGTTGTAGAGCCTGATTCTAATTTGAAGGCCATATTTTAGTTGCATTTGGATCCACTCTATGAAAGGATATGGGTGTTATTAATTATGTCAAATTACATGTCAATCCGAGTTTTTTGCGAATTACTATTTTCGGAAATTTTTTGACGAAATATTATTTTTCGAAAATAGTAATTACTAAAACCAAAAATTTTGTGATGAAAAATAATTTGCCAAAAATAGTAATTACTAAAAACGGAATTTTTTTAATGAAAAATATATTTTTTAAAATAGTAAATACTAAAAATGACAAATTTTGATAGAAAAAATAATTTACCGAAAATAATAAATTTTTATTTTATTTTTGGGTCTTAATGATTTGTTCTAAAATTGTAACCCTTGTTTTATAAGAGGATGTTGTACGACATTGGAGATGTGAGAAGGAAGAGAGACTATAATTGTGAGATCAAAGAGGAAGTACAGTGGATTTGCTATAGGTTGTATCCCTTCGAGATTTGCTAGATGGAATAATAAATCCTAGTAATTTTCTCCGTGGACATAGCCCATATTGGGTGAACCACATAAATATCTGTCTTAGGTATTGCTTTATTCTTCTGTGTTTCATTTCCACATTTATTTATTATCCGTGTTTTATTATTTAATCCTAATAGTAGGAGGATGCAACACCCAAGATGGATTTTGAGTGAAGAAGGTGTTTTGATGAGATGTTGATGGTTGATTCTGATCTATCCTCTATGACTTCTGTTGTGGGTTGGGATTAATGCTTCGATTAGCATTATCCATGATTAATTGTTATAACTACAAGAATTCTTGCTGTATGGAAAGCATATATGAATATGATATGGCCATGTATGTGGTAGATATTTGGGCCAATTACGTGGTAACCGTGTTAGTGGATGTAGGTGGAGGGTATATGGAAAAAGGTATTACCATTGAATGGGTGATGTTATAAGACATGGTACCTATGGATGTAGTGGATGAGATGGATGTAGGGACCTGCAAAGTAGCATTAACTTACACTTCGTAGAGGGGGTTAGTGTAGGTGATGTTTTGATTTGGAAAAAGGGTTGCTAGTTAGATAATGATGGTTGATTTTGAGCTAGGGTGATAGTAGTTGGTTCAAAGAGTGGATTCATGAAGATTCGGTTGGACTGCTATAGTTATGATAGGATGGTTTCCTACGACGATGGAGGAAATGTGCGAGGTGGAATGGTAAGCGATGGCAATGATGGAAATACCATACTAGCTACATTTAGGTATAGCCTAATGGTGTCCATGTGCACATATGTGACACGACCATTGGTTGGCATAGGTGGCTCACTCCTAGGAGTCTCAAGGAGGGCAGCATGGGTAGAACTTTGCATAATATCTATTTTTGAGATAGGGGCACTACGAGAGGGCTTGAATTTCAAGTTTAGGGATATAGTAAGGGCTATACTAGTTTTTCCTACCATAAAAGTGTTAGGGGCCTGACAACACTGAGATGGAGGATCCATAGACGACAGTAACTAACTCTGAATATAGGCTAGCTTTTTGGCTTGGCTACGAGTTGTTACCATATGCCAAGTATGGGATGAGGTATAAAATGTGGATGTATGTGTGTGAATGTGTGATGCAAGAACAAAGCAAACAACATACAAAGAAAACAAACAAACAAGTTTACTCCTAAGTTTTCGCAAAGTTTGATTTTTGAAAAGTTTTTTATTTTTTTTTGAAATTTTTTTGGTAAAAAAAATATGATGTGCAAATGTTTAACACTAAAAATGTATCTACAGACTTCACCTAGATGCTCTCACACACTAACCCAATGATGAAGTTCGAGTTGTGAAACCCACCAGGACTTGGTGATGAAACCCAAATCCGATAAGGGAGCCTAGGTTCTATCGACCCTCACCCAGCTCATGATGGGTAATGATACACCCTTTGATGAGGAATGGGTGCTATTTTTCATGGCTACAATGGTTCTTGGATTGGCCTTTGCCAAATAATGGGGTAATTTTTGGGGGTTGGTGGTGAAGTCCAACCTTGTCCAACGTTCACATGCTAGTGTGTGAAGTCTTCATTTATTATTATGTAATGCAATTTAACATTCAATTCTATTTATTTCCTAAATGTAGAAAGAAGAAAACATACAATAGTAAACATAAATATATTAGGGGTCGAACAACTAATTCCAAGCAAGATTTTTAGATTTTCTAAAATACAAATCCAACTATCGGTGGGTGGTTAGGTCTAGTCAACCGTGAATTTGTATTTAACCAACCGTGCATGCATGTTTGGGAATACCCAATCGTAGAACCATGATTCTAATTGTATACCAAAAAAACAAGGTAGAGCAGACTTGAAACCCTAAATATGCCTGGACTATTCCTAATAAGGCTATGCAAATGCTCTGCTAACTAACATAAAATGTAAATTTCTTTATTTTTTTTAACTTTAGATATGCCTAGCCTATGACCTAGATGCAAAAAATGGTAAACAGGAATAGAGACTCCTATTTAACCTAATGAAATTCTAAAACAACATAAAATAAATGAGGGTTTTAGATGTATGCACCTGTTATCCTTTTGTTACTCCTTACAATATGTTCAATCTTTGATCCGTGGTTTCACAATGCTCTAACCACCAATGTATGGTTTTGTAAAAGTCTAACCATTGGTGCATGGTTCTGATCTATAATCGCAAGCTCATGGTTGCTCAGGCATAGGACTGAATCAACATGTGTTCTAGATCCATCGATTTTTAATTTCCAATCTCTACGTGATCGAACTCCAGAAACTTATAATCATAAAAAATATAGATTAGTAATAAATTTCAACAAGGCAATGACAAATAGAACCCTTGGGGGGTTCCACAATGATCACCATTTATGTAGCAAAAAGAACTAAACACAAAAATGTACAAAAAACAAAAAAGAGAAGATTGTAAAAATTATTTATTTTTATTAATACAGGGAAGCCTAAATCTCTTGATTTTACAATGCTTTTTGATTGCCCCAATGTTTTGGGGGGAAATATTACAATGATTCCTCTCTTCTGAATATACCGATTTAAGAATGGAGGGGTGGTCTTCCAACTCTTTAGCAAACTCTGTGTTCTTCATTCCTCCACTATAGCTTCAAGGGTGAGTGGGTTTTTAGTATCCAACAATGGGACCACTCCAAATTCAATAGCTCTCAAAGTACCTGTATCTTGCACACATGAAAAAGCAAATACAGGTTTAGTAGCACCTATATACAAGATTGAAAACAATGCAATAAATCCTTGAACTAATGTTGCAGAGAACACAGAAAATGAAACTAGATGCCTTGCTAGAAATCAACTTACTAATGATGCCTATTGTGCTTTTCTGATTTTAAGCAATCGTGGATGTGCGGTTGGGGCTAGTCAACCATGAATAGGCGATTTGAAAATCATGGGAGGGTGGTTGCGATTGTGTAACCATAGACGGGTGGTTTAGGCTGAATGGTAGAATGCTCCAAAAGATGACTTCAAGGCTCTAGATCTCTTATTTCCTTAAGATATGTGTGAACTCCTAATGTGATTTCGGTATCTTGATGGTGTATGTTCTTATCCTCCTTTGGTATATGGGGTGAAGGTGCCTTTATATGCCCCTTAGCATCATTTTGAAACACCATAATATCTTATGATATTTCTATTGAGTCTAGGATATATGTATTTCCATGGATTGATCCCGTTGCTTTTATTTCACCTTGATTCATGATGAGACACGTATTGATACCATCCATATATCCAAAATTGATTATATAGTTGTCTTCTACTAACTTGCTTACTAAAATGATATTGAATGTTAATACAAGAACATACAATACTTTTTGTAGTAGAAGGTTTGGAAATGATTTGCTTTGTGTTACACATCCATATCTATGTATAGGATAAGTTTATCTATATGCAATTCTCAGTATGTAACCTTTAGCAACTTTAAGATAGTCAAACCATTGTATATTTCTTATCATATGATGACTGGATCCTGAGTCAATGTACCATATGTTTTCATTTTTTATAAATTGGTTTTTGTTAGAGCAAGTTTTGCATTCATTATGTGACAAGTAAATTATTAATTTCCAACCTTTTAAATGCTTTGATAAACCCCTTTTAATATCCCTTTAGGATTTAATTTTAGTGTATCTAATTTCCAATAACCTAGTTTGGTGTTGTAACCCTTATAACTCCCAAATTTGGAAAATTAGAACACATTAATATTTGCAAACATTAAGTGGATTAATTCCAAGTAGTATCCCTTATTTCTCCTAGGTTGTGTTTTGCACATATTAGACTACTTAGATATTTAATTTACCTAGGTTTTGATTTCAATTAAATATTGATTTTATTTAATACTTCAACCTTAGAATATAACCTTATAACTCCCTTTTTAATGAAAGCAAATTAGATGGGGGAAATTTTACCTTAATAAATTTTGGCACCTTTATGAAATCAGATGCATATGATAGTATTTTGTCCTTCTCGGGTGTTATCTTCAATGTGCTCCTTGGATTCAACACTCTCCTTTAATGCTTCCCTTGACCTTGTTTTATCGAGAGTACTTCCCTTTGTTGCTTTCGAATACTCCTAAACTGCTCTCAAATTATTGTGTTCTCCCTGGTCCAAGGTATCTTTAATAGGCAGTTAGTCGAGTGACAAGTGACACAACTATTTTTTTAAATGCTCCAAGAATGCTATAGATGTTTGGTGGAGACAACAATTCTTGTTTAAAATTATCCCAACTAACTCCCTGTAAAATTTTGCGTCAATCGGAGCTACGGTTGAGAATTTATGGCCCCGACAAGATGCACTAAAATTTAGGGAAAAATATAAGATTTCCCATATTTTGTTGGGTGCTCCTGCATCACTTATGGGCACCTTTGGCGTGGTTTTGGGTTGACCAAAGGGTTCATGGACACCTTTGGGGCATTTTTGAGTGACCAAGCGATTGCGTGAATCCTTGGAGCTTTTGGAGCGAGTGACAAAATGCATAGATTTTTATCTTTTGTTTATGATTTTTCTGATTTTTTTTGTTACACTAAGCATAAATGAACACACACATACACAAATGGTGATTATATCTTTTAAATATTAATGGTGTGTCCTAGACTGGTTTTAGTGCATTTTTATGAAATAAACACTAATTGAGATGCATTCAAAATCAAACATGCTTAAGTCCTAAAATGTAGAATGCATGAAGTGAAAGAGACGAATGGAACGGAGATACAAGAAAATGGAGAAATCACAACACTTTTATTTAACTCTCTTGATCTCGGTTACAAAGATGCCTCCTCCCTTTTCAGGGGCTAGGAGCATTAAATGAATTTGGTTACAATCAAGACTTAATGTTCCTCCTTTCACGTGCCCACATTTGAAATGGGTGGGCCCAAACATTGTCGTCGCTGGTGTTGATGAGTCCTTAACCTTTTGTTGCTCCTCCTGCGATCAAAGAAACAACAAAGATGTTAGTAGAACCTACTACAAATAAGAAATGTTTGTTCTCTAATATTAATGAAAGATGTATGTAAAATATTAGCCAAATCGATAGACAAAATGACTCTAAATGACCTGTAAATTTGACAGAGACCAGAAAACATTACCAGAGGGCCACTGCCATCAAAACTGTCGACCAATTCGCATTCGACTGCAATTCATCTCTGGCCAGGATGAATTCTACTGTAATTCATCCTCGGGTAGGACGAATCCTACTGTAATTCGTCCTTGGGTAGGATTAATTAGACTATGATAAAATGTTGAAGTGATGCAATCCAAATGTCATGCCACGGGACCTCCAAAATACCTGCAAACATAGGGGTTAGCTAATTGGAGGCATTTTGGGACGACCCAGATGGTCGAATTCTCCCAATTTGACCTCCATCAGCTAGAATTTGACGTTGTTACCTACAAGTTAGTGAAGCCCACAAAAATTGACAAAACATGATAATCTTTGATAAACGTCTTTTGAAATCGAGATTGTAAAACTATCTGAACAACATAACATGGAATAGAATATAAACAAGTGATAACAGAATAGATTAAAATGAAACTTAAAAGAAAAGTGTGGGGTGCCCAAGTGGGCCGCCCACCGTTGGAACTTGATTTTGGCACCAATCCACTTGGGATGGGCCCAAAATCTCTTAGGATGGGGTTGTCGGCAAATTGGTGGATTAAAGTGGTCAAATGTCGGGTTTTTGGGTCCGAATTCACACTTCCAATAGCCACCCAATAACCTCTCTTGCGAAAGATATTAAGGATGTGGAAAATGTAAATCAAAAGGGTAAAGGCATGGTATCAAATTGGCAGCACTTCATTGCTTGAAAATGCCTCCTACCTTTCTTCTTTTGGGTGGGAAAAGTCCACCATTTTATAGACCTAGGGGGTCTCTTTGGAGAGGCATGCATAAGCGCCATGTGATGGTCATAGGTGCCATGTGGCGGTCATGTCTTCTCATGAGAGAGGAAAGTCCTCCATGACTTGGGATTTCATGACTGCCCTTGTGACAGTCCCCTAATGGCCCATCTGCCCACCTGCACATGCGTGCAAGGCAGGAGTCATCAATTGACTGTCTTTGGCTGCCACTTGGTGCCATTCCTCTTTTTGCCCGTTAAACTTGGACTTCGTCCTGACCAAAGATGAATTAAGAATTCGTCCCTAGGTGAGACGAATCCCAGTTTTAATTCATCCTTGGGTGAGATGAATACTGAGCAAAGTGCCTGAATGTGCCAAATTGCCTTTTGACCTTACAAAATTGCTATAAAAATGGTTAGTACCACTGTTTGACCTCTGAGGGCTGCCCTGGGGGCTGTGTGTGTGTCATAGCGATCAGTGTTTGCAGTCACATAATCGGATTGGTGTTGTTTTGGTGTCTACAATAGGCCAACCCAGGTTCTATTCCCCTTGTCTCCATCTTGTAGATATATGGTATAATTAGGAATGTCCGATGTGCTGGTAGAGTCCGACAAGGCTCCATTCCTCATATGCCCAACCTGTTGAAAGTGGCACCTTGAAAGGGGTGTTTTCCACTATAAATTAGGATTTTTAACCCAGGTGTTGTAGGTGAGTTGGAGAGGAGAGGGCAATCCTCCAAGGGAGGTCCGAGGTTCAAATCTCCACCCTACCAAAAAGTTGAATTGGGTATCCAAAATCCAATTGATAATGTTGGTGCGAGTAGGGTCGGGTGTGACTCCCGAGTTACTTTGACAGTGTCGAACCCCTTGTTCGTGGTGTCTCAGACCAAGGCGACCCCGCAAGGGATTTTTTGCTTAAAAAAAAAAAAGTTGCATTGACCTGATATTTTGAGCTATAAGTGGGCTCTGTATAGTTTGATGATGTAGAGCCACAACATGGTTGTCCCATGTACTCTTCATGAGAAGTAGGAGGATGAATTAGATCCTCTTCCTCATCTATGAGAAATAATGCATATTCGGGGTCAGATATAAGCTTTGTATATTCATATTGCACAAAATGCTCCCTATGAGGATTAGGGGCGTGACTTGTTCAACCATATGGGGTGGTTTGCTCACCCAAGCTAGGCCATGGCGTATATTCATGATCACTTTATGATTGATGTATAGAGAAATTTGGGATGTGAACCTATGGGATTGACCTACTAGTCTCCTCAGTGGATAGATTGTTCCTTATATAGAATTCTATCAAGGTGTTCCAATCAAGAAGGTTTCCTGGAGGACCTATGTGTGCTTCCTTAATAGAAATATCTTGAAGGTTTGACCCCCTATGGATGGTATTAATGATATGATAAGACCTGGGATGCCATTCAGGTATGGCCATGTCCTCTAGACTGATTTGAGTTTGTTCGGTGGTTATGGAACCTGATTCCCTCTCTAGATTGGAGGTCTTGCTCACCATGGGAGGTCCCCCGACCATTTAGAAAAAATATTTGGCTTTCAAAAAAAAGTTAAAAGTATTATTTATCAAAACAATCAGTGCAAAAAAATGATCACAATGAGCTATAACTAAAAAAATATGATTTTCGGTTCAAAAGTTTGTATTTTTGAAATAACTGGCCAATCAGGGCTCTCATGGGGAAATGCCCACTTTTAGGATTTTTTGGGAAATTTTGAACCATGAAGAGTTAAGACCCAAAATTTCTGTGAGAGGTGCACAAGGGTATAACTAAGACAAAAAAACTAATTTGGTAATTTTGGGAGTTGTCTAGACCATTTTAGTGTAATTTTTCCTTATTTTTGGCTTCAAAAATAGAGTAATCATAAAACCAAAATAATTTTTTCGTTATAAATCCGATTTGCATGATTCTTGATCCATTGGATGCAGAATAAAAAAGTATATTTTTACTTTAAAAAAAGGCTCGCATCTAGTCCCACCATGATCACCTTCTATAACCACAAAAAGGCTCGCACCTAGTCTAACTATTGCAATTGACGAAAGATACACAAATACGCATGCATAAATTGACAACAAGAAATAGAATGGATACAAGGAATCCTTTATTGATTTCAATGGAGTCAAATTATAGATTCATCCCTCTTAAGGATACACATTTGATACATCAATTACAATAGTGTTTAATCCCTCTCAAGGTTAGATGTGATCAAAATGCCTTTCAAGATGATAGGAACTGCTCCAAGGTGTCGATGACCTTCTTCTCCATGATTAGAGGCATTTTATGCCTTGCATGTCAAAACCCTATTAGTCCTACGTGCAATAAACAACAAGAAAGATTAAAATCAAAGGATGCCTCTCTTGATGAGGCTTTTTGATAAATCATATAAAACTATCAATCCATGCAAGAAATGAGGAAATTGTAATAAAGCATGTAAAGAAGCATGAAATCTAGCAATTAGGAAACCTAATTAACCATTAGAAAACTTGAATTGCATAAAATAACAAGACTATGCTAAATTGACAAATGCAAGGAAATGGAAGCAAATCTATCTCTAAATCCTAGAATTAATTGGTCAAATGTGTGCTAAAATGTTAATCTATGCTAGATTAAGCTACTTGCATAACTGGAAATGGAAATATACTACTAAAATGGAGGAAAGAGAGCATCAAACCCTAGCCGCAGGTGCTGGCACTGTTAGCCATGGTCGAAAGTCGTGACTAAGGTGAAAGTGTCCTTTCTCTTGAAACCAGGGCTAGAAACTCTCAAATCCTCAAAGGAATTGATGATCAAGGGTCGCCTTAGTGTTCTAAAATAGATTAGTGATTGAATTCACTAAAATTTGCAATGGAAGTGTGTCAATTATCAAGCTTTCTCCTCAAGCTCTTGAGATATCCATTGATGCATGCACAATTTTCATTGGTCAATTCAAAAGCACTTCGTTACTCCTCAAGGGGATATGAAATTACTCTCCAATCCAACAGGGCTCCACTATGATGCAATTGAACAATTCTTTAGATGGTTGCTCTCTAAAATTGAGGTCTTAAGTAGACTCCCAAAATATTTTCTCTAGCTTCATGGAGAAGCCAATAACAAGATTTTGCAATTGGGCAAAAGATTCTGGATTCTTCCAAGCCTAAATCACTTTAAAAACCATTGCAAATGGCTGTTGCAACTGATTTTACTTGGATTTGGTCACCCGAGTTTGTTACAGGGCTAGCCATGGGTCTTAAATGTGGCTAGAATGCTAGCCATAGGTGATACAAGTAGCTAAGAATCCTATCCATGGGTGACACAAGTGGCTAAGGCTAGATAGGCCAAAATTCCCAAATTGAGTGGTTAGAACCACTACTTTTGCCTTGGAGCTATCCAACATCATTCATATGGTCTGTTAGCATATCCCATATGAGTAGTCGCCTCAACATGACATGTTTTAGCTGTTTATAGTGACAATCAGAGTTCCATTTATCTTGTAAATAATTCATCCTTCCATTCTAGGACTAAACATAAACAAATAAACTATCATTTCATATGCTCAGTGTTGGAAGATGAATAATTAGAACTAGATAAGATACACATTAGCCAGAATCCTGTAGACATGTTCACAAAGGTAGTAACTAGGGAGAAAATGAGTTCTTGCTTAGTTTCAGTTGGTCTTCAAACATGACAGTAAAAGGTGAGAAATTTTCTATGTCCAAAGTTGAAGCATAGTCCAGCAGGTGCAGTAGCGGTGGAGTGACTATGATCAGTCTCCAAGTGGGAGATTGTTGGTTGTAGAGCCTGATTCTAATTTTGAGGCCCTATTTTAGTTGCATTTGGACCCACTCTATGAAAGGATATGGGTGTTATTAATTATGTCAAATTACATGTCAATCCGAGTTTTTTGCGAATTACTATTTTCGAAAAAATTTTGACGAAATATTATTTTTCGAAAATAGTAATTACTAAAACCAAAAATTTTGTGATGAAAAATAATTTGCCAAAAATAGTAATTACTAAAAACGGAATTTTTTTGATGAAAAATAATTTTTTGAAAATAGTAAATACTAAAATTGGCAAATTTTTATAGAAAAAATAATTTACCGAAAATAATAAATTTTTATTTTATTTTTGGGTCTTAATGATTTGTTCTATAATTGTAACCCTTGTTTTATAATAGGATGTTATACGACATTGGAGATTTGAGAAGGAAGAGAGACTGTAATTGTGAGATCAAAGAGGAAGTATAGTGGATTTGTTGTAGGTTGTATCCCTTTGAGATTTGCTAGATGGAATAATAAATCCTAGTTATTTTCTCCGTGGACGTAGCCCATATTGGGTGAACCACATAAATATGTGTCTTAAGTATTGCTTTATTCTTTTGTGTTTTATTTCTGCATTTATTTATTACCCGTGTTTTATTATTTAATCCTAATAGTAGGGGGATGCAACACCCAATATGGATTTTGAGTGAAGAAGGTGTTTTGATGAGATGTTGATGGTTGATTCTGATCTATCCTCTATGACTTCTGTTGTGGGTTGGGATTAATGTTTCGATTAGCATTATCCATGATTAATTGTTATAACTACAAGAATTCTTGCTGTATGGAAAGCATAGATGAATATGGTATGGCCATGTATGTGGTAGATATTTGGGCCAATTACATGGTAACCGTGTTAGTGGATGTAGGTGGAGGGTATATGGAAAAAGGTATTACCATTGAATGGGTGATGTTATAATACATGGTACCTATGGATGTAGTGGATGGGATGGATGTAGGGACATGCAAAGTAGCATTAACATACACTTCGTAGAGGGGGTTAGTGTAGGTGATGTTTTGATATGGAAAAAGGGTTGCTAGTTAGATAATGATGGTTTATTTTGAGCTAGGGTGATAGTAGTTGGTTCAATGAGTGGATTCATGAAGATTCGGTTGGAATGCTATAGTTATGATAAGATTGTTTCCTACGATGATGGAGGAAATGTGCGAGGTGGAATGGTAAGCGATGGCAATGATGGAAATACCATACTAGCTACATTTAGGTATAGCCTAATGGTGTCCATGTGCACATATGTGACACGACCATTGGTTGGCATAGGTGGCTCACTCCTAGGAGTCTCAAGGATGGCAGCATGGGTAGAACTTTCCATAATATCTATTTTTGAGATAGGGGCACTACGAGAGGGCTTGAATTTCAGGTTTAGGGATATAGTAAGGGCTATACTAGTTTTTCCTACCATAAAAGTGTTAGGGGCCTAACAAGACTGAGATGGAGGATCCATAGATGACTGTAACTAACTCAGAATATAGGCTATCTTTTTGGCTTGGCTACGAGTTGTTACCATATGCCAAGTATGGGATGAGGTATAAAATGTGGATGTATGTGTGTGAATGTGTGATGGAAGAACAAAGCAAACAACATACAAAGAAAACAAACAAACAAGTTTACTCCTAAGTTTTCGCAAAGTTTGATTTTTGAAAAGTTTTTTATTTTTTTTTGAAAATTTTTTGGTAAAAAAAAATGATGTGCAAATGTTTAACCCTAAAAATGTATCTACAGACATCAGCTAGATGCTCTCACACACTAACCTGATGATGAAGTTTGAGTTGTGAAACCCACCAGGACTTGGTGATGAAACCCAAATCCGATAAGGGAGCCTAGGTTCTATCGACCCTCACCCAGCTCATGATGGGTAATGATACACCCTTTGATGAAGAATGAGTGCTATTTTCCATGGCTACAATGGTTCTTGGATTGGCCTTGACCAAATAATGGGGTAATTTTTGGGGGTTGGTGGTGAAGTCCAACCTTGTCCAACGTTCACATGCTAGTGTGTGAAGTCTTCATTTATTATTATGTAATGCAATTTAACATGCAATTCTATTTATTTCCTAAATGTAGAAAGAAGAAAACATACAATAGTAAACATAAATAGATTAGGGGTCGAACAACTAATTCCAAGCAATATTTTTAGATTTTCTAAAATACAAATCCAACTATCGGTGGGTGGTTAGGTCTAGTAAACCATGAATTTGTATTTAACCAACCGTGCATGCATGTTTGGGAATTCCCAATCGCAGAACCACGATTCTAATTTTATACCAAAAAAACAAGGTATAGCAGACTTGAAACCCTAAATATGCCTGGACTATTCCTAATAAGGCTAAACAAATGCTCTGCTAACTAACATAAAATGTAAATTTCTTTATTTTTTTAACTTTAGATATGCCTAGCCTATGACATAGATGCAAAAAATGGTAAATAGGAATAGAGACTCCTATTTAACCTAATGAAATTCTAAAACAACATAAAATAAATGAGGGTTTTAGATGTATGCACCTGTTATCCTTCCGTTACTCCTTACAATATGTTCAATCGTCGATCCATGGTTTCACAATGCTCTAACCACTAGTGTATGGTTTTGTAAAAGTCTAACCATTGGTGCACGATTCTGATCTATAATCACAAGCTCATGGTTGCTCAGGCATAGGACTAAATCAACATGTGTTCTAGATCCATCGATTTTTAATTTTCAATCTCTACGTGATCGAGCTCTAGAAACTTATAATCATAAAAAATATAGATTAGTAATAAATTTCAACAAGGCAATGAAAAATAGAACCCTTAAGGGGTTCCACAATGATCATCATTTCTGTAGCCAAAAGAACTAAACACAAAAATGTACAAAAAACGAAAAAGAGAAGATTGTAAAAATTATTTATTTTTATTAATACAAGGAAGCCTAAATCTCTTGATTTTACAATGCTTTTTTACTGCCCCAATGTGTTGGGGGGAAATATTACAATGATTCCTCTCTTCTGAATATAATGATTTAAGAATGGAGGGGGGGTCTTCCAACTCTTTAGCAAACTCTGTGTTCTTCATTCCTCCACTATAGCTTCAAGGGTGAGTGGGCTTTTAGTATCCAACAATGGGACCACTCCAAATTCAATATCTCTCCAAGTACCTATCTCTTGCACACATGAAAAAGCAAATAAAGGTTTAGTAGCACCTGTATACAAGATTGAAACAATGCAATAAATCCTTGAACTAATGTTGCAGAGAACACAGAAAATGAAACTAGATGCCTTGCTAGAAATCAACTTACTAATGATGCCTATTGTGCTTTTTTGATTTTGAGCAATCGGTTGGGGCTAGTCAACCATGAATAGGCGATTTGAAAATCATGGGAGGGTGGTTGCGATTGTGTAACCATAGATGGATGGTTTAGGCTGAATGGTAGAATGCTCCAAAAGATGACTTCAAGGCTCTAGATCTCTGATTTCCTTAAGATATGTGTGAAATCCTAATGTGATTTCGGTATCTTGATGGTGTATGTTCTTAACATCCTTTGGTAGATGGGGTGAAGGTGCCTTTATATGCCCCTTAGGTTTTTGGAGGGAAAAGGAATGTGGTAAGAGAGGATTATCAAGTGGCAATCTAGGGCTTCCAGATGGAAGGTGCAGTTAGAGTGAGTCACCCAGGGTGTCTCACTTAACTGGGGTGATGTGGTTGCAAGTGGAGTGAGCTGTAAGGGATGTACCATGTGAAGGGACAAGGGGGACATGAGTGTGTGATATGTGGTAAGGTGAGGGGAAGTGGTGGCTAGGACATGTGTCTAGTGAATAAGCAGGGTATCCTAGGGGGATTTTCTCGATTTATTGAAATCTGGAAAATGGGATAATGTGCAGGATTTATACACCTAGGTTTATTTTTAGGTATATAGCTTTATAATGTCTATTTGTATGGTGGGATGCAAGATGTGATTTTGTGAATACATAATTTTTGGTGTCTATAGCTATGAATGCGCTCTAATCTTCTCTATATGACTCTATATTTCTATCACAATAAGGCCCTTCTTATATATGAAGATGGGTTCCTTGGCCAACACTCTATCTAGCTGTGCAAGGGACAACTTGCACATATACATATTGCATATTGACACTTGTGCATTTATTACATTGCATGAAGTAACTAGATAACTTCCCCCTAAAGTAATCAAATGTTCGAAGTATGTACCTTGGAAGGTATATTTACATAACCCAAATGATGTTATATAATATATTTCTAACACCCCTGTATTACATTATTTGGATATTGAAGACTTTAGTCTTCAATATGGATCTTCTTCTTGAGTATGGTCTTCAACTTGATGTTCTTTGGCTTGATCATGTTTATCATCCTTGTCTTCTATCCAACCACCTTTATTTTTCTCTTTGCGAGTATCTTCATTTGGTTTTGATAGTTTATGACTGAGTAGAGAATGATGTAATTGTCCACTCAGCTTCTTGATTTTGATTCTTCTATGGTTTTCCTTGTGATGTATTGGTTCTTCATTTTCTCCAACCTGTTCCTCTGAAAATATGTTAGCATCGTTTTGAAACACCATAATATCTTGTGATATTTCTATTGAGTCTAGGATATATGTATTTCCATGGATTGATCCTATTGCTTTTATTTCACCTTGATTCATGATGAGACATGTATTGATCCCATCCATATATCCAAAATTGATCATATAGTTGTATTCTACTAACTTGCTTACTAAAATGATATTGAATGTTAATACAAGAACATACAATACTTTTTGTAGTAGAAGGTTTGGAAATGATTTGCTAGGTGTTACACATCCATATCCATGCATAGGATAAGTTTATCTATATGCAATTCTCAGTATGTAACCTTTAGCAACTTTAAGATAGTCAAACCATTGTATATTTCTTGTCATATGATGACTGGATCCTGAGTCAATGTACCATATGTTTTCATTTTTTATAAATTGGTTTTTGTTAGAGCAAATTTTGCATTCATTATGTGACATTCCTTTTCCCATTTGAAGAAGTAGAATTGAAGAAGTAAGATAGAATTTTATTTGTAGTCTACCTTATGACTCCCTATATTAGGATATATGATCCTTAATATATAAGCTTGATTTGATAAAACCTTTATTAATCCTTAGGTTTTTGTAGGCTTCCTTATGTCTCCCTAGTAATGAGAGTATATAAATCTAATGAAATTTTATGTTTTGCAGAAATCTTATATCTTCCAAATGGATTTATAACTTGATAATATTTGATAAATGTTGATATTGCCAAGTTTTGTAGAATACCTTATGATTCCCTAGTATGTTTTGGATAATATATAATATGAATATAGTTCTTTTGTAAATTGTAGTTCAATTTTTGGCTAATTTTGTAAAGTTTTTGTAAATATAAAAAATCAACTTTTCTAGCACCTTATTACTCCTATTGAGCTAATCACTTTTTCCAATTTTGAAGAGATTTTAATGTTGGATTTATTTTATCCCTTTTTGAGACATTTTGAGACAAGTAAATTATTAATTTCCAACCTTTTAAATGCTTTGATAAACCTCTTTTAATATCCCTTTAGGATTTAATTTTAGTGTATCTAATTTCCAATAACCTAGTTTGGTGTTGTAACCCTTATAACTCCCAAATTTGGAAAATTAGAACACATTAATATTTGCAAACATTAATTGGATTAATTCCAAGTAGTATCCCTTATTTCTCCTAGGTTGTGTTTTGCACATATTAGACTACTTAGATATTTAATTTACCTAGGTTTTTATTTCAATTAAAGATTGATTTTATTTAATACTTCAACCTTAGAATATAACCTTATAACTCCCTTTTTAATGAAAGCAAATTAGATGGGGGAAATTTTACCTTAATAAATTTTGGCACCTTTATGAAATCAGATGCATATGGTAGTATTTTGTCCTTCTTGGGTGTTATCTTCAACATGCTCCTTGGATTCAACACTCTCCTTTAATGCTTCCCTTGACCTTGTTTTATCGAGAGTACTTCCCTTTGTTGCTTTTGAATACTCCTAAACTGCTCTCAAATTATTGTGTTCTCCCTGGTCCAAGGTATCTTTAATAGGAAGTTAGTCGAGTGACAAGTGACACAACTATTTTTTTAAATGCTCCAAGAATGCTATAGATGTTTGGTGGAGACAACAATTCTTGTTCTAACTCTTGTAACAAGTGTCACCTTCTCTTGAGATATTTTTTAATCCCTCTTCATGTACTTTACTTTAACACTTATGGATGTAAGTAACTCCTCTTCCACACGGATTATGGATGCCAAGACAATGTTGTAACATCTCCTTCATGGGTATTTTTTAGGGTTCTTTTGGAGAATGACAAATGGCACCTTCTTTTATTTGCATGCCCTTGTATTATCAATGCATTCTTGAAAGCCCTTAAACTTATACTTCCACCTTGTTCTTTGCCATACTTCACTGGTGTTGAGATGTTTCCAGCCAAGCAATGCTTATGGTAGATATTTGGTGGAGATATGGAGGAGCTTTGGTTGAGCTTCAGTGGATCTTGAATGGAGTTTGAATGGTAGCACTTTGGTGAAGACTTTGTGATGCTCCACTTATAGTATTGAATGCTCCTTGATTGGACGTATGGTTCTAATTTGATTGCATCTATTTAATTTGCTTATATGTTGCTTGATTTCTCCCTAGCTTTGTGCCTTATATTTTGCAGGTTCGACTGTCCAAGATACATAGAAGATGAGCCTACATGAGTGGATATTTTCTATGCTTGGGAGAATGCTGACATTCAACCACATTTGGCTGATTTACCCTGCTAGTATTATGCCTTTGAGGCACCTTCCAATATACATTTTTTTTTTATAGAATAAGTTAGATACGTGCAATACAATATAACAATATTTTTAAATAAGATGCATTTTGCACCCTTCCTTGCCTTCCATTTTTGCATGTCTGATATTCTGGTTTATATGGCAGAATTTTTGAATGCAATGTAAGGTTTTTGAGGTTGTCTCTTTTCTTAGACACCTTCCCATTTTTTCTTGGATATTTTTATGAAAAATCCAAGCTTAGATAGATGCAATTTTATGCACTTTTATCCTTGCAACTAACCTTGTAATGCTTTGGATTTGAGACTCACCAAGTCTCAATCTTTGAAGCTTCTATTTCTGATTTTGGTTAGTCGTCTTCTTCTCCAATTTTTGGAGGATTATAATCTATTTTTGTGGATTCACTTGGCCACTATGTGTTGCATATTTTTATGCACTAATAGTGTCTTTAGACACTTTGACAATTTTTGATTTTGTGACCTCAAGAACACAAAAAATAATCTAATTGAGAGCAATAGAATAGTGCAAATGAATCTAATATTATTTCTTTTAATGTACTAATAATTTCAATGCTTGTCCCTTTCTTGGTGCTTTTAGTGGCATAAAAGGTTTAAAATGATTATGGCATGGTGGTTATAGGGGCGGACTACACGAAGATCTGTGTGGCGGCTTCCAGGGTGGACATCATAGAATACTGTGGTGGCCATAAAAGCTAGACATCCTACCCAAATTCGTCGCAGCTACTGATTCCACCATGTTAAAAATAAATAAAAAAATGCATTAAAAATTTCATCATATCACTCCAATAAACTCTCAAATTAATACACTTAATCAATTTACTACAACTAATCAAGAATAATCTGAAATGAATCTTCAAGAGTTATTCTACAATTTCACTACAATTAATATTGTAGGACTTAGTCTTATTTCTCCTTTTCCAAAATAGATGATAGGTAGTTGATAGATGTAATTCTGAAATCTAATAAACTCCTAACTAATGTGTAAATGAACCTTAAAAGGAACTTTTATCCTTTTGCACTTCTAAATACTGTAATCCAATTTTCCTTCTTGCAACTTTAATCCAAATTAAGGTGCTTTAACAAATCCGATAAGTAATCCAATTAATAAATCTACTTGCACCAAAAGTTGCTTACCTTTTTGAAAGCTTTTGTAGCTCTTTTTCTACGTCTACAGAGGATGTAGATCTTGGTGTTTAAAATCACCAAGTTCCTACTTTGAAAAGGATCTTGCAACTCTTTGTAGACTATTCTGAATAGCTCCTTCTTCACCAAAAGATGGTATCAAACTGTATTTCATGAGCCTAGGATTTGGTGACTTGTTCTCCTCCTATAGTCTCCATATTCTACTATAGATTTGGAGAAGTCTCAAACTTTATTTCACTATCAAAGGCTTCTCTTTGTTAGTGGATTTATCCAATGAGTTCTCCTTTGATGATTTCTTCAGTAAGGATATCAAAGCCTTTTAATGGATGCTTGTTGAGACCTTTCTTCAACCTTCTGCTCTTGGAAGTTTTGGTGGATCTTCTTCTGGATCTCTGATTTTACTACTTCTAGATTTGAGCAGGACTCTCCTAGTCCTTCTTCTTATTCTAAGACTATAAGTTCTTCAATGAGATCTTCTCCCGATCTCTTCAATTTTGCTTCAGGTGCTAAATTAATTCTAAATAAGATACTCTTCCTAAATTTCTTGTAGGAAGTTTCCCAACTCACTAAATTTTCTCTCTGCAACAAAGTATTAGTACTGAAATCTTAATCTTCTTCTAAATCAGATACTCTCTTTTTAAGTCTTCTTCAGGATCAAGGCTTTTGTGGCCTTTTTTTTAATATCTAGGATTTTATAGCCTTTTTAGTATCAAGGCTTCTGTGGCCTTTTCAATATCAAGTCTTTTGTGGCATTTTCAGTATCAAGGCTTCTATGGCCTTTTGGGTATCAAGGTTTCTGTGGCCTTTTCAATATCAAGGCTTCTATGGTATTTTTAGTATCAAGGCTTCAATTGCCTTTTCAATATCAAGGCTTCTATGGCCTTTTCAGTATTGAAGTTCTTCAATCTAGCAATGGAGATATTCAATCTCCTAATTTCACCATAACTCTTCTCCATAAGTCTTCTTCCACAATATTCTTCTCTTGCATAAAGAAATAATCTTTGCACTATGAAGGTACACCGACCTTCAAGCAACGAAGTTGGAGTCTCCTAGCTTTCTATTGTAGGAGGTTTTCCAATCATATAAGAATTAATTTTCTACAACAAAAGAAACTTTGGGCAATAGTTAACAAATTCTAGATATCCTAAATGATCTTCACTAGATGATATGTCAATCTAGTGGATTGAATGATGAGTCCTAGTGTTCATGAGTTTTTCTTGCAACTCTGTGGAAAGACTCTAGTCAAATGTAATCTCAATATTTTTTAAACTAATATTTATTTTAGTCCTCACTTGTGGTTATCCCTAATTCTACCACCTAGACTCTTCTAAGAGTTATTTACAATAGTTGATCCAACAATTCATCAAGTTGATAGAAAAATTAGGCTAAATTATAATGGTGGTTTTTCTATTGATCTACTAAGGCTAGATCTACCACGACTCTATCTACCATGGCTTGATCTACCATGGCTATAATACCACTGTTAGATTTTGATATAGTGTGCAATGGGAGATAGCAATCACAAGATGCAAAATAATATGAAAGAAAGTAAATATGTGAGATGACTAAAATATGCTATAAATAGAAATGATAGAAATGAATACAATGTAGCTATGGAGGAAATAAATACTCCATTAATAAAGCTACTGGACTACATTGCACCCATCATCAATATATGGTGATCTACACAACACTATGCTAATAGCTATGAATGTGCTCTAATCTTCTCTATCTGAATCTATATTTCTATCACAACGAGGCCCTTCTTATATAGGAAGATATGTTCCTTGGCCAAAACTCTACCTAGTTATGCAAGGGACAACTTGTACATATACAACTTGCACATTGACACTTATGCATTTATTACATTGCATGAAGTAACTAGATAAATTCCCCCTAAATTAATCTAATGTCCTAAGTATGTACCTTGGAAGGTACATTTACATGACCCAAATGATGTAATATAATCCATTTCTAATACTCAAGCCCATAGGTTATCCTCTAAGTTCATCCTAGAACTTGCCACTAAATTCTACAAAATATTATTTAAGCATGAAAATAAATGATAGATCTAGATACAAAATCTAACAAAATATCTCATCAAACATGCAAAAGTTAACTAGAAACATAGGGCAATATTTAAAGGATAGACATGAACTAGAAAATATTTAGATACATTCATAGTGAATCAAATAGAATACAAAGGTGAATCTACCACATTAATCATTTATTACATAAGCATGTATGGTAAAACATCCATACCCTTAAATAATACATTACATAAATTTCATTAGGGAAATATCCCCATAAATCTAGTCTATTTGAGCATAGTAAACAAAATGTAAGTAGAGAGCAAACTAGTGCATTAGTCCATCTGTAACTTTGGTCCTCCCGCTCTTCCATAGATCATTTGAGGATATTAGGGGATCAGGGCACTCATAGTTTAGGATAGGTATACCTCTAAATGCATTTACTCATTTCATTGCCAAATTGCAACTATACAATCAAATCAAGTAATCTAACCATCTATTGTACGGTTGATATCATAGAAACTACTCTTTCTATTTCTCTTCTCATAATCCTATGAGAGTATTTCAACAATGTAACTAGATCATAGATTTTACTTTTAAGTACTTTCCTCAACCCTTATTCAACAATTAAAGTCCCATACCCTTAATTGTCAAACAATCTAGGTTCCATTAATCAAGAAATAACCATTTCTCTTTTGTTCTATAAATTAAGTCTCATGCCCTTAATTCACAAACAATCTAATCTCATATTTATTTATTGAATCAAAGACATCTACTTTTAATCCATAAATAACCCCTATTTTTTTTCTTCATTTCATAAATTAAAGACCCATACCCTTAATTTACAAAACAAACTAATTTCATATTTATTTATTAAATTAAAGTTAACTAATTCAATTCATAAATAAAACTTTTTTCTTTGTTTCATAAATTAAATATCCATACCCTTAATTTACAAAATAATACTCTCATTTATCTACTAAATTAAAGATTTACTACTTTAATTTAAAAGAGATAAACCTTTTTCCATTCATTTCATAAATCAAAGTCCCATACCTTAAATTTACAAAACAAACTACTCACATATTTAATGAATCAAAGTCACCTACCTTAATCCATAAATAAATCATTTCTTCCTTATTAACTAAAGCACACAACTCTAGTTAATAAGCTATTATAATATCTACCTTTCATTAATTTAAAGCACACAAATTTAATTAACAAAACTTTTAATAAAACATTAAAAACCATGAGTCTCTTAACTAAAGACAACTCTTTACCCTAAATTAAAAAGGGTTTCCCTATACAACCTATGCTCCTCCAACTAATAATAATTAACCAACTATTAATTATATGAGATGAAGACAGACGCACCTAGGTCAACCAGACCTCAAGAGGATGACGAAGGTGCAGGTTGAGGTCAATACAAGGATACATGAACAAAATCATAGTGAGGTTAGAGTAGATGCAGAGAAATTAGTTGGTATTGGGCTAGAACAACCCATCAACACAACAGACAAACAAGGCAGAGTAAGACCACCCGACATCGATGTAACCCAAAAATGATACATTGCCTAACCTTAATGATGGCAACTAATATGCACAACCACCAACCCACTATGTAGGAACCTTACACATGCTACAAACTACAAATAGCAAGGGTTTGACCCAGAAGGATCACTATGATGACCCACCACATAGATGCATCTAATATCATTCTTGTAGATAGGCCAAACCATAGAGCAACAAAGTCACTAGGGAAATGGTCACAACATTAATAGGTCTCCAAACCTAAGATGTCCCACAAGGCAGCAATGAACAATGACAAGGAAATCATCCCCAAAGTAACATGTTTACTTAGGTTACAAAAAGGACAATGTACGTTAAGCAAACAACCAACAAACTACTATGGAGAAAACCAATATAAATAGGAAAAAAACATGAAAATCTAGGAGGTGATGCCTAGAACCAACTTGGTTCTAATGTGTAGACTATTTTCTTCTATTGCACCAGAAAGCGTTAGTCTCACTCCTCACAACATCCATCTCTCCCTTCAAAGTTCTTGTCTCTCCTTCATAGCATTTGTCTCTCATAGTTTTTTTTCATCTTGCAGCACTTCTTCTCAAAATGCTTCCTCCTCTCACAGTGCTTCTTCTTGCAGTGCTTCTTCCACTCACAGTGCTTCTTCTTTATTTTTTCTCCATGTTTGCTTATTCCTTATGCCTTCCATTCCTTTGCACCAACCACATACTTGCCATTACTCTCCATCCACAATTATCATGTGGTAGGGGATATATTCCCTCTCAACCCATTTTTTACAAGACATTGCCATAAATGGAACCATCTCCTCACAATGATCGAAAGATTCATATGAAAATCCTATTGGACACTAAATTGCATCAAGTTTTCACTCAACATTGCGGTTGTCTATCTTCCTATTTTTTGTCCAGGCTTACACCTAATAGCTATAGCTCAACACTCAACATTGGATGGACCAAAATAGGGGTTTTCAATCCAACCTCCAGAGTAGGTTGGTTCCTTGTCAACTTATCAGATTTTTGATACAATTATGCTCACTTAGGGTTTGAGGTTCAGGGTAAGAGAATATTAGGTTTAGAGAAATGTGAATAATAGTGGATGGATAGGTTAATAGAATTGCACTACCATGAAAAGCTCCCAAAAACTATATCAAAGATATATACTCAGACCAACATTATCTCAAATCAGATTATCTCTTATCTATTAAAGCACAATAGAGAAATATTTTAGCAAGCAATTTCAATATCCAAGCAATGATAATCCAAATAACAGAATTCACCAATACCTAGATTTCATAAAAATGTACTCCCTAACAACATAGAACAAACTCAAAATCAGATTTCAATTACTGTAACAGCTAGTAATCCATTAATTAGGCACACACTAACCATTAAAGCATTTACAAAAATACAACTAAAGAATTTGAACCTCTAATATCAAGCACGAGAACATATATTTGGGGTTTAGATCAATGTAATACTCCTTCCATTAGCTTTTTAGGAATATTTACAATAGCATAGGAAAACACACTAGAGCTAACCCTTAAAAATGAGGGTTCGATCTCTACTTATAGTTTTGCAAAATTAAAATAATCAAGAAGCATTACAATGATATTTTTTTGACAACACAGTAGAAAGATCTAGTTGGCATTAGCTCACTGGTTCATCCTCTAGGAAATCCAGCAAAAGAAGGTCTATCATGGAAGCTCGAGGCCTTTGTAACTTGCTGGTCACTCAACAAAACTAGAGTTCCGACAATTGGAGATCATGCTTTTTCATTAATTCTTCTTGGGAGTGATCTACCATCATCGAACTGTAACCACCTCTAGTCCAATATTCTTGGAAACCTTCGATGCTTCATATTCCAACTGACCATTACAATCTTGGTGCAAAAATGTCCCTTAAACATCCAATATTCATTGATATAACCTCCATCATTGATTCTTCTCATCGTATGGTTCAGAACCAATCTGGCATAAGATTTATAAAAATGACGAGGAGAATCACGTGCCATCCTACTTTAAAATATTGATGACATCATATTTCTGCATCGAAAGCTACAAAATATCCAATCCAGATCCCTGATATTTGAATACATCATATTCCACATCATCTTCTTCAATATGCATTAGAATGTTGATGATGTCATCCTTTCCCTATTGCTTTTGCAAATTTTGTTTCATGTAGAACAAGTGCACAGGCATGTAATCGCCGATCTGGGCCCACCTTGGTGTGAGGTTACTCCTTTTCCATTTTGGATAAACTTCATGATAAAAAACCCTACCCTGTCACCATTTTGGGTTCGAAGTTAGTCATATTACCCTTTGTCATGAATCCACACTTTCATCATTCCATTGTCCCACCTTGTATTCATTCTAGAAAGGAAACACTTCATTCATCCTCTAAATTGCCAATCTACACTTTTTTGCCGCTGACATCATCCTTTCCTTGAAAATTTTATGGATTTGAGGGTAGCACTAATATGGAGTCGAGCAACAAAATAATTTCCTAGAATTGGGTATTTCCATACTTAGTCACTCGCAAATATGCCAATCCGTATTCTTTCATTACTGATGTCATCACTTCCTTGGAACTTTTGTGGATTTGAGACCCGCCACTATTTCAGAGTCAGAAAGAAATTACCCGGAATCACTTCAAGTATGATAAATTCACTAACTATTGGATGGGTTCATATATTCTATCCCAGATATTCTTCAAAGTGCACTGCAAGCTATGCAGAATGATGTCTCTATCACTTAGGAAAAATTCAACAAAATTTTACTAAGTATGTGGTCATTTTAGGCCTACATTTTGGTGCCTCCCAAGTGGATTTTCTTGCAAAGCCAATCAAACTCAGAGTATTATCCATTAGGCCTTAGGATTCAAATATACTTGTCAAATATATATATATATATATATATATATATATATATATATATATATATATTTTTTACAGAATGAATTCTATACAAACACTACTCTCTAAAAGTTTTATCAATTTGCTTATTGAGTAGAGATTCATATCGAAGTGATGCCAAAAATACTTAGCACTGATCAAAAAATATAGATTATTGCTATTGTCTTGAGAAATGTACACAAATCTAACCCATTTATAAAGCCTTATTGCACCAAGTATACCTTCATTTAAAAAATGCTGCTATGTGGGCTTCAGGCCTTTATTGCTTATTGTTGCGGGCCAAACAAGGTGAATGGTTTCCTATTTTTGTCACATGCCCGTGCATTTAATTATCAACCCAGGGAGCTTCGTAAACTTGCGAAGAGTCAAAATTAGGTTACTACAATACCATTGGAGGTGGGTCTGCTAATCCTACGTTTGGGGGTGTTCTTGAGATGGTTGTCAATCATTCCCGCACTCCTCAATAAATTACGTAAGAAGAACAAAATTTAAATCTACAAAAATAAATTATGTACATATTCTTGAAAATAAACCTACGGCAAACACTGGAACTAGTAAACCAATGAACATTCCTATGAAAGCAATAAACTAATTAAAATAAATGAATAGAAAAGGAAATGGGGAAGAAATACTGGCTTGGAGTGGGCCCAGGCTCCAGCAGCTTCTTCCCGATCGAACACGCGCTTTAGAACTTCTGTAACTGTAATATATTTATCAACGCATTACAATGTAACTCTAAAATGGATCTTTATTAATTCCCTCTATATATCCCTCTATATTTTCTATAGATCTCTTATATATATCCTCAGAACGATCTGCGTGTGTTTATATAACACACCCATAGAACTTCTGTTACAAAGTGGTTACAACAGTCGATTCTTCCCAGACTAAATTAGAATAGTCTGGCGAATGCAATCGACGTCTGGCATTCTGTTCTGAAGGCGGCGTGTTCATTTCGGTTCGTGCTTTGCCTGGCATCGGTAAGATATTTGGGTACGTTAGGCGCTATCTCCAATTTAGCTCTGCATGACACAGAGTTGGAACTACACCAGCCGCTGTCGTCCACGTCGTTCAACTCTGGTCAACGGGCAAAGAATCAGTGGCGCCTTTCGGTTGTAGGGAGGCGCCTGCCTTCTATTAGCGCCTTCCGGTTGTAGGGAGGCGCTTACCCTCTATTAGCGCCTTCCGGCTGTGGAGAGGCGCTTGCCTTTGGTTGGCGCCTTCCGGTTGTAGGGAGGCACTTGCATTCAGACGATGCCTTTCGACTGTAAGGAGGCGCCTATGTTCAATCGATGCCTTTCGACTGTAGGGAGGCGCTTGTATTCACTTGGCGCCTTTCGACTGTAGGGAGGCACTGGTATTCAGTTGGCGCCTTCCGACTGTAGGGAGGCACTGGTATTCAGTTGGTGCCTTTCGACTGTAGGGAGGCGCTGATATTCAGTTGGCGCCTTTCGACTGCAGGGAGGCGCTGGTATTCAGGTGGCGCCTTCCGACTGCAGGGAGGCGCTTGTTCCCTTGGCGCCTTCCGGTTGCAGGGAGGCGCCTATGTTTTCTACGTTGACCCTTAATGAAATAAAGTGCCAGGTCCATCAAAAGGACCTCGACTGTTCCAAATCTAACTAAATCAACTGCAATTCCACAAAACATACTAAAAGCACACAAATTAGATAACACGCATAATTATATCAAATATCTATATAATCATTTATAAAAGTACGCAATCCTTATTATACAACCGCATATTGATCCAAGAAATATGTACAAAATATGAGCATTTCTGGTGCTCATCATCCCCCCACGCCTAACATATGCCATGCCCTCGTGGCATCCAAACTGTAGGTAGCCCTCTGAATTTTCATCGTCGCCATCTCTTGGAGGATTCGGCTGCCCCTGCGGCCCGAGTCTGTCTTTTTGTGCCGGCATGTGAAGGTGTGGTTCGCCTGTGCCTATGGGAAACTGCGGCTGTCAATTGCCCCCTTCTTGTTCTGGCCACTACTGGTGGTGGTCGAGCCAGCGTTGTTCCTGCCGATTGAAATGCAGCTTCGACAGCTTGCCAGAGGTCGGCGTTCGGAGGTTTGACCACTGCCAGAGGGATATCCGAATTATCCTCTCTGGAAGGCACTACTTGGGCCTTGTATAATCCAGCCACTTCAGGGGTAAGCCCTGCATTTTCCTTTGCAATTGCAGTGGCCTCCAATTGTGGGCCATATACTCCCCACCATTCCAAATACCTCCTCATCATGGAAGGCCACCCTCGGGATGAACCATAGATGTCCCAAAACTGGCTGTCTTCTATCGGATTGATGCAGATGCCAGAATCTCCTTTTATCCTCGAGGATGCCTTCCTGGCCGCCTTGGCTGCTTTCATTTCGTTGCGCAGCCGCTCAAAATATTTTTGCCTTTCGACGAATGGCTGCATGTCCCATTCATCCTCCTCTGACTCGGCGAAGGTTACTTTCGCCTTCTGTCGAGCCGACCTGGGCCTCTTTGCCTTGGCCTCTGCAGGAAATGTGGTGGCTCGGACCGGGGTCTCTTCTTTCTCTGGGGGTGATCCTACATTCTCCTGTCCACCTGGTGTCGACTCCTCAGGCTCTTCTCCTTCTTCAGGCCTGGGGAGGTCTTCCTTATCCTCTGGTCTTTGCTGGAGACCTTCGTCCTGCTCTGTGTCACTCAAGACAATGACAGGGGGCATCGTAGGACTTCTTTCCTCTTCACCCCTAAAAATAGAGGAATCCTCCCCTGCCTTCGGGCTGCTCTGTCGGGCATCCGATCGAATCTCCCCTGAAGAGAATACTCGTTCGATGGATGTGGGAGAGTTCGTCGACACTTCTTCTGCCCAATCAGTCTGAGTGGCCGCCTCCTGTCTTGCTGTTCCTCTGTCCTGGAGTATTTGATTTTCCTCCTACAATTGCTGGACCAGCTGCTCGAGCTGAGCGATTCATCTATCCCTTTCCTCCAATTCCCTTTTATGCTGGTTCTAGCAATCTTCCAGAGTCTGTTGTGCCATCCAGCAATCGGTTTTCCATTCGAGCGCCTCCTCCAAGGCCGCATCGATCTGGTCGTTACCCTCAGAAGTCCCTTCATTTCATGGGCTCTGGTTCATTAATTCTTGGAGGGTTTGGGTGGCAACGTCTATCTCTGTGTCGCTCTGTTCTTCCTCTATCGAGAGGAATCACCGTAGATGTTTCCTCCTGGGAATTGGTTCGTCTTCACCACCAGCGGGTGGCGCTCCTTCCTCCTCATATTCGGGCACTGGGGAATGCCCTCTATCCTCTATGTCTACGGGCACCGGTGACTGCTCTGCTCCTCCTAGAAAATAGGGCAACGCCAATTGCCCGATGTTTACTATCTCCTCTATAGGGGATGCTTCGCCTTGCCCTAGTTCGGCAACCGCATTGTGTTGCTCTATTTGGTCACCTTCTCCCTCTGCATCGTGGTTCTGTCTCTGTGCTTCTGCATGGCGGACCAATGCCGATATCAGCCCATGGTGGGCTAAGGCGGATGGTGCCCCCTTCTGGTACCGAGCCGCTTCATCCTTCAGAGTAGTCACCAGGTAGAAGGGTATATTTATTTTCCTCCCATGCACTAGGTGATTGAGGAAGTGCACATGATTAATGTTCAGATGCGTATACTTCCCTATGCATGTGAAGAATCGAGCAATCTGCTCGAACATCTTTCGTATATCCATGGGGAGACTGCTTTTGAGTAACCCCTCCCTTTCTATCTGCACGTTTCCTCCTGGCAGTAGTATTTTGGTGTATAGCTTTAGCACTCCGCCCTTGTATGCACATTCCCCCGTGAGAGGCAATCCAGTCACCTGTGAGATGAACTCAGGGGTGACTGGAATTTCCACCCCTCGTACTTGGGCCGCATCGCCCCTCAAAGAGGTGGCAAATTCTCTAGCTACCTCCACATCCTAGCCCTGACTGACCAGGGTGCAGTATTCGAGCCACCCCTCGGCTTCGAATTGGGTCCTCACTGCCCCTCTGATTCCATCAGTATCACTGGGTTCGTTCTTCTTGATCGCATGGTTCTTGGACCTTCCTCCCATGGCGCCTTCCGGTGCTGTATATTTTTTTGTCCTTCCTTCTGCAGGAAGGCGCCTTCTTATAGAAAATATGCCTAACCCTAGCAGTTATGGAAGGCGCCCTATCATTGGCACGCGATTCCGACTATGGGGGGATACGATCTTTATGACAGCTATATTTTTTTGGTACTGCATATTTATAAATAATTATATAAAATATTTGATTTAGTATGCGCATACCTGATTCGACATTCCAGTTGTCATGGTAGCCGCTGATTGGCTGACTTGTGACACGAGGGAGGGGTGTGGTCATTTGATGTCGCTGCTTCGTGCGATGCTTCGTTCTGCCCGAGGCATCCGGTAGATGTAAATGTTGTATGCGAAAGGCATTCTTTGGTACCTTCCCCATGTGGATGGTGCCCTTGTAGCGCCTTTCCAACATTGTCGGTGTTCTTCATCGAATGCGCCTTTCGGCTGTAGGGAGGCGCTCGTATTGGCTGGGAGGCGCTTTTGCCTGCATGCATCTTCCCAATGTGGGAGGCGCCTCCTTCTGGTTCGTGCCTTCCCGATGTTGGAAGGCGTTCATCTTGATGAATGCGCCTTCTTGATGTCGGAAGGCGTATTCGGCTGGATGCATGCGCCTTCCTGATGTTGGAAGGCGCCTCGACTGGATGAATGCGCCTTCCTGATGTTGGAAGGCGCCTTCGGCTGGCTTTTTTTTTTTTTAATTTGGTGCCTTCCTGCCATGGAAGGCGCCTATTATATATATATATATATATATATATATATATATATATATTTATTTTAGAACTTCTACTGGATGGGCACCTTTACATAAGGTGACCTTCTGGATGGGTGCCTTCTGATGCAGTAAGGCGCCTTCTTTGGATGGGCGCCTTCTATGTAGTAAGGCACTTTCTTCTAGATGGGCACCTTCTGACTGTAGTAAGGCGCCTTCTGATGTGGCACCTCGACGTAGGTAAGGCGCCTTCTCTGGGCCTGCCAGGTAGGGCACTTCGACTGTAGTAAGGCACCTTCTTCTGGTTGGCGATTTGACTGGAAAAAGGGTGATCAAACCTTCCCAATTTTTCATGCTGCCCAGATTCTATCTACGAGCCGGTGTCGGAATGCTGAGCCGAATCAGGCCTGGTTTCCCAGATACCTATCCCTCATGCTGTCAGGTCCTCCACCTGCAAAAAGCAACCAAAAAAGAAAAGAAAATAAAGGCAGTTAGACGCGTTCCGTGCCTGTTAGGCCCTGGATTAGGATGCCTGCAGCTTGCATGCGGGCGTCGTCCCTACAAAAAAAAACACACATTAAAAAAACTATAACTAACTAACCAAATTGGGTGAGCACTTTCGTGCCCACCATTTCACCTGTGAGAGTTCGGTCCAGATCTAGCAAAATGGGGTCTCCCCCACGCCTACTCTGGATTCCACCTGTAACATTTCGGACGTATTATAGGGGCGTAGTCGGTGGCCATTGACTGTGAACATGGTGTTGCTATCGTCGATTGTCTTAATGCGCACAACCCCATTCCTAATGAGCTCTGCCACCTCATATGGCCCCATCCACCTCTGCATAAGTTTGCCCTTCCTTTCCTGGAATCGAGAATCGTACAACAGTACCCATTCCCCTACTTGGAACTTCTTCAGCTTGATGTGGTTATCATGCCACTTCTTTCTCTGCTTCTGTATAATCTCTGTCCTCTACAAAGCATCCAGTTGGATTTCGTCCAGTTGATCTAGCTGGCGAATCCTCTATTTTTGAGCTTCGTCCAAGCTCAAATTTAATTTTGAAGCCATCCTCAGAGTTTTGATTTCGAACTCGATGGGCATCATCGCATTTTTCCCATAGACTAGTTGGAAAGGTGTGCATCCTGTGGTGGATTTCCATGTGGTGTTGTATGCCCAAACTGCCTCCGACAACCGTGTGGCCCAATATTTCTTGTGTTGCTGCATGGTTTTGGTCAGGATGTTTTCTATCTCCCTGTTTGTCACTTCTACTTGCCCGTTCGCCTGCGGATGGTAGGGCGTGGTTTTGTTGTGCCGAACTCTATACTACTCCATCAGCTCCTCAATCAATTTGGAGGTGAATTGGGGCCCTTGATCTATTGTTATCTCCCGAGGAACCCCAAATCATGTGAAAATATGAGCAAATAAGAAGTCGGCGACCGTTATTTCCTTTGAGTCCCTTAATGCCTACACTTCCACCCATTTGGTGACATAATCCGTGCAGACTAGAATAAACCTCCTTCCCATCGAAGGTGGATTAAATGGTCCCACGAAGTCCATGCCCCATTTATCAAAAGGTTCCAGGTGTACCTGGGGCTGCAGGGGCATTTCATCTCGGTGGGTTGGTCTACCCATCCTCTGGCACTCGTCACACTTGCTGGTATATGTTGCCGCGTCCTTGAACAGAGTGGGCCAAAAATACCCAGCCTACAAGATTTTGTAGGCAGTTCGTTTCCCTGCAAAGTGTCCTCCGCATGGCTCATCGTGACATGCCTTAAGCACTTCTGAAAACTCCTGTTCTGCTATGCATCTTCTTATAATTTGGTCCCATCCTATTTTAAATAGGAGACCATCCATCCAAAGGAATGATGCGCTCTTCTCTATGACCGCCTGCTTTTCTCGGTAGGATAGAGCAGGTGAGGTCCTTCCGGTGGCCAAGTAATTGGCTATGTCTGCATACCACGGAGTTTGTTCACTAATAGCGAACAGATGTTCATCCAAAAACTGATCTTCCATTGCTTGATGATCTGTTGGTATCAATCTGGACAGAAAATCTGCCACGACGTTGTCCTTGCCCGGTTTATCGACTATAGTGATGTCGAATTCCTACAATAGCAACAACCATCTGATAATTCTGCCACCAATGGCCGGCTTGCTCATCAGATACCTAATAGCCGCATGGTCCGTATGGACGAAGACCTTGTATCCCATTATATAGTGACGGAATTTGTTTATTGCATGGACAACTACGAGGAATTATTTTTTTGTCACTGTATAGTTGAGCTCCGCTCCCGCCAAGTTTTTACTGACATAATAGATGGCATAAAATTCTTCGTCGTCTTTCTACCCGAGGACTGCTCCGATCGCACCGTTGGATGCATCGCAGTAAATATGGAATGGTATGGCCCAATTCGGTCCTCTCAAGACCGATGCAGATATCAAATTTTCTTTCAGCAATTGGAATGCTTCTTCACAATCTCCCATCCAATTGAACTCTACGTCCTTAGAAAGTAGGGTGTGCAGTGGTTTGGCAATCTTACTAAATTCGGCGATAAATCGCCGATAGTACCCGATTGAACCAAGGAAACTTCTTACCTCTTTCTACGTTCTAGGGCTAGGTAGGTCTCTGATGACCTCGATCTTCCTCTTGTCTACTTTTATCCCTTCTACAGAGAGGTGGTGTCCCAACACGATGCCTTCCTGCATCATCATAAAACATTTTTCATTACTTAGGGACAAATGGTTTTCCTTGCTCCTGTCGAGCACTCTTTCCAGATTTGTCATTGCCTCCTCGAAGGTTTCTCCATAGGCGGTGAAGTCATCCATGTATACTTCCACCCCATCTCCTATCATATCAGAGAATATGCTAAGCACCACCCTTTGAAAGGTGGCCGATGCGTTGCACAGTCCAAAAGGCAATACCTTATAGGCAAACGTTCCCCATGGACAGGTGAACATTGTTTTATCTTGATCTTCTTCCCCTATCTGGATCTGGTTGTAACCACTGAAACCATCTAGAAAGGAGAAGTATTTTCTTCTTGAGAGTGTGTCCAAGACCTGATCGATGAACGGGAGCGGGAAGTGGTCTTTCTTAGTCGCCTTGTTCAACGCCCGATAGTCCACGTAGATCCGCCATTTCCCATTCTTTTTGGGGACCACCACTAATGGTGATACCCATTCACTATCAAAAATTGGATATATGAATTCGGTAGCCAAAAGTTTGTGCAGTTCTTCTCTGACAATGTCTTTCATTGTTGGGTTCATCCTTCTCTGTGGCTGCCGACTAGGAGTTGCCTGGTCATCTAAGTAAATCCGATGGGTACATATTTTTGGGCTGATGTCGTGCATATCTACGTAGTCCCATGCAAATGCTTGTTGGTGTTTTACCAGAAGCTCTTCCAATTTTTCTAGCTGTGTGGGCGTCAACCTGCTGTTGACGTTTAATGTCCTCCCTGGCCCAACGTGTATTTGTTGGATGTGTTGATCTTGGGCGCCAGTCAACGGTGATCCAAGTGCGGGGGTGGATGTTTCTCCATGGAGAAACTCCATGATAGCACCATCCTCGTCCTCTTCTGCCACCTCCTCCAAGGTCATCACCGGCTGGATTATGGACAACTCCGTAGTTCCATGCTCGGTGATCCTGGATTCTTCTGTCGAGTCCATAGACTGAGCTGGCGGAGAAATGGTCAGCCTTTTGATGTTTTGCCCATTGGAGATGGTCATTAGCCCATCCCGACAGCTGATGTAAGCATCAACTGTTGCCAGCCATGGCCTCCCTAAAATGAGCGGGTAACCGCCCAGCCTGGTCTTGGTCTGCAAAACTAGAAAATCGGCTGGATATTCCCATGCACTGACTGTTACGATCACATCTTCCAGCATCCCTTCCGGCGATACGGTTGATCGATCGGCTAACTGCAGCACTATCGTGGTTGGCTTCAGGTTCGTGAGCCACAACCTCTACATGGTCTCTTGAGGCATCACGTTGATGGCTGCCCCGAGGTCAACCAGTGTGTTGGACAGGGAATGTCCTCCAATTTTTATGGTCAGCACTAGGCTGCCTGGGTCTGCATACTTTGGATGATGTGTTCTACCCATCATTAGATCTGCAGTTTACCCACGACGTTGATAGTCTGGGTAACTTTCCATCCCGGTCTCCGTAGACACATTTCTCTAATTGCCTTGGTGTAAATGGGGACATCTCGAATTGCTTGAAATAATGGGATTGTCACCGTGAGATTCTTCAAGCTCGACAAGATGTCAAATTTTGGCTGTGTTGTTTTTCTTTGTTCCTGCAGTCGGCTAGGAAATGGAGCCTCCGCTCTCTCAAGTGCTTTTCCTTCTTCTACCAGAGGTGTCTCCTCTATTTCTGCCTCCTCTTCTACCAGTGGAGGTATCTCTACCATTTCTTCCTCCTCTTCTACCAGAGGCGGAGTCTCTACTCCTAGTTGCCTACCTGATCTAAGCTGAATATTGTACATATGGTACATCTCACCTTCTACGTTGTATGCCGGCTGATTTACTCTGTTGTTCGGGTTTGTTGTCGGTTGTGCTGGTAGCTACGCAGGTCTCGCTGCTAGCAATGCTGGTAAGTTCTGTTGGATGTGAGCAGGAGCTGCATTCTATGGAGTCTGATTCCATGCATTGTGGCCTCTCCACTACTGCCCAGGATATGGATATGGCATCCATGGCTGCTGATTTGGGAATGCTATTGGGGGTGCGTTAGTCCAGGGTGACGGTCCCCACCACCCCATATTAGGTGGTTGAGGGGGTCCTTGGTGCATGTATGACCCTCCCCCATATGTTGGCATTCTAGTTGGTATATTCCCCATGGGGGGCTATGGCCAACTCTTCCTATTGCCTATGAAATAGGCCTCCGTGCTCTCAGCCGCTTCCTGGTTACTGGGCAGTTGTGGGCACAATCGAGTTTTATGATTCAGCCTACAAACTACGCATTCTCTGACCTTGTTTTTTGGGCATGCATTCTTTGCGTGCCTTCCTCTACATTTTGGGCAGAAATAGGCTAATGCTGCATCATTTTCTTGTTTCTTCTTTTCTAACAGCAGCGTATCCATCTGTAGTGCTAGAGATGAAAGCATTTCGCTCTTCAAATCCTCCAACATGTTGCCTATCTCTATTTTGGTGACTGAAGCAGTCGCCTTCATGGTCTTGGGGGTGACTTTGCCTCGCCTTCTCGAGTAGTTCCGGCATAATTTTTGGATGTCGTCCATAGCATGCTGATAGACATCACCTCCAGAGATCATGTTGAGAGCCTCCAGTGACTCATTGGTAAGTCCCCTCAAGAAGATGCTTTTGAGGGACTTATCAGATAGCTTCGAGTGAGGGGACCATTGAAGATTAAAGGTGAATCTCTCCCAATACTCCTTGAGAGACTCATCTTCTCTTTGTGTCATGCTCAGGACCTCCTCCCTGGAGTCTCTTGCTCTCCCAAAATCTTGATATTGCTCTAAAAAGAGCGTCTTCATCTAGTCCCAGGTGGTGATGTGTTTGTCTCCCGGACCGATGAACCATCGTAGAGCTGCATCGTCTAATGTAGAAGGAAATAATTTCAACTTCTACGCATTTGATTTGTAATCCACAGACCTACACAAAACATCAAATTTGAATAAAAATAGGTCAGGGTCCTCAGTCGGGTGTCCTCTGAAGGACGAGAGGTGAGCAGGGGATATGTTTTTCATTTTGGTATCTCCTACTCCCTCCTCTATTGGGAAACTAAAGCCAGATGAGACTTCATCATTATCTACCATTTTTTTAGGAAATGTGGTTTCTAATGCAGCGTTTATGGCCTTTCGGTCATTTAAAACTTTTTGAGTCAATGCTCTAAGGTTGTCTGGCGAGATCGTCTGATCCTCCATAGCCTTCCACAACAGGGCTTCCTCTAGAGGAGTCCTATTAAATAGGGGATTTGTGATGATTCGTTCATCCCCTTGTTGATGGGATGAGGTGGCACTTTGCACAAAGTGTGGTTCCTCACTCCAATGGACTGCTGGTAGGTCGGACGGGTCTAGCTCAAATCCAAAATGCTCGGCTGACTCAGGTCCTGATGGATTAGTTCTTATAAAGCGACCGTCAGGTCCTCTTCTTCTCGAAGAACTCATACAAGGTCGGATAGAAGGTTTCAGGGTATTGCAAGTAATCTAATTAAGACGCTTCCCCGACAATGGTGCCAAAATGTTGTGGGCCAAACAAGGTGAATGGTTTCCTATTTTTGTCACATGCCCGTGCATTTAATTATCAACCCAGGGAGCTTCGTAAACTTGCGAAGAGTCAGAATTAGGTTACTACAATACCACTGGAGGTGGGTCTGCTAATCCTACATTTGGGGGGTGTTCTTGAGATGGTTGTCAATCATTCCCGCACTCCTCAATAAATTACGTAAGAAGAACAGAATTTAAATCTACAGAAATAAATCATGTACATATTCTTGAAAATAAACCTACGACAAACACTGGAACTAGTAAACCAATGAACATTCCTATGAAAGCAATAAACTAATTAAAATAAATGAACAAAAAAGGAAATGGGGAAGAAATACTGGCTTGGAGTGGGCCCAGGCTCCAGCAGCTTCTTCCCGATCGAACACGCGCTTTAGAACTCTCGTAATCTGTAATATATTTATCAACGCATTACAATGTAACTCTAAAATGGATCTTTATTAATTCCCTCTATATATCCCTCTATATTTTCTATAGATCTCTTATATATATCCTCAGAACGATCTGCGTGTGTTTATATAACACACCCGTAGAACTTCTATTACAGAAGTGGTTACAACAGTCGATTCTTCCCAGACTAAATTAGAATAGTCTGGCGAATGCAATCGACGTCTGGCATTCTATTCTGAAGGCGGCATGTTCATTTTGGTTCGTGCTTTGCCTGGCATCGGTAAGACATTTGGGTGTTGGCAATTTTGGGTTTGAGATCCTAGCTTCTTGTCTATGAGTTGTCATTGATGTCAAAAGGAAATGGCATTAATGTTAAGAGGATGTGTTGGCTTCAAAGGTGGAAGATTCCAAGAGAATATTTTTAAGAGAATCCGGAGAGATTCCATTGGCAAGGGTTTTTCATTAAAACCAAACCGGTTTTTATTAAAACCAAGTTGGATAGGGTTTTTATTAAAACCAAGTTAAATGGTTTTTATTAAAACCAATGGAGGTTCTCTTTATTATTTATTTAATTATTATTTAAAACCCTTCAAGGTTTTAATTAATTAATTATTTAATTAATTAAGGGAGAAATTATTTTTAATTTATTAAAAATACTTAAAGGTTTTTAAACCTTTTTTTATTCTTAATTTATTAAAATTATTTAAGGGTTTTTAAACCCTTTTTGAAAAGACTTTTGATTAATTTTGAAATGGTCTTTATTTCCGTCGACGTCAAGGTGTCTTCGAAGAGACTATTTATTCTCCAACTCCTAAGGTTGGAAGGCTAATTTAATTCAAAATTCCCGAATGCAATTTGCGGTGTTTGTGCTCTGTATTCGCTGCGATCGAAGGAAGACTTAGAAGCACGTGCGGTTGAAAAGTCTTCGGGAGTTTTTTTTGAGGGTGAAGTGGAGGGAAGTTCACTTGTGAACTTCGTAGCCCGCGTGGGCTAGTGGCAGCGAAGGTTGCTATTGGGCGCTGCATTGGCGGAGGTCACCGTTTCGAGTCTCGCGGGGGTGCTTTGCTAGAGTAACACACGTTTTTATTAAAACGTCTTTATGCCATGAAATTCGGAGTTTCTTGGACAGCGATTTATAAGGTGTGATTAAATTTTATGAGTTTTGGCTTTTGTGATTAGCATTGAATAAAAGCTTAGGAGAAATAAGGGCATATTTCTTTGGATGTATTTTTAAGATTATTCTTTGCTATGCTAAAATTAAAAATGGAGGTATAAGGTGTGAGTCCGTGATTGTTGATTTATTGGCATGTTATGGTGGTTGTGTTTAAAGAAGTGGAGCTAAAAGGTGTAATAAAGGAAGTTTATATTATTGCTCATTTCTTTTTATTCTAACCCTAACTTGGTTGGAAGTTTGAGAGTTGTGTGTGGTGACAGCTTGAAGGTTCAATTATCTTCTACTCCAATAAGGTATGGGCACATTCTTCTTATGAGTATGATTGGTGTATGTTTTCTGAAATAAGGTTGGAGTGAAAAGGTATTCTACTAGGTATCCTTTGGCTAGGTGTAAATCCTATTTTCTGGTTTGTTGAAGACTACTTATGCATTGTTATCCTTAAGGAGAGTTTTTGGTGAATGCATAATTTTTGGTTTGAGATAGTGGAAGCTTTGTGCACTAGGGTTTATATTTGTGAGTCTAGCTACTTGCATTGAGTTGGTGGAACCCTTGGTTGGCTGTTTTGAGTTTGATGGTTGAGTTGCTTCCATAGAGGTTGTTTGATCAAGTTATTGCTTTACTTGATTCATGATATTGGGCTTACTCCATTGAGTTGATTTGAGCAAGTTATTCTTTGCATTTGGTGATATTGTGTTGGTGGCTATTTTGTTCAAATATCTTTGGAGGGAAAAGGATTTCTACTTGTTTCCTTTTCTTGTGATGATTGGTTGAATGCTTCAAGGTTGATGTTGAGTTGAATGGTGTTGGTTGACTAAACCTTGTTTGATGAGCATTGTTGTTGAAACCCTAATTGATGGTGAAAAGAACATGAGTATCATTGTTATGTGATTCTTTGCATAGTTGGCAATTGTTGGGGTTTCATGTTCTTGAAAGAAAACATTCTATCCTATCCATTTTAGATATTGAGTTGAGTTTTCAGATTTGAGATTGAGATTGAGCTGAGTTGATTTGAGTTGAGTTTTGAGATTGGGATTTGAGTATAGAACATATTGAGTCTCTAACAATTCTCTTTATGCTTCTATGAGTTTGACAAATCACATTGGGTCTCTAACAATTCACTTTGTGATTTCCTACTAAGAAAGTTTTTCTTGGTGAGCTTGCTGAGTTTTTGGACAGGTTCCAGTGGGGACTTGTGAGCAGTTTTGGACAGGTTCGGTGGGGACTTGTGAGCAGTTTTTGGATAGGTTCTAGTGGGGACTTGTGAGCAGTTTTGGATAGGTTTTGGTGGGGACTTGTGAGCAATTTTGGACAGGTTCTGGTGGGGACTTGTGAGCAGATTTGGACAGGTCCTAGCAGAGGACTTGTGAGCTGAGTTTGATAGTTCTATCAGAGAACTTGAGGACAGAGGTGCATTGGTTCTATGAGAAGAACCTGAGGATAGTTGGCAAGTCTTTGAGAAGGCTTGTATGCAGAGGATTGATTTGTTCAAGAGTTGGACAGATCTGACAGATAGAGGAAGACTTGTACTAGACCGACTGACTGTGTTTGGTACAGGTTGCTGAGCTACTGTGGACGTGATCATAGAAGGCAGAGGTCTCTTAGGCTAAGCATTGAGGATAGGAGGTCTTCGATGGAAAGGAGTTCCACGTGCTGGCAAGAGGTAGAGGCAGTTGATCTTCTGAGGGATCATTTCTAGAGCAGAGGGGAAGGTATCTCCTTTGAGCAGAGGCTCATAAATTTTGATTGGGGGAAGGTATCTCCTTTGGGCCGAGGCTCATAAACATTGTAATTGGGAAGGATTCCCAAAGAACTTTGAGATAACTTTTAGAGAAAAGTTTTGTGGACGTAGCCTCACCATTCTGGGTGAACCACGTTAAAATTGGTGTCACTTTGTGGATGATATTGTGCATTGCTTTGATATTGCTTTGGGTATATTGCTTTACTATTTTGAAGTATAAAGGAAAAAGTAAAAAGAGGTCTTATACTGTTCACCCCCCTCTCAGTATAAGCTTGTGTTCTTCAATTGGTATCAGAGCAGGTGCCTTCGAAAAGTTTAACAACTTGAAGGAAAAGCTAGTAAAGAACACAATGGATCATTCAAGTGGCAATGCAAGCACCTATTCTTGATGGGTCAGATTTTGGTCTTTGGAGTGCAAGGATGAAGGTTCATCTAATGGCACTTGGGAATGAGGTTTGGGAAGTGATTGAAGATGAGTACACTATTCCTGAACATGGTCCTAATACTAAAGAAGAAAGGCTCCTACATCACAACAATTCAAAAGCAATGAATGCAATCCTGAAAGGCTTACAGAAAGCAGATCTCACCAAAGTGATTCCCTGCAAGACAGCTAGTGAAATGTGGAAACAGTTGAAGGTGGTTCATACAGGTGATACAAATGTCAGAAAGGCCAAGTTGAGACACTTCAAAGGTATGTTTGAACAACTCAAGATGAATGATGATGAAAATATTAGTGACTACATGCTTCGTATGGATGAGGTTGTTAACTCCATGAAAGACTTAGGTCTTGAGCTTGCTGAAAATGATGTTTGTGATAAGATTTTAAGATCTCTTCCTAATAGATTTAGTGAAAATATTTCTGCTATTGAGGAAGCTAAAGATTTGGATAAGTTGAAAAAGGATGAGCTCCATAGTATACTTGCAGCATTTGAGTTGAGAACTCAAGTGAAGGTTGATGTCAAGAAAGAGGCAGCTTTCAAGGCTACCAAGAATTCCAAGGGTAAACAACTTCAAGATAGTGATGAGTCTTCTAGTGATGAAGAGGCATATTACAGCAAGAAAGGCAAGTTCTCTAGAAAGCACAAAAGTATGAAAAATATAAGATGTTTCAATTGTGGAAAGTTTGGTCATTATGCTACCGACTGTACTGTTCCCAAGAATGAAAGTGATGAAGATAAACAGGATTCTAAGAGCAAGGATTCTGAAAAGCACAAGCATCACAGGAAAAACAAAGATGAGCACAACAATCAAGGAAAGAGGTATTCTCACAAGCACAAGAAGAGTTTCTACCTAGACAAAGCAAGTAAGTGTTCTAGTAGTGATAGTGAAAGTTCTTCAAGTGATAATGAAAATGAGATGTTGTTCATATCAAAAAAGAGGAAGAACCGAAACATAGATTCATTATCATGAAATGTCTTAGATGTGGAAATTTTGGTCACCTTGAGGATGATTGCACAAATAATGATTTGGTTTCTAGTATGTATGAGGATGCTTCAGAAAACTATAAGGAAGATGCATGTATGGTTTTTGAAAAGGGTAGCACCTCTAGTGATAAGAAATCTGAAAAAGGCTTTGATGATTCAAAAAGCAAACAAATAGAGGAAGATATAGAGGAAGGTGAAGTAGATCTTGAAGGTGAACTTATTAGTGCTCTTAGTGCTTTGAAAAAGGAAAGAAAGAAGAATGCTAGACTCAAGGATAAGTTAGATGAATGTTGTATGGAGAGAGATGATCTTATAGAAAGTCTTGACTTCTCTATGGCTAAGACACAAGAACTCAAGGATGAGTTAGAGTCTAAGGTTCTTGAGTATAGTGAGTTAGAACAGAAAATGGCTTCTTTGAAAGAGGAAACTAAAGAGTACAAGGATAAGCTTTACAGGTTTCAAGATAGCTCCAAAAAGGTTAAGTCACTCATCAAAGGTCAAAGAAAGACAACAGATAAAATAGGCCTTGGTTTTGTTAAGCCACACAAGGAACAAGTTGGAGAGTCTAGTAAGAGACTCCAAAAGGAAGAGAGTTCTGATGAGGAAAGTATTTCAGAAAAGGAGTCCTTGAATGATAGATGCACAAAAATAGAAAACAGAATTCAGAATGAGAAGAAGAAGTTTTCAGAACCTAAGAGGTCAATTAAAGGAAAGTTTCAAGGCAGATGTTTTGCTTGTCACAGGTTTGGTCACATGGCTTCACATTGCATGGCTCAAGTGAAGGAGGTAAATGACAGTTTCAGAAGTGCTAGTTACTTTCAAGGGTATTGCTACTCTTGTCAATAGTTTGGGCACAAGGCAATTTATTGCAAGGCAAATAACAGGAACAGGTTTGGTCAGAACAGGTTTGGCCAGAATAGGTTTGGTCAGAACAGGTTTGGTCGAATAGGTTTGGCCAGAATAGGTTTGGTCAGAATAGGTTTGGTCAGAACTGGTGGATTCAAAGATCAGGTTTACCTTAGAGAAACAACATCGTCAAGTGTTTCAAGTGCAACAATGAAGGTCACACAATCGGACAGTGTAGAGCTGAAATTCCAGAATACAGGAACAGGAACAGATGGCATGATCAGGTCCAAGGATCAAGGCATGGACAAGAACAGGGATGAGAACAAGAACAAGAATAGTGACAGGAATAGGAATATGGACAAAGAGTTCAAGAGAAGGCCCGACAAGGAAGTTATAGACGCTGATGATGATCAGTGCCTAATGGGAGTTTTACTCCCACCCAAGAATTAATCACCTCATCAGGAGGTGGGGGAGGGACTAAGCTAAGAGGCTCATTCTTAGTCCCGAGCCCCAAAGGTGACCCTTTGCCATTGATGACAAAGGGGGAGAGATTTGAGTAAGGGGGAGAGCCTCAAGACAGGGGGAGCTGTTTATGTTGAGTTTCTGTGTTGTTGAGAAGCATGGTTTGCCATCAATGACAAAGGGGGAGATTGTTGGCAATTTTGGGTTTGAGATCCTAGCTTCTTGTCTATGAGTTGTCATTGATGTCAAAAGGAAATGGCATTAATGTTAAGAGGATGTGTTGGCTTCAAAGGTGGAAGATTCCAAGAGAATATTTTTAAGAGAATCCGGAGAGATTCCATTGGCAAGGGTTTTTCATTAAAACCAAACCGGTTTTTATTAAAACCAAGTTGGATAGGGTTTTTATTAAAACCAAGTTAAATGGTTTTTATTAAAACCAATGGAGGTTCTCTTTATTATTTATTTAATTATTATTTAAAACCCTTCAAGGTTTTAATTAATTAATTATTTAATTAATTAAGGGAGAAATTATTTTTAATTTATTAAAAATACTTAAAGGTTTTTAAACCTTTTTTTATTCTTAATTTATTAAAATTATTTAAGGGTTTTTAAACCCTTTTTGAAAAGACTTTTGATTAATTTCGAAATGGTCTTTATTTCCTCCGACGTCAAGGTGTCTTCGAAGAGACTATTTATTCTCCAACTCCTAAGGTTGGAAGGCTAATTAATTCGAAATTCCCCGAATGCAATTTGCGGTGTTTGTGCTCTGTATTCGCTGCGATCGAAGGAAGACTTAGAAGCACGTGCGGTTGAAAAGTCTTCGGGAGTTTTTTTTGAGGGTGAAGTGGAGGGAAGTTCACTTGTGAACTTCGTAGCCCGCGTGGGCTAGTGGCAGCGAAGGCTGCTATTGGGCGCTGCATTGGCGGAGGTCACCGTTTCGAGTCTCGCGGGGGTGCTTTGCTAGAGTAACACACGTTTTTATTAAAACGTCTTTATGCCATGAAATTCGGAGTTTCTTGGACAGCGATTTATAAGGTGTGATTAAATTTTATGAGTTTTGGCTTTTGTGATTAGCATTGAATAAAATCTTAGGAGAAATAAGGGCATATTTCTTTGGATGTATTTTTAAGATTATTCTTTGCTATGCTAAAATTAAAAATGGAGGTATAAGGTGTGAGTCAGTGATTGTTGATTTATTGGCATGTTATGGTGGTTGTGTTTAAAGAAGTGGAGCTAAAAGGTGTAATAAAGGAAGTTTATATTATTGCTCATTTCTTTTTATTCTAACCCTAACTTGGTTGGAAGTTTGAGAGTTGTGTGTGGTGACAACTTGAAGGTTCAATTATCTTCTACTCCAATAAGGTATGGGCACATTCTTCTTATGAGTATGATTGGTGTATGTTTTCTGAAATAAGGTTGGAGTGAAAAGGTATTCTACTAGGTATCCTTTGGCTAGGTGTAAATCCTATTTTCTGGTTTGTTGAAGACTACTTATGCATTGTTATCCTTAAGGAGAGTTTTTGGTGAATGCATAATTTTTGGTTTGAGATAGTGGAAGCTTTGTGCACTAGGGTTTATATTTGTGAGTCTAGCTACTTGCATTGAGTTGGTGGAACCCTTGGTTGGCTGTTTTGAGTTTGATGGTTGAGTTGCTTCCATAGAGGTTGTTTGATCAAGTTATTGCTTTACTTGATTCATGATATTGGGCTTACTCCATTGAGTTGATTTGAGCAAGTTATTCTTTGCATTTGGTGATATTGTGTTGGTGGCTGTTTTGTTCAAATATCTTTGGAGGGAAAAGGATTTCTACTTGTTTCCTTTTCTTGTGATGATTGGTTGAATGCTTCAAGGTTGATGTTGAGTTGAATGGTGTTGGTTGACTAAACCTTGTTTGATGAGCATTGTTGTTGAAACCCTAATTGATGGTGAAAAGAACATGAGTATCATTGTTATGTGATTCTTTGCATAGTTGGCAATTGTTGGGGTTTCATGTTCTTGAAAGAAAACATTCTATCCTATCCATTTCAGATATTGAGTTGAGTTTTCAGATTTGAGATTGAGATTGAGCTGAGTTGATTTGAGTTGAGTTTTGAGATTGGGATTTGAGTATAGAACATATTGAGTCTCTAACAATTCTCTTTATGCTTCTATGAGTTTGAAAAATCACATTGGGTCTCTAACAATTCACTTTGTGATTTCCTACTAAGAAAGTTTTTCTTGGTGAGCTTGCTGAGTTTTTGGACAGGTTCCAGTGGGGACTTGTGAGCAGGTTTTGGACAGGTTCAGTGGGGACTTGTGAGTTTGGACGTGGGGACTTGTGTTTGGATAGGTTTGGTGGGGACTTGTGAGCAGTTTTGGACAGGTTTCGATGGGGACTTGTGAGCAGATTTGGACAGGTCCTAGCAGAGGACTTGTGAGCTGAGTTTGATAGTTCTATCAGAGAACTTGAGGACAGAGGTGCATTGGTTCTATGAGAAGAACCCTGAGGATAGTTGGCAAGTCTTTGAGAAGGCTTGTATGCAGAGGATTGATTTGTTCAAGAGTTGGACAGATCTGACAGACAGAGGAAGACTTGTACTAGACCGACTGACTGTGTTTGGTACAGGTTGCTGAGCTACTGTGGACGTGATCATAGAAGGCAGAGGTCTCTTAGGCTAAGCATTGAGGACAGGAGGTCTTCGGTGGAAAGGAGTTCCACGTGCTGGCAAGAGGTAGAGGCAGTTGATCTTTTGAGGGATCATTTCCAGAGCAGAGGGGAAGGTATCTCCTTTGAGCAGAGGCTCATAAATTCTGATTGGGGGAAGGTATCTCCTTTGGGCCGAGGCTCATAAACATTGTAATTGGGAAGGATTCCCAAAGAACTTTGAGATAACTTTTAGAGAAAAGTTTTGTGGACGTAGCCCCACCATTCTGGGTGAACCACGTTAAAATTGGTGTCACTTTGTGGATGATATTGTGCATTGCTTTGATATTGCTTTGGGTATATTGCTTTACTATTTTGAAGTATAAAGGAAAAAGTAAAAAGAGGTCTTATACTGTTCACCCCCCTCTCAGTATAAGCTTGTGTTCTTCATTGGGTACGTTAGGCGCTATCTCCAATTTAGCTCTGCATGATGCAAAGTTGGAATTGCACCAGTCGTTGTCATCCACGTCGTTCAACTCTGGTCAATGGGCAAAGAATCAGTGGCACCTTTCGATTGTAGGGAGGTGCCTACCTTCTATTAGCACCTTTCAATTGTAGGGAAGCTCTTACCCTCTATTAGTGCCTTCTGTATTTGGAGAGGCGCTTGCATTTGGTTGGCACCTTCCAGTTGTAGGGAGGTGCTTGCATTCAGACGGTGCCCTTCCAACTGCAGGGAGGTGCTTGTATTCACTTGGAACCTTTCGATTGCAGGGAGGCGTTGGTATTCAGTTGGCACCTTTTGACTGCAGGGAGGCGCTGGTATTCAGTTGGTGCCTTCTGACTATAGGGAGGCACTAATATTTAGCTGGCACCTTTTGACTACAGGGAGGCACTAGTATTCAGGTGGCACCTTCCGACTATAGGGAGGCGCTTGTTCCCTTGGTGCCTTTCGGTTGTAGGGAGGCACCTATGTTTTCTATGTTGACCCTTAATGAAATAAAGTGCCAGGTCCATCAAAAGGACCTCGACTATTCCAAATCTAACTAAATCAACTGCAATTCCACAAAACATACTAAAAGCACACAAATTAGATAACATGCATAATTATATCAAATATCTATATAATAATTTATAAAAGTACGCAATCCTTATTAGACAGCCACATATTGATCCAAGAAATATGTACAAAATATGAGCATTTTTTGTGCTCATCACTTATTTCTGACAAATTGTCAGAGTAAAAATAGAAATACAAAACTTATGTATATGTACAAACAAAAATGACTTAAGTGTGAGCCCCTTCTGGGCCTGTAGCTGTTCCATCTTGTTCTCCTTCTTCTTGAGTCTCTTCCTCTACTTCTTCTTCTTCAGGAGTAGGTACTTTCTGATTTCCCTCACCAGAGGTATCTCCAAACAACTGAATCATTGATTCCAAAGACTGTAGAGCCTATTTCCAGGCTTCTTCAGAGGGATTTGAGGTTTCTTTAAGCTGCTTATAAACATATTGTAGTTCTCCAACATCCTCATAGTTAGCAGTATTCCCTCTAGTCACCAAGTCTTCCATGAGATCTTTCAAATGGGTACAATCCATGATCAGTTTGGCAGCTTGTTCTTGAGATAGTGGCTCTTCCAATGAATCAATTCCAGCTTCATCCTGTAAATTTTCATTGATGCTTTGTTGGACTTCCTCCATAGATAACAAGTTGTGATCCTCCTTCCAGAGTCCTTTGAAACCAACCTGAATCATTTCCTCATTTATTTCAATAATATCCTTAATCCCCCTGTCCATCCTGTCAACTAGTAGCCAGGCCCTTTGAATTACCCTATGCTTTTTAACCACTACTTTGGTAGCAACTCCGACCAGATTCCATTCCTTATTAGGAATTGGTTTAGCAACATCACTGAGTCTACTACCAACCAGTCTGTACATTTGTTCTACCGGAATCACCATGGGCTGTAACTCTCCAGTGATTTGATCCAAATATTTCTGAATGGTGGAGAGCAGTCGGTTGGCATCTTCAAGATAATCAATTATAAGTTGAAGTCCTGAACACTTTTCTTGAACCTCAGAAAGCAATTCCTTCTTAATATTTTTCAAATCATCCTTAGAAAATCCTGAGGACTTAGCCTTCTCAATCTGAAGCTGATGCTTTAGGTTCTGAATTTCTTTTGCCTGCTCTTCATTCAGCTTCTTTTGTTCTTCTAACTGATCCTTCAACTTATTGGCCTTTTGAAATTTTTCTTGCCAACCCTTAACCTCTTTCTTCAGAGCTTTTTCTATCTCCTTTTGATCATTAAGGCTCTTTTTAAGCTTTTCAACTTGTTTTTCTAGCTTATCCACCTTCTCATTGGCCATATCATTTTTCACATAGAAGATATCTAAGTGGGCCCTGGCTATCACCAGCTCGTCTTCAGTAGGGAGCTTGTCAATATCTTCTGTGACCTCCTCCGCTCGATAATCTTGAGTAGTCATTTCATTCTCAGGTTTACTTACTAGCGGAATCATAGATCTTGATACCCTCTGTCTAGTAATAGGGTCAACATACATACTTTTTCTTCTCACAACCATCCTGCTGGAAGGCTTGGCAAGCTTCTCTGCCCAGTAATCATTTATGCTCTGAGTGGCTGCCTACTCTTTTGGTGTAGTAATAGGTTTAGAAAAACCCATAGCCAAGGGAGATGATGACATCAAAAACATAAGGGTGGACTGACTTGTTGTTGGTGGGGGTGAAGATATATTTACAATAGTCTCTATCACGATAGTGGACTCTGTAACTACCATTGTTGTTGATACAGGTAAATTTAAAGAAATAGATACATGATCGATAGTGGAATGGGTGGATGAACTTGGAATGCAGTGTCCCATTGATGGTGGTGATGAAAAATATGGAGGTGGAACAATGGTGGATGTTGAAGTGGATACCTCAGAAGTGGAAGGTGGGGTTTGAGGTGGCTATGACAAAATAGAACTGACCTGTACCTCCATAGCTATTGATGAGACATGGGGTGGACTGTGAGAGGGAGGAGGTACATTTGCCACATTTTCTTGATTAGAAAGGGAGGGAGGTTCCTTTGGGGATTCTTGGAGATGAAGAGGAGAAGAGGGATTAGAAGCCATACCTTCACCTATAGATGTAGGGTGTTCTTGTTCTACTTCTATTTCTAGTTGTTGCTCTTGATCAATCAATTCTTCTATGGCCAAATCAGCTACCTCTTTAACAATTTCCTCCATGTCCATTTTTTATTTCTTCAAAATTTCTCTCTCCTCTCTTTCTGGGGATCTCTTAGTCCTCCTATGAACTAATTGGAAAGTAGCCATCTCATCTTCGAAATCTTCTTCCAATACATCTTCTTGCACTACTCCAAAAAGTCGTGATTGCTCAGCAATGGGACGTGTCTCAACAGATGTTGTAGGAGCAAAAGAAAGTGGTCTGAACCTAAAAATTTCATCCTTTTTCCTCCAATTAATATCTGTGTCTGGAGGTTATCCCCCCAAAGCTAGATGTCTAGGTCTGGATATTGTTTCAATAATAGGGGTACTGACAACCTTTTCTTTAGAATACTACATTTTTCTCATCAACCTAGCCCCCTTAGGAAATTTCTCCACCTACTCAGAAGTAGGATTAAAGGTTTTCAGCACCTCAGCTACTGTCAAAGGAGCTTCTTGATCTGTAGGAGGTTGGAGGGATTCAGAACCACCTTGGGGTTTTTCAACCATCAATACTATATGTCTGACATCCTTCAGTCTCCAAGTATCAATATTCTTATTATATCTTCTTGAAAACTCCTTATCAATCTTCATTCCAAATTTAGATTCAGTTTTTCCAATTTCAACTCTCATACGCCACCAATCCATAATATTTGCTTCATCCCATGGCCCTTTATACTCCTCTTCTTCTCCTTCCTCTACAATTTTTTTCTTAGGTAGAGGTTATTTTTTCTTTGCAGACTTGGTCTTGGAGGAGGGATCCTTTTTCTTTGTCGATTCTTCTTTGACCTTACTAATCATATCCTTAGTAATCTGATGACTGGGCTTATGGTCAGGATCAAAATCTTCAATCTGCTCATAAAAATCCAACCATGGAGGTAACTGATCCATATTTGCGACATTCCACTCTAAAAGAGTAGTCTCATCATTATTTCTTCCCTGTTCAAAATGAGCCCTAGGCTTTTTCTCAAACTTGTAGGCCTTATCTCCATTTAGGGTTTTGTTTCTTGTAGTGAAAATGTCATCCGAGGTCATAACTCCATCTCTGAGGAATATAAAATAGACCTAACCTATCGAGGTATCGGTCAATTTTTTGACTCTGCCCCTTCTTGGTGATGGTAATGTCGCTCAAAGTGTGGTGGGTAAGCAAAGACTTCCTTTTCCTCCCCGAACCATAGTTCGCATCAATGTACTCTACCTGCCTCAGATATTCCAAGGCAAAAAGTCTCTCTATGACAAAGTGGGGCAAAAGGAAAGGTTTACCCATGAAACCATATAGTCTGATGACTGTGCCTTCAGTTAACAAATACCAGTCTCCTTCTTCTGCATCCTTAGTCCTCAGAATCTCCTTGGCCAAGGGTGGCAATCTAGGGAACTTATCATACATTATTTTGAGGGTTGGTCCAAGAAATTCCAAATTGAATCTATAGTAAGACTCACTACTTCTTAAGTGACTTGTCCAATAATACACCAACAAGGGTTCTTCTTTATCGGTCTTATCCTTGATCGGAATCCATGACATTCTATCTTTAATAGTAGCATAGAACATCCATACCAGATTTGAGCAATGCCTAAAACTAGGAGCATCAGTGCCCCTCTTCATGCTTACTAGCTGCTCATGTATTCTTTGGGCGAGAAAAGTTGGCCAGTCAAAATAAATCACTCTTGTCCCTTTCTTTCCCGCATCCTTTTCATACATTCTCTCATTAGAGATACAGTATGCAATGGCGATTTTCCAACCATGAACCATTCTGTCAGAGTCCAAACCCTCCATGCAAGCCAACATAGATAACAGGATGGGGTTTGTAAATTTGTTAATGGAGATGGGGACTTCAGGAAATTTTTCTTGGGATTTGGTATTAAGTTGCTTATAAACCCAATTCTTAAATGACTCACCATCATTAGCTCACTTCTCTGTGGTATAAAACCCAGTTTGTTCAACAATCCTAAAGGGTTTCGGTGCTACTGGTGGGTCGGACCCTAAGGCAAAGAGTCTATGATAGAAAGAGGCAGTGATGCTAAAAAGGGTTTTGCCCTCATGGGTCTTTACTGCTTTAGCCAATGGGTCATAAAATTTTACTATCATAGCTATTAACTCAGGACATGGGTGAACATAATCACAAATATAAAAGGAGAGATAAGAAAGGATGGAGCATCTACCTTCTACTGATAAAGCAACCCTCTTCTTGTATCTATCATTCATGCTCCTTCTTAGTCTCGTCCTTTCCATGATGGTCATTTTTGTGTCCACTACGACCTCAGCTTTATCAAGGTATGGCGCCACCACCTTGTTGTCCAGAGTTTCGAACTCCAGAACATCTTCTATGGTCTCGGTGGGTGATTTCTTAGGAGCCATCTTGGTAGCAGTATGCCCTTGTGCACCGTAATTTAGCAGGAAAATATTTAGAATATTGCTTCATCCCCTAACTACTTCGTGGTTTCCAAATGAGCCTCTCGTATGCCTACGTCACTTTTATCTTCTGGAGCATGCGTATCTTCCACCATTAATGTAGATGTTGCATGATATTTATGTCGGCACACTTTACGATCCTTTCCATCATTCACTTCGATGGCTCGAAGGTGGCATCCTATCTTCTCATTGGTCAAATTTTCAAATTGCACTGCCAGCTCATCACATCCCTTTGGCTACTCTTTAATCCTGGTGTGAGTTCATTAGAATTGAATGTGGGAACGTTCTCTAGCCTCCACGTGTCAAACTTGAACTTGTTGTTTGGCTTCGGCTTGATTCCACTCTGGTGGCTTAAGAGCCTTTCGAGTCTGCTTGGTACTTAAAGCTTGCATGCACAACACTCTACCTTGGTTCCACTTTGACTATCTTTAGCTTTGAGATGTTCCTGGATTGGCATCATCTTTGTCCTTCTTTATGTGGGATAGAAACTGGTAGACCACTCTATGGAAATCTAGAGTATTTCGATGCGGATTTGAGAGTGGAACACCATTTCGGAGAGTCTTACACAACATTGTGTGCGGAATGGAATATTGCTATGCACTTGATCCATACTTAGTCATTTTTTGCAATTTTTTCTCTTTTTTAAAATTTTTGAAGAACCTCAATTACAAAGTGTAGAAAAGAATTCCAAATACAAAGTGCAGAAAGGAGGGGAAATAATTATACAATGTATATACATATGTTACAATGAGCTCACTACTTACACATAGTAGAGCTTGAGGTGAAAACCATTTACTGGAATGGGTTGTATGTTTCCTTCAGGACCTTCCAGCTGAAATACATTGGACTCCTTAGCTTCCACTATTCTGAAAGGACCATCCCAAAAAGAATCAAACTTTTCATGCTTGCCTAGTTTTGCTCTATCAACATTCCATCTGAGAACTGAATCCCCAACTTGGAATTTTTTGAACCTAGCTTTCTTATCAAACCATGCTTTAATGTCTGATGAATGCTTTTGGAAACTATCATATGCCTGAGCTCTGCTCTCTTCCAACTGTAGCAAGTGTGTTAACCTAGTTTTCACAGGATCTTCCTCTGATTCTTCTTCTGTACTGACAAGCTTAAGTGTTGGAATCTCTAAATGGATTGGCAATACTACCTCCTTGCCATATACCAGTGCATAAGGAGAAGTCTTAATGGAATTTTTAATAGTAATCATGTCTGCCCACAGAGCTTGGTCCAACAATAGGTGCCAACTTCTTTTATTACCTTCAAGATATTTCTTCAAAATCCTTAATAGGTTCTTATTGGTAGATTCTGCAAGTCCATTACCTTGTGGGTAATAATTTGAAGTATTTTTAAGAGTGATGCCATACTTGTTGGCAAACTCAATGTACTTGGCTCCTATGAAAGCAGGGCCATTGTCACTCACCAAGGCTTCTGGGACTCCAAACCTGGAAATCAAATTTTCCATAAAATTGATCACAACCTCCTGGTCTACCCTCTTAGTGGGGATGGCTTCTACCCATATGGTAAGATAATCTATAGCAGTCAAGATAAACTTATGCTCTGCTAAAGAATTAGGGTTAATAACCCCTATGAAATCTAGTCCCCATTGTTGAAAAGGCTCCTCAACCTGTATAGGCCTCAGGGGAGATGAAGCATTTCTTGTTCTTCCAACATACCTCTGACATTTTTCACAAGCTCGGGTAATTTTAAAAGCATCAGTGAACATAGTAGGCCAATAATAGCCTACTCTTATTATCTTCAAAGTTGTAACCCTGCTTGAGCTATGACCACTAGTTGATCCTCCATGAAATTCTTCCATGACTCTTTTTTGTTGGTCATATTTCAAACATTTTAGGAGAATTCCATCCAAGTTTCTTTTGAACAACCCTTCAGGTAGTAATACATATTTTAAAGCATGAAGTCTGTATCTCCTTCTTTGAGATGCATTCAGGTCAGGTGGGCATACTCCAGTTTGGAAATACCTAATCATCTGATCAATCCAATCAGAATCAGCAGTGTGTACTATCTCCACTTGATCTTCTTCTATTGCCTGACAAGCTATCACTTCGGCCAATGTTGAAGCTTCTATCAATCCTTGGCACAAAGCTCTACCTCTTACTAGCTTGGTGGGATGTATTTCTACATCATATTCTTGGATCTTAGTAATCCAACCAACTCTTTTATCACCTAGATCACCCTGTAAGATAAAACTCCTTACATCTGGATGAACCACATACACCAGGGTTTTGCTCTGTACCAGATATTGCCTAAACTTCTTAGTGACTTCATCACAACAAACACTTGTCTTTCAATGAAGTTATATTTGACCTGATAATCATGCAATGTCTGGCTCCAAAATAACATAGGGTGTTCATCCCCTTGATCATATTTCTGGGTAAGTACTGAGGCATAACTCTCTTCCGCTCCATATGCATAAAGAATAAAATATTTACTAAAATCTGGGTTCACCAAAATTGGAGCTATTGCAATGGACTACTTGATGACCTCAAAAGCTTCTTTCCTGGCCTCAGTCCACTTGAACTCAACCTTTTTCTTGAGTAGTTCAGATATAGGCCTCACCTTCTATGCAAAATCAGAAATGAATTTTCTGACAAAGTTGATTTGGCCTAGGAAAGACTGCAAAGTCTTCTTATTCGTAGGCAAGGGAAGAGCAAGAATTGCTCTAATCCTATCTGGATCTATGGCCATACCTTCCTTTGAGACCACATGACCCAATAGTTTTCCCTCATGAACTACAAAGAATGACTTCTTAGGATTGAGTGAAATGCCAAATTCTCTACACTTCTGAAAAACTTGTTCCAAATGAGATAGATGATCCTTTTTATCATGAGAAAACATAGTCATGTCATCTAGGTAAATCAAAATAACTTTGTTAATAAGTGTTCCAAAGGCATAATCCATGGCCCTCTAAAATGTAGCTCCTACATTGGACAACCCAAAAGGCATTCTCTGGTAGGCAAATGTACCCCATTTTGTGGTAAATGTTGTTTTGTACTGATCCTCATACTTTACCCAAATTTGGTTGTATCCAGAGTAACCATCTAGTAGTGAGAATCTCTCTGCTCCTACCACTACCTATAAGATCTGATCAATCTATGGGAGGGGGTAGTGATCTTTGAGGGATGCTTGATTCAGATTTCTAAAATCCACACATAAGCGTATATCCCCATTCTTCTTTCTTACGGGTACCAAATTGGCTACCCAAGTGGAATGTTTTATTGGATATATTATCTTAGCCTTTAACAACTTTAAAATTTCTTCTCTCATAATGGCCTCTATCCTTGGATTGATAGGCCTCTATTTCTGCTAGAATGGTTTTGCATCAGGTTCTAACTCAATAGTATGTTGGATAATCCTTTTGTCATACACCTTGAGGTCCTCATATGACCAAGCCACAATGTCTTGGTACCTCAAGCATAAAGCTTTAATATCTTCTGCTTCCTTAGGTGAACATTGGATTCCAACATTAAGCTTCTTTTCTATTCTGACCTCTACTTCTTTATAGATCCTTTCACTGACCTTCATGGCTTTGACCTTCTTTCTATCCTCATTATCAAACAAACTTTCAAGGGTGACCAACCCTCTTGGGATATGATTGTTTCTTAGTTGGATAATGTCTTGCTGATCTATTTCTTCCAAGTTCTCCTCTTGGACCATTGAGAGACATGCCTCCCTTACCAAAAATTCAAGAATTTGTTCATCACTTTCAAAAACCTGCCAAAAAATCTGCTTGTCTGGTACTGTAGGCCTGAAAATCATTTTAATTCCCTTGGTCTTCTTGGTTCCAAAGTCTATAGAAGGGTTGAAGTTGGCTCCCTTTGTTTCTAATGAATCAGCTAGGGTATTATTTTCTCTGGGTACAAAGCTTAAATTTAGGGCATCAAATGATTCCATAAGGTCCCATACCCTATTTCTGTAAGCTTTTAAGTAATGGTGCTTACTACTGCACCTATTCCTTACTTGGTGAACTATCAACTCAGAATCACCATATATGTTCATAATATTGATACCCATACTCTCTACTTGTATTAATCCAAGACATAGGGCCTCATATTCTACAACATTGTTGGTACATGACCATGTCAGTCTGTAAGCAAAATTCTTTATCCCTTCTGATTGTGATTGTAGGACTACACCAGCTCCTGCACCATTTCTGCATTTGGCACCATCAAAGTGCATAACCCATGTTTCTTTGTCTCTTAGGGATTGATTAGATATAGTAGGGAGTTTCTTTTCTGATTTAGTTGTGATGCTATATGTACCCATACCAGTTCCAAATTGACTATAATCTTCTCTGAAAGGTAACTCATCTTCAATGTCTAACTCCTCAATGTTTTCTACTAGCTCAAATTCCTCCAAAGGATTAAGATTGCACATATCTTCTTCAATATTCTCAATATGATAAGCCACTAGTTTCTCAGGTGTTATCCTTATCCTTTTTCCTTTGAAAGGGATTATCATGCTAGAATAGTCCATATACATACATCCTCCTAGCTTTGCAGTAAACTCTCTTGAGAGGCATAATCCAAAATAGGGTTCTAAGTCCACCACAACTATTTCTTGCACCACTGTCACCTCAAGGGCTCTCTGCAACCTCATCAGTACATCTTTAATAACTCCAACTATCTTAACAGGTGTCCCATCTAGTTGTAACACTCCAGGACAAGATCGGGTATACTCCATACCCATCTCTTCACAGACCACTTTAGGCATTACTGTAGTTGATGCTCTTGAGTCAATCATACAATTTTGGACTACCCAACCTTCCATTCTTAGGGATATATAGAAAGGAGGAGGCTTATTATTTAGCACAATAGGTGTCATTTCTTTCTTTTCTGATGGCATACTAAGGATTGTGGTGGCCAACCTATTCTATGGATTTTTGTTGAGGGAAGCTTTAAGCAAGTCAATCTGACCTGGAATGAATAGAGTGTCATATAGGCTAGCTTTTGAGGGGATTCTCTTCATTTCTTCAACAATGTTGTACTCAAATTTAGTCAAAGAGAGTTTTTCCAGCCCTCTTTCTGGCTCACCATATCTTCTTTTATATTTTTGGGTGGCTTCTAACCTTTGTATTTTAGTAATAGAGGGGAACCTGAGCCTTTCTTGATCTTCACCTTTAGATCTCATTCGGTCTCCCTCTATTTCCCATTCTGGTCTCTTTGGAAGAGTATTTGTCTTCTCTTTTCCCTTAGCTTGGGGAATAGGGAAAGTGTCACTACCTTGAAGAGGGGAGTCAACTTTCTTCTGAGAAGGGACTTGGAAATACCCCATTTTTTGTGGATCCACTTGCAAAGCTTTCTTTCCAGACCTTGTCATAACAACTATTGGACTTTCTTCATCCAACTCTTTTCCAGCCATGATCTGATCTAGGTGCCATAACATATTGACTCTTCCCTTTTGATTCCTCTCAGCTTGATCCATAGCTTGTTGAACATGGTGTTGATACATCACACAAGACTGTGAGTCATGGGGATCATTGCATACTAAGCACCAAATATTTGCAAGAGTAGTATCTGAAGAGCATTCTGGCTCCTCATATGTTGCATTCACCCTAACCCCAGTACTGTTACTAGGACCAGGTCTCTAATATTTGTTTACATATGGGAATCTCCTCTATTGTGACCTTTCTTGATCTCTTTTTTCCATTGAATTCATTCTATTACTCAGGGTTTTCAAGGTATTTTGTATATCAAGGATAGCAGAAAGCTCTTGAGATGGTTGAGAAGGAAGGGGAGGAAAAGGGGCTACCAAAGGTGTTGACCTTGGTTGAGGGATTGCATTCATATTTGGAGCTAGGGATGATAAAGAAAGTGGATCTATGAAATATGGATTGGCTACTAGACTTTGACTACTAGTGGTTTCTGTGTTATAAGGTAACACAGTTTTGGGAGGAAGTCTTCCAACATTGATCAGGGTGTTCTCAGCATGAACTACTACATTGTAAACTTGGGGGAAGGTTTCTACTCCTGATTGTTGTGTCTACAACCCAAGCTCTGATCCAAGAGCTCGGATATAATACATATAGGCTAAACATGTAGCTGGTCTAGTTGTTGGGGGAATTCTTTTCCATGTTCTGCTAAATCTCAAATTGAAATTCGAGATAGTCTCTTGCTGAGTTTTCTGCATAGATGTAAACTGATTAAGTAGAGAAAAAGGATCAGTAGATTCATTAAATTCCTCTATGAATGGCTCAGCCAATGCTTACCATGAAGTAATAGAATTGTCTTCCAAAGTTCTAAACCAATGTAATATCTTTCCTCTGAAGGACAGGGCTAGAATTCTGACAATAATATTTTCTTCTTTTATGTTGTGGATTACTGCCAGATTCAAGATATCCTGACAGTGCTCATAAGTTGTTTTCCTAGATCCATCATAAGTGGGAATAGCCTTAGATACATCTTGGGGAATGACATCCATTTGGGCTAATCTAAGGGGACCGGTTGTGTTCCAGTCGGGGTACTTCTGTAATGGCTGATTGGGAGCCACATTTTGTGCCATATTTCTGGTTGTAGGTCTTCTTGGGGGAACTATTGGGTTTTCTTCTAGAAGCTCTTCTTCTTCAAGGAAATCTTGATCCAAACTTCTGGCAACAGCAGCCCCTCTTTGAGGTAACTCACAATAAAAGAAGGAATTAGGGTTGTTCCTCTTGAAAGACCTGGTATACATGAAAGGCCACTGGTCTACAGGTATAATTATTTTTTGGGTCTAATGACTAGGGAGTCACTAGGTGAACTTTATTTTCTCCGCTTATAAGGTCAAGATAATTCACCAAATCTTGATTCCTTCGGGTTGAGATATCTATACTTATTATATGGGTTTCATGTTCCTTGTGAACTTGTCCCATCGGGCATGCCAAAAATTGTTGGGCACTGAATTGCACCAAGTTTTCACTCGACACTATGGCTGTCTATCTTCCTATTTTATGTCTAGGCTTGCACCCGATAGCTATAACTCAACACTCAACATTGGATGGACCAAAATAGGGGTTTTCGATCCAACCTCCAGAGTAGGTTGGTTCCTTGTCAACTTATCAGATTGTTGACACAATTATGCTCACTTAGGGTTTGAGGTTTAGGGTAAGAGAAGATTAGGGTTAGAGAAATGTGAATAATAGTGGATGGATAGGTTAACAACATTGCACTACCATGAAAAGCTCCCAAAAACTATATCAAAGATATATACTCAGACCAACATTATCTCAAATCATATTATCTCTTATCTATTAAAGCACAATAGAGAAATATTGTAGCAAGCAATTTCAATATCCAGGCAATGATAATCCAAATAATAGAATTCACCAATACCTAGATTTCATAGAAATGTACTCCCTAACAACATAGAACAAACTCAAAAGCAGATTTCAATTACTGTAACAGCTAGTAATCCATTAATTAGGCACAAACTAACCATTAAAGCATTTACAGAAATACAACTAAAGAATCCGAACCTCTGATATCAAGCATGAGAACATAGATTTGAGGTGAAGATCAATGTAATGCTCCTTCCATTAGCTTTTCAAGAATATTTACAATAGCATAGGAAAACATGCTAGAGCCGACCCTTAAAAATGAGGGTTCGACCTCTACTTATAGTTTTGCAAAATTAAAATAATCAAGAAGCATTACAATGATCTTGTTTTGATAGCACAATAGAAAGATCTAGCTGGCATCAGCTCACTGGTTCATCCTCTAGGAAATCTATCAAAATAAGGTCCACCATGGCAGCTCGGGGCCTCTACAACTTGCTGGTCACTCAACAAAACTAGAGTTCCGACCATTGGAGATCATGCCTTTCCATCGATTCTTCTTGGGAGTGATCTACCATCATCGATCTATAACCACCTCTAGTTTGATCTTCTAGAAAACCTTTGATGCTTCATCTTCCAACTGACTATTACAATCTCGATGCAAAAATATCCTTTAAACATCCAAGATTCATCGATATAACCTCCACCATTGATTCTCCTCATCGTATGGTTCAGATCCAATCTGACATAAGCTTTATCAAAATGGTGAGGAGAATCAAGCGCCATCCCACTTTAAAATCTTGATGATATCATATTTCTGCATCAGAAGCTATGGAATCTCCAATCTGGATCCTTGATATCTGAACATCGAATCCACTCTTAGTTATTCAGAATACATCATATTCTACATCATCTTCTTCAATCCACATTAGAATGTTGATGATGTCATCCTTTCCCTATTGCTTTTGTGGATTCCATTCCGGGTAGAACAAGTGCACAGGCATGTAATCACCGATCCGGGCCCACCATGGTGTGAGGTCACTCCTCCATTCTGGATAAACTTCATGATAAAACACCCTACCATGTCACCATTTTGGGTCCGGAGTTAGTCATATAACCCTTTGTCATGAATCCGCACTTTCATCATTCCATTGTCCCGCCTTGTCTTCATTCTAGAAAGGAAACACTCCATTCATCCTCCGAATCACCAATCCACACTTCTTCACCGCTGACGTCATCCTTTCCTTGAAACTTTTGTGGATTTGAGGGTAGCGCTAATCCGAAGCTAAGAAACAAAAGAATTTCCCAGAATCGGGCATTCCCATACTTAGCCGCTCGCAAAGATGCCAATCCACATTCTTTCATTGCTGACGTCATCATTTCCTTGGAACTTTTGTGGATTTGAGACCCGCCACTATTCTGGAGCCGAAAAGAAATCACCCGAAATCGCTTCAAGTATGAAAACTTCACTAACTGTTGGATCTACTTCAAAGTGCACTGCAAGGTATGCGGAATGATGACTCTATCACTTAGGCAAAATTCTACAAAATTTTACTAAGTATGTGGCCATTTTGGGCCTACAGAGCCCAATAGAATTTTGAAGTGCGGTTCCATTATCTTCTCTTTTTTTAAAACCAAAAGTAGTTTGCCATTTTATTAAATGAATTCTTCATTATTATTAAGACAATAAAATATTTTCTATAATTTTAATGAATTTCATTTATCATTCCAAATAGAATAGCTATTTGCTTATAATGGAGATTCTTTTATCACTTAATATGAAACAACTATTTAAATGAAATTCCTCTATTATACAGCAATATCTTTATCATTTTAGAATAAGTCAACTATTTATTTAAAATTAAATATATTTATCATTTTAAAATAAAACATTTATGAATTTTAAATGAAACCTACTATCATTTAAAATAAAGCATTTACTTAATCATTCTATTTGTCCAAGCAACACAAGGAGTTATGAAGACAACCAATCCATCCATACTTCCCAAATCATTGAGGCAAATAGTGTTGAAGTAAAAGATAATCAAACATGTGCAATAGACAAAGAGGAGAATCTTTCCATCAACCTAGTCACTTGTCTCAGCCTCTAGAATTTACGATAGCTACTAGGCTATCAATCTGGGGCTCAAGGTGGCTAGCTATTGATGATTATCCCTAATTGAATGCATACCTATATGAAGGTATCCATCAATGTTACCCCTGAGTTGCCTTATCATCACTTCCCCAACCTCAAGTACCCTCACCTTTGGTGGATGACTCAACTTCTTCCACCTACGAGCATACTTGATCCTACACATTGGTAATTTGTTAGCAGTATCATGTTCTTCAATATCAACTAACATCGCATAGCTACTTAATTGCACAAAACCAAGTATTAAAGCACCATAAAATTAATACATTATTTTCCATGTCACAAAGTCCATTAGGGAGGGTCATGACATCCTCCCCCACTAGGAATAAATACCATCTCGGTGTTTCCCAGTTTTACACAATCACAACAACAAGAAAAAAGTAAATTATTACATTTTAGAGATCTTCAAACAAAAAAGGAAAATATTTTTGCATATCCACCACTTTCTCCCAAGTGGCATTCCTTTCAGAGAAATGGTCCCACTGGACCTTACATTGCTCAAGAGTCTGATTTTGCATAGTCTTAGAGTGGAACTCGAGAATATTTACTGGCATTACTTCAATTGCCTTTGGATTTGCCATCTATAAATTAGAAACATCCCACACATGTTCAGGGTCAGCAATATATTTCCTAAGCAAAGATATGTGGAAGGTATCATGGATTTTTGATAGATTAGGAGGTAAAGCAAGTTGGTATGCAACCGAACTAATCCTTTTAGTGATCTCAAAGGGTCCTACAAACCGTGGATCCAATTTTGTGGATTTGATCACACTTTTCATTGGTTTGACCCTTAGGAACACTTTGTCTCCCACCGAGTACTCCCTTGGAGTTCTCTTTAAATCAGCATAACTCTTCTACCTATCAGCAACTTCCTTGAGTCTTTGCCTGATTACCTTCAATTGCTCTTCCATTTCTCTGACCATTTCTAGCCCAATCACAACTCTATCCTCTAGGTTATCCCATGATAGTGGCATCCTACACTTTCATCCATACAAGGCATCAAAAGGTGCCATTCCTAGAGATGAGTGATGCCCATTATTGTAGGTGAACTCTACCAGAGGTAGATAGTCTTCCCAGCGAGACTTGTGATCCATGTAGTACATGTAGAGCATATCTTCTAGTACTTGGTTTACCCATTCTATTTGACCATATGTCTCAGGGTGGTATACCGAAATCATGTTCAAATTTGTACCTATTGCATGATGAAGGGCTTTCCAAAATTTAGAAGTGAACTTGGAATCCCTATATGAGATGATTACCTTAGGAAATCCATGCAATCAGAACACTTCCTTGGAAAATCTATTAGCCACCACCTGAGCATCGTCCTTGGTGCTCCCAGGTATAAAATGTGCAACCTTAGTCAATTTGTCGACTACTACTAGGATTGCATCATGTTGGTACCTGGTCTTAGGTAAACCTACTATAAAATCCATAGATATGACCTACCATTTCTATGTAGGTATACTATGTGGATACAACTATCCTATGGGATGCTTGTGTTCTGCCTTAACCTTCTGAAATTCGAGGCATCGAGCAATAAAATTAGTGATATCCTTCTTCATTCCTACCTAGAAGAAGGTTCTTCTCATGTTTTCCCTCATTTTAGCCCCTCCGAGGTGAGCAGAATAAGGATATCTATGGGCTTCTTGCATTATTAGCTTCCTTAAATCACCCAATTTTGGTATGATAATTCTACCTTTGTAGCACAAAAGTTCATCTATCATTCCAAACTCCTTATTACCCTTAGGGTCTCTATCTATTCTAGCTCGAATTTCTTGGCAATATTCATCCCGATATTGCTCTTGTCTCACTTGATCCATGAGATTTATGTGACTCCTAGTTATGGTTGTTATGTGTCTCCTTCTGCTCAAGGCATCAACAACCTTATTCTCTTTTCCCTTTATGTACTCAATTTCAAAGTCATACTCAGTGAGAAAATCGATCCACCTTCTCTGTCTCGCATTGAGTATTGGTTGGGTAAATATGTACCTTAGACTTTGATGGTCAGATTTTAATTCAAAAGGTCTCCCCACCAGATAGTGGTGCCAGACCTTTAGGGCATGCACCACAATGGCTAGCTCTAAATCATGAGTAGCATAATTGACTTCATGCTTTTTAAGCTTCCTTGAAGTATAAGCTACTACTGACTCTTCTTGCATGAGTACTCCTCCTAACCCTTCCAGCGATGCATCAATGCATACTGAAAAATCTCCTTGAGGGTCTAGAATATTCAATATTGGTGCGGTAGTGAGCTTCTACTTCAACAATGCAAAGGTAGTTTCACACTTTTCCATCCATTTAAATTCCTTCCCCTTCTTTTGAAGGTTAGTTATTGCCACAACAATCTTTGAGAAATATTTTATATAACGTCTATAGTAGCCCGTTAACCCCATAAAGCTTCTTACTTCAGTAATATTAGTAGGGGTGGCCAATTTAATATGGCTTTGATATTTTCTGGATCCACAACAATTCCCTCTGCTGATATGATATGCCCTAAATATCGCACCTCTAAAACATAGAAATCGCTCTTGGCCAGATTTTCGTAGAGTTGATTTTCTCTTAGTAACTCTAACATGATCTTGAGATGTTTATCATGCTCTTCCTTGTTTTGAGAGTATATTAGGATATCATCAAGAAATACAAGGACAAACTGGTCCAAATGCCTTATGAACACATTGTTCATTAAATTCATGAAGGCGATTGGGACGTTAGTCAGTCCAAAGGGTAGGACTGTAAACTTGTAGTGTCCATACCTAGTCTTAAATATCATCTTGTGAGTATCCTCCTCACGTATTCTTAACTGGTGATACCCTGACCTCAGATCTATCTTAGTAAACACCATGGCATCTCTTAGTTGATCAAATAAATATTTGATTCTAGGTAGGGGATATTGGTTCTTGATTGTAGCTTTATTCAACATCCTGTAATCAATACATAATCTTAAAGAGCCATCTTTATTTTTCATAAATAAAATCGGTGCACCCCAAGGTGACACACTTGGTTTTATCAACCCCTTTTCTAATAACCCTTGCAATTGTACCTTTAATTCCTGCATATCGATAGGTGTCATCCTATACAAAGATATATGAATTGGTTCCACTCCTAGCATAAGATCAATAGTGAAATCAAATTCTCACATAGGAGGGAGTCTAGGTAAATCCTCAAGAAATACATCCTTGAAATCCTACAAAATTGGGTGTGTTTCCAACACCTCTTTCTTTTGATCTTCTCCAAATTTATTTATCTTAATTACATAGACTATCCCTCCTTTCCTAAGGGCTTTATTTAATTACATAGCTGACAACATCTAGGGTTTAAATACCCCCTACTTGCTATGAATTCGTAGTCTTTCCTTACCTCCTTCAAAATATTCGATCCATCTATCTTGGAAATTGATTATGACTTTATGGGTCTATAACCAATCCATCCCTAGGATCACATCGAAGGCATGAAGTGGAGCTACATATAAGCAACCTTCCATGGTTCCACTAGCTAAAGTAATTTCTATCATAGGAAAACACTGGTTTATGGAGTAGGTTTATCTAGAACCATACTCGACCTTCCATCCATGAGCCAAATATCTTGGCCTTTCCAGCATATCTTTTGCTAACTTACAAGAAATGAAGCTATCAATGGCCCCACTATCAATTAAAATATTTACTTGCTTATAAAAAATCTTACCTTTTATAATCAATGGGGTAGTTTACCCCTCAAGCTTCTGACTCCTAGTTGTAGCGTAGATATGGTGTGTAGGTTCTTTTCCTTTAGCACTTGATGTGCTTGGTCGGTATGGGCATTGATTAGAAAAATGTGAGCCTCTACAATGGTAACACCCATCCTTGGGCCCTTGTCGCTTTTTTTGATTTCTTCTCCTCTCCTTTGATTGTTGGAACTGAAGCTTGTGGTTTCTATGGTTGAGGCTTAGCATTATTGGGGTTGTTGCCTTTCTTATAAAATTTCTTCTTGAAATTATTTTGGTTTCCATTAGATTTATTCTTAGGATTTTGAGGGTTTTTAGCCTTTCGATCTTGTTCAACCTCCCATTTTACAAACCCATTGCTATTCCTCTTATTTAGTTCCTATCGATCTTGCTCAGACAAGGTGTCATATTTGTAATGAAAGTGTGACTCTGCTTTCTTTTCTAGGTCATACACCTTTTGTAATGACTTAGGCTCATGCATCTCTACATCATGCTTTATCCTAGATTCCAACCCATGAGTAAACTTATGAACCCATATTTTCTCATTATAGGTAGGTACATACTTTAGCAATCTTACTAGATTTTTGTAGTATATCTCCACCAAGTTGGTTCCTTTCCTTAAACTAGAAAACTCCTCGAATTTTAGGGTATAGAAATGTTTCGTAAGGAACCTCTTTTTGAAGATGACTATAAATTCCTTCCATGGAATGTCTATTGGTTCAATCTTAGTTTCCTCATAATAAGTTTCCCACCAGTCTAGGGTGGCCCCTTCAAGGTAAATCGTAGCCCAAATAGTTTGGGTCCCTGGAGAATATCCCTTTACCATGAAGTAAACTTCCAATTCCCTTAACCAAGCCTCAGTTGCATCTTCCTCTCCTTCTCCATAAAAATTTGAGATACAAACATTATTTAGGTCTCTTATTGTTTCATTTTCTAGGAGAGCTCTAGCTTGTAACTGCTTTGCAATCAGCCCCTTATCTTGGTTAACTTCTGAACCTCTAGCTTACAATTTTTGGTTCATAATAGTTTCTAACACCTGTCTCATCTGATATTGCATGGCGGTGATTATGGTAGTGAGATATTCCATTCCCCTATTGAGAGTTTCTAGATCCTCATTATGTATCCCTTTTCTAACATTACTTTTTTGAGTCTACCTAGGTGTAGACCTCTCTCTTCTAGCCTTAGGTGGCATCTTGACCTAGTTTCAACCAAGAAAAGGATTAGGTTACAACTTCATCTTAAACTGTACCACTAATTCAAGCCACAATATAGAGTTCTTCTTGCCAAAGCATCAATAATATAACTAGGATAACATTCCAATATTATGATGTATCATTAATACCAAAGCCCATACTGAGGTATCATAACATTCATCCACTCTTGGGATCAATTCCCATTAGATTCTAGCAAGCAAAGATTCTAGGTCATCCCAGATTTAGCTTAAACTTAAGCAAGCCTTCATTGGAGATATCCAAATCTATTTTAGCACATAATAAGCTCTATACCCTCGTACCTAGAGCTCTGATACCAAATGTAATGACCCTAAAATCAAGAAACAAGAAATCACATAGAAAGAGAAAGAATTTTTTTTTGACTAAGGAGAGGGATTCATAAACCCCTAACCAACCTTAGATTAACTTAATGTTTAACAAAATCCCTAAGTTTCTCAAAGAGCTACACCTCACAATATTTCCCTCATGCAAGTCCATCTATGTAGGCATATCTCATGTTATGCACATAAGTCCATCCATATCATCATTCTCGATGAGCTAGACTTATCACCTTCAATCATTAGAAGGTGTACACACATATCCATACTCTACGTAAGCCATTATGCATAGGTATGCTATGTGTACTATGAGTTAAGCTATCAATCTCGTCTTTTGACAAGCTATCTTAACTCAGGTACAGTCTTCCATAAACCTAGTTACCATTCTCCCTAAGGGGTCTTAATCCCTTAGGTCCACTATGTTCACCCTAAGGGGGTCTCAAGCCCTTAGGTTATCCTCTAAGTTCACCCTAGAACTTGCCACTAAATTTCGTAAAAGGTTATTCAAGCATGAAAATAAAAGATAGATCTAGATACTAAATCTAACAAAACATAACTCATCAAACATGCAAAAGATAACTAGAAACATAGAGCAATATTTAAAGGATAGACATGAACTAGAAAATATTTAGATACATTCATAATGAATCAAATAGAATATAAAGGTGCATCTACCACATTAATAATTTATTACATAAGCATGTATGGTAAAACCTCCATACCCTTAAATAATACATTACATCAATTTCATTAGGGAAATATCCCCACAAATCTAGTCTATTTGTGCATAAGTAAACAAGATGTAAGTAGAGAGCAAACTAGTGCATTGGTCCATCTATAAATTTGGTCCTCTTACTCTTCCATCGATCATTTGAGGATAGTAGGGGATCAGGGCACTCATAGTTTAGGATAGGCATGCCTCTAAATGCATTTACTCATTTCATTGCCAAATTGCAACTATACAATCAAATCAAGTAATCTAACCATCTATTGCATAGTTGATATCATAGAAACTACTCTTTCTATTTCCCCTCTCATCATCCTATGAGAGTCTTTCAACAATGTAACTAGATCATAGATTTTACTTTTAAGTACTTTCCTCAACCCTTATTCAACAATTAAAGTCCCATACCCTTAATTTTCAAACAATCTAGGTTCCATTAATCAAGAAATAACTATTTCACTTTTGTTCTATAAATTAAGTCTCATACCCTTAATTCACAAACAATCTAATCTCATATTTATGTATTGAATCAAAGATAACTACTTAATCCATAAATAACCCCTATTGTTTTTCTTCATTTCATAAATTAAAGACCCATACCCTTAATTTACAAAATAAACTAATTTCATATTTATTTATTAAATTAAAGTCAACTACTTCAATTCATAAATAAACCCTTTCTTTTCATTTCATAAATTAAAGACCCATACCATTAATTTACAAAATAATCCTCTCATTTGTCTACTAAATTAAAGCTTTACTACTTTAATTTAAAATAGATAAAACTTTTTCCATTCATTTCATAAATCAAAGTCCCATACCTTCAATTTACAAAACAAAATACTCACTTATTTAATGAATCAAAGTCACCTACCTTAATCCATAAATAAATTATTTCTTCCTTATTAACTAAAGCACACAACTCTAATTAACAAAGCTATTATAATCTCTGCCTTTCATTAATTTAAAGCACACAATTTTAATTAATAAAACTTATTTTAAACATTAAAAACCACGAGTCTCTTAACTAAAGATAACTCTTTACCCTAAATTAAAAAGGGTTTCCCTATATAACCTATGATCCTCCAACTAATAATAACTAAGCAATTGTTACTTATATGAGATGAAGGCAGATGCACCTAGGTAAACCATACCTCAAGAGGACCATAAAGGTGCAGGTTGAGGTCAACACAAGGACATAGGAATAGACTCATAAAGAGGTTGGAGTAGATGCATGAAACTCAATTGATATTGGGCTAGAACAACCCATTTACACAACTGATATCCAAGGTACAATAAGACCATCCGACATCGATGTAACCCAATAGTGATATGTTGCCCAACCTCAAGGATGAAAACCAGCACACACAACCACCAACCCACTATGTAGGGACCTTAAATAGGTTAAAAAATGCAAATAGAAAGGGTTTTATCCAAAAGGATCACTCAGACTAAGGCGGCCTCATGCTTAAAAATAATGCTTGATTTTAGTATCTACAACATACAAATAGAGGTAACAACCTAGAATAGTAAAGACAATTTTTTTTTTTTGAAAAAATTTGAAAAAACTTGTATTAAAACAAAGATCATTTACAAGTTGGGAAGAGAATTTTCCCAGCCATAGTTAGATAGAACACATGCTTACAACAGTAAAAGAAGATTTGCAATGGAGCCAAATCTCTTAAACCATTAACTAGCTAACAGGAGAGACGACGAATCTGACATTCAAGAGTGGAGAGACTCCTTCCCCAATGGCCAAAGGCACGATCCTACAGGTTTCAATGTTCACACAATTTGAGATGTTGCCAGGGGGATCTGTTTGGTCTATTGATGCAACTTGTCATGATATCGCGACACTTTTTCCTTCTTCACCTTTTTCTACGAAAATGTAACATGTCGCGATATCGCGACACTTTTCTCCTTTGGCCGTGAAAATGCAACATGTCGTGATATCGCTAGTAAAGACAAATATTAAAGGTGAACAAAAGTGTTTTTTTAAAGAGTGAGAACACAGTCATTCGAAGGAGACAGTGTAGGAATTTATAGTGCAAGTTAATCTTATACCAAAGATTAGAATCACCACCTACACCTACAATATTAAGAAAGTGCTACATAAAAAGAAAGCAAGCTAGAAGGCCAAGGTAGAATAACATAAAGGTGAAGATAGCAAGCAGAATTTTAAAGACAATGAGCTTAGTAACAAGTGAGAGTTATTTGAAAGCATAATAGTGCTAATATTTGCTTTCCAAGTGTTGGCAATGATAAAATATTGCCATTAAAAAAGAAACATCAATGTCTATAGAATTAAAAAGAATCGTCATTACAAGAGTACGTTAAGGTCTACATTTGCAACATAAAAGTCTATAGAATTAAAAGAATCACCATTACAAGTGTACGTAAAGGTCTGCATTTGCAAAAATTTCAAGGTACTTATAAGGTGTTTGAAGCTTGCACAAAGACAACAGTCCAAAGATTGTCTTAAAAATCTTTGAAGTCACTTGAACTTGCATAGCAATACAACAATGAGATAATGTAGAGTTGTAAGTCTCAAGCCAAACAGAAAGCTATCACTGAGTAAGTTAGCCATCAAGCAAAATGTAGGCTTAAATGGAGAAAATACCATTAGTGTGATAACATAAAGAAGAAACCGCATCCAAGTATAAGAAAATAGTCTATTAGTATTAAGTTTTTTTTAGGCAAGTAAAAGTTTTTAAATGTGAATCCATGAGCGTCACCTGAAGCTGCACCAAATAATAGAGAATATGTTGAGCTAGAAGACTATTGAAATAGCCAAGCACAGGTAGAAATTAAATCTTAGGCAAAAAAGAAGGCATAGATAGAAGCTAACCAAGGCTAACAAGGAATAGATAGAAGCTAACCAAGGCTAACAAGGCATAGATAGAAGCTAACCAAGTTGCACAAGTAGCATACAGGAATGAAGCTTCATAGTGGAATATGAAATGTCGATTGGAAACAAATCGTCAAGAAGTGAAATTTAAGCATCAAAAGGAGATGAGCCATAAAATATCAAGCATCAAGAGGAGATGAGCTATAGAAGATTAAGCGTCGAGAGGATATGAGACACAAGAGACTAAGTGTTGAGAGGAGATAAAAGAAATAAATCACCAAAAGATGATGAGCCTAAGAAAAACAACACACCAAACATCAAAGTGATTGGTAAAACAAAGCAAGCAAAGGATAGGAGAGACCAAATAAACAAGAAAATTGAAACATCACATTAAGCAAAATAAATTGTCAAGTGACCAAAAAGAGAACATAACACTTTCACCAACTTGTTTGGAAGGAGTTTCAAATGATATTTGGAGTTAGATGAAATGTTAGCACAACCCAAACCAAAATGCTCCTCCAAGATGTGCTTAAATAGAACATTTGCATGAGTAAGAACACACACTTGAAACATTTGAGATTATCCAAAATTATACACATTTTTAAGAGCATTCAAGGGCAGTGCAGTTGGAGAAACAAAACAAAGGTAGTCAGGTGGACAACAAACTAAGTTCAAGGTGGTCAACGAACCTAGCACAAGGCTGATAGAATTGAAGGCAAAAAATATCATGAGGTAAATTAGGGTTTTCGAAGTAGTTTTTGAATTAATCTTTCATCGCTAAGGTTGAGTTGAGAAATGGAGGTATAAGGTTAAAGTTTGATTTTTTATAAAGTTGAATTTTGATTTTTAAGTTTTTTAGTGGAGTGGTAAGTGTTTAATTGCCTAATTAGATTTTAATTATTTATTAAGCATTTGGAGTGATAAGTAGTGATAGGGTTTATTAAGTTAAAAATGTTATTGAAAGTTTTTTTTGGTTAGATTAATTGAAATTTTTATTAATTTTAAAGGTTTTTTTTTGGAGATATAAGTAGTAATAGAAAGTATTTTGTGAGTTATTGAATTTTTAAAGGTTTTATTTTATTTCATTATTTTAAATTTAATGATAAAATTTTTGCAAATTATTTAATTATGGAGAGATAAGGAAGTCTACATCAAACCTAGAAATATTAAATTTGCAAATATTCTTATTTTCTAGTTTCTAATAGCCATAAGGAATTCAACATCATAGATTTTTGAAAATTTAGAAACATGGAAAATTATTTAAAACCTAAGGAGACATAAGGTAGACTACACCAAAGGAAATTGGTTAAGAGAAATGGAAAAAATTGTTAAGAATGCATTTAATGAGGATAGTGAAGACATGTTGCATGCACTTAGATTTTACTCTCAAAACTTAATATGTGACTTTGATGAAAAGAAACAAATGTTTAATGTTTTAAAAGAAAATTTGACTTTGTTTCTCAAAGAATCAAAAGAAGGAAATTTCACATCTCTTAAACTATATTCATGAATTTGTTTTTAGGACATGGTGGGATTCCCAAAACACCATTATATTTTCTTCAAAGGAGTGTTTAGTGATGTATCTATCATTAATTAGTTTTGAGATTTTTCAAAGGAAGAGATAAGTTGAGAAAGATAATGAAGCATATGAGGAATCATTGAGATCAAAGCTATATTATTGTGATGACTTACTAATTGAATTCTTAGGAGGTATATCATCAAATATATCACAAATAAAATTATAGAAAAAAAAAAGAAGAAAGAGGAAGAGAAGCAATCACAATAGAAAACCTAAATCCAAAGACAAGGTTAAGCAAGGAAAAGAAGAAGATCAGAAGAAGGCAAAAAGAACAACACAGGCTCCAAGATCAAGAGGAAGATTATATTGAAGACTAAAGTCTTCAATAACCAAATAATGTAATACACAGGGGGTTTTAGAGAATATTACATTATTTGGTACATGCCAATGTACCACCTTGGTACATCATTGTAAATATTATATTAGGGTTGTGTCTTAGATTAGTGTATGAATAAATTGTCTTATGTGTGTGAGTTTTGTGAGTGTAATTGTACACAAGTGTCCATTATGTAAGAGTGCACATGTATCCTTAGATTAGGAAGAGTTATGTGAAGAGTTACAAAGAAGAGTGAAGGTCAAGAGTGCAGCATATGAGGAGTCACATACAATTATATATTTGTGATAAAGCATTATAATATGTATAAAAAATGCATAGCTTTATGCTTGCATTAGTAGACCTTTATTCAATAGTTTTTTAGTATTCTATGTGCAATATTACTAGCATATCCATATGATTATTATGTAAGTTTTTCTAAGTTATTATATTTTGAGTTATTATATTTGATTCATTATATTGCAACTTCATTATATTTGATCCTATGATTATTTTCTTGTGAGATTTACTTTATTATTAAGGCCTAAAAATACATTAGATAATGCATCGGGTGGCACAAACCCTTGTCCAAAATCCAAGTCCAAGCATCAACAATGGATAAGAAAATTCTATTTAAAAAATATATTAAACTATATTTACAAATATTATAATTAATGGTATAAAAATAATGAATGTGGGGATTAGATAACAAATAATATTTTTTGTGATATCTATCAACTAGTAAAGGTAGTATTTTGAAAATAACAACATATCTATAGAGAACAAAACTAAGTAGAAGATAATCTAGCTAATCATAATTTTGACCTTTGTCTTGGCAAACTTTAAATTTTAGAAGGTAAACTTTAAATTTTAGAAGGCAAAAACATAGGACTTTGAGGAAGATGAAAAATATCTATGATATAAAGGTAAATAAAAATATCTTTGAAAAAAATCGAGTTAGATATGGTTTATTTGAATTTACAACAATATAATGGCAATGTTATATTTTACAATTTTCGTGGGATTGGCCTCCAATAAATGCCACATATAACTTATTAAAAAATACTTAAACATTTATATATCATAGTATTCATAAAATTCAACTTATTTGATTGTAGAGAAAATAAATAAACCTCACTTTTTAATATTGATGTTAGATATACATTCTAAATGAAACAAATATATCAAATCTTGATATTAAACTTGAATTATTTAAAAGTAAATACTAGACCCTATGAAAAACAATAAACACAACATTAATTGTTTTCATAGTTGTCCCTATGCATACTACCCATCATCTCATGTATGCAATAAGTAACTCATTGTATTCCTTGGATGTTCACACCCTATCTCCTATATGGATAGAATCCTAGGTATATGGGAAGAGGTGCACTAGCTCTTCTATCCCTGTATTGGTCCCTTCCCCACTTCAAAGACATGGGGAGGTAAACTAGATATGAGATTTATGATTTGTGTGTTTATTTAGAAAAAAATCTACATTTCCACCAAATACTCACACTTATCCTATATTGTCTTAGAGAAGTCTAAGAACAATTAAATTGAAATATATTTTTGTATTCTAGACTATTATTGCAGACACACAAAATGCAAGCAAACAAAATTTCTGATCTATATGATAATTTAATTCAATGATAAAATAGAGTTTTTTTTTCTCTTTTAGAGCAAAAGTGCAAAAATTATTTATGTGGTAAACAAACATCCTATCATATATGTAAAATTTTCATTTTTCTTATAGATGCAATGAGTACTTAGTGACTAGATAAAAATAACTAAATTTACAAGAATCTAATTTTTTAAAAAGCAAGGAGAATTTATACCACAAACAAGTATCCTAATTTATATGTAAATTTTGCTTTTTCTTATAAATGTGGTTGTTACCTAGTTATCAAATTAAAATGGTAAGATTAACAAAGACTCTTTTCCTAGAGTCAATGCCCTTTATTTGTGTTTCTTCCATATATGAATCCATTTTTAGCAACACACAAGTTATTTTATAATATAATATGAAATGTAATACTACTAATGGATCTAAGTGTAAAATAAAAAGGGGTATAAGGACTTTAAAACTCATTGATCACTCCATATTTTTAGCTGCTTCAATCTTCAGTATTGGGGTTCTCACTTACTAGTTTGTTGATTCATACCTTAGGGTACCTATGCATGGACCACTTGATAATGTGTTATATTTAAGCGGTCTACTATAGTTAGACCCCTATTATATATATAATAGATAAAATAAACATATAAAACATAAATGGATAAGCAACTTCAGGTTTCAAGCTAGACCACAGAAGCATTGCATATGATAACACTATTATTAATATTGATGACATTAACTATAGTGCTATTATATGAGAATAATTTTGCCTATATCTACAATAGAATTTATTTATCAAATTGAGAGCTTGTAATAGGGAATGATGATACCAAATCCCATCTAGCATAAACATAGAGATTTGGATAGAGTGCTATGGTTAATAATAAAATAATAAATGATGAAATAGATATGAAATGAATGCAATGATGAAATTATTGATTACTAAGTAATTGAAGATAAAGTTGAAATAAATAAATGAAAAAAATTGAAAGTAAAATGAAAATGATGGGTTCAAAAGCAAATCCAATATCTTGAAGATGATAAATCAATTATTCTCATGCTCATGTAGATGTAAGGCCTCATATCATAGAAAACCCTCAAGGAGGAGAATAGATGAAGGAGATAAGTTAGAGTCTATGTATGAATTTTGACAATAATTCATCAATTATTCTCATGCTCATGTAGATGTAAGGACTCATACCTTGGATGTGTACTCATAGAAAACCCTCAAGGAAGAGAATAGATGAAGGAGATAAGTTAGAGTCTATGTATGAATTTTGACAATAATTCATCAAAATTTTGATAGAGCTTCCATAGACTTTTCAAGACTTTGCTTATTTTAATGTCTCAAGGGCTAGTTTTTAGAGAATTTTTGATAACTTTAGAAGATCCATTAGGAAGCAATATTGAGAAACATATGCATTAGGTGAAATTGAGAGATTTTACACCAATTGAGAGATACATAAAGGGTTGATTAGGACTATAGTTAGTATAATTAGGATAGGAATTGTAGTTATAGGATTTTAGGAGAGTTAGTTAGGAAGATATGCATGGGTATAATTGAGGGTGAAATTAGCAATTGAGGAAGATTGAATGATATTTGCATGGTTAGGAATAAAAAATTCTATGCATAATAGGCAAATGGTATTAGTTAGTTTTCTATTTTATTTTTTTATTCATAACAAAGCAATAACACTAGAGTCAAAAACACTATGGCACTAATGTACACTAGTGCTAATACTAAAAATAGTCATTGGTAGGATGATTAGGCATAAAAAGGATAAAATTTGAATTTTTAGCAAAAGCATTGTCCCTTAGTCAAAAGAACCATTGTCAATAGTACCTAAGATACAACAATTTTAATTTGAGTTGATAAGTAGATTTTTTATAATGCTTTAGCTTGATTGGCTAATCATGATGTTTGTCATATTTGATAGGGTAACTGTTGTTATGACTATGTAATTGACGTTGTGCGCTAGTTACACTAGTTCTTACATGTAGTAGCTCAATTACTACCTTCTAATATCTCAAAGGATTAATCCATGAAATTCAAAGAAAAATACTTGAACACATGGAAGAAAATTTGAATTCATGTGAGAGCGATAACCTGGTGAAGTTAGATTGCAGGCTACAAGAGGTGGTAGATTGTAGCTTGGAGAGCGAGGATCCAATGGTGAAACCGCTAGCAACTGATGAAGGGATCCATTTTGAACTCAAAGGACCATTGGTACTATTGGAGTGCTAGAAGTGGGATCCTAGAAATTTTAAAGGAGGAACAAAATATTCTTTGAAATGAGCTAACAAAAATATCGGGGTCCAGCCTCTATCCCATGATTGGGGTCGTTGGGTTGTGAGGAATCACGTGAACTTGTCTATTTAATTTTCCAAGGTAATGATAAATTCTAGTCGTGTTGGTGGGAAATAAGTCTAGTATATTCCCAGAGTCTCACAAGCTTTGGATTCCAAGCAATATCCTTAGCATGGCCTAAAAATAAAGTTCATGGGATTTAATCGACAATTTTCAAGGTAGCAGGCTTGATATAGACTCTATTCAAAAATGGTCCTGAAAAAAATTGGAAATCGCTTGGTTCCATAGACATAGTGATGATTCCAAAATATTTTTTCCTCATCAAGCTCAATTTTAAAGAGGATTCTATGTGAATTTTGGAAGGGGAGCCTTAATTTTTGGCAAGAGGGGTTTATTTCTTCAAAAATAGGGAACAAACTTCAATCCCTACACACAAAAAGTAAATTTGGTACCCCTATGGGTTAGGCTGCCTAGTTTGCCAATGCATTTTTGGTATCTTGATGTCCTAAGAGGTATATAAAAATGTATAGGAAACTTAGTCTCCATCGATGCAACAATAATGGTAAAAAATTGAATGGTCTTTGCTAGGATGCATATTATGAACAACCTAGAGGTGGATCTCCTGAGCTCATTTTAGAGTTGGGCTCATGGATCTAGCCAGTGGAATACGAGAATAGGCTAGTTTTGTATCAATAATGTGGTAATCAAGGTTATACTTGAGAACATGATCCTTCTTAGCGTGCTCCTGCAACATCAAAAGTAAAAAGAGGGAAAAAGAAAATGTGGGTTCAAAAAAATTCTAGAATAGATCTAGAGAAAGGAATGGGCGTCCCAATATAAAGGAACCCTCCCATGGAATTAAGTGGGGAAAATTTTTCCCAAGTAGGAAGATCACTTCCCTGGTTCCATGTGGAAATATCACTTCCTTGGTCCCAAGTATAGGGAAATATTCTCCTCCTTTGGCTGCTCCCTTATCAAAGATTACTACCTCAGAGGTTGGGGAGGGTACTTCTCTTCCCCCATTGGCTATTTCTAATGGGTTATTAGGAAGCTCTGAGGATGGCCAAAAAAGTTCTATGCCAGAGTTGAACCAAAGGAAGAATTCAAGGACTCCAAATCCAAAAACTAGTCATCCTAGTCCTTCATTAGAAGAGGTAAGCCCTAAAGACCTGATCCTCTTTAATTCCTTTGAAAGCCTAGGTTTGGAATAACTAGTGGTTCAAAAAATTATGAATATGGAATCTAATAATTCTACTCCTTCTAAGCCCATGATGTAAAATTTTACTTATGGTCCCAAAACTAGGAATCACCGTAAGGGCCGAGTTGATGTGAGAATCAAAAGAAGAGTGGGTAAACCCATAAACAAATCCTTGAGGAAGAAGGAATCTAAATTTGAAGTCACTAACAACACTCAAGATCTATTTAAGGTAGATAATAGTAGTGAATCTAGTGGTAAAATTTTGAAATTAGAAGCCTTTAAATGCAATTCCCAGCCAATGGAGGGCGAAAAGAAACCCGACCCCAAAATTTACAAATGAAATCCCTATGTTGGAATATCTGAGGATTGAATGGATCCTCCAAAAGGTAGTTAATTTTATATTTTTGGAAATATTCTTCTCCAGATATTATATTTATTCAAGAATCCAAAATTAAAATTAACAATATCGAAATGGTTAGAAACTCTATATGGAAAAATGCTGGTTTTGTTGCAAGCCCTTCTAATGGCTCCTCCAGAGGATTATTCTTTTTTTGGGATCTATTAAAAATGGATGGATATATTATCTCATATTTAGATAGAGTCATCAACTTATTATTTTTTGTAAAGTTACCAACCAAAGCATATCAAATGTCTATGATCCAAACTTAGGCCTTGGTAGAAAATCCTTTTGGTCCTCTCTTATTTAAATGAAAGAGATGTTTAAGGAGGAAGCTTGGGTGTTATCTGGTGATTTCAATTCACCGTTATACCCCTCAGATAAAAAGTGGCAAATACTCTTGTGAAAGGAGTATGGAGGATTTTCCAGATTTTTTTAGTCAAGGTGAGCTAATGGACATGGATTTGAAAGGGTCTAGATTTTATCAACTTATCCTTATACAATTGGATAGAGTTTTTATATCCAAGCAAAGCCTCCATTTTTTTGGTGATACTTATTTGAATATTTTTCCAAAAGCGAGATCCAACCATAACACACTATGGATGGAAACTTCATAGTAAGAAATATTTTTTCTAGGTGATTCCATTTTGAGGCCATATGGTGCACTCACCCATATTTGAAAACAAAGATCAAGGAATGGTGGATAATTCATGTTTTGGGTGGAGGGCTATCGAGAATAGAGAATAAAATTAAACTGATTAAAGGTAGGTTAAAGCTTTGGAATAAAGATATATTTAGAGTTTTTAAAAAGAATGATGACCTCAAAAGGTATCTCTTTGACCTAGATTTTGAGGTGGAAGCTAGAAGTCTATCGATTGATGCCAGATTTAAGGATAAGATCCTACTATCAGATCTTAATAATACTTTAGATAAGGAGGAAAATCTTCGGAAGCAAAAATCCAAAGCCCTTTGTTTAAAAGAAGGTGAAAAAAATACTAAGTATTTTCATGCTTCAACCTTGAGGTACAAGAGCTCCAATTGAATCCAAAAAATTGTTAGAGAGGATGGCTCCAAATATGAGGATAGTCAAGATATTAGGGATGAGGTAGTGACATTTTTTGGCTCATTACTGGGTTCAAGAGAGGAAAGAGATCAAGAGGTTAATTGTTTTTTGCTTAATGCTATCCCCAAGTTGGTATCAAGAAACATGAATCTAAAAATTGAGGCTCCCTTACGAGATGAAGATATTAGACTGACTAAATTTGATATGGGATATTTAAAGGCATTGGGTCTAGATGGCTTCCCTCCTCTATTTTTTTATAAATTCTACCATATAGTGGGAAAGGAATTTTATGATGCGATAGTAGATGTTAAAAGGTATAATATAATGCCTTATGGTGTGAATTCCACATTCCTTATGCTTATACCAAAATCATCAAAGATAAAAAAATTAGTGAGTTTTGGCCAACTAGCCTCTATAACACTATTTTAGAAGATTCCATCCAAAACATTGGCCAATATATTAAAACCACTTATGCCCCTACTGATTGACAAAGCACATAGTAGATTTTTGGTAGGGAGATAATTTTTGGATGCGGTCCTCGTGGTTCATGAAATCCTTCACTCGGATCATAGAAGTGGCATATTGGACCTATTCCTCAAGTTGAATATGAACAAAGCCTATGACAGGGTGTTGTGGAATTTTTTGTTTGAGGTGTCGGGTAAGTTTGGTTTCTTTTTAATTGGGTTAATCTAGTTAAGGTATGTGTTACCTCAACATAGTTCTTTGTGTTAGTGAATGGATCCCCTGTTGGATATTTTCAAAGTCTCAAGGGTATCCACCAAGGATACCCATTATCACCTTATCTATTCATCCTTATGGTTGAGGCATTGGGAAGGCATATTTCTCTAGATCCTATTATTTAAGGCATAAAACAAGTGCACTATTTTGACTTCTCTCACCACTAGTTTGTTAATGATATGCTTCTATCCATCTTAGTCTGGGTTGTGCAAGCTAGAGTAGTGAAGAAATTTTTGTTTTCCTTTGAGAAAGCTACTAGCTAGAAGACCAATTATTTGAAAAGTTTATTGTTCTTCTTAAACACTCCTCAAGCTAGGCAAAAGATGATTACAAATATTCTTGGTTGCAGTATTTCAAAGTTCCTTGCTACTTATTTGGGAGTACTGTTATTTATTTGTAGAATGTAGGAAAGATTCTAGGACCCAATGATTGAGAGACTATAGAGGAGGCTTGCTAGTTCCAAAGGAGAATTACTTAGCCAAGCAAGAAAATTTCTCTTGGTGAAATCAGTTCTTCAGAGCATTCTAATCTATTTCATGTCCATATTTAAAATTCCCAATAAATATTTAACAAATTTGGAGCAAATTCAAAAAGCTTTTCTATGGGCGATTTCTCAAGATCACAAGAAGTTTCATAAACTTTCCTAGAACCAAGTTTGTTCTAGGAAGGAAAATGGTGGTCTTGGTCTCCATAATATTTAGCTAATGAATGAAACTCTGGTCTTAAAGCTGGGTTTGAAAATTTTAAATAATGAGAAGACAGATTGGGTCAATATTATTACAACAAAATACAGGAACCAATAAAAATGCTTTATAACAAATTCCATCATTTTGGAGGGGTGTATTTTTTGGAAAAATATGTGCAAATTAAGAGTAGATTTAGTTTTTGGTTCTCTTTGGATTGTGGATAATGGAAAGTCCATAGAATTTTGGAACGATCCATGGATTCTTGAATGTTACTACTTTAAGAGGCCATCCTTGCATTGGCTAAGTCTCTCACAAGAATATTGTGCTCATTTAAGGTGGTATATTTTATCTCTCAAGTTAAGGATCAGAGATCATGGAAGTTAATTCCCTTATCCAACTGTAGCAGAGAAAAAATAGATGTCTAGAATTCCATATCTAACTTTCGTAAGTTGCAGGTTTTGAAGGTGTAGGAATCTAAGGAATGCCTAATATAGAAAGGAAAAAGTGATGGATCCTTTTTGGTCAAGTTAGCATACAAGCTCCTTGATTATAATCCTACCCTATGGATCCTTCCTGGAAAAGTATAGCTAAAAAATTTGACTCCTAAAGTGAACATTTTTATTGGTTGACCATCCAAAATAAATGTCTCTCCTTGGAGAATCTCTGCAAGAGGGGAATGAGTCTCCCTAATAGGTTTTATCTTTGTGAAGCTTAAAAAGAGACTTATTTACACCTTTTCTTTCATTGTCCCTTATCTACTACAATTTTGGACCATGTCATCATCTTTTTGGGAATTCAATGGGTTTTTTCGCATTCAGTTGTTGATGTTTACCTATAATGGTCTTATTATTTCAAGTCCCCTCACCTGGTTTGGAACTTATTTCTCCCTCAATTTTGGGTATTTTATGGGAAATAAACCAAAGATATTTTAAAAAATTTAAGTGATACCCAAAGTCAGTCTTCTTGAAGGTGATTAGGAATACTGTAGAAAATATGTCTACCTGCTTGCCAGATTTAGATGGTGTATTATTTGAAGAAGCTACTATGTAACTTTAGCTTGGCTTTCCTTTCAAGGTTGTGCCAGTTGATCCATCAATTCCACCCTATATGAGCTTGGTAAAATGGTCCCCACCCCCATTTTGTTTGATTAAACTTAAATTTTATGGTGCTTCAAAGGGGAACCTAAGGCTAGATACAACAAGATGAATTATTAGAAATGATAAATGTGAGGTAATTGAGGCTTATGTAGAATTCCTTTCAATCCAATCCTCCCACTTTGTTGAACCTAAAGCTTTGCTTCAAGTTCTTTTTTTGGTTGAATATTTGGGTTTTCAAAAGGTTCTAGTGGAGGTTTACTCTCTAAATATCATCAATTTAATCAAGTCCTCAAGCCCTCCTATCTAGATGATAGCCAACATGATTGTTGAAGCTAATAGAATCCTTCACTTGAGATCAAAAGCCCAATTTTAGCATATTTTTTGAGAAGGGAATAAAGCATAAGATCTAATGATGAATATTAGCCTTTCCCAACAAGGTCTTTCAATTTGGACCTCCAATTTCCCTTAAAATCTTCAAAATTTAATTATGGATAATAAGAGTTGAGTTCTCATGTGGGGGTATCTAGGGGTTAGTGGGAAGGTGTTTATCTACTTCTTTTTTATTCATTATCCCCCTCTCTAGCTAGGGCTCTTTTTTTTGGGGAGGTCCATTCCCATTGGTGTTAAGATGGTTTTGTAGACACCTAAGACATGTCATGTTGAGGTCACTACCTATATGGACACATTTTTAGGCCATATGACCCACCTTGGACTTCTCCAAGGCTTAACATTGGTTCTTACCACTCAAATAGAGGCAAACTATCCCTTTATAACCTGAACCATCATACCAAAGTGTGGCCTCCTACATCATTGGACCCTGTGATGACCAATAGTCATGGTCACTCCACCCTGAGATGACCACACTTGTAACAAACTCAAGCTCCCCAAGTTGAGTCAAATTAGTTATAGGGCAAGTTGAAATTAACGGTTATGCATGAGAAGGTTCTATATGTGACATTTAGGTTGCCTAGATCCTAACCAATTTTTGGTCTTGGCATCTCTTGCAAGCCAAGATTGCCCATTTGGAAACTTATAAGAATATCCCAAGCCTTCATAAAAAAGGAATCAAAACCTAATACAATGAAGTGTTGTCAATTTGTGTAATAGATAGAACATACTCTCATAAGCAATGAAGGGCTACCCAAATCTAGCCATAAATCTTGCATTTGCATCAATGGAGCCCATTGGACTTTGAAGATCAAATTCAACTATTGTACATCATCAATCATCCCAAATTTAGGCTAATTTTTGTGACTCAACTATGTTTCAAAGAGCAATATCCTTGAAAATAAATTTGATAGGCTAACTAGATGTCACCCCACATTGAAAACAAATAAATGACTCTCTATTCAGTGACTGATTCACCTTGAAGTGACCCGCAGACATAGTCACTAGACCCTGTGATGGTCAGTAGGCCTGACCACTTTACCCCATGATGACCTCTCTATGAAATATATTTTCTCTATGTTTTCTAGTTATAGTAGCTTTAGCAACATTTAATTTCTATTCTAGCATAGTTTCATTAAGTTTGCATGCAACTGTTATTATTTTTAGTATCTTTTTTTCAATTTCTTATCATGGAAATGGACCTCATCATGTGAGCTTCCATATTTGCTACTAATGTCTTGTAAGTGTTATTTTGTGTAGGTTTTAGATCTTACCAGGATCTCTTCAATGCAAAGATCCATCAATATTTATCTCCCTGTGTGGAGGTCGCAAAGAAACCCTATTCTCTATTGTAATTTGTATCAAATTGGTATCTATCCCTAAGAGGGATATCTTTGTAATTGACTTGTAAAAGACAATTTCAAATATTAATGAGAAGGGAACCATTATTTTCATTCTTTTGCCTCAATTTTGTTATATGATATTATTTGCAATTTGATTTCATTAATTATTTAGGTGTTAGATTTTTGCATATCTACAATGGAGATCATGGCTAAACCTCGACTAAACATTCACAATTTATTGCTAACTACCTATTTCTTATTTTTTTGAATTATAGGTACAACTGATCTAGGCTATAACGGCTCACATGAGCCATTGTACTACCTTGTGATGGCCTATAGAGCCCATCGCTCTTCCCTGTGATGGACTTAGAGTAGAATAAAAAAACCAAAGAGGTAGCAACTTCATCAAATATAGGCTTTTCCTGTGAGTATATTTGCACTTTATTTTATTCCTTTTCACAGAAAAAGATAGAATTTCAAGTTTTAATTAAGAAATGTATAGAAATTATTAAATTTGAAGCTTTTTGCCTATGATCACTCTTGGGTCCAATGACCTTTGTTGTAAGCCATTATGGGGTAAAGCAGTCCCTCTTCTAACTACTTCTATGTTAGATAATCTCTACTACACACTGTATTACATAAATACAATCTCTATTTTGCTATCTATTTGGGTTTGCATTCTTATTGTCTCTCCAAGGGTTAATATTATTTATGGTTTGCACTTCCAAATGTTTTGGAACTGAAACGTTCTTATTTAGAAATTTAGAAATTTGAAATGTATTTTATGCATTAGAAAAAGGATCATTTATTTATCTATGTTGCATCTTTCTTTTTGCATAAAGTAAAAATAACCCACACACATCACGTATCATATTAAACATCAGCGAGTTGGAATTCACACCCAACCATTGATCAAGACTAACAACGGTGGCCTTCATCATGACCTTGTTAGCTTTATTATGGTTATTTGTACCCCATTTTGAAAAATACCATTCCAAGAACCATCATAGCTAAGGAATATAACATGCATCTCTCTTTGGGGAGGTATATCACTGACCGAGGTGAACTAGGTGAGGAATGGTAGGACTTGGACTCCCTCACTGGATTTGGACTTCATCATAAAATCTTTGTGGGTTTCATGACCTGGAATTCATCACCAGGCATGTGTGTGAGAGGATACAAGTGAAATCCATTTAACTAAGTATATCCTCAACAAAATCAAAACTCAAATAAGAGAAAAGCAATAAAACAATGAATCAAAATACACAAACCATTTTAGGAATCACAAATAATATTTAAATGAGATAATAATTTTGTATACTTTTTTTTTTTCCTTATTGTATACATAATCAACATAAAATGGTCACCACACCTAGCCATTCCCAGTTATATACTGAGGCTACAAGAAATGCACAAGGAGACCAAAAAAATCTTCATTATAGCCCAACTAATTTAATCTTACCTAAACAATGTCCTAGCAGCCATCGCAAAGATAATTACACTCAAGGGGGACCCGATCATCGAGATACCCCTACTAGAAAGACATCTATGGGATATCCTCATGATTGAGAAGAGGATGTTATCAAACCTCATTCATATCATGATACTTCTAGACAAGATATTCCCATTGAGGGGCCAAGAAGAGGGGTAACATGAATTTGTGTCCCTAATCGATCTACAAACCCATCTAAACTTGGAGTAGATTATATGCCTTTACTTGGGTTATATGAGTGAGGTACTTCTCCTAATAATCATTATTTGAGTCGAAAGCTAGATCATCTAGATATATACGACCCTAATACTACTTGTAGAGCACCTTCTATTCACACTCACTCTAATTATGGGCACGATGAAGATCTAGTGCATCCTATCCATACACATGGAGAGTATTCTATGTGGACACATCATACTCCTACACCATCTTTGCATGAGGATCACACCCCTAGGGTTGAGCATAGAGTCAATGCAACTTCTATTGATCTAGGGAAGAGGGTAGGTATCCCTATTGCACACAAAAAAATAGCCAAATCCCCTCGTATTGAGACAAGAACCCATAAACCTCATACAACCCATCACACAGATCAATTACCTAGGCAAAATACTAGTCAAAGAGAGCAGTTAATCCAATCACAATTGGATGATTTCCATAAATAGCGAGAGTGCCTAGATAATGAATAAGTAAAGCAATAAAGGCTACACCACCAATGGTTGTATGAGCATAGGTTGCATGAAGAGAGAATTATTAAACAAATATTACATGAGGAGCAATCACATAGGGTATCCTATGATAAAATCTTGATGTCTAGCACTTACCGAAAACAACCGAAAACAACTTAACACAAGGTGCACTGCACAACATCAAGATTTGACTTCTAGGTCAACCAATAATCATCCTCCTCCTCCCTCTATTCATTAATCTTGGCCAAGATAGTGTCAAGTGCTAAATCTACCAGAATATGAGGTATATGAAGAAATAAAACTAGAGGACTAGGATCAAGCATATCTTGAGTCACTCTTCTAGGATGTGGTAGATGATTACAATATGCCACCTCATTCAAATAGGAACCTTCTACCTTATCCTCCTAAGAGACCAAATCAAGAAAATGAGATTATTTTATCTCAAGCATACAAGATCCTTACAGAGTAAATTCAATCTCTATAAAAGCAAGGTGTAGGTTACCAAAAGTCAACATTGTGCAAATTATATAATCAACCCCTCAACCCATTAGTTTATTATCCCACTTATCTAGAGCATTTTAAAATGACTAAATTGGATAAATTTAGAGGATATGAGGATGCTCAAGAGTATGTCACAAGTTTTATGAACATGTGTTTCCAGTTACAAGATGATGATGCTTTATGGTTAAGAACATTCATGATAACAATCTTTGGTGCACCTTTAGAGTGGTATAATCAATTATCGTGACATAACATTTCTAGCTTTGAATAGCTAGAAAATGCATTTCTAGAACACTTTTATTTTGGTATAAAAAATAAGGCCAACTTAACTAACTTATCGAACTTACATCAATTCAATGATAAGCCAGTTATGCACTATGGAAATAGATGGTAAAAAATAATGTCAAAAATGCCTTTCATTGTACCTATTTTAGAACTAACATGGATGTTTATAAAAATATTCTCAAAGAACATAGTATTTATTTTATAGTTGCAATAGTATCAAACATTCAAAGAGGCTTTGACATAGGCCAAAGTTATTGACGACATCAAGGTCCAAGAGGGAGACATAAAACTTTGCAAAAAGAAATGGAACAAAAATCCTTGTAATAATCATTATCAAATGAAACCAGCTCTCGTAAATTAGTTTGTGTTAAATATTCCTCAAGTAGAGAAATCACTAGAGAAAACTAATTATTAGGCTCAACCACCTCCAATGTAATACAATAACCAAAACTAAAGAAACCAAACATAGGATAAGAAATGCCATCCTCCTTGCGCATATATGCCACTGCTTGAGTATTTAGAATCTCTTTTCAATAGATTATGTGAGGTTAAGGTGATTACCTTACTTGAAATTCAGCTGATAGATCCTGCCCACCCAAAACCTAAAGGATACAGAGAGGATTTATATTGTGCTTATCATCAACAAAATGGACATGATATACAAACATGCTATGGATTCAAAAACCTAGTACAAAACATGTTGGATACAAACCAATTATAGATTGACAACCCTATCACTCTTGATAATAAGTAGATGGGTATTTTCAAAGATCCCATGCCCACCCATGAGGTCAAGGGCAACCATATTAGATAAATCAATGAGATACATACGGATCCAACCATGCATGGATTCGTAGGTATGATAAATATTGTGACGTAAAATAAGAGGTACAATCAAGTTGAGTCACCTGTGACACCGATTCAAATTCCTTTTGAACCCTAGCAAGGGCTAGGCCAAAACCTACTACCAGGTCCACTATCTCAACTGGTGATAACCATCATAAATAGGCTTATGCAAATCCTTAAAACAACCTCAACTAAGCTCTCCATATATGAGCTTATTCAGTAATATCCTAGACATAGGGAAGCACCTATAGAAATTCTAAAATCTATCAAGCTTCAACCCTAAGATCCTAATGCATTTACTAATTTTATAGGGTATTTCCAAAAGTGCAAAGAGCCTATGGTAACCTTCTATGACTATGAAATTGAATAGGTACTAGCTAACATAGTGGATCCCCTGTCACACATAATCACTTACATCAGTCGGATACCATACAAGCGAGTGTTGATTGATACAGGCTCATTGATAAACATAGTAACAATGACCACTTTAGAGCATCTAAGCCTTCCAAAATTGAACAGAGTAGCATCTACCTTCATACTGCAAGCATTTAATGAATTTTTATACTCAACGGTTGGCACTATAGTCCTACCTATTTATGTGGGACTAAAACCTATTTATATGATGTACCATGTGTTGGAAGGAGCAATGCAATACAACATATGGCTCGATCATACCTATATATAGGAAATTAAAAGTGTACCTTCTATTCTAAATTAGTGTACCAAATACATTCATAAAGAACAGGTTCATGTCATCCCTTCATATGATGAACCATTTAAATATGTAAATCAGGTTAGCAATCCGAGGGAGTTTGTTTTACCCTCGATGCACCTAGACATTAGACCAAGTTCTCACATAAAGCATCCATAGCACTAATCTAAATCAACACATGCTGACCCATCAACCTTAGCACCACCACCTTCACCTAAACCATTATATACTTCTAACATTCCTTCATTATCATCTGATCCTCAGATCAAACAAAAGGTGAAGGCACCCATGGTAGATGCTCTAGAGGTCATCCCTAATGTCTCTATAATAGAAATTCCAATTCCTATGTAAGAGAAAAAATTTCCTACCACTATGGATTACATACCTCAACCTGCATCACCTACTTCATTAAGAACATCATTCGCAACCCAAGTGACTATTCACTTAGTCAACCCTGGGATTGTCGAATATTTGGTACAAAATATCACTTTTACACCAATTATTGAGTCTATGTAAGACATGGTGAGACCTCATGCTCCTCTATTGACCATTGGAATGGTGGTACCCCTAGAAATACCACTAAATTAGATGAATTTCATATATAGGGGTTTCAACCAAGCCCTAGATCAATCTACTATTATCAATCACGATAATGAACCATTTATACAAAAAATATACTATATGTCGAATCCTAATTTTTCTCTAATATACTTCTACCATTACCATTGGTACAAGAATGAATTATGTTTGTATGAGCAAGGTCAAAGAACACCTTATCAATCGTAGTATAAATTGCCTATGGATAGATTTAGTTTAAGGTATTCTATCTGTATGCCAAATGAGCTTCTATATGATTCTCTACAATACCCAAAGTTAGGTTTTAGGGAAGATATTGATAGGAATGAATATGCCAAACCTGGCCCCTCTCATTTATTGAGGGATCATCTCCCAATCACAATGGTCATCATAGAGCCCCCTAAATTATATCATGAGATCAATCAAGAAGAGGAATATGAACTTAATGATAATTTTAAAAATGATTGGATCGATGAATATGATCAATTTGAGTATGAAACAAAAGTAGCATACTTGGATCCTCATTAATTTCATCACCTCAACAACTATACAAGAGATATTGAGTCGGTAAGACCCCCTATTAACATAGATGACATATACCATAGGGTATTTCCTCATTCGCCTAACTGGAGGTAGCTGCTCTCACTTATGGACCCAATTATTCTCTCCATCCCTAGAGCATACCCAAATATCCCAATGCCTCCTAAGCCACATCAAGCACATTTGGAGTAATAAATAATCAATAGGTCCTACCCATATGGTAATGGAAATCACCAACCATCCATCAACATGATTTCCATTGACTTAACTACACCTCTTCATAATCCCAATGACCCTTCAAAGTTATTGTATCTCAATATTTATTCCATTGAATTTGATCACACCACATCATCACAATAACCTGAGGAGTTCATCCCATGTGAATAAATGTTGTAACTATTTCATTTTACTCTAGGCCCTACTCATGATGTCTATAATGTTGAGGTTGAATCTGATATGATAGATCATCCAAATCCAACCGATGACATCCACTTGATCCCTACACCTCATCAACTTGAGGAGGGATCCCATATGTCAATTGAGGATACTTTCGATGTGGATATTAGCAATGACCCTAACAATCCTAAGAAAGTTAAAATTGGAGAGAGTCTATCTTCTAAAGAGTATGCCATCCTCATACCTCTTTTGATAGAAAAGTCAAATATTTTCTTGGTCATATAAAGATATGCCAGGTCTTGATCTGAATTTGGTTACACAAAACCTTACATTAGACCCTAATATGAAGTTGGTCAAGCAAAAGCTCAGAAATATGCATCCAAAAATCACCTTAATGGTGAAGGATGAGTTACAAAAATTTTGGATGTGGAATTTATCCAACCCATCGAATATTCAAAATGGGTATCTACCATGGAAGCCATTGGTAAACCTGATGGGAAGATCTGTATTTCATCCTTCGCCTAAAAAAGAAACACGTAAGGATGAATCCTCTTTACTAAATATTGATACTCTTATAGATGCAACCACTGGTCATTAAATATTATCCCTTATGGATGGATTTTTAGGCTGAAATCAAATTCAGGTCAAGCTCGAGGATTAACATAAAATAGCCTTTACCACACCATGGGGAACATTTTACTATAAATTTATGCCATTAGGTATTAAAATACTGGTGCAAACTATCAGTGGGTCATGACATATATTTTTCATGACTACATGCACAAGATACTGGAATATTACATATATGATTTGCTTGCCAAATCTCTATTGCATGAAGAGCATGCAAAAGTACTGCAAAAAATCTTTGATCACCTGATAGAGCATAATGTCAAGATAAATACTAAGATATGTGTTTTCAATTTTACATCAGGAAAACTCTTAGGATTCATAGTCTCTAAGAGAGGGATTGAATTAGCTCTCGCAAAGGTTAAAGCAATTTTAGAAATGCTTCCCCCCATGAACATTAAAGATCTTTGTAGCTTACAAGGCAAGGTAGCATTCATCAAATGCTTCATAGCGCAATTGTCAAATAATTTCAACCCATGAATCAACTGCTACACAAGGGGGTCTCATTCAATTGGGATGAAGAATATCAAAAGGCATTTGATGAGATCAAATAATACTTGGCATCACCATCAATATTATCTCCACATCGACTAGGTGTGCCTTTCTTGCAATATATTTCAGCCATAGATTTTGCTCTAGGAAACATGTTGGCCTAGAAGAACAAAGAAAACTAAGAATAGACTATCTATTATATTAGTCACACCTTGGTTAGTTATGAGATAAAGTATGCATAAGTAAAAAATATTTGCTTAGTAGTGGTGTTCGCTACCAAAAATCTTGCCATTACATGTTAATTCATACCATGTATGTCATATCCAAAGAAAACCCTTTGCGGTACATGATGAGTCACACATATCTAATACATGAACTACAAAGTGGATCATGCTATTGATGGAATTTTATCTTGAATTCATCGATAAAAAATCCATCAAATATCAAGTCATAGCTAATCAGTTAGTAGAGGCACCTCTTCAGGATGAAAAGCCTCTCATGATTGAATCACCCAATGATGCAGTGTTCGCACTGTCAGAATCATCTAAACTTGAAGAATTGGAAAATAAAGTAGACATGAATTTGTTATTTGATGGTTCCAAGTGCAATAAATGGGGTGGTGTAGGGATTGTATTTTTTACACCACAAGGAGCTCTTATGCCCTGGTCTTTTAAACTTGATTTTACTTGCACTAATAATAACGTTGAATACAAGGCTCTAATATTGGGTATCAAAATACCTATCACCATGAATATAAAAAAGCTTTATATCTTTGGTGATTCCTTTCTCATCGTAAACCAGGTCAAAGGCATTTATCAATGTAAATGTCATATCTTGAAATATTACAAAGAGCTTGTGGACACATAATTAGTCGAATTAGACTAGTATGACATTGAGGTAGTCCCTTGTAAATCTAATTGCTTTGTGGATACAATGGAAATTTTGGGATCCTTAATCCCTCAAAACCCTTTTGATGATTTTACAATAATCCATGTTAAAACGCTCTCACAATCAGTGATGTTGTGTGAGGCTTATCACAGTAAAGAATCAGTCCACATGATTAAGATAGAACCAAATCACAAGTGGTTCTAAAAAGCACAAAAGTTTCTAAAATAGGCACCCTGGGGGTCCTTTATCTCATAGGGCACTTCAAATAATGGCATGACTATTTATCACAAGGTTATTTCCCAATCCACATTTGTGCACAATGAATCACAATGAAAATAAGTTGTTTAGTTAGTTGAAGCTCAAGCTTATCAATATTGGTTTATCCATTTAAAATATTATTTAAAACTTGGTAGTATCCCTTTAGGGATTTTTTTATGCTGAAAAATGAACATTTAAACAAAAAATTACTAGGTATATATTGCTAGGATATATTCTCTATCATTAGAACTACGATGGATTCCTCCTTTGTTGTATTGAGCCCCCAAAATTTGCTTGGGCAATCTCGTAAGCTCATGATGGTACATGTGATGGCCATTTAGTGGTATGGCTATCATCAAGTGCATCCTTAGAATGGGCTATTATTTGACCATAATAGAGAAGGATTGTTATACATATGTTAGAAAGTGCATAAAGTGTCAACATCATGCCAATCTCTTGAACCTGCCATCTCAGGCCTTGTAACTGATTTAATCGGTATGGCCTTTTATCAGTGGGTATTCAATCTAATTGGGAATATATCTCCTCCATATTTGGGTCATCACATATTAATTATAATATCTACTAACTATTTTATTTAATGGATGGAAGCAATCCCTTTGACCACTACGACTAAAGCTTGTATTGTAGAGTTCATACTCCATAACATCATATGTCATTTTGGTATTCCATCCAAAATAATATTGGATAATGGAAATTTATTTAAGAATAAATATGTGTGGGTTTTAACATCCAAATATAACATTCAATACATTTTTACAACACCCTATTATCCACAAGCAAATGGGTAGACAAATACCTCCAATAAAATTGTAGTTGCCATATTGAAGAAAACCATCAAGGAGAATCATAAGGATTGGCACCTTTAATTACCTCTAGATTTATGGTCTTATCGAACTAGCATTTAGACACCCACTAGGGAAACCCCATTTTCACTAGTATATGGTGTTGAGGCCATTATACCCTTGGAATTAGAAATTTATTTGTTATACGTCTCCTTGAAAGAGTTCATCGATGATGACACCTCATGACAAGCTCACCTCGATTGACCCTTCTCGATGAATGACAAGTCAACACTCTCAAGCATCTACATGTTTATCAAGATCATCTTAAATGAGCTTATACTAAATTCCATTCAAGAGACTTTAAAGTTGGATATTTGGTGCTTAAAGACACCACCTCATCTAAGGGATAAATTTGTGGCCAATTGATTAGGTCCTTTCATCGTAACAAAGAAAATAGGGACATGAATCTATCACCTAAATTTGCTAGAACGTGTTTAGAAGCTCAAAAATCTCAATATTATTCATCTATGGGTGTTTTATACATAAATAATAAAACAATAAAAATCACAAAAACAACAAAAAATCATCAAAATTCCAAACAAATCAGAAAATATAAAAACACAAAAACAATACAAAACATTAAATACAAAAACATTTGCATTATGTTATCATGCATTTTGTTATATGCACTAAGTAGTTGCATTACATTAGACATATTCATCCATTGCATTTGCACTAGGATAGGTCGTTTTTACATTCTTATGAATGACACCATGTTTGTATGTCGATCATGAATCCGTATATCATTATCATTCATATTATCCTTGTGAGTAACTATGTTTTTCAACACAACTTATGAGTTGCTATAGGGTGTATACTAAAGTTTTTTTGGTCATTTAGTCATCCCTAGTTATACTTTCAGATTTTGTAGAAAGCTATATTGGATTTTAGAAGGTAAGGTTTGGTTTTGATAGTACCTTGCATATCTCAAAATCCCAACACAAGTTTATATATTAACAATCCTAGTTTGAACAAGGAAATATGACACTACAAAGTGGTCCATGCCACCTTAAGCGAAAGGTTTTCCTTGCTCATATTATTATGTGCATGGTCTAGGATACTGAGAATTGATAAAAGGACAAGCTCCCCTCTACCCAAAGAATCCCCTTGCTCTTCCATAAAACGAGAAAAATTCCCAAAGCAATGCAAAATAAACAGTGATTGTACTCACTAAGCAAATTCCTTGCTAAAAAAAATAGTGGTTTTCACCACTAAGCATGAGCAAGTATCCCAAGAAATCAAAAGAAAATAAGGGGGTAATAATCTTGAATCCCTATAATTTTCAATATTTAAAAGCCATGGTGTAATATTCACTACAACAATTGATTGAATGAAACCTGCCTGACAATGGAGTAGTCTTATGCAGGGTGATATGTCTATCACATTATCAACCTTCTTTTGTATAGACCAATGTCAACTTATGGATGGGATAGCTTTTTGTAATTACCTAATATTCTAGTCTCACTATGTCCAAGATCAATATTAGGATGACCATAGGGTGATCCTCATTACAATAATGGGTTGCATGAAACCCGATTGGCAATGAGCTAGTCTTAATGCCTCATCTAATATATTCACTTTGCACACAGGGATAATGAATATTTGGATCTTCTTAAACAGGCTTGTATATTTCATAAGTCTTATGTAGTTAGTATACAATTTTTTATTAATCAACTAGGGTGTTTGAATCTCATGGAAAACCTCAAAAATCCCCTCATAGCAACAAATCATCACATTCACATGCACACTTTTCCTTATAAAATTTTATTTATTAATGGGTATTCATAAAATAGGATAGATACCGGATTGATATCAATAATTATATTTAGACGAACACTGACTATTTTATGCATACCTTTTTGTTCACAAAATCTTATAGGGAAAGCTCGTACATTTCATAGATGTTATCTCACATATGCATGTATAAATGTATAACTCTTATGATAAGGGTTAAATTTTTACTTCATTATTTTTATACATTCGATGGTGCCTGCTATTATTCTGTTAAACACAAACTAGATTCATTTATTATGTTTTAAATGATTAAATCATACATGTACAATTTGCATTAGATCATTCATATAAAATTAATGCATTACAAACACATTACATTTGCGATATCAGATTACAAAAAATAAAATGCATAATCAATTAAACAAATATAAAAACATACATTTAACCTTAAAGTATGGCATCCATCACATACATATTAGTACATCCATACATATATATGCAAAATCTAATAATACATCCATCATCTAATAATTGCATATCATTAGTACATTGCATATATAAAACAACATACCATCACATAAGCATTACATCCATCAATGCATACATAACATATATTAAAAATAAACCATAAACACATGATGATTCATAAAGATGAACATATATATATATATATATATGTGTGTGTGTGTGTGTGTGTGTGTGTGAGAGAGAGAGAGAGAGAGAGAGAGATAGTATCTAAGTACATAGTGGATACAAAATACCCATAGGCTAAAATAGAACGGGTCCTCGGATCTCACACTCAAAAAGAAAAATAAGAGCACACATAGATTATTTAGGCTAGCCCTGCACTGCATCGATGTGGCTAAGAAGAACTACTAGCCTCTGACCTCTATGTAGGGTCTCAGAATATAGGCACTTTGCAACCTCACTAATGACTACCCTAACTTAGTACATCAGATCTGATGTGATGCCCCTGATGAATATTGTGTGGTAGTATACCTCCACATCGCTCTACCTTGTCCTCTAATATACTATTGTAATTCGAATATGATAATCGATGAGCAGAATATCAAGCCACCTATGCCTACAAAGTCACCACATCACCTGTGGCCTATCTACCTATCCCTATATACCCTTGTGCTATAGTCAAGGTATCCACCCAAACCTGTAGAGCATCTCACTTCATTGTTCTAACATCCCTCTCTATGGTCCTAGCCACCATTTTTGTCTATAGAGTATCCCTCTCTACCATCACTTAGTCAATATTTATCTAGGTTGTGGCTAACTGAGCCTTGAGGAGAGATCTCTCCTCATAGTATCCCATCCACCATTGTTATCCATTTCTCAGTTGACTCTAGACAACTGCAAGAGTCATCTTTCGCTTTGCCAACCACCCTTGTGCAATCTATAATTGTACTCACATCTAGGTCACCTTATCAATTAGGTCATCCTCCTTGCCCTCCCCCTTAGCCCGAGAATCCTCTTCTAGCTCTATAGCCTATCCCCACTCTCCCTTGGTCCTACAACACACTCATCACTCATCTCCATCACCACCCTCCTCTGCTATTGCCTCTACAAGATTACCCATTGAACTACCTCTCTACCATATCCAAGTGATCCATCAAATGTCATAATCTACGTTGGTCCCTAGTTTGGCTAATTTGATATCTTCTATTATTAGATCCTCCTCCTCTATGAGCATCTCTACTCAAGGTAACTCCAACTAAATCTCATCGCTACGATGGTGATAGATAACTAGATCCTATGGGACATATCGATAGATGCAAAACTACTGTGTAACCCAAGAGTAATGGAAATAATATTTATTAGTGCCATGGTGCCCAATGATCCACCTACCACTCCTCACCTGAGCTAAATACTATGTAGCCTCTAGCCAATATGAGCAATCCAAATAAGATTTGCATACTATTTGATCCTGCTGTAGTATCTCCAATAATGTAGTGTAGCATACAAATCTACTTGTTTATGGCTAGCTATGGCCAATCACCCAATCCTGTATCCATTGATATGCATAACCAATATCCACATCCCCTAGATCAGCTCAGGGTACTAGAAACCTTCTTGGTCTATCCACTGGGATGTGCTCCCATCTCCATACCTGTAGGAGAAGACTATAGCCTAATATGGTGCACCTCCAATGTTGTATCTCATACAAATCATCTTAAAAATGTGCCAGTACTGTGCTCGTCCATGCCATAATATTTAGTTGTTGAATGTCACACTCTAGTAAGTCCTGAACCATGTCGAGGAGATTCCAAGGGAACCTCACTCTTAAAGAGTCTGGTAGGAGGATTTTGGATATGATATACATCACCACTACCTAGTTCGAAGAGAATACATCTATGTCATACCACGTGCTAACCAATACTCCACCATGGTACATTTGAATCAAAGCCACATCAACCTCCCTAACAAAAATCCTCTAAAAAACCCTCTCTCGATGCTGAAGGGGAGTAGAGGTGATGGTGCATCCCTTAATAGGTATCCTAAAAATTCTATGCATATCCTCTAATGTAATCATCATATCACCAATTGGGAGATGGAAGGTGTTGGTCCTACTATCCCAATGATGAGCTAGGGTCATTAGATACACCTAATTTAACATAATAGTAGGGAGGTGCACCACCTATTTGAGATCGATTACCTCAAACCATGTCCAATAATCAATGTCTATCTCTATAAATTAGTTAGTAGGGTGGGTTCACTACCGTAGGATGTCAAAATATAACACCCAATAATCACACACAAATAAACAAAATTCATAAAAAAGTCCGAAGAAATTAATTAAATAAAATTACTAAAGTTTTATCGTCGCTCTAGGGCCCAACGACTTCAAGGTGCGAATGCTGGACCCTAGGAGGGCCACCCCAATGGTCAAAAAATTTAACTTTTGGGTTTCAAACATGGATTTTATACCCCATGATGGTCCCCTTCCTACCAAAGGAGAGCCACTCTTGCCCAAAATGACCCTATAGTGGCATCTAACTAGGGGTGTGATCCATGCTAGAAATGCTACAAAAATTAAACTACTCCCTAAACTAGCCTACTCTAAATATTCCTAATCTAATATGAGGTTCGTTACTAAAGGTTTAGTGAGGTTAATTTCAACCATTAATTAATGAGGTTTAATTTTAAAATTTGTGAAATCATAAGAGAGAAATTAAGATTTCTACCTTAGTAGCTTCATCTCCTCTCCTTGTAGAAGTCTCTGGCTGATCTATATTCATTGAGTGTTGCGCATTTAGTAGTGTTCCTTGTTAGATAATCTCTCCTTGACCTTACTTCTCTCACTTCTAGCACTCCATGTGCTAGTTGGATTACTGGCTCTACGATCCTTTCATAGCCTTTCTAGAACTACTAGGGTGTATTTTGACTAAAGGGACCCCATAATACCTGCAATTAAACTTTATCTCATCCTCTAATGGGCATAGCCCTTCATACCCACTAGTCCCCTAATGTAAAAAGTATTTCTTACCCACTGGTCCTCTAATGGACAAAGTCTTTCTTGCCCACTATTCCTCTAATGGACAAAGTCTTTCTTGTTTTACATTTTGAGCAGTTATCATTGATGTCAAGGTGCTAGGTGATAACTCAGCTCAAGTGCAAGTGGAAGTTTATTGAAATTCATGATGGGTTTAAATATCTATATTTTACACCCAAGAGAATGGGTCAAAATATGGTTTAATTATCCCAAGGAAGCAATTTATCCAAGGCATCAAAAGGATATAATATTATAATAGTTATTATAATATTAAAGTGATATGGTGAAAACCCCAAATAAAATATTTATAATTTTCATTATAATATTTTATAAATCAAAGTGGGTTTTATAAAATTTAATTATATTTCATAAACCCAAAGTTGGGTTTGGAGGCAAAGGTATTTGAAGCACCTTATACAGTTATTAAACCTTTGCCGATGTCGTGGAAGGAGAGTCTTTGGAAGCACCGATGTTCTCCAAGGAGTGGAGAAAGCAAATATAAATCTCTTGCCCAAAGGGCATAAACATTATCCTTGCTCGAATTATTAATTGGCATGAAAAAAGGAAGAAGAGCTCATGATATTTTTATTTTCATGTATAGTGAACAATTTAAAAAGGAAAGCATTAATTGTTTGAAGGCCAACCAGGCAACGTGGCCTAGTGGCGAGTGGGAAAGTGAGAAAATGTTTGTTTTCAAGAGAGCTTGCGATCGAACTGTAACGGTTGCATTGGAGATCGTGTTGATTGAAAGGCACCCAATGCATACATTGTTTTTGCCAAGGGCAGAGGAAGCACTACTTGAAGCACGTGGTGCTTCGTTGGTTTCAAATGAGCACGTAGCTCATGCAGAATTTGAGGCCACGGTTAAGATGCACATCATGGGCATAGTTGAGGGTTCGATTCCCCTCGAATGCAAGGTAAATATTTTTGATTAAAACTTTTATTATTTGCCTAAAGTTGGAGGTATAAGGGTGTTTAAGGTTTTATGATTATTTGCCTATGTTGGAGTTATAAGGGTTGTTAAGTGAAAATTTAGAAGGATTAATTATTGGATAAGTGGTGGTATTTGAGTATTGTTATTAGGAGTAATAAGGAGGTTTTTATTTTAATTGCTTATTAAAGTCTTAATTAATATATTGATATATTGGAGAATTAAGACTATTAAGCATTGATTTTATTTTAATAAGGGTTTTTATATTAAAGAATATTATGGTGAATATTATTTTTAATTTGGAGTGATAAGGTGTATTTTAGTCATATTTTATATTGTGTTTTATTGAAGTATTCTAACACATATTGAGATTGGTAAATAAATAATTGTGAGTGTGGCAGATTTGTGAGATCAACTCATTTTCAAGCAAAAAGGTATGGGCAAATTCTTCCTTGGTTGAGTTGATTGATTGGCTTACTAAAAAATAAATTTTGGAGTGAAAAGGATTTGATTAGGGTTTCCTTTTCAAAAGTGCTTGAGTTAATGCTTCAAGGTTTTATGGAATTAAGAGTTGTGATTAAAACCTTGTTTTATAAGCATATTTGTTGAAGCCATTGGTTGTGTGAAGAACTTGAGTTAGGGTTTTGCAAATATCATGAGTATCATTGTTATATGAAGTTTGTTTTATAAGCATTGTTGCTGAAGTGATTTATTGTGCAAAGAACTTGAACTAGGGTTTTTGAAAATAACATGAGTATCATTGTTATGTGAGATTTGTTGTTGAGCATTGTTGGAAATATTTAGAGTTGGTTGATATATATGCTTGTACTAGGGTTTGTGAGAAATAAGTGTTTCATTAAGCAATTGGTTGAGTTGAGTTGGTTGAGCCTAGTCAAGTGGTTGTATGAAGTGATTGTTCAAGTTCCATAAAACAAACTATTCTACGTTATGATTTGAGTTGTGAAAGCGATTGAGCATTGAGTATAGAACATATTGAGTCTCTAACAATTCTCTTTATGCTTCTATGAGATTGAGAAAATTCTGAAAGTGATTGTGCATTAAGAGTAGAACATATTGAGTCTCTAACAATTCTCTTTATGCTTCTATGATATTGGACAAGTTCTATGTGTGGACTTGTTAAGTAGATTTGAGGCAAGTCTTTGAGAAGACTTGTGGACTGATTTTGTGTGAGATTTTGTAGAAGCTTACAATACATTTGGTTAATTTCAAGAGAGGACTTATTGAGCATATTTGGAAAATTTTTGTGTGATATTTTTGATCAGATTTGGACAATTTTTGTGTGATCTTGTTGAGAAAATTTGAGCAGGTTCCGAGTGGACCTGTTGAGCAGATTTGAGCAGGTTCTGAGTGGACCTATTGAGCAAATTTGAGCAGGTTCTGAGTGGACCTGTTGAGCAGATTTAAGTAGGTCTTAAGTGGACATGTTGAGTAGATTTGAGTAGGTTCTGAGTGGACCTATTGAGCAATTCTGAGCAATTTTTGTGTGGACTTGTTGAGCATATTTGTGCTAGATCGTCTGGACTGTGTTTAGTGCAGATTTGAGTGGACTTGTTGAGCATATTTGTGCTAGACCGACTGGACTGTGTTTAGTATAGATTTGAGTAGACTTGTTGAGCATATTTGTGCTAGACCAACTAGACTGTGTTTAGTGTAGATTTGAGTGGATTTTTTGAGCAGATTTGTGCTAGAATGACTAGACTGTGTTTGGTATAGATTCGAGATAGATCTTTGGAGGTGAAAAATTAGAGAGGACAGTAGGCTCCAGTGGATAGAGATCCATCAGCCAGGGCAGTGAGGATAGGTCTTCTGAGTGGGGACAAGAGTCTTCTAGCGAGAGATCCATAAGCCAATGTAGTGGAGGCAGTATTTTTCTAGATATTCACCAACCAGAGCAGAAGAGGAGTTCTCTTATGGATAGAGTTCCACAAACTAGATTTAGGGGATCAACATCTCCTTTGGATAGAGGTCTGTAAAAATTGTAATTGGGAAGAATTCCTAAGAGATTATTTGAGAAATATTTAGAAGAAATATTTTCTCTGTGGAGGTAGCCGTTTTTGGGTGAATCACATTAAATTTGTGTGGTGATTTGTGCATTGCTTTGATTACTATTGTTTATATTGCTATCTATGCATTACATAATATTTATTTGGAAAGAAAAGTGAAAAGTGCTCTTATACTGTTCACCCCCTCTCTCAGTATAAGCTTGTGTTCTTCATTTCTTGCCCACTAGTAAGTGTTTAAGCATCTCCAAACATGAGTAAATATTTGACAACTAGGCTAAGATAATTATCATCTATTCATAATTATCGACTTAACCATTAGTTGAATGAATTAATATCAAACACTAATCTCATGTGATTACTATTAAATTCACATCCATGACCTTCCTTCTTTTAATGTGGAGTATCCAAAAACCATAAAAATATACCTCTAGAAAGTGACAAGGAACAATATCATAATACAACAACCAACCAATTACATGTGATACATCATGTATCCTAGGAAACCCTTGTGAGAAAAACCCAACCTTAAAATATATCCACACTCCATTTATTGCAATTGAGTCCATTACAATCATTTTAGGAATATCTTGATTCATTTTCCCAACTTATTAATACAAACATAAGGATCCCATAATTTTTATGCCCCAAACCATGAATCAATACCTTTAGTTCACATTCCAAAAAATAGGGGAATCCCCATAAATTCACTCATATGAACTCCATGTCCATCCTCCTAAAGATAACCTCTATACTTTAATCCATACTCAAGGAACATCTTTCTTCACGAGTATAATTCATCTATATGCCAACTAAGGAAGGGTACACATAAATCCATTAGAGGAGACCCCATAATCCTCTCCAATAAATTCCCATACAAACTTATCAAGGAGATGAGGAACCTTCTCCTATTTACTCCAAGTATCAAAAAAAGAACATACTAACTACTGATGTGTTCTTAACTCAATTAACCTACGAAACTATATCATTCACTAATATATTCTTCAACCAAATCATTCAAATTAAATATACCAAACACATCAAATGAAATATACTATCCACCAATATATTCTTCATCTATGCTAATAAAATGAAATATACTCTATACTAATATACGTGTAATCTATTCTTTAACTAAAATGCGATGTAATATCTACCATTACATCTCAAATCCATTCTACTAAAGAACCATTTCAAATCCAATGAAGTATTTTAATATTTAACATACTTCTCTATTATTAAATCCAAATGAGATATATTCATCTCTAATATATTTCTCTATCATCAAAAGTAAATTAAATATATCCTTCTTTAATATATTTCTCTATCATTAAAATCAAATGAAATATATCCTTCTCTAATACATTTCTCTATCATTAAAATCAAATAAAATATATTCAACTCTAATATATTTATTTATCATTAAAATCAAATGAAATATATCAACACTAATATATTTATCTATCATTAAGAACAAATGAAATATATTCACTCTAAAAATTTCAACTCTAATATATTTCTCCATCATTAAAATAAAATGAAATATATTCAACTCCAATATATTTCTCTATCATTGAAATCAAATGAAATATATTCAACCTTAATATATCTCTCTATAATTGAAATCAAATGAAATATATTCAACCCTAATATATTTCTCTATCATTAATAAGATATGCTCGACACTAATATATTTCTCTATCATTAAAATCAAGTGAAATATATTCAAAACTAATATATTTCTCCATCATTAAAACTAAATGAAATATATTCATCTCTAATATATTTCTCTATCATTAAAATCAAATGAAATATATTCAACACTAATATATTTCTCTACCATTAAAAACAAATGAAATATATTCAACTCTAATATATTTCTCTATCATTAAAACTAAATGAAATATATTCAACTCTAATATATTTCTCTATCATTAAAACTAAATGAAATATATTCAACTCTAATATATTTCTCCATCATTAAAATCAAATGAAATATATTCAACCCTAATATATTTCTCTATCATTGAAATCAAATGAAATATATTCAACCCTAATATATTTCTCTATCATTGAAATCAAATGAAATATACTCAAAAATAATATATTTATCTATCATTGAAATAAAATGAAATATACTCAACACTAATATATTTATCCATCATTATCCACCTGTCAATATAGATTCATGGGATCAATACCCACCTATCATTTTTGAATTTCTAGAATTACAACTAGTAAAAACAACCATGAAAAGCAAGGGTTGGATCCATATTGAAAGTTATTTCAACACTATCCATTTTGGGGATTATAAGTTTAAGTAGTTTAAGAAGTTGGATGAGTGGCCAATTCTAATCCCTCCAAAATTGACACCCATCATGACTAAAATCTTGGAAAAAATATTTCTCACAGGTAGAGATGAGGAGGATGAATTAGCTTGGGGCTATGGGAGACTTGGAGTCTACATAGTGAAGGATGGATATGATAAGATCCTTCTAGAACCTCCTCCTCATGCATATAAAGTTGAGGATTAGAGAAATATTTGGCAATCCAAGGGTTGGTTGAAAGTAAACTTCTTTGCATGGTAGTTCATGCACAATGGAATTCTTACTTTTGATAATATGAGACGTAGGGTAATAATTCGTCCATATCCATGTGTTTGTGATACAAGAGAGAGGAAACATATGATCACTTTATGTTTGAGTGCCCATTTATGTGCCAAATATGGGAGCGATGATTTTTATATTGTAAAATTTGAGCCAATAGTGATTTGAGTTGGATTAATGTTTAGGAAATATGGAAGAGGGGTAGATTTAAATCTAAATCTCTTTGTATCGGTTAGAAGCTTGGATTAAACTTCATTTTTGTGGCAAGTGTGGTTAGAGAGAAATGGAAAATTTTTTAGAGAAACCTTTTCATCCTTAGATGGCATTTGGCAAGCCATTTGGAGAAACATCACAAAAATAGTGGTATTTTATGCTAAATAGGAAACTCAAGCTTATATAGGTATGATGGAGAAGAAAGTTGAAGTGCAAGAGGAGCAGGATAAAGCTAGTTGGAAACCATCCCTAGAAGGTTAAATTAAAATTAATACTGATGGAGCTAAAAAAGGTAATACAGGTAGCTAGAATTGGAGTGGTCTATAGGAATCATGTTGGGACTATTCTATATTAGGAACAACAAGTCCTGGTAAGGTCTACAAAAAATGGAGTAAAAGCCTTAGCTATCCAATCTACTTCTATTTGGGTAGTAAGACAAGGTTACAGGAGGATAATCCTAGAATTATATTCTCAAACATTGATGGGAGCTATATATTGCATGAGGATTTTTTCTTTGAAGACATGGAGGTTGAGGATTCTTGTCACCAAAATTAAGGAATTGTGGAGGGAATTAGATGATGTGATTCCAGTCTATGTGAGTAGATATCTAAATAAAGTGTCAGAATTCCTGGTTAAGATGGGTATTGAGAAGGAGGTAGGGGTCAATGGTATAGTGACATGGCTATTAAGGATAATAGGATTAGGCAGGTTGGTGAGCAAATCCAATGTTTAGCTAATTTGGAAAACCATTGTATAAATATGGTTTAGGAGATTTAGATTCAATGCAAATATTCTATTACTATTGTAAATAGGTGTTTTTTTTAGTCAAGGCTGGGAGGAATATCATCCCAACTTGTAAATGATCTTGTTTTAATATAAATTTTTCAAATTATTTTTCAAAAAAATATATTTATCCATCATTAAAATTAAATGAAATATATTCAACTCTAATATATTTCTCTATCATTAAAAAATAAAATGAAATATATTTAACCCAACTATATTTCTCCATCATTAAAATCAAATGGAATATATTCTCCACTATAACATTGTTAATTCCTACACTTCTGAAAGAAGATATATTATCCTCCCCTATGTTTCCATATACGCATGATAAAACTAGACATATATACATGAATAGATACCCAACCATAATATTTAAACCAAAAGCACATTCCTTTTAGACAAAGGGAGTTCAATATAGGTTTTACAAGAAAAAAAAGTTGATCCTCTCCATGGATGCATGATATATAGAGAGGGTTATCAAACCATTACCAATGTAGACTTTGGTTAGTAAGTGGCCACATACATAGGACGTAGTGGTGTGGCTTTTCACCTTACTTCCATGCAAGTGCAAATCAGAGCACATCTAGACTAAGGGGAGAGAATTACATATCACAAGGGTTGCATTTCTCAAGAGGGCTTTCTCATACCCAGGTAGTAAGATAAAATTAATTCCCACTTCACATAGTGCTTGAGTGGTTCTCTAAAGTAGCAAACACACACACAAAAAAACATTAAGATGTCCTAATATGGGATCAAATCGACCCCAAACTCTGCTCGCTCTATGAAATATCTTGATGTTAATCCACTATTCATGCGATGCAACAATCCAATCTACCAAGGGGGTTCTAAGAAGGAAAATCTAAGGACCTTCAAAAAACTTGATCACCTTCACTAAAATATTCGGTTGGATATAAAATTGGTAGTCCTGAATGCCATTATCGGTAAGTGTGAATGCCATTACCATTTGTCCATATGAATGCGTAGGGTTAAGAAGATGCATTTGACTCAGACATCAAATATGTGTTCTCTAGGAAATCCATGTATTCTCTTATATAGAGGATGAATGTGCACAAAGGGAGCAATAAATAGGTTCTATGAAACTTACGGTGAAGCAGTCACTTTATAGTATGTTTTCAACATCCACATACAATATTTGAGACACTGCTAAGAAAGGTAAAATTGCACACACCAAATTAAAGCCCCAACCTAGTCATTGCAAGGATTAGTATTTAAATAAAAGAAAAGTAAAGCAATACTATTAGCTATATCTCCTAGATGGACTTATATCTACTTGCAAAACCAACACATCATATTCAAATCTAAGAAAACATGGATAAATATTCTGAATAACAATAAAGTAAGAGTGGTTCTCAATATAATAGCCAAATTGGTTTGTATTAACACCCAAAATAAAGACACCCATCTTCACTATCAAGGATATTCAGTCTCCATGCACACCATCTCCTCCTCTGTCTTGTCTCTCCTCCATCCACTCCCCTAGCACCCATCTCCCTTCTTCCATTTATTGCATCTGAGGTGTACACTCAAGGGACGAATGGGCTATCCCTATTCTCTTCCTCCCAATTGGATTGGGGGGTGACATACCCACCATTAAGGTCTGCTTCCCCTTGATCAGTCCCCACATGCTTGAGCTCATTAATTTCCTTAGTCTAAAATAACCATTTCCTTCAAATTTCCACTGCACACTTACCTCATACGAAATTCAAAGGAGCTTGCACATAGATAAAAATGTATTAAATAACTCATGGACCAATCACATCATTTTAGCCCATCATAAGCTTAAAATAAATATAAATCAATTCTTGTTAAATAATTTAAAAATGATATTAAATCAAATGTTACATTGCTAGCATAATATCAATATAAAAATGATATTAAATCAAATGTTATCTTGCTAGCATAATATCAATCTAAAAATAATATTAAATCAAATTTTATATTGCTAGTATAATACCACAATGGTTAGTTACTTCGATCATAACCATTATATGCATTTAAAAAATACCATGCTATTCCTTAGAAAAGATTTAATACCCAAACAATTATTAAATCATGAGCTTAATAATGTAATGATTAGTAATTTTAATTTTAACCATTTTATTCATAAGATAACATTAACCATTTTATTTTCTAATTAATTTAAAAAACATTGTCCAAACTAATATTGAATTTTTAGCCTAATGTTGTCCACCTGCAAATATGGTTAGCCATGCAAAACCATAAGGACTTAGCAACACTATAAACATTGAGTATGACCAATGTTACATCATATCCTTGCAAGCACCAATAATGTTAGACATTAAAACAATTAGTCTAGTTAGGTTGTCTTCTTAATAAGGGTCATGTCTAGGCAAGTCGTGACATACTAACCCCCTTGGGCTAAACACAGTCCTTTGTGTTTATCCTTACCCCCATTTTCCATAGTGGAACATTGGTTTTCCTTACCCCTAGTTTCCATAGTGGAACATGTTGTGCTTGCACAACACGCCCCAATATGGACTAGGGACCCATTAATATTTTGGGTTTCAACTCTAATTTTTATTTGCATCAAGTTTTTAAATTTTTTCTTGCATCATTTATGAAATTTGCTTGCATCAAGGTGTTGAAATTGCTTGCTTAGAGCATTTTATAATGGATTGCATTGAAAATTTTAAATTTTGGCTCTTCAAGGACATTATTTTGGATTAATATTTTAGAATTTTGATTTTCAAAGGTTTATCCTAAAGTTAAAAATTAATTAAATTCAAATTTTTTAGGGTTCTTTGATTTTCACTATCTTGTCCTATTTTTTATGTAAATTTGAAATTGTCATATCTTTTGAATGGAAAATTTGTTTTAGGTGATTTGAATACTGGTGGGAATATGGTGAAATTATATTTACAATGGTGTCAAAGTTACATAATGTTAGGCATGAAATGGTTTCATAAATAGTAGTTTTTATTTGTAGCCCCAAAACTTCTAAGTGCAATATCTTGTGATATATACTGAATTTTTGAGTTCTGTGAGTGGTTCTGAGTATTCATTTGGCTCATTTAAACTTCTAGAAAGGTTCATTAAATTTTGAGCACTTTTATTTTTGCCATAATTATGACAAACAAGAATCCTTCACAAGATTTTAAAGTGCAAAATATAAAGGGATGGAATCTTTGGAACCAATGTATAATACCAAGTGAAAATATTGTTGTGTTAGAGGAGGGCAGAAAAATGAAAATCACCCCACATCGATGAAGTCCTAAAGTTCTGCCCACATTGAAGAAAATAAAAGAAAAAATTGCCAAGTATGGAAGCTCGGGCAGAAGTTTTGGTCCCAAATATTTTTCTACTACTCTCAAAGTTTCATCCAAGCAAAAGAGGTCACGGGGGAGGAGATTCGAGCGATTAGAAAATCAAGGCAGACCCAAAAACCCCACCCTATATTGGGTAGAAATTTGAAGAGGTCATGAAGGAAACAATCCCAAAATACCACTTCCTGAAACCCTACCCACACTCAACAAAGAAATGAAATATTGGGCGGCAAAATAGGATATTGGCGAAGAATGTGGAATCCCAAAGTTTTGCCCACCTTGAGGAAATAAAATATGCTAAGTAAAAAATGTGAAAATATGGGAGGGTGGGAAAATGAGACTCCAAAAAAGAAATAAGCATCCTAAAGTTTCGCCCCACCTGATGGTTTTCAAAGGAAATGAAATCTATCTAAGTGTTCTTGGGTGGAAATATGGGGCATAGACAAAAGAAAATAGCATCCAAAAAGTCTGCCCTCACTCTTAGGGTAGTAAAATAAGACCCCATAAAAATAAGTGTTGAGTGATATTTTTTCCCAATTACAAAAATACACTCACAGTTAGGATCCTATCAAAGCTATCCTCTCTTGCAAAGAAATAGTTAGTTTCTCCAAGGTTCTATTTGCTTAATTTCTTAAAATGTGCTTGTATGCTTGTAAAATGTGAAAATGTTGTTGAATACCTTAGAGGTGCAAGTAATTGTTAACAAGGGGCCTGTGGTTTGGTATTTGATTTAAATTGTGAAAATGTTGTTGTTCATGAAATTAATTGCCAAAATGTATGATTAATAAACAAATATTGCAAATAATAAAACTTGTTGAATGCAAATATTTGAATTTTAACCTTAGAAAATGATTTTAATTAAATTTATCCAAATAGTTAATGTTTGAACTTTAATTATTATTATTTGAAAATTTTAATTAATTAAAACCCTAATTTCTATTTCAAATGTATAATGTCAGAATTTTCTAAAATGAAATAAACATTACTCTAATATGAAAAATTAAAACTTTGCATAAACTTTAGTGTTTTGATTTTTTTTTCTTTTGAAATGAAATTAAATAAAATAAGATAAAAAAGTCTTAGGGTTAGGAAAATAAAATAAAAATGAAATAAAAATCCATCCTGCAAACAAAAATAATCTGAAACATAACCTAATTTAATCCAACCAGAATTAACATAGTTCAAATTAAATCGAGTGCAATCTTCAAAGGAATTGATTAATATATTCAATCATTTAAAATAAAAATACCATCCACATGCATATTTTTCACCACAAAAAATAAATATTTTACAAATGAAATCTTCTATTAATGCTTTTCTTCATAATACCTCTATCAATCAATTACAAAGATGAAATCTTCTCTGACAAGCAACCTGGGAGGAAACCTTTGGTGATGGCAAACTTCTATCTTCTCTTCTGCTCGCTCCAAATTCTTCCAACCCTTTTTCATGAGTCTCAATGACTTATTTATAATTTGAAAAATTTAGTTTGATTCAGTTTCAAAATAGTTTTGGGAATTTCATAACTATTCATTCTCCTTGTATTTTCGAACTTGTTGTGGAAACATTATGGATCTTATTAGTAATATTTATTTTTCTTCCCTTGTATTACCTACATAATGACATATTCATCATAATATTAATACAAAGCCAACTTTTATTTTATTTATTATTCATTTTCCTTCGTAACTTTCCTTTTGCCCAAAATTGAGTCAAAATTCAAAGTTCTCATATTTTAATAAAAATTTCCATGCATCTCAATAGGCCAAAAGGGTACTCAAAATTGTTGATATCATCCAAAAATTTATCATAGTTCATGAAATATAACATTTTAAAGTTCATAAGCTACTATAGTAAACTACTATTTTTAGGTGAAATTAACATCTAAAATCCTGTAAGTTTGGTACCATTAGAAAGAGGAAATCAACATCTTTCTACCAAGTTTTTAATGAGCTCAAACGGAGTTTTCTAGCTCAAGATATTTAATTTTACATTAATTTTAGGGCAAAAGTGATAAAATTTGAATAACCCTAAAATGAAATTTAATTATTTAAACCTTTGAAAATAATTTTAATTAAATTATTTGATTTGAGATAATGCAATTAAGATGCAAATAATAAAAAATATTCAATTCAAAGCATTGCAACTAAATTCAAACCTTCAAGATGCAAAGATGTCAACAATTTCAAAGTGAAAGCAAATTTTCAAAGACCTTGATGCGAGCAAAATTGGATAAAACAAAGAACAAAAAATGCCAAAATTTCGAGTGGGTCCCCAAATTGGGGTATGTTGTGTGATGGTAACAATAGTTTGTATCTTGAAGTGCCTCTCATGCACATTATCAAGGAAATTCGAGTCTTGAAAGTCTACCCTCACTCCTAGGGCAGTAAAATGGGATTCCATCAAAGAAGTGAGCATCTCGAATGTCCTGCAAAATGGGACATTTGTAAAAAAAGTGGTATCCCCAAAACTCCATCCCATGGAATTAAGGCCCAAATCTGAAAGTGAAATCTACCAATGGAAAATGGAGCTTCGACATTGGAAAATGAATTCTCGATAATCCTAAAAGGAAGTCTAGTAGTGAACAAAGATTTAATACTAGGAAAACATGATTCTAAACCTACAAAATATTTTTGTTACAACCTTAGAAAAATAATTAAAATTAAAAAACTTTAAAAAATAATTAAAATAAAAAACCTTAGAAAAATTAAAATTAATTAAATTAATATTAAAGCTAATGTTCTAACCTTTGTTTTTTTTTTTGTAGAATTTTGCTAGTGATTGCATTTAATGGTGGCAAACATGGAAATTTTAATGCAAGAAAGGTAAGTACAATCATATAGGATGGTAGATGTAGGAAAATCAATGAACCACCTACATTGTGCAAAATTTAGAATTAATGTTGTATGGCAATTATAGGGTTCTTGAGCATCGTGCAAATTGAAATTAATGAATTTTTGGAGTTGCAGGGTTCACTGCAGGTGAAATATTAATGAGGCATGTTTGAAGTAGTGTACTTTTAATGAGGCCTAACTGCAGTATGGAGGGAAATTCAATTTCAAGAGGCTTGTCTAGGAAGTGGAGGGAAATTAATTACATAATGTAATGCTAGGTGAGGCTCAACAAATTGTATAAATAGTGGCTCACTAGCTAGATACAAAGGTCGAAAACCATCTATTAGTTGGCCCTTTTTTTAGTTTTTTTGCTTTCTCTTTGTAGTAAGATGGTTTCTAAACCAAGTTGCTACTATGTTTGAAATTTGTTCTTTGTAATCCATCAAAGTGGATAAACCTGAAACTATGTGCTTAATGACCATCTTTTGATATAAAGGCTCTGGAATTTACTATGTTCAATATGCACATGTTTATGGTGGTTGTATACAATTCATTTCATGGTCTGTCGTTCCTTTGAAAATTGCACCATCTTGGACCCTAGGCTGTGTAAATACTGGTTAGGCTGGGATTGGTTTGAATTTGGGTTTGTGTGCTTTACCAAATTTGAGTGGAAATTCAGGGTAATATCACTTGTTTTATTTTATTTTCTCTCACCCTTCAACCTTTGATATTTCTTTTGAACTTATTTATATTAGGAATAGATTAGTTTTTCATTCGAAGCATTGAAGCTATTTTTCTTTAGTGCATTCAAGATTTCATATAGCTTCTATAGAATCATTATCGATATATATGTGATATATTTTAATTACAATGAATGATACATAAGGATGGCAGTGATTTTCTAATTTTCTAAGTCCTCCAGACCCTCAGTACTCCCAAAAGAACTTGATTTTATACAGTCAAGAATTTTCTTTTCAAGCATTATATCAAAAAATTTATATTTTTTAGATAGAACTAGCAAAGTCCCCTTGAAGGAATAATTATCTATGACATCTGAGTCTATCTACACTAGACAAGACCTAGCATACCCAAACATTGGAAAAATATATTTCCTTTTCAAGAGGGAACAAATCCCTATTCCAAGTACATTGACATGCCCTTGACAAAAGTGTCATTTGCATGCTCAACAAAACTGGTGCTAGAAGGAGGGTCAGATTGTGAGATTTAAGTGTTTCCTAGCATAGTTTTTATATTATGCACCTTGACTATTAAATTTAGTACCAAATATCACTATCCTTAAGATCCACTAATGGCAACTCTTGCTCCATGTATGGTAGGAAGCAACCCTCTAAACATACTTGGGTCTGTACATGATATGTGTAATGATTTTGAAAGATATCTTCCCCAATATAGGCATGATGGAATGAGATTAGCCAAAGAACATATTCAAGCATACAAATATACCTTAATATATTTACAAATCATGCATGAGGATGTTGCCTTTAGAATATTTACATACACATTGGATGATATTGCATATTATTGGTATATCAACTTACCTCTAGGCTCTATCACTTCTTGGGCTCAACTAGAAGAAACATTTATCAACCATTTTAGAATACCTATTGACCCAACTATGATATACCATTAGTTTACCTCTGCTCATAGATAACCTAATGAATATTTGAGACTATTCATTGATAGGTTCCATAAGTTATACACTAGACTCATGACACCTTACACCCTCACAAAGGAAGCAACCATCCAGATGTACTTTGGAGCTTTAGACCCATTAGCTTCCATGTTTTGTTAGGAGAGTTCCCCAAATTACATCCTTGCCCAAAGCATATAGTGAGGCAGTAACATTTGAACAATAATTATTTCCTCAAGATTTTGTTATGAGTTAATTACCATCACTTGGACAACCTAGATCCTACAATAAGATTCCACAAATAAAGCATGCTCTTGTAAAATATCATCCCATGCTAAACCCATTTCCAGGGGTTATGTATCTCAACCAATACCAATATTTCAATATGGAACCCTTGAATCATATGGTGCCTAATGTGAGCAATCAACAGATAATCCAAACACATTTGGACAATCAGGTAACCATGAACAACATTCTTAATAATACACTTCCAAAAAATGATCAACCAAGCTTATCAACACTTTTGAACACATATGCATCTGCAAATAACACTCAAAATATGAACTTTAAATTCCAAAGGATTGACCACCAATGGCATACTTACCTAGACAATGGAGGAGTCTCAAATTTTGATAGCAATCAATTATATGACAACCCAGGAGCTTCTATAAATCTGGTTGACCTTGCTAAAATAACTATCCAGGGTTTAATTGTCCCTTTCCTGGTGCTTTCAGCAGCGTAAAAGGTTTAAAATGATTGTGGCATGGTGGTTATAGGGGCGGACTACACGAAGATCTATGTGGCGGATTCTGGGGTGGACAACACAAAATACTGTGGTGGCCATAAAAGCTAGACAACCTGCCCAGATTCGTGGCGGCTACCGATTCCACCATGTAAATTAAAAAAAAAAAACTATCCAGGGTTTTAAACTAATTTAAATATTGTCCAAAATTAGGTGAAATTTTTGGAGTCAGTATCCATCAACAAGAATTGTAAGAATCAAGTCAATCAAAATGCAGGGATAACCTTAGTATTGGAAATATATGAATATTCAAAATTGGAGGAAGATGCATCTAAAGAGGAATCTGAATATGACATGGAATAAGATTCTTCAATATAAGGAAGAGGAATCACTCACTTCTTTTGCACCTCCCAAGGAAAATTTCATCCTACATGACTTGCAAGGAACTAAAAGCCCCATTCCATAAGGATCCTGTAATACCTCTGTAGCTAGAAGTCAATGAGCCATTAACACAGATAAAGAAAACTCCAAAACAAAGCAATATAGGATATGAAATTATTGAAGACCTTAAAAAAACCCAAAAAAATAATCCTTTGATTGAGTTAGTTCAATTAACTAACCACAAGGACTTGTTGCTTGAGAAAGAAAAAAGCACAAAGGTTAATAATGCTCAGGTGTCCATACACAAAGAAAATGTAGAATCCATACCTCCACTATTGACTACCAGAATTATTGGTAAAATTTTATATAACTACCTTGTGGATTCAAGTACTTCTTGTAATACGATATCGTGTGTTATTAACAAAATATTAGAATTGACCCCTACTTCCTCAAATAGTATTATTGTTACACTAGACAAGATGAAGGTAAATACGGTTGGGTTATTACAACAAAATCCCATACAGTTTATTGTTAAACCTAGGATGAAAGAATACATTAATATTCAGGTTGTGGATATCTCAGATACCTATGGGATACTTATCAGTCATGATTGTTCATAAATGTTAAATGGTTATACGACAACTAATTTATCCAAAATATAGACAATGTTTAAGGAGCTCATCACTAATCACAATAATTCCAATGAGGTTTTTTACACTGAGTTAGAATGGAGTTTACACTATGGGGATGGAAATCATAATTGAAGGTAATTATTCGATATTGGAGACCCCACATAGTAAAAAAAATATATTTCAAAACCAGTTGTGGGCCCTCAAGTTTAATGGGTCAAAGTACAAGCATGGTAGTGATGTGATTAAATTGAATTTGTGGGGTAAGAGAGGTAAAATGAAGGGCCTGAAGGCCTTTGAGATTTCATATATAGTGATGTTGTGGGATGATACCCATGAAAATTGGCATACCTATCATGATAGGTATATTTAAAATTGTGGTAACCGTGTTTGGAACCCAGAAAATTTTAATTATGGAAAATGTGACCCCTTTGGCTAAGCTATCATGATATATATATTTAAAATTATCGTAACTATGTTTGGGACCTAGAAAAATTTAGTTATGGAAACTTTGACCCCTTTGGCTAAGGACCCTTTCATATATCAAAAATCCCAAGTCCTGCCTTGTAAATAGATTTGTGCATAGTTTACTGTTTTGAGTTTTTTTTGGGTGTGTTGTTTTTGCTTCTTTTTATTTCTAATGTGGATTTGAGTTTTCTTTAGATTTAGTTTTTTTATTTTATTATTAGTTCCAACCTATTTTATGCTAGTTTCATTTTGTCATTGTTTTTCAATTCTAGTTCATTATTTGTTTTTCTTGGGGTTGGTCTAAGTCATCCAAGTGTAACCTGCTTGTGGTTGCTCTGGGCTGAAAATTCTTTCTTTTCAATCTAGGGTGTGAAAGGTCCCACACTAATTTCAATGAAACTAAAATTGGCTTAATCAGCTATTTAATATTTATCCATTATTTGGGATAAAGCAAGTGAACCTGAAAGGAATGTGAAATGATGTTTCAACTTCACATTGAAAACACTTTAAGGAAAGTTCTAGGTTGGAAGGAATAAAACCATCATGGTTTGGTATTTTATTATAAATACCATTTAAGTGTTTACCATCTTATTTTACATAGTGATCCCCAACCCAAAATAAATCATAACCTAGTGCTTACGAGATTTCTGGTATTAAAAAAAAAAGGAAAAGAGAAAAGGTTCAAGTGTTTGGGTGATTCAGACCTTTACCAGGGCTATGAACGCCCGGTTGGTAGTATATAAAGGTATAGAGGGGATAAAATATAACTCCATCGAGGCTATAGATGCTCGATTGGCAATGGAGTAATTTTCAGGTAAATTAATGACATGTCTACCTATGTGATAAAACTTATCATAAGTAGACCAATGTTCACTCAGGGGTAAACTAGTCAAATTTCCAAATCATGGTGGTAAATTTTAACCAATTCTAGAACAAAATGAACTCAAATGCACAAAATTTTGTTGATAAAATGGATTATTGCTTTCAGATAAAATTTCCCAACCTCAGCCTTAAATGGGCACCAAATATTTGGTTTCTCTCGTTTGAAAGTTTCATTATTTATAAGGGGGTTCTTTCTATTCCAAAAATGCTTAGGAGCATTTTATAGTAGAGTCACCATTTGTTGTTGCACTTGCACAAAATGACCCAATATGGACTAGGGACCCATTGAAATTTTAGGTTTCAACTCCAATTTTTGTCTACATCAAGTTTTTAAATTTTTGCTTGTCATTTTTGAAACTTGCTTGCATCAAGGTGTTGAAATTTCTTGCCTGGAGCATTTTGAAACGGATTGCATTGAAAATTTTAAATTTTGGCTCTTCAAGGACATTATTTTGGATTAATATTTTAGAATATTGATTTTCAAAGGTTTATCCTAAAGTTAAAAATTAATTAAATTCAATTTTTAGGGTTCTTTGATTTTCACTATCTTGCCCTATTTTTTATGTAAATTTGAAATTGTCATATCTTTTGAATGTAAATTTTGTTTCAAGTGATTCAAATCCTGGTGGGAAGTTGGTGAAATTATCTTTACAATGGTGTTAAAATTGTAGAATTTTAGACGTGAATTTTTTTCCAGAAATAGCAGTTTCCATTTGCAGCCCTAGAACTTCTAAGTGCAATATCTCGTGATAGATAATGAATTTTTGAGTTTTTTCAGGGGTTATGACTACCCATTTGGCTCAAAAATTCAAAGGCTAATAGATTAAAGTGTTCATAAAGTATGCAAGTGTTAAGTAGAGAAGCCAAGAGTCATGAGACTTAGCATATGGAAAGGAATAATCAAGTATCCAAAGAGTCACACTACTATGACTATATTATGGAGGTAATACTCCATAGATCATATCACATTATAGAGGAAAGTGAACATCACTATCATATTTGTAAGAGAAATAGGAGTAATAAATATTGCATATATTTTGAGCAATTAATATTGTAAGTTGTTCTTCATTCATAGTACATTAATGATTAAGGATATTTACATTCATGTTGTTGCTTAAAATTGAATGTTATTTGAGTTATTATAAGCCTTACTCTACATATTAATTTACTCATATTATTATTGTGACCTTATTATATTTTGGATATATTATATTTGATCCCATGATATTTAACCTATGATATGGTAGTATTAAGGTTTAAAAATCCAACAATGGTATAAGAGCTACCACTAGACTTTGTTGAGATTGATAAGAGTTATTATAGCCACTTATAAAAATTGATTTTATCCAATTTAATAAAGCCGATTAGGAGTCTATCCATTTTGAATATAGTGAGACTAAGATTCTATTGTAAGGTCATAGTGAGTACAAATGCTAGGGTCTTCCCATGGTTGAAGAATAATAAATGAAGACTAGGACTCAACTAAATTGATAGGTATAATCAACTTTGGAGATAGTTGATCATTTAGGATCATAGCCAACCCTTGACATTGTAGATTCAAGGACATAGATATCTCTTCATATTGATAGAGAATTTAGAATCTAACCATTTATAATTATAGAAGATACATGGACATTTAACATCACCTTGACATTGATAGAAGATACAGGGACATTCTGAGTCACCATGATATTAATAGAGGATTCAGGGACTTAAAATATCACCTTGACATAATAGAGGAATGGTTGTAGAAGATAAAGCAATAGAAGTGTGAGAAGCTTCCTACAATAGATATAGAAGAGTTTCAACTTCTAAGTGTAGAAGAAGGGTTATGCGTAAGGGATCGACCCCAAAATATATTTATAAAATTTAGTGAATCAATTTTGAAATCCAGGTGAATAGTATCCAAATGCATTTAGAAGGTTTACTATTATTAGGGGTAATGTTGGAAATTTAAAGTTTAAGTGGTAAAATTATTATAAAATTGGGGTGAATTAAATAAAAAAAAATTTGCACCCAAATGTTTTTGGCTAATGGGCCCTGGTCAAGGGTCCCAAATATTAGCCAATTCCAAATTTCAAAAATCCTAATTTTAGCCAATTTGATGATAAATAGTCACTATGCATAACCCTATGTAGAAGAAAAGAGAGCAACAAATTAAGAATCATTCAAATCTTCCTAAGAGAAAAGAAAGAAAGTAGAATAGAAGAAATATATATCAAGTCTTAAGAAAGATACATCGGTCTTGAGATAGACATATTGTTCTTGCAGCTATATAAAGTAATATTACTTAAAATTTATGATTAGTATGTACATTAGTTAAAGAGTTGCAATATTTTAGGTCATAGAGAAATTGACCTTGATACCAGAAGAATATTTTAGGTCATAAGGGTATTGACCTTGATAATAGAAGATTTATATCACAAATATATTGATCTTGACATAGGTTCAAAGAAGCCATTATAAAAAGAAGTTAGAAGATAAGAAAGATATTCAAGTCACCTAGACATTGATATTGATTCAAGAGAGATTTAGGTTACATAGACCTTAACATTGATTCAAGAGAGATCCAGGTCACACAGACCTTGACATTGATTCAAGAGAGATTCAAGTCACACACACCTTAGCATTGATTCAAGAGAAGATTAAGGTCATAGAGACCTTGAAATTGGCTAAAGAATAAATAAAGCGAGCACTAATAACAAGTGGTACATGATAAAAGTAAGTAGTAAGTAAATAGAATATTTGAGAAATAAGTGATAGAATATCAAGGTTACCTATTTTAAAGACATTCAAAATAGAGGTAATCTATATTAAAGAAGAAAGTGACTATTGAATAAAAATAAGAGAAGGCACAAGTTATACTACTACAAAAAGAGAAAGGTTCATTGCAAATAGAGAATGGATGCTCTTATAAGTGAAAAGAAAAGAGATCATACAAAGAAAAGGGAAGAATCTTGAAAGATTTTTAGATAGATGAAAGCAAAGAAAATTAAGGGAAGGCCGAAGATACATATAGATATTTGAGATCTAGAAGAAAGGCCTAAGATATACTCAAAATATGAGATATAGAGAACAATGACCAACATATGTGAAGATAATCCTAAGGAGGAAAATAGATTTTATAAGTTAGATAAACCCATGTTTTAAAATAGAAAGCAATTTATAATAGGTAGGTGATCCTTATAATAACTAGGTAACTCTAGAATCAAACGACCATGCATATAAATAAAGTATCATTTTTAAGCATCGATCTTCACTGAAGAGTCATCAAATCTACAAAAAAATAGAAGCAAAAGAGGTTAGAATCATAAAAGTAAAACTAGTAAAAAGAGAACAAAGCATAAGTTGTTACCTCAATGTAGTCTATGCTAAGCTATGAGCACTAGGCCAACAAGCAAAGTTATAAGCCAAATAGTCAATCATCATAGTGCAATGCAGTGATAGAGTGTAGAATCAAAAGTATAACAGTAAAGAGTCAAGCAAAAGTGAAATTAGACAAGAGCCAAAGTAAGTTAAGAGACAAACATTATTGCAAGTAAGACAAGAGTCTAGCAACATTGAAGGATAGACATTCGAAAGCAAGGAAAAAACTAAGCAACATTTGGAAGCAAGACAAGTGTCAGGTAGGATAATTAGAAGTAGATTTGTGTCAATCAAGCAATGTATAATTGGGAGAATGCTCAAGGAAAGGTAATTCCTAAGAATTACATAAAAAACCATCAAGGAGCAGTGATACATTTTCAAATTTAATGCTAACTAGAGTTATGAATGTTACTTCACATGCATGATTACATGTGTAAGACTTCAAACAAAGTTGAGAAACTAGAAAAGAGAGCATTCTAAGTTCAGAGCAAAGGAAAAGTTCATTCAAATCTATACAAGCAAGTCAAAGACATGCACACAATGATATTTAAGGTCATTGTATTTTTAGGGTTTGTTAATTTAATTTAAAATTTTATAGGAGTAATAAGGTTTATTTAAAGCATTGGAGTGATAAGGATAGTAAGGTTTATAAATTAATATTTAATAATTCACTTATTTCAAAGAGGAGTAATAAGGTATTTAGAATATTTTTTTGAAAGCATTATTTTTTAAAGTTTGGAGTAATAAGGTTTACAACTAGATTATTTGATTTTTAAAGTTTTTTCAATTTGGAAGTTTTTTTTTTTGAAAATCTAATTTGGCTTTATTTTTAAAATTGGAAAAAAAAAAGAATAAAAAGGTATTTGAGTTTTTGGCAAATTTATCTAATTTGGGATATGAGGATTTCAACATCAAAAACTTAGAAAATATAAATTTGCAAAATTTATTATTAGTTTCTAAAACTAGGGAGACAAGGTTTACTACTTCATAGGAATTAAATTAGAAACTTTGATTTATTTAAATTTAGGAGTTATAAGGTTGTCTACATCAAAGGAATCAAATTAAATCTAGGAAGTTTGTTCTTTTTAACTTAAAGGAACAAAAATGGATAAGTTGTCAAGAGGAACTTTTCAACATAGGAGGAATTATCAATACACAAAGCCATATTTCATAAAAGGAAAAGTTCAAAAACAAAATATATTTAATGGGCAACATCATACTCTTCAAAACTCTTGTCAAAGATGAAATTATTAATAAGTAAATCTAATCAAACAATTCAAATAGAAAATATTTGGTATATATATTTAGGAGCTAGTCATAATATGATTAGAAATTTGTAATGGTTTAAATATCTAGAAGTCAAGGATAAATTCTATTTAAATATTTTAGATGACAAGAGATATCTTGTTCATGGAAGTGGTAGTGTAACACCTAGTATACAAGTTTTAGACTTTGTATTAGAGGATGTTATGTATGTTCTAGTATTTTCAACCAATCTCATTTCGGTTACTAAATTGGTTCAAAGGGGAAATCAATTGAATTCAAATGTATAAATGAGCACAATAAATGCATTAAGAATAAACATATAACAGAAGCTACAAGATCAATAAAAATGGAATACATGTTTTATATTTAATTGGTTTTTCTCAAGACCTTATTTTTCAAGATAAAATTGTTGATAAATTGCTTGAGTGTTTTGAAAGATAGAATATATCAACACAAGCATTGGATGAATCCAAAGTTCAAGATGATGAAACAAATATGAGAAAAGCAAAATATCACATACATTGCAAGGTCACTTGAAGATTGAATATTAAGACGGGGACCATGATTGAAGACTAAAGTTTTAAATAACCAAATAATGTCATATAGGGGGATGTTAGAGTAATTGCATTATCTAGTACATGCTAATGTACCCCCATGGTACCTTCATGGTACATATGTAAATATTAGATTAGGGTTGAGTCATAATTTAGAGTGTGAGTTATATTTTCCATTTTATGTAAGTGAGAATGTGAAAAAAATACATAAGTGTCATGTACATTTATAATGTGCAGAAAATGCAGAAGTGTCATGTGAGTTAGTGTGCAATTATAAGTTGATGTAAGAAGAGAGTGAAGAGTCTAGTATACAAGTGACAAGATAAGAAGCCAAAGGTAAAAAATAGGAAATATCACATCTCTCAAATATGTGAGGAGTGCAATAGACAAGTATTGAAGAGTCATATCACTATGTCTATATTATGGAGAGAAAGCTCCATACAATGTAACACAAATGAAAGAAAAAAGAGCAAGCATTTGATAATAAAGCTTGTATATAGATTTTGAGAAATTATTATTATAAGTATTCTTCATGCATGTACATGAATTATATTGGCCATTTTACATTCATATTTTATATTATAAGTGAATGTTGTTGGACATTTTGAGTCCCTAAGCTAAAATGTTGTCATTGATGTCAAAAGGTTATTTGATGTCAAAAGGATCTATGATGGCATGCACTATGTTTTGTGAAAAGTGCAAGGAAAGTCTTTTTGTGAAAACCAAGGTAGGCAAAATAAAAGGTTTTATTTAAAACCATGGATGGCAGATTTGAAATGGGTTTTTCTTAAAACCCAAGTTGGCTTTTCGTTTCATCGAAAAAGGTGCCCCGATGATGGAGATATTTAATTTTAAATATTTAGTTTAAATTTTAAATTATTTAAAATTTAAATTTAAATTTTAAAATTAAAATAAAAGTAATCTGCCAACATCGTCGAATATGAGGGAGAAGACTATATAAAAGGATGACTAAGGTTTATTATTCCTCATCCTTGCTCTTGTGGTTAATGCGATTATTAGAAAGCGAAAAGAGCTCGTGTGAAAAATGTTTAAAGGTAGAGGCAACGAATAAGTTGAGGTGTGGTCGATTCCAAGACATCATGGGCAGTGTGGCCTATTGGCAACTCGAGCAGCGCAAAGGCATTGGGAGGCAAGTGGTTGAGTGTTCGAATCACGTGCACTTCATTTTGTTTGAGAAAGGAGAAATCTATTTTGCGTTGGCTGTTGCATGGAGGATAAAGGAGAGTGAGGCACCTTTGGTCTTGTGTGGAGCGCTAGCTCACGTGGTGCGCAAGCATCGTTAGGACGCAGGAGCCGCAGGACTCAGGTTCGAATCCTGCGAACTCCCTTTTGTTGTGTAAAAGGGAAATAGTGCGCTGGTTGTGGTTTTTCGTGCGCATGCTGCCAAGGTTTATATGTTGTGTTTGATATTCCGAAATTCATGCCAAGGTATGCATTAAAGTTGTAAAAGAAAATTAAAACAATTTTTTGTTTTATTGGGTGCTAAAAGTTAGTTTAAAATCTGTGCATAAATTTTATAGTAAAAGTGGTTTTTGGAGAGATAAGTAGGTAGGCATAGATTTTAATTTCTTTAGGGTATAAGTGGTTTGAGGAGTAATAAGGATTATTACTTATTTGGCACATTGTTGAGATGTTATTTGGAGAGTGCTTTTAATTATTGAAACATTCTTGAGAAAAATATTTTGCTTGAGGGTTATTGAATATATCTTTGGTGGATGTGATTATTGAGTTGGAGTAAAAAGGTGTAAATTGAGTTATGCTTTATTTTGTGATTATTATTTGAAGTCCACTAACCCTCATTGAGATTGGAAAGGAAAGTTGTGTTGAGTGTGGCAGATTTTGTGGACAACTTCTTGGCATTAATAAGGTATGGGCAATATTCTCTATTGATTGTTTATGGTGGTTGATTTCTGAAATATCATTGGAGAGAAAAGGATTGATTGTGGTTTCCTTTTCGAAAGTGTTGGTTTAAATGCTTCAAGGTTTTCTGGTTTGAGAGTTGTGATTAAACCTTGTTTTATAAGCATTGTTGTTGAAGCCCATTGGTTGAGCAAAGAACTTGAACTTGAGTTAGAAAAGAACATGAGTATCATTGTTATGTGAGATTTGTGGTTGAGCATTGTTGGAAATATTTTGAGTTGATTGATTCATGCTTGGACTAGGGTTTGTGAGAAAGAGTTGTTCCTAGAGGTGATTGGTTGAGTAGAGTTGTTTGAGCCTAGTCAAGTGAATGTGTGAAGTGGTTGTTCAAGTTCCATAAAACAAACTATTCTATATTCTGATTTGAGTTGAGAAAAAAATGAAATTGAGTTGAGAAAGAAATTGAGTTTGTGAATAGAACATATTGAGTCTCTAACAATTCTCTTTATGCTTCTATAAGATTGAGCTGAGTTGATTTAAGTTGAGATTGATTTGAGTTGAGTTGAGATTGATTTGAGTTGAGATTGGGATTTGAGTATAGAACATATTGAGTCTCTAACAATTCTCTTTATGCTTCTATGAGATTGAATTGAGATATTGATTGAGCATTGAGTTTAGAACATATTGAGTCTCTAACAATTCTCTTTATGATTCTATGAGATTGGACAAGTTCTGTGTGAGCTTGTTAAGATGATTTGAGGTAAGTCTTTGAGAAGGCTTGTGGACTGATTTTGAGTAAGCTTTTGTGAAAGCTTGCTATGCATATTTGAGCAAGTCCTAGAGAGGACTTATTGAGCAGATTTGAGCAGGTTCTGAGTGAACCTATTGAGCATATTTGAGCAGGTTCTGAGTGAACCTATTGAGAAGATTTGAGCAGGTTTTGAGTGAGCCTATTGAGAATATTTGAGTAGGTTTTGAGTGAGCCTATTGAGTATATTTGAGTAGGTTTTGAGTGAACCTATTGAGAATATTTGAGGAGGTTCTAAGTGAACCTATTGATAGATCTTTGGAGGTGATATAGTATAGAGGATAGAGTCTCAGTGGATAGAGATCCAATAGCTAGGACAATTGAAGATAGATCTGAGTGAGGAGTCTTCAAGTGGAGAGAGATCCACAAGTCAGAGCAACAGAGAGACAGAGTCTTCTAGAAGATCACTAGCCAGAGCAGAAGGGGAAAGAGTTCTCCTATGGAAGAGATCCATGAACTTGAGATTTAGGGGATCAACATCTCCTTTGGATAGAGGTCCATAAACATTGTAATTGGGAAGGATTCCCAAAGAGATTGATTGAGAAAGTTTTAGTAAAATATTTTCTTCGTGGAGTAGCCCACATTGGGTGAACCACGTAAATTGTTGTGTCTCTATTGTGGATGGTGTTTTGTGCATTGCTTTGATTAATGCTATTGATACTGCTATCTATACACTGCATAATATTGAATTGAAAGTTGAATTGAAGGAAAAAGTAAAAAGTGGTCTTATATTGTTCACCCCCCTCTCAGTATAAGCTTGTGTTCTTCAATTGGTATCATAGCGGGTTCCTTCAGAAGAGTTTGATAGCTTGAAGGAAAAGCGGTCTAAGAACACAATGGATCAAAAGGATCAAAGAGATGGACCCTTCAATAATGCAGTACCAGTCTTTGATGGAAGTGACTTCTTGTATTGGTGTATGTTGATGAGATTTCACCTGATGGCACTTGGAAATGAAGTTTGGGATGTAGTGGAACTTGGATATGATTCTACAATCAATCCTCCGATAGATAAGGAAGGTAAGCTTCTAATGCATGCAAATTCAAGAGCTATGAATGCAATTATAAAAGGATTGGGTAGATCAGAATCTATGAAGGTTATGGATTGTAAAACAACAAAAGATATGTGGGATCTACTACATGACATATATGAGGGTGATAAAGGTGTCAGGAAAGCTAAGATCAGAAATCTCAAAGGAGAATTTGAGAACTTAAGAATGAGAGATGATGAAAATATTCATGATTATCTCAGTAAGATTGATGAACTTGTGCATGAGATGAGAGGTCTTGGAATGAAGGTTGATGAATCAGATGCTTGTGATAAGATCTTGAGAACTCTTCCAAAAAGGTATAGTGAAAAGGTTTCTGCTATAGAAACATCAATTGATAGTGATTCTTTGACAAGGAATTCTTTGCTTGGCATGCTTACTACTTTTGAGATAAGAACAAAAGATCCTATTCCTCCGAAAGAAGCTGCTTTCAAAGTGGATAAAAAGAAAAAGGGAAAGCAGATAGAATCGAGCAGTGAGTCATCTAGTGATGAAGAAGCTAACTATGGTAGGAGAGATAAAGGTTCCAAAATATTCATAGATGTTAGATCTATTAAGTGCTTCAATTATGGAAAGTATGGACATTATGCAATAGAGTGCAAAAAGCCAAAGTACAACAGTGATGAAGAAAAATAGGATCACAAGTACAGGGAATCAGAAAGACACAGGTACCAGAAGAAAGGCAAGGATGGACAGAACAAACAAGGAAAGAAGTTCTTCCAAAGGCAAAAGAAAAGCTACTATGCAGATAATGCAAGTAAGTACTCATTTGATAGTGATGCTAGTTTTTCAGACAATGATAGAGATGAAGTCCTATTTATGGTTAAAGAGAAAAGGACTCCAGTTATTCTCAAATGTTTTAGATGTGGTAAATTTGGACATCTTGAAGATGATTGCACTAGAGATGGCTATAGTTTCAGTGATGATGGTTTTGAAGATGCACTTGAAAGACCAGATGAGAATCTTCTAATGGCTTTAGAAGATGAAGTAAGTGATCCTATAGAAGATAAGCCAAAAGGAAGTAATGATAAGGACAAAGGCAAACAAATAGAGGATTACTCAATAGAGAATGGTTATGATCTCAAGGGAGAACTTATCTATGCCCTTGACATAGTAAAGAAGGTAAGAAAACAACACTCTAAGCTTGAAAATCAGTTTCAAGAATGTGATGAAGAAATATTATTGCTCATAGAAGACTTAGAGAAGTCAAAGGCTAAGGCAAGTAAGTTCAAAGAAAAGTTAGAAGCAAAGATTTTGGAATGTGAGAAGTTAGCACAAGAAGTGGCTACTCTAAAGAAATATTTAAAGGACTCCAAGATCAAGATGAAGAGTTTCACAAATAGCTCTAAGAACTTGGATAAGTTCATTTGTGGACAACAAAGAACATCATGTTCAACAGGTCTTGGCTTTGGAAAGAAATAGGAAAAAGAATCTACTTCAAGTCTTGATGAAGAAGAAACTTTAGAAGAAGATACTTCAGAATATGATAGTGTAAGTGGGAATGAGACATCAGAGGATGAGTTGGACAATAGAGAGTTCAACAAAGATAGGAACAATGCACAAAGAAGATACAGATGGAACAACAATCAGAACAGAAGACCAATGAGGTCTAGGCAAGGAAGCTTCAATGGGAGATGCTTCTCATGTCACAGGTTTGGGCACATGGCTTCACAATGCAGGTCATATGAAAGATAGGAATATGGAAAAGGATAACTTTTTCAAGGATATTGCTACTCATGCAATGGTTTTGGTCACAAGGCAATGAATTGCAGGGTTCATGGTAGAAGAAGATTTGGCTTCACTAGGAGGTATCCTAAGACATTTGCACCTCCAAGGAATAATAACATTAAGTGTTATAAGTGCAATAATGATGGTCACACAACAAGATGGTGTAGAGAAAATATTCCAGAAGTAGGTATGAACAGGAACAAGAACATGGATGAGAACAAGAACAAGAATAGGAACTTGGATGAGAACAAAAATAGGAACAAGAACATGGATGAGAACAAGAATAGGAACATGAACAGAAGTGATGATTACTTGGAAAGAAATAATGAGAGGATTCAGAAAACTCAGAAAGGAAGAGAGAAAGATAAAGGTAAAGAGCAGTGCTTTCGGGAGTAGAAATACTCCCACCCCAGAATTAACCACCTCATGAGGAGGTGGGGGAGGGGCTAAGCTAAGAGGCTCATTCTTAGCCTCGAGCCCCAAAGGTGACCCTTTGCCATTGATGTCAAAGGGGGAGAGATTTGTGTATATTAAGGAAAGTTTTGATATGGGGAGAGATTTGATTTTTGAGAGAGCATTGAGCCAGGGGGAGCAGAAAAGAAGGTCAGATTTTAGTAAATGAATATGGGTTGCCATCAATGACAAAGGGGGAGATTGTTGGACATTTTGAGTCCCTAAGCTAAAATGTTGTCATTGATGTCAAAAGGTTATTTGATGTCAAAAGGATCTATGATGGCATGCACTATGTTTTGTGAAAAGTGCAAGGAAAGTCTTTTTGTGAAAACCAAGGTAGGAAAAATAAAAGGTTTTATTTAAAACCATGGATGGCAGATTTGAAATGGGTTTTTCTTAAAACCCAAGTTGGCTTTTTGTTTCATCGAAAAATGTGCCCCGGTGATGGAGATATTTAATTTTAAATATTTAGTTTAAATTTTAAATTATTTAAAATTTAAATTTAAATTAATTTTAAAATTAAAATAAAAGTAATCCATCGACGTCGTCGAATATGAGGGAGAAGACTATATAAAAGGATGACTAAGGTTTATTATTCCTCATCCTTGCTCTTGTGGTTAATGTGATTATTAGAAAGTGAAAAGAGCTCGTGTGAAAAATGTTTAAAGGTAGAGGCAATGAATAAGTTGAGGTGTGGTCGATTCCAAAGACATCGTGGGCAGTGTGGCCTATTGGCAACTCGAGCAGTACAAAGGTATTGGGAGGCAAGTGGTTGAGTGTTTGAATCATGTGCACTTCATTTTTTTTGAGAAAGGAGAAATTTGTTTTGCGTTGGCTGTTGCATGGAGGATAAAGGAGAGTGAGGCACCTTTGGTCTTGTGTGGAGCGCTAGCTCACGTGGTGTGCAAGCGTCATTAGGACGCAGGAGCCGTAGGACTCAGGTTCGAATCCTATGAACTCCCTTTTGTTGTGTAAAAGGGAAATAGTGCGTTGGTTGTGGTTTTTCATGCGCATGCTACCAAGGTTTATATGTTGTGTTTGATATTCCAAAATTCATGCCAAGGTATGCATTAAAGTTGTAAAAGAAAATTAAAACAAATTTTTGTTTTATTGGGTGCTAAAAGTTAGTTTAAAATCTGTGCATAAATTTTATAGTAAAAGTGGTTTTTGGAGAGATAAGTAGGTAGGCATAGATTTTAATTTCTTTAGGGTATAAGTGGTTTGAGGAGTAATAAGGATTATTACTTATTTGGCACATTGTTGAGATGTTATTTGGAGAGTGCTTTTAATTATTGAAACATTCTTGAGAAAAATATTTTGCTTGAGGGTTATTGAATATATCTTTGGTGGATGTGATTATTGAGTTGGAGTAAAAAGGTGTAAATTGAGTTATGCTTTATTTTGTGATTATTATTTGAAGTCCACTAACCCTCATTGAGATTGGAAAGGAAAGTTGTGTTGAGTGTGGCAGATTTTATGGACAACTTCTTGGCATTAATAAGGTATGGGCAATATTCTCTATTGATTGTTTATGGTGGTTGATTTCTGAAATATCATTGGAGAGAAAAGGATTGATTGTGGTTTCCTTTTCGAAAGTGTTGGTTTAAATGCTTCAAGGTTTTCTGGTTTGAGAGTTGTGATTAAACCTTGTTTTATAAGCATTGTTGTTGAAGCCCATTGGTTGAGCAAAGAACTTGAACTTGAGTTAGAAAAGAACATGAGTATCATTGTTATGTGAGATTTGTGGTTGAGCATTGTTGGAAATATTTTGAGTTGATTGATTCATGCTTGGACTAGGGTTTGTGAGAAAGAGTTGTTCCTAGAGGTGATTGGTTGAGTAGAGTTGTTTGAGCCTAGTCAAGTGAATGTGTGAAGTGGTTGTTCAAGTTCCATAAAACAAACTATTCTATATTCTGATTTGAGTTGAGATTGAGTTGAGAAAGAAATTGAGTTTGTGAATAGAACATATTGAGTCTCTAACAATTCTCTTTATGCTTCTATAAGATTGAGTTGAGTTGATTTGTGTTGAGTTTGATTTGAGTTGAGTTGAGATTGATTTGAGTTGAGATTGGGATTTGAGTATAGAACATATTGAGTCTCTAACAATTCTCTTTATGCTTCTATGAGATTGAATTGATATATTGATTGAGCATTGAGTTTAGAACATATTGAGTCTCTAACAATTCTCTTTATGATTCTATGAGATTGGACAAGTTCTGTGTGAGCTTGTTAAGCTGATTTGAGGTAAGTCTTTGAGAAGGCTTGTGGACTAATTTTGAGTAAGCTTTTGTGAAATATTGCTATGCAGATTTGAGCAAGTCCTAGAGAGGACTTATTGAGCATATTTGAGCAGGTTCTGAGTGAGCCTATTGAGTAGATTTGAGCAGGTTCTGAGTGAACCTATTGAGCATATTTGAGTAGGTTCTGAGTGAGCCTATTGAGCATATTTGAGCAGGTTATGAGTGAGCCTATTGAGAATATTTGAGTAGGTTTTGAGTGAACCTATTGAGCATATTTGAGGAGGTTCTAAGTGAACCTATTGATAGAGATTTGGAGGTGATATAGTATAGAGGACAGAGTCTCAGTGGATAGAGATCCAACAGCCAGGACAATTGAAGATAGATCTGAGTGAGGAGTCTTCAAGTGGAGAGAGATCCACAAGTCAGAGCAGCAGAGAGACAAAGTCTTCTAGAAGATCACTAGCCAGAGCAGAAGGGGAAAGAGTTCTCCTATGGAAGAGATCCATGAACTTGAGATTTAGGGGATCAACATCTCCTTTGGACAGAGGTCCATAAACATTGTAATTGGGAAGGATTCCCAAAGAGATTGATTGAGAAAGTTTTAGTAAAATATTTTCTCCGTGGAGTAGCCCACATTGGGTGAACCACGTAAATTGTTGTGTCTCTATTGTGGATGGTGTTTTGTGCATTGCTTTGATTACTGCTATTGATACTGCTATCTATACACTGCATAATATTGAATTGAAAGTTGAATTGAAGGAAAAAGTAAAAAGTGGTCTTATACTGTTCACCCCCCTCTCAGTATAAGCTTGTGTTCTTCAATTGGTATCAGAGTGGGTTCCTTCAGAAGAGTTTGACAGCTTGAAGGAAAAGCGGTCTAAGAACACAATGGATCAAAAGGATCAAAGAGACGGACCCTTCAATAATGCAGTACCAGTATTTGATGGAAGTGACTTCTTGTATTGGTGTATGTTGATGAGATTTCACCTGATGGCACTTGGAAATGAAGTTTGGGATGCAGTGGAACTTGGATATGATTCTACAGTCAATCCTCCGACAGATAAGGAAGGTAAGCTTCTAATGCATGCAAATTCAAGAGCTATGAATGCAATTATAAAAGGATTGGGTAGATCAGAATCTATGAAGGTTATGGATTGTAAAACAACAAAAGATATGTGGGATCTACTACATGACATATATGAGGGTGATAAAGGTGTCAGGAAAGCTAAGATCAGAAATCTCAAAGGAGAATTTGAGAACTTAAGAATGAGAGATGATGAAAATATTCATGATTATCTCAGTAAGATTGATGAACTTGTGCATGAGATGAGAGGTCTTGGAATGAAGGTTGATGAATCAGATGCTTGTGATAAGATCTTGAGAACTCTTCCAAAAAGGTATAGTGAAAAGGTTTCTGCTATAGAAACATCAATTGATAGTGATTCTTTGACAAGGAATTCTTTGCTTGGCATGCTTACTACTTTTGAGATAAGAACAAAAGATCCTATTCCTCTGAAAGAAGCTGCTTTCAAAGTGGATAAAAAGAAAAAGGGAAAGCAGATAGAATCGAGCAGTGAGTCATCTAGTGATGAAGAAGCTAACTATGGTAGGAGAGATAAAGGTTCCAAAAGATTCATAGATGTTAGATCTATTAAGTGCTTCAATTGTGGAAAGTATGGACATTATGCAATAGAGTGCAAAAAGCCAAAGTACAACAGTGATGAAGAAAAATAGGATCACAAGTACAAGGAATCAGAAAGACACAGGTACCAGAAGAAAGGCAAGGATGGACAAAACAAACAAGGAAAGAAGTTCTTCCAAAGGCAAAAGAAAAGCTACTATGCAGATAATGCAAGTAAGTACTCATTTGATAGTGATGCTAGTTTTTCAGACAATGATAGAGATGAAGTCCTATTTATGGTTAAAGAGAAAAGGACTCCAGTTATTCTCAAATGTTTTAGATGTGGTAAATTTGGACATCTTGAAGATGATTGCACTAGAGATGGCTATAGTTTCAGTGATGATGGTTTTGAAGATGCACTTGAAAGACCAGATGAGAATCTTCTAATGGCTTTAGAAGATGAAGTAAGTGATCCTATAGAAGATAAGCCAAAAGGAAGTAATGATAAGGACAAAGGCAAACAAATAGAGGATTACTCAATAGAGAATGGTTATGATCTCAAGGGAGAACTTATCTATGCCCTTGACATAGTAAAGAAGGTAAGAAAACAACACTCTAAGCTTGAAAATGAAGTTTGGGATGCAGTGGAACTTGGATATGATTCTACAGTCAATCCTCTGACAGATAAGGAAGGTAAGCTTCTAATGCATACAAATTCAAGAGCTATGAATGCAATTATAAAAGGATTGGGTAGATCATAATATATGAAGGTTATGGATTGTAAAACAACAAAATATATGTGGGATCTACTACATGACATATATGAGGGTGATAAAGGTGTAATGAAAGCTAAGATCAGGAATCTCAAAGGATAAATTGACAACTTAAGAATGAGAGATGATGAAAATATTCATGATTATCTCAGTAAGATTGATGAAATTGTGCATGAGATGAGAGGTCTTGGAATGAAGGTTGATGAATCAGATGCTTGTGATAATATCTTGAGAACTCTTCAAAAAGGTATAGTGAAAATGTTTTTGCTATGGAAACATCAATTGATAGTGATTCTTTGACAAGGAATTCATTGCTTGGCATGCTTACTACTTTTTAGATAAGAACAAAAGATCATATTCCTCTGAAAGAAGCTATTGATAGATATTTGGAGGTGACATAGTATAGAGGACAGAGTCTCAGTGGATAGAGATCCAACAATGAGGACAATTGAAGACAAATATGAGTGAGGAGTCTTCAAGTGGAGAGAGATCCACAAGTTAGAGCAACAAAGATATAGAGTCTTCTAGAGGATCACTAGCTAGAGTAGAAGAGGAAAGAGTTCTCTAATGGAATAAATCCATAAACTTGAGACTTAGGGGATCAACATCTCCTTTGGATAGAGGTCCATAAACATTGTAATTGGAAGGATTCCAAAAGATATTGATTGAGAAATTTTTAGTAAAATATTTTCTCCATGGAGTAGCCCACATTGGGTGAACCACATAAATTATCGTGTCTCTATTGTGGATGATGTTTTATACATTGCTTTGACTACTGCTATTAATACTGTTATATATACACTGCATGATATTGAATTGAAAGTTGAATTGAAGTAAAAAGTCATCTTATACTGTTAACCCCCCCTCTCTGTATAAGCTTGTGTTCTTCAAATGTTATTTAATTATTATATTGGCCTTGATATATATATTATTCTACTCTTGATTATTGATATTTTAACCTATGATATTTTTCAGATAGTTGAGCTTAAAATCCAATAGTGGTATAAGAACCACCACTTAACTATGTCCATTCTTGATAGAGTTATATTAGAGTATATCCACTTTGAAAGTAGTGAAGACTTGGAATCTATTTTAGAGGTCTTATTAAGTAAAAATTGAGGAGGCAAGGATAAATCACCTTGATTTGAATGATAGGATCTTTCCACTTGGTTGAAGGAAAACTAGTGAAGGCTAGGACTCATCTAATTTTATTAAGAGCCAACTCAGGAGAAAGTTGAAAATTTATTGAGAGCCAACTTAGGAGGAATTTGGACATTGAGAGAAAGATCCAAGTTAGGAGAAATTTGGGCATTGATTAAGGGCTAGCTCAAAATATAGATGAATGTAATTTAGTTGGAAGTGATTAAGAGAGCCAACTTAGGAGATAGTTGGATATGAGGGGATATTCATAGTCACCTTGATATTGATTTTGGATTCTCTAGAAAGGAGGAGAATCATATTTTGTTCTTAGGTGTGACCTAAGACATTGGAGATAGATTCCAACAAACTGAGAAGCATCAAGGCTTCTAGAATATTGAGAAGCATTAAAGCTTCTAAATATAAAGAAGCATTATAGCTTCATGAGTATAAATATTGAGCAGTAGTATACAAAGATAAGAATAATACTAAGAAGTATAAATACTAAACCTATAGACATAAGGATAGATAGAGGCATATAGTAGTTATAGTTATTCAAAAAACTAGAATCATCAAGCTGAATGAAGTAATATCATTCTCAGCCTTGACTTATTTGGAGTATTTTGAAATAAGATGTATTATGCAACAATCAAAGAATAGCACTATAAGAGCACTATATAGAGTCTCATACGAGACAACAAGCAATAAAAATTAAGGCACATTAAGTGTCTATTTAGTGGAGCTATCATACACTATAGAAGAAGAGACCAACACTTTAAAAAACAACATAGAAGAAAAGGCCAGCCCCTAAGAGCCAATATAGAAGAAGAGGCCAACTTCTAAGAAGCCAACATAGAAGAAGAGGCTAGCTCATAAGCGACCAACATAGAAGAAGAGGTCAACTTCTAAGTGACCAACATAGAAGAAGAGGCCAACTCCTAAGTGACTACTATAGAAGAAGAGGTCAGCTTCTAAGTATCCAACATAGAATAAGTAGTCAACTCCTAAGCAACCAACATAGAAGAAGAGGCCAACTTCTAAGAAGTCAACATAGAAGAAGATGCAAACTCCTAAGAATTCGATATAGAAGAAGAAACCATCATATAAAAGGTAGACCAATAGTCTATGTGGCCTACATAGGGAATACAAAGCAATCAATAACCAATATCTGGTAGAATAAGAGATCAACTAGCATAGAGAAGACTACATGGGTGGATAGAACAATGCTATAAGAGTTTTATCCTGAAGAAAAGTAATTTTTTTAGAACCAACGAGTCTTAGAAACCAATGAGCATGTTAGAATCAATGAACAGGTTAAATCCAATGAGCATATAAGTCTAGCATTATAAACAACTAGCGAGTTGAATCAAACAATAGATATTGAACATAGAGCACCAAGTGTACCTCATAGTAGATATATTCCAATGAATAGAAGAGATTGAACGTAGAGCTCCAAGCATGTGTCTCATAGTAGAGGTAATCTAGTGAGCAAAAGATATTGAACATGGAGTACCAAGCACATACCTCACAACAAAAAAATCTTAATTTAATGAAGTCTAAGTGAGCACCAAGTAGGAGAGGTATCCAATTGATACCTAACACCCCATTTAGCAGACATAATCCTAGACACCTATCTAGAAGACAAGAATCAAGCTAAAAGTGAGTGCCAAAATTTGGAAAATGAAACACCACCCAATTCAAGCATAGTAGTTAGGTTTGAGTATAGAGGATAAAGTTAAAGAGGTAACATCTATACCTTACACATCAGATGTGTTTCCATTGAACGTTACAAAAAGAAAGGTATGTTGAATTACCTTTCATTCATTACTTGGAGGGAAAGTAAATTATTTAAGTTTGAAATTTTATTAAAGTTTATTAAGTAGGGAGTTATAAGGTTTCCTACCTTATTAAATTTTTGAAATTCATTTATTTCAATTTTTAAAGTTATTTAAGTAATGGACTAATAAGGGTTACTATTAGATTTTAATATTTTAAGGTTTGAAAATTTAATATTTATTTTAAATCCTTGAAGATTTAAGCTTTTAAGATTTGATAATTTTAAGATTTGAAGAAACTTAGATTTGAAGTTATTTTAATTTTTTTAATTTAAAAAATAAAAATAAAGTTTGAAATTTTTGAAATTTAATTTAGTAGGGAGTTAAAAAGACTTCTACATCAAAATTTTAGAAATTATTAAATTTTTAAATTTTATATTTGAGTTTTTATTAATTTTGGATTTATAAGGATTTCTACTTCAAAGGAATTAAATCATAGAATTGAATCCTTGAATTGCATATAATGGAAGAAATTATTAAAAAATCATTTAGTGACGATAGTGAAGAAATGGTGGACAACCAAAAGTTTTTATTCTCAAAACTTAATAAATTATTTTTATGAAAAGAAGCAAATGTCAAAATTTTTAAAAGAAAAATTATCTTTATTCCTCAAAGATGCAAAAGTTAAAAAGTTCACAACACTTATAAGTTATATTCAAAAAAAAAAAATTTAGAACATGAAGGAATTTACAAAACACCATTATATTTTCCTTAGAAGAATGATTAATGATGTATTTATCATTACTTACCTTTGAGATTTTTTAAGGAAAAGGCCAAGAGAAGAAACATGACAATGATGACTCATATAAATTGAATGAAGTATATGTTAGCTTTATTGTGGAATCATTGAAATCCATAATGCATTATTGTGATGATTTACTAATTCATTGTTTAGAAAGCATACCATAAGGTACATCACAACTAAAAATAAAGAAAAGAAAATCAAAGAAGCATAGAGAAAAACACAAAAGGAAGGAGAATAGAAGACAAAAATCAAAATCCAAGAAGGATCGTATATTGAAGATTTAGATAAAGGTCTAAAGGAAGTAGATTGAAGCAAAAAGTTGAAGACAAATCTTAAGAAAAGGTTCATGAACAATGTAAGGTCATATCAAGATTGAAGATGAAGATCAAGATTGAAGACTAAAGTATTCAATAACCAAATAATGTAATACAAAGGGGTGTTGGAGAATATTACATTATTTGGTACATGCTAATGTACCCCCATGGTACTTCCATGGTACAAATGTAAATATGGGTTGAGCCTTTAATTTAGGTCAATGATTTATTTTTCCTTTTTATGTAAGTGTTAATATGTAGGATATGCACGAGTGTCATGTAATTGTCAATGTGTAAGAAATGCAGAAGTGTCATATAAGTAAGAGTGCAAGTGTGTTTTGAGATAATGTGGATAAGTTTCTTGTATTAGGAGTGCATGTAGGAGAGTAAGAGTCATGTAAAATTGTGTAAGTGTCATAGATTCAAATATGCATGTACAAAGAGAGTGAAGAGTCTAGTATACAAGTGGCAAGATGAGAAGCCAAAGATCAAGAATAGGAAAGGTCACATCTCCCAAATATGTGAGGAGTGCAATATACAAGTATTGAAGAGTCACATTACTATGTCTATATTATGTAGATAAAGCTCCATACAATGTAACACAAATGAGAGAAAAAGAGTTAGAATTGATAATAAATCTTGTATACAAATTTTGAGCAATTGATATTGTAAGTATTCTTCATGCATGTACATGAACTACAATGGCCATTTTACATTCATATTTGATATTATAAGTGAATGTTATTTCATTATTATATTGACCTTGATATATATTTGATTGCTTATATATTATTCTACGCTTGATTATTGATATTTTGACCTATAATATTGTTGGCTTATTTATATTGGGACCTATGATATTTTGATATAGCTAAGCTTAAAAGCCAATAATATTGGCCCTATCCTTTTCTTGATTTATTGCATTACTTATACAAATAATATGGTAGAATTCTACCTCCTTAATCCATGGGTGATTGAGGATATATTTAATTGTTTTAAAATGATCACTTTTTTCTATTGTAATGAGTATGATCAAATGTATAAGTTGGGAGAAATTCTAGCCTCTTTTGTTTCCTCTTCTAGGAAGATAAATTTTAGTGATATGATTGCACATGCATATAATGAAAGTAAAAAGTGGAATCATAGACATCTTTGTTATGGATCATTAAGATACATGAGTCACCATTAGAAGGTCATTTAAATTTTTGCACATATCTCCACTAGTAGTGCATGTGAGGGATGAATCATAGGGAAAATTTTCAAAAATGGATTACGAGATGGGACTTTCACTCCTTAGAGATCATACATAGTGATACTTATGGACCTATGTGCATACCATATCTTTCAAGAAACCCATACTTATTACTATTTTTTTCTATATATGCATGTTTGTATACTATTCACACTAAGGATGAGGTATTTGAGAATTTAAGACCTTCAAGGATCTTGTTGAGAATCAACTCAATAGAAAAATCAAATATCTCAAGACAAATGGAAGAGGTGAGTACATAAGTTATTTCTTTCATGATTTTTTAGTTTCTCATGGGAATTCATATCAGAGGACTATTTAGTACACTCCTCGATGAATTTTAGAATTGACCATGAAATGCAGTTTTATTCCTTGTTTTAAAATACGAATATGACGATTATGATTGTGCCTTGCCAATCAATATGCATAATTTATGTGTTTTTTGATATATTTGATCTATATGGTATCATGTGATATATGCTGGTTATTTTACACAAAATGTGCCATAGTTGAACGTAATTAAACCAGCTTGCAAGAAAATGTGACAGGAATGGGCTATGGAAAGCACCTATGAAAAGGGTCTATGGAAACCTGTAGATTTCATAAACTCATTTCATGTAATAAACACGTCACATATGTTGCTAGCTTGGTCAAATGCTATGTGAGCAATCAAAATAATCAGCGGTGAAAAGGATGCCACAAATATTTAATATAATATTTAATATTTAATATAATATTACCACTACTTTTAAAATTTGTTACATAATATGCTAGGTTATGTAATTTAAATGTAATTTGACTTTTTCCTCTCCTAAATAAAAGGACAAAGTCATTTATAATAAGTCCAAGTTAGTTTAGTTGTTTTATTACATGAATATTATTTAAAATTTGTTATGTAATATGCTATTTAATTAAATATTGTGTAATTCAAATGTAATTTGACTTTGTCCTCTCCTAAATAAAAGGACAAAGTCATTTATAATAAGTCCAAATTAGTTTAGTTATTTTATTATGGGAATATTATTGACCACAATAGCATTTACCAAAAATATGTAATTTGTTAATTCTCATGATGTAACGACTTTGTCCTCCTATAGAGAAAGGTAAAAAAGCTATATTGTTTTGTTAGAAAATTATTTAAATTTAGGCCTTTGTTACATTTATTTGGCATTATGCCACTTGGAAAAATCCATTTGCAATAAGTCCAAGGTAGTTGTTAGGATTGTCTTAATTTTAGATTATTTTTGTTATGTAAAGTTAGCATTCAAATCTTCAAGTGTTCAAGATGTAACAAAAATGCGTGAAAGAATTCTATTGTAAATGTCCAATACGATATTATAAATTACATGTAAAGACCTTTGAAAAGGTCTGGCTATCACATGAATAATATACCTATTGTATTTCATTTGAATAAGTCTATCTGCATAGTCTGTATGAAGATCAAACATTAAGCAATAAAATAGCAACATTGTATTCCACGACTTTGGCAATTGTATCTTGTATTTTTGCATGATTTATTCATTTCTGTAACTTTTAGCTATTTCCCTACATGTATGAATTAATTAATATTAAGTTAGTTTAATGAAATATTAGTTATTGAAATAAAATAGAGTATAAAAGATAAGAGAATTATACTGGCCTCTATGAGGCAGGGTCCACTCCGAACAGTCATTCCCTTGCTCTCTTCCTCCTAAGTTATAGTAGTATTAGCTAGAATTTAGAATAAGTTTTAGATCATAGAATTAATTAAATTTACATAAGATAGAATTATAAAATCTATTAAATAATTGTTGCATTATTAGATCATATGTGGATCCACACATCTATATAGACATATTCATAAAATTGTATCTTTAAATTAAGCATCAATTTCATTTCAATTTCTTTGAATAAAGTCATTAATAATTGTGGAATAATCTATATAGGATTTCTATTCTTTAAATCTAACCTAGATTGACAAATTTGATAGAGAAGCAAATGCATTTCATTAATCAAGCAAAGCTTAAATATGACAATATGGGCCTAGATTAGCCCGTAAGTACCAGAGCTAACTAGTCGTATTTAGGTAGGCGTTGTAACAAAAATAATGGAATAACAACTATATGCTATCTACGCTAACATCCCCCCTTATTACATTATTTGGGTAATGTAATAACTACTAGCCAAGCTATCATCCCCCCATACAACAATATTTGGGTAAAGTATATAACTGCCCCAATACAGTGAATAAGAATAAGAGAAATGAAAGAATGGTGGCTCATGCTTTATCTTCGGCTCTGGCTCTGGCTCTAAGCGTACCTCTGGATTTGTACCTCTAGGTCTATCTCTAGATCTATCGATGAATCTGCCTTTGGATCATTGCCTCTGGATCTGCCTATAGATCTGCCTCTGGAACTTTGTCTTTGGGTCTATATTTAGGTCTGTCTCTAGGTCATTATCTCTGGGACTGCCACTAGGTCTATCACTAGATTTGCCTCGGGGTCTACCATAGGTTTTACCTTTTTGGTAGAATCCATACAACATTTCTTTCATCATGGTCCATTGTGTGAGATCTATCCATCCACAATCAATATGAACCTTGTTGGTCATTTTCACTTTGTACCAACAATTGGAAGAAGAGTGATTCGTACATCCACATGAATCACAAGGATGTAATCTCCAACACTTAGCTGCAACATGTCCTGTCTTTCCACAGTGACTGCAACAATGCTTTTTAGGAGTTGTAGGAGATTTAGGTTTTACAAACATAGAATTATTGGTACTTGCATGTCTAGTATAGCCAAGGCCTTCATGATTTGCCCTGACACTTAGCATTATTGGAGATTTAATGTCTTTTTCCTGTTTACCTAATCTCTCACCATTGAATCCCATTTTCTTCATCATTTTGGAACCAAATCCTTTGGTGTGTTTTTCAAAACACCCAATTTCATCATCTCATCAATTTTTTTAACAATATTGCATTTATCACTATTGATGAGATTATGGAATTTATTTTTAGGAGGTTTAGTTGTTAAGTCACTAGTGTCACAAGCAAAATCTATTACTGTGATGAGATCACTAGTGCTACAACTGATATCTACCATCATAGGCATGAGGTCACTTGTATAACCACAAGCATTGGCCATCATGGGCTCAAGGTCACATGTGTCACAACAAGCATTTGCCACCATGGGCTGAAGGTCACTTATGTCACTACAAGCATCGACCATTAGGGGTTTGACCTCTATTTCCTCACTAAAGTCCCTATACACTTTACATTGGGAAATATCAAGAGAAATCAATGATATGTAGACTGCCCTTATGATGCCTATAGGGATTTGAACACCATTCTTTTGAAGATATTCAAAATCTTCAGAATATTTGAGAATGGATTTTACACCACTGCGTAGTGTAGAATATTTTTCATCCTCATAAAAATCCATTCCTTCCATCTCTGGTGGAAAGTAAGGATCTTTAACTGATTTTGCATCATCAGTTTGTTTTGGGATAGTTTTCTTCTTTGATCTACCCATTCTTAAGGTGTCGGTCTTTGCCGAAAATGCACCTTTTACAATGAAATTTTGCAAAAATAATTTGACTAAGGTGTCGATCACTGCCGAAAAAGCACCCTTATAAGTCTTCACCTTTAATTATATCTCTCCCTTTTTGTGCAAAAAATATGCAACTATGAAGCCTCAAAATGATCTTACAAAGCTTACCTCAGAGGTAGATTAGCATTATGTGTCACCAAAAAAATCTCCCCTGTGTGAAGTACTTCAAACAAAAAAAACAATTTGCTATTTATGAAGCCTAAAAAAAAAACAGGTTTGGAGGTATGATGATTTTATCTCCCTTCACTTATGTAGCAAAAAATGCCCCCCCTTTTTAAGTTTGAAAAATTTTCCTTTCAATGTTTTAAAAAATATTTAAAGTTTAATTAAATTACTTTTCCAAAAAGAAATATTTAAAAAATAATTCTTTTTAAAGAAAATAATTAAAAATTTAATTAAACTAAAAACAATTTTTAAACATTAAAAAAAAAATTAAACAAACAAATATTTTTTTTGTATTACCTCAAGGGGGTCGAAGCCGACAGGGTTTGAACCTTGACTATTGGCAATTTTGGGTACCTTGAGTACATTGCCTTTGCCTAAGTTTAGTTGTTGTCATTGATGTCAAGGAGCTCTTGGTAGTTGTTGTTTTTGATGTCAAGGAGTTCTTGGAGCAATTTGTTTTTATGTCTAAGTATGTGTTTTGATGAAGGTTTCAACTGGTCAATAAGTCTCCAAGAAAATCAGAGTAGCCCAGTTGCAAAAGATCAAGAAAAAGATAAGTTAGAAAAAGTTTGCAGGCGGCTGGAAAAACTGTCGCGATTTCGCGACATGTTTTAGGAGAGAGAAAGTTCAGGCAAAACTGTCGCGATTTCGTGACAAGTTGAGTTGGCAGTGTTGAGTTGCAAAAAGTGTCATGATTTCATGACAAGTTGAGTTGGCAGTGTTGAGTTGTAGGAAGTGTCACGATTTCGCGACAAGTTGAGTTGGCAGCGTTGAGTTGTAGAAGTGTCACGATTTCGTGACAAGTTGAGTTGGCAGTGTTGAGTTGCAGGAAGTGTCACGATTTTGTGACATGTTTCAAAGAAGTTGTACGGATGCAGAAAGTGTCACGATTTCATGATAGGTTGAGTTGGCAGCTTGCAGTTGGCAAAAGCGTCACGATTTCGTGACATGTTCCAGTTTCACGAGCAGTTGGTAGAAAAGTGCTTAAGGCAGCGAAAGCGTCACGATTTCGTGACATGTTCCAATTTCACGAGCAGTTGGCAAAAAAGTGCTTAAGGCAGCGAAAGCGTCACGATTTCGTGACATGTTCCAGTTTCACGAGCAGTTGGCAAAAAAGAGCTTAAGGCAGCGAAAGCGTCATGATTTCGTGACATGTTCCATTTTCGCTAGTGCAAACCGAGAAAAGGTTGAAGAAGCAAGAAGTGTCACGATTTCATGACAAAGTTGCAGATGACGTTAGCAAGAGGCAAAGGTGTCACGATTTCATGATAGAAGCTGAGAAGAAGGCTTTGGAGTCTAAAGCATCATGATTTCATGACAAAGTTGCTGATGACGTCAGCAAGAGGCAAAGGTGTCACGATTTCATGACAAAAGCGGAGAAGAAGGCTTTGAAGTCTAAAGCATCATGATTTCATGACAAAAGTGAGATGACATCAATGAAAGGCAAAAGTGTCACGATTTCGTGACAGAAGAGCGAAGGAAGCATACAAAAGCAAAAGCGTCATGATATCGCTACAACAAGCTATAGAGGGTGTACGACAGGTAAAGGTGTCGCGATATCGTGACATGTTGAAGTTTCACGCCAGAAGCTTCAGGGAGGTAGTGAAGCCGACAGAGTTAAATCTGGGCCGATGCAGCGCAGGGTTTTACAGCCGACGTGATTGAAGGTTGAACAACCGACTAAGAACAAGATTTCAACTTGAGATTGTGAGTATTAAAGGAGGGTTGTTTGAGTAGTTTTGGGCATCGATCGAAGTGTGCGTTCGAAGAGTGGCGTTCACAGATTTAGTGCGACAGTGAGGTTCGATCATCGAAAAAGTAGAGTGCGAAGTTCGATTGTAGTATAAGAGTGCATTTCGTCGAATCGTCTAAGTGTGGAAGACTGTGCTACTGTTCATGCGAAGACTGTGCTGCTGTTTATGCGAAGACTGTGTTGCTGTATGCGCAAAGAATGTGCTGCTGAGTTTTTCATAGAAGAGTATAATTTGATCGAGTGCTGCTGTCTTTGCGTAGACTGTGAAAAGTTGGTTTCGACCAAGTAGGAACTATAACAAAAAAGAAAAGAGGAAGAGGACAGATTTGTGCCAGACCGAAGGACTATGTTTTGGTGCAGAAAAGAGGACCAGCTTGCTGTGACAGAGTTGAGGACAGAGATCTCCAGCCAGAGCAGGGAAGACAGGTGTCTTCTGTGGATAGAGTTCCACTTGCTAAGGGCAGAAGAGGTAGAGGTCTTCTAGAGGATCACCAGCCAAAGCTGAATTAGGGGAAGGTGTCTCCTTTGAGCTGTGGCTCATAAACATTGTAATCGGGAAGGATTCCCAGAGGACTTTGATACAACTTTTAGAAGAAAAGTTTTATCCGTGGAGTAGCCCACCTTGGGTGAACCACGTAAATTACTGTGTCACTTTGTGGATTGCATTTTGTGCATTGTTTTATTGCTGTTATTACTGCTATCTTTATTCTGCATGTTAGTGGTTTGAAAGTTGTATTGAAAGATAAAGTTAAAAGTGGTCTTATACTGTTCACCCCCCTCTCAGTATAAGCTTGTGTTCTTCAATTGGTATCAGAGCAGGTTCCTTCGAAAAGGTTTTACAGCCAGAAGGAAGAACTGGTTAAGAACACAATGGATTTTTTAGGTGGCAATGCAAGCACCTATTCTTGATGGATCAGATTTCGGTCTGTGGAGTGCAAGAATGAAAGTCTATCTTATGGCTCTTGGTAATGAGGTATGGGAAGTTATTGAAGATGGGTACACCATTCCTGTAAATGGTCCTTATACTAAAGAAGACAGGCTCCTACATCACAGCAACTCAAAAGCCATGAATGCAATCCTGAAGGGTTTACAGAAGGCTGATCTTACCAAAGTTATTCACTGCAAGACAACCAGTGAAATGTGGAAACAATTGCAGGTTGTTCATACAGGTGATGCAAATGTGCGAAAGGCCAAATTGAGACATTTTAAAGGTATGTTTGAACAACTCAAGATGAATGACGATGAAAATATTAGTGACTACATGCTTCGGATGGATGAGATTGTGAACTCCATGAAAGACTTAGGTCTTGAACTTGCTGAAAATGATGTGTGTGATAAGATTTTAAGATCTCTTCCTAATAGATTTAGTGAAAAGATTTCTGCTATTGAGGAAGCCAAAGATTTAGATAAGTTGAAAAAGGATGAGCTCCATAGTATTCTTGCAGCTTTTGAGCTGAGAACTCAAGTGAATGTTGATATAAAGAAAGAGGCAACTTTCAAAGCTACCAAGAAATCAAAAGGCAAACAGATTCAAGAGAGTGATGAGTCTTCTAGTGAGGAAGAAGCATATTACAGCAAGAAAGGCAAATTCTCTAGAAAGCACAAAAGCAAGAAAAATATAAGATGTTTCAACTATGGAAAGTATGGTCATTATGCTACTGACTGTACTATTTCCAAAGATGAAAGTGATGAAGATATACAGGATGTTAAGAGCAAGGATTCTGAAAAGCACAGGTATTACAGAAAGAACAAAGATGATCACAACAATCAAGAAAAGAGGTATTCACACAAGAACAAGAAGAGCTTCTATTTGGACAAAGTAAGTAAGTGTTCTAGCAGTGATAGTGAAAGCTCTTCCAGTGATAATGAAAATGAGATGTTGTTCATTTCAGAAAAAGAGGAAGAACCGAAACATAAATTCACGGTCATGAAATGCTTTAGATGTGGAAATTTTGGGCACCTTGAGGATGATTGCACAAATAATGAATTGGTTGCTAGTATGTATGAGGATGCTTCAAAAAATGATAAGGAAGATGCATGTATGGTTTTTGAAAAGGGTAGCACATCTAGTAATAAGAAATCAGAAAAAGGTCTTGATAATTCAAAGTGCAATCAAATAGAGAATCTTGAATGTGAACTCAATAATGCTCTCAGTGCTTTGGAAAAGGAAAGAAAGAAGAATGATAGACTCAAGGTTAAGTTAGATGAATGTTGTATGGAGAGAGACGATCTTATAGAAAGTCTTGACTTCTCTATAGCCAAAACACAGGAACTCAAGGATGAGTTAGAGTCTAAGATTCTTGAGTATAATGAGTTAGAGCAGAAAATGGTTTCTTTGAAAGAAGAAAATAAAGATTACAAGGATAAGCTCTACAGATTTCAGGATAGCTCCAAGAAGGTTAAGTCTCTCATCAAAAATCAAAGAAATCCAACAGATAAAATAGGTCTCGATTTTGTTGAGCCGCACAAGAAACAGGTTGGGGAATCTAGCAAGAGATTTCAAAAAGAAGAAAGTTCTGATGAAGAAAGTACTTCAGATCATGAGTCTGTGAGTGATAAATGTGCAGGAACAGAAAATAGATTTTTGAATGTGAAACAGAAGTTCTCGGGACCCAAGAGATCGATTAAAAGAATATTTCATGATAGATGTTTTGCGTGTTACAGGTTTGGACACATGGCTGCACATTGTATGTCTCAAATCAAGAAGGGTAACAATAACTTCAGAAGTCGTAATTTATTTCAAGGGTATTGCTACTCTTGTAATCAGTTCGGGCACAAGGCAATTTTTTGCAATGCAAATAACAAGAACTGGGTTAGTCAGAACAGGCGGATTCAAAGTACAGCTATGCCTGAAAGAAATAATGTTGCAGTTTGTTACAAGTGTAACAACACAGGTCACACAGCCAGACAGTGCAGAGCTGATCTTCCAAGGTACAGGAATAGGAACAATGGTATAAACAGGTCCAAGGATCAAAGTGTGGACAAGAAAAATAATGAGAACAAGAACAAGAAAAGTGCCAAGAACAGAAACATTAACAAAGAGCTCAAGAAAAGGCCCGACAAAGAAATTGTAGACACTGATGATGATGAGTGTCTAATGGGAGTTTCACTCCCAACCCTATTTTAATTCACCTCAATAGGAGGTGGGGGAGGGACTAAGCTAAGAGGCTCATTCTTAGTCCCAAGCCCCATAGGTGACCCTTTGCCATTGATGACAAAGGGGGAGAGATTTGAGTAAGGGGGAGAGATATGAGTAAGGGGGAGAGCTTCAAGTGAAGAGGAAAGCTTCAAGTGAGGGGGAGCAAAACTTCAAAGAGATTGATTTCAGTTTTGGCTCTTTAAGATGTGTTTTTAGTAAAGGGTTGCCATCAATGACAAAGGGGGAGATTGTTGGCAATTTTGGGTACCTTGAGTACATTGCCTTTGCCTAAGTTTAATTGTTGTCATTGATGTCAAGGAGCTCTTGGTAGTTGTTGTTTTTGATGTCAAGGAGTTCTTGGAGCAATTTGTTTTTATGTCTAAGTATGTGTTTTGATGAAGGTTTCAGCTGGTCAGTAAGTCTCCAAGAAAATCAGAGTAGCCCAGTTGCAAAAGATCAAGAAAAAGATAAGTTAGAAAAAGTTTGCAGGCAGCTGGAAAAACTATCACGATTTCGTGACATGTTTTAGGAGAGAGAAAGTTTAGGCAAAACTGTCACGATTTCGCGACAAGTTGAGTTGGCAGTGTTGAGTTGTAGAAAGTGTCATGATTTCGTGACAAGTTGAGTTGGCAGCTTTGAGTTGCAGGAAGTGTCACGATTTCGTGACAAGTTGAGTTGGCAGGGTTGAGTTGTAGGAAGTGTCATGATTTTGTGACAAGTTGAGTTGGCAGTGTTGAGTTGCAAGGAAGTGTCATGATTTTGTGACAAGTTTCAAAGAAGTTGTACGGATGCAGAAAGTGTCACGATTTCATGACAGTTGAGTTGGCAGCTTGCAGTTGGCAAAAGCATCATGATTTCATGACATGTTCAGTAGCAGTGTAGAAAAGTGCTTAAGGAAAGCGTCATGATTTCGTGACATGTTCCAGTTTCATGAGCATTTGGCAAAAAAGTGCTTAAGGCAGCGAAAGCGTCACGATTTCGTGACATGTTCCAGTTTCGCGAGCAGTTGGCAGAAAAGAGCTTAAGGCAATGAAAGCATCATGATTTTGTGACATGTTCCATTTTTGCTAGTGCAAACCGAGAAAAGGTTGAAGAAGCAAGAAGTGTCACGATTTCATGACAAAGTTGTAGATGACGTCAGAAAGAGGCAAAGGTGTCACGATTTCATGATAGTGAGAAGAAGGCTTTGGAGTCTAAAGCATCATGATTTCATGACAGAGTTGTTGATGACGTCAACAAGAGGCAAAGGTGTCATGATTTCATGATAGAAGCGGAGAAGAAGGCTTTGAAGTCTAAAGCATCATGATTTCATGACAAAAGTGAGATGACATCAACGAAAGGCAAAAGTGTCACGATTTCATGACAGAAGAGCGAAGGAAGCATACAAAAGCAAAAGCGTCATGATATCGCTACAACAAGCTATAGAGGGTGTACGACAGGTAAAGGTGTCACGATATCGTGACATGTTGAAGTTTCACGCCAGAAGCTTCAGGGAGGCAGTGAAGCCGACAGAGTTAAATCTGGGCCGATGCAACATAGGGTTTTATAGCCGACGTGATTGAAGGTTGAACAGCCGACTAAGAACAAGATTTCAACTTGAGATTGTGAGTATTAAAGGAGGGTTGTTTGAGCAGTTTTGGGCATCGATCGAAGTGTGCGTTCGAAGAGTGGCGTTCATAGATTTAGTGCGACAGTGAGGTTCGATCATCGAAAAAGTAGAGTGCGAAGTTTGATTGCAGTATAAGAGTGCATTTCGTCGAATCGTCTAAGTGTGGAAGACTGTGCTGCTATTCATGCGAAGACTGTGCTACTGTTTATGCGAAGACTGTGTTGTTGTATGCGCGAAGAATGTGCTACTGAGTTTTTCATAGAAGAGTATAATTTGATCGAGTGCTGTTGTGTTTGCGTAGACTATGAAAAGTTGGTTTCGACCAAGTAGGAACTATAACAGAAAAGAAAAGAGGAAGAGGACAGATTTGTGCCAGACCGAAGGACTGTGTTTTGGTGCAAAAAAGAGGACCAGCTTGCTGTGACAGAGTTGAGGACAGAGATCTCCAGCCAGAGCAGGGAAGACAGGTGTCTTCTATGGATAGAGTTCCACTTGCTAAGGGCAGAAGAGGTAGAGGTCTTCTAGAGGATCACCAGCCAAAGCTGAATTAGGGGAAGGTGTCTCCTTTGAGCTGTGGCTCATAAACATTGTAATCGGGAAGGATTCCCAGAGGACTTTGATACAACTTTTAGAAGAAAAGTTTTATCCGTGGAGTAGCCCACCTTGGGTGAACCACGTAAATTACTGTGTCACTTTGTGGATTGCATTTTGTGCATTGTTTTACTGCTGTTATTACTGCTATCTTTATTCTGCATGTTAGTGGTTTGAAAGTTGTATTGAAAGATAAAGTTAAAAGTGGTCTTATACTGTTCACCCCCCCTCTCAGTATAAGCTTGTGTTCTTCATCGACCTCTCACTTAGTAGCGCCTTGGCACTCAGCCACCAACCGGCCGAGCTAGGCGCCTTGGCAAGAACTAAGGGTAAATACCCCTTAGTTATAAAGACCTGGCGCTTCGAGGGTGGCTACAGGCAGCAACACTGCTCCTCTTACTTCTAGGTGGTGCTTCCCACTCCTCATTCGATAGTGTTGCTTCTCCAATGGTGCGCTCATCTAGTAAGCATGACTATACATTGTCTGTGTTACCAGAACAGTTGTTGACACATTCACAAATTGCACAACATAGAAATCTGGTTGGCTACACGGCACATCAATCTGGTCTGTGTCTATGGATTCATGGCTTGTGCAACCAAATTCAATAGTGCTCCCGTGAACAACAATCTGCAAGAAATGATATTTTCATCCTCCACTATGGCTATGACAAATTGATGTCTTGGCATCGTAGAATTGTGTGAAATGCTTTGATGGTGTCACTAGTGAAGGTAAAAAAAAATACTTTGATCTTCTGGCAAATATGCCTTTCGATCACCAGTCTCCATTGAATCAATGTGTGAATCAGGTTACAGCACACGTCTTCTCCTTCTACATGGCAATCACCAAAATAAGTGATTGTTTTCGTTGTCTGTCATACCAAAGCTATGAGGAACGTCTTGTGTCACGTATTTGCAATAGTGTAAAATTGTTCGCGTCTCAAGAAGATGTCTTTGGGAGGCAATAGTGGCATTGAGCTATCGATGTAATTAGACTACCATCTATCCTCCTTTGAACACGTAGTGATACTGAGTTCTCAACATAGCATCTATAGCTTATGCATGTCAATAATCGGTCTATAAGCAAAAAAATATCTTTTGCTTTGTAAAAACATTGCTTTGCTCGTGCTTTTGTCACGCTACCATCCACTGCTGATATCAACTGGTAGATATCAATTGGTGGCTTCTACCTTCAACACAAATTTTAGATTTCAGATGTAGGGAAACAAGATTGTACAACATATGTGACCAGGAATGAATCTGGTTACGTCATGCAGTTGTGGTGTCGATCTGATCTATTGCTAGGAATGAATGCTTCTATAGCTTGATCTTTCACAGCCACTTCTCTATCGCCATACAAAATAGATCCCCATAGTCGAAACTACCTCTTTGGCTGTTAATTCTCCTATGTCAGGTAATTGATATTAGGGCAAGAATGATTCTTGCAACACCACGCTACTTCGATCGTCAACAACTACGAAGCGAAGTTTGCTCCTTCCTCTCAGATCTCAGCTCTTGGGATACGACGAATGAGCCCAGAGAACTTATCACTCTGATACCATGATAGAGAAGCGAATGCATTTCATTAATCAAGCAAAGCTTAAATATGACAATATGGGCCTAGATTAGCCCATAAGTATCAGAGCTAACTAGTCGTATTTACGTAGGCGTTGTAACAAAAAATAATGGAATAATAACTATATGCTATCTATGCTAACAAAATTAAATGTGATACATCACAGCTCGACATTTTGGCACCATTGCCAAGGGGAACAATGTCATAATTTTTTATCAAAGACTACTAGATCGAGAGGGAGTCTTACTTACAGACTAGCAAGAAGTTCCAAGTGCATGCAGGTCAAAGTTGATATAAGGAAGTTCCAACAAGTGTCTTCATATCAATATTTCTAGGTTTTATTTTCTTAGGTTTAAATTTACTGTTTTTCTAGTTAACCCTTTATTTCAACCTTTTTTTTTACAATACATTTACTTTCAAGCATTGAATTTGATTGTTACCTACTTAGGTCTGGGTTATTTAACATGTGAAAACAAGGGAGTAGGTGTGACAAAATCAAATCGAAGTATTACTAGAAATCAAGGAAGTAGATGTGATAAAATCAAACCGAAGTGTTCCTTAAAATCAAGTAATAACAAAAATCCAACCTTTATTTCCTTAAAAATCAAGTAATAACAAAAATCCAACCTTAATTTCAGCATTTTTGTTATACTTTACTCTTCCTTGTTGTTTTAAAATTGATTGTTGTAATTCAAACCAGGTTTTAGTGGTAGTAAGACTATTTTAGAATAATTTTACTTTCCCTTGCTATGTTAATATTGATTGTTGTATTTCAGATCTAGTCTTAATAACAGTAATATTATTTCTAAAATACATTTTGCTTAAAAAAAAGAGAAAACAAAACTATGAAAACTTAAAAAAAAAAAAGTAAAATTTGTTAATGGTGGAAAGTTATATTCAGCTTGCATTAATTGACCTCATAAAACTATTCCTAGAATAAGAAATCAACCTACTTTCTAAGAAAAGACATAGGACATCTAGGAGAGAGTGGAACTATCTATGGGAAAACTTTGATCCCATTAGAGGAAGGTCAAAAGAGTTGGGAAAAATTAATATAATTGATATAGCTAAAGCTCTAGGGCCAGAGGTTTGAGGTGTAGACCAATTGGTTCCTCCAAATATTGTAAGGGGGGTGGAGGTCCAAGGTTCAAATCTTGGGCCTCATCGAACTGAATGCTTGTCCCTTTCTTAGTGCTTTAAGTGGTGTAAGAGATTTAAAATGATAATGATATGGTGGTTATAGGGGAAGACTATGCGGAGATCTATGTGGCGAATTTTGAGATAAACAATGTAGAATATTGTGGCGGCCATAAAAAGTTGGACAACCTGCTTGGATTCATGGCGGTTACCAATTCCACCATGTAAAATAAAATCTAGGGCTATTTTATCATTCACTTTATCCTGATCTTGTGAGGAGTTATGAATGTTGGCTAGGGGATAGGTGAGCAAGTATAAATTCAACTACGTATCCTTGGGTTCATTAATATCCTTGATGTACTAAACCTTATGGCTAAGGGAGATATTCATCTAATGGTATTTGAAGAGATTGTGAATATTTACAAAAATTATTCAAGGAATAAGCCTCTTAGGAACAAAAAATACTCATCTGTAGGAGGAGTGACAAGAGCAAAAATTGGTAACATGTTAGAAAGCCTAAAGATTGATTTGTTAAGCACGTTAACCACATATCTTGACCTCATGGATAAGAAACCAAAAGAAAAAGATATTGAGGAGATATATTGTCATAGATGTAGGAAAAGACACAATCTAAGAGAATGCCCCCTTAACATCACAAATATCTCCAACATTTTTGCTAGTTGTAAAATATGTGACAAGAATCATAGCACTAAAAATTACAAGTATATTTCAGTTGTGAAATCTTCCATAAAATAACCTAAAGTTGAGGAGGCAAAAGATGTTCTGACCAAGGTTGCAGTTATTCATTGGAAATCTGCCATAAAATAACCTAAATTTGAGGAGGCAAAAGATGTTTATTTTGTATCTCAAAGAAGAAGTGGCCCATTTAATGGTCCATCTAATTGGTCAAATTCTAGTTATTCCAACTAGAAAAGACCTAACCAGTGGTCAAATGCATCAAATTGGACAAATTGGAACCCATATCCAAATAATCAAGAATGGAATATACCTCCATGGGCCCAATTTATGGCCAATTCATATGGGAGTCCACCTCCATGGACTCAAGGAATGTTAGGTCAAAACATGTCTAATTGGAATATGAATGACCAATATAATCAAGGAGGACCTAGATGGTCTCAAAGTCCACCCCAACAATAAAATTTCCAAAACTAGTTTAGGGGACAAGCCCCTCAAAATCAGCCTCAAAATAGACTTCTTCCACCTCCAAATAATATGAACAACCCTCCTAAGCAACCACCTTTACCAGCTCAACTAGTACCTAATCCTAATAACAACAAAATAGTTCAACAAGTCTATGAAACCAATGAAACATGTTCAATATATGTGGTACCTTTCCAATAGATCCATCTAAGGTCTAGAAAGGTGTTGGACAATAGTAAAGTGACTTTTATAGAAATTGAGGAACCCACCCAAAATTTGTTTGAAAAAATAGACAAAGATGAAAAACTTGAAGATGAGATAGAAACCTCACTAGAGAATGTTCTAGCAAAACAAAAAGAGGTCCAAATTCCTCAAAGGAAAGAAATGGAAATTCCATTTCCTAAAATATTGGCAATACCTAAAGAACCTTCCAAGCCAGCTTTCAATTTCCTTCAAGAATTAGAAAATATTACCATTAAAATTCCTCTTTTACAAGCTATCAAGGATATTCCTATTTATTCTAAATTAATAAAGAGTATGTGCACAAAAAATTCAGGAAGGAAAAAGAAGAATGTATCTCAAACCATCCAAGTTATTGGACAATTATCTGAGATAATGACTGGAGGAAAGGTACTACCAAAATATACAGATCTTGGAATACCTATACTCATAGTTCATATTGGTAATACAACCTTGCATAATGTCTTAGTAGATTTAGGGGCTGCCATTAATGTTATGACCAAAGAAACAGCAGAATATTTAGGGGTACACAAATTACAACCAACCTCTATAGTGCTTCAACTTGCAGACAGATCTACCATTAAACTAGAAGGAAAGTTAGAAGATGTTATAGTTTCTGTAAGTTCATGGGAATATCCTATAGACTTTGTAGTCTTACAGCCAAAGAAGAAGTTAGGGGGACATCCCTTGATTTTAGGATGCCCATGGCTTGCAACAATTGATGCCTACATTAGTTGTAGATCTGGAAATATGACTATTTCCAATGGTAAGCACACTAAAGACCTTAGCTTATTTCTTGAGTCAACATTAGATGAAGGTTTTTCAAAATAACTTTGGTATGATTTTCCTAATGACTTGGATGACATTCATACTATATCAATCAATGTATTGAGTGAACATTTACAACAAGAGATTGAAGGACCACTATCACTACTGCTAAATGAGCAGGAAAAAGACCAAGATCAAGACACTAATTGTCCACTTGAATTTGCCATATCTAGTGATGAAGCAAGTACAAGTCAATCTCATCAATTGGTACCTTATAACTATCAATTAAATTTTCTTGAGCATGAAATAATGGGAATAGATGCAAATACTAAAAATTGCAAGTAGATAGACATCACACCTAGGAAAACTTTAAACATTAATAATGTACTTACAAATATTCAGGAATCACAATTAATAGATGTACTTAGAAAACATCAGACAACATTTGCATGGAACTATGAGGATATGAAAGGAATACATCCAAATATTTGTACCCACCATATATTCATCCAAGAAGGTTGTCATCCAGTAAGACAACCTCAAAGAAGACTAAATCCAGCTATGAAAGACATAGTTCAAGATGAAATTATTAAGCTATTGAATGCAGGATTTATATATCCAATTTTTGATAGCCAATGGGTGTCACCACTTGTGATAGTTCCCAAAAAGAATGGAAAATGGAGAATTTGTGTAGATTATAGGGAACTAAACAAGGTAACAAAGAAGGATTATTTTCCTTTACCCTTTATTGATCAGGTTCTTGATACCTTGGTTGGAAAGAAATATTTTTGCTTTTTGGATGGTTTTAGCGGGTACAATCAGGTCTCAATAGTAGAAGAAGATCAAGAAAAGACAACTTTCACATGTCTTGTAGGTACCTATGCTTACAAAGTTTTACCTTTTGGATTATGCAATGCACCTGCTACTTTTCAAAGGGTTGTTTTAGCTATTTTTTCTGATTTAATTAATGAATGTGTAGAAGTCTATATGGACGACTTCATAGTCTATGGTAACACCTTTGAAGAAACCTTGTTGAGCTTACAAAAAGTTCTTGTTAGATGCCAAGAACAAAATATTTCCTTGAGCCATGAAAAGTGTTTTATGATGATGAGAGGAGGAATTGCCCTAGGGCATTATATATCTGAGGAAGGTGTTAAAGTAGATCCTGCAAAGATCCAAGTTATTCAATCCCTTCAACCTCCAAAAACACAAACTGAGGTAAGAAGCTTTTTGGGACATGCAGGGTATTATCGTAGATTCATTAAGGACTTCAGTAAAGTTACCTCTCCTATGCTTAAGCTCTTAACAAAGGAAAGTGAATTTAATTGGATAGAATAATGTCAAAAAGCCTTTGAAATTATAAAAGATAAATTGACTACCGCTCTCATTTTAAGGGGACCAAATTGGGAATTGCCCTTTCATATACATTGTGATGCTTTAGGTTATGCAATAGGAGCAGTACTTCAGCAAATTGAGAACAAAATACCTTATGTTATCTATTATGTGAGCAAAAAATTAAATGGGGAAGAACTTAACTACACAATCACTAAAAAAGAATTCCTAGTTGTAGTTCATGCCATTAATAAATTCAAACATTATATAATAGGGTATGAAGTATTTGTTCACACTGATCACTCTACCATCAAATATTTAATGAATAAAGCTACAGTAGGAGGAAGAGTGGTTAGATGGCTTCTCTTATTGCAAGAATTTAATGTCACAATTATAGATAAAGTAGGTAAATATAATGTCATTGTAGATCATTTATCTCGTATGCAAATATTTGATGATGATGAGTTAATTCTTGATAATTTTCTAGATGAACATTTGTTTGCTCTTTCTATTTTTTCTCCTTGGTATGTTGATATTGTAAACTATTTGGTAACAGGAAAAATACCACAAAATTTCACACCATATGAGCGTAGAAAGTTAGTTCATCAAAGTGCCCCTTATACATGGATTAATGGAGTTTTGTTTAAGTCTTGCCCTGACCATATAATTAGGAGATGTGTGCAAGAAGATGATGTATATGACATCATTTGGGAAGCACATGAAGAACCTTGTGGAGGTCATTATGCCTCCCAAAGAATAGCTAGTAAAATATTTCAAACAGGTTATTTTTGGCCTACCATACGTAAGGATGCCCATATGTTTGTTGATAGATGTGATGCTTGTCAAAGGGCTAGTAAACCTACACCTACCATGGAGATACCTTTGGTACCACAAATAATGTTTGAACCCTTTGAAAAATGGGGAATTGATTTTGTTGGGCCAATAGACCCTCCAAGAAAAGGTAATAAGCATATACTTGTGTGCACAGATTATGTCACCAAGTGGGCTGAAGTGAAAGCCTTGCCACGAGCACAAGATAAGCTTGTAGCTGATTTTATTTACACACAAATCATGCAATGCTTTGGAGCACCTAGAGAATTGGTTTCAGACCATGGATCTCAATTTCTCTCCAAAGTGATTGAGCATTTTGTTAAAATCTATCAAATAAAACATAGGAAAACATCACCATATCACCCTCAAGCTAATGGATAAGTAGAGGTTACAAATAGGGAACTTGAAAAGATTATAACAAAAATTGTAGCCATTAATAGGGTTGATTGGGTAGAAATATTGGACGAAGCTACATGGGCATATAATACAACTTGGAAAACTACCACAAGACTATCACCTTATGAGATGGTCTATGGGAAGTAAGCTATCATACCTATTGAATTTGAGATAGAAACTCTTCGCACAATGGTACAACTTAATATGAATTTGGATCAAGCACAAAAAGCTAGATTGGAACAATTAAATATTCTAGATGAAAGAAGACTAGAGGTATTACACAAGACTGAACTAACACAAGTACAAAGAAAAAAATGGCATGATAAACATATTGTACCACGAACATTTCAACCAGGAGATTGGGCCTTGCTATTTGACTCCCGCTACCAAGATTTCCAAGGAAAGCTAAGGACGTGATGGCTTGGACCCTATGAGATTGAAGAAATATTTGGGAATGGTACAGTTAAACTTAGGCCTATTGATGATTCAACAAGAAGATTATTAGTTAATGGACATAGGCTTAAGATCTATAGGAATCCATTATCTAAAGAAGAGTTTATAAACCATCTTAAGCAACAAGTTGATTTGCAATGCATTTCTGAAATGCAATCAACTTCTATTAAATAAGAACTTCTCTTTTATATCCTAAGCAACAAAACACTATCTACTAAATAATTTGTTGCTCTATAATCTATATATAAATAAGAGCAGTTATTAAAAATAATGTAGTCTAATCAGTCCTCTTGTTTGGATGTATAAGTACCAATAAATAAGATGGATGGCAAAAATCTTTACACTACTTGACCAATGAAAGAAGGTTATTATGGACTAATAATATTTCTTGAAAATAAACTAGAGAAGATCACTCAATGTTCTTTAAAATATGCTTCCTTTATTTTATGATGGAGTCCTATCATACAATGTTCTATTCATCTTATTATTCATCACTTTTTAGTCACAATATCAAGTTTAGGGAAGAAGTCAGATTCGGTGTGGGAAGACATATTCTTACCTCACAGAAAGGAGGTCATATAGTCATGATGGTATCACAAATTAATAAAGCAAGGAAGTAAAATATCTTGTTTCATATAGCCCACAAGCAATAAAAGGAAGGAAAGGATAATAAGGATAGGATCACATTTCCATCCAGATGGTTATGTAGTCCAAATCCCCAAAGTTCTAATTTCTTCCCCAAATAAAAGAGAGGGTAGTAAGGATAGGATTACATTTCCATCCAGATGGTTATGTAGTCTAATTCCCCAAATCCTTAACTCTTCTTACTTAAGGGGGTAAAGTAGTAAGTATAGGGTGACAATTCCCATAAGGACTTTGATAGAGTGGTTGGGAATCCGATTCCCCAAAGCTTTGCACTCCTAAAAACTTAATCTATATGTATGTGAAAAAATGGGCAATAAAATGGTAAAACAAAGATGATACTAGAATGACTATCTTACTTTCTTATTCCAAAGTAGGTTTTGAATGTGTCCAACCATTGATAAGACCTATTTCTGAGAACCAAAATATTGTTGATTGACATTGGTTTAAGCTCATTATCATCTTTTTCATAAAGGGCTCCACAATGATACTAGAGGAAGTAGGACAAAGAAATTGATTTCTCTAGGACAATAGAAAGATTTATTATGAAATCCATGGAATATTTTATTAAAAAGTCAAGGAAGACATCAATATTTTTGCATAACATATTTGCTATTGGGAACAAACAATTCCATTCTAAGAAGATTTATTATCCTACAACTTTATTTTGATGGCTTAGCTTGAAATAAATAGTTGATATATAAGAAAATACCCTAAAAATTTTATATATATATATATATATATATATATATATATATAATAATTAAGATCTCCTATAATATAAACCCCTATAAATAAAAATTTCTCTCCTTATCTTGTTTTGGCTATATAGCCAAAAATTCAGTTTGGGGGAGAAGCAAAGGGGTAATATAATATTTTCTTTAATATATTTTTAAAATTATATATATATATATATATATATATATATAGTACTTCTATAATATTTGGTCATTTTTATAAATTTACAAAACATTATTGTACCTAATATTATTCACTTATTAGATCTCTATTATTTATATTAAATATTAAAATAATTAATATAATATGTATAATTTATTATAGGAATTTTTTATAAAATTAATATATATATATATATATATATATATATATATATATAAAATGGAACAAATGAAGGGAACTTGTGCAAAATCCCTTACTACGTTGCATACTTGAAGACCGTAGCTATTGAACAACCACCAAATCCTGAGAAAACCAAGGCGCAGGTGTAAGAGGTAAAGCGCGAGAAGATGGCAACAACAAATCCTCCTATTCCAACTCGGGTTTCATCCTGGATCAAATCCAAAAATATTTGAGTTTAAATATTTAAAAAAAAATTGGTCATAAAAATTGCATATCTATATCTATCTGTATGTATTCATGTATGATCTGATCTTTCATTTCAGTACTTATTTTTGTATGTATGCATGAGGACATGCATTTCCTTCAGTTTGGGGGAATGATGAGTGTTGGAATTGACCATGAAATGCAGTTTTATTCCTGGTTTTAAAATGTAAATATGACGATTATGATTGTGCCTTGCCAATCAATATGCATAATTTATGTGATTTTTGATATATTTGATCTATGTGGTATCATGTGATATATGCTGGTTATTTTACACGAATTGTGCAAGATTGTTGTGTTTTCAAGAGCTGGATATTGTAGGTAGTATGCAGGGATACACCACAGTCAAACACGGTTAAACCAGCTCACAAGAAAATGTGTTAGGAATGGGCTACGAAAAGGGTCTATGAAAACCTGTAGATTTTATAAACTCATTTCGTGTAATAAACACGCCACATATGTTGCTAGCTTGGTCAAATGTTGTGTGAGCAGTTGAAATAATCAGCGTGGAAAAGGATGCCACATATATTTAATATAAATAATATTTAATATTTAATATAATATTACCACTACTTTTAAAATTTGTTATGTAATATGCTATTTAATCAAAGGTTATGTAATTCAAATGTAATTTGACTTTGTCCTCTCCTAAAGAAAAGGACAAAGTCATTTATAATAAGTCCAAGTTAGTTTAGTTGTTTTATTATGTGAATATTATTTAAAATTTGTTATGTAATATGCTATTTAATTAAAGGTTGTGTAATTCAAATGTAATTTGACTTTGTCCTCTCCTAAAGAAAAGGACAAAGTCATTTATAATAAGTCCAAATTAGTTTAGTTGTTTTATTATAGGAATATTATTGACCACAATAGCATTTGCTATATAATTTGCTAAAGATATGTAATTTGTTAATTCTCGTGATGTAACGACTTTGTCCTCCTATAGAAAAGGACAAAAAGTTGTATTGTCTTATCAGAAAATTATTTAAATTTAGGCCTTTGTTACATTTGTTTGGCATTATGCCACTTGGACAAATCCATTTGCAATAAGTCCAAGGTAGTTGTTAGGATTGTCTTAATTTTAGATTATTTTTGTTATGTAAAGTTAGCATTCAAATCTTCAAGTGTTCGAGATGTAACAAAAAGGCATGGAAGACTTCTATTGTAAATGTCCAATGCAACATTATAAATTACATGTAAAGACCTTTGAAAAGGCCTAGCTATGACATGAATAATCTACCAATTGTCTGTCATTTGAATAAGTCTATCCACATAGTCTGTATGAAGATCAAATATTAAGCAATAAAATAGCAACACTTTCTTCCATGAATTTGGTAACTGTATCTTGTATTTCTGCATGATTTATTCATTTATGTAACTTTCAACTATTTTCCTGCATATATGAATTAATTAATATTAAGTTAGTTTAATGAAATATTAGTTACTAAAATAAAATAGAGTAGAAAGGAGAAGAGAATTATACTGACCTCTACGAGGTAGGGCCCACTCCGAACAGTCAGTCCCTTGCTCTCTTCCTCCTAAATTATAGTAGGATTAGTTAGAATTTAGAATAAGTCTTAGAGCATAGAATTAATTAAATTTACATAAGATAGAATTATAAAATATATTAAATAATTGTTGCATTATTAGATCATACGTGGATCCACACATCTATATAGACTTAGTCATAAAATTGCATCTTTAAATTAAGCATCAATTTCATTTCAATTTCCTTTATTGCAAATATTTATTTCCTACAAACAAAACTAAGAAAATAGAATAAAGTCAAAGATTAAGAATTGTGGAATAATCTATATGGGATTTTTGTTCTTTAAATCTAACCTAGATTGACAAATTAAATGTGAGACATCACAGCTCGACACTCCTAACTAGAATGGTGTGACTAAAAGGAAGAACAAATTGATCATAGAGCTGGAAATATGTATGATTTATGCCAATGGGATGAAGCATAAATTTTAAGGGGAGGTTGTCACTTTTGCAACATACATCATAAATAGGGATCCTTCTAGGGTTATTTAGTGCATGAAACCTCTTGAGACATTGAGATAAGATAATCCTTATGTGTCTCGATTTCATATCCTTGGGTCTTTGACATGGGCTAACACACTTAAGAATTGTTGAAAGATAGAGGCAACAAAGAGTCATAGGTATAAATTTATGGATTATTCAAATGCCTCAAAGGAATATTACCTTTATGACCCTTAGAGCATAAGGTTTTGATCTAGAGAGATTTCATTTTTAATGAGATTATTCTAGGTGTTTCTTTTAGCTTATCACCTAAGCTTTTGGTAGACAACTCTTTTGATCATTTGACTAATTTAGATTCAGCCACTTCTTTAGATGTTTGGTTTACATTTATTCCCATTAGAGTATCTTATTCATCTTTATCTTTAACTATAGGTCCATTTTATATTGATTTTACCCAATCAATGGTAGCACCATAGGTAGCACCTTATTTTCTATATTTAGGGTGTGTCGAGTAGGACACACCAAATTAGAGTGCTTTAGCTTTACATGATGAGGTGAGTGGTGGTTTTGATTTGGGTTGTTCAGATTTATTTTTTGATGTTGCTTTGTCACAAGGTACACATGACTCTTTAATTCATCCAACACTTAAATGGGTTAAGATGTTTGTAAAATATGCTCAATCTATTTTGTCTTAAGAACAATAATGGAAAGCTCCTTTTCAAGCTTTAATATTTAAGGTTGCTCATTCTTAGGATCCTCTTACATATTCTTAAGTTGAGTATAAAAAAATTGGGAAGATACTATGTTGTTATGATATTAGGCTTTGATAAAGAACATGGCTTGGGAGCTAGTTCCTCTTCTAGAAAGGAAGAATATAGTTGGCTGCAAATGTCTCTACAAGACCTAGTTTGGATGGTCAAGTGGATAAGCACAAGGTAGAAATTATTGTTAAAGGTGATTTTTGGGGATGTTGATGATCTTCTTACCACAGACAACTCTCATAATTTGATCTGCATTATGAAGTCATGAATTTGTTCCACCTTTGAGATGATAGATTTGAGAATTTTGGATTAAAATATTAGGAATTTATATCAATCAAACAAATTCTAGTATCATCATTTTACATTCCAATTATGCTTTGGATATTATTTAGCAGTTTAGGATGGAGGATTGCAAATCTACTCAAAATCCTTTTATTTATTTATTTTTATTTGTGGAAAACATCCCAAAAGGGATGCCACTTTCGGGTAAGACCCAAGGAGGCAGGGGTATCCATTCCACCAAAAATGCCCAGGACTCGGACCTGGCCTACCACCTTTGACATACTCAAGGAGCAAACAAACACACAAAACCAATTTAAAAATAAGTAAATAACAACAAAAATAATAAAATAAAATAAAAAACATGCTCCTTGAGTGTGTCAAAAAAAAAAACACAACCAAACACGCACAATAAGATAAAATAAACCACAACACAAACCACATAGAAAAACACAAGAACCACATAACAAAACACAAACAAGACAAAAACAACAGAACACTACAAAGACATAACCCAAAAAAAACATGAAAAATAAACACAACCAAAACCTAAAAAATAAAAAAATAAATAAAATAAAATAAAAAATAAAAAACAACCAACAACAGACAATAAACAAAAACAAAAAACATAGAAAACACTCACACATAAAAACACGAAATAACACAAACAAAGAGAAACCCAAGAACAAGAATGAAAAAAACACAAGAACAATAACAAAAAACATAAAAAAAAACAAAACAACAAAAACACATGAACAACAAAAAACAACACAAAGAACACAAAAACAAAACAAAACAAAAGAACCCACCCACCTTAAAAAACTAAACAAAAAAAACAAAAAAGAAAAAAAATTGAACATAACAATGACCTATCTAGACCAGAAGACTATTAAGGCAAGAATCAACAGAGGAAACAAAATAAAGAATAGAATGAGCTAGGGAACTAAAAAAAACTGAATGAACCAAAGAGAAGCAAAAAAAAAACAAGAAGAAACTAGGTACCTTCATAACTGGAGCCATCCAAAGAAATGATAGAAAGAAGAGCTTCCCTAATTTGAGAAGCCCACCATATAGGAGGGTGGCCATAACAAGTAAGATCACCTTTGTCCAAAGCCCAATTAGCTAAAGCATCAACACTCTTGTTTTGATCTCTAACCACATGATTGTAATCAACTTTCAAAAATCCCATCTGGATTAATTGAATCTTCTCAATAATTCTTTTTATTCTCCAATCCACCTTATGATTCTTAGAAGGAGTCTTCAAGAGATTAATCATAAGTTGAGAGTCAGACTCAACTAACACCTTTTCCCATCCAACCTTAGTAGCCTCCTAAAGGCCTCTGAGGATACCATACCCCTCAACAAGGTTATTGGAAAGAATACCCAAATTCTCAACAAAAGTAAAAACCAGGGAGCCATCTGAAAGTCTACCAATTCCTCCCACACTAGCTTTTCTAGGGTTCCCTCTAGAGGCTCCATCGGTATTGACTTTTCCAAAATCCTTAGGAGGAGGTTGCCAATTTCTAGTCCTATCCATCTTACTAATACTCACATTCCCTTTAAGTTGGTTGCCCTTAGAAGATTTAATCTTCAATATTTGCATCACTTGATCCCATATTTGGTGTGTTTTGGGGTGATTAAGGAGTTGATGGACTGATTCAACTAAGTTGGCTATGGTCTTTTGCCAAATATAGTGAATATCCTTCCTATCTTGATTAAAAATTCGGTTGTTCCTTTCATTCCAAATATTCCAAAGAAGAATGGTAGAACCCATCCAAACTACTCGCCTAATAAAATGATCAACACCCTCTTGATTAGGCCAATCCCTCCAAAGCTGTTCAAAAGTAAAAAAATTGGACCATTGTAAGCCAAGTAAAGTGGCCATTCTCCTCCATAGCTCGGAGGCTAAAGTACACTCAATAAAAATATGGTTGAGATTTTCTACATTCTCTTCACACATTTCACATCTAAAAGGGCCATGAAAACCACGCTTCATAAGTTGCTCACCAGTAAGCACCCTACGATGCAATAAAACCCAATTAAAGAACCTCACCTTAGGCCAAAGCTTTTGAGCCCACAATCAAGAAAATATGTCAGAAGAATGGTTGGGATTATTATGGCATAAGGTCAAATAACCTTGAGCAACTGAATACTCACCCTTAGTAGTGTTGTTCCATCCAAAACAATCTTTTTCATGGGACCAAGAGAGGGATCTCATATGAAGGATGCCTTGGATATCTTGTCTTTGCCTTTCTGGGATTTGAATAGGCCAATCCTCAATAGGGATCCAATATCTACCAACCTTTGAATTACCAGTATGGTACCAACAGTAATTAGCCACCTTTATCCAATTAGCTCGGTGAAGCTCCTCCATCCAAGGCCTCCAATCGGGAAACCGAGTTATCAAAGGCTTGTGACCATCCCAAGAATCTATCCAAAAATTTGCCCGTTGACCATTATGAATGATCCAAAATAATTTTTTCTTTATCAAATCCTCACCAGTCTTAAGAACTGCTAAAATGGGAGAACCTTTGGTAGGAAGTTGATAGCGAACAAGGTCTTCAGGACTTTTGTTCTCAACCATATTTAGCACGGAGATTATTGGCCCAAAGAGCATTGGGGTTATGCAACATCCTCCAATATAATTTAGTAGCTAAAGCTTTGTTGTTATTAATAGAAGACCAGAATCCTAACCCCCCTTCACTCTTAGGAAGACATAAAGTATCCCATTTCACCAAGGCCCATTTTCTTTTCTCCTTAGTACCACTCCAAAGGAAACGATGACTGATTTGATCCAATTCTCGAAGAACAACCTTTGGGATATTCAAAAGGGAAGAAACATAAATAGGAATAGCTTGAAGGACTGATTTTACCAAGGTGATTCTACCCCCTAGAAGAAAGCCACTTGTTGGTCCACTTTCCAATTTTCTTCTTGACTTTGTCCAACAACCAATTCCAATATTTATTTTTTTGCCTTTGAATATTTATGGGAATACCTAAATAAGTGATTGGAAGAGAGGTCTTCTTATATCTTAATTTATCCAAGACCATGGATTCCTGTCTAGCAGAGTAGTGAAAGAAAATAACTTTAGATTTGTCTTCATTGATCAACTGCCTAGTAGCCTTAGAAAAATAGCTAATGATTTGCTTAATATTAGAAGCTTCCTTAACCGTAGCTTTACCTAAAAGAGTAGAGTCATCCACAAATTGAAGATGAGAGATAGGTCTAGCTCCATGAGCAATGGTAACTCCCTCAAGGGTTTTGTTTTCCCTCTTTTTGGTTATAGTCCTACCCAAGCATTCAACAAGAATGATGAATAAATAAGGGGATAGCGGGTCACCTTGCCTAATACCTCTAGAAGTCGGGAATTACCTGAGAAGGCCTACCATTGATAAGAACTAAGTAGGAAACTCAAGAGATACATCCCATAATCCAATCCATCCAATCCTTAGAGAAACCAAATTGCCTCAAAACTTTGATAAGGAAGTGCCAATCCACTCTGTCATAAGCTTTGGATAAGTCTAACCGAATGAACATGGAAGGAGAATTTTGCATATCCATGGAATGGATGGCTTCCTGAGCAAGAACTATCTCATCTACTATTTGACGTCCTTCCACATAACCCCCTTGCTCTGGGGAAATAATCTTATGCAAAAGAGGCTTCAACCTTTCTGCCATGATTTTAGTAATGATTTTGAGAAGAACATTACATAAAGCAATAGGTCTAAAAGTTGAGATATGATCAACCTCTTGAGCTTTTGGAACAAGAGTAATATAAGTTTTATTGATAACCTTCAAAATTTCTTTGGCTTTCCTAGCTTCTTCCACCACCTCTAATAAATCAACATGAAGGATATCCCAGAACTCTTGGTAGAACTCAATGGGAAAACCATCAGGACCCGGGGTTTTCCCTTTTTGCATTTTAAAAACTACTTGTTGAAGCTCATTGATAGTAATGGGAGCAGTCAAAATAGAGTTCTCCTCGAAGTGATAAGAGAAGGGATTGCTTGAAGAAAATTTTGTTGTGAAGTCGAGTCAAGAGGAGTAGCAGAAAAAATATTGGAAAAGTAATCAACAACAATAGAGTTCATGCCATCCCAAGTATAAACAACATCTCCAGAATCTGATTTTAAGGAAGAAATAAAGTTGTGAGATCTTCGAGCTAGAAGATATTTGTGGAAGAAATTTGTGTTTCGATCTCCTTCTTTGAGCCATTGAATTCTAGATTTTTGCTTCCATAAGATTTCTTCTCTTTTTTCCCATTCCTCTAACTGAGTTGTGAGTTTAATTTCATCTGCACTTCTCTTCTCTGTGAGGCCATCTAAATGGATTTTCTTATTCAAATTTTCAAGATGAGCAATAACTTCATGTTTTTTTTATGAACATCCCCAAACTCTTTCCAGTTCCAAGTCTTGATTTTGGATTTAATGTATTGCAGTATTTTGGCAAAATAGAACATCTTAGTCCCATGCCTAGGTTTACCTTCCTTCCACCATTGTTGCACATGAGGTCTGAAGGAAATGTCTCTAAGCCACATTAATTGAAAACGAAAAGGAGAGAAACTCACATTGGTTTTCCACATTTCCACCATGACTGGCCAATGATCCGAACCAGCATTATTAAGAGTCTTCACTTTAGGAATGTGACCATGGATTAAGAAATTTTTAGAGAGCAAAAACCTATCCAATCTCTCCATTATACAAGCTAAGCCTTGCCTTCTGTTAGACCAAGTCATAAGGCCATTATCTGGTTGGATATCCACAAGATGGAGGTTTGCAATATATTCACTCATGAGGTCAGTGCTTTTGTCCAAATTTCTATTCCCCCCCCTTTTCTCATCCAGAGAGAGGATGGTATTGAAATCTCCTCCGATCAAGATCCAAGATTTAGGAAAATGAGAGATAATATGAGTAATATCCTTCCACTATCTTCTTTTTTCCTCCAAAGAAGTCAGAGCATAAATAGTAATGCAGAGCATAATCTGGTTGGAATGTCTACTTTGAATAGCTATAGCCAACAAACCCCAATTGCCAACCATATGGTGAATAACTACCTCTTTTGGGTCCCAAAGACAAGCAATGCCACCCGAAGTCCCTTGGGAACTAAGGGAAACCACTTTTCCAGTTGGCCAAATTTTATTGGCAATTGAGTCCATATCCTCCATTGACATCTTTGTTTCTTGAAGGAAAACAAGATGTGGATGATTTATTCGAATCATTCTTCTAATTTCATTTTGTTTTGAAAGACTCCCTTTGAGTCCTCTAATATTCCAAGTGATGATCTTCATTAATACCAGGGCTAAAAAATTTGGGAAGGGCATTAATCTTACCTTCCTCTACAAGCTTTTCACCTTCTTTTACCATATGATATTGATTGGTCTTGCGACCTACTTTTTGATTAGAATCCATCTTCAATTTTTTTCCCTATTTCTTGACTTATTCCAATTGAATCCGAGATGGCTTCTAACCTTGAAGAATGCTCATACACAACCAAAATTTTACTAGATGGTTCAACGGAGTCTATATTGGGACCTACATTATTTGAAGTTTTGACATTTGAAAGATTGTTTTTCTTGTGTAAATTTTCTCCTTTTTTTCTTGTTGAAAACCTTTGATTTGTTGGTTTGTCTCTGAGTTCTTCCCTTCATATTTAAATTGTGTTTCTAAGATTTCAGTTTCCATTATTTCCTCTTCCTCACTTGGGACATCATTTGTGGAAAGGATTTCAAACATATTAGCATATGACTTTGATTGATCCTTCATAACCAATTTTTTCTGAGTGTTCTTTTTCTTAGGTATTTGGAAACTAGCTTCTTTCTTTTGATCAAGAATTTTATTTGGGCAAGCACTGGCCAAATGACCATATTCATGGCAAATTCTACAACGAAAAGGAATGTTCTCATAGTCCACTACTTGCTCCCAAGTGTCTTCCCCAAATTGTAATGTGATATTTTTAGGTAGGGGTTTGTCAAAATCCATTAAAACACAAATCCGAGCATAAATAATATGTTCAAAATTTTGAGTACAATCAGCAGTCATCATAAAAGTTCCTAAAGAGTTTCCAATTGAAGAAAAAATAGTAGGATTCCAAAATTCAATAGGGAGGCCAAAGAGTCTAACCCACATGGGAGCTATAGAAGGCATCTCTTCTTCGAATTTAAATTTAGTATGCCGTGGCTTCATGAAAAGCCCCGCCCTTCCAAAAAACCAAGGACCCCCTTGAAAATTTTTCTCTCTATCTTCATTATTAGCAAATAAAACAAGAAAATAACCATTTGGATAAATAGAGATTTGTAACTCACCTTTAGTTTTCCAGATTTTTGCAGCCCAGACTTTGAAAGCAGATAGACTCGGACGAAAACCCATGAACCGACAAATTAGTCCTCTTTTTTCCAAATCTTCAATGCCAGTCTGAATGTTACCCATATCAAGCTTAAAAATAGGAGTTCCATCAACTGCTTTAAGACATCCTGACTCCGTTTTCCTAGGATCAATCTTAGGCATTCTTAGAGGTTTATGGGAAGCCCTAATATTGATATTAGCATTGGGCTGAGGTTGTCCACCACGAAGGGCATCCCTAAAATTCACTTTTGGGATTGAGTCTTCAAAATTCTTACCCTTGACAGGGGTTTTCATAGTAGAATTATTTTGTGGGTGCACCTTAGCACCAAATTCACTTGAGATATGAGCCATTTTTTTATCAACTGCTTGAAACTTGTTTTGTGATCTCTTTAATCCTTGCCCTAGATGTCGTGGAAAGGTATGGTTTTCACTTTTCTTTTGTGCAACAAATTGGTAGCCGTTGTCACTCAAGTTCACAGTATGATCTATTGAAAGACAAATTTCTAACCCATATTGGATCCCCTGCAACATTTCCTGCTAAAATATTGAGCATAAACCACAAAAATATTGGTCGCTAGGGCCCGAAGGCCCTAAAAACCAACCTCTAGAGCTGCTTGCACTCAACCCAAATGAAACCCTCGCATAGCCGCTTGCCAAATATCTCATTCACACATAGGGATGCGCTAGGATCTGTGTTGCTCCAAATGATATGAAAATTTGTGGAGATGTTCTAGAGTTTTTTAGGCATCTACCCTCAAAATTTCAGCTCAATCCGAGTCCGGATGAGTGAGATATGGCCGAAACGAGTTCAGCAATTTGGGAAGTCCTACGAAAAACGTCTAATCCAAAATATATCTCAATGTCACTTGAACAATAAATTTATCCTCTCAGTCTCAGAAATCCTTTTATTATAATCATAAAGCTTAGGGCTAATTGTGCCACTCCTTTGGTGGAGCCTACATTGTATCAATCTCTTGTGGTAGGTTTTCTCTATCTAATTCATTATAGACTCGATATATCTTTTGATATTAATTATTTTTCTTAGTACATGCAAACACCCCAAGAGAGTCACCAAACAATGACAAAGATCGTTCTCTAATACATTTGAAGGATTTTTTAGATAGGTATTTACTACTTTGTTGGTTCTCCTTTGATTTTAATAGGATTTTTAGATGCTAAATGGGTTGGTGATTTGGATGAGCTATGATCCACCATAGAATTTGTGTTCTATTTGGGATCTAGTCATGTTTATTGGTGTTCTAGACACCAATCCAGTATATCACAATCTTCTACAAAAGATAAATTGTGTGCTACCAATGAGACAACCAAGTATCTTAGGTGGATGCTCATGATTTTGGAGGAGATTGACATTTCTTAGATTTTTTCAGTGTCTTTAGTGTGCTAACTAGAGCAAAATTCAACTTGTCCATAATCAAGTGTTTCATCAACAAACAAAGCACATAGAGATTTGGATGCACTTTATGAGATGGATTCATGCACCTGGGATGCTTGATCTAGTTTTTGTGCCTTTATAAAAGCAAATAACATACATCCTAACCAAGGTTACAAGTAAGGTCTCTTTTGTGATCATGCAAAAGCTACTTGGGATAGAAGAGTTTCCCTTAAAGGGGGATGACCTTTGGACCCTTGTAAACCTTGAAAAAAGGTATTTTTGTAATATTTTATTATTTTATTTTCAAGGTCAACCTCACAACATTGACATGAAATTAACTTGTATTTGAATATAAATATACCATCATACCCACCATTTTATTGTTAATCAAAATACTCTTTTGTTTTGTGTGTATTCTATATTTCTTTTCATACAATAATAAGTAATGTGTTAATTTTATCTATTTTTTAAAATTATTCTAAAATCTTACTAAGAATTTTGTATATGTTTTTCCTTGCTTTCAAATATGCTCTCGGAGATTTTGGCTGCTTTTTATTAGTTACATCTACAAAACATACAATTGTTCCTCTCAATTATAAGGGTTTGTCCTATGATATCAAGATATGATTTTGGCTGCTTTTTATTAGTTACATCTACAAAACATACAATTGCTCCTCTCAATTATAAGGGTTTGTCTTATGATATCAAGATATGATTTTGGCTGCTTTTTATTAGTTACATCTACAAAACATACAATTGCTCCTCTCAATTATAAGGATTTGCCCTATGATATCAAGATATTTGTTTGTTGGATGGTATGAGGTCTCTTTCTATTACATAAATTTGGGTTGGAGCAAGACAAGTTTTAATATATGGTAAAAATAAACTTAAAAACGAAAACTAAAAAACGAACCAAATTTTAGTAGATATAAATATTTATTATATATATTTTTACACACTTCAACAATATTCTTTATAATATGAGATGGTGTTTATTTGTACGTAACATTAGAAGAACATTAATTCATGAGGATAATGGGTGTGATGAGATGCCTGCTCCATTAGTTATACCCAAAAGGATTCCATGACCATAGAATTGTCTGTCCCATCATTGTCAGTTCTTTTTTTTTTCCTTTTTCTTTTGTCATTTCCACAGTATGCCTACAGTGTTCACCGTCTCATCATTCTCATTTCTTTGTCAATTCCTTTGTGTAGTAATGTCATGGACCACCTGAATCATATGAGCCTATGACCACATTGCAAATTATTGCATTTTTCTAGCTGGATATTCTACAAAGTAACTTGGTTGTGTTGCTCAGAGGTCACCAATTCATGTTGTGACGTATTATCTGAAATGGACACCCCCTTCTCTTTGGTCCCCAGGAAGGTGATGCGTGCAATATGGGAAGATTGGTAGATTGTAGACCAGGGGACCATCTGTATAAAAGTAATGGATAGATAAATAACGAAGTGAGAGATGAGATATCAGACATGTTGGCACGTAAGGTAGAGTTATCTTGATCCCTGACATCGATGGAGAATTTTTCATGTAACCATGTGCTTGCAGATTTGCTCTGATGTTACTTGTCAGAATCAACTACATAGTCCAGCTGAGTAACAGCAACAATGGCCATAGAAGATTATGAGCTATAACAGGCAAGAAGACCAAGGAAACGACATTTTACTGTTACGATGGAGAGTTTCTGTTTTAGGCAAGGAAAAGAATGATGGAGAGTTTCTATTTTAGGCAATACTACTGAGGTTGGCTGTTCCAGTCTCTGCTACGTCCAGAGAACAGTAGTGACATTGAGTGTTCAAATGGAAAGGCGCCTGAATAGAAAGGGTTTAAATTTTGTTGGCCTTTAACAGAAAAATAAATAATAATTAGTTATATTGATGATTTTTTTTGTTTTACAACAAAATATGAAAATGATATTTTAATACCGGATAATTTATTTTTAAATTTCTACGTCCTCACTACGTGGGATCCTTTATTTCTACTGACATCCTGCTTTGATACCTGATCAATACGTCAGATTCACGATGTGTTATAAACATACCGGATAATTTGTTTTTAATGGAGCCGATCCCAACAGATAAAATCCTACGGTCAGGATCAACCAAGTCCGGCGTGCCTGGATAATACTTAGTTTAGGCAGGAAGGTGGTCGGAGTGATTGACCGATACAATACATGTATCATTTTTCTCTAGGGAGTTGCTTTAGTAATTGACTAACATAAAGGTCAAAAGATTTGGAGATTTGAATTTAGGTTTTTTTTTGGTAAGTGTCTATTGATACTTATATTTATTAATTCATCATTTTTAAGGTAATATAAGACATATTATTACCTAAGTTTAAGATTGTGATGATAGATCCCATATATATTTTTACGCCGAGAGGCGTTTCTAAGACAGGGGTGGGAGGCAAAGAGGTCATACATGTCACGTTGTAAACAATTTTTTTTTATTATTAAAAAAGTTGACATTAACAAAAACATTTAAACTAGTTTAGATATAAAGGATATATATCTAAAAACGCCGAGAGTTATCAATCTCAAGGCACCTATCTTGGAGATCACACCCCCAAGAAATGAGATAGGTGCCTCGAGATTGATAACTCTCGGCGTTTTTAGATATATATCCTTTATATCTAAGCTAGTTAAATATTTTTAATGGATAGTTGAATATACAAACTTTAATATTTGAAGGAATAAGAAATGTTATTAATACAAATCCATATTTTTTATTTAATAAAATATTTTAAAGCAAAAATAAGATATGAAATGGTTGCTTTATTTACAGGTAAATTTTAGAGTATCAAAAAGTGTGTAAAGTTATTCAAATTTTAATGAAAATATATAAATCTTACGATATATAACTCTCAAACAAAAAATTATTATTAATATATAAATATAATTTAATAAATATAAAATAGATATTTTTTTGATTGATAACGGGGTTTTAAGAGGATCCTTCAACCTTTACAAAAGCAAAAGGGAAAGGTTATCGATTATGGGCCTTCACCAACCACGACAAAAGAAGGGTTGATCCTGACGAGGGGACCTCCACTATCACTTAGGACAAAACAGATTGTAAAATAGACGAAAAACCAAAAACAACTACAACAAGAAGAAAAGGCACAGGGCCTACAACGGAGTTCGAGGAGAAATATAACCCATAAAAATAAATATTGAACCCAAAATAGCGGAGATCATACCACCTATTCGGAGACATGAATCTGGTCCAAGAGCCCATCCCTGGGCACGTCCTCCATATGCCCGAGATGACTCTTAATTTTTTTGATCAGCTTCCTAGCACAAAGGAGCATGGTGGTAGCAAGAGAAACAATTTCATTCAAGACGACAACAAAGTCGATCTCATCGCTAAAATAGATCATCTTAGCGCTAGGGGAAGGACCCACACTTGTCTTCTAGATTTTACGAGCAAGAAAGGGGAATTCAAGCTTCACCAGACCCATCAAGACCACCCCTTTACTTTTCTCAGTAGTTTTACCTTTCTCCACAGAATATTTGGATTTGGTTGTACGATGATAAAGAGAAGGTGATGGAGCTGAAGACCCTATAGAAGTTTATGATTGGTAGGATGGCTTGACATCACTTTTGAAGGTCTCTTCATTTGGGGCCTCTTCTGTAATATCCATGTCAAGGATAGTTTTAGCATGGTGAATCTCCAAATTGACCTCTATAGGCACCGCATTCCTTTGACCCCATTCTGGATGAGGTAATTGAAAATTAGAAAATGTATAAGATAAAATAGATATAATATTAAAAGCTTATTATATTTTCAAGCATTTATAAGTATTGAATATTTTTTATTTTTTAAATATCTTTTATAACAATTTTATAACATGATATCGTATGCTTTCTATAGGCTTGTCAGCACTACTAAATCCTTTCCCTTACTCCACTGAAAATCTTCTTTTCCCCTATTCAGCTGAAAATATTGTTATTGTTTTACTTCTTTGATCATTTCCTTCTATCTTGCTTTCTTAAGTTCTACTAACTTCCACTCCTAGTGATGTTAGAATTTGTAATTCAAAAATATTAAGGATTATAAGAAATGATGTAACAACCCAAGCCTACCCACTTGGTTGTACCCATCAAAACTAGTTAGGTAATATTTCGGTATACTTTTTTTTTTAGTTTACCATTACCCTCATTAAGTGCTATCATGTTCATAGCATTATGTTCCACCCATTAAAAGCAATATCATATCATTGTTAGTTAGTACAGGCATACCAAACCACTTTTGAGTTTAAGTGTTGTTGCAAACAACCACTCAAGTGGACGAGATTAGCCAAATCCCGTAAAGGTGCCATTTGTGAATTTGACTTATCTCATTTTCATCCTCTTGTTCTGGCATGAGGGTCAAACCACGGTAGGGGTTGTCCTTTAGGGCCCATAACACCTAAAGGGTGGATGCTTTCTTTCCCCATCCTTAACATAACGAACCTTGACTATCTAGTTGTCATGTTCAATATAATTTATGTAAGGAATTAGCGTACATATACCTTGAGACTAATTGATTATCCTCTACCCAAAGTTAGTTAGCGCCATGTCAATACCCTAACCTTGGCTTCATCACACATATCCACTCTAACTCACATCCATTTATCCCATACCAAATGACGTGGCTCTCTAGAAAAGTTGAGTAGACATGGGACTTATCACAGTACTATTTGAGTAGCAACCTCGAGAAGGTGTCCCATACCACCTTTTCGATATCCACTCCTACCGAGTCATGTATTATGACTAATTCTATCAGATTATGGTTGCTCTCTAAAATTATTGTGTGCATACCCGCACCTCAATGACACTATCATTGTGTGCATACCCACACCTCAATGACACTGGGTGTAACATGTTGGTCATCCCTTTTTTTGATGACTTTTGTTATCATCCCTTTTCTGATGACTTTTGTGTTGGTTTAATTTGCTTACTTCCAATCTGGTTTATGGTTTAATATTCAATAATAGGAGTTTGAATTTTGGACATAACCCAATACTCGGTTTACTCCAAGCCTAATAAAGTAAATAGGAGTCACTATTTTAACATAAGATAATAATAAAGGAATTTTTTTACTTCAATGCTATACTCAAGCCAACTAATTACCATAGTATTAGTCCTTATTTAAGAGTATATGATATTGTTACTTAAGCTTCGGATAATAATACAAAAGTATTTAAATTACTTTACTCCTTTAATAAATATACTTTATATTACTCAAGAAGGCTTTGCACATCAGAACAAAATCATTTATCAAACCATAACTTCTATGGTTTCTACTCAAGAAATCTCAAGCACAATATTTTAGCTTACTTTTCTTTTCTAACTTTCCTATTTCAGATTTCAAAGGAAAGTTACCACCTGAGAAGAATTAGATGTTACTCTCTAACATGATTTGCAAAGATGTGGACATCGGGTTTGAACAGTTTTAGACTCCTCCCAAGTCTTTGAAGGCTGAACATATCTCTTGGAATACGTTCTCACTAACACCCTTTAAGTTCTCATGGAGTTACCCTACGAACTTAAATAGTTTTAGTGCTTTAACGTCACAGGATTGACGTCAAACCCACCAACATCTAGTGGTCCAAGCTATTTATAAATTGTCCAGCTTCAAAGGCACTAACTAATTTAGTTTGTTGGTGCACTAAAGGGGTTTGATAGTAAGAGTTGATTTTATCTCCCGGAGGTAAAATCATAGATTCAAGTTTTTAAGCAACAACAGTTGTCGAATGCAACACTTTTGTGCTACTTACTATGATAGACCAAACTATCATTACATTCTTGGCATAAATATCAAAGTATGTTCTACTTCATCATTTCAATCTATTTTTCCAAACAAAATAATAAATTATAAACCAGATTGACATCCCTAAATGTGATGGGATAACATGTCTCAAACATATTGTTTTATCAAGCTATTTGACTTATGTCACCCATCAACTTTAGCAAGAAATGGTTCTAAATTAAATAACTTACTTCCAAGCTATCACTTTCATTTAACACATTAAATCTCCATATTTGTGGAAATAAGTAAATCCAGTTCATACTTAAGATTTGCCAAAGTAATGAAAATTCCTTTCATATAAAAACATAATCAGGGTTCTATTTTCCCTTTCCAAAGTAAACAATACCATATTTCTTTAAGAATATCAAAAGATAATATACAACACTCATTAACTCTGGATTAAGCTTCCTACTGAAACATTACTTCTAAATTATGTCTATTACAAAGAATCCTAAACAAAACAATATCTTAGATTCTCACATGCCAGTATACAATACAATTATAAGATATTTTAGAAGATGGTTCTTTCATAAATCAAACTCTGCAATCTCGACAGAATTCTGGCTTCACCTAACTCGTATATAACCAGCCATGCATATCTGGTTATGGAGGTAAAACTCATAATTCCTCCACATTGAATCTCTTGTGAAGCCATTTCCAGTTTTTGTCCAGCTATCGCATCCAATCTTGGGAGTGGAAATATCTCCTTCTAGACGTAGCTGGTTTGGATATTTGGCATTATTGGGATCAGATGCAGCCCCTATATGAATGCACTCTACTCATGCATACTATCTTAAGCCAAATTTAAACATTAATTCAACAATTCACAATTCATTACAACCAAGCAACCAGTTTTCCAAGCAACCTCCTGTCAATTCTTACACCCTGGCTAATTATTGGAAAAAGATAAACAAATGTCAGGCTCCACCCTGACAATATTTCATTCTATAACATTAGAAAAGATAGAACAATCTTCCAGTAAAACAATATTTACACTTTCAACAATAGAAATGACAGAATGTCAACAATGCCTTTCATTCTCTTCATGTTTCATTCTTCACATGAAAAATCAATTTCATTTCTATATTCTTTATCTCTATTCATCTACAACAAGCGCTTTAGCCAATCAACCATTCCAATAGAGATATTCAAAGAGAAAGAATAATAAGATATTCACTTCTATTGCCAACACAGATCATTCAAATATTGATCATTGAATTAAATCATTCAAGTGCAAGGTCTCAATTTCAGTGTAAAGCAAAATTATGAAAACATTTCAGTTTTTCTTTTTAAATCACGCATGGTTTTAAAATTCACACACAACAATAAACATTCTCAAAGCAACACAAGAATCTGACCTGATTCACTGAGTCGCCCAAGCTAGCTCCTCAAGCTTCTTTTCCATGCAATCCTTTCCAATGTTTTCTTCTTCTCCTCCCTTCTTCATTTCTCCTTTATTTTTTTAAAACTTCCAGGATTTTGTGTTTTTACCTCCCTTCTCAGATGTCGAGGATACCACCCACTATCTCCTCCATTCCATTATCTTCGCTAACGAAAGTGTGGAAGGTTTGTTAAAACCATCATGGGTGCTAATACCGTTTACACCATTCTCATGGACGTCACCACCAAGATGCACATAACCGGTATTTATAAAATATAATGCTTTTAATTATTTACACCAATGTCTATTGCCCACCTTGGTTTATGATATATTTTAATACCCACGTCCACAATTCTTATGCATTTTTCAAAGCAATAAAACAACAACACCAAATAGTTCATGAATCATAAAATTGGTTTCCATAGCATATGCACTACTTAGTAAAAAGTGGCTCCCATCATCATCACCACATAAAATTTATGAAAGCATCATTTCATTATATGTTAATCAACAACAACCAACATTCATAACCTTTCAGCTAGGCAAACAATTTCAACAATCAAAACATTCATGCAATCCTACATGAAATGCAAATACGGGACTTCCATGTACCTCGGGCCGAATCATCACTTCCCAACTCACCTTATCCTTCGAGCAACCATTCCCTCCAATGCACATACCCATTCCTGCACATGCAAAGGCATCAACAATACCATGCTCTAAAGGATAAAAGTAAGTTTAATTCATTGATTAACTCATAATCAAAGGTTGTGTGGGGTGGGTCGTTACATCCTCCCCCACTTAGAGCAAACACAGTCCTTGTATTTCATGCTAAGTAAAGAAAATAAATTCCATCATAAACAACAATTAATTGCATCTCATATATTTTGCATTCATTCTCATTGCAATATTTTCATACATTTCAGTAACATGAAGCTTCATAATGCATAGCTCACATCTATTTATAAGTTATAATTCATCATCCATAATAAGAACCAACATTGATTCATCAATTACTCAAACTAAGCAAGCAATAAGGAATTCAAAATGTCACTTTATATTCAACCCAATGACCATAAACAAGCCAAAAACATGCATCATTTCACAAACATGTCTACTCTACTCAGTATTTAGTCTCATATCCATGTGTATATATACATATATCAACAACCATTTAAAATATTTTCAAGATGTCTATATCTACTCAAATAGATAAGGAAATTATTGTTGCATTTCTACCACATTCTCCCACATGGCATTTTTGTCTGAATAGTGGTCCCACTAGACTAGGCATTGCTCTATACTCCTCTTCCTTAGGTTCTTGGTCCTAAAACCAAGTACATGAATAGGTCAAAATTCAATTTTAAGTGGCTTTGTCATATGCATGTTAGAAATATCCAATACATGAGTAGGATCTAAGATATACTTCTCAAAGAGGGACATATGGAAGACGTTATGAATTTTGGATAAGCTTGGTGGTAGAGCTAGTATGCACGCTATAGGCCTTATCTTAGCTACAATCTCAAATGGATCCACATATCTAGAGTCAATCTTGGAATATTTTAAAGAACATTTAGTTGGCTTCACCCTTAAGAATACCCTGTCTCCCATAGAATACTCCCTCGATGTTCTTTAGAGGTTCGCATAGCTCTTCTAGTGATCTACGGCCTCTTTCAGCTTCTGCTAAATTCTCTTTAATTGTTCTTCCATTTATTTTACCATTTTTGGTCTGATCACTATTTGATTTTTTAGATTATCCCAAGATAAGGGAGTTTTGCACCATCACCTATATAGGGCTTGGAAAGGTGCCATACCTAGTGATTCATGGTAACTATTCTTTTATGTAAATTCTACTAGCTATAAGTAGTCTTCCCACTTTATATGTTGATCCATGCAGTACATTCCCAACATATATTCAAGCACTTGATTCACCCTCTCAGTCAATCCATCTGTCTCAAGGTGATAAGTAGTATTGATATTCAGTTTAGTTCCTAATGGTTGGTGCAATACTTTCCAGAATTTATAAGTAAAACAAGAATCTCTATCAGATATGATAAATTCTAGAAAATCGTGCAACCTTACCACTTCCTTGGCAAATTTACTTGTTATCGTGGGTGCGTCATCTTGCATATTGTCTAGTATAAAATATGCGACTTTGGTTAATTTATCCACAATTACTAAAATTGCATCATGCCTAAATCTTGTTTTAGGAAATACCACTATAAAATCCATTGATACTACCTGCCACTTTTGTGCAGGTATCTCATGTGGGTAAAACTTTCCAACTAGATGCAGATGTTCTACTTTCACTCTTTGGGAATCCAAGCACTTGGCCACATAATTGGTAATATCTTTTTTCAAATATGGCCAGAAATAATATTTCTTCAAATTTTCATGTATTTTTGTCCCTCCTGGGTGTGTAGAATAAGGAGTATTGTGCGCCTCCTTAAGGATTTTTTCTCTCAATCCTCTCATACTAGGGACTACCAATATATTGTTGAAAAATAATAGTTCACCCATGTAAGCATATTCTACATCCCCTCCAGGTTTCTGCCCAGCCTGACCAATACAAGACTGATAAAATTCATCTTTTTCTTGCCATATCTTAATTTGTTCTAACAGATCATATTGGCATTTTGCCATTGTGGTAATATGCCCTCTCCTACTCAGAGCATCAGTGGCCTTATTCTCCTTACCCTTTATGTATTCAATTCCAAAATCATACTTCGCCAATAATTCTATCCAGCATCATTTCCTGACATTCAATAAAGGTTGGGTAAATATATACCTTAAAATTTTAACTCAAATGGTTTTCCCAAAAGATAATGTCACCAAATTTTTAGAGCATGCACCACCGCTACCAACTCTAAATTATGAGTGGTATAATTAATCTCATGCCTCTTAAGTTTCTTGGACTCATAGGCAATAACTGCATTATCTTGGGTCAAGATCCCACCTAACCCTTCAATTGATGCATCCATACATACTATAAACTACTTCTTAGGACCAGGAAATTGCAGGATATGTACAGTTGTTAACTTTTATTTTAAAACCTGAAAAGCTTCTTCACATTACTCTATCCATTTTAAGTCTTTTCATTTTCTTTGAAACCATCAATAATATCCAACAATCCCCATAAAAATTTGCACTTTAGAAACATCTATGGGTGTGGGCCAGTTCACAATTGCTTCAAATTTTTTGGCACTGCAATCCCTTGAGCAGAGACAATATGTCCCAAGTACTATACTTGCGGTGTGTATAATTCACATTTTTCTTTCAAATAATATCCAACATGATCTATTGGAAATATTGAATATATTGGTTGTCATTGATGTCAAAGGATTCATGAGGTAGAAATAATGTGATTTTAAAGGGTGTTAACAGTTGTTATTGATGAGAAAAGTTGATGAGGTGGTATTCAAGCTTGTTGAGATGTCAAAGGCTATTGACATTAAATGTTATTTTGATCATGTGCTATATTGCAAGGCAAATATTTCAAGGCAAAAGTATCTTCAAAGGTTTATGAGACAAAATGCATGCCTTAATATTTAAATTGATATTTAAATATTAAAAGCAAAGTATACTTTAATATTTATTAAAGTGATGGTTTTGAAATAAGAAATAAAATATTTAAATCCCAAATTTAAATATTTGGAAAAAGTAAGAGATGGGCCGTTGTATTAGGATACCACATGAAGAGTATATATATGAGTTTCAAAATGGTGCTACTTGAGTTTTTTTGAGCAATTTTCGATGTCGATTCGGCATCACCTTATGGAAGAGTTCATTCATCGATCTACCATAGTATTATGAGAGAGTGTGTTCATTGATTAGTTTGCTTCGCAAGAGAGTTCATTTTCATTTGTTGTTGCTTCACAGGAGATATCATTTGCTAGTTAAATTTGCACCCTGAAACAATTACTTTGTAGAGTTCATAGAGGAGATTGTTGTTGTTGTTCGAAGAGCTAGTTCGTTGATGTTTTTGTTGACATTTGAGAGGAGCTTGTTGCTGATTTTCACTGTCTATTTGGAAGATTAATTTATTTTCTTTCTTCCATTTAAAAGAGTATGTATGTTGATAATTATTGCTCTGAGAGAAGGTGTTTCATTTGAAATTTTTTTCTCTAGGAGATAGTAATTTGATCAATCATTCTTTGCTCTAAGAGAGAGTAGTTTATTTGTGATTGATTGCCCTAAGAGAGAGTGGGTTATGTGTCATTTGTTGCTTCACTTATAGAGAGGTTTTTGCCATCACTCGTTGTCCGCTAAAGATAAAGAGCTTACTATATTTTCATTACCTCTTGCCATGAATTTTTGTTGCTCATTCACTGTGTTTTTTTCACTATCATACGTCAAAGCATTTGCTGTTATTTCTATGAGAAAATTACAGTATGTAAAATGAGAAAAGTTAGAAATTGTTAGATTCCAAAATAGATAAAATATCTCTTAAAAGTAACAGTTGTAACGCTCAAGAAAATAAGAAGACAGAAGTGTGTGATAAGAAGGAAAATATTTGTTATGTTGATGAGGAATTGATCAAGTAAAGGAAGGACATGTGCTGCTATATTTTATCTGTTGGATCAGCAAAATAAAAGATAAATCCATCATGAAATATATTGATGATACATGAGGAATGGTAATGTTGTGATATTACTCACATTTTCCAATGTGCAATTTTGTACAATAAGACTAGAGAGACAATGCAATTCATTTTGATCCGGGCGACAGCGCAGGTATAAGATTTGATTGATTGTATTTATGATGAAGCTCTAAATTACAGGTTGTAAATAAGTTTTACACAATGGATGGTGTATCCAAAATGGCTTGCTTTGCATTGATAAGGCTTGGAGGAGAGTGAGACCCATGTTCGAATATCATGCATGAAGTTTTGTTAGTGATGAAGTTCATCATGATTTTGGCAGCCAATAAGGTACAAAGACATATTTTTTTGTGACATCATAGGTGTTTTTATGAGAAGGAGAAATAAGTAGGTTTTTGAGATAAAGTGTGTGACATTGTTTGTACTTTATAATAGGGAGACATAAGTAGATACCTTGTTACAAAAGCTTTATCATGTGTGATATTTTGCATTATTAGAAACAAGGCATGATGGATGTTTGATTAATATTGAAGTTTGCAAAATGACAAGTCAATATGAATTGATAAAAGGATGACAATGCTTTTGTAAGAACTATAGACCAATATTTTTGAGATTCTTTCTGGTGCATTACTATGATTGATCCTTGAAAGTAAATTTACAAGGTTACAAGGCAGTATTATGAACTAAATTTATGCACTAGCTTTGATTGATATTGGGGTAAATTTGTAAAGGTTATAAGGCAGTTTTGCGAAGCAATTTGTGCGTTGGATTTGAGTAACTTTGTGAAAGAACATATTATGAAATTGTATTGCACGTCATTCCTTATATGTTCTTGAAATTTTTTTGGGTATAATATGTATGAATTACCTAGCTGAAGAAAGCATTTTCTGAAAGAGATACAAGCATTTTTGGAACATCATTTGTGTGCAAGATTAGGGATTGGTTGAGCATATTCTATGAGCTATTTTGAGCATGTATTAGAGCATATTTGAGAATGTGTTAGATCAGATTTTATCATGTGTTAGAGCATATTTGAGCATGTTTTTGAGCATGTACTAGAGAATATTGAGAATGTACTATGAGTTGTTTTGAGCATGTGGTAGAGCAGAGTTGAGCAGAGATAGTGAGGCAGATTTGAGCAAGTCTTGTGAGAAGACTTGAAGCAGGTTTGAGGTAGATTTGAGCAAGTCTTGTAAGAAGACTTAGGATAGATTTGAGATAGATTTGTGCATGTAATGTATGCAAACTTGGGACAGAGTTGAGATAGATTTGTGCATGTAATATGTACATATTTAGGACATTGTTGAAAGTAGATTTGTGAGAAGACTTGAAGCAGGTTTGAGGCAGATTTGAGTAAGTCTTGTAAGAAGACTTGGGACAGAGTTGAGAGCAGATTTGTGAGAAGACTTGAAGTAGGTTTTGAATAAATTTGTGATCAAACCTGAGTAAGCCTCTTGAGTAGGCTTGGAACAGATTCAAACTAGAGGTGTTTACTAGCTTTGAAAGTGACCAGAGTAGAGGGGATAGAGTTCTCTTGTGGAAAGAGATCCATAAACCATAGAAAAGGGGATAGAGTTCTCCTATGGAGACAGATCCACTAACCAGAGCAGAGGGTATAGAGTTATCTTGTGGAGAGAGATCCACGAACTTGAGTAGTGGAGATAGAGTTCTCCTATAGAGAGAGATCCACAAACTAGAGTAGAGGGGATAGAGTTATCCTATGGAGAGAGATCCACAAACCAGAGAGGGGATAGAGTTATCCTATGGATAGAGGTCCACAAACTTGAGCATAGGGGATTGGTGTCTCCTTTGGATATAGGTCCATAAACATTGTTATAGGAAATTGATTCGCAAGAGATCTATTAAGAAAATTTATAAGAGATATTTTATCCATGGACGTAACCCACATTGGGTGAACCGTGTTAAATATATGTCTCTCATGTGTGTGATAATTTATGCATTGCTTTGTTACTGTTATTGATATTGTAATTTATAATATTGGATAATATTGTTTGGAAAAGAAAATTAAAAGTTTACCTTATACTGTTCACCCTCGCAAATAGGTCATGAATCATGACCTTATTAATGTAGGCAGATAATTGTTTGAAAAATATTTTGACAAGATACCTAAATATCTTAAGTGAATGTCTTGGTATTTGTTAGTACAATTCCAAGGTGGGGCTGATAAGGCTCTTAGAAAAATGTTTCATCATAATAAATATCAATAAAAGCAAAACTACACAACCTAAGATGAATGATGGTAGCTACTTTTCTATAGTTGAAACTTAGGAGTTTCAAAGTGGAGATCAAAGAAGTGGCTAGCTACAAAATTATTTAATTATTGGTTTTATGAGTAATCGTAAGAGTACTTATGATTAGATGAAGTCCCTTGGATTGTAGTTATTTATTATTTCAGTAGCTCTATTAGAGAGGTTAGAGTTTGAATTTACAAAAAAAAAGATAAATTTGATTTCACAAGAGACATATTTTGAGAGACAAGAGGACATTGATAATTGAATTAAGGATAAAATTGATGAATTATGGCATATTATGTTGATGTTTGCATAATATAAATTAATCCCAAACTATTTTAAACGAAAGGGTTAAAATATAAAATATGAGAGATTACAAGATTAGGGTTTTGAGTAAAACCCATACTAAGACATGTGAAATTGGAATAAAGATAATTTACATGAGGATTAGACATTGGGATACTTGATGATACATCTAGGTTAGGAGTGTATCTCATGCACACTTGTTGAGATATAGGGCAACTCACATTGCCCCATAATGGTTCTTAAAAAGAAGGCAAATAGGAATGATATCCTAAGGATGATGGGATATTTTGAATCCCAACATGTATTAAAGTGGTGATGATAGGAGGACTACAATCAATAATATTAGGTGTTGATGCATTAAGATTTGAATTTAAGGATCCAAGTGAAGGATATAATTGACTAAAATACAAATTATTAGAGCTAGGTTGTTGGGGACAGTCCAAGAGTGAACCCTTCTCTACAGGAATACCTAATGTATGTTGACTTTCCTTGAGGAGGTATTGCATGACTTACCTAGGTTTATACAAGAAGTAAGCCAAGTAAGTAGCTTATTTAAAAACCACTCTCCCTTGATCATCATGGATGGGAGTTAGAGAACCCAAGGGGGAAGCACCCTCATCTTCTTCTTTAAATTTAGGGTTATCAAAATTGGATTGGTCCTTGAGACCATCCATAGAAAGGTTAAGGTTGATGTTCACTTATTGAGTAGCACTACATGTTAGGTAGCATCTCTCGGCCATATTTTGTAAGGAAAGAAATATTCAATTTGTTAAGTTTTGAAGTTTATAGAGTTGATTAGGATAGAAAGATAAGATTTTTTTACAAATTTATATCTCCTTTCCTTAATATATCAAATCTAACCTATATACCTTGAGGGCCTCCCCATATACCAAAGATCCTTATATACTTGAATCCTCTTTATGTACCAATTGGTACATGCAAGAAAGTGGATATGTATATTTTCAACAAGATGTAGAAGAAATTACTTGGATACACAACCAAGATGGTATATCAATGGTAATAGTATATCTCCTTATGACTCTCACTAGCCCACTATGATATACACCTTACTAGGTGCAAGAACACACAAGATCCTTTATGGGTGGTTGGTGGACCAAGCTTACTATATGCCAAATATATCCTGGTACTTCATATGATAATTACTCAAAGAACTATAAAACCCTTAGTAGGACTAGTAATTGGTTTTGTTCTTATTATATAGATTTAATATGACATAATATAAACAAACAAGATTAGGTGTACTTGATTAAAGTTTAGATAAATTTTAGTTGGTTAAGGTTTCGATTGGAAAAACATAAATATTGGAAACTATGATGGTGTTCATGTTAGGTTCACCAAAATGTAGTAAAGGGGTAAAATATCATGAAGGGCCTATTAGGTATTCTATCATGTATTTTCCTCTTTATCACCTCAAGACTAGGGAATGGTGTGAACCTAAGGACTAGTTTGATGGATTAATTAGAGAACACCTATATTTCATAAGAAGCTTAATCTACCATAAGATACCTCTTTAGCTAAGCCTAACCGTAATATAGCCCTAAATGCACACACATAACCTACAACTAAAATGTATTTTTTATTTTTGACACTAAACGAAATAACAAATTTTCTTTTAAGAGTAAGGGCATAAGATATTGTAACAAAAAAATTCTAAGATGCAACTATATGCAATTTTGAATTATTTTCTAAGCCTAAATATTAGATTATTCTCTTTATGATTAATATTCACTAGTTTCATATTTCTCTTTATTTAATTTAACAATAAATAAAAAATATAAAGTAATCTAAGAACACAAAAAATAGATTCTAAGATCTAAGTGCTAAAAATATAGAGGTCAATGCTAAAATGATCTATTTTTCCATAGTGGAACAAGCATCATCTACTCATAAAATCATCATCGACACTATCATTAGCTATAGGTACTATTGCCAAAACCTACAAAAAATATATAAATAGATGGTAGCTATTGTAGAGAGGGTTGTCTAATCTGATGGAAGATAGTTAGCTTCCTTGACATAATAGGTAAATCCTTGTTTAGATAAGATAGAGGTAATAAAATGGAAGGAAGCTTGAAATAAATGCATAGATGGTGAAAGCACTAGTGGGTTGTGATAGCACCATTGATGCTATCACTTGGTTCCAGTGATTTCATTTTATGTGATACCAAAAACAATAACAACCTACAATCTGGTAATGCTACTACTTATGTGAATAGAATAACAATACTAAATGTAACCTAGATTATGATTATAACAACTATGATGAAGGTTCCTAACCTAGGATTATAGAGCCCCTACTAAATAGTAGAAAGATGAAGATTTATTTTCTTAATATGAATATCAAACATCCAAAATGAACGACTAGCTAAATACAAGTGCAAGATGCAATATTAGCTAAATGTAATAAGGTAAATATTAAAGATACAAGAATGAGAAATATCCAATAAACAAGGATAAAGAAAAATATCATAAACCAAAATAGTAGGTAGTTTTCTCCATATTGGAAGGTTATCAAAAGCTTGCTACCTTGCTTGTTGATAAACTCTGATGCTTGAAGACTTGATGTGAGATTTACTGATTATTGTTTATATACTTGAATGCTTGAGAGTTTGTTTGGATTCTTAGAGACTTTATTTCTAGTAAGATACAAGGTCTTGAATGCTTGTAAAGATGAGAGTTTGAATACTTGAAGGATGAGTGCTAAGTGCTTATAAAATTGTGGTATGGTTTTAGCATAAAATTACCATGTAAAATTATAAAATGACTTGATGAGTGGATTGAAAGTGATAGGGACTCATGCCTCTTGATATATGACATGTGACATTCAAAATCACTATGAAGCAAAATAATCATTGATGCTATTGAGATAGTGTTATTGCCTCTTAACCATTGGAGGTTTGGAAAAGGTCAAAGGTCAAAGGTTTAGTAGATGTGCCACTAGGGTCATGGTACCACTCCTGACGCTACTATTCATGCATGGAACTATAACTCTTAAGATAATAAATACCTAAAATTTAGCCCTAAATAAGGGTGATTAAATTTGGATGATTAGAAGGCTAATTGATGAAGGGGATGACAAAATTCAAGTTTAACAATACATTCAAAATTGGGTATCTACATATTCTAAAGGTTTATGATACCTTTAAGAATATCAAGTGCAAGGAATAGCCTCACAAACACTTTCTTCTTTATTATATCCTAGAAATCCTTAAGGTTAAATATAATCCTCCATACTGATACGCTTTTTGTGTTGCTCTAAAACCCATAAATTATTCCTTGGAAAGATTAAAATGTAACAATGATCCTCCATATTAATTGCTTTCTTATGCTAACCTATAAAATCTAAATTTCTGGGGATATCCTCCATACTCATTTATTTATAATACTATTATTGAAACCCTAAAGTGCAAGAGATATGCTTTATATTTCTTTCATTTGTATTTCAAGGAGAATATTTTATACAACTAAAGGAAAATGAATATGATCTACCTAGATTAACCTTGGTTTATTTCACATCCTTTGCTTTGAAATCTTCTTACTCCCTTGAACCTTTAATTTATTTTGAATTGTAATTCCTCATCCCTTATGTCAATATTCTTTCTTCTAATAATTGATCTAAGTAAACCATAATGGCCCTTTCTATTTAATGATGAAAAGGAGATTTCTATGCTATGTTCTTGAGAGTGGAAAATCCTTGATCCAATCCATCATCTATTATGTCATGATCTCTCAATTTTCTATTGAAGTTTGTGTTATGCCAAAAAAAATTATCCCTTTATCCTTCATCTTACTTTGTAATCTCATTTCATGTGTCATATCATAACATATGTTGCATCAAAAGATAATGATTTCATAATTTGTTTATTGATTCCAGTATCTTGATTATATCAAATCCTTTAATATTATAAATGTAAATTATTTACCAATATGTATAAATATCAAATTGTTCATCCACAAATAATAATCTACAATGAAATAATCCACGCAATGAGACATAGATAGATAATACCCTTAGGGTAGGAAACATAAATAATACTTCTTGAGTAAGAAATAAATCCATAAGATCTTCCCATATAAGAGATCATTTTATGAGAAAAAATGATTACAAGACAATAATCAATATGATTGATTATTTCTTGCAATAATAGTATCCCTTATTTATATATCCATATTCTGATACTACTCAAAGAAGGGTATAACCCCAACCTTATCCATATCCTAAACCCTTATCAAACTCATTATTATAATATGATGTTACAATACAATAAACATTGGATTATGTGTAGCCTATGCCAATTATCCAAAACACTCATATAAAATATAATATCATATCCCAATATACCTATCCCTAGGTACCATAGCATACCAAGACCTTTAAAAATATTTTGTCCTAAAAACATGAGAAGGAACCAAATGATATGATCTTCAAAGCATTTTTGACAATTATTTGTGATATTAAAGATCTATCCATCCAAGTCAAATCTTGATTGGCGATGGTCCTTGATGATGCCAAGTTATTTATATGCAACTTTAATATATAGAGTTATTGTTCTTGTATTTCCATATTTTCAATGCACCACCCTAACATTCATAAATGCTACTTATTTTCCATGCATTTATATATTTTATTCCTCTTAGAATCCATGTAAGTTCATAGTAAATTTATGGCATATACCATGCCTCCGTGATTATTATCACTCATGCTTGTGTGGGCAATGATATTGTATCCTTAACCTCAAGTTTGGCTTCCTTTGACTCTTCAATTTCTTCCTTCCTCTATTCCAAATTCTTTGTCATTCTCTTCTTTCTTGTGCCATTATTTTGGTGAGTCCTTATGCTTTTCTAACTTTGATTCCTTGGACTTTTCTGCTCTTTATTCCTTAGAATTTTTTGTTGCTATTCCTTAGACATTATTTTTATTTCTTTATCGATTTATCAATTTGTTCCCCTACCCTAATTTTGTCTTGCCTCTCCTTGTATCCTTACTCCTAAAACTAAGAAATATTTTGCAATTGTATATTTGTATTCTTGTATCATAACTTCATTAGTTTATTTTACATATTAATATAAATAGTACCAAATGAATTCAGCCATAAAATAACTAAGAACAATATTGACATCATCGATAGCTATTTCATACATAACTTTATGCAAAATAAAATTTTCCATGGTAATCTTGAAATCTTGAAATATCCAAACAATCTCAACCTTAACGTATATGTCCTTAATTTTATTTTCTTGAACCTACAACTTGTTAGCCAAATGAAAATTGACGAAATTATACCTATTGATAGGGTTTATGGAAATAAGAACCTTTTTCTTCTAAATGCATCTATAAATTTGTAAAATAAAATCCTTAACAAGTCTCTATGATAAATATGTTGTTTATCTAACACCACAAGTGTGGTTCCCGTGGCGTGCACATTATCACCATTTTTTTCTTCTATCAATTTAAAAAAAATCTCTTTTTTTAATTACTTTTGTTCTTGTTAAATGCTATTTAAGTCTTCTACATAGTGTTGAGGTTACTTTTCAAACTAGCTATCACTTTATATGGATCCCACTTCCTCAAGAATGATTACTTTATTTCATTCCAAGTGTATTTATAATTATGATCACTATAAAAATTTAGAATACCAAACAAATATTTCCCTCATACAAAATAAATAAGCTTACTTTTGCACCCAAAGTTAGTAGAATTTAAAAATTTAAATTTTTTTACTATTATCTAGTATCAATATCAAAAATTCGGTAACTACATGAGCTCACTCCCAAAATAATGACAATAACAACTTGAGTTTTATGAACTAATGTTTAGAAAGTATATATTCTCACTAATCTAAAACTAAAATTGTATATAAATAGGTAGATCAAATAATTTACGTTAAGGCACAACAACTGGTAGTTGATTCACTTACCTAAATTAAATGTTATCTCTAATTTTGTTCATTTGAAAAATTATGATTTAAAAAAATATCATTATCCTTGTTCCAAATGACTAACTAGAATTGTCTATGTGAGACTGGTCTTTGCAAACATATGCCTCCTAGAAGACGAGACAACTATTGGAAAAAATATCAAAATATTACAACCTAAAAAATAATCCCTACTTTAGTAGAATCATTTCTCTAATGTCACTTGTCACAACACTTTAATCTCATAAACATTATCATGTACTAATACAAAGAAATATTAAACTATTCACCCATAATTAACAATCCATAATGCAATAGTCCACATAATGTGACATAAATATATAATATACCCTTAGGATAAAGCAACACAAATAACACTCTTTAATTAAGGAATAACTTCACAAGTTCTCTCAAGATGAGAGGCTACTCTATGGGCAAAGACAATGACAAGACAATACTTTATATTATCAATGTTTCCTTATAATGATAATATAACTTTTTTATATGACCATATTCTAATGCTACATTATGAAGGGTATCCCTAACCCTATTCAAATCATAAACCCTTATCCAACTCATTATTATAACATGTTATTACAATACAATAATACTTGGGTTATGTGTGGACCATGTCATCTATCCAAAACACTCATATATAATATAATATAATAGAATATCCTAATATACCTATCCCTAATTCAATGATCTCCTCACTTTTTTTGTTCCTTTCTCCATTATTTTACTTTATAATATTTTTCATGTTTCTAGCCTAACATTTGTAACAACCAAATGCAATGTTTGTATAATCCACTTATTGATTCCATTCTCTTAGATTCATATTTAATTCTAATAGATTGGGAAAAAATCTTGAAATATTCATGGCAACACATATTCTATGTATACAACATTCCTTTCCTTCTATAGCCCCTCCTAGATGAACTCTCATAGAGTATTGCCAATATTCTTCAAAATTTCCTTATAGATAAGCTTATAGGAAGTCCAAAAATACTAACCTACACCAAAATCCTTTTAATAAATTTTATTTTCATTTAAAAATTCTTACTCCATTGTATTAAATATAATGCCTCCACACTCTAGATGATGAGCCACCACCCGTTATTTATCCTTGATTTGTAAACTAAAGATGATGATGAGGAAATATCCTTTTGAAAGAAAATTCATGAAGTAATTTATATTCAATCCTAATTTACATTTGAGCTTATTTTAAATCTATTAATTTTTTTTTTATAAATATCCATGGAACTCACGTAATAATCCTTTACTTTTACGAACAATTATATCATACTCCATCATCTTATTATTGATAATGACTTCTAATGTAACATATATTACTTGGATAGGTATTTTCATAGAGTCAACCTTCATTTTATCCCTAACTAGGGTATTCCAAATTTTAGTCAGGACTTTTAGATATGGCAGGTTACATAGATTTTTCTCATAAGATTCCTTTAATTTTAAATGTTTTTCAAAGACCTAAAAAAAAAAGTTGATGATCATACCTTACACTTATTCCCTTCTTGCACTCTTAAAACTTTCTATAACAAAAAAAAATACAAGGGTAGCTTCTATCTCACATTCATTCCCACTAACAATTGACTCAAAAAAAAGTATTTAGTTTTATTTAGATATAGTTGTGTATGATATTATTTTTTAGTGTCACTGATGCATTGAATAGACACCTACAAATCAATTAGTAAAAATCTAAAGAATAAAATGGGGAAATTGTTTTCCAATAAAAACTAAATATCTGAAATGATTACTATCAAATAAGTCAAATATTGTTAAAGTGTAAAATGAAGTATTTCAAATTATTATAAAATGTCTTTATTATAATGGCACCATATCGAGGTTCATAGGAGATCACTTTATCTAATAATAAGTAATGACAGCTGCAAGTAATGATTAGCATTTTCTTGAGAGGTTCAAGGTTTAGATCTTATTTAGTATGAGGGGGCCAAGATCCCTTATGAAAACTTGTGTAAACTCATTGAAAAAATATAAAAAAAAGTTAGGAGCAGTTCTTGTGATTTGAACCCGCACTTGCCAGTTACTAAAAAATAATCCAACTCCTGAGAAGTCGGGAGCTGAGGAAAAAATTAGGAGGTGCTCTGAGGAGAAGGGATTTCTGAGATTTTTGGAACAGCATGAATGGCTTTGCCTGGAGGTACCCAATGTCAGAATAATGTCTCGTTTAAGGAAGCCCTTCGTGGCTCAGGCTTTTCTTCTGTTTGGCATAATGCAGAGGGTAATTCTTCAAGCCCAAGTAATTCTTCTTTGGAAGGAGGGTTTCGTGCAAAGCGAGTTAATGGATGCTTGGAAAGGGCTGGGGAGCGGCCTGTTCTTGTGATTCAGCCTGAGTCAATTGCAGATGATGTTGAATATATGCAAAATCATGCTTTAATATGCAAATTCTTGGGTATTTGCATCCCTTTCTTGGCATTTGAAAAGTGGGCCAGGAGTACTTGGAACCCGGTCGATGATATGGAGATCATGATGGGAGCTAATAATTTCTTTCTGGTGGTGTTTTCCTGCTTGGCAGACCGAAATAGGGCTTTTGAGGGGGGCCCATACTTTTACAACCAGATGGCCTGTTTATTAAACCCTGGCATATGGGTTTTAATCCGACTGAGGAGATTCATTCTAGGGTTCCAGTGTGGGTTCGACTTCCATGTCTACCTTTGGAGTTTTGGTGGATGGATATTCTACACATGATTGCATTGGTGTTAGGCAAACCGGTGGGACCGTCTCAGCAAACTTCAGACAAAAAGGTAGTCTCATGTGCCCGTATTTGTGTCGAATTGGATTTATCTAAGCCTCTACCTGATTCTATGCAAATATGTGTTGGCTCTTTTTCTTGGGTTCAACAATTAGACTATGAAACTGTTCCTTTTCGTTGTCGGTTGTGTCATGAGTACGGGCATCTTTAGCGTAAATGCCCTAAAATGCCTGAAAATAAATCATTTGGTTCTAAAAATCCAAATCTACAATCTCAGGGTGGGAATTCAGTTACACAAGAGGCTGGACCTGGATAGGGGAGGGCTCCCATGGATGTTAGTGGGGTAGACAAAGAAGGCTTTGTTCCAGTTAAGAATCATAATAAGGGAAAAGGGTTGAAGCGGACCTTTACTGCTAGACAAATGGATGGCCTGTATAATAAGTTTGATGCCTTAGATGAGTTGGTATCTCCTGATGAAGGAATGAATGGTAATTTGAATATGGATACTCAAAATGTAACTGAGGTGTTGAATCCTAATGGGCAACAGGAAGTGACAGATTCTTCTTTGAACACAACCCTGGCAATTGTTCCTGTTTCGGAGGGGCAATAGGACGCTGTGAAAGGGGATGACCCTCTTTTGGCTGATTTGCTGACTTCTAGTAGAGGAAAGGGTTCTTGACCTAGTCCTTCTCTAGGGTTACTCCAATAGAACTTTAAAAAAGAGGCCCCTGCGAAGCTGATTAAGGCGAGTAGAAAGAAAGATGCACATAAACTGCATATGGAGGGAGAAACATTGGTTGAGAGTGGGGTGGTTAAACCCCTGGAGTCTCACTTTTTTTCTCTCTCTAAATGATTGTTCTTTCTTGGAATGTGAGAGGTTTGAATAGCTTACCTCATCAAAAAGCTATTCGGGATTTGGTTCAGGCACATAAGCCGGATGCTGTTTTTCTTCAAGAATCTAAATTATCGGTGGAGGTTCTATTTAGTATTGCTTCTAAACTTTGGCCTCGAGGTCTTTGTCAGTGTGTTGGGGCTGTGGGTAGTGCTGGGGGGCTTGTTAGCCTTTGGAATCTCTGAGCTTACTCCTATTTGGTGGGTATCGAATAAGTCATCTCTTTCTATGATAGCTTCTTGCCATGAGTCTAGAGAAGTGGTTTTGTTCACTAACATTTACGCCCCCTCGGATCTTGTTCGGGAAGGTCGTCTTTGTGGAATCATATTCAAAGTGTTCGAGCCTTGGTTCCATTCTATCCTTGGATTATGGCTGGAGATTTTAATGCTGTATCTAGTATTGATGAGAAGAGGGGTGGTGTGGGTACTTTGGGGCCTGCCTCTAGACTCCTTAATGATAATATTCAGCTTCTTAATCTGGTGGATATTAAGCCAAAGAATGGTGTGTTCACTTGGACGAATAAGCAGTGTGGTTCTAACTCGATCTCCGAGAGGTTGTACGAGTTTCTTACTTCTTCATTTTGGATTAGCAATTCTTGGGTTACTAACTCAATGATTCTTGACTGGAGGGGATCAGACCACTGGCCTATTAAACTTGTTATCTCTCGGCAAGAAATGGATCATCATCCAAGTTTTAAATTCCAGTTAATGTGGCTTAGGGATCCCTCTTTGTACGAGTTGATGAAAGTCTGGTGGAGTCAGGGCTGTCCTTCCCACGGTACTGCTATGTACTCTTTTGTTAAAAGACTCCAATTTGTGAAATATCAACTCAAAAAGTGGAACAGGCAGTGTTTCGGGAATCTATTTCAGGCTAAAACTTTGGCCCAAAGAAGGCTTGATGTTATCACCAGACATATCAGAGATCATGGGTTAACAGAGCATAATTTGCAGGAGTCTGAAGCTTTGCATGAACTTCAAGAATGGGAGCTTCGGGAAGAGATTTTCTGGAAGCAAAATGCCAGGGTGGAATGGTTACAAGAAGGAGATCAAAATACAGCTTTTTTCTTTAACACTGTTAAGGCTCGAAGACACGGTAATGGTATTTCTTCGATTATTTCTTCTCAAGGTATTCAGTTGTCTGCTTCTCAGGATATCTCTCGGGAAGCTATTCGATTTTTTTCTTCCTTATATTCTGAGGATTTTTGTGGGGATCATGTTGATGATCATACTATTTTGCGTTGTATTCCTTCTGTTATTTCAGAAGAGATCAATGCATGCCTTCTTCAACCTATTTCCATTGATGAACTAGAAAGGGTAGTTTTCCTTATGAAGACTGGGAAAGCTCCGGGGCCTGACAGCTTCCCGGTTGAGTTCTTTCAACACTTTTGGGAAATTATTAAATCTGATCTTTTGAGGGTTGTTCTTGAGTCCTTTCACAACCATCAGTTGTTGAAAGCTTTGAATTCCACTTTTTGATGCTAATTCCTAAAAAGGAGGGTGCTAGCTCTTTTGATCAGTTTCAGCCTATTGCTCTCTGCAATGTGGTGTATAAAATTATTACTAAGCTGATTACGGAGCATCTCAAGCCTTGGTCGGATAGAGTTGTTTCGATGAGCGGGGGTGGCTATGTGGCTGGCCGACAGATTTCGGATGGAGTGGCTATTGCTGTCGAGGCGATTCATTCTATGAGCACTTCTAAGAATAAGTTTATGTTTATGAAGTTGGATATGGCGAAGGCTTATGACAGGGTGAAATGGTCTTTTCTTCACAAAATCCTCTTGGCCTTTAGATTTGATCCTTCTTGGATTGAGTGGATTATGAGTTGTATTACAACTCCCTCATATTATGTCCTAATTAATGGAAAGCCCTCTCCTTTGTTTCATGCTTCCTGGGGTCTTCGACAGGGGGATCCTTTATCTCTGTACTTGTTTATAATTATGGCTGAAGGTCTGGGTCGCTGGCTTAAAGATCAGGTTCACCAGGGTCTTATTCATGGATGGAAATGGGAGAATAGTAGGCTAGCCATTTCCCATCTTCGATTTGTTGATGACACTTGCTCTCTTGGGTGTAGCTTCTATTTGTGAAGCAACCAACTTTAGACATGCTTTGGACTTGTATTTGGTCTGTCTCCGGTCGAGAGATTAATGAGCACAAGTCTATTATTTTATTTTTCAATACAGATACCAAGGTTCAAGCTAGAATTGTTCAGATTCTCAGGTTTTAGGTTGGAACTCTTCCTCTTACATACTTGGGGATTCCCATTTCTATTGGTCCTCTACCTAGGGCGGTTTGGACTAACATACTTGTAAAATTTCGTAGTCGAGTTAGTCATTGGACTCATAGATGGTTAACTTTTGCTGGTCGGGTTTTACTTTTGAAGTCAGTTGTTCAGGATTTACCGGTGTATAGATGCCTTATTCAGATTGCTCCAGCAAGTTTTCTTCATGACCTAGATTCTCTTTCTAGGCAATTCCTATGGGTCGGCAATCTTGGTTCCTCAAAATGGAGTCTTGTTAAATGGGAGACTATTTGTCGACCAAGGCAAGCTGGGGTGTTGGGTCTTCGTCTAAGCTCTCTTTCTGGGACTGCTTTGGCTGCTAAGCTATATTGGCGTTGGTGTAGTAATCAGGAGAAAACTTGGGCCAAGATTATCTCCCACAAGTATCTTAGGGGAGTGGAAGGTTCAGAGATTCCTCGATACAACTTGACTGGTCGAGGATCATTTGTTTGGAATACTTTGAAAAAGGGAGCAGATCTGGTTAAGCAGGGGTTATTCTAGATTTTTTATACTGGGTCTCGGGCTCTTTTTTGGCAGGATTCTTGGGATGGCTTTGCTCCTCTTCTTAGCGAGTTTCCACATCTTCAAGATCTTGCTCAATGCTTTTGGGATGCTGGATGGTTGAAGGTGGCAGATTTCAAAACTGTTAAGTCCTTTGGTCAGATGGTTAGTCTCCAGTGGAAGGATCCTCGAGAATGGCCTTCTGGTGGCACTATGGATGCGAGGGCAGAGCTGGCCCGTATTCTCGCTAGCCGTCCCTGCTCTTCTCTACCTGGGGATGATGTGCTAGCATGGGGAAGAGATAATAGAGGGATATTTTTGGTTGCTGCTGGTTATTGTGTTTTGGATCGGCAGCGGTTTGGTGAGGAGGAGGTTCCGTGGTGGAAGCAAGTTTGGAATAATTTTATTTGGCCGAAGTGTAGTTTTTATGGGTGGCAGGCTACTCATAATCATTGTCTCACTTGGGATAATTTTCAAAAGCGTGGGTTTGCTGGCCCCTCTTTATGCTATAACTCTGGGAAGGCTGAAGAATCTGTTGGGCATTTACTTCTCCAATGTGACTTTGCTCGACAATTTTGGCATTATTGGTGGGGAGTATGGAATCACCCTTGTTCGCATGCTTCATCAATAGTTGATTTTTGGAGGAGTATGGGGCGGCCTCCTGTAGCGGCTTTCTTTTTACAAGTTGGATGGAGTATTGGTCCTTCATGCATTTTTTGGAAGATTTGGCTTGAACGGAACCATCGGATTTTCCAAGGTAAGGAGTTAACTACTTCCCAGGTCTGGCAGAGGATTTTGTGAATGATCCAGGAAACTATGTCTGCAAAATGTCAGATTATTTCTCCTGTGGACCATGTGGAACATCAGATCATGGAAATATTAGGCTTGATGGTTAATGGTCCTGGTCCTAATGTCTCTTGCAGATGGATGGGTCAGAATAATCGGGTGCAGAGGGATGGCAAATGGAATCCGCCTCCTCCGGGAGTGCTGAAAATTAATACGGATGGATCTTCTCGGGGTAATGCTGGTATTGGTGGTGTGGTGCGGGATAGTAGTGGTACTATCCAATTTTTTTTCTCTTGCTTTAAGGGACATCATTCTAATAACTTCATGGAAGCACTCGCAATTTTATATGCTTTGGAGCAAGGGTATGCTTTGGGTTGGCGTCGGATTGTTTGTGAATCTGATTCTCAGATTGTTATAAATTTGTTAAATTTTGGAGATAGTCTTCATGGTTGTTGGCGGTTGAGTTGGGTTGCTCGGAAAATTCTTAATATCTCTGCTCACTTGGACTTCATTTATTTTGTGCATATTCCTCGGGAGTGGAATAGGGTAGCGGATTTGTTAGCTAAATGGGCTTCTAAGTTTCAAGATGGTTGGGATGTTCAAAATTGGTCTCAACTTTCTTCTGATTGCTCTCAATCTCTCTCTTCTTTATTGAGAGCTGATATGTCTGAATAGCTTCTGCTTTTTCTTTCTATCATGAATGTTTTGCTGAGTTAATAAATTTTTACCCTCTTTTACAAAAAAAAAATATATATATGATCAATTAAACGAGGGAACGTTATAATATTAAAGAGAGTTATTTAATAATTAATAACTTTATTTAACCTCTCGTAATGTTCTATAAACGTAGTCTATTAACAAAATGTTGTCAGTTGCGTGAAAACGTTTCCAGTTTAATTTTTCAATAGCATATATACAAGGTTTTTAGATTGATTCCATTTATTATGGGTTTGGTTATGCATGAAAGTCTATAAATTGACCTAAAGTAAATAGGACATAGAATATATTTGCCTCTATAAAAATGCATGAAAGAATTTTGTTTGATCTTGGAAATCCTGGCTTCTTTTGTTTGTATTTTGAGTGATTCCATCCACACATAAAATTGTCCACTCATAATTATAAGGCATATTTCAATCCACAAAGGAAATGAATAAATCAAAACTTCTCTAACGGGCACAATAATGGATATGGGGTGCCAATACTTTGCTACATTAGTATGCCCAAGAGGTTCCACAGTACCATGCACTATTAGTAATGCCATAGAAGTCACTATTAGTAATTCTTATTCTTCTTCCATTTCCTGTTATAGCAATGGCATTTACCATTTTAATCCTGTGAGCCTAACTTCACACATTCAACATTATTGTACGTATCTGGTTGGATATGATCCAATGAAATTTTTTAGGGTTGTACAAAGGTCTCAAATTCATGCATTCATTTTGTAATTTAATATTTGAAATTGTCACCCATTCTCATTTGTCCCCAATAACTAGTTCTTGGGAAATTTTCTTGATAATTCTATGATACATGCAATGAAGGAAAATGGCAGAGCTTTGAAAAAATAGATCTCTATCAACATAACCCGATTAAGAAATAATAAAAAAAAAAGAGAAGAGACATCAAATATGGTTGCAGGAAAGGTAGCCTCAAAACCACATGCTTGGATCTCACATGCTTGGATCTCTGACATGAAAGGTGAAATTTCCATGTAATCATGTGCATGTAAATTGACATTTGGTGTCATCGAATGCCAAAAACGAAAGGCAGAGCAATGCTGCCCAGCTGAGCATTAGAAGGTTACCACTAGCAACAACATCAAGAAGGTCAAGGAATAGAATACTCCAAAATAAAGAATATGTCTATGTAGGGATGCTAACTGTTTTGGAACATGCAATGTCAGGTAAGTCTACATTTAACTTCAAGGGCATTTTTTTTTGGGTAAATAATGTATGGATAAAACTCAGATTGGCTGCCTTAATCCCACTGCCTGCAGACAAGGGTGATGATGACATTGAGTGTTTGTTGGAAAGGCAATGGATTTTCTGAAGTATCATCTAAACCTTAATTCACAAGTGATGGGTGAGCAGAATCTTAAATGTGTCTCTTCGCTCTTAATACTTCTGTGGAATCAACACTTTCAAGAAAAGGGTTTTTATAACTAACAAAACCTAAAAGATTTGGCATGGGTATACATTTTGTATAACTAATAAAACCTAAAAGTTTTCGGTTGAAATTTGTGTTATGCCAAAAAAATTTATCCCTTTATCCTTCATTTCATTTTGTAATCTTATTCCATGTGTCTAGTCTCATATCATATGTTGCATCAAAATACAATGATTTCATAATTTGTTTATTGATCCTATTCTCTTGGTTATATCTAATCCTTCAGGAATAAGTTTAGGACTTGTTCCAAGTCCAGGGATGGAGTGTGTTGGATGTATTTAGTTTAATACAATCACCCATGTTTTAAATTTCTATGACTAAGCAATGAAATGAAAAAGCAATGCAATAATAAAGGATGCAAGAAGACAAAAGCTAACCATAGAATCATTCTTTTACTTAATGATCTCTAACCCTAAAATTTGCAAAACAAAACCTTTGAGAAAGAGTTCAAGAGAGATGTACAAGCAAACATTAAACCCTAGATGCACACTATATGCTTTTATCCTTTCAAATGCCTAGAAAGTTAAATATTTTCCATTTTTATTTATGATATAGGGTTTTGACAAACCAGAAATCACCCAAAAAACAACCTAAAGATTTATCAGGGCACTTATCTCTTTCGATGGTTGATCCAAGCTTTTATCTTTCATGCAACAATATCCCACGATTCCTATTCCTACAAAATAACCTCACAAACACTTGGATAATATAATCAACATTAGGTGTTAGAATTATTAAGTTGTCATTGATGTCAAAGGCTGACTTGGTTGATAGCAATCAGTGGGGTGATTTAATTATAGATGTATGCTTTAATATTTAAATTAAATATTTAAATATTAAGGTGATGTTTCAAATATAATACAAAATTTTGATATATTTAAATCAAATATTTAAATATTATATGGAGTGAAAGTTTGAATATTTGGACCAACCTCCTGGGTGCCAAAAGCTAAAGTTTGCATATATGAATATTTGGGCTGACCTCTTGGGCATAAAGTATCTTGAAATATTTGATATAAATACACTTCCAAAAGTTCATTTTGAATTATGTTTTCATCAAATATCTTGGAGATGAGGAGTGTCATCTGATCGTTGGCCGCATAGGAGATCGTTGAGGAGTAAGAGAATTTCCATACTAGAGTTTGCAGAGATACATTAGGATCACTAGTGTGGAGCGAACATTTTCAACATATGTGAGGTGCGCATTGGAGCAGCAGGTTTGAATCTTTCAAGTTGAACAAGGAGGATCGTATTCTTTATCTTTTATTCTCCAAAAGGGGTAAGACAAGTCGAGGTAGACCTTTGTATTGTTGTGAGGGAGTGGTGGTTGTGTTGGACTTCATGCAACACAGATTGAACAAGGTTAGCATTGAGATCAAAGGTCTTCAAGATATGAGAGCACACACCACTTGGAAGATAAGTTTTTTGGCATAGATGACATTTGGAGGGAGTGCAGACGAATCATTACATATAGCACAAAGCTAGCCAAAAACAAGTACATACATTACAAGATATTGACTCTGGCATCATAAGAATGAAGTGTGCATAATCATATGAAGAATAATATGAGCTAAAGTAGTCACAGTGATCTATTTTAGTCGTTAAGATATATAACCACTTGATGAGGGTTGGATCATAGATCGTTCGATCATTGGAAAGGGTGACGATTTCACAAAATAGAGAGCAATTCAAGTATAGTGGGAAGCCAATATAAACTATTGAGATGACTTTGAAGTCTTTTCGTTTAAAGGTGAAAAAGAGCAATTGATTCCTAATCATTCAAATACATATTTCTGGAGCATTCATAGCAGTGGAAACCGTGTGCGAGAAAGAGCTTTAAGTCATGCTTGTGATATCCAGTGCATGGTGTCAGACTTATGAAAGTGTATGTGTGTTCTAAAGTATAAAACTCTTAGGTTTGCAAAGAGAGGAATAGAAAGTGCATGCACAGAGAGGATTTGAGGAATGAATGGTAAGTGTTTTATGTTATCTCATGATCACATGGACAGAGATGACCAGAGATTAGAAGGCACCATAAAAACTAGTTGTTGGGGAGAAGAGCATCATACACTTTGGAGGATTTTGGAGGTAAAGTTAAGATAATATTTATTTGTTTTTCTATGGTAGGAGTTATAAGGAGAAGTCATAAAGTTTAATTCATTAGGAGGAATAAGGAGCATTGATATTTATTTTATAGGGTTTGATTTAATTAATCTAAAGCATTATAGATTAATTAATAGCAACAAATTTTGGATATTATTCATGTATCATTTGGCAAGGTCATGTCAATCTCATGTAAGGGTAGAAGAATGAAGCATACTTGAGCAGAGTTATTAATCAGATTTGTAAGTATAATTTTATACTTTTAATGATCAATTTTGGGAGCAGACTTGAGTAGTATTTTTAATCATATTTTGAAGTAGAACCGAGTGAGGTTGGTGCCTCAAGGAGATCGAAATAAAAATCACCCAAAAAAACAACTTAAAGTTTTATCAGGGTACTTATCTCATTCGATGGTTGATCCAAGATTTTATCTTTCATATAGAAATATCCCATGATTCTTATTCCTATAAAATAACCTCACAAATACTTGAAAAATATTATCAGTGTTAATGATAATGCTTAGAGGTGCAACAGTCTAATATTTGAAATACAAAAGCAAAAGTTGACCTTTGGAATATGGACAAATAGAACAAAGTAAAGTAGAAGAATATGATGAAAAAAATACATAATGTGTTATTATGATCAAAATGTAGCATGAAACGCAAACCTAGGGTTTGGGGATAGTTGATTACCTCCAATCCTAATCTATCCAAAATTGTGCCCCATACAGAGTGACCATGATTTCATAGAGCAACGAAATCATACCTTGAAATTACTAGGTACAATATCGCAACAAAGGAGAAAAACCATCAAATAATGTAGGTAAACTAATACAAAATGAAAATCTAACTACTATACAAAAGCACAAGTGCAGAAATAAATTGGTGTTAGCAAAAAAGTAGGCAAAAGGATGGAGACATCCAAGTAGCAGATATTATCCTTAGGGATTCAACACTTATCCATCAAAATCAATAAGCACACAAATAATATAGCAAAAAAAATAATCCATAACGGTTGAAGAGCTTCAAAAAATCACTTTATATTGCTTGGAAACTCAAACTTGAGCACTTGCAAATCACTTTGAAAAATTTTAGAGCTTGCTTACTTAGGAACATCTTAGGATGGAAAAGAAGGTTTCAAACCCTCAATTTATAAGATATTTGAAAGAAGAACAAGTGGAAAAACCAAGAAAAACTAACCTCAAAAGGATCAACTTTGAAAATTAGGGTTTCCTAGGAGAAAACCCTAGCTATGCGAAATTGTGCCTCACAAAGGCCAACTACAATTTTGCATAAAGAGGAAAAAAGGAAGGAAATAAGGGGGAAGGGAGGTCCAAACTTGTTTAGGGTAAGCTAGAGGGTCTGGCTAGGGTCAATTTTCCGCGTCTACAAATATCAAATTGTTCATCCACAAATAATAATTTACAATGCAATAATCCACATAATGAGATATAGATAGATAATACCTTAGGGTATGCAACATAATTAATATTTCTTGAGTAATAAATAAGTCCATAAGATATCCCAATATAAGAGGTCTTTTCATGGGAAAATATGATTACAGGACACTAATTGATATGATTGATTATTCCTTGCAATAACAATTTCTCTTCTTTATATATCCATCTTCTAATACTACTATAATAAATGTATAACCCTAACATTATCCATATCCTAAATCCTTTTCAAACTCATTATTATAATATGATGTTATAATACAATAAACATTGGGTTATGTGTAGCCTATGCCAATTATCCAAAATATTCATATACAATATAATATCATATCTCAATATAGCTATCCCTAGGTACCATAGCATACCATGACTTTATAAATATTTTATCCTCAAAACATGAGAAGAAACCAAATGATATGATCTTCAAAGTATTCTTGGCAATTGTTTTGAATATTAAAGATCCATCCATCCAAGCTAAATTTTTATTGTTGATGGTCCTTGATGATGCCAAGCTATTGATATGCCACTTTAATATATAGAATGATTGTTCTTTTATTTCCATATTGTCAATGCACCACCCTAACATTCATAATTGCTGATTATTTTTTTCATGCATTATTATATTTCATTCCTCTTAGGCTCCCAATAAGTCCATAGTAAATTCATGTCCTATACCATGCCTCCATGATTGTTGTCACTCATGCTTGTCTGGGTAGTGATATTGTATCTTTAATCTCAAGTTTGGCTTCCTTTGACTCTTCAATTTTTTCCTTCCTCTATTCCAAATTATTTATCATTATATTCTTTCTTATGTCATTATTTTGGTGAATCCTTATGCTCTTCTAACTATGATTCCTTGATTTTTCTACTCTTTTTTCCTTATAATTTGTTGTTGCTCTTCCTTAGATATAGTTTTTTATTCCTTTATTGGTTTTTAAATTTATTCCCCTACCTTAATTTCTTCTTGTCTCTCATTAAATCCTTGCTCCTAAAACTAAGAAATATCTTGCAATTTTAAATTTGTATTCTTGTATCATGACTTCATTAATTTCTTTTACATATTAATATCAATAGTACCCAATGAATTCAACCATAAAATAACTAAGAACAATATTGACATCATCTATAGCTATGCCACACAAAATGGAATGTAAAATATATTTGTCCATGGTAATCTTAAAATCTTGAAATATCCAAACAATCTCAACCTCTTGAACCTACAACTTGTTAGCCAAATTAAAATTGATAAAATATACCTATTGATAGGGTCTATGAAAATAATAACCTTTTTCTTCTAAATGAATCTATACATTTTTAAAATAAAATCCTTAGATAGAAACATGTCTCTATGATAAATATGTTGCTTATGTGACACTACAAGTGTGGTTTCCTTGGCTTACACATTATCATCATTTTCTTATTCTACTACTTTAAAAATATCTCTTTTTAATTCCTTTTGTTCTTGTTAATTTTTATTTAAGTCTTCTACATAGTCATTGAGGTTATCTTTCAAACTAGCTATCACTTTATATGGATCCCACTAACTCAAGAGTGATTGCTTTGTTTCATCCCAAGTGTATTTATAATTATGATTACTATAAAATTTGAGAATCCCAGACAAATATTTCCCTTATACAAAATAAATAAGATTACTTTTGCACCCAAAGTTAGTAGAATTTAAATATTTAAAAAAATTCACCATTCTCTAGCATCATTATCGTTCTCTCTAGAGAAATTTGATAACTACATGAGCTCACTCCCAAAATAATGACAATAACAACTAGGGTTTTACGAACTAAGATTATAAAAGTATATATTCTCACTAATCTAAAACTAAAATTCTATATAAACAAATATATCAAAGAATTTACATTAAAGCACAACAATTGGTAGTTGATTCACTTACCTAAATTAAATATTATCTCAAATTTTATTCATTTGAAAAATTATGATTTGAAAAATACCATTATCCTTGTTCCAAATGACTAACTAGAATTATCTATGTGAGATAGGTCTTTGCAAACATATACCTCGTATAAGACAAGACAACTTTTGGAAAAAATTGTCAAAATCCTACAATCTAAAAAATAATCCCTACTTTACTAGAGTCATTTCTCTAATGTCACTTGTCATAATACTTTAATATCATAAACATTATCATTTATCAATATAAATAAATATCACCCATAATTAATAATCGACAATGTAATAGTCCACATAATGTGACACAAATAGATAATATACCCTTAGGATAAAGCAACATAAAGAACACTCTTTAATTAAGGAATAAATTCACATGATCTCTTAAGATGAGAGGCTACTCTATGGGTAAAGACAATTACAAGACAATACTTTATATTATCAATGATTCCTTGTAATGATAATATAACATTTTTATATGACTATATTCTAATTCTACATTATGAAAGGTATCCTTAACCCTATTCAAATCTTAAACCCTTCTGACTATATTCTAATGCTACATTATGAAGGGTATCCTAACCCTATTCAAATCCTAAATCATTATCCAACTCATTATTATAATATGTTATTACAATACAATAATCCTTGGGTTATGTGTGAACCATGCCATCTATCCAAAACACTCATATATAATCTAATATCATATCCTAATATACCTATCACTAAGTCAATTATCTCCTCGCTTCATGTTATTCTGTGTTTCTTTCTCCATTATTTTACTTTGCAATATCTTGTCATGTGTCTAGCCTAACATATGTAACAACCAAATGCAATGTTTGTATAATCCACTTATTGATTCCATTCTCTTAGATTCATATTTAATTCTAATCGATTGTGGCAAACGTCTTGAAATATTCATGGAAATACATATTTAGTGTATACAGTATTTTTTTGCTTCTTTGGCCCCTCCTAGATGAACTCTTATAGAGTATTGTCATTATTATTCAAAATTTTCTTATAGATAAGCTTATATGGAAGTCCAAAAATACCAACCCACAACAAAATCCTTTTAATAAATTTTGTTTTCATTTAAAAATTCTCACTCCATTGTCTTAAATATAATAAATCTACACTCTAAAGAATGAACCACTACCTATTATTTATCCTTGATTTGAAGATGATGATGGGGAAAAATCATTTCAAAAGAAAATTCATGGAGTAATTTGTATTCAATCCTAATTTACATTTGAGCTTATTTTAAATCTATAAAAAAACTTAATAAATATGCATGGAACTCACATAATAATCCTCTACTTTCAAGAACAATTATGTCATGCTCCATCATCTCATTCTTGATAATAACTTTTTGTATAAAATCTGTTACTTGGATAGGTATTTTCATAGAGTCAACTTTCCTTTTATCCCAACTAGAGCATTCCAAATTCTAGTTAGAACTTTTAAATATGCCATGTTACATAGATTTTTCTCATGGGGACCTAGAAAAAAATTTGATGATCACATCTTACTTACACTTATTTCCTTATTGCACTCTAAACACGTAATTTATTTCTAAAACAACAAAAAAAATAGGGTAGCTTTTATCTCACATTCATTCCCACTAAAAATTGTCTCAATAAATTTATTGAGTTTTATTTAAATATAGTTGTGTATGATATTATTTGTTAGTGTTATTGATTCATTGAATAGGCACCTACAAATCAAATCTAAAGTATAAAATGGGAAAACAAAAATCCAATAAAAACTATATATCTTATATGATTGCTATCAAATAAGTCAAATATTGTCATAGTGTGAAGTATTTCAAATTATTATAAAATGTCTATATTATAATGGCACCAAATCGAAGTTCATAGGAGATCACTTTATTTAATGATAAGTAATGAAAACTACAAGTAACATTATAGGTGTATATATATTTGAACATATGCCTACCATGCAGCCTCCTTTAGTCGCTCATGTTCCCACAAATCTGATCCCTATTGTTCCCCTTCCACGATCAATTGCCATGCAGCCTTCCCAAGCCCCTGCTACTTCTCCATCCCAACCCCCTGATGTTTATTTATGGTCTGGCATTTCTTTTGCATCATTAATCACCAATAAGCCTTCCACTGATGGTGTTCAGTATGCACCCTTTGATGTTGGTCCTGATTTTAAAGCTCGTCTTTCTCGCAGTCTTATGCACGAAGATAGGAGCCCCTCCTTTGATTGGCACCACCAAACTGAGTCTAATTCTCTTGACTATTTAAGACAGCTGGGTGACACAGAGAATGCCATGGTTTTGTTGCATCCTAACGGGTCTTAATGCTTTTCTTCTCTTGGAATGTTCAAGTACTGACAGATCCAGTCCGTAAATACCTGGTCCGAAGTGAGTTGGCTCGCATTGCTCACCTTTTTGGTAGTTTGGATGTGATATGTTTGCAAGAAGTTAAAATTAATGATTTCCTTTTGTAGTGTGTTCGTAACGTTTTGTGGCCTTGTAGTATTTTTTATGCCATCAATCACCCTTTTGGTAAAGGAGGTGCAGTCACTATTTTTGCACCTAAGTGGTAAGATCATGTAGTCTCTTGGTGTGTTGACCCTTCAAACCAAGTGGTTTGGACTTTGCTTGAGATCTGTGGTAAACCACTAGGGATTGTAAATATTTATGCTTCTAATGACCCTCCCCAACGGTTTTCTCTATGGCGTTGACTTGCTTTAAATTTACCTTTTGCCACATGGATTTTTTGTGGTGATTTTAATATGGTGGAAAAACCTGTTGATAAGCTGAGTCAAACCTGTATGCGATGGTGTGCTGGGAAGCATGCATCTTGGTATTTTATGAAAAGTAAACTCAAAAAAATTTATCCCAACTCTCTTTATTCTCCTTCTGAATTTCCTCGGGAGTTGTGATTTACCTGGACTAATTTTCAAGCTGGCGTGGCTAGAATTTTTGAACGCCTTGATAGGGCTATGATTTTTTATTGTGATCATTTTCATGTCTCTCGTCTCAAGAAATATCTTCCTCATGTTGCTACTATTACCAATACTAATTTATCTGATCATTCCCCCATTATATTTCAACTTGATTCTTAGAGGATAAAGCCCCCTTCTTTTCCTTCGCAATTTTATTTAAATGTCTCATTTTTGCATAGTCTTTCCATGAAAACCCATATTTTTCATATATAGAATTTGCTCCCCATACCTTATGGATATGTTGGTTGTATTGCATGGTGGAATTCAGCTATTAATCATACTACCAATTTTTTGAGAAGCCTGGTATTTGAGGTTGCTAAGCGCAAACGTCATTATAATGCTGCTCTGAAAACTGAATTAGCTCATGCTTCAGTTCACCTTGAAGCTTCTTCCTTTAATGTCGCTCTGCAAGCTCAAGTTTCTGCCATACACCATGAACTCAAGAAATCAAATATTTATGAAGAAAAGGGTTCTCAAATTCTAGCTAGGATGCATTGGATTAAAGTTGGAGATAAAGTGTCTAAGGAATTTTTTCAAAGACTTTGCCCTCCTGCTCACTATTCTAAAATTCAAGTCATTCAAACAGAAGATGCAAGAGTTACTGCTCTTCCAGATATTATACAAGTCTTTTTTGCCCATTATCAGAGTCTTTGCTTCCCAACCTCTTTCACCTATCTGCCAACGAGCTTTGGAGGAATTTTTTTCTGTTGTGTCTGTCAAACTTACTTTAGACTAGCTTGCTTTTTGTGATTGACCTTTATGTGTGGATGATATTTTTGATGCTCTTTCTCACATGGTTAATGATAAGGCTCCTGGATTATATGGTTACCCTTGTGAATTTTATAAAATATTTTTGGATATGCTAGGGCCTGATCTTCTTCAGGTATATCATGAGGCAATGCATTGTGGGTCACTTGGTTGTATCATCAATCAAGGTAATGTTAAGTTTATTTCTAAAACAAGGGATCCTGAAGCCATAACCAATTGATGATTCATTACTCTTCTCAATGTTAGTTATAATATTATTGCTGAAGCTTTAGCATTAAAACTCATGCCTCTTTTACCTTTAATCACTAGGCCTGAACACACTAGTTTTGTACAGAGCAGATACATTTTTAATAATGTTTTGACAGTTTGGGAAGGTATGGAGTGGGCTCGAAATTCTGCTCAAGATACTTTATTCATCAAAGTTGACTTTGAAAAAGCATATGACCGAATTAAATGGTATTTTATCACTTCTATGATCTAAGCTTTGGGTTTTGGTCCTTATTTCATTAATTATGTTTGTATGCTTTTCAATGACACATCAACTGTTCTTACAGTAAATAAATTTAAGTCTGAACAAATTCACCTTGGTAGGACAGTTCACCAGGGTTGTCCTCTTGCTCCCTCTCTTTTTATTTTGTATGCCAAAGTTTTTGGATGTCTACTAGAAAATAAATTTTCTCACGGCTTGATTCGAGGTATCACCCTTCCTAATTCCACTCAGCATCTTGTCAATGGTCATTTTGTCGATGATTTTTTTTTACTATTAGGGAGGACAAACAATCCTTTTCCACTGCTCTTCAGTGTTTGGATACCTTTTCTCTTGCTTCTGGATCCAATTTTCAATGGCTAAAAACTTCTTGCTACAAAAAATTTGTTCATCCTATTCCTTCCTGGCTTTTTCACATCCCATGGTCTTGGATCCAACCTGGGGAATTTTTTAAGTTTTTGGGTATTCCTTTTACTTTTCAAGGCTCTCCTTATCATTTATGGCAATATGTCATGCAAAAGGTTAAAAACAAATTATACTACTGGTCGTCTAAGCAATTATCCTTAGCTAGGAAATTTTAGATTTGTTCTAAAATTCTTGCTTCTCTCATATGTATTATTCTTCCTATTGGTTTCCTTCTAAGGCATGTTATTACAAATTAGAAAAGCTCTTACGGGATTTTTTGTGGGCCAAGGATAAGGGTACAAAAGGATTTCACAGAGTAGCCTGGGATTTCGGTTGTCTTTCTAAAGCAAGTGGTGGAATGGGGTTATTTGATTGTCAAAAACAAGGATTCTCTCTTTGTGCCAAGTGGATTATTTGAGCCATTACAAGTGATGCAACTTGGAAAGTTCTTATTAGAAATTGCTTGTCTCATGGTTTACCTTATGGAAAAAATTATGGAAGGGGCTTAGTCTTCAAGCTGTTCTTACTGCTCCTGTTCCTATTCAAATTTTTGGTTCTTTCGTAATTAAGAGTATTTGGAAAGCTTGGCATGCTTTGAAGCCTTGGTTGTCCTAGAATGACTCTGCCTCAAAATTTGGTACTTCAATATCCACTATTAATGTTTGGTGGTTTCCTATTATTACCTATAAAGGTTTGCCTTTTGTTGAAGTTCAATGGATTATAGCTAAGCGTTTTTATAAAAAAAATAATGCTTGCTTGTATGATTTTTTTTCGAACCACACCAGAGATTGGTTATCCTGGGATTCTTTCAAGCACTATTATAGTCTTCAACAGGAAGACAAATCTACTTATGAAATGGTGATTGAACAAATTTCTTTCTCTATTTGGAGAAAAATTAATAGATATTTTCAAAGACCTTAGTGGGTTGAGTGGTTTTGGCCAAACCATCGGCCATTCTTGTAATACAGGGTAAAGTTGGGATACATTTGGTTGACGTCACATGTTCCCATGTGGGATAGGTTGAATGCAAGATGGGATTTACTTTCTACACATACCTACTGGAAGCATAGATTTACAATGGCATGGGCCTCCTATGTTGAACCTAAGCAACAATTTTTTGTATGGAGTATTTTGCATCAAGGGTTACCTTTTGGGACGCGTTTTCTTTATCTTGGGGTGGACAATCCTACTTGCATCTTTTACCATCAACCTGAGGATCTTTTACATATTTTTTGGCATTGTTTGCGTGCATAGCAGGCTTGGGACTGGCTTCTTTCATTTTTCAGACCATTTATGCTGAGCTCTTTCTCTTGGCCTCATGCTCTTCTGGGAGACCATATTGATTTTGTTGATAATATGCAAGCATTTTGGAATATTTTTAGAATCAACACTCTTTTTCACTTGTGGAAAACTCGCAATCATGCTATTTTTTCTGCATAAGATGTATCCCTTGTATTTTATCTTGCTGACAAATATTCCATTTTTTATGACTACTGGTTACAGATTTCTGTTTAGGTTGAGAAGGTGAATGTTGAGCTTCAACATCTGAGGAATCTGATGACCCATTGGGGCACTACTCCTTGCACTATCAGCTACGTTCCATCTTAATCTCCTAGAGACCCTTCCTCTTCTAGGGTTTGTCTCAAGCAGACCCCTCTCCTTCTGCGTTTCAGGAGCAACTGTGGTCCTTTTGTGTTCTTTAGTGTTCTTTCATGTGGCATGTACTGTTGATTGCTGCTCCTAACCATTTCGGTTAGTGTGATCACTAGGGTGTGTTAATTCCACCCACCAAGTTTTGTATGGTTTAACTATTTAATATAATTCAACTTTCCATTCAAAAAAACATAGGAAAACATATTATCTAATATATGATCAATTAAACCGAGGGAACATTATACTCTTAAAAATAGTTATTTAATAATTAATAACTTTATTTAACCTCTTAATGTTCTATAAACTTATCTGTTTCACTTATTTTACAAGTCTATTAACAAAATGTTGTGAGTTGCGTGAAAAGTGACACCTTATTATTGTTTCCAGTTTAATTTTTCCATAGCACATATACAAGGTTATTAGATTGATTCCCTTTATTATGGGTTTGGTTATGCATGAAAGCCTATAAATTGACCTAAAGTAAATAGGACATAGAATATATTTGCCTCTATAAAGATGCATGAAAGAATTTTGTTTGATCTAGGAGATCCTGGCTCCTTTTATATTTTGAGTGATTCCATCCACACATAAAATTGTCCACTCAGAATTATAAGGCATGTTTCAATCCACAAAGGAAATGAATAAATCAAAAACTTCTCTCACGGGCACTATAATGGATATGAGGTGCCAATACTTTGCTACATTAGTACGCCCAAAAGGTTCCACAGTACCATGCACTATTAGTAATGCCATAGAAGTCACTATTAGTAATTCTTCTTCTTCTTCCATTTCCTGTTACAGCAATGGCATTTTACCATTTTAATCCTGTGAGCCTAACTTCACACATTCACCATTATTGTACAAAGGTCTCAAATTCATGCATTCATTTTGTAATTTAATATTCGAAATTGTCACCCATTCTCATTTGTCCCCATATAGGAAATACATACAATAAGTAGTTCTTGGGAATTTTCTTGATAATGCTGTGACACATGCAATGAATGAAAATGGCAGAGCGTTGAAAAAATAGATCTCTATCAACATAACCCAATAAAGAAATAATAAAACAAAAAGAGAAGAGACATCAAATATGGTTGCAGGAAAGGTAGCCTCACAACCACATGCTTGGATCTCTGACATGAAAGGTGCAATTTCTATGTAATCATGTGCATGTAAATTGACATTTAGTGTGATCAAATGCCAAAAACGAAAGGTAAAGCAATGCTGCCCAGCTGAGTGATGACATCAATGGCGTTAGAAGGTTACCGCTGGCAACAACATCAAGAAGGCCAAGGAACAGAATACTCAAAAATAAACAATATGTCCATGAAGGGATGCTAACTGTTTTGGAACATGCAATAAAACTTAGTTTGGCTGCCTTAATCCCCACTGCATGCAGACAAGGGTGATGATGACATTGAATGATTGTTGGAAAGGCAATGGATATTTTGCAAAATCAGCTACACCTTAATTCATGAGTGAGGGGTGAGCAACATCTTAAATGTCTCTCTTCGCTCTTAGTACTTCTCTCGAATCAAAACTTTCAAGAAAAGGGTGTGTATAACATTACAAAAACTAAAAGATATGACATACATTTTGACGCTTGCACATTTATTATGCACAGAACATAAATTCTTTTTTAGTGATCTGTAAAGACAACAAGGCTTGGAATTTTACTGTTTACTCATTGATTAGTACGTATAGGCATCTACTGAACGAGTTTAATCATTGAAAATTTTAAATAAATTAATTTAATTTTATAAATATATTTGTAGTTAAATTTTTTATTTAAATTACTTTAAAAATGAAATTTAGCTTAGTTTACCATGATTTTCAACAATCAAACTTAATAATCACTAGGCTATTAAAACTTATTTTTATGCCAAACAACGGGAAAAACAAGATCATGCAATAATTAAACAACATTGTAATTTCAAGGACGACAATTTCAACAGTGCAAGTAGTCCAATATCACTATTGCAATACAAAACATGAAAACATCCAATAACCAAAATTCTGAGCATGATCAACTAAGTAACAACGCTAAGAATGAAAGATTTAATAGAGCTTGATCGGAGCAATATTAGTATCGGGATTTATATAAGAGACAAACAGTCTGCTCAAGAAAAACACCCACGTACAAATATTAATATTCATTATTATATTTGCTTAAGGTTGCTACGGCAACTTTACAATATTTAGCGGAACTTTTACATGCTCTTCTTTTGTCATTCAGTTATCCTAAAACACTATTTCACAACAAGCGGAAGTATTTTTTCCAAATTATGCTAATGAAGAGACTTTTCTTAATAATCGGAACTTTTATGAAGAGTGCTTCTTAACAAGCGGAAACATACATAAGAGGTTTTTCTTCTTCATAGGGAAGGAATTTCTAATTCTTTGCAAAGTTACAACTTGCACTTTTCCGAGCAGCTCACTCTCTTCTCATTGTTTCTTCATAGTTTCTTCATACTATTGCTTCAACAACTCTATGCTTTTCTTCTCCAATAATTTCCTCCACTTCTATCCAAAATAAAATCACAGCCAACACTTATATATAAACATAAGGAAAGAGGGAAAAATTAACCTAACACATTAATTATATGGATTCTATCATTCCAAAAAAAAAAAAAAACAAAATCTGTCAATTATAAGGAAATGTGGATTAATTTCCAACACCCTTATTTAGATTTCACAAAAGCTTTGACAAGTAACATATCCTTTTAGCCTTTTAAAATATTCGTTTGCAACCTAATCTAAGACCTACATAACATCAATTCAATTTCGATATTTTTCACTAGCTCTCTGAAATGATATCACACACCAATGTACTTGCCTCTTACAAGAAACACTGGATTCTTGGACACTGCTATGGCTGAGTAATTGTTGCAAAATATTTTTGTTGCCCCTTCTTGTTGATGGTTTAACTCACGTAATATTCTTTTCAACCAAACTACTTGACATGTTGTAGATGTGGTGACAACATACTCTGCTTTAGCAGTAGATAGTGCAACAATGCGTTGTTTCTTGGATGACCAAGATGCACATGATCCAAGATGAAATGTGTACCTGAAAATGGTGTTTCAATCCCCAATATTGCTAACCCAGTCATTGTTTGTTTGTGAAACTAACAAGCTCAAGCTTATTTGATCTTGCATAAAACATCTTGTGGTCTCTAGTCCCATTAACATACCACAATATTCTTTTTCTTGCATGCAAGTGAGTGTTCATTGGTGTCTCCATAAATCTATTGATTAAACTCACTGCATACATAATGTCAAGTGTGATGGTTGTCAAATACATGAGACTGCCTACTAACCTCTTGTAAAGGTTTAAATCTACATTGTTGTTGTAATCATTCTTGCTCAATTTTAGACTTGTTGCAATCGATGTGCTGGCTGGCTTGTTCTCTATTTTGATTCTCTTCAAATCATCTTTGGTATATTTTCTTTGTGAGATAAAGATACCATCTATTGATTGGGTAACTTTAATTCTAAGAAAATACTTCATTAAGCCCAATTTCATCATTTCAAACTCTTACTTCATGGTATTTTTATCCTATTCAAACATGTTATTGCTACCGATATAAATTAGATTATCTACATACGAGCAGACTACTATCATCTCTCATTCAGAATTGGTCTTAATGTACAAAGAGTGCTCATATGGGAACTTGATGAAACCATTCTCCTAAAATTATGAATCAATACAGCTATACCAAGCCCTAGGTGCTTGCTTTAACCCATACATGAATTTCTTTAATTTAAGCACCTTTCCTTCTCATCCTTCTAACTCATAACTAGGTGGTCGGTCTATGTAGACCTCTTTTTCTAAAACTCCATTCAAAAAGGTATACTTGATGTCCATTTGAAAGGCTTTTTATCCTTTTTATGTTGGCAATGCTAGAATCATTCTCACTATATCAATTCTTGCTATAGGTGCATACACTTCATGATAATCAATGCCTAATTTTCATTTATATCCTTTTGCAACTAGTCTTGCTTTATGCCTTTCAACATCACCCTTGGCATTAATATTGGTTTTATACACCCATTTTATACCACTGATTTTATTTCCTACTAAAATATCTATTAGCTCCCTATTGAGACCATTGCACAACTAGCCCCAAATTTTGGGACCCACCTTAAAATTTTAGTTTGTTTGGGATTTTGCTTTTATTTGAGTGATAATTTCCATAGATCTCTACCCATGAGCTTGCAATGTAGTGTCCAAGGTTCAGTTTGGGTAGTACCTTATTTTGTTAATGTTTCAAGGTTTAGTGTTTTGAGCTAGATTGATGGGTTTAAATTGTAGTTTTAAATTTTAAATGATAAGTTTAATGTTCCTTTTTTTTTTTGAATGTTAGTAGCTAAAGCCTTTAAGGTTGATTAATTTGAATAAATAAAACAAAAGAGAAAGTGTGTTTCATTTTTTTTTAATTACACTTTAATAAGGTAATAAATAAATTAATAAATTAATAAAAAAATAGAAATAAAAATAATATATATTTAAAATAATAAAAAAGTAAAAAATAATAATAATAAATAAAAAATAAAGGATTATTCTATAGTGTAAATAAATATGGGTTTTCATGAAGTGTTTTTATTTTAAAGTTTGAGTTTTGTTCTTTTTAATTTATTTTAATGTTACAATGATTAGGGTTTTATGTGCACATTACCCTGGATTACGATGGGCGACAACAATGAAGATTGGGGACGACCCACTAGGTGGAAGATTCAGATGCATGACACGATGTGGCCTATGAACTAATAGGGCAGTGTAAAACACAAACCGTGGACAACTAGAGGGAGAAATTATGACGTGGAAGTCTAGCGCAGGGTTTCCCAAATAGAGCGATTGGTCTTGCATAGGGTGGATAGACCCGTGTGACACAGAAAGTGATAAAGAATGAAGTGCATGATTTGGACTTTGATGCACTCAAGAGCCAATGCAGTAGACATGGACGTACTCAAGAACCAACACATCAAATGTATGGATGGTGAACAACATGTGCATGACTTCGGACTGATTTGGATGGGTCTAGACTTAAACTTAGCAATGACTCAGATGAGGTGAATGTAGCACGAGGTGGACTTACATACCAGACATGGATGTAGACTGGGTACATGGCGATGATGTGCAGAAAAATTGATGGTGGCATGGGGATGAACCAAAATGGATATTTTGATGATGACATGAGGGTTGTACATGGTAATAAAATAGTCATCGAGATGAATGATCTGTTCTGCCCTATTATTATAATATCAACCAAATATGATCGTATCTGTCTAAAATAACGTAGAAGGGTAAACTATTTAGGGTATTTGTCCAATAAGACAAAATGTAAAAATCAAGATGGTAAAACTAGATGGTATAAGTAAACAAGGTAGAATAGGATGTAGATGTGCTAGGGACATAGCTCCATTGTTCCTACCATTACAAAATTAAGAGACATACTTTATTCAAAATATTATTCCCGAATCGTAGCTTTGAATTCATCCTCTACAACTATGAATTATTACATGCGCTCTCCTCCCTCGCAGATGTGGATACTTGGATGAATAGGGACTTAAAATGACATGTAGGATGTGAAGGGTAGGTGAGAATGCGTACCATATGGACATTACTAGCTTGACCATGGATTTATGATGGGTTTATATAGCAGACTCGATGGTATTGATAGGATACATTAGACAAGGATCGAAGATGGGTTTTCATTCATTGTTTACTCGAATCCTCTTATACATACTATAAAATGATAGGTATGGATGTTAAGTTCAATGGGGTACAAATACCAAGCTCAATGCAGCGATGAGAATCCTTTGATGTTATTTTCTAAAAAAGTAAAATAACACCCAAATTCAAATAAAGGGGTTATCATAGGGGTATGTATCTCATAACCGCCCACTATATTGAAAGGGAATAAATTAAGGCGTTACGTCGATGATGCATAAGAAAAGTTGATGCATGTATAAGCATTATGAGGTGCTACATAGATTTTATAAAAATAAACATTACAAAGCGGATGAATGATATTGAATGAAGCGAAACATGAAAATGGAACTTTAGGAATTCAAACACCATGGAAAAAAAGAAGAGAAACAGTTTTGCAGTGAAGAAGGCAAACAAAAGTGAAACGAAGAGTTTTTAACTAAAAATGTTAAAAACTCATGGAAGTGCAAAAAAATGGCTCGAACTTTTTGAAACATGAAGGAGGAAATGTATTGGAAGGACTTTTGGCTACTGCCAACATTTTTCCTTATTTTTGTGTACAGAAAATAGTAGGTTTTGAATACAACAGGAGGATTTTATTGTATATTTTTTTTTCTTCACATGTATTGGATGTGTTTTTAATGGTGTTTTATGCACGAATGTGGTGGCATCATTAAGATATTTTTAATGCATGCATTTATTCCTTAGACGCTCACCATTAACCATAATTAGATCGTGTGAATGCAGGTCTAACTTAGTTTTTGTTTTGTGTTCAACATCTAATATTTTTTATAGGAAAGGGGAACCAGTTTATGGTAGCTCTCTTTGGTCATTTTTTACAACCTGTTTCATGTTTTCAGATTTTTATTTTTATTTTTTTTCTAACCTTAGCCTTTTAATTATTTTTAAACTTTTGCAAATAAAATAAAAAATACAAAAAAATTAAAACTCCAAAAATAGATTTATAGATTCCAAGATTAAGCTTTAACATTTCATTTTAGGCCATTTTGATTTTATTTTAAAGGAAATTCTAAATTCTAAAAATTCATAAAAAGTTCGCATTCTAAAAGGAATTTCGTAATTTCAAAGATTTTCATGAATTCACATTTTCAAATTACAAGCTTTGAAGTTTTGTTTTCAAACAATAAATTAACTTCTCTTTATGAAAATTACAATTTTATTAAAGAGGGGTAATTTATGTGGCATTTCAAGGCTATTACATTTTAAAGTTTTTCATGTAGATTATTTTCTTTTCATTTACCAAAGCAAGCTAAAATGAATCCAATCATCATTTAAGATTCACATTTAGAGATAAACTTTAAAATTTTATTTCGTGTTCAAAGCAAGGTTTAAAGAAGATAAAACTTGTGTGAAATTTTCTTAACAAAAGAAGATAAAATCTATCTAAAATAATTCAAGATAAAATGAATCAAATCACTCTCACCGTGGTCATATCAGGGCCAATCACATTTTCTTTTTTAAAGTTTCATGAACAATCAATAGCATACCATAATAAAGTAATTACAACACAGGCCCCTTGTTAACAGTTACTTGCAAATCACTAAGGTATTCCTAGAACTTATTTGACACATATTCACAAGCATACATGCACACATTAAGTAAAAGGAACCTTAGAGAAATTTATATTTCTTTACAAGAGAGGGTTTTCTAATCAAAATCCTAATTGTGAGTGTGGTTTTGCAATTGGGTAAAATTACCACTCAACATTTTGGTGCTAGAAGGAGGGCCTGAATTGGTTTACTTTATTGCTATTTAGATGTTAAATTGTTCATTGTTACTTGAAATCTTATTTGAAGGCATTCGTCTTAACTAACGAGGTTTTATTTCCAGGTGATCACATCTATTAATTGAAAAATCCTTTAATTGAGGGTGCATTAATGCTAACCTTTTGCAAATTGAAGGATTTTATTTATTGCTATAGTTTACTTGATGCATATATTTTGGTTGATAAACATGATCATCTATATGTAAAAAAATTGAAAATTGTTAGTCATTTCATTTTTCTTTGCAAGATATATTTCTTTGACTAACAAAATTGGTACTAAAGTTCTATTCTTTAAGGTCCACTAATGGAAATGTTTACTCTAACAAAGGCAGGAGTTGCATCCTAGTTAGATGGTTATTATTGTCATTTAAATATTCCTACCCATCAAATCCCTGAAGGTACCAAAGAATATTTACCTCAATTTAGGCATGAGGTGGAATCGACTGAGGGACATATTCAGAGATACGAGAAGATGTTAATTTGTTTGTAAATTATGCATGAATATGTTGCTTGTAGGTTGTTTACATACACATTGGATGAGGTTGCATTGGATTGGTACATCCACATACCTCTACATTCTATTATGTCTTGGTATCAATTAAGGGCAACATTCCTCAACCATTTTGGAAAACCATTTGACCTAGTTGTGATATTGAATCAGTTTTTCTCTATCTATAAAGAGCTCAGTGAAGCCACACACCAATTCAATGATAGGTTCCATAGGTTTACTCAAATACATCATATCAAAAGAGAAAGCCACTCAAATATACCTGGAAGACTTAGAACCTTTTACTTCTCAGTATCTAGGGAGACTTATTAAAGAACCATCCTTTTCTAGAGCTTACAATGAGGTAATAACTATAGAACAACATGAGCCAATTTGTGACAAGCTAGAAATAAAAGTCTTAGAGTCATTGTTTACAAGTGGGGATTGGGATGATGCATGAATTGATCCACTTTTAGAAACAATTGAGCCCTCAAAAGTGGATGAAGGTGAGTTTGAAAAGCAATCTATGGTTGAGTTTAAATATTGTGAAGAAGTGGTTGAAAATCACACCCTAGTTTTAGAATATTATTATTGTTGGTGGAATAAATGGAAGGACTTTTCTGCTCTTCTAATGAAGCACTCACTTCACCTGATATGTTGGACAAGTTGCAAAGGCTAGTTCTACAACTTAAAAAAAAATCGCTCAATTATAGGAATAAATGCCTCAAGATGCATATTTTGATAATTCTACAAATCATCCTCATGAGACAAAGGTCAAAGATACTAAAAGTGATATTATTTTTTATAGTGGAGGGGTCCTAGAGTGGACTAGTTTTGAAACATATGACAAATTAGGACCCTCCATAAATTCATATGAGATGATTAAAATTGATGATCAAAACCTTCAACATCTTCAAAATAATGATCAGGGAAGACTTGAGGAATCATTGGTTTATCACACTCTTAATGATGAAATTTCTATTTCACTTGATATGTATGATGCTAAAACCTCTATCTCACATGAAGATCTTGAAAGGCCTGTAAAACTAGAAGAAGGCATGCCACTTGCCAAAATAGAGAAGGTTCCAAGATTCAATCATTTTGAATATGAGTTTATTGAACACCTTGCTAAAAGAGAAAAGGAAGAAATGGTAAATGTTTCTTATGATCCATTTGTTTTGGATGAAGAAAGGGAATCACTCACTTCGTTCTCATTTGACGGGTAAGAAATTGAAAGTCTAGTTTCACCTAAGGACCCTATATAATCTATGCCACCTCAAATGGAGAAAAATCTAGAATATCAATGGTTTGGGTTTGATATCATTGATGATCCAATTGAAAATGTTTCTCTCTTCGAAACAACTCAAACAATTGATCAGAGATATGTTTTATTTAACACATCCCTTGACTGACAAGATTTATGATTTAAAATGGATGGACATATTTTTATTGGGTGGTTAATTTTGGTGTGTTTGAAAAACAGGTCATTGGTGAAGATGAATGACTACATGATGATGATGATGAAGATCATGAGGAAAAAGAAGAATTTACAAATCCTCTCCAAGTCTTAATAAATGGAAATGTATCAAATTTAGAATCCCACATTTTGTGTTCAACCATTCAAACTCTAGGTAAAATATTACCTAATTATCTATTGGATTCAATTGTTATCAATAATGAAATATCGTTTATGATTGATAAAGAACTAGATTTCATTTCTACTCACACCACTAATGAGATTGCTTTGTTGAATGAAATGGAAATAGATGTGCATGAGTTGTTGAATCAAATTCATCAACAATTAATAATGGAATCTAGGATAAAAACCTATAATGATCCTCATTTAGTAGATATCCTAGATGCTTGCAAATTGTTGCATGAATATGATTGGCCTAAAAACATGAAAAATTACTTGACTTTGAATTTTTTGGAAATATGCTCCTACTTGCAAGACCTCATTTTTTAAAAAGGAAGCTTAATTCTAAATCATGAATTGAATTGTGAAATCTGCATTTTAAGGATAAGGCAAGAAAAAATTAAAAATTGGTTATTGTCTTATCAATTTTATGAATTGAGGCTCCACTATGTGATTGCTAATGGAACTAGATCAAATTGGCGGGGTGAGAGAAAAAATGAAAGTTTTTGTATTGTGTGGCCCAATCTTGTTTTGGTTGGATTTCTGTAAAGTTTGGTAAGCATATTGTGATATATATTTTAAAGTGTGCTAATCGTGTTTGGGATCTAGGGAAGTGATAGCCTATATTGTGCATCATCTTGTATATTATTGTATATAGCTTTGGTTTTCATGCTTTTGTTTTAGTTTTAATTTTTTTTTTTTGATGAGTTTTGTGTTTACTTTCTTGTCATTTCGTATTAGGTTAAGTTTTGGGTTTATTTCCAAGTTTTGATTTGTGAGTTTTGTATTTTAAATTCATTATCTTGATTCGGGGTGATGTTTTGTGGTAGCTATTAATTTATGGCCTCTTGATCATTTTTTGTGTTCATTTGTTATAAAGGATGATTTGCCTATCATGTGTATCAAGGAAAAGGGAATGAAGTTGTTTAGTAACCACTCCTAGATTGTGGGACTAAGATAGTGAATTTTAGAACACTAAATCATTTTGCTAAAGCTACACATGAACACATCCTATTAAAGGGCATGCTTTGAAATATTGAAGGATGAAATCATTTTGGTTTGCAAATTAAGGTAAAAATATAACACACTCCATCTCTAGCTTCAAATACTTTCTAACCCATGTGGTGCATAAAATTTTACAATGCCATTTAAAAGAAAAGGTAAGCATAGGAAAACATGCTAAAATCAATCACCAGGTTTGGATAAACTCTACCGGGGCTATAGACACCTGAGTGGTAATAGGGCTTTGTCTAGACAAAGCTTGTTAAAAAAAAGATATTGCAAAATATCAATTAAACACAAGGGTAATTTAGATAAACTCTACCAGGGCTATAGATGCTTGATTTGCAGTAGGGATCTATCTATAAAAAAAATTGTTTTGTTAGCAATACTTTATATCCTAATGCAATTCAGGTGATGGAATCTAGATGGTTTTCAAGAATACAAAATGAAATAACTTCCACACACTGAGCAAATGCAAATGATTCATGTGTTTCCATTTGAAGTTATCTACCCGACCTTCATGGAGGTCTCTAGATGGATAATCTTTTTGATATTTGGTTTGTTTGTTTTCAAAACTGGGTTCTTCATCAAAATTTCTTAAGAGCATTTCCCAGTAGAGTCACCATATTTTGTGGCCATTGCACAACTAGCCCCGAATTTGGGGACCCACCTTAAAATTTTGGTTTTTTTAGAATTTTTTTTTTATTTGAGTGATAATTTCCACAGATCTCTACCCATGAGCTTGCAATGTAGTTTCCAAGGTTCAATTTGGATAGTGCCTTCTTTCATTTATGTTTCAATGTTTAGTGTTTTGGGTTAGATTGATGGGTTTAAATTGTGGTTTTATTTTTAAATGATAAGATTAGTGTTCCATTTTCTTTTGAATGTTAGTAGCTAAAGCCTTCAAGTTTGATTAATTTGAATAAATAAAACAAAAGAGAAAGTGTGTTTCATTGTTGTTTTCATTACTTGTAGACACCAAAACAGCACCAATCCGATTAAGTGACTACAAACACTGATCGCATTGACATACACAGCTTTTAGGGCAGCCCTCAGAGGTCAAACAGTGGTCCTAGCCACTCACACAGCAGTTTAGAAGGTCGAAAAGTGAGTAGAGCAAAGTTGGTCGTTTTAACAAGCCTTTAAGCTAAAACAAACTTCAAGCCTTTAAGATAAAGCAAACTTCAAAACTTTAAAGCAAACCTAGCAAAGGGGAACCTTGGCCTTAGGTGTCACGAAATCGCGACATCGTGATTTCGCGACGTCGCGAAATCGTGACACCTAAGGCCCGAAGGGCAGCTTCGGCCGAGGGTGTCGCGATTTCGCGACGTCGCGAAATCGTGACACCTAAGGCCCGAAGGAGAGCTTCGGCCGAGGGTGTCACGATTTCGCGACGTCGCGAACACGACACTTCGGGGCCCGAAGGGGAACCTTGCCCGAAGTGTCGCGATATCGCGACGTCATGATATCGCGATATTTCGGGGCCCAAAGGGGAACCTCGCCCGAAGTGTCGCGATATCGCGACGTCGCGATATCGCGACACTTCGGGGCCCAAAGGGGAACCTTGCCCGAAGTGTCGCGATATCGCGACACTTCGGGGCCCAAAGGGGAACCTTGCCCGAAGTGTCGCGATATCGCGACGTCGCGATATCGCGACATTTCGAGGCCCAAAGGGGAACCTTGCTCGAAGTGTCGCGATATCGCGACGTCGCGATATCGCGACACTTCAGCCAAGGCTCTAAGACGGACATTAAATCATTCAAAGGCGGACTTCAGCATTCAAAAGCAGACATCAAGGCAGACATTCGACTAATCAGAGGTGACATTTCGCCAATCAGAGGCAACATTGAAGTCATCAAGACCGACGTGAGACAAGTGGCAGCCGAAGACAGCCATTTATGGCTCCTGCCTTGCATGCGCGCGTAGGTGGGTAGGCTGGCCATTGGGAGACTATCACAGGGGCAGTCATGGCAGCCCAAGTCGCGGAGGACTTTCCTACCTCCCGGGAAGGCATGGCCGCCACGTGGTGTCGCTGCATACCATTTTCAAAGAGACCCCGTGGGTCTATAAAATGGCGGACTTCACCAACTGTAGTAATGAGACGAGCAGTTTCAACAACAAATCCGGTCCGAGGCCATGCCTCATAACTACTAATGTGAGTTCCTAGCGATAATCTCAGTGCGAGCCATGTCTCATAATCTTCTGACAAGGGTCAAATCTCAGCGGCCCCTACGGATTTAGGGTTTGACATTAATGCTTCGGAGGTGAAATCCTCTATAAAAACTAGCTCAATGCAATGTGAAAAGGAAAGGAGGAAGCATTTTGTGAACACAACGAAGTGCTGTCCACCAAGACCCGACTGCATCAGTTTGATTTCACCTTCTTCACATCCAGAATCTCTTGCGAAAGAGAGGTTGGTGGGTGGTTTTCAGAAGCGTGAATCTGACCTTCAGACCCGACATTGGACCACAGTAATCTATTAATTTGCCGACACTCCATTCTCTAAGATTTTGAGCCCATCCCTGGTGGATTGGCGTCAAAGTCAAGTTCTAACGGGGCGGCCCGCTTGGGCACCCCACGCCTTTTTGCTAGCTTCATTTCGATTCATTCTGTATCACGTGTTTATCTTATGTTGTACTGTATGCTGTTTACGTATTTTACAATATGGATTTCAGAAAATGTATATCACGTATTGTCATGCTTAAATAGTTTATCGAATATAAATCATCATGCTATTGTGGCTTTAGATGTTCATTTTGTATTTAATCACGTAGCTTAAATATTATCCTGCATTACGTTTTTCGAATGTTTACTTGGGTAAGCCTGAGTTGTTTTATTCACGTATCTGATCAATCTTTGCACGTATTTATCATTGATTTTTAAAGTCAAAAGTTCTGTCCTCTTATTGCAGGTGCTACTAACGTCTTTCTTGTGTCTCTGAATGCAGGATAAGCAGCTGAATGCAGGATAAGCAGCAGCAAGCAAAGACTCATTAACACCAGCGGCAACAATACGTTGGCCCGCCCACTTTGCATGTGGGCATGCGGATAGAAGAAGTATCGATCATGACTGTAACCAAGACAGATTAGCACTCCTAGCCCCTAAAAATGGAGGAGATGTACTGTAACCGAATGGAATTAATATAAAAGGGTTGTGCTCCTACTTTTCTCCTTTATGTTTGGTTGATTCGATTACATATGTTTGGTTGCTTTTCATTACATCTTAATATTTTTTTCTTTCGGAATCTCATGCTTTCAGTGGCGATCACGGTGGGACCGTTCCCTGATTTTTAAATCACAGAAACTAATCAGATTTGTTGTGTTTTGTGCTTAACAGGTACCTTTTTTTAAGCCGAAGGTCAGAAACAGCAAGTCCGGGCAGAAAAGAGGTAACGGTTTCTAACTGTCCCTGTCATTTTCTGCTGTGTTATTTCTGTTTATTTTATCTGTTTATTTTTTTACTTTCATTTTTTTTTAATTATTAAAGAAAGGTAGAGAAAGTTTCCGTCAATTTTCTTGCTTATAAAAAAAAAAAAAAATTCAAATTTCTACTTGTTGTTTTCCGGTTTGTAGTGTTTGTATGGCATAGGGAAAGTTTCTTTTTTGCTGCTTGTTTCATTTTTTTTTAAATAAAATGAACCCCACACACTTCACGTGGTAAAATTGAACCAAGGAGCTGGTCGTAAAACCCCAGCCCTTGAGCAAGACCAACGGTGGGTTCATCACCACCTTGGCTTAGCTTTGCATCCATTTCCCCGATTGTCACTTGTTGTTAGGCGTAAATCCTGACGAAAGCTGACCGAGTGTTGCTTGGGGTGATTCCCATGCACGCGAGGATAAGTCTTCTATGGTAGGTGTCATTAACAGGACAATCCCCCCTTCCGTACCGCCTATGTTCCACGTACCATCTGCTCTCACGTACCTATAGTTTCCCTCTCGTAAGGGCGGGTATATAGAGAGGTTGGTATATCGGTCCGGCAATGGTATATTGAAGGGGCGACCATTTATGGGAGTCATATGAGCCAACATTATGCATTTAAACGTTCTTCAAAACTTGCAAAAACAAAACAAAACATCAAAATGCACTAAACCAGTTTAGGACACACTATTAATCCTTAAAAGAGATAATCACTGTTTGTGTATGCGTGTGTTCATTTCTGCTTAGTGTAGACAAAAAGAAAAATCATCATAAACGAGATAAAATCTGCTTAGATAGTAGAGAAGCACCACAATGGTGTACACCCGTAGCCAAGCCCAATCAAGGGCGGACGCTGCGAAAGGTGCACAAAGAGAGGGCGCTGGACGCCTTCGCTTTAGCCCTGAGGACTTGGCCATACCGCCTTGGCGATCTGGCCTACAAGAGAGTCCACATCAGGCTACATCAAAAAAGAATTATTGGGACCCTCCTCATTGGGGTATGCCCATTCAACACAGCCCCTTTCGGGAAGAAGCTTTGCATGTAGATCTCAATGTAAATAGGCAACTGCCTCTTGAGGCTAGGTCTGAGTGGCCGCAGCGCGATGAAGCGCTAGAGAGGCATAGTATTCATTTGGAGAGACAACGTGGATATGGCATCTCTCCTTTGCCTCCCATCAGAACAGAAAGACAAAATCCAGAGCGCAGGGCTCTTTACACAGGGCGAGCTAACTCCGCCCGCCCCTTTCAAACCCATGAAAGGGAGTACGAGGAAAGCCATCGCATTACTCAAGGACAACAAACAGCGTGGGAACCTTGCATTTCTGCACCTGCTAGGTATCATGATCACACATCGAGGCCAAAGCCTCAAGTAAATGTCGCCTACCTCGACAGAGGGAAGCAACCTATTGAAATTTTAGATCATCAAGATCGAGGCAAACACATAGGAAAAACATTTAAGCCTCCTGAGCAAAAGAGGGCAGACCAAGTTGACCCGGCAGTCGCCAGACATGCCGCTCGCCAAGCCCGAATCACGCAGCTTGAGCAAGGTCATCAGGAGTTAGAGTACTTATACCGCCTGAATAAAGAGCGCATGCAATGCGAAGCGGATGAGTTGCGCTATAAACTACCTGAGAGGGTGCCAACCCCTCGCACCCACAGAGAAGAACAATATGAGAGGCACAACCCTTTGATGCAGGATAGGTCTCCACGACCTCGTCAAGCTTTGCCTCCGAGACCTTATAGACCCGAGAGGGAGGCCACTCCCCGAAACAATGATGGGTACCCCCAACGGGGACTCAATCAGGGTCATAGGTCTCGCCCAGAGACTCCTCAAGAAGTTTATGAGGAGTACGAACCAGAAATAGAGCGGGCCAAAATGCCCCATCAAGGCGGGAGGGCTGCCACTCGGCCACCCCCCCATAGGCCTCCAGTCTCCCATAACTCACAACGGGAGCAAACAAAAGAGGAAGAAATAAAATCTTTCGATGCATACAAAGCGCTATTAGAGCGTTTGGAGTCTATGGAGACAAAAGCTTCTGGGCATCAAAAGCCCACATTACGTCAACTCCGCAGTCACCCCGTGCACCCCTCAGTGCCCACACCTCTTTACCCCGAACATTTCAAGTTGCCTCAATTGGCAGTCTTTAAAGGTGAAGAGGACGCACAAGAACATGTCACAAGGTTCCTAAGTCAATGCTTCGGCATCCAAGATAATGATGCATTGTTGCTTAGAACTTTCATAACCACATTCGTAGGCCCTGCCTCGGATTGGTTCACACAATTACCCAAACACAGCATAAACAACCTAGATCAATTAGTAGATGCGTTTCTTGAACGCTTTGCCTTCAACACAAGGAAGAAGGCATCACTGAGTGATCTGGCCAGCCTCGAGCAATATGAGGAAGAAACAATGGCAGCATACGGGAATCGATGGAGGGCTTTGCTTTCTAAGTTACCCTACCGTCCCCCTATGTCTGATCTCACACAGATGTTTGCACGGAGTTGCTTAAAATCAATCTCTGGGCTATTGCTGCTGTAGCAATATGACAGTTTAGAAGAAGCTTTGGCGCAAGCCAGAGTTATAGAAGAGATTAAGATAGGCGAAGGCGCAATCGCCAAGCCTAAAAAGAAAGAGTGGAATAAAACCACTAAGACCGGGACAACGCAATCACAACCCGCTGTGGTTAACCAAGTTGCGATAAATGCTCCCAAGCCTGTGCAAGAAATGCAGCCCCAAAAGGCTAATTACCAGGCAGTGCCTCCTAGTTATGAAAGAGATAATAAGAAACAGGAGCAGAATCAGCAGCGTCGCCCTAGGCGACAATTCACCCCTTACACAGAGTCTAGGGACTCCTTATTTGACCGCTTGTCAGCGGCAAATTTAGTCACCCTTCCAGAGATCCAAACTATAGACCCTAATGCTCCCAAGCCTAAGGGATACAGAGAGGAATTGTATTGTAGATTCCATAGGAGAAGGGGACATGACTTAAACGGATGCTAGAAATTCAAAGGATTAATCCAAGATTTAATCGACAATAAAACATTGGCCGTGGACAACCCCATAGCGCCAAATAATCAACAAATGGGGGTATTCAAGGACCCTTTGCCTGCCCATGAGGCACAGGCAAAACCTCTCCAGATTAATGAGGTGCGACAGAATCTTCCCATGCAAGGATTTGTGGGAATGATTAGCATAGTGACCAGGAACAAAAAGTACCCAGCAGTTGCCCCCGAGGTAGCTACAAGGGAAGTTCCAACGACGTCGCAGCCTCAACAATGCCCTGTGCAGATACCTCCGCCTAGACCCGAGGTCACGATACGGACCAAACTCACGCAGAGTTTGCGGACCACATCGGCTAGGCTTTCCATCTACGAGCTTATTCAACAGTCAGCACCTCATAGAGAAGCTCTTATGGAAATTTTAAAAGCCATCGAATTACAACCTCACGAAGCAAATTCTTTCAACAACTTCGTGGGACATGTGAAACGATGTACGGAGCCGGTCATTACCTTTAGAGAGGATGAAGTCAAAGCAATATCGAATGACACGGCAGATCCACCCCTGCACGTTATTGCGCGGGTCAACGGGATCCCGTACAAGAGAGTGTTGGTAGATACTGGCTCGTCCAGTAACATCATTACCACTGCAGCCTTAAAACATTTAAAGCTGCCGGCCTCTCATATCACAACCTCCACGTACACACTGCGAGCTTTCAATGATGCAATATGCTCGACAGTCGGCACAGTTGTTCTACCTGTCCGGGTAGGACAAAAGACAATACCAACATTGTGCCATGTGTTGGAAGGCGAGATGGCTTACAATATCTTGCTAGGGCGGCCTTGGATCAGGGACATGAAGTGTGTCCCTTCGATCGCTCACCAGTGCTTAAAGTATGCTTTTGAAGGAGAAATACATGTAGTCCCGATGGACTTAGAACCCTTCAAGTATTGCAATGCGGTACAACTAATGCCTCAATCGACCCTCCCCTCAACGCATTTGGATTTCCAGTTAAATCCATCTAAACAGGGTCCAATACCGCAGGCACCACTGGTGACCAAAACAGCCAAATCCCAGCCAGGTGAATCCTCATCATCTGCTCCTTCATTACCAACGCCATCGGTAATGGCTAAACAGAAGGACAAGGGAAAACAAATCATGGAAGAGGCTCAGCCCCTAGAAGAGGGTTTGCCCACAATATCAATGGTATCAACAGAGGAAACACCTAGCACTACGGAAGCTGAGATTCCTAAACCACCAAACATGGAATGGACTCAGGAAGGACTCCCGTTCCCTCCCTCCCAAGCATCAACAATCACTGTTGAAATGGCCAGTACAGGCCCGGGGGAGTACTTAGTGCGAGAATGTTGTGGCAACGCCTACAGTAGAATCGATACGGGATATGGGGAGACCTCGCCTTCCCATAGGAACAGTTGTTCCTCTAGGTCACCCACCCAACCAGGACAAATTTTGTGTATGGGGGCCTTGATCATGGTCTTGAACCATGCAAGCAAAAGGAAGCAGACGAAGAGCCTTTTGTTGAAAATATCAACTATCTGTCAAACCCGGACTTCGCTCTAAGATATCTCGGCCAATGCAATTGGCATGGATACGGAGCTAGGCGAGATATGAGCAAGGGATGCGTGTCCTTTGCCAACCAAGATATCGGATGCCATATGATAAGTCGGGAGTAGGGTTCAACCACCCCCTGCCCTTAGACATCTTGGTAGAAAATATGCAAGGCCTAGAAATAGGCAACAAGGGGGGATTGGCACCGGATCTTTATGCCAACCCAAATACAGAATATACATTGGGAGATTACCTCCCATGGTCAACAAACACCCTTGGCAACAGCAGTAATCCCTCTCCTTTGCTAGAGAGAGGTGACAGTTCGGACATTAATCCTCAAAGAGAACATCAACGGTGTCCGGACATCTTTTTGAAGCTATTCCCCTTAGAGGTTCCAGTTGAGTCAATACCATGTCAAGAGAATCAGGTCCCTCCACCAAGAGTGGAACAACCGCAATGGGACCAGATTAATTTTCTTGGAACAAGGAGAACCCTCAATGTCGCAAGTAACAGTTTCGTTGAAGAGAATGAACATTTTTGGATCTCCGAAAGTGATTCAGAAGATGAGACTGAGATGATCTATCTCAGACATGCGCGATGGAATAATCGCCCTTTAACTCATGAAGATCTAATGGGACAGATGGGCATAAGGTTAGGGCATGAATGGTGGGTAGACCCAGCAAGGTGGGACCAAGTGTTGGATCCATGGCTCCAAATTCATGATGAGCACCGTCCACCCCGAGACCCTATCATGACAACAGTGCCGAGGGAAGACCCTGTCCTCCTATTCGCACATAGGGCCGATCCGTTCGTGCCCGTTCCCCTAGAGCCAGATCCAGAGTATAGGGAGCATCTAGAAGATTCAAGTTATCACACCCACGGTAATGGAGACCAAATTCATTCCATCCACATGATCTCCATTGATTTGACCGCACCCATCCGCAATCCGGCCAATCCAGCATGGTCATTGCATCTAGACATAGATGCCATCGACTGGGATCGCGTCAATTCACCTTTATCACCATCAGAGTACTGGCCTTTCGATGAAATGCCTCATTTTACCCCAAGGACAACTCAAGATATTTTTTAGGCTGAAGAGGAACCCGAGGTTCCCAATGCAGATCTAAATTCAGCTAATGATATCCATTTGATCCCGACTCCACATCAGTTGGAGGACGGATCCCACATGTCAGTCGAGGAAACGACTGATGTAGATATCGACACAGATCCAATGAATCCATAGATTCTCAAGCTAGGGGTAAGTCTTTCCCCCGAAGAGCAAGCCGACTACATTGCCCTTCTCAAAGAGAAGAAGGAGGTTTTTGCATGGTCGTACAAAGATATGCCAGGACTAGACCCGTAGCTAGTCACGCATAATTTAACGCTTGATCCGACAATCAAGCTTGTAAAGCAAAAACTACGTAAGATGCACCCAACAATGGCCTTAATGGTCAAAGATGAATTGCAAAAGTTGTTGGATGCACAGTTTGTCATCTGCGTGGATTATCCGCCATGGCTGTCCAACATGGTTCCCGTCAAGAAGCCCGACGGGAGGATTCGCATATGCACCGATTTTTGAGATCTAAACAAAGCGAGTCCTAAGGATGATTTCCCCTTGCCGAGCATCGACGCGTTGGTAGACGCTACAACGGGTCACGAAATGCTCTCCCTAATGGATGGTTTCTCAGGATACAATCAAATTCGTATCAATCCTGAAGACCAACTAAAAATGGCGTTCACAACGCCTTGGGGGACATTTTGTTATAAGGTCATGCCTTTTGGCCTTAAAAATGTTGGCGCTACCTACCAACGTGCCATGACATATATCTTCCACGATTACATGCACAAAACTTTGGAAGATTACATGGATGATTTGTTAGCCAAGTCTCTCTTGCGCTCAAATCATATCGATGACTTAAGCAAGATCCTCGATCGCCTCATGGAGCATAAAGTTAGACTAAACCCCAAGAAGTGCGTATTTGGCGTCACATCTGGAAAACTCTTGGGTTTCATAGTCTCAAAGCGAGGAATCGAGGTGGACCCAAAGAAAGTCAAGGCAATCCTTGAAATGGTTCCCCCAACTACAATCAAGCAGCTCAAAAGTCTGCAGGGAAAGGTCGCGTCGATTAAACGCTTCATAGCGCAATTATCTGACAAGTGCCGACCCATGAACAAATTATTGCACAAGGGGGTTACATTTCACTGGGATGACGAGTGCCAATCAGCCTTTGACGAGATCAAACAATACCTGGTTTCGTCGCCAGTATTGGCACCACCTAGACCAGGAGTGCCGTTCTACTTATACATCTTAGCTACTGAGGTGGCACTGGGCGCCATGTTAGCCCAGAAGAATGAACTTCACAAGGAACAGGCTACTTACTATCTTAGCCGCACCCTGGTCGGTTATGAACTTAACTATGCATACGTTGAGAAACTCCGCTTGGCGGTGGTGTTTGCTACCAAAAAGCTATGCCACTACATGCTCGAGCAACACTACGTATGTTGTGTCTAAGGAGAATCCATTGCGATACATGATGAGTCGTACTTATCATAGTAGTCGCACGGCGAAATGGATCATGTTGTTGACGGAATTTGACATAGAGTTTATTGGACAAAAATCTATCAAAGGACAAGTCATAGCCGATCAACTAGCAGAGGCTCCTCTTGAAGACGATCAGCCTCTGGTCATAGAACTACCCGATGATGGGGTCTTCCATGTCTCAGAATCACCAGATTCTGATGAGCCTGAGTCACGAGCCGACATAACCCTATTCTTCGATGGTTCTAAATGTGAGCAAGGTGGTGGCACGAGAATTGTATTCTTCACACCGTAGGGTGCTCCAATGCCCCTGTCATTTAAATTAAACTTCCCGTGCACCAACAATAATGCAGAGTATGAAGCCTTGCTCCTAGGTCTTCAGACAACAATCGCCATGAACATCAAAAGACTGAATATCTTTGGTGATTCGCTGTTAATAGTCAATCAAGTCAAAGGGGTATATCAATGCAAATGCCCAATCCTGCAGGCTTATAAAGCCCTCGTGGACAAATTCCTGGCAAAACTTGAGTGGTATGACATCGAGGCACTCCCTCGATCATCGAATCATTTTGCGGACACAATGGCCTCTTTGGGGTCACTAATCCCGCAAGACCTTTTCGGTGATATGACAACCATTCAAGTCAAAACCTTATCGCAATCCGCGATGGGGCGTGCAAGCTCAGACTTGACGCCAGGAATCCACATGATCCAGATTGAACCATCCTCGGATAAGTTCTCTCGAATCCGAGATCGTCTGAAATGCGCCAACTGGGGGTCCTTGTTCTCCCCTACTCCCATTAATAGCAACACAATGCTATTCTTACAAGTTCTATCCCATTCAACGTTTGCTAGGGATGAACTTCAAGAGGGATTGGTTGTTCATACTGTCGAGGTTTCTGATCAACAGGACTGGTATTTACCCATCAGAGACTACCTCAAGTTAGGTAATCTCCCACTTGGATTGACTCATGCCGCAAAACGAGCACTCAAGCAGAAAGCGGCTAAGTATGTCTTGATAGGAGACATTTTGTATCGTCGCAGCTATGAAGGAATCCTCCTTCGTTGCTTGGACCAGCAAGAGTCCACTTGGGCGATCGCCCAAGCGCACGATGGTACATGTGGTGGCCACTTTAGTGGTATGGCCATCGCAAAGCGCATTCTTCGCATGGGCTATTATTGGCCATCTTTAGAGCGAGATTGTTGCACCTATGTCAAGAAGTGCGTGAAGTGTCAACATCATGCCAATTTGATGCACGTACCTTCTCAGGCCTTGCAGACAGTCCATTCTGCTTGGCCGTTCTCGTAGTGGGGCTTCGATCTAATTGGAAAGATCTCCCCTGCGTCGTCAAGCCGTCACACGTTTATCATAACGGCCACAGAATATTTTACCAAGTGGGTGGAAGCGATTCCGCTTACCTCTACGATAGGACCCCGCATTGTGGAGTTCATTTTGCATAACATCATATGTCATTTTGGTATTCCATCCAAAATAGTCTCGGATAATGGGACGCCTTTCAAGAACAAAGACGTGCGTGCTTTGACCACAAAGTACAAGATTCAGCACAGCTTTTCAACACCCTATTATCCACAGGCGAATGGGCAAGCAGAAGCATCAAACAAAATGCTAATTGCCATCCTTAAAAAGACCATCGTAGACAGTCATAAGGATTGGCACATTCAAATCCCACTTGCCCTATGGGCCTATCGCACTAGCATTCGGACACCCACTGGGGCCACTCCATTTTTGCTTGTGTATGGCTCCGAGGCAGTCATGCCTCTAGAGTTGGAGATTCCTTCCCTACGCATATCAATGTAGGAGTTCATCGATGATGACTCTGCACGGCAAGCCCGGTTAGACCAGCTTACGTTGCTTGACGAACGACGCGTTAATGCTCTCGAGCATTTACGTATTTATCAAGAGCGACTTAAGAAAGCTTACAACATGAAAGTTCACCTGAGGGACTTTCGGGTTGGTGATTTGGTTTTGAAGGAAAACCAACAAAATTCCAGTTTGCCATCCCACCTAAGGGACAAGTTTGCGGCAAATTGGTTAGGTCCATATGTCATTGATAGCAAAATAGGACCCGAGACGTACCGGCTAGCTTCTCTTGATGGTATCAAGGAAACAGAACCCTTGAATATCAGTCATTTGCGACCATTTCATATCTAAGAGAGCCAAAAATGCTCCAAGGATTGTCAAAATCGCTTGGTCAATCCCAAAATGCTCCAAGGATTGTCAAAATCGCTTGGTCAAATCCCAAAAAAAGGCTCCAAGGATTCCTAAAAATCGCTTGGTCAATCCCAAAATGCTCCAAGGATTCTTGTAATCGCTTGGTCAATCCCAAAAAGGCTCCAAGGATTCTTGCAATCGCTTGGTCAATCCCAAAATGCTCCAAGGATTTCCACAATCGCTTGGTCAAAAATCAAGAAAATTCAAAAACACCAAAAATCATCAAAAACAACAAAAATTTGCATCTCATTTCTAGGCATACTCAAATTCATCAATAGAGAGTTCTTCTCGCACTTCATCTTCATATTCACAAAAATCAATCCATCAAAAATACAAAAATACATAGATGCATTAAAGCATTGCATCCATACATTGCATATTTGTGGTCGTGTAGGTCAAAGGCACCATAGGCTGTCATGGTTCTACTAGTCCATCTTGTTCCACACTGTTCCATTTTACAAAAACAACAAAAACACCATGCATTGCTTTTACCATATTAGAGTCAGTGGTCTTTTAATGTATCAAGAGTTTTTCGTGATTCAGTCATCATTTTGCTCTTTAGCCATGTAATGTATCAAGTCAAACAGATTTTATGAAGGTAGAGTTACACTTGAAATACACCTTGTTACGTAACATCCCAACACAAATTAAAACACATAAAAATTCCCAAGTTGTGTGAACGAAAGATGAAACCTGTGCAAGTAATCCAGGTCACCATAAGCGAAACGGTTATCTTGCTCATCCCCCCATGCGAATGGTTCCAGAATGCTGAGAATTCACAAAAGGACAAGCTCTTTCCTATCCATTCACCTCCATATACAGTGGTTTTCACCACTACCAAATCCCAATCATAGTTGGTTCCCAAAGTTGTAAGGATTTGTACTACACGTCCTTGCCAAGGATGGGTAGTCATCCCCAAAACCTAAAAGGATCAACACCATTCACAAACAAAATTCCAACAAATCATCATCCTAACACTTTCCATTCACCTTTGGTCTCCAAGTTGTAAGGATTCGTACTATCCGCCCCTAACCAGGATGGGTAGTCATCCCCAAGGCCTAAACAGATCAATGCCCTTACTCCATAATCTCCATCATCCCCTTGGTCCCCAACGTCGTAAGGATTCGTACTATCCGCCCCTAACCAGGATGGATAGTCATCCCCAAGGCCACGAGGATCAAAGCCAATTCACAATACTCAAAACACAAAATCAAATAATAATGGTTATCACCACTATTCAAAATCCTTGCTCAAAAAGAATTAATAGAAAATAAATAGTGATTTTCATCACTATATAGACGAGCAACTTTCTAAATCATTCAGCCAACAAATATCCCGAACTTGAATCCCTGGAATTCTCAGCATTCGAAAAACCATCTAGGTGATCCTCATTACAAGTTTGGTTGATAGCCTATCTGGCAATGGTGGTATCCTACCCGCATGACGATATGTCTGTCACATTCGCTTTGCGTGTGTGCAGACCAATGTTTGCATAAGGATGAGCTAGCTTATGGTATCTTGGATAACACCACAGATTAATCTAACTAAATACAACAAAGGAGTTAGTGGAGCTAATTAGGTGATCCTCAGTACAAGTTCGGTTGAAAGCCCATCTGGCACTGGCGGTATCTTGACAAATACCACATAAATGAACTCAATTGCACACACAGGGATGTGAAATAACTTGGTCAAAAACAAGTACGATTCATACCTTGTTCAAAAGTCTTGTAAGATAAAGTACAGTCATGGCTAGTAAGTTAAAACCGTCTGAGTCTCAGAAAACCTTAGCTACATTTCTAAACCAACTACGCTATTTTTCATCCTTACAATACCATCAGAAAATACAAAAAAAAGAAAAACCACATGTATACATACAAAGTCATGCATCACAGCAATCGCCTAAAAGACAAAATAATAGAGTTCTAAACAAGTCTATGGTGCCATAGCCAAACACCACAAAGTCCATCCATCCATTTCATTTCTGCATATCACATACATTTGCATTCATCACAACATATGCATCCATCAAAATAAATCAACATACAACAATCGCATTTATCATACCATATGCATCCATCAATATAAAGTAGCATGCATCCATCAACATCAATCATTATGCATAACATAATATCATGACATATACACAAAGAAAGAAAATCAAAACAACAAAAACATCACAAAAATGCAACACAAAAACCATAGCAATAAGCATTGCCAGACACAAGTGCTCTTGCACTTAACCTCTTGGCATAAAAAATCGATGTCGGGGCTTAAATTATCACTCTCCTACTTCCCCAAGAAGGCTACCATAGCCGGACCGCTCCACGGGAAGACGGGTTTTTGATAATTTCACCCCATTATGGCATCACCAAAAGGGTTAACACCCACCAAAAATAGGTCCAAATGTCGGGAAATTGCACGTGCTTAAACGGTAAAACATCTAAAGGCACCCTAACCTAAGTCATCTTGGGTCAAGCGACTCGTCGCTTTTCTCACGAAGGTCATTCCCTCATCGATTCGTCGCTTGAGGGGGTAGTCACACTTAGTCACCAATCAACAAGCACACACCCAATCAAGGCAATGGCATGCATTCAAAGAATCATTGACAAAGACAATCACGCTCCTGCTTGGGGCGGTAAACAAGCAATCATTAAATTGATCAAACACTTGGCATTCCCGAAGCATGAACACAAGGTTCCCCCTATGGACAAAAGGTTACGCCCTTTGCCTAATCATGACTGATCAATGTCCAAGCTCAAGTCACACCTCACCAAAATAGGTTAACACTTGAAATCAAATTCCTTAGCTCGTCAGAAGCAAGGATTCAAGAATGCATGCCCTTTCCATACTTGGGGCATCAAAAGTTGGTTAGGTTACCAAGAAACCCTAATCATTAGTGCTTTGGTCATCTATTTTTGCTCAGCACTGCGTCACCCGCAGCACTTCCCAAAAAGGGGCATCTGTAGACACCAAAATAACACCAATCCGATTAAGTGACTACAAACACTGATCGCATTGACATACACAGCTTTCAGGGCAGCCCTCAGAGGTCAAACAGTGGTCCTAGCCACTCACACAGTAGTTTAGAAGGTCAAAAAGTGAGCAGAGCAAAGTTGGTCGTTTTAACAAGCCTTTAAGCTAAAACAAACTTCAAGCCTTTAAGATAAAGCAAACTTCAAGCCTTTAAGATAAAGCAAACCTAGCAAAGGGGAACCTTGGCCTTAGGTGTCGCGAAATCGTGACGTCACAGTTTTGAGGCCCGAAGGGCAGCTTCGGCCGAGGGTGTCGCGATTTTGCGACGTCGTGATATCGTGACACCTAAGGCCCGAAGGAGAGCTTCGGCCGAGGGTGTCACGATTTTGCAACATCGCGAAATCGTGACACCCAAGGCCCGAAGGGGAACCTCGCTTGAAGTGTCGTGATATCGCGACCAAGGGGAAGTGTCGCGATATCGCGACACTTCGAGGCCCAAAGGGGAACATCGCCCGAAGTGTCGCGATATCGCGACGCTTCGTGATATCGCGAAGTGTCGTGATATCGCGACACTTCGGCGCCTAAGGGGAACCTTGCTCGAAGTGTCGCGATATCGCGACACTTCGGTGCCCGAGGAGAACCTTGCCCGAAGTGTCGCGATATCGTGACACTTCGGGGCCCGAAAGGGAACCTTGCCCGAAGTGTCGCGATATCGCGACATTTCGGGGCCCAAAGGGAACCTTTCCCGAAGTGTCGCGATATCGCGACACTTCGGCGCTTAAATACGGACATTAAATCATTCAAAGGCGGACTTCAGCATTCAAAAGTAGACATCAAGGCAGACATTCGACTAATCAGAGGCGACATTCCGCCAATCAGAGGCAACATTGAAGCCATCAAGGCCGACGTGAGACAAGTGGCAGCCGAAGACAGTCATTTATGGCTCCTGCCTTGCATGCGCGCGTAGGTGGGTAGGCTGGCCGTTGGGAGACTGTCACAGGGGCAGTCATGGCAGCCCAAGTCGCGGAGGACTTTCCTACCTCCCGGGAAGGCATGGCCGCCACGTGGCGTCACTGCATACCATTTTCAAAGAGACCCCGTGGGTCTATAAAACGGCGGACTTCACCAACTGCAGTAATGAGACGAGCAGTTTCAACAACAAATCCGGTCCGAGGCCATGCCTCATAACTACTGATGTGAGTTCCTAGCGATAATCTCAGTGCGAGCCATGTCTCATAATCTTCTGACAAGGGTCAAATCTCAGCGGCCCCTGTGGATTTAGGGTTTGACATTAATGTTTTAGAGGCGAAATCCTCTATAAAAACTAGCTCAATGCAATGTGAAAAAAAAAGGAGGAAGCATTTTGTGAACACAACGAAGTGTTGTCCACCAAGACCCGACTGCATCTGTTTCAAATCATCTTTTTACATCCAGAATCTCTTGCGAAAGAGAGGTTGGTGGGTGGTTTTTAAGAAGCACGAATCGGACCTAAACCCGACATTGTACCATCGTAATCTACCAATTCGACGACAATTCTTTTTCTAAAATTTTGAGCCCATCCCTGGTGGATTGGCGTCAAAATCAAGTTCTAACGGGGGCGGCCCGCTTGGGCACCCCACGCCTTTTGCTAGCTTCATATTGATTTATTCTGTATAGCATGTTTATCGTATGTTAAACTTTATGCTGTTTACGTAGTTCACGATCTGGATTTTAGAAAACGGTTATCACGTATTATCAGGCTTAAACAGTTTATCGAATAGATCATCATGCTGTCGTGGCTATAGACTTCTGTTGAATATTATTATGCTCTCACGTATCTCGAATATTATTACGTTTTCAGAAGATCTCTGTCGTTTTGCATAATCATGTATCTTAAATATTATCCTGCAATACATTGGCCCGCCCACTTTGCATGTGGGCATGCGGATAGAAGAAGTATTGATCATGACTGTAACCAAGACAGATTAGCACTCCTAGCCCCTAAAAAGGGAGGAGATGTACTGTAACCGAATGGAATTAATATAAAAGGGTTGTGCTCCTGCTTTTCTCCTTTATGTTTGGTTGATTCGATTACATATGTTTGGTTGCTTTTCATTACATCTTAATACTATTTTTCTTCCGGAATCTCATGCTTTCAATTAAACTTTAATAAGGTAATAAACAAATGAATAAAATAATAAAAAGATAGAAATATATATATAATAATAATAAAATAGTAAAAGTAAAAATAAAATAAAAAAGAAATGAAAAAAGCAATAAAGGATTATTCTATAGCGTAAACAAAGGTGGGTTTTTGTAAAGTGTTTTTTATTTTAAATTTTTAGTGTTGTTCTTTTTATTTTATTTTAATGTTACACTGATTAGGGTTTTATGTGCAGGTTACCCTAGATTATGATGGGCGACAACAATAAATATTTGGGATGATCCATTGGGTGGAAGATTCGAATGCATGACACGATGCGGCCTATGAACTAACAAGGTAGTGTAAAACACAAATCGTGGATAGCTAGAGGGAGTAATTGTGATGTGGAAGGTTAGCATAGGTTTTCCCGAATAGAGAAATGGGTCTTGCATAATGTGGATAGACCCATGCAACATAGATAGTGATAAATCATGAAGTGTACAATTTAGACTTTGATGCACTTGAGAGTTAACGTAGTAGGTGTGGATGCACTCAGGAGCCAACACAAAAGATGTATGGATGACGAATGATGTGTGCATGAATCTAGACTGACCTAGATGGGTCTAGATTTAAACCTAGCGATGAATTGGATGAAGTGAATGTAGCACTGGGTAGACTACACACCATACGTGAACGTAGGTTTGGCGATGATATGTAGATGACCCAATGGTGGCATGGGGATGAACCAAAATGGATATTTTGATAGTGACATAAGGGTTGTACATGTTAAGAACTATAGCATAATGAAATAGTCATCAAGATGAATGATTTATTCTACCTTGGAATTATAATATCATTCAAATATGATCACATTTGTGTGAAATAACACTGAAGAGTAGATTGTTCAGGATTTATTAGTAAATCCAATAAGATGAAATACGAAAAGCAAGATGGTAAAACTAGATAGTTTAAGAAAAAAAGGCTAAATAGGATGCATATATGCAGGGGACGTAGCTTCATTGTTCCTCCAATTATAGAAGTAAGAGCTATAATTTCTTCAAAATCTTATTCCTAGACCATAGCTTTAACTTCATCCTCTACAACTATGAAGTATTACATGCGCTCTTCTCCCTCGTGCATGTGTATACCCAGATGAATAGGGACCTGTAACGACATGTAGGATGTGAAGGGTAGGTGAGAATGCATACCATGTAGGCATTGCTAGCTTGACTGTGGAATGATGATGGATTTAGATAGTAGACTCAATGGGCTTGACATGATACATTAGACAAGGATCGACATCATCGATAATCACTCGAAGAATACTACCAAGGCTTGACAATGTAGACATAGTAGTAAATGTAATGTGTGCAATGTTGGAAGTTCTAACATAGGTTTCAGGAACACTGGTCGTACAAAGGTGTTATGCATATATGGTTGTGTGATGAGTGTACTGTGGCAGTACACATAGGTGTGCGAAGGTCATCCAAGATCATGTATTTTGTGAAGTTTTGTTACATCCTAGATGACTCATCTAGTTTGATGTGAGATGATGTGCTATTATCATGGTGTAGTGGAACAAGGATCTCATCCAAAGTTGTTAAATAATACAAGGTAATGGGTCATAGTGGTTACGTATCGAAGAGAATTCTAGAAAAGTTTTTGAGTAGGAGAAAAAATATGGATGGCGGCAAAATGGATGCATATTATGTGAAATGAAAACAATTTGGTTATATCTTGGCTTCACCATGCAAATGTATGGGAACCTGTATTGTCTCCTCTACATACAGTACGAATAATGTGCACACTTGCATATTACAGGATGACAAAGGATCGATTAATACGGAGTTGGTTTTCATTCGTTGTTTACTCGAATCCTCATACACATATTGCAAAAGGATGGGTACGTATGTTAAGTTCAGTGGGGTACGAATACCAAGCCTAATGCAACAAATAGAATCCTTTGATGTTATTTTCTAGAAAAGTAAAAGAGTGCCCAAATTCAAATAAAGGGGTCATCATAGGGGCATGTATCTCATAGCCGCCACTAGATTGAAAGGGAATAAATTAGGGTGTTACGTAAATTATGCATAAGAAAAGTTGACACATGTATAAGCATTATGAGGTGCTACATAGATATTATAAAAATAAACATTACAAAGCAGATGAATGATACTGCATGAAGTGAAACATGAAAATGAAACTTTAGGAAGACGAACAACACGAAAAAAGTAAAATAAATAGTTTCGTAGTGAAGAAGGCAAAGGAAAGTGAAACGAAGAGTTTGGTTGAAAATGTTAAAAACTCATGGAAGCAAAGAAAAAATGGTTGAAACATTTTGGAATAGGAAGGAGGAAATGTATTGGAAGGATTTTCATATTCTGCCAACATTTGTCCTCATTTTTAAATGCAGAAAACAACAAGTTTTGAATACAATAGGAGGATTTTATTGCATATTTTCTTTTCTCGACATGTATTGGATGTGTTTTAATGGTGTTTTATGCACGAATGTGGTAGCATTATTAATAAATTTTTAATGCATGATTTTATTCCTTAGACACTTGCCATTAACCAAAATTAGATTGTGTGTATGCAGGTCTAACCTGGTTTTTTTTTTATGTTTGGGATCTAATATTTTCTACAAGATAGGGGAACCAATTTACAATAACTCTCTTTGGTTATTTTCTACATTCTGTTTCATGTTTTTAGATTTTTTTTTTTTTTTCTAACCTTAGCCTTTTCATTTTTTTTTAACTTTTGAAAATAAAATAAGAAATACGAAAAAAAATTAGAACTCCAAAAATAGATGCACTGATTCCAATATTAAGCTTTAATGTTTCATTTTAGGCCATTTTGATTTTATTTTAAAGGAAATTTAAAATTCTAAAAATTCACACAAAGTTTGCATTTTAAAAGAAATTTCATAATTTCAAAGATTTTTATGAATTCACATTTTCAAATTCCAAGCTTTGCACTTTTGTTTTCGAGCAATAAATTAACTTCTCTTTATGAAAATGAAAATTTCATTAAAGAGAGGTAATTTATATGGCATTTCAATGCTATTACATTTTAAAGTTTGTCATGTAGATTATCTTCGTTTCACTCAACAAAGCAAGCTAAAATGAATCCAATCATCATTTAAGATTCACATTTAGAGATAGATTTTAATATTTTGTTTTATGCTCAAAGCAGGGTTTAAAGAAGATAAAACTTATTTAAAATATGCTTAACAAAAGAAGATAAAATCTATCTAAAATACTTCAATATAAAATGAATCAAATCACTTTCATCGTGGTCATATGAGGGCCAATCACATTTTCTTTTCTTTTAAGTTTCATGAACAATCAATAGCATAGCATAATAAAGTAATTCCAACATAGGCCCCTTGTTAACAATTACTTGTAAATCACTAAGGTATTCCTAGAATTTATTTAACACATATTCATAAACATACATGCACACATTAAGTAAAAGGAACCTTGGAGAAATTTCCATTTCTTTACAAGAGAGGGTTTTCTAATCAAAATCCTAACTGAGTGTGGTTTTGCAATTGGGAAAATTACCATTCAATATTTTTGTGCTAGAAGGAGGGCCTGAATTGGTTTACTTTATTGCTATTTAGATGCTAAATTGTTCATTTTTACTTGAAAGCTTATTTGAAGGCATTGGTCTTGACTAACAAGGTTTTATTTTCAAATGATCACATCCATTAATTTTAAAGTCCTTTAATTGAGGATGCATTAATGCTAACCTTTTGTGAATTGAAGGATTTTCTTTATTGCTATGGTTTACTTGATGCATATTTCTTTTTTATAAACATTATCATCTATATGTGAAAAAATTGAAAATTGTTAGTCATTTCATGTTTCTTTGCAAGATATGTTTCTTTGACTAAAGTTCTATTATTTAAGGTCCACTAATGGAAACGTTTACTCTAAAAAATTTAGGAGTTACATCCTGGTTAGATGGTTATTATTTTCATTTAAACATCCCTACCTATAAAATCCTTGAAGGTGTCGAAGAATATTTACCTTAGTCTAGGCATGAGGTGGCATCGATTGAGGGACATATTCAGATGTATGAGAAAATGTTAATTTATTTGTAAATTATGTATGAATATGTTGCTTGTAGGTTGTTTCCATACACTTTGGATGAGGTTTCATTGAATTGGTACATCCAAGTACCTCTATAATCTATTATATCTTGGGATCAAATAAAGACAACATTCCTCAGCCATTTTGAAAAATTGTTTGACCCAATTGAATCAGTTTGTCTCTATCCGTAAAGAGCCGAATGAAGCCACGAGCCAATTAAATGATAGGTTCCATAGGTTTTATACCAAATGGTTGCCCCATTACATCATCTCAGAAGAGAGAGCCACTCAAATATACCTAGAAGCCTTAGACCCTTTTACTTATCAGTATCTAGGAAGACTTTTTAAAGACCCGTCCTTGTCTAGAGCTTATAGTGAGGCAATAACTGTAGAACAATGGTGGATTTTAAAAGTAGTTGATGTCGTTCAATTATCATTACTTAACCCTAAGGATCAAAATTAGATACCACCCATGAGTCTATTTTATGCACAACCTTCTCCCATGATGAATTATTTTTTAGGAGTTATGGATTTCAACCAATACCAACCATCCAATTTGGCACCCTTGAATCAAATGATGTCTAATGTGAGCAATCAATAGGATAATATTGATTGTCAAAATATTACAACCACCTTAGATATCATCCAAGAGGAGGTGCAAGTCTCAATGCCAATATCCACCAATGAGAAGTGTAGTAAACAGGCCCATCAAAATGTAGATATTGGTTAAGTTTTAGAAATGTATGAACCTTTAGAAATAAAAGGGTTAGAGTCATTATTCACAAATGAAGATTGGACAATCATAGAAAGTTGAATTCAATAATTGATCCCATTAAAGAAACCCTTGACCCACTAAAGGTGGTTGAAGGTGAATTTGAGGAGTCAAGAGATGAATCTAAAGATTGTGCAGAAGGCATGATAGAATTTCATCACTTGTTTTCATAGGACAATTATTATGATGATCAAGAAATCCAACATGAGCCAAGTTGTGACAAGCTAGAAATAAAAGGCTTAGAGTCATTGTTCACAAGTGAGGATTGGGATGATGCATGAATTGATCCACTTTTAAGTTTATAGTTGAATTTAAAGATTGTGAAAAAGTGGTTGAAAATCACACCCTAATTTTATAAGATTATTATTATTTTTGGAATAAATGGGAGGAATTTTACGCTCTTTTTAATGAAGCACTCATTTCACCTGATATGCAAGACAAGTTGCAAAGGCTAGTTCTACAACTTAAAAAAAACATCACTCAATTATAGGAATAAATGCCTCAAAATACATATCTTGATAATTCTACAAATCATCCTCATGAGACAAAGATCAAAGATACTAAAAGTGATATTCTTTTAGATAGTTGAGGGGCCCTAGAGTGAACTAGTTTTGAAACATATAAATAATTAGGACCCTCCATAAATTTGGATGAGATGATTAAAATTGATGATCAAAACCTTCAACATCCTCAAAATAATGATCAGGGAAGACATGAGGAATCATTGGTTTCTCACACTCTTAATGATGAAATTTCTATTTCACTTGATATGCAGGATGTTGAAACCTCTATATAACATGAAGACCTTGAAAGGCTTGTACAACCAGAAGATGTCATACCACTTGCCAATAAGATAATATTCCAAGATTCAATCACTTTAAATATGAGTTTATTGAACACCTTAATAAAATAGAAAAGGAAGAAATGGTAAATGTTTCTTATGATCCATTTGTTTTGGATGAAGAAAGGGAATCACTCACTTCATTCTCATTTGAGGGGAAAGAAATTGAAATCCTAGTTTCACCTAAGGATCCTATAATATCTATGCCACTTTAGACAAAGAAATTCTAAAATCTCAATGGTTTGGGTTTGATATCATTTATGATCCAAATGAAAATGTTGCTCTATTCAAAACAACTCAAACAGTTGATCAGGAAGATGTGTTATTTAACACATCCCTTGACCGACAAGATTTATGGTTTAAAAAGGATGGACATATTTTTGATTGGGTGCCTAATTTTGGTGTGTTTGAAAAATAGGTCATTGGTGAAGATGAAGGACTACATGATGATGATGATGAAGATCATGAAGAAAAATAAGAAGTTACAAATATGCTCCAAGTCTTGGTAAATGGAAATGTATCAAAGGAAGAATTTCATCTTTTGTGTTCAACCATTCAAACTCTAGGTAAAATATTACCTAATTTTCTATTGGATTCAAATGTTATCAATGATAAAATTTCGTTTATAATTGATAAAGAACTAGAGTGCAAGAAAATAATTGTGTAAAACTAAACACACTACAAATTTGAAATAACTGAAAGATAAGCACACAACTGAAAGAAACTGTAGGAGGTAAATAAATTGTACACAACTAAAAATTAAAGTGTTGGAAATAAACACATAACTAGAAATTAAAGTGCTAGAAAGAAACACACAACTAGAAATTAAAGTGATGGAAATAAACACACAACTAGAAATTAAAGTGCAAGAAATAAACACACAACTAAAAATAATAAAGCAAGAAATATTAAAAATTATAGCAAATGAAACATAGGAGGATTATTGTCTGGAGTAGGTCTAAGATCTCACAGGTGTCCACCCAATATATTACATAAAAATCATTCTTTTAATCCACATGAATAAGAACACTCGAAACTCTTTTATTGATAATGTATGCAATACAAGAAAGTCTTAAAACTTCATGGATTTTTTTATTTTCAATAATGACATGCATTTTTATATATAATGTGACCAATACTATTACAAGATTAGATTAGTCTAATTTAATCACTCATAATGATTATCTACAATGGGTGCATGCACAACTATGATTTTCATCTATTAAAAGAGTGATCAATTCTAAAATTAATCGTCAAATATAAGAATGACGCTCCCTTGCTTTGCACAATAGCTAATTTCTAAAAATAATGAGGTTGTTTGGTCAATAAGTCAATGTGTGGAATATTAGTGCTATATACCTTCTAAATATGGGTGCCTGCCTATAATTGGGATATAGGTATTTGCCTACACTGGGATATAGGTGCTTGCCTATGTCAGGATATAGGCACCTACCTGCATTGAGATATAGGTGTCTTCCTATGCCTGGGATATAGGCACCTCCTTACTTGTAGAAATTAGTTGTCCTAGCCTTTGTAGAATATAGGTGCCTACGTTATTCACCACAATATCCTTCAAGTCATCTTCATACTTCAAAAATATTATATTATTTACGTATTGCTAGGTCCATGTAGGACCTTGATTGAAAAGTGTAGTAACAAAAACCTGCATCTATGCACATTTTCCATTAAAAATACTAATCAAGCATAATATTTCATTTTATATTAAATATATGCAACAATTACACAAAAACACATTTCTAGTGTTAAATATGTCATACAATACCCATTAAAACATGCATAAAAATAAGCATTTTTGGTGCTCATCATACCCCCATGCCTACCATTTGACATGTCCTCATGTCACCTTCTACTTGTAATCCCCTATTTCATCGATGGCCTTCCAATATGCCTTGTTTCTATGACATTGCTCTCGAGTTGTGGCCTTATTTTTTTGAGTATCTCTAGTGTCGACCATGCTTGTTGGTTCATCTAGGAGCTATTTCTCCTCAATTTTTCTCACATTGAGCACACTTTTTGGTTTAGCTGGAATTTGTTTCTTCCTCTAGCGGTCCAGCATATGTGACTACTCTACATTATAAAGCTAGCTCAACTTGTTGCCAAAGGAAATGATCCATAGGTAGTTGTTCGATCGTTTCAATCACTATAGTATCCCATGGTTGAAACTGTGATATATTAGCCAATTATGCTTCCAATAGAATTGTTACCTAAAGGCCCTATATTGATGTTCTACTACCTATAATTTCATCTTTGACCTCCTCATTCAATTATCCAAAATTTGGCATCAAAGGTTATCCTCTCACTGGTGGTGGTAGTACGAGCTCTTTTATGAACAGTCTCATTCGATGAAAATACTCCAAAATTACTGATAGTCCTTCGATGCACATTACTTTGAAGTTAGTTGGGTGTACTGGGTTAACACTGATAGCCAAGTCCCTACTCATTCGCTTGCTAGCTCATCGTGCTACCTTGGCTTACTTCAAATATTCTTTGAGCGCATCCATATGACATCTATAGGCTTAAAAAGCTTATAGTGACATAGCCCATTCTTTGTCAAAGTGTAGATCATGTTGTGGCTTTCATTTCTTTCCTCATGATTGCCATATAGTGGCTCTCTACCTATTTTTATTTGTTGCTTTTGGAGCATTTACAATTGTTGGTTCTTTAAGAGTGAGCACCACATTTTTCCTTTGGGGTGAAATTTGTTGAACAATGGGTGGTTCTGCTTCTAGCACATGTTGTTCCTTAGGTGCAGCAAAAAAATGTTCAGGTGTTGACTGATCAACTAATTGGGCAACCATGGAATGGTCAAATTTTGGTTAACAATTGACTAGGTAACAACAAAATATTTTGTTGATTCACCAGCAAATTGGGTGGCTATAAAGTGTTCAATTGTTGGATGAGCAATCAATTGGGCAACATCATTATGCTTGACTAAATATCTAGATAATTGGGCATCCATAGGGTGTTCAACTGATTCCCCAGCTGATTGGGTAGTCATAGGTTGTTCAGCTTTTGGCTAACCAACTAACTAGGCACCAACAAAGTGATGTTGATGCACCAACTGACTAAGTAGTCCCAATCTCCTCACTATCAAAGATATCAATTAAAATGAATCCCTTTGGCATGGAAGGGCTCCCCTATCCCTCAAAATTTTCTACCACATATTTTATTGGTTGCTTTCTTGTTTCACATAGTTGGATGTCTGATACCACTCATATGGCATCAGACTAGTATGTCCCTATGGAAGCCACCATCTCCTCAAATTTGGTGGCAAAAATTGCTACATCCATGGACCAATCCATATTCATAGCTACATCAGTTCTATTCTCCTTCGTTATGAACAACTACTCTAATTATTGCACCATGCCCTCTAGTTGTTGCATTATTTCCTTAAATTGTTGCATAGTATAGCTTGATGCCTACTACTCAACTGTAGTAGCTTGTTGATATTCTTAAAATTCAACCTGTATTGTGTTATAGTTTTCCTCTCAATTCGAGGCTTGTGCTTTAATTTCTTATAATCAGTATTGGAGGTCTTCCTAAAATGACTCACTATAGGGTACTTTAATAGAGGTCAAGCCCTGTAATACCTAGGTGGCTTGTTCATCCACTAGGGTTTGGTATTTTTCCTCTTCCATTGATAAACTATAATCAACCAAAGCACCTATTTCTTCCCTAATCTTGAATGTAGGTAATTATATTTCTTGGTATGGGCTTGATTTAGGGTGCATTGCCTCTCCTTCTGAATCACTGTGTCGGGATGTAGGTACCTCTATCTTGTCATCCAAAATATTTGAATGCTACTCTTCAATTGATTCAACTACAATATGTTCTTTTGTGATGGTCGATGGTGATGGTGCAACTCTTTGTCCTTCAGCAAGCCAAATTAGGGTTGATATTAGCCCATGATGACCTAACACCATCATTGTACACCTTGTACCTACTTGATTCATCTTGTAGGGCATTCATCATATAGTATGGGATGTTAATTATACCCCCATGTAGTAAATGGTTTAAGAAGTAGAAGTGATTGGCATTAATCCACGAATACCTCCTGGTGTACATGAATAATTATGCTACTTGTTTGAACACCAACCTCCATACCTGTAGGATGTATTGCTTTGGAAATCCCAATTACATCAACTCCATCATGGATTACCCAAAGAACCATTGAGTGCATCACTCAATTTTATCTCCTTTTTTTGTTTGGTCCCTTGTGCATAGGAGATCGATAACTTCTACTATATACTCCTCCATTATTGGTATTACTAGCCCCAACATTTGCATGATCACATTATCCATGGCCACTACAAATTCATATATTGTAGTAAGATCTTAGTCCTATATGACTAGACGACATTAATCTAACCACCCCATAGATCCAAACTAGTCCTAGACAAATATGGTGATGCCTGAAATATCGATGAGCTCATTTCTCTTCTATGCATAATTATTTGGGCATCCCCCCATGGCTATCATGCTTTGTTTCTAGTATATCTACTACTAAATCAACAATTATATCCATATTAATATATAACAAAGCATGTGTGCTCACCTGTACTAGCCAACTACGTCCTCGTAATTAGCAATAATTATGAGTTTTGCATAATTAAGCTTGAGATATGTGTCTAGATATAAGTGGATCTAGTTGCAATCTCTCCCATGATTGATTAGTGCCACATGGCCAATTTCTAATGTGGGGTTGCACGAATGGATGGTAGAAATGTGGGGCATGTATGATCACTTAACACAAAGATGTTTTTTGTGATAACTACGCACATAAATAATAGAAAAATTGGTACATACCTTGGTGAGTTTTCTTTGAATATGATGCATATGTCGCTTGGTGTTGCAATGATATTGGTGGATGAATGGTTTCAATGTATGGTGAACCAATGGTTTGCATTATGCTTCATGTGATGTGATATGTTGTAAGTGGGTTCATTGGGTATTGCATAGTTAGATTTTTTGAGGTCTTATGCTGAAAATAAAAATATTTGTTATTCATCATGGGAAGACACACTTCCCTATTGGAACTTGGAATTTGGTGTCATCTGTTATTATCTCAAGATTAATCATCCATCGAGTAAGTGTATTTCATCGTTGAAAACTAAAAAATAGGTCTACTCCATTCATCAAAAAGTATATATATCATCATTTGTGCATGGATGTAGGTGCCACCAGTGGAATGTAGGTACCTCTCATTCTATCATGAAAATAGGTTCTACCCTCCTGGTTGGAAGTAGGCATCACTACTGCTTATGAATATAGATTTTTTCCTCCTGGTGGGAAGTATATGCCTTTCCTGCTTTGACATATAGGTACCTTCCTCTTGGTGGGAAGTAGGTACTTTTGTCTTGATGTTGAATATAGGTGCCTCCCTCTTCATGGGAAGTAGGCACTTTTGTGCTGGTCCAAATATAGGCACCTTCCTCCTAGGAGGAAATAGGTGCCTTTGCTTTGGCCCAAATATAGGTTCCATCCTCCTTGTGGGAAGTATGCGCCTTTGTGTCAATCTATATATAGGTGCCTTCCTCATGGTGGGAAGTAGACACCTTTTCCACATCACTACACTCGTAGAAAACAAGAATATAATATAGGGTGACATAGCTTGTGCCTGATATGATCAGTGGGCCCGGATACCTACAACTTGTAATAGATGCCATGTGGTCCTACAAAATGAAAACAATAATAAAATAAAAAACTATTTAAAAATATGTTAGAAACTATTATATGTATATATATTATTTTTTCATATCTTTTTTCTCTCTTTTTTTCTCTTTTTTTTTATATAGAGAATGCATGAGTGTTCATTAAACTGCTAAAATGGTGTTGGAAAATGGGATCTCCTCCATACCTGCATCTGAGTCGATTGTGCAAATTTGAGGTGCATGGTAAGGTCGTAAGTGGTGTTTGTTGACTGTCAAGACTACTCCACTATCATCAATTATTTTAACATGAATGGTTCTATTGTTAATCACTTCAATTACCTCGTACGGGCCCATCCACCTCTACATGAGTTTTCCTTTCACTTCTAGAATCAAGAGTCATATAATAATGCCCAATCACCTTCCTTAAATCATTTTGGTTGTACATGGTGGTCATGCCATATTACTCATTGCTTTTGTATTACTTCTATGTATTGTAGTGCATCTTGCTTGTATTCATCCAACTGATTTAGTTACCTCTTCTCAGTTTTTATCAACCATTTATTTTTCTCTTGAATACCTTGTAGTCTCTTCTCGTCTTTATACGAGTTACCCTACCCAAGCAATTTTGCAAAAGGAATAGGAAAATCCATAGAAAATTCAATATTTTTGGGCAAAGAAGCTATCCAAGCCTTCCAATAGGATGGCCACAAAGAGAAGAAGCATGTTTGTTGATCCATTTTCAAGGTAAAGGACATCTAGATCTATGATTCCCCTTGTGAACAATCCTAAAACTGAGATGACTGCTCAGGATTATTGTATAGAAGAGTATACATAAGATATTGAAAAGTTGCCTATAGAAGATGAATTGGTTATAGACAAAGCTCACTTGGAAACTTTTTATATGAAAAATGATATATCCAAAGAATAGGTGGATAAGTTGGAAAAGAAAATAGAAAAGCTTCGAAATACCATTGAAAATCAGAAACAAGTAGAGAAGGCTCTGAGAAAAGAAGCAAATAATTAGAAATAAATGTTTCAAGAAACCAATAAGCTAAAGGAGCAGATTGAAAAGCACAAGAAGAAAAATGAGGAACAAGCCAAGGAAATACAAATTTTAAAGTAGCAGCTCCAAATTGAAAAGGCTAAATCTTCAGGTTTTTCCAAGGCTAGACTAAAGAAAGTGAGAAATAAATTGCTCTTTGAAGTTCTAGATAAATTCTCGGGGCTGCAACATATTATTGATTATTTGGATGATGTCAGCCACCTAATCCAAATCATTTGGAAGGATCTGAATAATTTCACTAGAGAGTTACAACCTATGGTGATTTCGGCTGAGAAAATTCATACATTGGTGGATAGTAGACTCAGTGACTCTGCTAAGCCAATTCCTAATAAGGAGTGGAACATTGCTAGAATTACTACTAAAATTGTGGTAAAGAAGCATAAAGCACTCCAAAATGCTTGGCCATTATTTGACAAAATTTAAGGAGTGATCAAGGATGTAGTGGATATTAATAAGGAAATGATTCAGATAAGTTTCAGAGGATTATGGATGGAAGACCATGGCTTGTTACCAGTATAAGAAATTAAGAAGAGCACTAGTGAGAGCTTACAAGATGAGTCTGAAACTGATGCTCTGGAAGATCTAATTGATTAGGACCAAGCTTCACAAATGATTATTGATTTTACCAGGCTTAGAGATCTAATGGAAGATCTGGTAAACAAAGGAATTGTTGCTAACTATGAATATATTTTTGAACTACAGTACATTTATAAGTAGCTAAAGGAAACTTCCAACCCCTCTGAAGCAACATGGAAACAAGCCCTGCAGATTTTGAAACTAATGGTGCAACTTTTTGGTGATAATACTGAAGAGGAAAATAAAGAGCAATATTCACCTAAGGAAGAAGTTGAGCAAGAGCTAGAGGATAATACTGCAAAAGAGGCCCAGCAAGAAGAAGAGACATATAGAGCTGCAGACCCTGAAAGTACACAAGCTTAGCAACTTTTATTTTTTACATATGTAGTCATGTAGAAGTTTTGTATTTTGTTGATTCATTTTTACTCTAACATTGTCATAAGGAAATAATAAAAGCATGAGGTCAAAAAGAGGTAGAAAAATGAGTTTTGTGTGAGGGTATTTATATCATGTATTATAAGAAGGCTTTATAAGGAGCATAGTTGTGTTTTGTTGAAGCATTGGAGCAGTTTTGAAAGAGTGGCACAAAGATTAATGTTTATGGCATAGTCTCCATGTGAACAGTTATCCTCTAGGATGTATGAAGCATGGTCTTGATATGAACATTTATGAAGTTTTCATAAGGTAGTTTTTATATGGAAATTATTATTTAAAGCATTTTTGAAGATAAGATTTTTTGACTCCTGATGCCCAATGGATAAGACTATGAGTTCTATGGTTTTACGAGAAAATCCACTCGAGAGGCACCAGAAGATATGAAATATCCATTCTACACAGTTCCTAGTGTATTTTGGAGTGGATCTACAATGAGTGTTTTCCAATCTGCTCAACACTTAGTTTTTTCCACCTTAAAGCAAGCTAAATTCCATTCTGCTCGATTTATAGTGTATTTGGAAGCAGATTCTAGGTGAGTCCCGATTCTACAAAATTTTTGGGTGATGATGATATTAGCGTGAAAATAAATACAGAATGATGATCATGGTCAATTTTTGCATGCTTCGAGTGGCTAAGTGTTGATGAGCTCTCATTCTACTGAATTTCAAGAGTAATTTGATGTGGAATGGTGACAAAAGCAATTTTACATTGCAAAGAGTGTGGAATGGTGACAAAAGTGATTTTATATTACAAAGAGTGTGGAATGGTGACAAAAGTGATTTTACACTGCAAAGAGTGCATAATGGTGATAAAAGCTATCTTGTACTAGCTTTGATGCGGAATGAAGACATGAAGGCCTAAAACACTAAAAGGAGTGCAAAATGGTGACAAACACTATTTTGCACTACTTTCGAAGTAGAATGGTGACAAAGTCTTATTTGCACTAGCTTCGATGCGGATTGGTGATTCTACATTTTTACCAAGGTAAGCATGACATCAACATACTCTTTTGTGTGAATTATGTTTTGTTTGAAGCTGAAGAAGAGAAAAGTAGAATTAGTGAGTGGATTGATAGCAAAATGTATCCCGCTTGCTCCTTAGTGCATTTTATGCTAGAATTTTATTCCACATAATCAAGGCCACAAATGTTGATTTCAGTAATTAAAAAGTGCAGAATGGTGCTTTGGTATTTCCCTACCAATTTGCAGAGTATTTGTAGAGGTTTAATCATAGCCATCCATGATGGAGATCAATGGTCTAGAACTTGTTGACATTGTTGAAGTATTTAAAAGTGAATTCTTACCAGACCAGAGAGTAGTCAATTGGAGGATAGGAATATGAAGCAACGGAGGCTTTCCAAGAACAAGAACCAGAAGTAGTTGTAGATCTATGGCAGAGCAATTTTCCAAGAATGATCGATGGATTAGATGTGGTGTCTAATGACCTGAATACCAATTGCCATCAATGAACCAGTAGATGCAGAGAGCCAAGCTACCATGGCAGATTACTCACAGTGGATTTCTCAGAGGTCATCAACCAGTAAGATAATGTCAGCAAAAATCTATGTTGAGTTGTAAATTTGTGACCTTTGTAATGTCTCAATATTATTTCATTTTACAAACTATAAATAGAGGTCGAACCCTCATTTTTAAGGGTCGACTCTAGCATTTTTGCTTGCCCTACTATAAATATTCTTGTGAGCTAATGGAAGGAGCATTACTCTAATTATTGACTCAAAATTTGTCATCTTCATCATCTTTGTGCAAGAGGTTTGAAGCTTTGAGTTGCATTTATGTTAATACTTTAATGGTTAGTTCATTCTAGTTTATTGGATTACTAGTTGTGAGAGTAATTGAAATATGTTCATGGTTAGATCTATGTTGTTAGGAAGTTTATTTTTGTTAAATCTAACTATTAGTTTATTCTGCTAATTTGGATTATCAATATTAGGTGTTGGAATTGTTTTCTGCAATATATGTCTATTTTATGCTTTAATGTGTGAATATTTCATGGGTTTGGGTGTTGTTAATCTTGAGTGATGAGACACTAGAAATAGTTTGTGGGAGAATTTTTTTGTAGCTGGCTATACTGTTAGCCTATCCAGCCATTATTTTTTCATAATATCTCTAACCCTAAACCTTTTCTAACCCTATTCTCAAAACCTATTTGAGATTTAATTATGTCAACACCATTCTAAGTTGACAAGGAACCAACCTACTCTGGAGGTTGGATTGAAGTTACCTTTGATCCATTCAATTTTGAGTGTTGAGTTATGAATATCGGGTGCATGCCTGGATAGAAAATTGGAAGATATACAGTTGCAGTGTCGAGTAAAACTTGATGTCAATTCGGTACCCAACAACATTCAATTCAAAAATATCCCAAACGAGGCACTCCTTTGGTCAATTCAATTCAAAAGGCTCCAAATAAACCGCATCCCTTTGGTCACTTTTAGTTCAAAAGGCTCTAGAGGTACCAAACCCCTCTGTTCAACATCTATAATAGATTTTTTTTTCCTGTAATAGCTTAAGATTTACTTTTTTCTCGTAGATTAACTGGTCGAAATCCTCGAGTGAACATTGTATCTAGTGATTTACTCTAGACACTTGTTAGTTGCAATGATTGGTTATCCATGCAATTCAGTAGAATGGGTAGATCACCATAAGGATGCTTGTTAAAAAAAAACCATAAAATTAGCCTCATAAGTCATTAAATATCATAAAATCAACTCATCCATGCATGTCAAACATCATACCACTCCATATTGTCCTAAATCAAATTAATTTGGTAACTTAATTTTGGAACATGATTCTGTTCAAAGAAACTTTGATCGAGGTTATCATCAAGACCTCTCTGCTAGGAGCAAAAGTGGAAATCTCTCACAAATTTTAAATTGGTATGCACCATGCCACTATACAGGTTTGACATGTGATGACTACAATCGAGGTGTCTAATTGACTTCCACTTCTAAACAATTCTAGTATCACATATATACCCACATTGGTTGGTCCATCTACCACATCAAAATCGTACATCATTTCTACCAAAAGAAAAAATTTGATAACTCATGCCTACCCCAAACTTGGGGTAATCAATTGAATCTTGATTTTTGATATTTGCATCCATAAAATTGCATCCCTCTACCATTCAAATCTATCAAGCAACTTGTGGGTTTCATCTATTTCATATTTCACCCATTTGTTAGCTTTTGGAGCCTTAAACATAAAGGAAATGCATTCACAAGTATTGAAATAAGTATACAATTAAATAACTATGATAATGGCAACTTACCATGTATGAAAATATGATAGAAAATTTGATGCAATGCTCTCAAAATACTCATATAAGAAAGCTCGTGAAAATTACAATGCTCCTCTCATGGAGTTTCCAACTCCTCCATGATAGCAAAATGGAGCTACATTGTACCTACTACTAATCTAACCTTTACACACTAAAAAACTCCTCACAATCACTCACAATGAGGTCTTTATATAGAAATATAGATTCCTTAACCCTCACTCAACCCTAAGACTTGTGTACATATGGACTACATGCACATTTACATCATTGTAAATTCTAACACTTGTGCATTTATTAAATAACTCTAATAATCTATTTATCTCCTAATATAATCCTAATCTAAATATGTACCCATGAAGGTACACTATTAAATAACCAAATGATGTAACATATTCCAACACCCCCTTGTATTACATTATTTGTTTTTGAAGACTTTAATCTTCAATATGGATCTGCAATCTTGTACTGGAGTTTGTATTCTCCCTGTTCAAGGAGATAATTAGCATCTTCATAAGGGTATATCTTTGCTGACAGAGCTTTAATTCCATGTTCATCTGTAGGTGATGAGGCCAGAAATTGCCTCATTCATGGACTATTTTGGACTACTTTATAAACCTTGTGCTATTTTTTTTATGCTAATATAGATTATTGAATGCATTATATATGAATATTTACATGCTTAAATGTTTAGGAGCATAATACTCTGTTTTGACCATTTTTTGCATTTATTTGCACTGTTTTAGTTGATTTACTTAGTAAAATGCAAGTGTATTTGAAATATATAGTAATGTGTGCTGATGTGTATCCTATTCTAGTGGTATTTCAATTACTTTCCTTTCTTCTTAACCGGTTTAAATTGAAAAAATGTGCCAAAATGTTGTGATTGTGCAGAAAATCTGAAATACAAAATTTATGACCAGACAAATTCTATCCAACTGTCCATAAATAGCATGGCTTGGAATTTGTCAATGACAGCATGTAAAACTTGTTAAATTTGTCTTCTAAGGACTTAGGAAGACTACCTAATTGGTAAAACCTGCTTTCCTAAGAATATGGTGTATGGATAAGTGTCAAAGTTGTTGCACTGGAAGATATTCCAGAGCAGCTTTGAAATGAGCGGAGAATGACTAGTTTTAGTCAAAAAGGTAAACAGAACATCCAGAAAGGTGGGAAAAAGTGGATACAGATGTATAATATTTTTTCTCATCTATTCCTCTTATTTCCACCAATGGAGAATGCACAACAAGGGATAATGAAGATGTTGCAGCATAACAGTTTACTAAATTTGAGGAAGACAACTTCAGAACAGTTGTTGAATCACTGAAAAATAACAACAAAATAGATTGTAAGCATAGAACATGTAATAGATTATTATAAATAATAGGCTCTCGTGTTAGTTGAGCATATATAGATATAGAAGGTATAATAGACCTAGAGTAGATAGTTGTTAAGCTATAGCAGAACAACAATTTAGTAGGATTTTCTTGCAATGTTGTAATATTGTGTAACATTCAATAAAAATGCAGTATTTCCATCCATTATTTTGTTTTGAGTGAATATGTGAGCATTGAGTAGTTAGAAGTATTCTTTCACCTTATTTGGATCAGGGAGCAAGGGCCACTATCAGGCCTAGAAGAAGGACTAATTGCTGACAGGTTTTTTTGTGAACTTTTGTTACAACAGATTAGCAAAAAACTTGGCAGTTTCCATTTCTTATCTACTAACCTGTGTTTGCTATAAATGCATGTGATATTTGTAGTTGGTATTTGCATAATAGGTGTATGAGTGTCAACTGACCAAGTAGCATAAGTTTGTGAATCTGCAACATTCATGATTTTCCCCTGTTTTTTAGTAGTTGTTCCCAGCTTCTCAGCATGTTCAATTGGTTGATTGATTATTAGTTTGTGAATGTTTCAATTCTGCAATCTTTTAATTTTTGTCATTTGAATTCTATAAATGTAATTAGGTTTTATTTTCTGCAATATTTTCATTTCTGTTATTTGAATTCTGCAAATGTAATTAGGTTTCATTTTCTACAAATTTTTTCATTTATGTCATATCAATTCTACAAGAGTAATTAGGATTCAATTTCAGTTCATGCTAGTAAATTAGTTTCATATATTTAGAAGCGACACCCAAAAAACCCCAAAGCTAACTTGTCCCACCAATAAATTTTGTTTCCTGAATGAGCTAATTTTTAGCTACCTATTTCTACTATTGTATATAGCCTTGGACACCACCCTGGATTGACAAAACTTAAAGAGAAAATGATGTGATTTACAACACTCATCAGTAGGTTCTTCCATTTATTCAAATTCTTAGATATTTTGGGTAATGTGTCCTTTATGATTTCCTCCATGATATTCAATTTGAGGGTACTGATTTTTAGAAGAGTCTATCCTTTGGAACTGCTACTTTTGAGGTTGATACTGCTTTGGCTGAAATATCCTATTTTTTTGATTTCCATAGAATGTTTGATTTCCTTGACTTTTATTCTTTGGATTGAATCTGCAATAGTTTGTACTATGTCCTTTATTTTTCCATATCTGGAAATACTTGTTATTCCAAGGTCTTTGTCCTTTTGAGGAAGATGCTTTTCCTTGTGGATTATATTTTATCACCAAATAATTGTTAATCATCTCATATTTGACGATATTTTCTACCTCATATTCTTGGATAACATTGACTAACTCATCAAAGGAGATATCTTTACTTAAAATTTGCAAGGAGGTAACCAGATTCTTGTAATTATTTGGAAGTCCTCTCATGGTCACTTGAACAAGAAATTTATCCTTGATTTCTTATCCTAATGTTAATAATTTTGATATTTGCTACCTTCCTTAGAAAAAACTCTATACTTTCACCATTATTCATTTTTAAGGAATATAATTGTGTTTGAAGGTTTAAAATGGTATCTTTGTTCTTTCCTTCAAATATTTTTTCTAAGGATTTCCATGCCTCTATAGATGTTTTTTCTAAACTGATATATGGTTGTATTTCATCTATGATAGCAAAGGTTATTATCATTAATGCCTTAGCATCACTTTCTTTGAATTTTTGAATTTCTATATCATCTAAAACTGGTTTGGTTTTTGTCCCCATAGTAATTTCCCAGAGTTTCTCAAATGTCAAGATGGTCTTTACTTTTTTTTTCCATGAGAAATAGTTTGGACCTTTAAGTAGTTAATATTATGAAAGAATGAACTTATTTGATTTCATGATGGTCCTATTAGGCTACCTTATATCTCCCTAGTATTATAAATATGATTCACCTCTATCAGTTGCAAACCACTATTTGTAGAATAACTTTTAGAAATGCTATTTCAAAGATAAGAATTCTATATATTTAGTTGGATTGTCTATGTCCTTCTAAATCAATTTTCCAACTATAATTTTGATGCAAGAAATATCTTAAACTCTTCAACTATGGTTAAATGCAATTTTAGGTTTCTAAACTTCTATAAATTCAATTGAAGTAGGATTCCTTATATCTCCCTAATTAGAAGTTTTAGAAATACTAAGCATTTACAAACTAGATTTTTCTAATCCTTATATCTCCTTGTGTTTTAATGTTTGCAAATATTCTTGAAGCAATGGAAATAATGTAAATGCTTCTAGTTTTACTCCTTTATTTCCCAATATGCTCTCTAGAGATTTTTATTAACACCTTATTACTCCTATTACTAATATCTCTAGAATATATATAGTGCACTTTGATATCAAACTTGTAATATAACTATGAATATTTCTCACCTTCTTGATGTGTGATTCTAGTTTACAAGTTGCTTGAAATAAATACTATTTGCAAGGATGATTACTCTCGTTACTCTTCACCTTTCTTGTGCACTTTCTCCTTCTTGTAGATGAGCTGATTTGTATTTCTTTCTCCAACCGAATGCTTGCTAAATATGTGTTTTAAGCTCACTCTTTTCCCTTGAATGTTACATGCGTTGTATGTACATTGAACGTACGTCCAATATCATCCTTCTCTTATGAGTAATCACGTCTACTTTATTGGTTTCCTGTCACTCTACGTGCTCTTCAAAATAGTGATTTTCTGCTTTTTCAATACTTTTCTTGTTCTTCCAAAGTCTACGTATGTGGGTACCTTCTTAAGCTTGGTATATTCTGGAATGGAAGTGCCAAGTGGTGCTTGTCTTTTATAACTTCTTGAAAATAGTTCTTATTGCACCTCCTCTCAATGGCTATGACATGTGGCACTTGATTCCTTCCCTTTCAATGATTTTTTCCTGCTAGCAATGCTTCTACTATCTTTCTCCATGTTGGGCGCTCATATATGGAGCGTTATCAATGATGATTTCATCTAATGTTGAGTGCTCATTTCACTTACCCTTGCTAGTAAAATATGAGACGTTATGATATAATTTTGGGTGCTCAAACTTACTCTTCAACATGGCATTCTTCCTCCAAAGTGCATGTAACCACTCCTTCCATGTGGTGATGGATTTATATCTTTTCCAACTACTTTGGACTTGTCCAATTTCCTTTCCTAATGCATTTTCAATGCTCACTCCTTGGTAATATTTCTTGCTATCTACATCTTCTCCTTGGGCAAAATACTCACAATATCTTCAATGGTACTTTTAGATATCAATCCTAACCCTTTCTAGCTTGCTTCAATGGTACCCGCTCCTCCTTGGTGATGATAAATAATTTACACTACAATGTTTGCTCTATCCTTGTATACTCTCACTTGCATTGGTTCTTTTGTAGGTTTGTTTTTCATGATTCATGTAGGTGATAACTCCGATGGCAATGGTGCATTGTTGGCTGTCTTTAGACACCTTAGATAACTGGATTTTTGAGCCTTTGATGGCTCTTCCTAATGCTTACTGAGGCTTCCCTTTATGATATTTGTACGATGTGCACTTGGATACTTTGCTATATTTTTCTATTGCTATCCAATCTACCTCTTTACCATGATTGTAGAGTCCTCTTTGAATGAATCTTATACATAGATTATGACTACCCCCATGTGCTTGTAAGATGAGACTTGATCTCATTCAAAATATAGGCTTCAATTGGATGTTATTTCTATTCAATTGTGTTGTCCAAGATAGCTTTCAAAACTATTTTTATTCCTCTTCAAATCTGCCCAAATAATCCTTTTGGAAATGTGGTCTTCGATTGCACCTTAGACTTGGATTTTCTTCTCCCTTTCAAGCTTTTCTTTTCCCTTAATAAGCTGATTTTCTTCTCCAACTTTTGGAGGTAATACTTGACCTTTTGGTGGCTACTCCTTTACCATAATATTCTACAAGTAAACTACCTTTTCCTTCTTCAAAAGAGCTCTTGTGAAATCTACCTTTAACTCACTATTTGGCTAAGATAAAACTAATATTAATATTGCCTTTAATATTTGGCAATATATTCCTTGCTTGGCTATTTTATTCTTTCAAATCCAAGCTTCTTCAATCCTTATTTTTCTGCAACAAATAATTAGTCCCTACACGAGGAAAGTAATTTTGACTTTCAGGAAACGAAGATGAAGTTCTTCTCTATCTATTGTAGGAAGCTTCCCACCTTTTGAGAGTTAATTTTTTACAAGAAGAAAAACTTAGATGATAGTAACCCAATGGTTCTCCTAAAAAAAAAAAATTCTCTCTTGCAATGGAATATTAGAGATAATAAAAATTCCTATGACTCTAAGAAAAATAATCTTAACTAGTTGGATTGCCAATCTAGTGGATACAATGATGAGTTCTAGTATCCACAAGTTAGGGTTATGTGTAAGGGGTCAGCCCCAAAATGTATTTATAAAAATTTGGTGAATCGGTTTGAAATCTAGGCAAATAGTGTCCAAACACATGTAGAAGGTTCACTATTATTAGGGGTAATGTTGGAAATTTAAACTTAAAATGGTCAAATTATTATAAAATTGGGGTGAATCGACCCAAAAAATTTGCACCCAAAATTTTTTGGCTAATGGACCCTAGTCAAGGGTCCCAAATATTAGCCAATTCCAAATTTTGAAAATTCTAATTTTAGCCAATTTGGCGATAAATAACCGCTATGCATAACCCTGCCACAAGTGTTACAACTCTTGTGGAAAAAATATAGCCAAATAGTGTGGCTTTATCTATTTTATATTCTTCTACCTAGAGCTACTTCTATCAAATATCTATTGTGATGCTATTTACATGCAGTGGCGCACTATGGCTGGTCTGGTTTGTAAATACTCAATAATAGGAATGGTGATCACTTATGGCTTTCCTTTGATCCATCGTGGCTCTGATACCACTGTTCACTTTTGGAGCCTTAAATATAAAGTAAATGCATTCACAAGTATTGAAATAAGCATGTGATGAAATAACTATGATAATGGCAACTTAACATGCATAAAAATATCATAGAAAACTTGATACAATGCTCTAAAAATACTCATATAAGAAAGCTCACGAAAATTACAATGCTCCTCTCATGGAGTTTGCAACTCCTCCATGATAGCAAAATGGAGCTACATTGTGCCTACTACTACTCTCACCTTTGCACACTAAAAAACTCCTCACAATCACTCACAATGAGACCTTTATATAGAAAGATAGATTCCTTGTCTCTCACTCAACCCTAAGACTCATGTACATGTGGACTACATGCACATTTACATCATTGCATATTCTAACACTTGTGCATTATTTAAATAACTCTAATAAACTATTTATCTCCTAATATAATCTTAATCTAAATATGTATCCATGAAGGTACATTAGTAAATAACCAAATGATATAATATATTCCAATATCATTCACCGCTTGAGGGGATAAGCCAAAATAAAAAATCTCCAAAAGTCATTGAGTTTTCACATTGAGGTAACCAAGGTCCATTTATCCATCCAACAAAGCCAAGTGTCTCTTGTTTTTGCATCGCATTGTGTTTTGCACAATGGGGTACAAAAAGGGGCATTTGTAGACACCAAATCCTAACCACTTGCAAAAACCCATCCATCCCACAAATCTGCATAATAAAATAATATGCCTAAGGTTTAACTTAGGTGTATTTTCTTGCACATTAATCTATTTTCTAGATTTTGTAAAATCTAGAAAATATCCCCTAGGATACCCTGTCTCTCCCCTTGACATGTGTCCTAACCACCACTACCCCTCCCCTTGCCACATCTCACACACCTCAATCCACTCCCACCTACCCACATGCCACCACTCCACCTAAGTGAGACACTCTAAGTGACTCACTCTAACTGCCTAGGATAGGTGGCTACCTAGTCCCTGCCACTTGGTTGCCCTAGCTTGCCACCTATCCTCACCCCCTCATATCCCAAAAGCCTATAAATGCTCCACCATTTGATCAAGCAAAGGAGGACTGAACATACACCATCACGCTGCCAAAATCATGCCAGGAGGACCACAACTTTCTTGGAGATCGAACCACGATAGTAAAAGATCATCAAGTGAAGCCCTTATGCCAGTCAGTCCCAAACATAGCCTACGTTTAACCAATCACAAACACAGCCTACGTTTGCCCAAATGCAGCCTGTGGGTGCCAAATGTAGCCCACATTTGCGTAGGCCTAGATCAAGCAATTCCAGGTCTGAATCAGAACTAATGACACAACAAGGTATTGTTTTCTACTATTTTGTCTTCTGTACATGTTTTTAGATTCTGCAAGCATATTCATTCATTCTGTTTGCAAGCATATGTGTGTAGGTGACAGGTTTCTGAAATCTGTTGGAGCAAGGATGGCCTGCGAGGATACCCAAACCCATCCAACATTTTGAATGTAGCAAAGAAGACTATCGACACCAACAAAACGGGTCATTCCCTCTTTTGTTTAGTGTACTCTAAAAAAAAAGCAAGCAAAGCATTCTTATTGTAATCAGACCCCTTTACATTCGAGGCATATCATTGTAAAAGGAGACCAAGACTCCACTGTATTTTAACACAAAATACAAATTTCATTTATCTTGCATATTGCTTGTGTTGTTTCAGTTGCAAAGGTGCTATCTTCATTTCTACAGTTTTAATCCACAACGAAATGAAAATGAATAAATCAAAAAACTTCGCTAATGGATAGAACAATATCCATCATGGGATGTCTTATGCTTGCTCTCTTCAGGCTACCCAAAGATTCCACAGTATCCTGCACCATTAGTTATGCCTATAGATTTCACTCATCATTTTCATGATTTTATCAATTCTACGATAAGGTTATAGTATTCAGTGCCTTATCACCTTCATTCTTTTGTCAATTTCTTATATACCATGCCATGGACCACCTGAATCATGTGAGCCAGTGTGTCTTCATTGAACCTTATTCTACGTCTACTTCAATATTCTCCAAAGGAAATTGGTTGGGTTCTTGTCTTGATGTATCCAGAAGGCCAAAAATTTAGAAAGGGCTGCACATTCTCGTCGGTTCCAATGAATGACAAGCATACAATTCCAAGTCGGGCTTGGGAATCTGATCCACTTGAGAATGTTATGATCCATGTAATGTTGGAAGATGGCAGTGTTGAACCATTACAGTTATAGGGACCATCTCTGTCAATATAAGTATCAATTTGAACTGATAAAGAAATAAAGGGAAGAAAGAAAGAGTAAATGTGATGTAGCCTCACCACCTCATGTGATGATCTCTGACATCGATGGTAATTTTAATTTTTCATGTACTATTGTGTTTGCAGATTGATATTTTATGTTGTCCAGATGCGAGAAGACAAGGATAGACTGTTGGCCCGATGTTATTATAATCTGTAAAGCCAAGCTGACCAATAATAAGAAGAAGGCCAAGGAAACGACAGTTTAGTTCGCTCAAAATACAAAAAAAGCTATGATTATGCATAAGGAGTGATGCTGACTGTTTTGGAGCAAATAATATCAGGTAAAAGTGGAAGTTTAACTTCATTTCCTCAGCTGGGATGTGTACATTATAATAACATCATGCAAGTTCCTCTGTCTGAGAACATTAAATGTCGATATGCAAGCACATGATTGCATGCAAAAATCTCCATCGACGGCAACGACCAGCACATGAGGTGATGATTCAGCACTTTTTTGATCTTCTTACATTGAAAATATCACAAAATTTTCAAATGGATCAGATTACATCACACCACAAATTGGTGACCATTGTTGAGCTCTCGGCATGGCTTAAGACAACAAGCCAACCAAATTCCATTGGAATATATCCCGGTAAACCCATATCATAAACTTCAACGTGGACACAAAACCTCTCAGACACTACCAGGCAATTGGTTAAACTTTGCTTTTAACTTAGGATTGTTAAGTTAAATTGAAAATTTTAATTATAATTTTTAATTAGAATGGTTAATATATATAATTTTTTTAATTTTATGAGTTAAACAAATTTAAATTATAATTTAAATTTTTTAAGAAAAACAGCTACTCACAAACCTTTTCAAAAGTATAATTTACTATAATAATTTTTTTTTAAATATATTTATCATAGTTTAAAAATTTTCCTAATCTTTATAATTTTTAAAATAAAATCAATAAAATCTTAAACATTGAAAATCCAACCACTCACAAATAATTAACCACTATTAACCTATCCTTTCTGTACTACCATAAAATTAATAATATTAACTTTCATATAACTTTAACAAGATTAAGCAGTACACCAAGTTTTCCTTTTGATCGAAAATACACAGTTTATTTTTGTGTATTTTTCACCATAACCGACCGACTGTCAGAAAATGATAGGCTGTCTGAAAAATGATATAAGCCCCACGAGAACGTGCCTGTGTAAGAAGTCAACTAACCTCACATGATTTAGCTCGTCTGTGGCATTACTATGCCTGAAACTGACAAAAGTGTTCAGAATGATAAGAGAGTTAATAATAAAGCCATAAAATGGAATTATTTATTAAGAACAAAATAAATAAACATGAGAATGACGAGACGATGAATTTTAATGTTATAAGTTTTCAAATAAAAAAATTGGAAATTTAATGTTAAGTTAAATAAAAAACACAAAGTGCAAAGTATGATGCAACTACAGTGTACATAATTTTTAATTTTTAATTTTTAATTAAAAAAAATTATCATAGTAATTAAAAGTAAAAGTGAGAATGTTTAATACCAAACTTAAAACCAGAAAGAAATCCTATTACTATCACCCATTATAAAAAATACACGGGCTCGAACACAGATACAAAGGGCTCAAACAAAGACAACACACTCTCAGTTAAAACACAACAATTTTGTAGATAGCGGTCTTTGAAAAGCATTTTAATATAAGCTGGTTTTTTTCCTTTCGCCAATTAAATCATTGTAATCTCTGTTTCATTATCTCAGTATTAATATTTCCATTTTTCATCTTACAATTATATATTAAAGTCTCGTAACGATACATAGGTCCTTCTATGTTAGGTGGAAAGGATATCTTCGGACTATTAACTCTATCAATGACCTAAAAAATTTAGGTCACTCCATCTCGAGGTTCAGGTCGAGTGAAAACCTCAAACCTCAAATTTATATATATTATAATTTTATGATATAATTTTAAAAATAATAAATATATTTTTACATTAAAATAATATTTTAATAAATAATTTGAGTGGTTTGATGGTGAAGACTTTAGAATTTTGAATATAGGTTTAAGGTTTGAATCCTTCAAGTTAAAAGGTTGTACACCATGCTTATGAGCATGGTTGGATAACCATTATATATTGGGTAGTCATTAAATTTTATTATTGTAACAATTCAAGTCTACTTATCTAGTTGTACCACAAAAACAAGCCAAGCAATTTCTTAGGGTCAATTTTTTTGTTCAAGTTTATTGTTAATTTTAGAAATGTTTTCATGTTTATAGCAAATTTGTCTCACCCAATGAATCAATTACATAAAGTTTTAATCAGTACGCATATCAAACAACCTTTGGGTTTCCAAGAATGTTGCAAATAGTCACCCAAGTGGACCGATTGGCCAAATCTTGTAATGGTGCCATTTTGTGGAATCGACATGTCTCATTTATCATCCTCTTGTTCTAGCATTAGGGTCGAACCACGATTGAGTTTATCCTCTAGGGCCCATAACACCTAGAGGGTGGACGCATTCTTCTTCATCCCTTATCATACCAAACCTTCGACTAACTGATTGACTTATTCTAAAAACTATATGTAAGGGGTTAGTGTGCATATGCCTAGTGTCTAGTTGATTGTCCACTACTCAGAGACAACTAGAGTCATGTCAATACCTTAACTTTGTACTTGGTCACTAATGTCCATTATGACTCACGATCATTTATCCCATACCAAATATCGTGGCTCAACTACCTCAATCAAATGAACACAAGACCTATCACAGTACTACCCAAGCAGCAACCTAAAGACATTGTCTCATATCGTCCTTTGTTACAAATTCTGGCCAAGTCATTTGTTTTGACCAATTCTACCAAACTATGGTTGCTCCTGAGACTCGTTGTGTGCATACCCGCACCTCATTAGGTGTGTAGTATCTACCTTGTTTGTAATTTCACATAAAGTTTAAAGGAATAAGAATAATAATTTATCTATTTTCATAAGGAAACTCAAGAAGTTCAACTAAGAATTAAGCATTATGACTTATACCAGTTTGCTCTAATCTTAACCCACTAGAACCTAGCTTCCTGAAGTTGGCTCTCACTATTGTTATCATTTTTCTCTTCTAGGTCTTAGTGTAACTCCTCTTCACACTATGTCTGAACATATTTCCCTTGCTACTATAAGCACAAGGTTGAAGACCCTTTGAGATTTTTTCTAAATAAAAGTCATTTTCATCCAAGCCATTATAAAGTTAATTTCTAATATTATTATTCACCTTTATACAAATAATTTATTTTTCAAGGCAACTCTCTCGGGTAACTAAAGACCATGATCATACCAACATACTATGCTATACTAATTGAAAACATCGATAGCAATCATCAATTCACAAATTAGTATGTAAGAATATATTCTTTTAAAGAAATATGGTCTTCCTAAAATCAAAAGTTTCAAACATACAGTTGCAAAAATAAAGTGAACATATTTATAGAACAGGGTAACATAGCTTTTTATGTTTAACTAGGTCAATATCGTATCTTTTTACCATCAACCCAAAACTAATAACCTTCAAATATTCCCCAATACATTTCCCACTAGAGCTAGCAAATGAGGAAATTTAAGAACACATTTGTTTTTAATTTATAAATATATTTCTTTACCGATGCAACACTATTCATATTTACAGGGACTTCATTCCAATTTTGAGGTCAACTAAAAATTTGGAATTTTCCACACCCCAATAATTTAGTATGCTAACATTCATTTGATAGCAAAAGGTCAAATAAATCAGTCACCTTCCCTAGGTAACGCCTGAAAACATAGCTGGTTAAGAATAACATTTACAGTTTCCTTTTATAATTAATAGAGGTTTGGTTTCTATAAAGCTTTTCAATCACTAAGGTTTGAAATTGAAATTTATTCATCAATTCCTTAATGAATGCCTTTCACATAAAAAATCTCACTTACATTACAGGAAAGAGAGCATAATCATGCACTTTGTAGTTTACCTACTATAGCTACTAGTTTAGTCAAAACATCTGCAGTTTTACATCCTTAGTTCAATATGTTTACAACTATACTAAGGTTTAACCAAATCCTTATGGTAACAATGGTATTTCACTTCCTCACTTAATAGAACCCAAATACTAAAGTAAATACGACTCATTGCCATTTATCATCACCATGTAACCAAATAACATATGAAAACTTTGCACATCAAACTTAAATATATATTAATTTCTCTAAGGAATGCAACTTTCACATTCAACATATTACATTGGTATTGTGAGTTCCAGAGTGTCACACACTCCGCTATATTTCACCCACATTGCAAAGCTTTATATCAGCAACCAATGATTTCAGTCAAACTCTTATCCAAGTTTAAGTCTCTTTGTTCAGTAGTGGTCCCAACTCAATGGTTAGCTATTTTTGTATCACCTAGAACCGACTCCCACAGAATCTAGGATAGTAACATTGATTTAAGGGGATCAGATACGGCTCCCAACAATTTATGATATGCCTAGGTTTACAATTCCTACATGCATGCATATGCCAAGAAAAACCATGCAAACCATTCAACTTTTAAAATTACTAGAATTCCAAACACACAATCCTAGGTTTCATTTTTGTTATAATTCTAGATTTCATATATTCACACCATTGACTATGTTTTGGTAATGTTTTCAGTTGTGACTACCAGCCCTAACAAGATTTCATTTTCCAATTCATATCATATAGCACATAACTTTCTTTGGAGAATGAAATGTAGAGTCTTTCACAAACAGTAATAGTCATATTTAATAATGACCCAACCAAGCATAAAAACAACGTTCAAAAAAAATTCTTTAAAAAAAAATAAACATGAGAGGATTCAAATATCGCAATCCCTTTTCAGTTATACACTGGTAAACAATTCTATATTTTCACATACACAACAACCAATAGAATATATATTCTCAAACTATTAAATACATATTTTTCAAATAAAAATTTTCATCACAAAAGATGACACAATAGTATTTATTCTCCGTAACACACAGCTGGTTTAACTTTAATTCCATCAAACCTGTTTATCATCATATGCATAGTTATAAAAATTTTACAACACACCTGGAAAACGTCGTTCGATATAGCAATCCCAAAGTTTGAGCTTCTAACACATGCCAAAATAGTTCTCTTTCTTTTCTTCTCTCAAAATTTCCCTCTCCCTTTTTTATTTTCTTTACATGCCATAAATGAGGTTCGAATATCCTCCACCCTTCAACCATTTCCCTCAATTTTGCTTGACAAATCATGGAAGGTTAAAATGGTAATTATTGCAACTACAAACCACCACCAAACTCTAACAGTCACCATTATTTTGTTTGGCTATTGAGCAATATAATTTTATAAAGATTAAAATTACTTTATTAACACATTTTATTTGTTTGCCCCTATGGCTCATGTCTTAAATGTCTATGCTATGTACGAATCAACACAACAACCTAAATAATAATAACAATAATTACATTTTTCTTTGATCATGTTTATTGATACTAATTCATTTATATTTTCTTTCTATTTTCAAACTTAATAGCAACATCCAAAAAAACCTATATTTCCTAAATGCTTGGTAAAAAAGAAGGCTCATGCTCTTGGCACTTCATCACCCTTCAATAATTTTACAAATACATTATGCTTTCATAAAACAACAACCATATTTTCCAGGAACAACGTACACACACCACAAGCCATTTATTAAATCTACATGATATGCATATGAGTGAGATTTCATGTGCTCACAATCCAAATCATCACTTCCCCTCTTACCTTTTTTATCGATTCATATCCATTCATCGAAGATGTGTACCTGGTACTGCATTCATAGTGGCTACCAACAGTACCACATTCCACAAGAAAAGGTAAGTTTATCATCAATTTACATGTAATCAATAATAGTGTGAGGAGGGTCGTTACATCTTCCCCCACTAGAAACAAACACAATCCATGTGTTTAATACATGGTTAAACAACAAATATATTTACATATAGATTTTCATATATGCAAAAATAATCATACCAATTCATTTATGTTAATATGTCACAATTCATCATTGAATTTTACATCATTTAAACTTGAAAATATTAAGTTATCCACACAATGCTTCATATTGCACGCAACCAGAAATCCATGTATAACCAAAAAATACATCATCATATAAGCAAATCTACTCTACTTAGTAACTCAAAACATACACAAGCTACCCTACTTAGTCTCCAATTATATCCACATACATATATACATCATTAAACTATATAAAAAAAATTAAAATATCTTTTTCTACTCAAACAAATAAGGAAACTACTATTGTATATCTACCATGTTCTCCCACGTGGTGTTTTTGTCTGAGTAGAGGTCCCATTGGATCCATTATTGCTCTATATTCCTCTTCCTCAAGTTCTTGGTTCTAAAACCAAGTATACGAATAAGTCAAACTTCAATTTTTAATGGATCAGTCATCTGCAAATTGGAAATATCCAAAACATGAGTGGGATCAAAAATGTACTTCCTAAAGAGGGACACATTGAAGACATTATGGATTTTGTATAAGCTTGGTGGCAGAGCAAATTTGGATGCAATGGGGCTTATCTTGCCCATAATTTCAAATGGACCGACATATCTTGGATCAAGTTTGGAAGATTTAATAGAACTTTTAGTTGGTTCCACCCTTAAGAATACTCTATCTCCCATAGAATATTCCCTCGGTGTTCTTTTGAGGTCCATGTAGCTCTTTTGGAGGTTTATGGCCTCCTTCGGCTTCTTCTGAATTCTTTTCAACTGATCTTCCATTTTTTTATAGTTTCTAGTTCGCTCACTATTGATCCTCCAGATTGTACCAAGATAAGGGAGTCCTATATCTTCTTCTATACAGGGCTTCAAAAGGTGTCATACATAATGATGCATGATAACTATTGTTGTATGCAAAATCAACTAGGTACAAATAATCTTCCAATTTTGTATGTTGATCCATACAATACATTTTCAGCATATCCTCTAATACTTGATTCACCCTCTCAATTTTTACATCTGTCTTAGGGTAGTAGGCTGAACTAATATTCAATTTGGTCCCCAATGCTTCATGCAAAGCCTACCAAAATGTAAATGTAAAGCGAGAATCTCTATCAAAGATTATAAATTCTAGAAATATGTGAAGTCTCACCACTTTCCTAGCGAACTTGCTCACTATAGCAGATGTGTGTCTTCTTGCACATTACTAGGTATAAAATATGCAACCTTGGTTAACTTATCCACAACCACTAGGATTGCATCATGCCTAAACCTTGTTTTAGGTAAACCCACTATAAAGTCTATTGAAACAACCTACCATTTTTGCTTAGGCACATTGTGTGGGTACAATATACCTACCGGATGCAAATGTTCCACTTTCACTTTCTAGCACTCCAAGAACCTGGCCACATAATCAGTGATGTCCTTTTTCATACTTGGCCAATAATAGGCTTTTATCAAGCTCTCGTGCATCTTTACCCCTCCAGGATGCACCGAATAAGGAGTATTGTGTACCTCCTTAAGGATTGTTTCTCTCAGTCCACCCGTATTTAGGACAACTAATATGTTCTTAAAATACAAGGCATCTCTATAAACAAAACCAATACCTTTTCCAATTTTTTGCTCAATTTGAGCATTATATAACTAAAAGAATTTATCTTTTTGTTGTTGATATTAAATTTGATCTAACAAATCATAATGACATTTTGTCATTACAGCAATGCACCCTCTCCTACTTAGAGTGTCAACAACTTTTTTCTCCTTACCCTTATTATACTCAATACCAAAATTGTACTCGGCTAGAAACTCTATCTAGCATCATTGCCTAGCATTCAATAAGGGTTGAGTAAATATGTATTTTAAAATTTGGTGATCTATCTTCAATTCAAATGGTCTCCCCAAAAAATAGTACCTCCAAATATTAAGGACATGTACCACAGCTACAAACTCCAAGTCATGAGTGGGATAATTCACCTCATAAGTTTCCTTAATTTTAAGGTAATAACTGCATCATCTAGAGTCAGAACCCCTACTAATCCTTCAATTTATGCATCAGTACACACTATAAACTTCTTATTAGGATCAAGTAACTATAAAATTGGTGTGGTTATCAACCTTTCTTTTGAAATTTGAAAAGCCTCTTCACATTGTTCTGTCCATTTAAAGGCTTTACATTTCCTTTGAAGGTTTGTAATAGGTTGGGTAATTCTCAAGAAACCTCTAAAAAATCACCTATAATAGCTTGCAATCCCCATAAAACTTGGCACCTCAGTCATGTTAGTTGGTGCAAGCCAATCAACAATTGCTCCTATTTTCTTAGGATTAACTGCAATTCCCTTAGCAAAGATAATATATCCTAAATACTATACTTGTGGAGTATAGAATCCGTACTTTGATAACTTTCCATATAACTAATTCTTTCTAAGAATATCAAGTACAATTTGCATATGTTGATCATGTTCCTTCTTGTTCTTGGAATAGATCAATATGTCATCCAGAAACATGAGCACAAACTTGTCCAATTGCTCTCTAAAAATACTATTCATAAAATTCATGAATGTAGTTGGGCCATTAGTTAGCCCAAAGGATAGGACTATAAACTCAAAATATCTATATCTTGTTCTAAAATTTGCTGTAGAAGTGTCTTCCTCTCGAATCCTTAATTGATGATAACCAAACCTTAGGTCAATCTTTGAGAATATGGTTGCTCCTTTCAGCTGATTGAAAAGATCTTCAATTCTAGGTAACGAGTACCTATTTTTACTGTAACATTATTCAGCATTCGGTAATCTATGCACATCCTCAAGGTACCAGCTTTTTTACAAACAAGATAGGATCTTCCCAAGGTGACACACTAGGCTTGATTAGACCTTTTTCCAACAAATCTTGAAGTTGCATTTTGAGCTCTTGTAGCTCAATAGGAGTCATCCTAGACGGTGCCCTTGCAATGGGTGTAGCTCTAGGTAACAACTCAATAGAAAAATCAAACTCTCTCTATGGATGTAACACTAGAAGGTCCTTCAAAAACACATACTTGAATTCTCCCAAAATAGAATGCTTTTGGAAGATGTCAGATTCCACTTTAGTCTCTTCTTTCTTATTCATTTTAACTATAAAATTCATTTCCTTATTCCTAATGACTTTCTTTATCTGCATTGTAGATAATAGATGTGGTTTAATTACACCACAATCATAATTAATTCTAATCCTTTTATTAGATTCATCCATAAACTCTACCCATCTTTCTTCAAAATTCAAAAGAGCTTTGTGGGCTTTTAACTAGTCAACACCAAGAATGATGTCAAAGGCATGTAAAGGTGCTACATACAAATACCATCTAGTTCTTACCAAAGGAAAAATGATATGAGGATCAAATAGGCATTGGTTCACTTAATAATTTTACCCTAACCCATACTCCACCTTCCAACCATTAGCCATGAACCTAGGTCTTTCAAGTATGTCCCTCACTAATCTAGTGGAAATAAAGCTATCAGTTGATCCACTATCTATCAAAATATGCACATCCTTATAATAAAGTTTTCCATTTAACAAAAATTTATAACTTGACCATTAAGTACAGGACTACCTGTCTACGTAAATATCCTGTAAGTGGCTTCTTCTAGGGCCTTCTAGTAAATATCAGCTCTATGGGGGTATTTGTTTGCGTAGTCAGATCCTTGATATACATAACAATTATTCAAATGAGCTCTACTTCCCCTATTATTATTCTCGTTCCTGCCTTATGGCACAGTTTCCCTAGCCTTCTCCTGATTTTTTGGTCTCTAATCATACCTTTTGGAAAATTCTTTGCCATCCCTCCTGAACTTACTACCCTAAAATTTATCTCTATTTCTGCTTTCCTATCTATTTTGATCTCCTCCTTTAGGTTTATTATTTTGTTCTTTTTCCCACTTCATAAACCCTGCACTCTTCTGATTTTTGAGCTCATTTTTTCCTTTTTAGATAGATTTTAATAATTAAAATATATTTTTCTGGTCTCTTGGTTTGCTTCTTCTTTTCGTGCTAAGTCAAAAGTAGTAGGAAAATCTACAAGGTTGTGCATATCCACCATTATCTTGATCTTGGAATGTAGTCCCAAAATGAATTTTTGAAATTTCATCTCTTCGTTAATCTCATATCGGATTGCATACTTAAGAAGTTGGATATACTTTTGATGATAATCCCTAACTGACATAGCTTCTTGTTGCAGATTAGAAAATTCCTCAAATTTTCCACATAATATTGTTTAGTTAGGAATCTATTCCTAAATTTCTAAAAAAAATCCTCCCACTTGAAGTTTGCAACTTCGATGCCTTACCCTTTCTTAAAGGTCATCCACTAGTCTAGGGCTAATTCAACCATATTCATTACTACCAAAGTAGTTTTAAATATTGATGATAAAATTACCAAGGAAAATTATGACTCCAGCTCACTCAGCCAATTCTCCGCTATGTCACCATCACCTCTTCTATTAAACTTGGATATAACAACCTTCCTTATATTTTTGGCCAACTCCACACTCACTCTTGCCATACTAGTAGTGGATCCTACAAGTTCACTAGGTGCTTCCTCCACCCTGGCTCATCTAGTTTATCTTCCCCTAGTCAAGTCTTCTATGACTTTCTGTTGTTGAGTTATCAACTCCTATTGTTGGGCCATATGATTTTTCTATTGGGCCATTTCTTCTATTTGATGCTCCATATGATTTTGTAATAGTTACACAACTTTTGCAAGGTTTTATTCTTCTCTACCAGGCTCATTTGGTGGACGCTTATTCAATCATTTCATTCTTATTTCCCATTGAGGATCGTCTCTAGTAATTCTTGTTCGTGGTCCCCTTACATGTCTTTCAGTGGCTTCTTCCTCCCTACCTCCCACACGATTTATTGAATATCCACCTTGTAACATTCGTGCCATATGACCTATAGGTGAAAGAAGTAGGTTTATATATAAGTTTATATTTTTCTAAACAAAATATTTAATCATATTTCTACAACATTGAGATCTCTTTTGCTCTGATACCACATGTAACAATCCAAGTCTACTCACTTGTTTGTACCACAAAAATAAGCCAAGCAATTTCTTAGGGTAAATTATTTTTTTAAAAGTTTATTGTTAACTTTAGAAGTGTGATATTAGGGTGGAACTGGCGAGAAAACTTTTGAGCAGGCGATAGGCGATGTTCTAGGGTTTGTGGAGCGAAGGAAAATCCAGGGCATCAGGTGGGTTGTCGTAGTGTTTTTCTCGGTTACCGTGGATCCGAAGGAAAGTCTCGCTGCCCCAGGAGGGCCCAATGGGGTCTCCTCCGCACCCTCTCTCCGGGAGAAAGAGCTCTTACGCTGAATTGCTAAAAGAAAATTCTTCGTCTTCCAATGACGAAGCTCGTAGAAATACTCTTCATACGCTCTTCAAGAACGCTGGCAAGAGCTCAACAAGCACATCGAGTTAATGGATGCCTTCCGCAATCCGCCTCAAGACCCAAGATTGTCATCGAGCCAAAGATGGTCGAAGACACAATCATATACAGAGCTAACCATGATCTGATCTATAAATTCATGGGTATCCGCCCTACCTTGAATTTCTTGCATACCTGGGTCAGACAGAACTGGGAGCCTCATGGTGAGTACTCCTTATGGTTTATTAGCAATGGGTATTTCATTGTTAGTTTTTCTTCTCTAGCCGATAGAAACAGGGCGTTTGAATCATAAAAGAGGAACCACGGTCCGACAGGGTTATTTGTTCAACCCCGGAGAGTGGGTTTCGATCCTCGTATTGAACCCACGGCTGTCCCGGTTTGGATCCGGTTGTACGCTCTTCCAATGGAGTTTTGGGGTGAGCAGATTCTAGAAATGATCGGTAACTCCCTCGGTAGACATCTGGGCGTCTCCAAGGACACCATAGAAGGTAACACAACTGTCTTTGCAAGAATTTGCATGGAAATGGATATTAGCCAGCCTCTACCGAGCAGAGGTGGAACTTGAACTCGGCAGGACTATCTTGGATCCAACAGCTAGATTATGAGGCTCGCCCTTCAGATGCAGAGTTTGCCACAAACATGGGCATTTGGCCCGGTTTTGTCCAAATATTTTGAACACAAAAATGGAGGCCCCGCTTGGAATGCCAAATCGCCCCAGAGAGGGTAAGTCTACTCTTACCAAAGAACCATCCAATACTCCTCATGGTAATGATGTTCGGAAATATGGCTTTGAACAGCCCAAAAGAAGGAGAAAGCAAAAGAAAAATGGTAAGGAGCAATCACAACTCAAGCCACCCAATAGATATGAAATTTTTAAGACACTAGTGGATCAAGAGGATCAAGTCATGGAAGGAGTGGATGGGAATATTGAGGACAATAACATCCACACTCATGCTTCTCCTTCATCTCCCCCTGTCTTAGAACAGGTGATTGAGTCCACTGAGTTACCGCAGCCAGAGAATGCAGGGGCATTGATAGTGCACTCCCAAGCGCAACCAGTAATTAAGGATGTCAGCATGGGAATTGCAGAAAAGAACAGAGAAAGGCCAGCCCTAGGGATAACTCAGGTGGAAAAGAGATCCAAAAATAGCAACTCTCAAGGAGCGGGCAGAAAATCAAATAAGGACCTGCTAGCAGTTCAAGGAGACAAGCTGATCACTGGAGGATCGGTGAGGACAATTGATTCTTACTGCTCTCAAGGTTTTCAATGATTATTCAATCTTGGAATGTTAGGGGTTTAAACAAGTAGAACCCATCAATCTGTTGTTCAAAGACTCTTAGGAAAATGTAAAACAGATTTTTTGCTTATCCAGGAGACAAAAATGTCTTTAGATCTTATGTGTAAAACAGTTAATAGAATCTGGAGGGGCGCTGGTCATATGGATGTGGCTGCCCAAGGTGCCTCAGGGGGATTGTTACTCTTTGGAACCCTCTGGAATGGACTGTAATAGAACATATAGCTTGGAGGGGTGTTCTCACATCTCATTTTAGGAATAATGTCACAACTGAACATGTTTTAATCACAAATTTTTATGGGGCTCAAAACCTTGATGGCCGGAGGCTCCAATGGAAAGTTGTACATAACATGAGGTCCTCAAGGGAAGATTTAGACTGGATTATTGTCGGGGATTTTAATGCTAAATTATCTGCTCGAGATCAGGAAGGTGGAACCCCAATTTTGGATCCAGGGGATCGGCTTCTGATTGCCCAAGTCCAGGCCTTTCACTTAGTGGATATTAAAGGCCCTGGAACCTACTTTACTTGGACTAACAAGAGGAGGGAGCCACATAGCAGGAAGGTAAAGCTAGACCATTTTTTGGTCTCAGAGGAGGCATTTGTAAAGTGGAATACTAAATTCCAGATTTTGGAGGGCCCAGTTTCAGATCACTTTCCCATTTTGTTGGAGGGAGGGACTATGACAGGGCAGCATCACAAACCTTTTAAATTTGAGAATTTTTGGTTACAAAAGGAGGATCTTCGAAAGAAAATTCCGCAGTGGTGGGAAGAAGGTCGTCTACCTTTTGGGACAGCAATGTTTAGATTCCACAAACAACTTCATTTTGTCAAAGTTCAACTGAAACAATGGAGGCAAGCTAATAAGTCAGATTTCCAGCTCCAAAGAGCTCCCTTGGTGGCCAGATGGGATGAGGTTCAAAAACACTTTAGGGAAGGAACAATTACAGAGCAGCTCAAAACCGAGGATGATGCCTTGCGTAAAGCGGTTGAGGACATTGATAACCAAGAGGAGACTTACTGGAAACAGAGAGCAAGAAACACTTGGTTATTAGAAGGTGATAGAAATACCAAATTTTTCCATCGATCACCTTGTGCTAGGAGACAGATGAATAACATGGAAGCCCTTCAAGATGAGAATGGACACTCCTTTGATACTCTTCCTGGTATGCATTCCCATTCAATGGATTATTTTTCTAAACTTTTTAAGGAAAGTATGGAGCAAGATGTAGAGGCTCAAAATGAAGTTATTGATGTCATACCCTCTCGTTATCTCTCGAAGAAGAAAATCAGACCCTCCTTAGACCCATTGATAGAGATGAACCGAAGAATGTGGTCTTTGGAATGAGCACCGGCAAATCTCCAGGTCCGGATGGCTTTCCTATTGAGTTTTTTCAGGCCTTTTGGGATACTTTGGAGGAGGATGTTTTGGCTGTCACAGAGGAGTCCAGAACTAATAAAAGAATGCTTAAGGCAATAAATCATACCTTCATCACTTTAATTCCAAAAGGGGAGGAGGGGGCTCATATCTCTGATTTCAGACCTATTGCCTTATGCAACGTGATTTATAAAATAATCACAAAGATAATGGCTGAACGGCTAAAACCTCTCCTTCATAACATTATCTCCTCAGAGCAAGGGGGTTTTGTAGAGGGTAGACAGATCTTGGATGGGGTGGTTCTCGCTCAGGAGGCAATCCATACAATGCAAAAATCTGGTAATAAAGGAATGTTCATTAAACTGGATATGTCAAAGGCTTATGATAGGGTGGAGTGGAGTTTCTTGTCAAAGATGATGGCAGCCTTTGGTTTCTCTCAGGACTGGATAGATTGGGTCATGAGTTGTGTTTCTACGCCTTCTTATTCTGTTTTAATCAAGGGTCTTCCCTCGCAACCTTTTGGAGCCACACGTGGTCTTCGTCAAGGGGACCCTTGCTCTCCCTATCTTTTCCTCATTTTGGCTCGAAGGATTAGGTAGACTTTTCTTGAGGAGAAGACATCAAGGCCTCGCTAACAGTATCAAGGTGGGTGAGGAAATTTTGACTCACTTACAGCTTGTGGATGATACAAGATTGCTTGGAGTGGCCAGCCTCATGGAAGCTAGAGGAATCAGAGATACTCTTAATGTCTACCTTAGGGCTTCAAACCAAGTCATCAATGATAAAAAATCCAAAGTGGTCTTTTTCAATCTTGACCAAAGGCTACAGGACAGAGTTATAGAGATCTTGGGATTCACAAGGACTTCTCTTCCAATGGTTTACTTGGGGGTTCCTTTGCATTTCAAAAAATTAAAAATAGATATCTGGAAGGATCTTTTGGATGGTATCAAAGATAGAATGAATCATTGGTCTCATAAATGGTTAAGCTATGGGGGTAGATTAACTTTCTTACAATCGCTTATTCAAGCCATGCCAATTTATAAATTCTCTATCCTGGCTGCCCCACATACTATATGGAAAGAGCTGGACAAAATGGCTAGAAGATTTTTATGGGAAGGAGAAAAAGGGGAGAGGAAATGGGCCTTAGTTGGATGGGATAAAGTTGCCCACCCCAAGGAAAAAGGAGGGTTGGGTCTGAGAAGCTCCAAGATTAATAACAAAGCTTTGGCCGGAAAACCGCATCGGAGGTGGATTTCCCAACCAACCTCCTTATTCAATGAGAATCCTAACTAGTAAATATTTGGGTCATGTTCACCCCAATGAGGTGGGCCGTTTCCTCTCGGATGGTACTCGGATCCTTAGTGTGGCGTGCTCTCAAGCTTGGATCTCAGTGTTATTAAAGACCAATTGTTTTGGAAAGTGGGGAGAGGGGAGAAGGCACGTTTCTGGACTGATTCATGGGACCAGCACCCACCCATCATTGCCGAGTTCCCCGAATTACAACCAATTAAATCCGCCATAGAAGCCAAGGGTTGGGTCCAAATTGAAAGTTATTTCAACACTAGCCAAATGGGGGAGTATAAGTTTAAGAAGTTTAAGAGGTTGGAGGAGTGGCCAATTACAATCCCTCCGGAGCTGGCACCCATCTTGACCAAAATCTTGACAGAAAGGTTTCTCACAGGGAGAGACGAGGAGGATGAATTAGCTTGGGGCTATGGGAACCTTGGTGTATATACAGTGAAGGACGGATACGACAAGATCCTCCCGGAGCCTCCCCCACATTCATTTTTGGTTCAGGATTGGAGAAAGATTTGGCACTCCAAGGGTCGGCCGAAAGTAAACTTCTTTGCTCGGCAGTTTATGCACAATGGAATTCTCACTTTTGACAATCTCGTAAGTAGAGGAATCATCGGTCCATCTCAATGTGTTTTATGCCACAAGAACGAGGAAACAGCTGATCACCTGATGTTTGAGTGCCCTTTCACGCGTCGATTTGGAAGCGATGGTTCTCTCACTATAAACTCCAGGTTAATGGTGATCTGAATCAGACCAATATTTGGGAAAGATGGAAGAGGGGTAGATTTAAATCTAAAGCTCTTCGAATTGGTTGGGAGCTTGGCTTATTTTTCATCCGGTGGCAAGTGTGGTTGGAGAGAAATGCCCGTATTTTTAGAGAAACTTTCTCCTCGCTAGATGGAGTTTGGCGAGTCATCTGGAGCAAAGTCACAGAAACTGTTGCCATCTATGCTAAAGAGGAAATTCAGGTTGGTCCTGGGCCACTGGAAGAGGGAGCTGAAGAGCAAGAGAGACAGGATAGAGCTAGCTGGAAACCACCCCCAGAAGGTTGGATTAAAATCAATACTGATGGAGCTGCAAAAGGCAATCCGGGTAGTGCCAAAATTGGTGTAGTTTGTCGAGATCATGCTGGTTTAGTGCTCTATTGGGAACTGCAAGGCTTGGGAAGAGCCACAAACAATGAAGCGAAGCCATTGCTATCAAATCTGCTTCCATCCGGGCAGTTAATCGTGGCCACAGGAGGATAATTCTCGAATCTGATTCTCAAATTCTGGTTGGCGCTCTAGACTGCATGAGGAACTTTGCTTCGAAAGCATGGAGGTTGAGGATTCTGGTCTCTCAAATCAAGGAACTATGGAGGGAATTAGATGATGTGATCCCCGTTTATGTGAGTAGAGATTTAAATAAAGCGACCGATTTCCTTGCGAAGATGGGTGCTGAGAAAGAGGTAGGGGTGCAGCTGCACAGTGACATGCCTTTGGAGGATGAAGTGATTAGGCAGGGTCTTGAAAGATCCTTGAGACAATGAGCAAAGAAAATGCTAAGGGTGGTTTTTGTCACGATATCGCGACCTGTTGCGCCGTCGCGGCCTTTGGAGGGAAGCTGTCGCGATATCGCGACATGTTGCACCGTCGCGGCCTTTGGAGGGAAGCTGTCACGATATCGCGACATGTTGCACCGTCGCGGCCTTTGGAGGGAAGCTATCGCGATATCGCGACATGTTGCGCCGTCGCGGCCTTTGGAGGGAAGCTATCACGATATCGCGACATGTTGCACCGTCGCGGCCTTTGGAGGGAAGCTGTCGCGATATCGCGACATGTTGCACCGTCGCAGCCTTTGGAAGGAAGCTGTCGCGATATCGCGACATGTTGCACCGTCGCGGCCTTTGGTTGGAAGCCGGATATCGCGACATGTTGCACCGTCACGGACTTTGGAGGAAAGTTGTCATGATATCGCGACATGTTTCGCCATCGCGGCCATTGGAGGAAAGTTGTCGCGATATCGCGACATGTTGCGCCGTCGCGGCCATTGGAGGAAAGTTGTCGCGATTTCGTGACATGTTGCGCCGTCACGGTTTTCAAAGGAAAGTTGTCACGATATCGTGACATGTTGCGCCGTCACGGCCATGGGAGGAAAGTTGTCACGATATCATGACGTGTTGCATCGTCACGGCCACTGGAGGAAAGTTGTCACGATTTCGTGACATGTTGCTCTGTCACGGTCGAGGAAGGATTATTGTCGCGATATCGCGACATGTTGCTCTATCGCGGCCAAGGAAGGATAGTTGTCGCGATATCGCGACATGTCACGATTTCGCGACTTGTTGCCTCATCGCGGCCAAGGATGGATAGTTGTCGCGAAATCGTGACATGTCGCTCCATCGCGGTCAAGGATGGTTAGTTGCCGCGATATCGCGACTTGTCGCGATTTCGCGACTTGTTGACTTTTTGCGGTCAAAGGTGGTTTGTGTCGCGTTTTCGCGCCTTGTAATCTTGTGTTTTCTTTGTTCTCGGTGGGAAGGGTCTTCTCCCTTATGTAACTGATCTTTGTTTTAATACAAGTTTTTTCAATTTTTTCAAAAAAAAACTTTAGAAGTGTTTTCATGTTTATAGTAAATTTTTCTCACCCAATGAATCAATTACATAAATTTTTAATCAGTATAGGCATATCAAACCACCTTTAGGTTTCCAATAATGTTGCAGATAGTCACCCAAGTGGACGAGATTGGTCAAATCTCGTAATGATACCATTTTTTGAATTCAACTTGTCTCATTTATCATCCTCTTGTTCTAGCATGAGGTTCGAACCATGGTTGAGGTTATCCTCTAGGGCCCATAACACCTAGAGGGTGGATGTATTCTTCTTCATCCCTTATCATACCAAACCTTTGACTAACTGGTCGACTTATTCTAAAAACTATATGTAAGGGGTTAGTGTGCATATGCCTAGTGTCTAGCTGATTGTCCACTACTCAAAGTCAACTAGAGTCATGTCAATACCTTAACTTTGTACTTGGTCACTAATGTCAATTATGACTCACGATTGTTTGTCTCATACCAAACGGTATGGATCAACTAGCTCAGTCAAACAAACACAGAACTTATCATTGTACTACCTGAGAAACAACCTAAAGATGACGTTCCATACCACCCCTTGCTATAATTTTTGTCCAAGTCACTTATTCTGACCAATTCTACCAGACTATGGTTACTCCTAAGACTCATTGTGTGTATACCCATACCTCAACAGCATTGGGTGTATAGTATCTACCTTTTTTCATAATTTTACATAAAAGTTCAAGGAATAATAACAATAATAATTTATTTTTTTAATAAGGAACCTCAAGAATTTCAACTAAGAATTAAAACATTATGACTTATACCAGTTTTCTCTAATCTTAACCCACTAGGACCCAGCTTCTTGAAGTTGGTTCTCACTATTGTTATCATTTTTCCCTTCTAGGTCTTAGTGTAACTCCTCTTCACACTATGCCTGAACATATTTCCCTTTCTACTATAAGCACAAGGTTTAAGACCCTTTGAGAGTTTTTCTAAATAAAAGTCATTGTCATCCAGTCCATTATAAAGTTAACTTCTAAGGTTATTATTCACCTTTATACAAATAATTCATTTTTCAAGGCAACTCTCTCAGGTAACTAAAGACCATGATCATACCCAACATACTATCCTATGCTAATTGAAAACAACGATAGTAAATCATCCAAATACAAATTACTATGTAAGCATATATTCTTTTAATTCCTTAAAGAAAAATGGTCTTCCTAAAACCAGAAGTTTCAAACATACACTTGCAAAAATAAAGTGGACATATTTATAGAACAGGGTAACATAAATTTTTACATTTAAATAGGTCAATATCATATCTTTTTACCATCAAACCATAAATAATAAGCTTCAATTATTCCCCAATATATTTACCGTCGGAGCTAGCGAATGAGGAAATTTAAGAACATTTTTTTTATAAATTTATAAATATATTTCTTTACTAATGCAACTCTATTCAAATTTACAGCGACTTCATTTTAATTTTTAGGTCAACTAAATTTTTGGAAGTTTCCACACCCCAAAAATTTAGTATGCTCACATTCATTTGATATGAAAAGGTCAATTAAAATATTCACCTTCCCCAGGTGACACCTAAAAACATAGCCGGTTAAGAAAATCATTTACAATTTTCTTTTATAATTAATAGAGGTTTTGTTTCTATAAAGCTTTCCAATCACTAAGGTTTGAAATTGAAATCTATTCATCAGTTCCTTAATGAATGTCTTTCACATAAAATAAAGATCTCATTTAGGGAAGAGAGCATAATCATGCACTTTGTAGTTTACCTACTATAGCTACTAGTTTAATCAAAACATCTTCAGATTTACATTTTTAGTTCAAATTTAATCAAATCCTTATCGTAACAATGATATTTAACTTCCTCACTTAATAGAACCCAAATACCAAAGTAAATATGACTCACTACCATTTATCATCACCATGTAACCAGATAACATATGAAAAACTTTGCACAACAAAGTTAAATATATATTAATTGCTCCAAGAAATGTAAGTTTCACATTCGACATATTACATTGGTGTTGTGAGTTCTAGAGTGTCACACACTCTGCTATATTTCATCCACACTACAAAGCTTTATATTAGCAACCAATGATTTTAGTCGAACACTTATCTGGGTTTAAGTCTCTTTGTTCAGCAGTGGTCCCAACTTAGCAACTAGTTATTTTTATATCATCTGGCATCAACCCCCACAAATTCCAGGATAGTATCATTGATTTAAGAGGATCAGATACATCTCCCAATAATTTATGGTATGCCTAAGTTTACAATTCCTACATGCATTCTAATACCAAGCAAAACCATGAAAATTATTCAACTTACAAAATTGCCATAATTCCAAACACACAGTCCCAGGTTTCTTTTTCGTTATCATTCCAAATTTTATATACACACCATTGACTATGTTTTGGTAACATTTTAAGTTGTCACAATTACTACCAACCCTAACAAGATTTCATTTTCCAATTCATATCATATAGCACACAACTTTCTTTGGAGAATGAAATGCAGTGTCTTTCACACACAATAGTCATATTTAATAACGAGCCAACCAACCATAAAACCAACATTCAAAAATGTTTCTTTATAATAAATAAACACGAAATGATTCAATATATCACAGTTCCTTTCTGGTATACTGTGGCAAACAATTCTATGTTTTCACATACACAATAGCCAAATAGAATATCTATTCTCAAATAATTAAATACATCTTTTCTAGATAAACATTTTCATCATAAAAGAAGACGCAATAACATTTCTTCTCTGTAACACACATATGGTTTAACTTTAATTCTAGCAAACATGTCTATCATCACATACACAGTCATAGATTTTCTATAATATACCTGGGAAACATCGTTCAATATAACAATCCCAAAGTTTGAGCTTCTAGCACATTCCAAAAATAGTTCTCTTTTTTCTTCTCTCAAAATTTCCCTTTCTCTCTAATATTTTCTTTACATGCCAAAAATAAGGTCCAAATATGCTCCATCCTTCAACCATTTCTCTCATTTCCACTTGACAAATCATGGGAGGTTAAAATGGTAATTATTGCAATTACAAGCCACCATCGGACTCTAACAGTCACCACTATTCCATTTGACTATTAAGCAATAGAACTTTATAAAGAGTAAAATTACTTTATTAACACCTTTTATTTGCTTTCCCTATGGCTCATGTCTTATATGTCTATGTTATGCACAAATCAACACAACAACCTAAATAATAATAACAATAATTGCATTTTCCTTTGATCATGTTTATTGATATTAATTCATTTATATTTTCTTTCTATTTTCAAACTTAATAGAAAGCATCCAAACAAACTCTATTTCCTAAATGCTTGGTAAAATAAGGCTCATGCTCTTGGTACTTCATCGCCCTTCAACAATTTTACAAATATATTATGCTTTCATCAAACAACAACCATATTTTCCAAGAAAAACATACACACACCATAATCCATTTATTAAATCTACATGACATGCATATGAATGAGCTTTCATGTGCTCACGATCTGAATCATCACTTCTCCTCTTATCTTTTTTATTGATTCACATATATTCGTTGAAGGTGTGTACCTGGTTCTGCATTCACAGTGGCTATCAATAGTAGCACATTCCATAAGAAAATGTAATTTTATCATCAAATTACATGTAACCAATAATCATGTGATGAGGGTCGTTACAACTTTGTTCTTTAATTTATTTAATTTTTTGTAATATTAAGAGAAGAGGGTTTTGAAAGGGGCCCCAAAACCTTTTACAATAGATAGAAAATAGCAAACCAAAATAGTGCACTTTAGCACTTAAACAGAAGAGTATAGAAAATGCACTATAACACTAACCAAAACAATCAGAAATTGCATAAACCTACACTACAAACAAGAGGAACAAAGGGTCGAGAAGTCCGAGAAGACCTGTGAGAGAACTGAGGTAGTTCTACAACACAGCATAAACCTTAAAGATAATCCCACCAGACATTTGAGCCACCTCCTCCACGTAGTCCAACACCATATTAATGGAGCAACGGTCCCAAATCGATAACCACTTCCCAAGGTAGGCAGACAAACCAAGGTAGAATCATAATGGCAAGATGAGAGTAAGTGGGGACCACCTCATCACAAAGCTCCCCAAGGTGGCAAAAATAATACTTTCAATCAAAGAACATTCATGAACATTCATTTGCCAACTTCTGCACCTACCCATGTCCAAAATAAAGGCCACACCAAAGCACTTAATAACAAACGAACAAAACCATTTTTGCCATATAACTCCCCAAATCCCAAAACAAGTAAGGAAAAGACAAGCCATATAACTAGCAAAGAGATACAACTATCCCTCATTCTTAAAAACTGCACCAAATCTTCTGACAAAGTGAACTTCCACCACCCGAGACCAATTAACAAACATCATTATGAGCACAGTTGATGAGGTCTAGTGGAAATTCCCCCTGCCAAACCCTATATCCATGAAGATTCACTCCAATATTTTCCATCACATCAGCAACAACATTTCCCTCCCTAAGCGTATGATAAATTTGAACATCTTCCAACTCTCGATACAACTTTACTTCTTCATCAATAATATTGGTGATTTTCCAACTAACATGGCACGCTCCAATAAACATATTAATAATGTTGCGGGAATCACCCTCAATAATGGATTTTTTTTAATTAAATTCGTTTAGCAAGGCAATCCCAAGGTAAGCCGCCCTCACCTCCACCACCTATGAAGAATTCACACCCAAATAATTGGCATACACCAACAAAATATTTCCATAGTGGTCCTGGATAACGCCTCCCAAGCTTGCCTTCCCCGATCTTCCTTTTGTTGCCCCGTCAAAATTTAATTTCACCCACCCAATAGGGGGCACTCCATTTAATAGCATCTCTTATGTTAGGCACCAGCGGTGGTCAATCTGTATTTCCAAAATCTAAAAATTATTCCAGTCTAACTTCGCACAGTTTTTATGCCTCTGACAAGTCCATAGACACTGTGGCACTTTCCACGTTATCCATCATTTTACCAATAATATGATTACTCAACAAGGTCATTGCCACCATATTCTCCCTAAATATTTTTATGTTTCTTAATTTCTAAACTTTTCACATCGCTTGGGGGAGCAGGTACCACCAAAAACACCTAATGCGAGGGGAATGAAAGGGCGGTGACCACTACATGATACAATCATAAACTGTCTCCGGGAAGACCCACTCCACACCCAAACGTCTGAGAATAGAAAGAATTATCTCCTTGAAAATACAAAAATTAAGCAACAAATGAGAGGTTGACTCCCGATCATATTCACAAAGATAACACCGATTGACCATGTGCCAACCCCTTTTGAGAAGATTCTCTATAGTTAAAATTCGGTTTTGAGTAGCCAACCAAAAAAATATATTAACCCTGGGGGAAATATACTTAAGCTAGAGTAAATTGAATGGGAAATGTGATCCCTCCTTCACATTTAAGCAATTATAGGTCAATTTGACCATATATCTTCCCGAACTCTCCAACCGCCAGATCAACTAGTCTTCAACATTTGCTTGATGAATAACGTAAAGACACAATTCCTCCCCAAGGCTCTCCCAAAACCATCTATCTCCACCATCCCTTACATAAACATGCATCGTAGCCCAAGTAATTATATCCCCTATGTCTTCAATGAATTCAGCCACATAGATCAAACCCATTTCTCTGGAATTAGTAGCTAATCCCTAAAATCGCACTTCCTCTGCCAACGGATGATCATGAAGCCAAGCGTATTCCCAAAATAGGACCTTCCTACCATTCCCTATCACCCACCTGCAATGATTTTTAACCAGATTCCTAGTCTTAACCAGACTATTCCAAAAATTCAAACCGCTTGAGAGTAAATATTTAGAAAGAAAGGAGCTAAATATGTACTTGGATTTTCCTATGGATCCCCATAATTTACAGGAGTCAGATGCCAACTTCCACCTAATTTTTACAATCAAAGATTTATTCATTCTAATAGCACTTTTTAACTTCAACCCTCCATTGGATTTCTTTCTACAGATCGCCTCCCATGAAACAAGATGGAATCTTCCTTTCAACTCAGGGCCCACCCATAAGAAAGCTTTACAAACACTATCAATTTTTGATGCCATTTTAAGGGGAACATGAAACATTGACATAAAGTAAATAGGGATGCTCTGTAAAGTAAGTACGTTGCACCAACACCACCTTACCTGCTTGGCTCAACAACACTCCCTTCCATGCAGCAAGTTTACGTTGAATTCTCTCAACCAACAGAGACCACAGCTCATATTTTGCTCTCCCCACAAAAAAGCGTAATCCAAGATATGAAGAAGGTAAGGAAGCAATGCGATAGTTCAAAGTGTAATTTAAGTAATTTATCATTGTATTTTCATGTATAATAGTCAAACAATTTTTTAAAATTAAACTTATAGTTTAACTCTTATACTTTGAATGTGAGATCAAGAAGAAAATAAATTGTTTAGTATGTTATCAAGTTTTTAGATTTATCATTCAATTATTTAATATTTTATTTTAAAATATTTTTATTAAATATTTTTAAATTTTAGTGTCATGTAGTGCAACTTCAATCAATCAAATTTTCTTAAGACATATATTTGTGTTGACGTGCATGTTTTATAACATTTACATACCTTATAGTGTAATGGTAGTTATTCTTTTGTGATTAAATTTATTTAAAAGTGTTAAGAGAGAAAATAAACAAAATAACTATAGGGGAAAACAACTTATAAAAATTAAATTTGTTTTTATTTTAATGTTTTAATAACAACAAAAATATTTTTATTTTGATTGTTTAAAAATGAATATATCTTTGAATACCCATAACAAAAAAATCATCATATATTCACAATGCATATATTTCTATTTCTAGGATTATATTGGAAAAACATCAATATTATAGTTTTCAGGTCTCCAAGGATGGTGATGCAATATCAGCTTTAGCTTGTAGGACTTGGCATTCATCTGGATTTCTTCACAAATAGGTGAACATATTCTATTCTTGCAACATTAAATTTATTTATAGTGCTACCTCAACTTTTCTTTTCATGACCACTATGATGTCAACCGTGTCTTGGCACTAATATTTATGTCACCATCATGTATAAACACGAAGAATTTTGGTATTGATACCATACCAAGATGTATAAAATATATCAATCCAATTACAAGCATTGGGGACACATATAAACTCTCCTAGTATTGCCACTTGGCACTTTTTGAACTATTGTTTATTACTAAAGAAGCAAAATGAATAGCTTCATAGCTACCATCACAATTGTTTCTTAATTAATTATGAAGCTAAATTGCTTTATATCCCAATTGCTTTATAAATATTGTATATTATTTGCATAGTTTAGATTTATGTTAGTGTGGTGGTTAACACTACTTCTATTGCAAATCAATGATATTGGCTAAAGCAAGGCATGATTCAATAAATAATGGCTTAGATAAGTGAGATGAATAGATCAAGAGAGGTCAAAACAAGGCTTGAAGAGATTAAAATAAGGTATGAAAAGGAGTTGAAAGTAGAAAATCATTATTTTGGATAACCTTGATCTACTAAGAGGTCAATCCAGTATAATGTAATGATTTTTGATGATAATACTGACTTGATAGGGAAGATATAAAAGATATAAAATTTACTAAGGTTAGTACGTACCAACTTGTTCACATTGATTTGTTGTGTTAATATACTTGTATTTAACCTACTTGACTAATGATATTGCATCAAAGATAGACAACCAATCAGGTGAATTGATCATCATTATGAAAAAAATAATAAATATAACCAATCGTATGCTAAATAGACAAAAAATTATCTCATTCTAACTTCATTAGGTATACCAATTTGCTCAAAATAAGATTCAGTTAACGTGCATATAAGTTTCAATAAAGATATACAAAGGGATAAATCATGAATTTCCATGTAGGAATGTTAGAAAATGGGATGGCAAAGACCAAAAAGTTGCTAACTATTAGTAGGGACAATTCTACTCATCACATATCCATCATAGGAATCGATTCATTGTCGATATCAACTTGCTATAACACCATCAATCCATTATTATCTAGTTGACCAAAGGTATCGATTCATTATAAGACAATCAGTCAGTGTTAAACTACTAATAGAGATAAAAATAAGGCCACTCGGACCAATTTAATATTTTGATACCCAGGGATGCATAAATATGCAAGCATTCGATGGCTAACTGACATATCATTTTTGAGCTATGCATAGAAATAATAATACTAACTTGGAATAGCTTTAACAAGATTAAGCAGTACACAACAAGTTTTTTTTTTTTTTTTTTATGGAAAATAAACAGTTTATTTTTGTGTATTTTTCACTATAACTGCCCGATTGTCTGAAAATTGATATAAGTCCCACGAGAACGTGTCTGTTGTAAGTTAACCAACCTCACATGGTTTAGCTGGTCCATGGCATTACTATACCTTAAATTGACAAAAGAGTTCAGAATGATAAGAGAGTTAATAATATAGCCATAAAATGGAATTGTTTATCAAGAATAAAATAAATAAACATGAGAATGATGAGATGATTAATTTTAATGTTATAAGTTTTCAAATAGAAAAAATTTGAAATATAATGATGCAGTCAAAATTTTGATGCACCTACATTGTGTAGTTGTGAAAGTTGGTTACATAATTTTTTAATTTTAAATCAAACATTTTTTATCATCATAGTAACTAAACACAGGAGGTCTAATATTTAACCTAAAAACTTACGAGATGCAGGTCATATGTCAAAACCATATGTTTTTAAAAATAATTACAACTATAAAATTACTTGGTTAATAGTTTGAGGTAATCAGACTATTAAAGTATATGTGAAATCTTTAAAATATTATTTAAAGGATTGTTCTATTGTTGCTATATGATAATTAGAATTAAATACTACACTCGATGACAATTTTATTTATATAATAAAATTATTTTAAAAAAGCATTACAATAATTTAATTTCCATTGATTAACCTCAATCTCATCCAAATGTTTTAATAATCAAATAATTTTAAATTCAGTCTGCAAAACAAACTGAGACGATCTAAGGAATGAATATATCCCTCAAAAAAAATGGATTATAAATGAGTAACACTTGGATGCATTTCTTTTAATTCAAACACAAACATAAAGGGCTCAAACAAAGACAACACACTCTCACTTAAAACACAACATTTAAAGAAGCCAAAAAGAGAATTGTAGATAACAGTCTTTGAAAAGAATTACAATGTACGCGGATTTGTTTCCTTTCACCAATTACTATCTTAATATTAATATATTTTCTAATTATATAAATTTTATGGTAGATGTGGTAAAAACAGCTACGAGTGGTATAAGGTATGTTTGGCCTTATGCTTTTATTTTTATTGATTGAACATTGAAGGTATACTCCTTGTACTATTTATTTATTTTTATTTTTTTTGGTGAGGGGTTATATAGAGAGTTAGTAAGCGACAAACTCAAGTTGCTCCTACCAAATCTATTTTGCCTTGTTATTGTTGACCTGGCGTGAAGGGGACCACAGGTCGACAGATCTTCCGATGCAATTTCCAAATGTTGAAGTGATCAAATTTATTTCCAGTGGTTGTAGTTATTCGGCGATTGGATAGACACCATACTTTTGATTTTAATGCATGTCATAAAGCTGGTGAGTTTTTCCCTCCATTCCCAGCTATATATGTAATCCTTTGGTTTTATTTGAGGGAGAAGGAGTTGAAAAACGCATACGAAGAAGGTGAATGCAAGAGAGCCGAAAGTTGAAGTTACAATCTTCAAAAACTTTCTGGTTGGTGTAACCATCAAATATTTTTGAGTTGCAGATATATGTGGATGTATTTCCATTTTGATCAATATATAATGCTTTTAAGTACTTCTATTTTTGGGTGATATTTAAATATTGAATATAGTTAGGGTTTTCTTTTATCTCTACTTATCCCATGCAAAATCCCTTGCAAATTTCCGCTCATGAAACCTCTTTGTAATATTTCGCTTGCACTTTCTATTCCTCATGAAGTTTCTATTTCGTTGAGCAGAATCCACATGACTTAGGGTTGGATGAGTTGGATGAGTTAAATTCCAACGGTGAATTCCATTGTAAAATTTTGCTCTAGTTAAAATCCGCTTTGTGTGAGCTCTTTGTTAAAATCCATTAGAGAAATCCTTTTTTATACTTCGCTCATGTATGCTATGTAAAATTTTGTTGAGTAAATCCTATGTTAATTTCTGCTCCGCTCAAGTTAGTTTTAAATTCTGCTCGAAGGTTTTTTGGAATGGCGTTTTCGAAATTTTGACCAGTGGAATTTGTATTCCGTCGGATTTTTCCAAAGTTATTTTTTATCACACTCTTCTTCCACCTCAGATTTATTTTGCTCCCTTGCACTCCTTGTTGGGTTAATTTACACTGTGCAAAATCTTTCAAATTGGTACCAGAGCTAGTGCCATTTGTGGAAGGTTGTATAAGCAATGGCTTTTGAAAACAATTCTTTGTAGTTGTAGATCCCACGATTCAATGGCATGAATTATGATTACTAGAGCATTAAAATAAAAATATTGTTTAAGTCTCAAAAGCTATGGGACCTGATGTAGAATGGTTACCCAGAATCCATAGATGCAGCAACATTGAGCACTCTCTCCCAAGCAAAATCAAATATGTTTAAGGAGAATCAGAAAAAGGACCAGAAGGCATTATTTTACATAATACAAACATTTGAGGATACTATCTTTTCGAGAATTGCAGCAACAACCAAATCAAAGGAGACATGGAAAATTTTAGCTAGCTCCTTCCAAGGTACAAATAAAGTAAAGTTTGTGAGGTTGAATATGCTAAGAAGGGAGTTCAAAAATTTGTAGATGAGTGAATCATATTCCATGAACGATTTATTTACCCGTACAATGGGTATCATCAGCCATATCAGGTTGAATGGTGAGAATGTTAAGAACTAGATAATAGTGGAAAAAATACTGATGAGCCTACCAATAAGGTTTGAATTAGTGGTGATTATAATTGAAGAATCAAAGGATTTAACAACCCTCTCAGTAGATGAGCTCATGGGTTCTCTGCAAATACATGAGCAGAGGATGAATCAAACATCTCAATCCTCATTGAAGAAATATTTTAAGTCACAAGTCTCATTTCGAGATAGTAGCAAAAGAGAAGAATCCCACCAAGCTACCTCAAGTTCTCAAGGAGAAAGAGGATAAAACAATAGAGGTAAGCATGGAAGAGGCCATAAGAGAGAAGGAAGTTCAAACCCTAATAAAGGAGAGACCAACTGCAACTTCCATCGATCAGGAGGAAGAGGTAATGATAGAAATCAATAAGGGGGATTAAATAAAAGGTATGATAAATCAAATATCCAATGTTATTACTACAAGAAATTTGGTCATTATAGTAATGAGTGTAGAAAGAATTTTGCCAAGGAATATAGGCACCAATCCCACTATACAAATGAAAATGATAATACAAACAATAGATATGTATGTGGGTTCATGATGCTAACATGCAATACTGAAGAAGAGAGTCAGAAGACTACTTGATATCTTGATAGTGGGTGCAGTAACCACATATCTAGGAACAAATAAATGTTCTCACAATTAGATGAAACCATCAAATCCAAGGTGAAGATGGAAAACAACTACAAGGTACCTATTATGGGAAATGAAAAGATCATAATCCGTACCAAGAAAGGTGAAAGAAGTAACATCCCAAATGTGTATTATGTGCCTGGGTTAAAACATAATTTGCTAAGCGTTGGACAACTTGTGCAGAAGGGGCACACTATGCAATTTAAAAATGGAGCCTATATCATTAGAGACAAAGAGAATGGGCTCATATAAAATGTGGCCATGACAAAGAACAAAATTTTTTCTCTATAAATTCAAAATAAACTGCTAATTTCATTTAGTGTAGTTGTGAAAGATGCTACATGGTTGTGGCATCTCAAATTCAATCACCTAAGTTTTAGTGGCCTGAATTTGCTACACAAGAAACAAATGGTGAAGGGATTACCTCTCATTGATAAACCCAATCAATCATGTGAAGGTTGCCTAGTATGCAAGCAACATAGGGATGCATTCCCTACAGGATAGTCTTGGAGAGATTCATAGCCATTGGAGCTAGTGCATTTATATATTTATGACTCTATGCAAACTAGCTCATTTTCCAACAAAAAATACTTCCTAACATTCATTGATGATTTCAGTCAAAGGACATGGGTATATCCCATCAGATGAAAGTCATAAGATTTTGGTAAATTTAAGGAGTTCAAAGCTTTGGTTGAAAAATAAGGTGACTATTATGTGAAGACTCTCAGAACATATGGAGGAGGTGAATACATCTCCAATGAATTCCATAATTTCTACAAAGCAAATGGAATTAGAAGGCAGTTCACATCCAAATATACACCATAAAAAAATGGTGTTGTAAAAAGGAAGAACATAACCATAATGGAGATGGCAAGGAGCATGTTTAAGGCAAAGGGATTGCCACATGATTTCTGGGTAGAAGTTGAATCTTGTGCATTTTATCTATTGAATAGGTATCCCATGAGGAGTGTCAAGGATAGAGAGTCGAAATTTGAAGCTGCAATATTCAAAAACTTTATGGTTGGTGTAATTTGCAAATTGTTTTGAGCTGTAAATGTATGTGGATGTATTTTTATTTTGATCAATATATAATGTTTTTAAGTACTTCTATTTTTAGTTGATATTTAAATATTCAATATATTAACTTAGCACAGTTAGGGTTTTCTTTTTATCTCTATTTTGCATGTGCAAAATCCCTTGCAAATTTTCGCTCGTGAAACCCCTTTTGTAATATTCTGCTTGCATTTTCTATTTTACACAGATTTTATATCTCGTTGAGTGGAATCCGCATTACTTAGGATTAGATGAGTTAGATGAGTTAAATTCTAGTAGTGAATTCCATTGTAAAATTTCTCTTTAGTTAAACTCCACTCCATGTGAGCTCTTTGTTAAAATCCACTAGAGAAATCTTTTACAATACTCAACTCATGTATGTTGTGTAAAATTCCGCTGAGAAAATCCTGTGTTAATTTTTGCTCCGCTCAAGTTAGTTTTAAATTCTGCTCGAAGTTTTTTCGGAAAGATGTTTTCAAAATTTTGACCAACTAAATTTGTATTCCGTAAAAATTTTCCAAAGTGATTTTTTATCATGCTCTTCTTCCACCTCGGATTTATTTCATTGCACTCCTTATTGGGTTAATTCATTTTGTGCAAAATCTTTCACGTTAACCTTGTACTATTTTTTTACACTGGCCATTTCTTTGACCAAGTACAAAGAACTTGAGACTAAGTGTGATAGGTTTAGCCATTGAGGTGACTAGTCCTCTACATCATGTGTAGACATCAGTTCTAAGCAAGATAAACCATGAAGAACTAGCTGACGACAATGTCCAAACAATTTTGATTGTAAATAGCAATTTTAGAAATGCTATGTTGTTATGTTGTCTTATGAAAATTGTAAAATCAGCCAATTGAAGGTTTGATTACATACGTAGAGAACTAGAGATAAAAACAACCATAATTGTGTTAGTCAGCTAACTAGGCAAGACATCTAGGAATTAGATGTCTAGTTAGGTAGACGTCTAGCATGTCATTAGGCATATAACAAGTAGTTAACAAATGGTTGGGCGTTTAGGAGCGAAGAAGTTGCAGTAACTACTTTACCTTCCTATTTATACACCCCATTCAAACTTGTATGGATCATCATCATTTTGCTCATAATACCAATGCTCTTATACAGAATACTTGTTCTATGTGTGGTGATGTTATGGAATTCCTGAGTAATTACAGGTTGTATTGCAAATAGTACTGACTGGTAATGTTGTAGGGTTTATCTTGATGATTGATTGCAGGTTGTATGCACTAGAAAGAACGAGCACAAGGTGTTGTAACTACATGTGTGGTGAACAAGAGAAAACCTATTGTAGACATCTAGACCTTGATGTCTGAGCCATCCGTCAGATGATTAGTCGTCTAGCCCCTAACACTAGACGTATAACCTAGCCCCAGATGTCTAGACGTCTAACTCCTATATTGTGATGTCTAACTCCTAGCTTGTGATGTCTAACCCTATGTCTTTGATGTTTAAACTTGTGTCCTTGATGTCTAAATCTTGGATGTCTACCCTAAGTCCCCAGACGTCTAGCCTATGATGGTTAGCCTGTGATATCTAGTCTATGATGGCTAGCCTATGACATCTAGCCTGTGATGGCTAGCTCAGATGTCTAGCCGATGATGGCTATCTTGTGACATCTAGTCTATAACTTCTACCTCTAGACATCTATTCTTTGATGTCTAGATAGTGCACTCAGACATCTAACCCATTGACATCTAGACTTGGTCTAGTGAAATACATATTGCTTAAGGTATGTGACTAGCCATCCTGATTGTCATCATCCCTTATCCCAAGAATGTACTCACCCCTGTCTACATTTATCGTTGTTACCTAATTGAAATCAGAGTCTAGAAGATGCAAGTGATAGGAGTAAGAGGTGAATTATTTATTTCATATTGCAAATAAGGAATCAAATACCAATAATAATAAGTGTACGATTGAAAAAATTAAGGACACAAGAGGCAACAAAATTCTCTCACCCAAAAGTGGAGAAAGTCTGAAACCTATAAGACGAGGATAATCCAAGCATTGAAACATTGTTGGTGACTGCAAAAAATGAGGAAGATCAAATAGTTGAGGAAGATACCATCATTGATAATTTGATGGTAACACCAGAACCAGCGAGGGAGAGTTTACCAAAGGATACTGAAGGAGGAAATCTTGTATCAGGACAACTATTAAAGGGTTCATGGGGAGGAATACCGAAGCCATGTTTGGTGTATTCACAGAGAATTTCGCAAAGTAGAGACCAATTGGAGGTAATAATACGGCTATCTAAGTATAATTTTACACCATCAACAATAGACAAACAATCAAATCAAACTCCACAACCACTAGGGAGTCCGACAAACTAAAAAAATACTATGGCAAATCCTACCAATAGAATTGTACAACAAAAATACCCATCTTTTTTAGGTGAATGAAAGGAGGACCCATCATGGCATGTGGGAACTTGCATTACCATTTAGGGAGCAATTAGGATCACACAAGACACACAATGGTTACAATTATTCCTAGCCATATTGCGAGGTATGGTTATAGAATGGTACTTGAAAAGATAGAGTACACAAGCATTTACATAGTGGGATGATCTAAAAACTGCATTTATAAAGGAATTTCGACCACTGAGAGATGACACTGATATCATCATAGAAATTTGTATCACCAAGAAAAAAACTTGACGAGGATGTCAAAAATTACAATAGAATATTAAAACAATTGACAGATAAAATGGAAATGATACCTACCGATGGCATGGTGAAGTGATGGTTTTTGGATGGACTACTACCAAAATTCAAGAAGAAAATGATGTTGGACATTTTGAGTCATTAATTCAAGTTGTCATTGATGTCAAGGAATGAAGTCATCATTAATGTCAAGGAATTTGTCAAGAAATAAAGTTGTCAAAGTTGTCATTGATATCCAAGGAATAAGCTACTGATGATGTCAAAGGTCAAGAGGAACAATGCAGAGGTTAAAGGCAAAAGGGCTTCATAATATTTTTAATATTATGTGGAAGCATAAGTTAAAAGGTTTTTCATAAAAACCCAAGGAAGATTATTGCAAAGCTAAAGGAAGGTTCAAAATTTATTTGATAAAATATTTAAATTCAAAGTGAATTTAAATTTTATAAATAAATATTATTTATACCAAGTTGTACAATGAAAGATGGCCTTAATAAAACCAAAGGGTTTTAAAGAATTAATTTATAAAATTTAAATTCAAATGAATTTAAATAATTTATAAATTAATAAGTTCAAAGGGAAATAAAAAGCATCAACATCTAATTTATTGGAGGAAATTCAAGCACCGATGTTATGCATGAAGAAGGGAAATCAATATATATACCAATGCCTTAGAGGCATTAAACCTTATCCTTTTGTTCAACTAATGAATGCATGAAATTGTGTTGAATTCGTGCGGAATAAGAGAAGCGATTTTTGTGTTTTAGCGCCAGCGAATACAATTTAAGGGAAACAACGCCAAAGTACTAAGAACCAAGTGGACAGTGTGGCCTAGTGGCAAGAGGACAGCGGTTAAAGTGTTTGGGCGCTAGGAGACCTAAGTTCGAAATGCAGTGACAGAATTTTTTTGGTTGCATGAGTGTTGGAAGCACCAAAGGAGAGGCGCACATTTTTGTGCTAGGCAAGGTGGGGAGTCTTTTGGAGCACGTGGTGCTCTTTAGTCCCCAAGTGAGCGCCTAGATTGCACGACGGTTGGATTCATGGATAGGGCACTAGTTGAGGCTGTGTTGTGACTACGAATCCCTTCCAAGTCAAGGTAATAAATTTTGATTATTATTTTTGTGTGTTGCCTAAATTTTGGAGTTAAAAGGGTTGCTTAAAAGGATTGTTAGTTGAAAATTAATTTTGATAAGTTGGAGGAATAAGGTGTTAGCTTTATTTTAATAAAGTGTATGTGCCATATTGAGTTGTTGAATTTTTTAAAAGGATAGATGGAACTTCTTGCATCGATTTATTTTGAAAAGAAGAGTGCATTGAATATTATTTTAATTTGGATATTATAAGGTGTAAGTGGTGTATTATTTTTGTAAATGTTGATGAATGTTTTCTTAATATGGAGTGATAAGGTGTATGTGTATCTTGATATTTACATTGTATTTTTGAGTAATTTTATCATCTTATAATTTCTTTTAGCTTGGAAAATAAGTGTTTGTGATTGTGGCAAATTTATGAGATTCCTTCATCATCAAGAAAAATGTATGAGCACATTCTTCCATAGTTAAGTTGATTGGTTGGTTTTCTGGAAAATAAGTTTGGAGTGAAAAGGACTTGATTAGGGTTTCCTATTGAATGTGTTGAGTTAATGCTTCAAGATTTTTTGTAATAAAGAGTTGTTGTTAAAACCCTATTTAACAAACATTGTTGTTGCCATTGGTTGTGTGAATAACTTGAACTAGGGTTTGAGTATCATTGCTATGTGAAAATTGTTTTATAAGCATTGTTATTGAAACCATTGGTTGTGTGAAGAACTTGAACTAGGGTTTGAGTATCATTGCTATGTGAAGATTGTTTTATAAGCATTGTTGTTGAAGTGAGTTGTTGAGCAATGAACTTGAAATAGAATTTTAAAAAGACATGAGTATCATTGTTATGTGAAACTTGTTTTTGGGCATTGTTGGAAACATTTTGAGTGATTTATCATATGCTTGGACTAGAATTTGTGAGCAAGGGTTTTTTCATTGAGTGTTTGGTTGAGTAGAGTTGGTTGAGCCTAGTCAAGTGGATGTGTGAAGTGATTTTTCAAGTTTCATAAAACAAACTATTCTATATTCTGAATTGATTTGAGAAAGTGATTGAACATTGAGTTGAAATTGAAGCATATTGAGTCTCTAACAATTCTCCTTATGTTTCTAAGAGAGTGATTGAAATTAATTGAGCATTGTGATAAGTGTAGAACATATTGAGTCTCTAAAAATTTTATTTATGTTTCTATGATATTGGACAAGTTCTTGTGTGGACTTGTTGAGCATATTTGAGGTAACTCTTTGAGAAGACTTGTGGGTAGATTTGGTGTGAGCTTTTGTGGAATCTTAGAATACAGATATTGAGCAGATTGGATAAGTTCTTAAGAGGACTTATTGAGCAGATTGAACAAGTTCTATATAGGACTTGCAGATCATATTTGAGCAAGTTCTTGAGAGGAATTATTGAGAATATTGGGCAAGTTCTAGAGAGGACTTGTAGAGCAGATTTGAGCAAGTTCTAGAGAGGACTTGTAGAGCAGATTTGAGCAAGTTCTAGAGAGGACTTGTGGACAGATTAGTGTGAGATTTTGAGAAATATTACAAAGTAGATTTAAGATAAGTCTTTGATAAGGCTTGAGAGCATATTTGATTTATTTATTTGTTCAAACCTTGAGTTAAGTTTTAGGGTAGATCAAGCAGAGTTGATTTGAGATTGAGTCAAGATTTGAGTTAAGGCTTGAGGATAGAGATTGAGAGCAGATTTATGATATACCTAAGGACTACGTTTAGTGCAGATTTTAGAATAGAGTTTGGTACAAATTTGAGGACAATTTTGTTTCATACCAAAGATAGATATTGAGCTAATTTATGCTGGACTGAAGGACTGTGTTTAGTGCAGATTTGAGATAGAGCTTTGGATGTTATAGAGAGTAGAGGATAGTAGTCTCTAGTGGATAGATATCAATTAGCCAGGGTTGTGAGGGCATGTCTTCTGAGTGGGGATAAGAGTCTTCAGTGGAGAGAGATCCACAAGCTAGTGTAGTGGAGGAAGTAGTCTTCTAGAGGATCACCATCCAAAGCAGAGGAGAAGGAGTTATCCTGTGGATAGAGATCCATGAACTTGATTTGTGGGATTGGTGTCTCCTTTGGATAGAGGTCCATAAACATTATAATAGAGAAAGGATTACCAAGATATTTATTGAGAAAATTTTAGTAAAATATTTTCTCCGTGGAGTAGCCCACATTGGGTGAACCACGTAAATTATATTTCTCTATTGTGTGTGGTGATTTGTGCATTGCTTTCATTACTGCTATTGATATTGCTATCTATACATTACATAATATTTTTTGGTAAAGAAAAGTAAAAATTGGTCTTATACTGTTCACCCCCCTCTTAGTATAAGCTTTTGTTCTTCAATTGGTATTAGAGCAAATTCCTTTAGAATATTTTAATAGGTTGAAGGAAAAGCTAACAAGAACACAATGGATTTTAAGAATGTTTCCTTAGATAATTTAGCACCAGTATTTTATGGAAGTGACTATATATATTGGAGTATGAGGATGAAGATCTACCTAATGGCACTTGGAAATGAAATTTGGGAAGCAATTGAATTTTTATATGATCCCTTAATTAATCCTCCTACAGATAAGGAAGGTAAGCTCCTCCAGTATTACAATTCAAAAGCAATGAATGCACTTTGAGAGATTTGCATATAACAGAGTCTATGAAATTTATGCATTGTCAAACTACAAAAGACGTGGGATAAACTGTAAAATATAAATAAAGGAGATAAAGTGTCAAGAAAGCAAAGATACAAAATCTCAAAGGATAATTTGAAGCATTAAGAATGAAGGATGAGGAAAATATTAGTACTTATCTACTTCGAATTTATGAGGTTGTTAATGATATGCAAGGACTTGGAATGAATATTTATGAATCAGATGTTTGTGATAAAGTCTTAAGAACTCTTCCAAAAATATTTAGTGAAAAGGTTTCTACTATAGAAGTGTCAATGGATGTTGATACTTTGACAAGAGATATGTTGCTTGGTATTCTTACATCATTTGAGATAAGAACAATAGAGGAACCAAATCCTCAGAAATAAGCAACATTCAAAGCAATCAAGAAGACAAAGGGTAAGAAGTCAAAATCAAGAAATGAGTCATCCAGTGATGAAGAAGTAAATTATGGTAGAAGGAATAAAGATTCAATAATATCTAGAGATACAAGATCTATTAAATGTTTAAATTATAGAAAGTATGGTCATTATGCAACTGACTGTCAAGAAGCTAAGAATAACAATGATGAAGAAAAATAGGATCACAATAACAAGGAATCAAAAAGATATAGGCACCAAAAGAAAAGCAAGGATGGACAAAGCAGACAAGGAAAGAAGTTCTTTCAAGGACAAAAGAGAAGCTACTATGTGAATAATGCAAGTAAGTACTCAAGTGATAGTGATGCTAGTTTTTCAGATAATGATAGATACGAAGTCCTATTTATTATTAAAAAAAACTTACAAGTTAAGAAAAGGACTCCAGTAATTCTCAAGTGTTTTAGATGTGGTAACTTTGGACATCTTGAAGATAGTTTGACAAGGAATGGTTATAGTTTTAGTGATTATGAATATGAGGATGCACTTGAAGGACCAGATGAAAACCTTCTAATGGTATTAGAAGAAGTAGGTGATCCTATAGAAGACAAGCCAATAGAAAATAAATATGTGGACAAAGACAAACAAATAGAGGAATATTCAGAGAAATATGGATATGATATCAAGGGAGAACTTATTTATGCTCTTGACACGGTAAAAAAGGTAATAAAGCAATACTCTAAACTTGAAATTTAGTTTCAATAATGTGATGAAGAGAGTAGATTGCTTATAGAGGATTTAAAAAATCAAAGGCTAAGGAAAAAAGGTTCAAGGATAAGTTGGAAGCAAAGATCTTAGAATGTGAAAAGTTAGCACAATAAGTGGCACTACTGAGAGAAAATTTAGAAGACTCCAAAGTCAAGCTAAAAGGGTTCAAAAAAATCTCAAATAACTTGGATAAGTTCATCAAGAAACAAAAGACTACATCAAGCAAAACAAGTCTTGTATTTGAACAGGTTTAAAATAAATAGGAAGGAAATTCAACCTCAAGTTTTCGAGGAGAAGATACTTCATATGAAGATACTTCAGAAGAAGATAGTGTAAAAGAGAGTGAGACATCTGAGGATGATTTGGACAATAGAGAGTTCAACAATAACAAGAACAATGCATAAAGAAGATATAGATGGAACATCAATCAAAATAGGTCAAGAGAGACTAGGAGACCAATGAGGTCAAGACAAGGAGGCTTCAATGGAATATGCTTTTCATGTCACAAGTTTGGGCACATGGCTTCACAGTGCAAGACACAGGAAAGACAGGAATATGGGAACAGATAACTTTTATATGGGTATTGCTACTCATGTAATCAGTTTGGTCACAAGGAAATGGATTTTAGGATTCATGATAGAAGAGGATATGGCTTCACTAAGAGAAATCATAATATATTTGCATGTCCAAGGAATAATAATATTAAGTGTTATAAGTACAATAATTATGGTCATATAGCAAAGTGGTGTAGAGCAAACATTTCAAAATCAAGTAGGAATAGGAACAGGAACATGGATAGGAACAGGAACAGGGAACATGGATATGAATAGGAACAAGAACATGGATATGAACAGGAACAAGAACATGGATAGGAACAAGAACAGGAACATGGATATGAACAGGAATAGGAATATGGATATGAACAGGAACAAGAACATGGATATAAATAGAAACAGGAACAAGAACAGGGATAGGAATGTAGACATGGAAAGGAATATGGATATGGAAATAAACAGTTAGAGGAATTAGAAGGATCAGATAAGAAAGAAATAGGATAAAGGTAAAGAATAGTTCTTTCTGGGAGTAGAAATACTCCCACCCCAAAATTAACCACCTCAAGAGGAGGTGGAGGAGGGGCTAATCTAAGAGGCTAATTCTTAGCCCCGATCCCCATAAGTGGCCATTTGCCATTGATGTCAAAGGGGGAGAGATTTGGTATTTGAGTAAAAAGGAGAAAGCATTGAGCAAGGGGAAGCAGAACAAAAAAAAGATAATTTTTAGTAGAAAGAATTTGGATTACCATAAATGTCAAAGGGGGAGATTTTTGGACATTTTAAGTCATTAAGTCAAGTTGTCATTGATGTCAAGGAATGAAGTCATCATTAATGTCAAGTAATTTTTCAAGAAACAAAGTTGTCAAAGTTGTCATTGATATCTAGGAATAAGCCACTGATGATGTCAAAGGTCAATAGGAACAATGCAGAGGTTAAAGGCAAAACCAATGCCTTAGAGGCATTAAACCTTATCCTTTTGTTCGATTAATGAATGCGTACAATTGTGTTGAATTCATGTGGAATAAGAGAAGCAACTTTTGTGTTTTAGCACCAGTGAATAATTTTTAAGGGGAATACTACCAAAGTACCAAGCGCCAACTAGGCAGCATGGCCTAGTCGCAAGAGGACAACGATTAGAGTGTTTGGGCGCTAGGATACCTACGTTCAAAATGCGGCGACGGAGTTTTTGTGGTTGCATGAGTGTTGTAAGTGCCAAAGGAGAGGCACACATTTTTTTGCTAGGCAAGGTGGGGAATCTTTTGGAGCACGTGGTGCTCTTTAGTCCCCAAGTGAGCGCCTAGCTTGTGCAGTGGTTGGATCCACGGCTAGGACGTTAGTTGAGGCTACACTGTGAGTTCAAATCCCTTCCAAGACAAGGTAATAAATTTTTATTATTATTTTTGTGTGTTGCCTAAAGTTTAGAGTTAAAAGGGTTGCTTAAAAGGATTGTTAGTTGAAAATTATTTTTGATAAGTTGAAGTAATAAGGTGTTAGCTTTATTTTAATAAAGTGTATGTGCCACATTGAGTTGTTGAAGTTTTTAAAAGGATAGATCGAACTTCTTGAATTGAGTTATTTTGAAAAGAAGAGTGCATTGAATATTATTTTACTTGGGATATTATAAGGTGTAAGTGGTGTATTATTTTTGTAAATGTTGATGATTGTTTTCTTAAAGATGGAGTGATAAGGTGTATGTGTGTCTTGATATTTACATTGTATTTTTGAGGAAGTTTATCATCTTATAATTTCTTTCAGCTTGGAAAAGAAGTGTTTGTGATTGTGGTAGTTTTATGATATTACTTCATCATAAAGAAAAAGGTATGAGCACATTCTTCCATAGTTAAGTTGATTGGTTGGTTTTCTGGAAATAAGTTTGGAGTAAAAAGGACTTGATTAGGGTTTCCTATTGAATGTGTTGAGTTAATGCTTCAAGGTTTTCTAAAATAAAGAGTTGTTAAAACCTTGTTTAACAAGCATTGTTGTTGAAGCCATTGGTTGTGTGAATAACTTGAACTAGGGTTTGAGTATCATTGCTATGTGAAGATTGTTTTATAAGCATTGTTGTTGAAACCATTGGTTGTGTGAAGAACTTGAACTAGGGTTTGAGTATCATTGCTATGTGAATATTGTTTTATAAGCATTGTTGTTGAAGTGAGTTGTTGAGCAAAGAACTTGAACTAGATTTTAAAAAATACATGAGTATTTTTGTTATGTGAAACTTGTTGTTGGGCATTGTTGGAAACATTTTGAGTGAGTTATCATATGCTTGGACTAGGGTTTGTGAGCAAGGGTTGTTTCATTGAGTGTTTGGTTGAGTAGAGTTGGTTGAGCCTAGGCAAGGGGATGTGTGAAGTGGTTGTTCAAGTTACATAAAACAAACTATTCTATATTTTGAATTGATTTGAGAAAGTGATTGAGCATTGAGTTTAAATTGAAGCATATTGAATCTCTAAAAATTCTCCTTGTGTTTCTAAGAGAGTGATTGAAACTAATAGAGTATTGTGATAAGTGTAGAACATATAGAGTCTCTAAAAATTATCTTTATGTTTCTATGAGATTGGACAAGTTCTTGTGTGGACCTATTGAGCAGATTTGAGGTAAGTCTTTGAGAAAACTTGTAAATAGATTTGGTGTGAGATTTTGTGGAAGCTTACAATACAGATATTGAGTGGATTGGATAAGTTATTGAGAGGACTTATTGAGTAGATTGGATAAGTTCTAGAGAGAAATTTTAGAGCATATTGCATATTTGAGCAAGTTCTTGAGGGGACTTATTGAGCAGATTGGACAAGTTCTAGAGAAGACTTGTAGAGTAGATTTGAGCAAGTTCTAGAGAGGACTTGTGGATAGATTAGTGTGAGATTTTGAGGAATCTTACAAGGTAGATTTAAGACAAGTATTTGAGAAGGCTTGAGAGCAGATTTGATTGATTAATTTGGTCAAACCTTGAGTTAAGGTTTAGGGTAGATCCAGTAGAGTTGATTTGAGATTGATTAAAACTTTGAGTTAAGGCTTGAGGATAGATATTGAGAGTATATTTGTGCTAGACCAAAGGATTTTTTTTAGTACAAATTTGAGAACAGAGTTTGGTGCATATTTGAGGATAGGTTTATGTCAGACCAAAGACAGATATTGGGATGATTTGTGCTAGACCGAAGTACTGTGTTTAGTGCATATTTGAGACAAAGTTTTGGAGGTGACAGAGAGCAGAAGATAGTAGTCTCCAGTGGATAGATATCCATTAGCCAGGATAGTGAGGAAAATTATTCTGAGTGGGGACAAGAGTATTTAGTGGGGAGAGATCCACAAGCCAGTGTAGTGGAGGAAGTAGTCTTCTAGAGGATCACCAACCATAGTAGAGGAGAAAGAGTTATCCTGTGGATAGAGATCCACAAACTTGATTTAGGGGATTGGTGTATCCTTTGGATAGAGATCCATAAATATTGTAATAGGGAAAGGATTCCCAAGAGATTGATTGAGAAAATTTTAGTGAAAGATTTTCTTCATGGAGTAGCCCACATTGGGTGAACCACGTAAATTGTGGTGTCTCTATTGTGTGTGGTTATTTTTGCATTACTTTTATTAATGCTTTTGATATTGCTATCTATACATTGCATAATATTATTTGGGAAAGAAAAGTAAAAATTGGTCTTATATTGTTCACCCCCCCTCTCAGTATAATCTTGTGTTCTTCAAATGAAAGTAGTACCATCCTCAACATATGAGAAGCACTGGAGAAGGCCAATAATTTTGAAAGTGAAGGTAAACGAACAACCGTAGGTATCGAAGAATACTTAAAACATAATGAATATTTAGATAATGATGCGAAATATAAAGTTCAAAGCACAATCCACTCCTTTCAGAGAGAATTTGACAAAATTCTAAAGGAAGCAAAAGGAGAAGGCTGCAAGGATCAAAAATAAATTCAGTTCTTAGACTACAAGATAGAGGGACATTCAAATGTCAAATATCAAAAGAACACATACTATAATATCTATGAGATAGTTGAACATCCTGTAGCTGACTTTCCATTCAATATAAAAAGCAAGAGGTATCATATATTGGCTATACAACAAGATGAGTAGTTCAATACACCAAGGAATGGACAATGAGCTACTAGTGGGGGATATAGGAATAGTCACGGAGAAGGAATACAAGGAGAACAAATTTGACTACAATATAACTCTGACGGTCGATCGATTATTCAATGTCAGAATTGCCAAGTTTGGGGCTATTTTACAAAGAATTGTGCTAAACCCTAGAATTTAGGTAATAATGGTGGTAATAATACCACACAAATGTATAAATGATATGGTCCATGAAACCACAAAGAAACCAACTATCCGAATAAGGCAAGTACTAGTGGAACTCAAAATATCAACCTCATTGGCATTGGAGAAGTGATGGAGGTAGACAATGAAGTCTTGGTTGTAACAAGAGCACAAACCAAGAAAATAGAGCAATACCAAAATCTTACCAAGGAGGAGTGATGGCAAGAAGCCCAAGAACTAATCAAAATAGAACTAGCAAAGAAGAAGCAAGAACAACTAGTTCTAGGAAAATTATTGAAAAGATTAGAGGTCAGTAAAAAGGCATCAGTAGATGGCTTGGTAATAGAGGTAATAAATATGAATGTGGAAGTGAAAGTCATAAACCTGTTCAGTATCGTACTTGAGTTGTATGCTATAATTGGGAAAGTCATCAAGAATAAGGATGAAATTCGATAGGTAGCAACTATCAAGCAAGGGCAATTCATTGATCCAACAATCTTGATGATTGAAGTCGGGAGGAGGCCAACTATAGTCCATATGGAGGTTTTGGACCATAGGCTAAATCAGGTGATTATGGATGGAGGATCAAGTGTGAATGTGATACCAGATAATACATGGTGGATTATTAGGTAACCCATATTACGGTCTCCAAACTTCAAACTATATGGCACTGATCAATATGGCATTGAAACAATATGTGTTTTGATGAATCAAAAAGTACGCATAGCAAAGCAAGATTTTATCCTATATTTTGTTGTCATTGCTATGCAAAAAACTACATACGATGCATTTATAGGACAAGGATGGTTGATAACAGTGAAATTCAATCATAATTTGGAGAAAGAACATCTATCCTTCAAACAGGGATAATACAAGTATATAATTAATCTAAAAAATTAGACAGTGAGCCAAGGCATAGCAACTTCAGATGATTCAGGATTCTCTTCATCGGATGGTGAGATAGGGTATGAACCAGATGAGGAAGAAGTGTTGCACATTGAATACTGCATGGAAGATGAATATGACCAGGACAAAGGCCTATTACATTGGTAGTTAGAAGACTATGATATGTCCTCCCCATAATGTTTCTACATTAATACAGGAAAAGAGATTCAAAAGGATGAGATACAAGAACATAAAAAGGAAAGTAGCAATAAAATATAGACAGTAGCAGAGAAGGATAAAGAAAGGGAGAAGTGGATATTTCCCAAGAATTTTATAGAATCTATGATGGGGGATGTAGTTATTGAAGATAAACCAGCTCATCCCATCGATGTATTGAAGGCAACAAATGATCCTGAATCAATTAAATATGAAGGTCTTAAAATTATTTAGGTCAACTTGGGAGAAAATGACGAAGAAAATATTATCAAATGTGGAGACGATTAGGATCTAGTCCTAAAAGTAGCAGCATTAAATATTTTCCTGGACTATAAGTATGTTTTTGGTTGGACATACAAGGACTTGAAGGGAGTACCATAGGAACTCTACGTACACAAGATTCCTCTAATTGAAGGTGCACAACTTGTAAGAATATGATCTTATAGAATTAATCCCAAATATGCAACAAGGGTGAATGTCAAAATTGAGATGTTGGATGCAGGCATTATCTTTAAAGTTATGATAAGTGAATGGGTGTCACCAACTGTGATCACCTTAAAGAGATAAGTAGATAAAATCTAAATCTGTGTGGATTTTAAAAGTTTAAATACTGTAACCATAAAGGATACCTTCTCTATCCCCTTCACAGAATATATACTAGAATAAGTGTCTGGCCATGAGATATACTCATTCTTGGATGGATTCTCAGGCTACAACCAGATCAGCATAGTGAAGTAAGATAAGCTAAGGACCACCTTTGTTGTGGAAAATGGGATATACATTTATAACCACATACCATTTGGATTGTTTAATGCACCAGCTACCTTTCAAAGTATCATCCTATATATTTTTGACAAAATGTCCATAGGGAACTTCAAAGCCTTTCTGGATGATTGGACACTGTATGGCAGGATACAAGAGCATTTAAAGGCTTTATAAGAATGTATGTGGTTGTGCATAAAATCACATATATCATTGAACCCAAAAAAATGTGTCTTACTAGTGCCATATGGGAAGCTATTGGGGCATATTGTATGCCAAGAGGGTTTGAAACTCGATCCGGATAAGATTCGGGTAATATTTCCAATGGAGGAGCCACATGATGTGAGCTCGGTCAAAACCTTTTTAGGGATAGTTGAGTATTAAATGAGGGTGAGAAAACAAATATATATGCTTATTGATACGTTATATGTATCCAATGTATATTTTACAAATCCCTTGTTTGATAGTTGGAATACATTGACAAATGTGAACAATATAAAAAAAAATTCTAAGTTTGACATCAATGATCATCTTTGTATTAATTTTCATGGAAAGTTGATACTTATTTATTGTTTTGAAAGGCAATCAAGTATAGTTGTGGATAATGTTGAATAAGTTCCTGTAACACAATATATTTCATGTTGTTGTACATAAAACTAAGACAAATTTGTCAAAAATAGTAAAATTTTTGACAAGTGAGATAAGAGAACGGTTTCAGAGAGATGAGTTGCTTGAGTCCATGGGTGTGGTTAACCCCATGTTTTGGGGTCCTTGTACTGAAAACAATTCTACAAATGAGTTGTTTATTAAATATATGAGCATCCTCATTAAGCATTTTAATATAAGTGTAGAAGTCAATGGTGTTGAAATGAAAGGTATACTCAACAAAAATCTTTTAAAACAATAGTCATCATATTTTGGAAGAACAATGGTTGGGAAAACATCACTTTTGAGTAACATCTATGAGATTGGTTCCATTGCATGTTTGTGGTAAAAATTGTATCCAAGTAGTGTCTTACAAGATACTATGAGTGAATACTTTTATTTATATGAATTATATGAAACAATAATTTTAGGGTCTATGGAAGATGAAAGAGTTTTTAGTGCACTATATTTTGTTAAATTTAAGCTCTGCAACAGGATCGACAAAAATTTATAAAATTATTTAATAATTTATGTGTCATCATATCAATTGGATAAATTTTTGTATGACAGAGCATTGGCAAACTAGAATTCCCTTGTAGGTAGAATGGGTACCATGAATACGATCAATAAGGATGATAATCAAGTTTTCAATGATCAGATGGTGGAGACACAGATGTCCACTATGTTTAATAATAATTATGGATAAGTTGATATGTGTTTGTTTCAGCTACCTAAATTGTAATTATTCCATGATTTCATGGATATTGATAAAATAAATTCATTTGAAAGTATATTTCACAATATTATTTCAGATTTATAATATTTCAAAAAAATTATCTTTTCATAAATTGTATGTTTTATATCACATTGTTGTTTTATATATTGCATGTTTTATATCACATTGTTGTTTTAAAAATTGCATGTTTTATATCATAGTGTCTCAACTTCCTTCATTGATAAATCGTTATGTTTTATGTTTTAAATCATAGTATTGGTATTTTATTTTTAATGTACGTATATTAAACAACACTAAGTTTAGGATCTATTTTAGTTCATGAGATCCTAAATATGCTTGGCTTGAAATAAGATCTATGATCTTATGTATGATGCTTAAGATCATAGTTTTGGTTTATTTCAGTTTAGGATCTATTTTAGTTCATGAGATCTTAAATATGATTGGTTTGCATAAAGATATATGATCTTATCTATGATGCTTTTGTTTTTTGAGATGAACATAGTAAACAATATTGGATAGAAATAAATTAAAAATGTAAAACAAAATTATAAATGCAAACAACCTTTGAATGATGGAAGACACAAAATGAGTAAGTGTCTTTTCCATTAATTCGAATAGAAATATATTACATTTTATAAAATTGTTGATTGTTGTCAAGTTGAAAGCATTTTACATTGTTAATCATTTTATTGGGGTTTGCTACCTCAATATCACTTTTATTTTCATTTATTTGCTTCTGTGACACCCTCTTATGGCAGTGCTCCAACTCTGACTAGGTTTTCACATACTTTCACAATATTTACCACTAATGTTTCTTCTTCTTTGTTTAGATCTTCAAGAATTTTTGGAAGCGGTTCTTTTGTTTTTTGTTGTTCTAGTACGAGATTCAGATCTGCATTGAGCCTATACCTGATATATTTTCTTAAAATATTATTATCCACTATTTTTTATTGTATTTTCATTTTCATTTCCATTGCATTTTGCAAAAATGTCTTCACTCTTTTTTATATTGACATCCATGCTCTTAACTTATCTTTTTAAGTTATCAAAATTTAACCGCAAAAATAAATTGAAAACATAATTCAAAAGAGTTATATGAAAAATTATTACTTTTTTTAATGAAATATAAAAATTTAACTGCAAAAGAAAATTGAAACATAAAAAACTTTTTCTTACCTCAACCACGTCCATTGTAGCCTCAGCAACTACAACTTTATCCTTATTGGAATCCCAATGTTTATAAAAATATTGGACTTTAGAATTATTATTCTCTAATATACCGACCATAATATTTAAAACATCATCATCATACACAACATCAAACTTCACTGATCTTGATGTGGCCTGATGTAGTAGGCCACCAAGATTTTCTGGTTCATATTGAACCAAAGAATAAATAGAATCTCTTTTTGTAAAATTCTTATATTGGGTTTTAATTTCCCTTATAAGGACTTTGGCCCAATATTCCCAATCCTTCATCACTTGCAAATCTCTAAGCACAACATGTTTTATGGTTTCTTTAGTATTTTCAATCATTAAAATATTTTCATCAAAATTTACAATATTATTCTTAATTTGAGGACCCTGAGGATGAGAGTCATTTCCTTGAGCAGATGACAATAATGTCTGCTCAGTTGCAGGGGTTTATCTTTGCTATTATTCACCATGTAGATCATGAAGCAGATTCATTGCCTTGAAGCCTAAAATATTGTCCTACAACAGAAAATCATCATCGATTTGGATATTATCAAATCCCACAGTTGAAACTTTTGGTGCTTGTGAAATTGTGCTACATGTAAAATATGACCACCCATACCCAGAACTTGGTGTTGGCCCCTGTGATATCTGTGAGAACCAATACCCAGAACTTGTTGTTGCCCCATGTGATCTCTGTGAAATTTTTTTTTTCCATCTCCAACATACATATGGCCTCGTATTTGCATAGGTTGTGCCTATCGTTGATGTGGTGGAAGCAATGGATGTGGTGGAAGTGGTGGTTGTGGTACAAGCAATGGCTATGGTGGAATAAATGGCTATGGTGGAAGTGGTGGTTGTGGTTCATGTGATGGCTATGGTGGAGATGGTGGTGGTATATAGCCTCTCATTTTCATAGGTTGTCATTGAACTTGAGAGTCAGTTGAAAATAGTCAAAAAAAAAAAATTACAATTATTCAAAAAATAAAATAGAAAAAAATCTTAATTTGCAGTAAATACACATAGATTTACCTGAATATGATGAAATTTATTGAATTTGGGTGCCAATGGGTGATTTTTTGACCGCACTAGATTCATCCTACATATTGTTTGCATATCTAGGTGTACGAGAACCCCCAGAAGAAGATACTTTCCTAGAATGTTTATACAGCCTCCATAATGGTGTTGTTTCTGATCAGTGTATTAAAAATCACTAGTTTGTTCTAGCATGTAACCCCTCATGGTAGCATCCTATTTATTCCTTGTGGCGATTTCCCTACCCTACATTTATTTCATGATCAAATATGGACATATCACCTTCAATTCCTTTGGTTTCATGGCAATAGCTTGTAGTGTTGCATGCACTATGGTTGGTATATGAGTATTTTGTAAATTATGAAAACATTCATAATAGAGTGCTAAAAAGTAATTAATGCTACCCACAATGGACTATGTCTTACTGGTTTGCAATTGCATGCCATGCAACTTAGCCTTGATCTGATCTGAAATAAATGTGCACCAATCGAACCTCTCATGCTTCTCTTAGTGAACAACATAGGCCAGTGCCCAAAATGAAAGTTTTCATCTTCCAAGCAGAATAAATATTTCTTATAAGAACACGATAATGGCCTTCAAAGTTGTATTATTAACATCAGTGATTTTTAACCCTAGACTTGGTGGTGGAATCTACAAAAATAAAATTAGATAACAATTTACAAATTTAAAATTTTGAACATTAATAGAATCTAAGTAACAAGAATTATACCTACCAAATATTTTGATCCTAGATGGTACGTTGTCTTGAGGTATCCTTTATCATATGGTGTCAATAGTAACTTAACTGATATTAGAGGACAATCATTGAAAGGAATATCTATAAATCTCTTAATATCTACAGGTATGATGGTGAACAATAGATTTCTATTTCATATTTTTATTCTAACTTTGGCCTTGTCATGGTCATAACCAGCTATGATATATTGCAAGAGGACTTTATCAATTTTGAATTATGGCATTGAAACCAAGTTTGTCAAACATGCATCATCTAACCATGAAAATTCCAAACCTAGGGTTGTCAATAAGTATAAAATTAAAGTGCAAGAAAGGTTTTTAAACTTTTGTGTAGTTGTGGAAGCGGTGGCCATTGCAAGAAGTTGAAAGCAGGTTAAATTGTATTGGGAACCAGAAGATTTCTTATAACAGTTAGCTCTAGTTGGGTGCAGTCATAGAAACAAATTAGAAAAATGATATTTGATGCCCTTTTATAGAGAGAATATATGGGGTTAACACATAGTAGTATTGTATTGGATATGTAGTGTGGTTGACCGATCGTGTCACACATAGCAGTAGATCAATGGGGAAATATTTTCAAAACTGGACCTTTATCTGCATTCGAACTATATGAAGAACACAAGCTTATACTGAGAAGGGGGGTGAATAGTATAATTCCACTTTTTAATTTTTCTTCCAAATAAATATTATGTTGTGTAAATAGAGCAGTATCAATAGTAGTAATCAAAGCAATGCATAGAAACCATACACAATAGAGACACTACAATTTACATGGTTCACCCAATGTGGGATACTCCACGAAGAAAATATTTTACTAAAACTTTCTCAATCAATATATTTGGTAATCACTCCCAATTACAATTTTTATGGATCTCTATCCAAAGGAGATGTTGATCCCCTAATCTCAAGTTTGTGGATCTCTTCCATAGGAGAACTCTTTTCGCTTCTACTCTGGCTATGTAATCTTCTAGAAGACTCTGTCTCTCTACTGCACTGACTAGTGGACCTCTATCCACTTGAAGACTCCTCACTCAAATCTATCTTCAACTGTGTTGGCTACTAGATCTCTATCCACTGAGACTTTATCCTCTGTACTTTATCACCTCCAAAGCTCTATCAATAGGCTCACTAAGAACCTTCTCAATAGGTTCACAAAAAACCTACTTAACAAGCTCACACAGAACTTGTCCAAAACTGAATAACAAGCTCACACAAAATTTTTCCAATGTTGAATAACAAGTTCACATAGAACCTGTCCAAATATGCTCTAGCAAGCTCACCAAGAACTTGCCCAAATTTGCTCTAGCAAACTCACCAATAACTTGCCCAAATCTGCTCTAGCAATCTCACCAAGAACTTGCCCAAATCTACTCTAGAAATCTCACTAAGAACTTTTCCAAATCTGCTCTAGAACTGTCCACAAATTTTTCCCAACACTGTCCTTAAAACTATCCCAAAATTGTCCTCAAATTTTTCCCGAAGGCCTTCTCAAAGGCTCAATCAATCATGCTCAAGTAGCACTCAAATATCATCCACAAATCTATCAAGGCAAAGCTCAAATATGAACTCAACAATGAATGGCAATGTACTCTTCAATGGATGACAACAATGATCCACAATGATCTCAATTCAACTCAACTCATAGAAGCATAAAGAGAATTTTTAGAGACTCAATATGTTCTAATATCAATCTCAAATCAACTCAACTCAACTCATATAATCATAAAGAGAATTGTCAGAGACTCAATATGTTCTAAACTCACTCTCAACCCAAATCAATATCAAATCAACTCATAGAAGCATAAAGAGAATTGTTAGACTCAATATGTTATAATATCACTCTCAACTCAAATCAACCTCAACTCAATTCAAGTCAACCTCAACTCAACTCAAGTCTTATAGAACCATAAATAGAATTATTAGAGACTCAATATGTTCTAACCTTAATCTCAAATCAACATAGAATGATGGAATAGTTTATTTCATAGAACTTGAACAATCACTTCACACATCACTTGACTAGGCTCAATCAACTAAACTCAACCAATCATCACAAGGGACAACTCTTTCTCACACAACTCTAGTCCAAGTATGTATCAACCAACTCAAATGTTTCCAACAATGCTCAACCAAAAATCTCACATAAAAATGATACTCATGTTCTTTTCTAACTCAATTTCTTTCACAACCAATGGGTTTCAACCACTATGCTTATAACACAAGGTTTAAACACAACTCTCAGTTTAGAAAACCTTGATGCATTCAACCAACCACTTTCAAAAATGAAACCACAAACAATTCTTTTCCCTCCAATGATATTTCAAAAATCAACCACCATAAATAGTCAATAGGAGAATGTGCCCATACCTTTTATGAAGATGAAAAAACCTCTTTGTAAATCTGCCACAATCACAAAATTATTTTTCCAATATTCACAAGGGTTAGTAGATCACAAAATAATCAACATTACTCCACTTTTCAATAATCATCACCAAGGCCTTTAATTGCACAACTTACTTATCTCTCCTAAAACCACTTGTACCATAAAATAAAATAAATCAAAAAATTGCATAACCGTTTCACTCCCAAAACCATTTATACCATAAAATAAAATAAATCACAATATTTCATACCTTGTCACCTCATGAAAGAATTAATCCTCTTGAAAAAGAACAAGGAAAACTTCACTTTTGGAACCCCTTTGCAAAATCAGAAATATCTCTTTACACATGCCTTATTTCTCCTTCTAAATAATTTAGTCAAATAGCCCTCGAAATAAGCTTTCCTATGATATATAATATACCCCCTTTCCAAAATAAATTGAAACCTTTACATATATATATTCCAACCTCCATTAATTGCACATAGGTCGGCCCTCCATTAATTTAAACTTAAACTTTAAAATTTAATATCTTCATCACCGGAGGTCCTTTTTCGATGAAAAAAAATTCCACCTTGGATTTTAAGAAAAGTCCTTTCCACATAAGCCCACCATGGTTTTAAATAAAACCTCTTATTTTGCCTACCTTGGTTTTCATAAAAACCCTGTAAATAGCCATGCTTTTCAAAATATCATAAATGCTTATATATGAAATATTTTGGCCACCAAAACAAAAAGTGATCCATGTGACATTAATGACGACATAAAATACCTCAAATTAAATCAAATTTCCAACACTATATTCTATATGAGGTCCCATTATCGAACCTTATTTTGCATCAAACCTAAGATCGAACCAAATTCTACATCAGGCCCGATACCGGACCACATTCTACATTAGGCAATATACCAGACTATATTTTGTATGAGGCTCGATATCAAACTATATTCTACATTTGATCCAATATTGTACCAATTTGATCCAATATTGTACCACATTCTACATATGGTCCTATATCAAACCATATTCTATATCCGATCCAATGCTGAACCAAATTTTGAATCAAGCTCAATATCGGACCATATTTTACATCAAGCCAGACCACATTCTGCATAAATCCTAATACCAGACCATATTTTGCATCAAGCACAATACCAAACCACATTATGCATTAGATCGTACCATATTCTGCATTTGATCTGCATTAGACCTGATACCGGACCATATTCTGCATCCAGATCGATACTAGATTATATTCTACATTCGTACCAATATTGGACCACATTCTACATTCGGTCCAATACCAAATTACATTTTGCATCTGATACAAGACCAGATCATGTTTTGTACCCTATCCATTTTCAAAACTAATTTTCCACTTGGCCCAACTAGAACTTTGGAATTCTCCAATTTTTTATAATTTTTTTTGAAAAAATAAGGTGATTTGCCATGTCCTCCTAGATGAAGTTGGTCAGGATTCACCAGCATTTCATAACATATTTGCCAGTGTTTCGCAACAAATTCACTTTTTTTTTACAAGTGCATTTTGGGTCTAACCCTTTATACATAACCGTGCTTAGATCCCTAGCTTTCCCATCTAGATCCCTAATTTCACCACTTTTCCCTAATGGGAGGACGTCTTTATCATTCAAAGCATCCATCCAAAACCCTCAATGTTCACAACTAGGGCATCCATTCAAAACCCTCGGTGTTTTCATATCGATGTTCATAGCTCAGCATCCATCCAAAATCCTTAGCATTCACATCTCAACATCCATTCAAAATTCTTATAATAGATTGTATATTATACTTTTATATATTGATAATATGATATAAAAATGGGTTTAAATTTAGAAGGGTTTATGGTAAAATAGTGTGATTAAACTGAAGTTGCGTGGATTCACACCATACGAATCACATTCCTCAATTGGTCGTCTCACACCAACTTGACTACAAACTCACCCTTTTTTATTATTATTATTAATAATAGTATTTTTTTTGGTAGGTAAAATAATTATATTGCTTTATGGGTTAAAGGGTCTTGTCCCTGTTACATCAGTAGCAAAAAGTGACAATTGTGCCTTCCCATGGCTACAAAAAAAAACCAATTGAGGCTTAACCTCATACAAAAAGACTCGGACCAGGCCATAATATTTCCAAGAAGAAGAGAACCAAAAAAAACAAGACTTTACACAAGCTAAAATTGCTATCCAGCAACTCACACACGACCTTCCCAGGCTACTGGGATTCCTTGTCCTTTCCCTATTGAGCATTGTCATTAGAGGTGAGGAGAGTCTTAATCAAGGTCAGGAATTCTTTGAACTCTTCCATGGTGTTGGAAAACATGGTACATCCTTCCTTGTAAATATTGGAGGCCACCTGCAAATGGCTGATAGCATCCCTGGATTTCTTGATGGTTGTCACGCAGTGAATCCTTGGCAATGTCAACACGTTCTTCATTGTCACTAATGAATTCAGTTTCCAGTTTCTGGACATTCACCTTGGGGGATTTTAGTCTTTTGGACTTTTTGCACACCTGAGGGGGCTGAACTAACTTTTGCTCAGGTCTAGGGTACTTTCTAGAACATCCTTCCTCTTTGGTAGAAATAGTAGGGGCCGAGTTGTCCTTTCCCAAAATAGGGGAAGGGGAGGACTCCGGGGGGGATACCAAGGGGGACTTAGGGTGATTGGTGGCTTCGATGTAGACCAAGCTAGAATAATGGTTAGGATACTAAGAATTCGAGGACAAATACCCAGACACTTGATGGGCTAGGGTGTACTTTTATAGGACCAAAAAATCCCCTGGTGGCGGGAGGGTTTCGGGGACTTTTTGAAATTTGTGATGGCAAGGGTGATGGACCTAAAGAGGAAGTATGGGACATTGATCGGATGGATATCGTGTAGGTGATTAACCAGGGTGATATTATAGGCCCGGAGAGACTTTTCAGGGTTGTCAATAGAGACATATTGAAGTATGGAGACAATGGTCATATTCCAAGGCCGAGGCAGGGAAGAACAGACTAATTCCTTCTTTTCCTAGATAAGATTCTTCCCCTTGTTGGGTAATTATTCGATTTCCTCTTTAAAGTTATGTCTGTCATGGTGAACCACTCTGCCTTCAATTGGAATGCTAAAAATCTAAGAAATGGAGTGGACATTTACCTCAAAATGGATGCCACGAACCTGCACATCCCCTTCGTTCTAGGATTCGATGAAGGCTCTGGTCACCTCATCTTCGTAGCCCATAAATAGCTTGAATAAATTGATGAAGTATTTGGTGTTGAGAAAATTAGTGGTCCCACCCTCAATTTGCATGTTGGAAGGCTCAGGGATGGCCATGGGCCAATTCAAAACAGATATGAAAAATATTGTTAGGGAGGAACTTTTAGGATAATCAAAAGATGGGGAAGGAGAAGGCTTGGTGAACATAGGACAGAGGAGAACCGACTGGGCTGATATAAAAGGGGTGAAGGCATCAAGAAAAAAGCCTCAAAATAGGTGAAAGATAACAATAATAAGGGTGTAGGTGTGGCTCGAGATGATAGGACCACAACGGAATGGAATGGAGAGACAAGCGAGAATGGCAGTGATCAAGGGGGAGGGGGAAAAAAGATGCGGCTCAAACAGACTGGCTGCGAGGCCAGAGTCCAAGTGGGAAAGCATGGGTGTGGGGCATGGACCATAAATACCACACAAGATTTTGTATAAGTGACTTTGAAGATCTTGGTGTTTAGAAACACCTTGGGTGTTGAGAGAACACCGTTTGGGTAGCGAAAGCCACCTTCGGTGGTAGAGTTGCTAGAGGAAGTGAGGTAGCGGTCGTCCGCCTTGGATATTGAAAAAATACCATGGTGGTGGTAGTGCAGACTACCAAGCAAGTCACGAGGCCACATCGTGGCTGGCCTGGGTGAGTATGTCTTGTGGGAAGTCTTCTTCCCAAATGAACAGGGTGGGCATATCAACTGCTTTGTTGGCGAGAATATCAACCACCTTATTGGTCTCCCTGAACACATGAATGATTTGGTTCTGAGAGTTATCATTAAGAGAGAGTTGGCAGTCTTGGATAATGTTCTGAATATTCTTACCCCCTATGCTTTTATTGATGATGTGGCCAATGATAACTAAAGAATATCCTTCATAGATGACTGGCATGTTGAGGGCTTTAGTTATTTCAATGCTCATCCACAAAGCTCTGAATTCTACGTAATTGTTGGTTTGGGTCTCGAGGTTTTTGGAGAAAGCATTGATGATGTTTTCAAAGTGATCCCTAATGATGCCCCCTACTCCATATCTCCCTAGGTTTCCCTTGGAGGCACCATTGAATTTTACCTTAAGACAACCTTATGGATGGGGGGACCATTTGTTCAAGGTTTGGGTGTTGCTAGAATTTAAGGTTTTGCTACAATCTGAGGGGATTCTGAGGGAAGCAAACAGAGAAGCCTCTAGTCCATAACTAGGGATGTCACCAAAAGGGATGAGGCTATTGTTTTCTATGGCAAGGTATAGAGCTCTGTTGGCCATAGCTTTGGGGCTTTTGTTGGTCTCAATAAAAATGTGACTATTCCATTCCAACCATATCTACCAGGCAGCATGGTGAAAAAGGGAGCACCAGAGGAACCTGAGTCTGGGATTACTGAAAGTAGCTGGCCATTGGATGAAGGTGTCCATAACTGCCTTGGGGCAAATCCAGTTGACCTAGAAAATGCTTTTTAGGATGGAGAAGACACTTTTGGTGAAGGGGCAGTCCAACAGGAGGTGTTGGGAGGATTCCTAGGCTTGACAGCAGAGGTAACATCTATTGGGAACCATTACACCTCTACGAATTAGATTATCAGTGGTTATAATTTTATTATGAGCAGCCAACCAACAGAAGTGGGCCACTTTGGGGATCAGGGACTTGAGCCAAATACACTTGGAGAGAGTTTGGTTGTTGACTCATTTGTGGCCTCTTATAGGAGTTTCTAGCATTTGGAAAACTTCTTTAATAGTGAATTTGCTATCACTGGAGTCTTTCCAATAGCGAATGTCCTTCTTCAGGATCTATAGGATGAAGTTTACTTTGAAAATATCCTAAAGATTTGCTAGGCCTTTGTTGATGGCATCATTTTTAATTCTGAACTGGACTTGCTTCTAATTTTGGGCACCTTGGTCAGAAGTGATGAAGTCAGCAACCTGACCTCCATACTTGTTGTCGATGAGATGCTTGATAGGTGTCAGGTTAGGATCATTGATTAGGGGGTCTTTCCTGGCCCATGAATCTTCCCAAAGTCGATAGAATTACCATCCCTAAGCTGCCACCAAGATCCCTGATGAAGGAGCTGCTTAGTATGACTAATGGATTTCCAAAAGTGGGAACCATTTTTGGGAGTCTCTGAGTCCAAAAAGAATTGATGTTGTAGATATTTCCTTTTGACGATCAACACCCATTTCAATTTGGCATCTGTAACTACCTTCCAAGCTTGTTTGGTCAGAAGAGCTTGGTTTGTGATGCTAATGCGGTGAAGGCCTAAACCCCCCTATCTTTAGGGGTGCAAACTTTTTCCTAGGCAACCAAATGAAACTTTTTTTTATTATCATTCCCAGACCATAGAAACTATTTTTGCAACCTTTCAATAGCCTCTCCCACTACAGCAGGGATTTTGTAGACCGATAGGAAATAAGTGGGTATGCTTTGGAGGACCGCCTTTACCAAAGTGGTTTTTCCTGCACTAGAGAGGAGGACCCCTTTCCATCCTGCCAACTTCTTGTGTATATTTTCAGTGATGTTGTTCCACATTTCTTTTAGGGGTCTCCCTCTGAACATTGGAAGGCCCAAGTAGGTGGTTGGGAAGTCTGCAATGGTGCATCCCAAAATGTCTGCAATCTTGGCCTGCCTTCTCATGGGAGTATTGATGAAATAGAGCTTACTTTTGGTGTAATTGATCTTTTGGTCAACCGCTTCCTCATACATATTGAGGATGGTCTTGATGGCTTTGGCTTCAACAACTGAAGCTTTAGTGGCCAATAAGGTGTCATCCATGAATTGTTGATGAGTGGAGGGACTTAGCCCAAATGATGTCTTGATGTCATAGATTAGGTTCTTATAGAAGATATTCTTGATGGCTTGTCCTAAACTCTCAACTAGAATGATGAAAAGGATGGGGGACAGAGGGTCCTCCTGCCTCAACCCTTTGGTGCTAGGAAAGTAGCCTATTAATAATAGTATTTTTATTATTATTATTAAAAGTTTTTTTAAGGTGTAAAATGCCTTAATTTTTTTATTTTTATTATATTGGTTAAGGTTAGTCGTATATTCAAATAAATGGCTGAAAATTAATTAATTTTCTAAAGTTGTTTTTGGTTAACTTTAAGGGAAATCATAACAGGTAAATATGGAGGAATTTTTAATTGAGAGCCACTACGAATGCAATCAATGTTGTGGATCAAATATGGAGGCAGTTGCAGTTATTATTGGCCATTACCTGGTAAATAATAGTTAAAGTTATGGACCATCATCAAGCTTTGAATGAGAACCAATTTGTAGGCTATATGAGAGAGTTGTTATAGTAATAAAAGGGATCAAGTTTTTGCATGGTAAATTTCTACAAGAGGTATACCAGACAACCCATTCTTTTCAGTTGTATTTTATTTTTTGTATCTTTCGTAATCACCCCTTTTTCTTCCCCATTATTGTGTAGGTTTTGCTGAGAAGGTAGCTAGTTTACTAAGATTATTTCTAGTGGTTGAGACTAGAAGCCAGGAGGCTCTTTGTTACATCATTTGAACAAATATTTGTAGTTCTCTATTACATAATTTTAATGGAGGACTCATTTGTATTTTCTTAGTGAGATATGGTTATCTTGATCAGAATCCCATTGTAATGATCTATTGATTAATACAATCTTGATTAATACAATTATCAAAATCCCATAGATCATTTGAACAAAGAGTTGTAGTTCTCTATTACATAATTTTAATGGAGGACTCATTTGTATTTTCTTAGTGAGATATGGTTATCTTGATCAGAATCCCATTGTAATGATCTATTGATTAATACAATCTTGCTTCCTCCTTTCAAAAAATTTGTATGTTGTTTTTGTGTTTTATCTTGTTTACATGTTACATCATTTGAATGTGTAAATGGCATCTTCTTTCATTGGCATGTTCAATCAATCTATTAAATTATTTGAATGGATGTGACTACCTAAGTTTTTATCTTCTTCCTTTGCTCTCCTCACCATATTTTTAAGTCTGGCTACAATTACCCAATGGATAAGGCACCAATATATTGATTGAAGTATTATTTGGGAGTTACTTCAATCTTGGTCAACTTTTATGTTGCAATTTTATTTCATTTTTGTAAATATGGATGAGCATGAGCATATGAGAAATATTATAGGCTCATCTTTAGGGTTTCCTTACCCTACTCAATCTATCTAGAGTCTGAGGATAATATTTTCTCAAGTCAAAGAGGTGGATCCACCAGAGTCCATAGTGTTGATTGGATCAAATAATTCTTGTAGTGTGATAAATATCTTAAGGGTGCAAGAATTTCCTCCAACATGTCCTACAAGTGATTCTAAATCCAACCCAAGATAAACCATTCTCTCTAGAACCAAAGCATTAACTAAAATCAACACATGCATTATTTATAACATATCATGGAGCATGGAAAATAAAAGGATGATACAACATAACTTGCAATAACATAAGTTAAATATAGCATTTCATCCAATCAAAATCCATGATTTATTGATCCAAGCTATCATAAAGCAATGTAAAAAGAATACCCATCTACTTTTTGTCAGTGTTCAAAGCCCTTGCAACAATATATACCAAAATTGAACAAATCTAGAAGAGGTTCTTATGGTCAGGACCAAATAAAAAGAAGAAGTTCCATTTGATAGCTTGGGATAAAATATGCACCCCCAAAGCTCAAGGAGGTCTTGGATTCAAAATAATTGGCAAAATGAACCTAGCCCTCATCACTAAGTAAGAATTTAAAATGTTCACCAACATCAACTTCAAATGGGTTTCTATAATAAAGTAAAAAATTTACAAAACCAGGGTTTTTTGGAGGAGGGTATCCCTATTTCTAGCTCTACCTTCTGGAGCTCCGTTTCTAAAGCTAGGGACACCATCAAAAAATTTATTAGATGGCAGCTTGGAAATGGGTATACCATTGATTTTTGGCTTGATCCCTGGGTTTGTGACTACCCCCTAATTGCTGACCCCACACTTGCTACCCTTAAACCCATTACTGACCACCTCTTTGGTAGCAAGGTATCCCATTTTGTTACATTTACCCATGGTAGACCCTCTTGGAAATCCATCCCTCTTTAATCCCTCCCTAGAGACCTTATCATTGTTGCAAATTCCTTATCCTCCATCCTTAAACCTTTCATCATTTCCATCTCTGATTCGTTTGACCTTATTATTTGGAGGTACTGTGATGATGGCATTTTCTCTATTAAGTTTGCTTACCTCTTGTAAGACAACCCCTATGCTTGCTCAATCCTAGTCAAGATCATCTAGCCCAAGCATCTTATCCCTAAAATTAGATTCTTTTCTAGGTTATTGGTCCAAAATAAATCATGACCATTTACAGCCTCATTATTAGAGGGGTTATGATGCCCAATAATTTTTGCCTTTACAATTATAAATAGGATTCCACTCGTCATATCTTTCTAGAGTGTGTTTTCTCTTAGTTTCATCCTCTATACCTTCAATATTTCTTAGGTTTATCCAAGCTCAATGGTTGATCTTTTCACTCAATGGACCAACCCCTTTTCAAATAGCAAAATCAAATCCCTAGGGTCCCTTTGCCTCCACAATTTCCTATGGTAGATCTGGCTTGAGCACAATATTAGAGCCTTCTCAAACTTATCTAGATACCCTATCTTCATTGGTAATATAGTCCTCTATTTTTCCATTGATAATGCTCAGTTATGCCCTTGCTCTAGACCCGTTGATCCTGGAATTGATACCACCATTGTCTCCTACCTCAATCTCTCCATGGATCCTTATAGGCCACTCATCCATACCAATAACAAATCCAATGCCAAGTGGATCCTTCCCCCAGAAGGATGGATAAAACTCAACTTTTATGGTTCTTCTAAAATTAATATTGGAATTGTTGGAGGTGAGGGTGTTGTCAGAGACCATGATGGTAGAATCACCTTATCCTTCATAGAAAACTTATGCACTCAAACTAACCATGTTTCTAAGGCCAAAGCACTTTTCCATGGACTTTCAATCATTAGCAACCTCCAATGCAAATTTATTTTTGAAATTGACTCTAAAATATTATTAACTACATTCAAAGCAACAAGATTTTAAATTGGAGGGTAAGCAACATCATCTCTAAAGCTAAGAGACTCCACTTCCATATTGAGACTATCATTCAACATGTCTACAAGGAATCCACTCGTGCAAATAACTATCTCACCAACCTAAGACCTATCTAACATCTCCTTAGCATGTGGTAAAATTATTTCCCTCAAGTCCTTATTAATGTCACATCTCTTGATTGGTCAAGGTCCCTTTGAACCTCTTTGTTCATTCATCTGCATTGGTCGGTGGACTCCCAATCATCCCCAAATCCTTATCTTTATTGCAAACCCTACCATGTGTCCCTTGTCCCCTCCTCTACATCTTCTCATCCCATTTTCCTACCCTACCCACTCCATCCACCTCATTTCCTCCCTTCCATTTCTCCTTCACCCATCATCACATCCCACCATTCTTACTTTTCATGTTGTCCTCACCATCCTTCATGTGCTCCACTATCACCTTTCTTCCTCATACCCCCTATGTCTCGTTGATACATTTACGTTACCATATATTTCCCTTCTATTTCCAACTATCTTCCTATAACCTATCAACATCGTTGCTAGCCTCATCACGTGTCAGGTCTATTTTATTCATTGTGGAAATTGTGTGAGTTTCCCAGCATGGTCATCAACACCATCCTAGATTTTTTTGGTTGAATCACCTCTTGTGATTCCTTGAGTGTTATTCATTTCTAATACAATGGTTTATCCTATGCCACTAATTCCAAAACTACTCCTTTGGCTCCTTTCCAATGCAAAAAATATCTCTCACTTGTTAGCACCCGATCCAAGCACCTTTGTTCTTCAAAAGCAGCAATGGGCCCTGGAAAATATTTGTCCAAATCTTTCAACATGCGGGCTGAACATCCTTTTAAATCCAATTGTAGTATGGGCTTGAATAACATTCATAATCCTCATCCTAACCCTTTCTCTAGGCTTCCCAACCCCCATCCTTATTTAACCATGGCCTTGCTCGAGATTGAGTCCCTCTAGCTCGACCCTATAGTTGAGGAAATTTTGATGAGCCATAATTTTTTACCCTTTTTGAAGAATTTTTTTGGTAGTGACACTAAATTTTTTGATGATATCATCAACATGTGGAATGGGGGCCACATATCTGTGAGGGGCCTTGATTTCCAAATTGATATTTGAATGCTGGTTGAGGCTATAGGGTTTTTGCTCGATGGTCGCATCATCAGGTGCAACAAACACTCCATGGTGGTCAAGATGGATAATTTTGTGGATAAAGGAAAATACATGGTTCTTTAATATAAAGGAGTCATAATAATTTCTCTACCTACTCGTTAGGATCATGTTATGATCCCAATTATGCAATATATAACCATTGACAAAATTGACCCTTCCCTCCGTAGCTTTCATTTAGCCTTTTTGAACCATCTCAGGGGCATCAAGAAGATTAACATCCTTAACTATATATTTAGGTCCATTGAGTTTTCTATTACTAGTGTCAAAAATTGGAAGTCCACTCTTCCCATATATAGATGCTTACACCTTATTTTGTACAAGCATAACTTTGAGTTTTATACCAAGAAAGTCATGGTCACTAGTTGCCTAGCCCCTCCCAATACCACTAAAAGCCCCAGTTATTCTGCCCCTCCTAAACACACTGAAATCCCCAGTCATGAAACCCTTGTCCATGATGTTCCAAGTGATGACAATGACCCTAACTTTGCTTCCCATTCTTCCTTGAATTAAACCCTTGGTTCTGAATGTAAAGAGGAGTATCTATTTGCTTAATTTGAGTTCAAACACCGATCTTTTAGGTTATCTTTACCCAAGTATAAGCATGATCCTAGCCAAAATTCCATTTGAACCTCCCCTCAAATCAAAAATATAAAGGTTGAGATATCATTCTCTTACCCAGCCATTGAGGTGAATCCCCTTAAGTAGTCGTCACCTGAGTGTAAAGATCCTTCGTCAGCAAGAATCATCTAAAAATCTATCCTCATCCACATCACTATCATGGTGGTTACTCTATTAGTTATTACTAACTCATTCAAGGTGGCTTGGATGCTCTACAACCAAGTTACGAAGGTGATGGATGAGCTCCATGAGCACCTCAAGATCCTCTTCAAAAAAATTGAAGACTAGTGGTACATATCCTTGTACTTGTTCCTGTTAGGGTCTTCCTCCTAGGACTTCCTCTTCCATATTTGTTCCTTGTTTCTTGGTTGAGATATTACCTCTGGGATCATCCTCTTTTTTGGTATCTCCTTTGTTATAAGGTTGGGATCTCCCATGCGGGTCTACCCTTTGTTTTGGTGGTTTGGGTATACTGACCTATCGATTCTATATTTATTGTAAAATGTTTTGGGGCCCCTTTCAAAATCTAATTTTGAACTTAATACAATTTATCTATCAATAAAAGAAAAAATAAATATAATATTCTAGAAGTGTGAAATATAATTACAATGTCATCCATTACGAGACATCACATCATTACATTGTTATCCATCATAATATCTAAAGATTGCAATCACATCATTGCATTGCTATCCATCACAAGATCTAAATATTGTCATAACATCACATCAAAGAAGATAACATTTATCTTTTCAAATATAAGAGAAAAGGCAAATAAATCAATCCATAGATTTGTACAATGGTTAAGCTCTCATTGTCTTACAAACTTGACTAATTTTACAAGCTTCATCTAAACAATGCATAAACAAATATAAACTAAATCCATCCAACTAAGGGATCTCTATGCCACCTTCTACCATGGTCTTCTTCAAAAAAGGGGTTACCCATGAGCTTGATATTTACTTAGGGATCAGGACAACTCCATATGCAATGCATTCAATCATGCTTCTAAATGATGCAAGCCACCATGCATAAAAATATTGATAACCACACAACAAGGAGAGAATCCCATACTTCTCTCAATAATGGTCCTTCTACCTACTCAAGTCTTAGAAAACCATTATTTATTTTAAGATAAATATATACAAAAATCCCATTCAAAACTCTAGGAGAGAATCCTATTCTTCTCTCAATGATGGTTCCCTTAACTACTCAAGTCTCAGGAAATCATTATAATCATTTGTACCTTTTAGAAAATATTCATCCCAAAACATTCATCCATAATCTCAATTCTTATGAAAGCAAGAATATCATCTTCGCATAAGATTACAAGCACAAACTTTAACTACTATTGCATTCAACATGACAAAAAGTGATTAAACCTCTCTATAATCATAATTCTTTCCAGCATTATAAGACTAAGGGTATCATTTTTAAGAGAATATAGATAACATAATCCTATCATTTCACTAATGCATTCTCTTAAAGAGAAAAATAGAAATATTTTAGTATTCTTTCATTAATGCACTCTTAGAAGAAAGAATAGAAACATAATAAGACTCTTTCACAAATGCATTCCTTTAAAAATAATAATCAAACACATAATGTATTTTCTAATACATTCATAAAAAGATAATCTTACACCTACTACTCTTTTACTAATTCATCTAATTAAAGTAAAATGGAACACATAATTATCTTTTACTAATGCATCTAATTAAAGCAAAATTGAACACATAAGGCTCTTTTACTAATGCATCTAGTTAAAGCAAAATTGAACACATAATGCTCTTTTACTAATGCATCTAATTAAAGCAAAATTGAACACATAATGCTCTTTTACTAATGCATTCATTAATACTATTTTTACCATTAAGGAAGGATCGTACTTCTACTTCCCATTAAATGGTTTATTCATAAATCTATGATTAGCTATGTCTAAAAACATGCAGCTTTATTATGAAGCTAACCCAAACAAGTCGGCCTATTCTCTAATAAAAGATGAAACAAAAATCATACAACAATCAACAAGAACATAGCCAAAACATTTTGGGTATTATCACCAAAAAAAACTCTTTCAAGCACTAGGAAAGTGTTAATCTAGCACGTAGTCGAGGATGACTAAAATCCATACTGAGGTAAAAATCTTAGACTACTCGTATAGGAGAGATGTTCTATACAACGTAAAAAGTCCTAAAGAAACTAGGGCCTATAACAAAATTTTGAGAGTTATAAAGGCTCTAAGCCTACACTTGCTATGATTCTTCCTTTGGAACACCTAGCCTACTTCAACACAAAAGCCAAGGTGAAATACAAACTAAATAAATAATATTCTAATAAAGCTAAGTATACATAGGGAGCAATCAGGGCACGACTGAAACTATAGCAACTAGGTGACACACAGGCCTACGATACCATTAAAAAACTTCCAAAATAAGAGTCACCCAAAAGCAAGTGATACAAGAAAAACACATAAATTGAGGTGCCACCAAACATAGTAAGCAATAAAACATACAAACCAACAAATCTACCTAAATTTAAAGCTAACCAATATCCTCTTACTCTAGTATGTAATGCAATTCTCCCTCCTTCCCAAGCCAAGTTTTTCTTTTCTCCAACCTCCTTTTGGAAGCTCATTGCCTCCCTTTTAAAATAGGCCAGGGGTATGACTTATTAGAAGGAGAAAGTGTTGGAAAATGACACAGTGAAAAGGGGTAAAAAATTGTTTACAAAAGTAAGCTTTGTACCTTACCCTTTTACTTCCTTGGATGGCAGCTGACTGGGCAAGAAGATTGACTTGGACGACAGCTGACTGGATAGATTGGACGGCATGGGCGGTGAGGCAGTTGACACCAAATTCCCTTCTATATTTCCTCCCTATTTTCTTTCATTTCCTAACTTCCCTTAATTTCTTCTAAGGTTGTTAAGCCTATAGTATTTAAGCAATGTAACCGATGATTTTCTAAGCTCTTTTCAATATATTTTCTTAAGTTTATTTTCTCCTATTCCCATGTGCAATATCTGGTATCAGAGCGAGGTCGAAGAGGGCCTACAGATAGAGGTTGGAGGAAGCCTGCACATGAACCAAGGTGAGGTCAAATTGAGGCAAGGTCGATAGGACCCGAACAGCCTCGAGCGAACCCAGGGATCGCAAGTTGAGGCAAGGTCGAGAGGACCCGAGTAGGCCCAAGCACACAGCATGCAAGGAGAAGACTCAGAAGTAACAACCAACCAAAAGGTGCCACGTGGCGAAGACACAATAAGGCAGACACAAGCAACGTGGCAGACAATAGATAGAGCTCGGACTACATGGCAGAAGGAAGACATATGACAAGACAAGTGGCAAGCATAGGTGACGGGCAACGTGGCACAAGCCGAGAGGTTTGAAGGAGGCAAAAAGGGTGGTCCTGATTGACCGAAGGCAATCAAGTAACTATTGGCCCATTGAAGGTGTATCACTCCAAATTTTTTGCATCCTTACCTTCAGGCTATAGGATCCGCACCCGAAAGGGGGATTCAAGAAGGATGGGACAATACATCAGACTGAGAGGCCCTTTGAAGGTCCCGCCTCTCAGGAGAGGGGTATAAGGGTGAATTTTCGATAGATGGTGGGTTCACCAGGAAACTTTTGAGTGGCAATTTCCACACCTAGGTTGAGAGTAGGTTTGATGTGTTCATTTTGTACTTTAATCATTCATATCCTAGGTTTGGCCAAGATGAATCTAAGCTATTCTATATGCCAATGCTGATTTATATGAATACAAAGAACATAAATAAGTGCTAAACACATAAAGTATGCTAAATGAATAGAATATACCTGATTTTGAATGTCTTATGAGTATTATGAGGTTTGAAGTAGTCAATATCATCTCAAATTATACGTAATCATCTGAAATGTCACATAATCATCTTAGATCTCAGTCGGTTGTTTGAGATCAGATGAAATCATCATCGATCTGATGAATTCGTCAAACAAATTTGTCATAAACCTGCAGTCACAGAGACAGATACCAAAAACCAAAAATACAATTGCAAAATTAGGGGGAAATGATAGAAATGACAGTGAATTTGCCTAAATGACAGATCAAGATAACGATTAAAAGAAAATGCATTACTTTAATACTTTATTTTTACCTTTAGCATGCATCTATACTAAATGAGGTGAACTCCAGGATGCAGGAATAAAATAAACCAAGCTAATGCATAAGAAAATGAAGAGAAAAGATAAGAAAATGCAAACTTCAGGTTCTGATGTCCCCTAATCTGGACTGCAGTCGAGATCGCCTCCAATCATACAAGATCATCACCGATCTACGACACGATCATCCAAAATTTTTTGGAATCGCTTACGATGATCTATTCTTGCTTCGGCTAAAAAATAATAAGATTCCTGCAAGAAAACTTGAAATATCGAATACAAATGATAGTACGAGGATGTTCTAATGCACAAGGAGCTAAATTTGTAGGGAAATCAGTCAACCAGGAGATTCAAAGGGGGTTCAGGGGGATAAACTAAGAAAATCCTAGTTTATATAGGATTAGGGAGAGGTTAGGAGGTTGGAGATCATCCCAATTTGGGATATCTCCAATGAGGAAGACTCTAACTTCTTAGACATGCTTTCTGCCCAAGTTAGAGAAGCTGTTGAAACAGAAGCTAATTATGAAAATTTAGTTTTGGGACGAAATCGTCTGGACGTTTTGTTCCAGACGAATTCATTAGATCTAGGATGATTTCGTCTAATCGCCGACGATATCATCCAACGGTAAAAACAAATCCTAAAAATGGCGTAGAAAATGAGGAGAACGAGTAACGGGCGATTAACGGGTGGTTTGGGTTAAAATTCAAATTTTTATCTTTTTACTAAGGTTTAACTGTGCCAATTTTAGGGTGCTACATTTTACCCCCTCTTTAGCGAATTTTCCGAAGAAAATGCGTTAAATATGAGTTCTTCCCGTTTTACGAAAAAGCAAAATTTACTCTATTTTTTAGACGACGATTCTGGGTCAAATCGTACGACTGCTGACAATGTGGCCCCTCTATTTTTTTACCCAAATCGAACGTTTGAGGTAAAAGCACAAAAAAGCCAAAAAAAAATTAAAATGTTGTTATTATTTGTAAATATGGTAAAACCCTAATTCATTGTTACTGTTCACTTTCACTATTTTTAGAGCTCTACAGGAAAAATGGTTGAGATAGCGCACAGATCGACAGAGGTCCGGCGCGGGCTATGGGTAAGGATCTAAACTTGATGCATTATGTTTGGATTTAATTTGTGCAATTTTTTGTTTTAAATTTTGACTGTTTGGGGCATCGTGACCATTTTTAGGCCGTCGATGACGTTGGGACGAAATCGTCCCAATTTCATCAAAATCATCCCTAGATCATCGATTTCGTCTGAGGGCGATCCCCAAATTGCAAAATCATAGATGATTTCGCCCTACAAAAGATGATTTTATCCAATTTAGGACGATATCGTCCAATAGTGAATGATATCATCATTTGCATTTAATTGATTTTAATAATTGGTTTATTAATAAATTTTATTGTTTCATTGTTTATTTTGTAGAGGGGATTACTAAAGATTCAGGAGTGGAAATACGGGGGGCTAAGAGATGACATGGCTGTGCTCGACCAGGTGGAGCGAGACCTACTAGCACAGGTCAGATTGCAGAATGTGGCAAAAATGCCACAAGTACCGAAGAAAATGGGGCTACTAATAGCCCTAGCAGAGAGGTGGTATCCGGGGTCATCCTACTTTCGGTTATCGATAGGGGATATGGCTCCCAAACTATAGGACATATGGAGGATTTTGAGGATCCCCATACAGGGACGGCTAATGACTCCTGCGGCCAATCAGGGCCAGGCTATGATGAGGCTGTGCAAAGACCCGAGCTTCGCCCTGGAGAAGGGCGGAGTGAACATCGAGTCTCTGAGGCAGATGCCTAGGGCATCTAGGTTGACTCGGGTTTTGGCAGGGGTAGTGGGTGGCTTACTGCTATGCCACCAGAGTGGGTGCAAATTACCCTAGCTCCTTTCATATGTGGTCTACGACATGAGAGACCACGGATACAGATTTGCATGGGGCAACTTTGTACTATATCGCGTGTATAGGATCCTACATGGGGTCATATACAAGGGAGGTTGATGTATGGTTTTGAAATTGCTACTGCAGGTTTGGTGTTGGGAGCACATTACGATATGAAGGCTGGTAGGGCTCCCACTGATAGGGGTTGAACAGGAGAGGCCCCGAGTTTTCTACTGGTGGTTACATAGAGGGTCACAGCAACGGATAGATCTACCGATGTCATGGAGGTTTCTAGACGACCTCATCCCAGACCAGATCACCTAGAGGCCATGGAGAGAGCATCCAGGGTGGGTGGAGGACGGGTAGGAGCTGGCTCGCATCAGGCGAGTCTACTGGCTGAGGATGGAGTAGGGAGAGGTAGAGATCCACCGCTATGACCGAGTTCTACGATAGTTTGGTCTTCAGCAGGGGATCCCTTCTCTTAGGGATTACGAGTACTCTCGAACTGTTCGAGATAGTACCATGCTGAGCGGGGCTCTAGATATGTAGTGATTCTGGAGTCAGGACATAAATTATGTCCCCATCTAGCCAGTGGATGGTGATGATGCTGGGGTTGCAGACGGATATGATGCCTGGTACGCAGGCATCCGCCCTCCTCGGATGACGAGGGCATAGGGTCCGATGCATATCATGGTGTGATGGATGGGGAGGCAGAGTCAGGCTGCTATTAAGGCAGCACGAGGTCATGACGGGAGAAAGCAGTGATGATCTCCACAAGAGAGATGCCATAGGATGGCATAGGTTCCATAGAGGCCACAGCGAATAGGGAGGAGGGAGGAGGGATTCCCTTATCAGCAGGGGGAGAGGCCACCATCACCCGATAAGGGCAAGGGTGTCAAGGTAGGGGAGAGCAGCGAGACAGCGGCTCTCCGAGCTAAGGTTGCCTGCCTCTAGGCTCAGGTGCAGACACTACAAGATGAGGCTACACATCTTAGGGCTCAGAGTAGAGGGGCGAGAACTCAGGATCTGGCATGGTCTATTGCTCAAACTACATTCTACCAGGGGTTATACTATCACATGGTTCCAGAGAACCAGAGGATACCATTGCTAGCCCCCATTGCAAATCCGGTCACGATGGGATCGTCGAGGACATCCTCGCAATCGACGGTGAGGACCCGGGACACATTTCGTACCTCTATGGGACCACCTCCTCCACGACAGGGTGGGGGAGGAGACGAGGCAGAGATCTCGAGGGCTTCTCGAGGCTAGCCACTCACTGCACAGAGATTGTATATGCATTTATTACTTTTTGAGGGGATTGAGTATGCCAAGGTATTGATTGTGGCATACCAATCCAAATGATGTACATAATTTATTGATATATATAGATTGTCTTTTTGATGATATGACTCGTATATATGTTTTATGATGCTTTAATTATGGATTTTTTGATTGATTATTCATGTAATTATGTCGTTTGGAAATAAATTGTAATTTTTATGTCATGGCATAAAATTTAAAGGAAATAATCTGATGTAAACAAATTGGTTGTTTTGGTGGTGTGTTTTGATGAAAAATAAAAGGGACTTCTAACAATAATTTCAAAGGACATTGTCATTGTTATAGACCATTTCATGGAGTCGCCGCTCACTAGGTCATCAAGCTAATCCCAGTATAGAAATATTGCTAAAAGTAAAAGAGTGCTTAAGAGACTATCTTAAGACTTTGTGTTGTGATGATGAAAAATGATGATGGTGATGATTTGTTTTCAGATTTTCATAAAAAATATTATGCATGACATATTAAAAAAATATGATTTTTGCTAGGCATAAATTCCTAAGTGTGATAAAAAAATTTGAATAAGTCCCTAGGAACTATACCATCATTGCAAAATGGAATGTTTGACATAATGACATAAAATAGAAGAATTTTGCGTTCTTTTTAAAGCATAATTGGGTAACATAATGATGTAAGCCATATGTTTTTATGATTTAAAATGAATGGGAAATAAAATTAGAACAATGGTTTGTGCTAGGCATAGAATTATAGGTATAGACTTATACCATCATCACGAAATCCAAAAAAGAATTTGATATTTTAGTTTTATTGCATGATTGATTTTTGATTTTGAGATAAACAAAATATAAAATAAGGACTTGCGCTAGGCATAAAATTCCAGTTTAGGTTTTGGAACTATACCATCGTTGCGGAAGTCGAAGATATAAAGAAATGTGACTTTATTGCATGTTTTTGAAAGAAATTTTAGATTTTGGAAAGAAATATGTATGTAATTGGTTTTATACTAAACAGATGTTCTTTTAAATAAGAAGATGAAATTATTCAAAAAAATTGCAGAGATATTTTAAATTATCTCAAAGACAAAATGTAGATTTATAAGGAATCCCATGTGCAAATGTGAGTTCATTACCGATCTTGATTTATCATAATGATACAAAATCTCTCAAATACAAATGTGTGTGCAATTGTATTGTTCATTTACCAATTTTGAGCAAGAAAATTCGATACAAGTAATTTGAATTAACCAAATGAGTGTTGGTTGACCATGATTTATATGCATGTAACCATACCAGACTACTATGTAAGTCGGGTCATCAAGAGCTAGCTAATCCATAAGTCGACATAGGTCTGTACAAAATAAGGTCGCTAATGTGACAGACATATCACCACGCTAGGGATTACCCAAGGCCAAGCGGGTTGGGCACAAACCTCCTGTTATGGGACTTACCTCACAGTTTTTGAATAATTGAGAATTCTAGGGATTCAAGCTCATTCACCCTTCTTTTCTTTTCAATGGGTAGGGAAAAGGATTTTATTGCTTTTTGCTTTTGCTTTTCTCTTCTCTTTTTTTTTTTTTTTGTATTTTTGTTTGATACTGAGATAATGCTGAAATATTGCTGCGATGATACAAAATAATATTTTTCTTTTTCTCATTTTCTTTGACTTTGCTTGCTTCCTATACTAGGGATACTTGCTCGGATTGGTTGTAGAGCAAGGGATTTTTATTCTGGGTAGGGGTGAGCTTGTCCTTTTGTCAATTCTCAAAGATTCTAGACCATGTGCATGATAGGATAGCAGGGGAAACTTTTCGCTCAAGAACCGTTTCTACTATGTAGCATCATATCGAATGTGCAATGAAATCATTTTAATGTGAAAAGATATGTTTGGTTCAAGTAAATAACAAGATCAGTTCTCTATGCTCAAAACTTTATTTAATTCAACTGTGGACTTTGATATAAGAGAGATTAATAATCATACCAAATAAAATCAAGATATTTATTCATGTGAATGTGAAAGTGTGGGATTCCAAATAAATGCTAATTTATCCAAAATAATTGAAAATATGACTGCAACACGTCAAGAATTGACAAGTACGAAAATAAAAGATGGTTTTGAAGATTTTGATGATTTTAGAGTTTTATATTTTGATTTTAATTTATGAATGGAAAGAATAAATACTATTACTATTTTTGAAATTTTTAGATGGATGACTAAAAGAGAACAATATGCAAAATAACAATATATACAATGATGAAATGACCAGATTTATGCATAATAGCTCTTAATATGCATAATGTTCATAGGTTCTTTAAGATATTTACCATCTAAGGTAGCTAATCGGTATGCTCCCGATCCAAATTTAGTAGTGATGACATATGGCCCAAGCCAGTTAGGTTCAAATTTACCTTTAAGATATTTAGTTGCATTAGTATTTTTTTTATTTTCTTTTAAGACAAGGTCGCCGATTTCAAAGGATCGATGATGAACTTTCTTGAGGTATGCTCGCTTGAGCTTGTTTTGGTAGGCACGAAGATGCTCCAAAGCATTGATGTGCTTCTCATCTAGGAGTTCCAGCTGAATAAATCTGCCAGCACGATATTCATCTCCTACTTCAGTATCTTGAAGTAGTAGAGCCAAAGAAGGAACTTCTAATTCAAAGGGAAAAATAGCTTCAACACCATAAACCAAAACAAAAGGTGAAGTACTTGTGGGGGTGCGAACGCTAGTTCGATAAGCCCACAAAGTAGGATATAATTGGATGTGCCAATCTTGACCAGATTTATTGACCAGTATTTTGAGGATTTTGATTAATGTTTTATTAGATGCTTCTGCTTGGCCATTACCCTGAGGATAATAGGGAGTGGACCAACGATGTTGAATTTTATATTTTTGACATATTTATTTTTGAAACAAGTTCCATTATCTGAGATGAGATTTGTAGGAATGTCAAACCTACAAATAATTTGATTAAAAATAAACTTGGAAACTTGGGTTCCAGTGCAAGAAGCTAAGGGCATAGCTTCAACCCACTTTGTGAAATACTTAGTGGCGGTTATGATGAATTTGTGTCCATCAAATGACACAGGGTTGATTTTTCCAATGATGTTTAAGCCCCATTTTGAAAAGGGCTAAGGAGATGAAATAGCCTATAGTTCTTGTGCAGGTGCATGGACAAGGTCAGCATGTTTCTGGCACTTGTCGCAATGGCGCACATAATCATGTGATTCATTCTCCATGGTAGGCCAAAAATATCCTATCCTAAGGAGCTTCTTAGCAATGGCGCTACCACTAAAATGTCCCCCACAAGATCCATTGTGGGCTTCACTCAAAGCTGATCTAGATTCTTCTAGATTCAAACATCGTAGTAGGATGCCTTCAAAAGATCTCATATACAAGGTATCACCAATAATTACGAAGCGACTTGCTCGTCTACGTAATAACCGATGCTGGTTGCTATTACAACCTTCAGGAAAGGTCCCATTTTGAAGAAAATTAAATATGTCAGTGTACCATGGTTCAGGAGTAGTTTCATTGATTAAAAACACATCCAAGGGTTCTAAACATGATTTATGTGAATCGGGTTCCTGGAGTCGACGAATAATTATGGTAGCATATTCATCATCTAACTCCAGGGGCAAAAGAGATGCAGTTGTAGCCATAGCGTCAGCCACATGGTTGCTAGTTCGAGGAATAGCTTACAAGGTAGTAACATGATCAAATAGAGATAATAATTGTAAGACATATGCTTTATATGGACGTAATTTATCATATCTAGTCTGATAAACATCATTGATTTGATTTATGACAAGTTGAGAATCATCGAAAACCAATAGATTTTTAATTTTTAGTGCCAAGGCAGCTCGTAATCCAAGGATTAAAGCCTCATATTCAACAGTATTATTAGTGCAAGCAAACGTTAATTTAAAGGATAGAGGTATAATATGTTTCTATGGAGATATTAAAATAATACCTGCACCAGCCCCACTCATGCATCGGGCACCGTCAAAGTATAGGGACCATTGCTCTGGATGGTCTACCTCAAGTTTAAGGCATTCATCAGGAAACTCAATGATGAGGGGATGGGTAGACTCTAAAGGTGCAACAGCTAATTGATCTGCTATGATTTGACCTTTAATAGACTTCTATCCTATAAACGTGAGTTCAAACTCGCTGAGCGCAAGAACCCACTTTGATGTAAGACTAGATAAATAAGGTTGACTCATGAGATACCGTAAAGGATCGAATTTAGCAATAACATACATTTTCTGACTGAGCATATAATGGCGTAATTTCTGTGTAGAAAATACGACGATGAGACATAACTTCTCTAATACTGTATAGCGAGTTTCATAACTGATTAAGGTTCTACTAATGTAATAATTAGCACGTTCTTTCTTCTCATCGTCAAGTTGGGCTAACATAGCTCCTAAGGCCAAATCTGGAGCAAAAATGTACAAGATAAATGGAAAATCAGATCTAGGTGGTGAAATCATCGGTGATTTAAGGAGATATTGTTTGAGGAGTTCAAATGCTTCTTGACATTCAGTGTCCCAATGAAAAGAGACATATTTCTTAAGAATCTTAAGAAAGGGTCATGTTTTGTCTACCAACTTATCGATGAAGCGACGAATAGCTTGAATCTTACCTTGTAGACTTCGTAATTCATATATATTTGTGGGTGCGGGCATATCAGTGATAGTCACGATCTTGAGAGGGTCAATTTCAATGCCACATAAAGAAACTATAACCCCCAATAATTTATCGGACTTAACTCCGAATATACATTTGGTTGGATTTAATCGGATAAGATATTCCCTTAACCGATCAAATTATTTTCTCAAGTCATTTAAATGAGCATCTTCCTTGATGGAACGAGCTATAATATCATCTACATAATTATGTAGGATATCATGCATCATATTGTGAAAGATATAAGTCATGGCTCGTTGATATGTTGCACCTGCATTCTTCAAACCAAATGGCATCACTTTCCAACAAAAGGTTCCCCAAGGGGTAATAAATGCTATTTTAGCCTGATATTTAGGAGCTATCCTGATCTGATTATAACCATAGAATCCATCCATTAGGGATATCATTCCACTCCCAACATTAAAATCAATGATCTGATCCATTTTGGGAAGAGGAAAATCATCTTTAGGGCATGCATCATTAATATCTCTAAAGTTTGTGCAAACCCTAACTTTGGTAGCTTCTTTATTAGTTACTGGAACTACATTTGAGATCCATTCAGCATAATCAATGGCTTGTATAAAAATAACTTTCAGGAGTTTTTCTAATTCCCCTTTGACTAGTAAGGCCACTTTAGGATGCATTTTTCTAATTTTTTGTTTAATAGGTTTAGCATATGGATGGACTACTAGGTGATGCATAACTACAGAAGGGTCTAATCCTGGCATATCTTCATATGTCCAAGCAAAGACATCTTCATATTCTTTAAGAAATGCAATGTATTTATCTTGTTTTTCTTGACTCAATTCTGATCCAATGTTGATTATGTGGGGGTTATCTTCGGTTCCAATATTAATTTTTATGACATTCTCTACTTCCATGTGTAGATCTCTCTCAAAATTAGGTGGGGTAGGTGAAACGCCCAATTCTTGTAATTCTTCTATGGTTAGCTTGGATAATTCGTCTTGAGGAGTCGTGGCCTCAAGCTGGGCTATACTAGGTATAGAGCCATCAAAATAAAATCCATTATGTAATGCTACCTCAATGGAGACATCATGGAAGATATCTCCCTCCAAATCATCATCGAATTCAGAAATCATCTCAGGGTAAGCTATGGATAGCATATTACATGTAAATGGGTTATTCCTTAAATGCAAAGCATCATGTTTATCCAAATAATCTTGGTAACATATGAGATGGTCATCATCCTCAAATGGGAAGGGCTGACCTTTACTAGGAAATAGGCCCACACCACATCATGCAGGCCATGGTTCTACCTCAAAAGGTTCTTTCATACCATTTTGGAAAGGTCCCAAACCTTTTCCTTTATATCCCAATTTAAGCATTATAGGCTTAGCTTTAACATACTCATTAGCAAAATAACATCGAGCATATCCATCATAATGAGTCTTGATGTTTCTGGGTATTCTTCCCCAGTCATATCCCTTATAAATAAAAGCATAGCTCCCGACTTGGTAAATACTTCCCATAGGTTGTGGGAGGCCCAAAGTATGAGGAGAGGGTGGCAATTTATTTAAAATAAGGGAATCTTGCATGGCAGCGTTTGTTTTCTCTGATATAAGGATTTTAGATAAATCGGGTAAGAGCTCATCAGTAAGAGCATAAGAGGTAGAAGGAATATTTCCTACATCTTCTGATGCGGAAACTATGCCTCTGGTAGGTGTAGATGTTGTAGAGATGTCGATGGATGGGTCTATAGGTATGGAAGCTATAGGAATAAAACAAGAAGCATTGGTTGTGGGTTTAGGATATTTTTGAGGTCCTAATGTGGTTTGTTCAAAATATGGTTGAATTATATGTAGAGATGGAGTTTATGGAGAAAAAGTAGATGATGTGATGGGTGTGTGTTTCACATGTTTAGACGGATAATGAGAATTAGGATGTGTGGATGATAAAGTAGGGCAAAATTGAACTCCAACAGGTTCTACCAAGGCACACATATCAAAGGGTCTAGGATCACCATGAATGGTAACCAATTGATTCTTAAATTTGAATTTAACACACTGATGTAAAGTTGAGGGAACAGCTCACATCACGTTGATCCAAGGGCGACCCAAGAGTATATTGTATGATGCAGGGCAATGTACAATAAACACGATCATGTCTAAGGTTCTTGGACCAACTTGCAAGGGGATAGTAATAACTCCACATATTTCTTGTGTTTCGTCATTGAAGGATTTTATAATCATATTAGTTATTTTCATTTCGTCACTTCTAAACCCAAATATTTGGTAGAAGTCAAAAGTGCAAATGTTTAAAGATGAACCATTATCAATCAAGACTCGTTTAACTGCTACATCTCCAATTAGGGCAGTAATATAGAAGGGGTTATCCTTATGTAAACTATGTTGTGGTATATCTCTATCCCGAAAGTCAATACAATTAACTTCTCGAGTTATGATAGTATTGGACATGGCTTCATGTTGAATATTTTGTGGTACCATCATTTGGCTTAATGTGAGCATTAATTCATCCCTATGTGTAGGAGAAGATCTTAAAAGGTCCAAAAGGGAATTCTAGCTGTAGTGTTTGATAATTGTTCATTAATATTATAAGGAGGTTTAGGTTGAACATTAGGCATGTGATTCCCTTTATTAGGGACTTTCAAAACAAATGGATCTGATCCATTGTTCTGAGTTTGATCTTGTTGAGAATTTTGAGCCTGTTGTCTAGTAACAGCTTCGATGGTACCTACAATATTATTTTGCAAATGATGAATAGGTCTTGGTCTAGTGTTTATGGCTTGTCCATTAGAAATTAATTGGTGAGAAGATGGTCTAGTAGTGACTCATCTTGGAAATGGTTCTTCTGGAACCATAGAACTTGTGATAGGTTGAATAGGATCTTATTCATCCTCATAGCTATTCGATTGATTTGATGTGTGTATCGCTCCAAATTTTTTGCATCCTTACCTTCAGGCTATAGGATCCACGCCTGAAAGGGGGATGCGAGAAGGATGGGACAATACCTCGAACTGAGAGGCCCTTTGAAGGTCTCACCTCTCGAGGGAGGGTTATAAGGGTGAATGCATAATTTGTCCCATCAAATAGTGGTGCTTTGTTCGAAGAGAATCCTTCACCACTTGCCATTGCATAACTTCCAAGATCACCTTAGCTGTTTAAGCCTGTTCAGGTACTTGGCTCTGATACCAATTGTTGTAATCACAATGACACTGAGAAGGGGGGGGTGAATCAGTGTGTTATTTAAGATTTCTAAAACATATGATTTTAAAACTAGTAGCAGTTTAAAGTAGATAAAAGAGACACTAAATGCATTAAGAAAGCATCACACATAACACAGCATTTTAACGAGGTTCACCAATGTGGCTACTCCTCAAAAAGACTACTTGGACTACCATCCAAATCCAGTCAATGCAAAGCTACAACTTTACATAATCCTTTACCAGAACAAATTGGAAGGAGCACCAACCCCTTAACTTTATCTGCTACAACGGAATGGAGCACCAACTCCTATTTTACCAAGCACCAACTGGAAAGAGGCACCAACCCCTTATGCCAAGCTACAACTTGGAAGATAATAATAAAAATTACAGAATAAAACTTTCACCTTAATTTTCATGATCTGCCATTTTTTTGCATTCTGCTGTATTTTTGCATTCTGCTACTTCTACGCAAAATGATTCGCACTATCCAATAGCTTCTCTATATTTCTTTGTGCTCTCTACCGTATTCAGTTTATCGATTACTTCTGTAAACTGCGCACTGTCACTTCGAACTTAGAACATGACTTTTGCATATCGCGCTCTTATCATCCATGCACTTCATGATCTACAGATCTGAATTACGACTCTACACTTTCCTCAACCGAACTTGATGCAATCACCCTTCTCGCACTTACACATTATCTCATCGCTATATTCTCTATACTGCAATTCCAAAGAACTAATACTCTTCTCACTCTCTGGATCGAAACGACTTGCTCTCGGCTTCACGTGAACTTGTTTCACACCTTTCATGTCTATTGCACAACTTAACCTCGCAACAGACCCCCTTTTTATAGAAGATAATTCCATATCAAAAATCTTCGACTGTCACTTAAAGATGTCGGCTGCAAACCCTAATGAAGTCAACATGAAACCCTAGAATTTTTCTAGCTGATTAACCTTTGTGATTGTCGACTGCAAACCCTAAAAACTCTCGTCGTAATAACCCTAATAAGTGTCGGCTTTAAAACCCTAAAGTCATTCATTGTAAAACCCTAACACATGTCTGCTTCAAGACCTCAAAGATGTCCGCTATAAAACCCTAGCAATTGTCGACTTTGAAACCCTAACGACGTTCGTTGTAAAACCCTAACACATGTCGACTTCAAGATCTCAAAGATGTCCACTGTAAAACCCTAGCAATTGTCGACTTTGAACCCTAAAAACCGTCGGCCTCAAACTCCTCTGCCTCCTTCTTCTCCTTCCTGTAGCTTATTTTCGTGAAATAGCAACACGTCACGATATCGCGACACTTTTTGGTGTCCGTACACCTCCTTGGCTTTGTCGTCGCGAAATCGTGACCTTTTTGGTCGTTGACAGCTTTGCCTCCGTTCTTGTCACGAAATCGTGACACTTTGATCAGTTGCTGACATCATCATCAATCTTGTCGCGAGATCGCGATGCTTCCGGCTTCTGGCGGCTTTTCTCGCAACCTATCGTGAAATCGTGACACTTTCATCTTTCACTGACGTCATCCACATTCTTGTCACGAAATCACGACACTTTTGGCTTCTGGCGGCTTTTCTCACACCTTGTCATGAAATCGTGACACTTTCAGCTTTCGCTGACGTCATCTTCATCTTTGTCGTGAAATCGCGACGCTTTCGGCTTCCGTACATTTTGTGCTTCATTCAGTAGCAAAATCGCTACAACTTTGCCTTGTGCTTCCAACTTACTTCTTCTTGAGAAATTTTGACTTGTGCCTTACACTTTCGACTTGAAGTATGATTGTTGCAACTTTGATGTCTACACTTTAGACCTGTAGCGAAATCGCTACACCTTTGTTTTGCGCATCTTTTACCCGTAGCAAAATCGCTACACCTTTACTTTGTGCCTTTGCAGCTCGTAGAGAAATCGCTACACCTTTACTTCGTCTCTTTGCAACTCGTAGCGAAATCGCTACACCTTTACTTTGTGCCTTTGCAGCTCGTAGCGAAATTGCTACACCTTTACTTAGTCTTTGTAACTTGTAGCGAAATCGCTACAACTTTTTCACTTAACACTTTCTCCCTGTTTCTGCCAATGAAAAGTCAACATGTAGCGAAATCTCTACAGTTTCTCAACTTGACTTCTTGGCCTCCGACTTGTCGTGAAATCGCGATAGTTTGTCTTGCGCCTTCACTCTCCTTACTTTCATCATGAAATCGTGACATCTCCGGCTGCACTTTATCTCTCCTCATTTTCGTTGCGATATCATGACATTTCTGGCTGCACTTTCTCTCTCCTCACTTTCATCGCGATATCGTGACATTTCTTATTGCACTTTCTCTCTCTTTCGACTTGTCGTGAAATCACGATAGAAAACATGTCGCGATATCACGATAGTTTTCTAACTTGTCTTTTTCTTTGAATTTTTTCTATCTTCTGCATCTGAATGACTTCTGATCTGTCTACCCACTGTATCCTTGGATCTAACTGCCTGTGTTGACAACAATGACAACCTTCTTGCAACACCTTGCTCAATAATCTCCCCCTTTGGAATTGTTGGCAACACCTGTAACTCTTCTCCCCCTTTGTCAATAATACCAAAGGGCTGCTGCAGACTCTCCCTGTGTCCATCCTCACACTTCTTAGGCACAATTTGACTCCCCCTGAGTTCATCCTCATGCACTCAAGTGCTCCCCCTGAGAAATTTATCCCTGTAGATAGTCACTTCTTATGAAGTGTGACTACTCCTAATTTGCTCCGAAGATACTCAAATACTTCCTTGGGTAAAGGTTTTGTAAAAATATCTGCTACCTGTTTCGTAGTTGGGACATAGTCCAATTTAACTTCTTCTTCTGCAACTTTTTCTTTCAAGAAATGATACCTTATAGCAATGTGCTTTGTCCGGAAGTGCATTACTGGATTCTTAGAAATATTGATTGCACTGGTGTTGTCACACTTTACTGATATTGGTTCACTAAAATTAATACCTAGATATTTCAAGGTTTGTTTCATCCACAGAACTTGTGTGCAACATGTTGTCTGCTGCAATATATTCTCGCCTCAGCGGTAGATAAAGACACCGACTCTTGCTTCTTACTATGCCATGCAACCAATCATGTCCCCCAAATAGAATGCTCCTCCACTGGTACTCTTTCTGTCATCAACACATCCAGCCCAATCTGCATCTGAATATGATATAAGAGTGAAATATTTGCCTTTTGGATACCACAACCCATACTCCATGGTGCCTTTGAGATACCGAAAAATCCTTTTAACTGCTGTTACATGAGTCTCTTTGGGACTGGCCTGAAATCTGGCTACCATGCAAACTGCCTACAGAATATCAGGTCTGGTTGCAGTTAAATATAGTAAGCTTCCTATCATTGATCTATACATGGTTTGATCTACCGGTGGAGATTTGTCTTCTTTACTCAACTTGCAGCCTGTTGTCATGGGCGTGTTGACTGGCTTACTGTCCTCCATAGTGAACCTCTTTAGCATTTCTTTCACATATTTAATTTTAGAAACAAATATACCTTTCTCATTTTGATTAACTTGTAGCCCTAGAAAGTAAGACAGTTCACCAATCATTGACATTTCAAATTCATTCTGCATCTTGTTTGCTAAGTCTTTACTTTTTTCACTTTCAACATTGCTTGCCTTTGGTCCACTTGATGATTCTCCTTCAGTAAAGCCCAGACCGAATTTGATACCTGTGGATCTTTGATCGCTTAGAATTTTGTCCAGCTTCATCGAACTTTCTTCACGCTTTAAATGACAGTTGATTTTTCAATCCAGCTCTTGTATCTGTATTCGGAGACTAACATTTTCTTCTTCCAATTTGCAGCAGTAATCTATCTTCATGGTTACCTGTATTTCAAGATCTTCGGACATTTTCTTGTATTCTTCTGTCTATATTTTTAGACTGGCTATAATGTCATTTGCATCCTTAAGTTTCCTTGACAGTTTTTCATTCTTCTTTTTCTCAGATTCCCATTCCATGAGAGCAAACACCAGCTCACCCTCTAAATCAACTTTAGCCTCATCTTCTTCAATAGATACTTCAGAGTTCATTCCCTCTCTGTTTTCTATGTTTTCTACCTCTTCTGATTCGTCTATTTCAAACGCCATAAATAGAGCCTCACCTGTTCCTTCCTCAGAGTTTTCACTAGAACTGTCCTCTGAAGATTCTGCATTTTGGGAGATAAAGCTTTTCTTTTTGAAATTGCCTTTTCTAAAGTTTGTTTTCTTCCTCCATTCACCTCTTTCTTGATGCTGAGTTTCTTCACCTTTGTTCTTGTTATTGAGAGGACATTTGGTAGCAAAGTGTCCAATGCCTCCACAATCGAAACATTTAAGAGGTAGCTTCCCTTTGTATTTTCCTTTTCCTTTCTTCAGCTTTTCTTACAAAATTTGCTTCCATTTCATCCGAATCATTCTCTTCTTCAGATTCTTGTTTTGTGCTTTTGCCTTTTAGAGCTTTGAAGGTTGCTTCTCTATCAGTGGGATTAGATCTTCCTATTCTCATTTCAAAAGCAGTCAAAGAACCATGCATCTCATCCATACTAAAATGATTTAAATCTTTGGCTTCTTCTATGGCAGAGACTTTTGAATCAAATCTAGAAGGAAGTGATCTCAATACCTTTTTCACGATAGCAGCATCGGTTAGTTCTTCACCAAGACCTCTGATTGAATTCATGATCCCATTGACTCTTTGCATGAAAGTCTCTATGTTCTCATCATTGTCCATCTTTAAATATTCGTATTGAGCTCGGTGTGCTTGAAGTTTGGCCTCCTTGATCCTATCATCTCCTTCATGAATTTTCTCTAGTTTATCCTAGATGTCTTTTGTTGATTCACAATTTATGACTTTGACTAGGTCACTGTCAACTAGTCCACACATAATAGCATTTCTTGCTTTTGAATCACATTCAAATGCCTTTTTACCTGTAGTGTCCGTTGGAGCGGTGGCAGGAGCTTTGTAACCATTAACTACCGCACCCCAGATGTCAAATCCCAAAGCACTGAGATATGTTTGCATTCTAATTTTCCAGAATGCATAATTTTTCCCATCAAACAGTGGCGCTTTGTTTGAAGAGAATCCTTCACCACTTGCCATTGCATAACTTCCAAGATCATCTTAGTTGTTTAAGCCTATTCAGGTACTTGGCTCTGATACCAATTGTTGTAATCACAATGACACTGAGAGGGGGGGGTGAATCAGTGTGTTCTTTAAGATTTCTAAAACATATGATTTTAAAACCAATAGCATTTTAAAGCAGATAAAAGAGACACTAAATGCATTAAGAAATCATCACACATAACACAGCATTTTAACGAGGTTCACCAATGTGGCTACTCCTCAAAAAGATTGCTTGGACTACCATCCAAATCCAATCAATGCAAAGCTACAACTTTACATAATCCTTTAACAGCACCAACTGGAAGGAGCACCAACCCCTTAACTTTATCTGCTACAATAGAATGGAGCACCAACTCGTATTTTACCAGCACCAACTGGAAAGAGGCACCAACCCCTTATGCCAAGCTATAACTTGGAAGATAATAATAAAAATTGCAGAATAAAACTTTCACCTTAATTTTCATGATCCGCCATTTTTTTGCATTCTGTTGTATGTCTGCATTCTGCTACTTCGCGCAAAATGATTCGCACTATCCGACAACTTCTCTATATTTCTTTGCGCTCTTTGTCGTATTCAGTTTATCGATTAATTCTGTAAACTGCGCACTGTCACTTCGGACTTAGAACACGACTTTTGCATATTGCGCTCTTATCATCCATGCACTTCACGATCTACAGATCTAAATTACGACTCTGCACTTTCCTCAACCGAACTTGATGCAATCACCCTTCTCGCACTTACACATTATCTCATCGCTATATTCTTTATACCACCATTCCAAAGAACTAACACTTTTCTCACTCTCTGGATCGAAACGACTTGCTCTCGGCTTCACGTGAACTTGTTTCGCACCTTTCACATCTATTGCACAACTTAACCTCGCAACAGACCCCCTTTTTATAGAAGAGAATTCCATATCAAACATCTTTGTCTATAACTTAAATACGTTGGCTGTAAACCCTAATGAAGTCAACATGAAACCCTAGAATTTTTTTGGCTGATTAACCTTTGTGATTGTCGGCTGCAAACCCTAAAAACTCTCATCGTAATAACCCTAATAAGTGTCAGCTTTAAAACCCTAAAGTCATTCGTTGTAAAACCCTAACACATGTCGGCTTCAAGACCTCAAAGATGTCCACTGTAAAACCCTAGCAATTGTCGGCTTTGAAACCCTAACGACGTTCATTGTAAAACCCTAACACATGTCGGCTTCAAGACCTCAAAGATGTTCGCTATAAAACCCTAGCAATTTTTGGATTTGAACCCTAAAAACCGTCAGCCTCGATTCAAACTTGTCGGCCTCAAACTCCTCTGCCTCCTTCTTCTCCTTCTCGTAGCTTATTTTCATGAAATAGCAACACGTCGCGATATCATGACACTTTTTGGTGTCCGTACACCTCCTTGGCTTTGTCGTCGTGAAATCGTGACCTTTTTGGCCGTTGATAGATTTGCCTCTATTCATGTCGCAAAATCATGAAACTTTGATCAGTTGCTGACGTCATCATCATTCTTGTCGCGAGATCGCAATGCTTTCGGCTTCTGGCGGATTTTCTCGCAACTTGTCGCGAAATCGTGACACTTTCATCTTTCGCTGACGTCATCCACATTCTTGTCACGAAATCACGACGCTTTCGGCTTCTGGCGGCTTTTCTCGCACCTTGTCGTGAAATTGTGACACTTTCAGCTTTCACTGACGTCATCTTCATCTTTGTCACAAAATCACGACGCTTTCGACTTTCGTACATTTTGTGCTTCATTCAGTAGCGAAATCGCTACAACTTTGCCTTGTGCTTCCAACTTACTTCTTCTTGAGAAATTTTGACTTGTGCCTTACACTTTCGACTTGAAGCATGATTGCTACAACTTTGATGTATGCACTTTAGACCTGTAGCGAAATTGCTACACCTTTATTTTGTGCATCTTTTACCCGTAGTGAAATTGCTACACCTTTACTTTGTGCCTTTGCAGCTCGTAGCGAAATCGCTACACCTTTACTTAATCTCTTTGCAACTCATAGCGAAATCGCTACACCTTTACTTTGTGCCTTTGCAGCTCGTAGCAAAATCGCTACACCTTTACTTCGTCTCTTTGCAACTCATAGCGAAATCGCTACACCTTTACTTTGTGCCTTTGCAGCTCGTAGTGAAATCGCTACACCTTTACTTGGTCTTTGTAACTTGTAGCGAAATCGCTACAACTTTTTCACTTAACACTTTCTCCTAGTTTCTACCATGAAAATTCAACATGTAGCGAAATCGCTACAGTTTCTCAACTTGACTTCTTGGCCTCTGACTTGTCACGAAATCACGACAGTTTGTCTTGCGCCTTCACTCTCCTTACTTTCGTCGCGAAATCGTGACATCTCCGGATGCACTTTCTCTCTCCTCATTTTCGTCGCGATATCGCGACATTTCTAGCTGCACTTTCTCTCTCCTCACTTTCGTCACGATATCACGACATTTCTTATTGCACTTTCTCTCTCTTCCAACTTGTCACAAAATCACGACAGAAAACATGTCACGATATCGCGACAGTTTTCTAACTTGTCTTTTTCTTCAAATTTTTTCTATCTTCTGCATCTGAATGACTTTTGATCTATCTACCCACTGCATCCTTGGATCTAACTGCCTGTGTTGACAACAATGACAACCTTCTTGCAACACCTTGCTCAACAAAAATGAGAACAATGGTTTGCGCTAGGCATAGACTTATAGGTATAGACTTATACCATCATCATGAAATCCAAAGAAGAATTTGATATTTTAGTTTTATTGCATGATTGATTTTTGATTTTTGATAAACAGAAAATACAAACTTGACTTTATTTGCTAGATTTTGTAATAGGATGTTTAAAAGAATTTTGGATTTTTGAAAACAATGTATGTAATTGTTTTTATACTAAACAGATGTTCTGAAATAAGAATAAAATTTATTCCAAAAGAGTTGTAGAAATATTTTAAATTATCTCAAAGACAAATTTAGATTTGTAAGGAACCCTCATGTGCATATGTGAGTTCATTTCCGATCTTGATTTATCATAATGATAGAGAATCTCTCAAATACAAATGTGTGTGCAATTGTATTGTTCATTCACCAATTTTGAGCAAGATAATTTGATACAAGTAATTTGAATTAACCAAATGAATGTTCGTTGACCATGATTTATATGCATGTAACCGTACTCAGGACTACTGTGTAAGTTAGGTTATCAAGAGCTAGCTAATCCATAAGCCGACATAGGTCTATACAAAATAAGGTCGCTAATGTGATAGACATATCACCATGCTAGGGATTACCCAAGGCCAAGCGGGTTGGGCACAAACCACTTGTTATGGGGCTTACCTCACAGTTTTCGAATAATTGAGAATTCCAGGGATTCAAGCTCATTCACCCTTATTTTATTTTCAAGGGGTAGGGAAAGGGATTTATTGCATTTTGCTTTTGCCTTTTCTTTTTCTCTTCTTTTCTTCTCTCTCTCTTTTTTTTTTTTGTATTTTGCTTGGAACTTGAGATAATGCTGAAATATTGCTGCGATGGTACAAAATGATATTTTTCTTTTTCTCATTTTCTTTGACTTTTCATTTTCTTCCTATGCTAGGGATACTTGCTCGGATTAGCTGTAGAGCAAGGGATTTTTATTCTGGGTAGGGGTGAGCTTGTCCTTTTGTCAATTCTCAAAGATTCTAGACCATGTGCATGATAGGATAGCAGGGGAAACTTTTCACTCAAGAAACCACTTTTACTATGTAGCATCATATTGAATTTGCAATGAAATCATTTTAATGTGAAAAGATATATTTGGTTCAAGTAAATAACAAGATCAGTTCTCTATGCTCAAAACTTTATTTAATTCAACTGTGGACTTTGATATAAGAGAGATTAATAATCATACAAAATAAAATCAAGATATTTATTCATGTGAATGTGAAAGTGCGGGATTCCAAATAAATGCTAATTTATCCAAAATAATTGAAAATATAACTGCAATACTTCAAGAATTGACAAGTATGAAAATAAAATATGTTTTTGAATATTTTGACGATTTTGATGTTTTTATATTTTGATTTTGATTGATGAATTGCAAGAAGGAATACTATTACTGTTTTTGAAATTTTTATATGGATGACTAAAATGAAACAAGATGCAAAATACACAATATATATATAAATGATGAAAAAAGGACCAAATGTTATGCATAATAATGCTTAAGATGCATAATGTTCATAGGTTCTTTAAGATATTTACCATCTAAGGTAGCTAATCGATATGCTCCCGATCCAAATTTAGCGGTGATGACATATGGTCCGAGCCAGTTGGGCTCAAATTTACCTTTAAGGTCTTTAGTTGCATTAGTATTTTTTTGATTTTCTTTTAAGACAAGGTCACCGATCTCAAAGGATCGAGGATGAACTTTCTTGAGGTATGCTCTCTTAAGCTTGTTTTGGTAGGCACGAAGATGCTCCAAAGCATTGATGCGCTTCTCATCTAGGAGTTCCAGCTGACTAAGTCTGCCAGCACGATATTCATCTCCTACTTTAGTATCTTGAAGTAGCAGAGCCAAAGAAGGAACTTCTAATTCAAAGGGAAAAACTGCTTCAACGCCATAGACCAAAACAAAGGGGGAAGTGCCTGTGGGAGTACGAACGCTAGTTCGATAAGCCCACAAAGTAGGATATAATTGGATGTGCCAATCTCGGCCAGATTTGTTGACCAATATTTTAAGGATTTTGATTAATGTTTTATTAGATGCTTCTGCTTGGCCATTACCCTGAGGATAATAGGGAGTGGACCAACGATGTTGAATTTTATACTTTTGACATAATTTCTTAACATATTTATTTTTAAAACAAGTTCCATTATCTGAGATGAGATTTGCAGGGATTTCGAACCTACAAATAATTTGATTAAAAATAAACTTGGAAACTTGGGTTCCAGTGCAAGAAGCTAATGGCATAGCTTCAACCCACTTCGTGAAATACTCAGTGGCGGTTATGATAAATTTGTGTCCATCAGATGACACAGGGTTGATTTTTCCAATGATGTCTAAGCCCCATTTTGAAAAGGGCCAAGGAGATGAAATAGCCTGCAGTTCTTGTGCAGGTGCATGGACAAGGTCAGCGTGTTTCTAGCACTTGTCGCAATGTCGCACATAATCATGTGCATCATTTTCCATGGTAGGCCAAAAATATCCTATCCTAAGGAGCTTCTTAGCAATGGTGCTACCACTAAAATGCCCCCCACAAGATCCATTGTGGGCTTCACTCAAAGCTGATCTAGATTCTGCTAGATTCAAACATCTCAGTAAGATGCCTTCAAAAGATCTCCTATACAAGGTATTACCAATGATCACGAAGTGACTTGCTCGTCTACGTAATAACCGATGCTGGTTACGATTACAATCTTCAGGAAAGGTCCCATTTTGAAGAAAATTAAATATATCAATGTACCATGGTTCTGGAGTAGTTTCGTTGATTAGAAACACATCCAAAGGTTCTAAGCATGATTTGCTTGAAGCGGGTTCCTGGAGTCGATGAATAATGATGGTAGCATATTCGTCATCTAACTCCAAGGGCAAAAGAGATGCAGTTGCAGCCATAGCGTCAGCCGCACGATTGCTAGTTCGAGGAATAGCTTCCAAGGTAACTTGATCAAATAAAGATAATAATTGTAAAACATATGCTTTATATGGGCATAATTTATCATCTCTGGTCTGATAAACATCATTGATTTGATTTATGACAAGTTGAGAATCATCGAAAACCAATAAATTTTTAATTTTCAATACCAAGGCAGCTCGTAATCCAAGGATGAGAGCTTCATATTCGGTAGTGTTATTGGTGCAAGCAAATGTTAGTTTGAAGGACAGAGGTATAAGATGTTTCTATGGAGATATTAAAATAATACCTGCACCAGCCCCACTCATACATCGGGCTCCATCAAAGTATAGGGACCATTGCTCTGGATGGTCTGCCTCTAGTTTAAGGCATTCATCAGGAAACTCAATGATGAGGGGATGGGTAGACTCTAAGGGTGCAGCGACTAGTTGATCTGCTATGATTTGACCTTTAACAAACTTTTGTCCTATAAACGTGAGTTCAAACTCGCTTAGCGCAAGAACCCACTTGGTTGTGCGACTAGATAAGTACGGTCGACTCATGAGATATCGCAAAGGATCGAATTTAGCAATAACATACGTTTTTTGACTGAGCATATAATGGCATAGTTTCTGTGTAGAAAATATGACTGCTAGACATAGTTTCTCTAATGTTGTGTAGCGAGTTTCATAACTGATTAAGGTTCTGCTAATGTAATAATTAGCACGTTCTTTCTTCTCATCGTCAAGTTGAGCTAACATAGCTCCTAAGGCAAAATCGAAAGCAAAAATGTACAAGATAAATGGACGATCAGATCTAGGTGGTGAAAGCACCGGTGGTTTAAGGAGATATTGTTTGAGGAGTTCAAATGCTTCCTAGAATTCTTCATCCCAATGAAAAGAGACATCTTTCTTAAGAAGCTTAAGAAAAGGTCCGGTTTTGTCTGCCAACTTATCGATGAAGCGGCGAATAGCTTGAAGCTTACCTTGTAAACTTCGTAATTCGGATATATTTGTGGGTGCGGGCATATCAGTGATAGCCACGATCTTGAGAGGGTCAATTTCAATGCCACGTAAAGAAACTATAACCCCTAATAATTTACCGGACTTAACTCCGAATATACATTTAGCTGGATTCAATCGGATAAGATACTCCCTTAACCGATCAAATACTTTTCTCAAGTCATCTAAATGATCATCTTCTTTGATGGAACGAGCTATAATATCATCTACATAATCATGTAGAATATTATGCATCATATCATGAAAGATATAAGTCATGGCTCGTTGATAAGTTGCACCTGCATTCTTTAAACCGAATGGCATCACTTTCCAACAAAAGGTCCCCCAAGGGGTAATAAAGGTTGTTTTAGCCTGATCTTCAGGAGCTATCCTGATCTGATTATAACCAGAAAATCCATCCATTAGGGATATCATTCCACTCCCAATAGTAAAGTCAATGATCTGATCCATGTTGGGAAGAGGAAAATCATCTTTAGGGCATGCAACATTAATATCTCTGAAGTCTGTGCAAACCCTAACTTTAGTGGCTTCTTTCTTAGTTACTGGAACTACATTCGAGATCCATTCAGCATAATCAATGGCTTGTATAAAAATAACATTTAAGAGTTTTTCTAATTCTCCTTTGACTAGTAAGGCCACTTTAGGATGCATTTTTCTAAGTTTTTGTTTAACAGGTTTAGCATCCGGATGGACTACTAGGTGATGCATAACTACGGAAGGGTCTAATCCTGGCATATCTTCATATGTCCAAGCAAAGACGTCTTCATATTGTTTAAGGAATGCAATGTATTTATCTTGTTTTTCTTGACTCAATTCTGATCCAATGTTGATTATGTGAGGGTTATCTTTGGTTCCAATGTTAATTTTTATGATGTTTTCTACTTCCATGTGTAGATCTCTCTCAAAATTAGGTGGGGTGGGTGAAACGCCTAATTCTTGTAATTCTTCCAAGGTTAGCTTGGATAATTCATCTTGAGGAGTCGTGGCCTCAAGCTGGGCTATACTAGGTATAGAGCCATCGAAATAAAATCCGTTATGTAACAATTCCTCAATGGAGACATCATGAAAGATATCCCCCTCCAACTCATCGTCGGATTCGACAATCATCTCAGGGTAAGCTATGGATAACATATTACATGTAAGAGGCTTATTCATTAAATGCAAGACATCCCGTTTATCCAGATAATCTTGGTAACATATGAGGTGGTCATCATCCTCGAATGGGAAGGGCTGACCTTTACTAGGAAATAGGCCCACACCACATCGGGCAGGCCACGGTTCTACCTCAAAAGGTTCTTTCATACCATTCTGGAAAGGTCCCAAACCTTTCCCTTTATATCCCAATTTAAGCATTATAGGCTTAGCTTTAATATACTCATTAGCAAAATAGCATCTAGCATATCCATCACAATGTGTCTTGATGTTTCTAGGTATTCTTCCCCAGTCATATCCCTTATAAATAAAAGCACAACTCCCGACTTGGTAAATACTTCCCATAGGCTGTGGGAGGCCCAAGGTACGAGGAGAGGGTGGGAGTTTATTTAAAATAAGGGAATCTTGCATGGGAGTGTTTGTTTTTTCTGATATAAGAATTTTAGATAAATCGGGTAAGAGCTCATCAGTAAGAGCATAAGAGGTAGAAGGAACATTTCCTACATCGTCGGATGTGGAAAGTATGCTTGTAGTGGATGTAGATGTTATAGAGATATCGATGGATGAGTCTATAGGTATGGAAGTTATAGGAGTAAAACAAGAAGCATTGGTTGTAGTTTTAGGATCTTTTCGAGGTCCTAATGTGGTTTGTTCGGAAGATGGTTGAGCTATATGTAGAGGTGTAGTTGATGGGGAAAAAGTAGATGATGTTATGGGTGTGTGTTTCACACGTTTAGACGGTTGATGAGAATTAGGATGTGTGGATGACAGAGCAGGGCAAAATTGAACTCCAACAGGTTCTGCCAAAGCACACATATCAAAGGGTCTAGGATCACCATGAATGGTAACCAACTGATTTTTAAATTCGAATTTAACACACTGATGTAAAGTGGAGGGAACAGCTCGCATCGCGTTGATCCAAGGGTGACCCAAAAGTATATTGTATGATGCAGGGCAATGTACAATAAACACGGTCGTGTCTAAGGTTCTCGGACCAACTTGCAAGGGGATAGTAATAACTCCACACGTTTCTTGTGTTTCGTCATTGAAGGCTTTTATGATCATATCAGTTCTTTTCATTTCGTCACTTCTAAACCCAAATATTTGGTAGAAGTCAAAAGTGCATATGTTTAAAGATGAACCATTATCAATCAAGACTCGTTTAATTGCTACATCCCCAATTAGGGCAGTAATATATAAGGGGTTATCCTTATGTAAACTATGTTGTGGTATATCTCTATCCCGAAAGTCAATACAATCGACTTCTCGAGTTATGATAGTATTGGACATGGCTTCAGGTTGAATATTTTGTGGTACCATCATTTGGCTTAATGTGAGCATTAATTCATCCCTATGGGTAGGAGAAGATCTTAAAAGGTCCAAAAGGGAAATTCTAGCTGTAGTATTTGATAATTGTTCATTAATATTATAAGGAGGCTTAGGTTGAACATTAGGCGCATGATTCCCTTTATTGGGATTTTTCAAAACAAATGGAGCTGATCCATCGTTCTGAGTTTGATCTTGTTGAGAGTTTTGAGCCTGTTGTCTGGTAACGGCTCCGATGGTACCTACAATATTATTTTGCGGATGATGAATGGGCCTTGGTCTAGCGTTTATGGCTTGTTCATTAGAAAGTAATTGGTGAGAAGATGGTCTAGTAGTGACTCTTCTAGGAAATGGTTCTTCTGGAACCATAGAACTTGTGATAGGTTGAATAGGATCTGATTCATCTTCAGAACTATTCGATTGATTTGAGGTGATTTCCATGTCACTTTCAGTCTCATATTCGGTATCACTAAGATCAGGGGTCCGAATATTATATAGAGGTCTGGTCGTAACTATGGATAAAGTTGTGTCAAATACTTCCACATCATGAGTAGGTGAATGTCCACTAATAGTTCCTACATATCGGGTAGGAGGGGGAACATTATGATGCTCAATTTGATTAGCCACCTCTTTACCATGCTTTGGTAAAGGATGTTGAAATATGTCCAATGATTGATTGGCATTCTGATTCTGATTTTGGGGGATGTTCTTTTGAGCATTATTAGGAGGATTTTGTTTAGGTTGAAAGGCTTGCACCTCCATCTCATTGTTATCAATCAGGTCTTGTATTTTATGTTTTAATATTTTACAAGAGTTGGTAGCGTGTCCAGGTCCTCTATGGAAATCACAATGTAAATCAGCTCTGTATCCGGGTATAGTTGGATCAGGTTCCCGGATATTTGGTAATTGAATCAAACCTCGTGCTAATAGTTGTGGGAGAATGGTTGATAAAGGTTGATTTAACCTAGTAAATTCTCGGGGTGGTTTATCAGGAGGTTTCAATATGAACTTCTCTGTTGTTTTCATAGTATTAACATTGGCAACGTTTCTGCTATCAGTGACTCCATCACCCACAACTTGTTTATTTTTATATTGATTTTTGGATGTTTTCTCATCATCTTTCTTTTTGAGCTGACCTCTCCTAATAAGAGCATCTTCCACTCTTCGGGCTAAGTCTATAGCTTGATCGAAGGTGGTCAAGGTAGCAATTGATAATTCATAGGATAGTTGTTCTTGTAAATTATTGATAAAGATATCCAACATTTCTCGATAAGGTAACACAAAGTGTAATTTTCCTATCAACTGCCTCCATCGAGCTAAGAAGTCAGCAAAACACTCATCTTTGTCTTGTTTTAGGTTGTACAAATATTTAATGGTTACATGCCTTTCGATATAGGCACTAAATTGATGCACAAAAGACTCGGCGGTTTCTTCGAAATTTCTCAAAGAATGAGTGGGTAGTTGATAATACCACTCCAATGCCATCCCCCCTAAACTTTTTGGGAACATCTTTAGTAATAACAAGTCATCATGTGATATATCATGACATGCTATCCTAAACATACGAAGATGCTCTATGGGATCTTCAGTTCCTTTGTATATAGGTAGGAGAGGCATAGGAAAGTGTTTGGGATATGGTTGTGCTACAACTATAGGATCTAGAGGCTGACTACACATCTCTCGATAATTGTACGAGGGATGGTAGGGATCTATCTGGTCCATGCGGGAGACTAACTGTTTCACCATGGCTTCCAGATTACCCGTTTGTCCACCATATTGGTTCGGTGGTACATGAGCATGGGATTTGTGAGCGTATGTTGGCGTGACATAAGGATTAGATGCTATATTGTTGTTATGCAAATGGTTGGTAGGAAGAGTATTATGAAGAAGATTTGTTGTAGCATTATGTTGTATCCCAGATTGTTGGAAATTGGTATTTGGTTTTGTTTTAGGCTTTTGTTGATTTGAGGTATATTGATCAATAGCTTGGCGAAATAGAGCGGTGAATGAAGGTTTCTTTTGTGTGGGAATAACCCTAGGCTTGGTAACAGGCACTCTAGGTGGTTGGGTAACCTGTTGTTGTTGTTGCATGTTCTGGATTATAGCGGCCATATCCAAATTGGATGGTCCAGCTTGATCACTTTCTTGATCAACGAAGGACAAGGGATTAGTGCGTGTGTGATATATGTCTTCTAGGGTTGCTTGAGTGTCACTAATTTGATCCTTGTCCATATGGACTGCTCTATTAAGAGTGCCAATATTAGTATTGAGGAACTTCCAGAAATGTTCCATGTTCTCAAAAGTAATAGCTCCTTCTGGAGATATTTTAGGGGATGAGGATCCTTCCTCTCTATCATTTTCTTTTTGTTCATTTGCATCCACAAATTCTTCTTCTTGTTGGTTTAAGGTTCCTTCTTCCTGAATTGGGTCTTCAGGAAGGACATCTGGTTTATTTATGGTTTTTCCTAACCAATCCTCTTCTACTTCAGTCTGTTTTCCATTCCTGAGTCTAGTCATTATGTCTAAATTTAGATTTTAGCAAATATATATTGATATATATATTTGCAACAAATTTGGGAGGTATATATTTTAATTATATACCTACTATAATACTTAAAAGAAAATGTTTTGATTTTTTGTTATGATTTTGTTTTGTTTTTTTATTTTATTTTATTTTGTTTTGTTTTTTTTTTTTATGCTTATAAAGACAACAAACAACACACTAAATGCAAGAAATAACAATAATAAAAGAATAGCTTAGTTTTCTATAAATAGTTTATAGATGTCATTGATAGGATCAAGTTCATCGGGAGTCATGAAATGCTCCTCTTCAAATTGGAAATGGTTTTTCAAGAACTTGATAAAGTGTGCTATAGTGATATTATCTGTTTCAGACTCTGACTGGTAGAAATAAAGTTCATGGCAATACTCTCGATATAACACAGCTCTAGGAACTCTATTCCATATTTTTCTATCCGTAAGAACGACCTCTTGATCCTCTATATGAGATAGAAATTTATGTACTACAATTGCATTCTCAAGGTATTCCTCAAAGGTGTACAACTCTGAAGACACATGGGCTCTTTTATCTGCTAACCACCTATGGCAAGCTCTCTGAAGTTCATGATATAAGGTCACTTGATCAGGATCCAGGATTCTATCTAGGACAAACCTCTTAATTTGCCTAAGTTCTATTGCCCTAGATCCAATGATACCCAATCTCCTATCAAGTTCGTCCCACAAAGGTTGAACCCTATTTGTTTGAGGTACTCTAAGCACAAAAGTAATCTCTATAGCTGCTAATTGATTCTCAACATTAATGGTGACAACTCGTCTTTTATTATAATCTACCATCTAAATATGATATGCAATCTTTGATTCTAAATGCATTTATGTTTTGTTTTTTTTGGATTGTTTTCAAAAGGTTTTTAGTTTTCACGTCGGGTTCACCAAAATGTATCGCTCCAAATTTTTTGCATCCTTACCTTCAGGCTATAGGATCCATGCCCGGAAGGGGGATGCGAGAAGGATGGGACAATACCTCGGACTGAGAGGCCCTTTGAAGGTCCCGCCTCTCGGGGGAGGGGTATAAGGGTGAATTTTCGATGGATGGTGGGTTCACCAGGAAACTTTTGAGTGGCAGTTTCCACACCTAGGTTGATAGTGGGTTTGATGTGTTCATTTTGTACTTTAATCATTCAATTCCTAGGTTTGGCCAAGATGAATCTAAACTATTCTATATGCCAATGCTGATTTAGATGAATACAAAAAATATGAATGAATGCTAAACACAGAGAATATGCTAGCTAGAACATAACATACCTGATTTCGGATGTCTGATGAAGATTCTAAGTTTTGTAGCAGTCCAGATCACCTCAACTCATACGTAATCATCTGAGATCAGACGAGATCATCGTCAATCTGATGAATTCGTCAGACGAATTCGTCAGAAACCTACAATCACAGGAATAGATACAAAATACCAAAAATGCAACTACAAAAACAAAGGGAAACGATAGAAATAATAGTAAATTTGCCTAAATGATAGATCCAAATAGCAATTAAAGAGGAAATGCATCAGATTTAACAATTTATTTTGATTTTATCATGCATTTATATTAGATGAGGTGAACTCCAAGATGCATAAATATAATAATTTAAGATAGTGCAGAGATATAATAGGAAAATGCAAAAAAAAAATAAGGAAATGCAAACTCTGGGCTCTGATTGCCCCCAATCTGGACTACAGTCAGGATCACCTCCAATCGTACGAGATCATCTGCGCTCCTCGACAGGATCATCCGAAATAGTCTAGAATCGCTTGCGACGATCCGATCTTGCTTCGACTAAAAAATAGTAAAGTTCCTACAAGAAAACATGAAATACAGAATGCAAATGATGGTGTGAGGATGTTCTACGAGGTGCGTGGAAGTTCAAGGGGTTTAAGCAGAGTTTCAGGCAAAGAGTCAGGGAGAGATTCAAGGGGATAAACTGAGAAAATCCCAGTTTATATAGGATTAGGGAGAGGTTAGGAGGTTGGAGATCATCCCAATTTGGGAGATCTCCAATGGGGGAGACTCTAACTGCATAGACACGCTTTCTGCCCAGGTTAGAGAAGCTGTTGGAACAGAAGCTAAGTATGAAAATTTGGTTTTGGGACGAAATCGTCTGGACGTTCTGTTCCAGACGAATTCGTCAGATCTGGGATGATTTCGTCTAATCTGCGACGATATCGTCCAACGGTCAAAACAAATCCTAAAAATGGCATGAAAAACAAGGGGAGCGGGTAACAGGCGGTTAACGGGCAGTTTGAGGTTAAAATTTGAATTTTTATCTTTTTACTAAGGTTTAACTGTGCCAATTTTAGGGTGCTATGATGTGATTTCCATGTCACTTTTAGTCTCGTATTCTGTATCACTAATATCAGGAGTCTGAATGTTATATAGAGGTCTAGTCATAACCGTGGATAAATTTATGTCAAAGGTTTGCAGATCATGAGCAAGTAAATGTCAACATATCGGGTAGGAGGGGGAACATTATGATGCTCAATTTGATTAGCCACCTCTTTACCATGCTTGGGTAAAGGATGTTGAAATATGTCCAATGATTGATTGGCATTCTGATTTGGATTTTGGGGGATGTTCTTTTGAGCATTATTAGGAGGATTTGGTTTAGGTTGGAAGGCTTGCACATCCATCTCATTGTTATCAATTAAGTCTTGTATTTTATTTTTTAATCTTTTACAAGAGTTGGTAGTGTGTCCAGGTCCTCTATGGAAATCACAGTGTAAATCAACTCTATATCCGGGTATAGTTGGATCAGGTTCCCAGATATTTGGTAATTGGATCAAACCTTGTGCTAGTAATTACGAGAGAATGGTTGATAGAGGTTGATTTAATCTAGTAAATTCTTGGGGTGGTTTATCAGGAGATTTCAATATGAACTTCTCTGTTGTTTTTGTAGTATTAACTTTAGTAATGTTTCTATTATCAGTGACTCCATCACCCACAACTTGTTTATTTTTATATTGATTTCTGGATGTTTTCTCATCATCTTTCTTTTTAAGTTGGCCTCTCCTAATGAGAGCATATTCCACTCTTCGAGCTAAATCTATAGCTTGATCAAAGGTGGTCAAGGTCATGGTTGATAACTCATAGGATAGTTGTTCTTGTAAATTATTGATAAAGATATCCAGAATTTCTTGATAAGGTAACACAAAATGCAATCTTCCTATCAACTGTCTCCATCAAGCTAGGAAATCAGCAAAACATTCATCTTTGTCTTGTTTTAAGTTGTACAAATCTTTAATGGTTACATGCCTTTCAATGTAGGCACTAAATTGGTGCATAAAATATTCGGTTGTCTCTTCGAAATTCCTCAAAGAATGAGTGGGTAGTTGATAATGCCATTCCTCCTAAAATTTTTGGGAACATTTTTAGTAATAACAAGTCATCATGTGATATATCATGACAGGCTATTCTAAACATACGAAGATGCTCTATGGGATCCTCGGTTCCTTTGTATATAGATAGGATAGGCATAGGAAAGTGTTTAGTATATGGTTGTGCTACAACTATAGGATCTAAAGGCTGACTACACATCTCTCGATAATTGTACGAGGGATGGTAGGGATCTATCTGGTCCATGCGGGAAACTAACTGTTTCACCATGGCTTCTAGATTACCAGTTTGTCCACCATATTGGTTTGGTGGTACATTAGTATGGGATTTGTGAGCGTAGGATGGCGTGACGTAAGGATTAGATGCTATATTGTTGTTATGCAAATGGTTGGTAGGAATATTATTATGAAGAAGATTTGTTGTAGCATTATGTTGTATCCCAGATTGTTGGAAATTGGTGTTTGGTTTTATTTTAGGCTTTTGTTGATTTGAGGTATGTTGATCAATAACTTGGTGAAATAGAGCAGTGAATGAGGGTTTCTTTTGTGTGGGAATAACCCTAGGCTTGGTAATAGGCACTCTAGATGGTTGGGTAACTTGTTGTTGTTGCATGTTCTAGATTATAGCGGCCATATCCAAATTGGATGGTCCAGCTTGATCACTTTCTTGATCAATGAAGGATAAGGGATTAGTGCGTGTGTGATATATTTCTTCTAGGGTTGCTTGAGTGTCACTAATTTGATCCTTGTCCATATGGACTGCTCTATTAAGAGCGTCAATATTAGTATTGGGGAACTTCCAAAAATGTTCCATGTTCTCAAAAGTAACAGCTCCTTCTAGAGACATTTTAGCGGATGAGGATCCTTCCTCTCTAACAGTTTCTCTTTGTTCGTTTACTTCAACAAACTCTTATTCTTGTTGATCTAGGGTTCCTTCTTCCTGAATGGGATCTTCAAGAAGGACATCTAGTTTATTTCCTGGTTTTCCTAACCAATCTTCTTCTACTTCAATTTGTTTTCCATTCTTGAGTCTAGTCATTATGCTTAAATTTAGATTTTAGCAAATATATATTGATATATATATATATATTTGCAGCAAATTTGGGAGGTATATATTTTAATTATATACCTACTATAATGCTTAAAATAAAATGTTTTGATTTTTGTTATATTTTATTTTGTTTTTGTTTTTATGATAATATTATAAAGAGAACAAAGAGCATACTAAATGCAAGAAATAATAATAATAAAATAATGGCTTAGTTTTCTATAAATAGTTTGTAGATGTCATTAATGGGGTCAAGTTCATCAGGAGTCATGAAATGCTCCTCTTAAAATTTGAAATTGTTTTTCAAAAATTCGACAAAGTGTGCTATGGTGATGTTATCTACTTCTGACTCTAACTTGTAAAAATAGAGCTCATGGCAATACTCTCGATATAACACAGCTCTAGGAACTCTATTTCATCTCTTTCTATCTGTAAGAATGACCTCTTGATCCTTTATACGATATAGAAATTTATGTACTACAGCTGCATTATCGAGGTATTCCTCAAATGTGTACAACTCGAAAGACACAAGGGCTCTTTTATCTGCTAACCACCTATGGCAAGCTCTCTGAAGTTCATGATATAAAGTCACTTGATCAGGATCCAAGATTCTATCTAAGACAAACCTCTTAATTTGCCTAAGTTCTATTGATCTAGATCCAATGATATCCAATCTCCTATCAAGTTCGTTCCACAAAGGTTGAACCCTATTTGTTTGAGGTACTCTAAGCACAGAAGTAATCTCTATGGCTGCTAATTGATTTTCAACATTAATGGTGACAACTCGTATTTTATTATAATCTACCATCTAAATATGATATGCAACTTTAAATTGTTTGTCTGATGATTCTAAATGCATTTATATATATATATATATATATATATATATATATATATATATATATATATATATATATATATTTTATTTTTGGATTATTTTCAAAAGGTTTTTAGTTTTCACGTCGGGTTCACCAAAATGTATCGCTCCAAATTTTTTGCATCCTTACCTTCAGGCTATAGGATCCGTGCCCGGAAGGGGGATGCGAGAAGGATGGGACAATACCTCAGACTGAGAGGCCCTTTGAAGGTCTCGCCTCTCGGGGGAGGGGTATAAGGGTGAATTTTTTATGGATGGTGGGTTCACTAGGAAACTTTTGAGTGGCAGTTTCCACACCTAGGTTGAGAGTAGGTTTGATGTGTTCATTTTGCACTTTAATCATTCATATCCTAGGTTTGGCCAAGATGAATCTAAACTATTCTATATGCCAATGCTGATTTATATGAATACAAAGAACATAAATAAGTGCTAAACACAGAAAGTATGCTAAATGAGACAAAATATACCTGATTTTGGATGTCTGATGAGGATTCTGAGGTTTGCAGTAGTCAAGATCATCTCAAATTGTACGTAATCATCTAAAATGTCATAGAATCATCTCAGATCTCAGTCGATCATCTGAGATCAGACGAAATCATCATCGATCTGACGAATTCGTTAGAAACCTGCAATCACAGAGACAGATACCAAAAACCAAAAATACAACTACAAAAGCAGGGGGAAATGATAGAAATGATAGTGAATTGCCTAAATGACAGATCCAGATAACGATTAAAGGAAAATGCATTACTTTAATACTTTATTTTTACCTTTAGCATGCATCTATACTAAATGAGGTGAACTTCAGGATGCAAGAATAAAATAAACCAAGCTAATGCGTAAGAAAATGAAGAGAAAAGATAAGAAAATGCAAACTTCGGGTTCTGATTGCCCCCAATCTAGACTACAGTCGAGATCACCTCAAATCGTACGATATCATCATCGATCTGCAATAGGATCATCCAAAATTATCTGGAATCGATTGCGACGATCCGAGCTTGCTCCGACTGAAAAACAATAAGATTCCTACAAGAAAACTTGAAATACCAAATACAAACGATGGTACAAGGATGTTCTAATGCACAAGGAGCTAAATTTGCAGGGAAATCAGTCAACCAAGAGATTCAAGGGGGTTTAGGGGGATAAACTAAGAAAATCCTAGTTTATATAGGATTAGGGAGAGGTTAGGAGGTTGGAGATCATCCCAATTTGGGAGATCTCCAACGGGAAGACTCTAACTACGTAGACACGCTTTCTACCCAAGTTAGAGAAGTTGTTGAAACAGAAGCTAATTATGAAATTTTGGTTTTGGGACGAAATCATCTGGACGTTCTATTCCAGACGAATTCGTCAGATCTAGGACGATTTCATCTAATCGTCGATGATATCGTCCAACGGTCAAAACAAATCCTAAAAATGACATGGAAAACGAGCAGAGCGAGTAACGGGCAGTTAACAGGTGGTTTGGGTTAAAATTTAAATTTTTATATTTTTACTAAGGTTTAACTGTGCCAATTTTAGGGTGCTACAGAAGGTTTTAAACACCTTCACTGTTCTCTACGGGATAGATGTGGGACTAAAGTCCCAAAAAAAAAATTCCTTTGGGTGGTCGAGAAGGGCATAAGGAAGGCAAGATTCCCTTGTCTTCTCGTCGAGCCATGTAGATCGACTGGCTTGTGGAGCCAGCGCTAAATCATTCACCCCCTGCAGGTCGTGGGTTCGAATCTCGGCGACGGAGTAATAATTTTTTTTTTTTGAAATTCTGAATTGATCAGGCTGTATAAGTGTTATTTTTGTTCGATTTCATCAGCAGTTGTGGCCGAGTTGGCTAAGAAGCTTAGCCTAGCAGATAGGAGTCACAGGTTCGATTCTGTGAAGTCAATTTTTGATATATATATATATATATATATATATATATATATATATATAATATATATTTAAGGAATTTTTTTTTATATTATATTTAAAATCACTTTATTTTATTTAATAAAATTACAAATAATTGTTTTTTTTTTTTTTTTAAAGGCAATTATATTTTTTTTTATTAAATAAAAGATATAAGTTTTTTTTTATATATATATAATAAAAAAAAAAAGGGAAAAGAGAGAACAAAATAACATTGCCTAAGAGGCAATTATTGTAACAAAGAAAGTTTGTTTTACTTGATTCAAGGAATCATAAACTGAAGAATAGTGTTGTAATAAAGCCTAAGAGGCTTAATTTTGTAAAAGACATTGATGATTAGACCCAATGGGTGTTATCATGCCTTATGTGCAATTCTAGCAAGAGAAAGTGCAGATAGGTTTGATGAAAAGGTAAGGGGTTATGGACTCAATATTGTATTTAGTCAACTCCAAAATGCTATAATCACACATCAAAGACATCCCAACTCAGGATACGAAGCAGATTTTGAAGATAATTCATTAAGAAGTCAATTTGAACAATCAGAATCCATCCAAGGACCGCAACAAGAATCAGAGTACTTACACTACAGCAATTCAGTGGAAATCCTAGAACCACCATCACCAGAAATTATACCAATAAGTGACGACGAAGAAGTGGCAGATAATTTTGCAAATCAAGAGGTAGCATCCCCACATCAAGAGGAGCAAGCAATCAATGATAGGGTAGAAAAAGTCATATTTGAATTAAATTTGTAAACCCTTCCTTCTTTCTTCTTCTTCTTTCTTTCATTCAACAAAGTATTTTTTGTAACCGTGAAATAAAAAAAAAATTGGTAACTATGGCTTCACACAATAGTTTACCCATCCCAAAATTTACCGGTTATGACTATGAGTACTGGTCTATAAATATGAAGACCTTACTCATAGGAAGAGGATTGTGGAACATCATAGAGGAAGGTTATATGAAACCCACAGACTGGTCCACACTCAGTGCAATAGACAAAAAGACTCGAAAATAAGAGAAGAAGAGCAACTCATCTGCTCTTTCTCATCTCCAAGATGCATTGGAGAAAAGCATATTTCCTAGAATTGTTGCTTGTACAACTACACAAGCCGCATGGAAAGCATTGAGTGATGGATTTCAAGGTAGTAATCAAGTCCAGTAGGTAAGGCTTCAAAAATTGAAGCGATATTTTGAGAATCTCTGGATGAAAGATGATGAAAAAGTAGGTGATTATTGTGTTAGAGTAAAAGCACTTGTAGATAAAATGAGTACATTAGGTGAATAAATCAAGCCTGAGACAATTGTGTTGAGAACACTTACACAAAAATGGAATCACATTGCCATCATAATAGAAGAATGTAAATATATTTCCCTTTTAACATTCGATGCACTAATCGGATCGTTAATGTCACATGAAGAGAGGTTTATTGAAACTCCTTCAATAAGCTATGGAGGCGATGATAAGGCCTTCACTTCCAATTAAAATAATGCAAGAGGACATGGAAGAGGTCAAGGCAGATAAGAACAAAGAGGTAGAGGTAGTGGCAACTACAGAGGAGGCAACCAAAATCGAGGAGGAAATTCCAATAGAGGAGGTAACTCATACAGAGGAGGTAATCAAAAAAGAGGTGGAAATAATAATCGAGGTGCAAATCAAGGACAAAGTGGAAATCAAGGGCGAGGAAGTGACAAGTCCAAAACAACATGTTTCAATTGTGGTAAACCAGGTCACTTCGCTCGCGATTGCTGGTCAAAATCTTCACAAGGTAGCAACAATCAATATGGTAATTATGGAGAAGAAGATGATGCTTCTAATATTTTTTTGACATATGGCCAATCAGAATAGAATCTATCTGACACATGGATTCTAGATACTGGTTGTTCCAACCATATGAGTGGTAACGAACATTTATTTGCTACTCTCGATTCCACTTATAAATCCCAAATCAAATTAGGGGATGATAAAACATTGCAAGTAGAGGGAATTGGAGCCATGGAGGTTCCAACTAAATAAGGACTAAAAAATGTGCATGACATCTACTACACTCCAAAGCTCCAACACAATTTACTAAGCGTTGGGCAAATGATGGAGAATAATTACAAACTTGTATTTGATGAAGGACAATGTATCATTTTTGATAAAAATAATTGTAATCGTGTCATCACACAGGTCCCCATGACCAAGAACAGATTATTTCCTCTCAAGTTTAATGATCCAGGAGGATCTCAACTTGCAAATGTAGCCATAAAAAATCCAAGTGTCCTTTGGCACTTGCGATATGGTCACCTCAATTCCGCTAGCTTGAAATTGTTAACTAATCAAGCTATGGTGACAGGACTTCCCAAAATCCATGATCAAAAAGAAGTCTGTGAAGGATGTGCTTTGGGAAAGCACTCAAGATCAAATTTTTTGACAGGACAAGCGTGGAGAGCCAACTATCCACTACAGTTAGTACATTCAGACATTTGTGGTCCAATGCAAACAAAAGTCTCAAAAACAGTTTTTATTTTCTCACTTTCATAGATGATTTCTCTAGAATGTGTTGGATTTACTTTTTGAAACACAAAAATGAAGCTTTTGATTGCTTCATAGATTTTAGAAATAATGTAGAGAATCAAAGTGGGAACTATGTAAAATGTCTTAGGATAGATCGAGGAGGTGAATACTCCTCAAAAGCTTTTTTGAAATATTGTAAAGATAGTGGGATCAAAAGGCAATTTACCACTGCCTATACCCCATAACAAAATGGTGTGGCAGAGAGAAAAAATCACACCATAGTTGAGATGGTGAGATCAATGCTGCAGAAAAAGCATCTCACTTATATGTATTGGGCAGAGGTTGTAAGAACCAGTGTATATATTCTAAACAGAAGTCCAACTTCTAGTTTAGATGGTGTCACTCCTTACGAGGCATGGTACGGAAAGAAACCTAATGTAAAGCATTTCAAAGTGTTTGGTTCTTTAGCATATGTACACATTCCTGACGAGAAAAGAAAGAAGCTTGATCCAAAAATTCAAGCTTGTATATTTGTAGGATATTGTGAGTCTACAAAAGGATATAGACTCTACAATCCCAAAACTCATAAAGTTGTAATCTCTAGGGATGTAATTTTTGATGAAGGGGGAGAATGGGGTCATCAAAGAATTTTTGTTGATGATGAATCCCACGATGTAAGTTCTTCACGAGTACAACAGGTATCTCCAAATCAAAGCAAAGGCACACCACCCCCTCCAAACCCATTCAGAAGAGCTACATCAAGTACTTCAACAAATACTTTAAGTCCTTCTCCACAGAGATCAGTAAGTTCTTCACCGATGGACATCGACAGAGACTCTCCATCAAGAGGCAGAAGAACATTACAACATCATCCATACTTTCAAATGCTGGATCAGAATTTCCAGAGAAGATTCACTAGAAGTCAAGCTAGTGAGATGAATTCAGTTTTGCAACAACTTGAAAATTTACAATTGTATGGATATGATGATTCCCATGATCCTATGGGAGATGTAGTTAATTATGCCTTATTGGCTAGTACACAACTAGAACCAGCTAGCTATGAGAAGGCATGTACTCAAAATATATGGCAAGAAGCCATGAAAGAGGAAATAACCTCTATAAACAATAATGATACTTGGGAGCTAGTACAACTACCAAAAGGAAAAAAATGTGTTGGATGTAAATGGGTCTACAAGACCAAGTACAATGTTGATGGAAGCATTGAGAGGCATAAGGCGAGACTAGTAGCAAAGGGTTTTACTCAAAAATTTGGCATTGACTATGAGGAAACATTTTCTCCTGTTGCACGACAAGAGACAATCAGATCAGTTCTTTCCTTAGCAGCTCATAAAGGATGGAATGTTCAACACATGGATGTAAAGAGTGCTTTTCTAAATGGATACTTGACAGAAGAGGTGTATGTTCAACAACCTCAAGGTTTTCAAGAACAGGGTAAAGAGAACCTTGTTTACAAATTAAAGAAAGCACTTTATGGCCTCAAGCAAGCACCAAGAGCCTGGTACTCATGTATTGATGGCTATTTTAGTGAGTATGGATTCACAAGAAGCAAAAGTGAACCAAATTTGTACTACCTAAAGCATGGAGTAGACATTCTCATAGTTTCTTTGTATGTGGATGATCTAATATTTATGGGTAGTAATAATAAAATGAATATGGAGTTCAAAAACTCCATGATGAAACAATTCGAGATGAAAGATCTTGGTTTAATGCGATACTTCCTAGGCATGGAAGTGCATCAATCAAATAAAGGGATCTTCATATGTCAACACAAGTATGCTCGAGACATGATAAAGAAATTTGCCATGGAGCAGTGCAAATCAGTTGCAACTCCAACTGGACATGGGATCCAATTGAGCAAGGAAGATGGAGCATCAAAGGTTGACATGACCACTTACAGAAGCATGGTTGGGAGTCTGATGTTTCTCACCAACACTAGGCCAGATATTCAATATGTTGTTTCTCTAGTTTCAATATTTATGGCTAGTCCTTCTGAACTGCATCTACAAGAAACTAAAAGGATATTAAGATATGTAAAAGGTACATTGGATTTTGGAATCCATTACCAAAAATGTAATTCTATGAATTTAGTTGGCTTCAGTGACAGTGATTGGGGCAGCAACATAGATGATAGGAAATCTACATTAGGAAGTTGTTTTAGTCTAGTATCAGGACTAATTACATGGAGTTCCAAGAAACAAACTGTTGTAGCATTGTCATCAACCGAGGCTGAGTATATAGCCATCACTCATGCTAGTACTCGGGCCCTATGGTTAAGAAAAGTTCTTGAAGAGATTGGAGAAAGTCAAAGTGGTCCAACACGACTATATTATGATAACATAAGTGCCATTCAGTTGGCATATAATCCAGTCCACCATAGTAGATCAAAACATTTTGATATGAAGTATCACTTCATTCGAGATATGGTGGAACAGTAGATAGTTGAGCTTCAATATTGTAATACTTTGGATAATATTGTTGACATCTTCACCAAAGGTATAACTAAAGCTCAATATATAAAGCTGAGAGACTGTATAGTCAGGCCTCTCAACTTTAAGGGGGAGAGTGTTGGAAAATAACACAGTGAAAAGGGGTAAAAATTTGTTTACAACGGTAAGCTTTGGACCTTACCCTTTTACTTCCTTGGATGGCAGTTGACTGGGCAGGAAGATTGACTTGGATGGCAGCTGACTAGACAGATTGGATGGCATGGGTGGCGAGGCAGTTGACACCAAATTCCCTTCTATATTTCCTCCCTATTTTCTTTCATTTCCTAACTTCCCTTAATTTCTTCTAAGGTTGTTAAGCCTATAGTATTTAAGCAATGTAACCGATGATTTTCTAAGTGCATTTCAATATATTTTCTTAAGTTTATTTTCTCCTATTCCCACATGCAACAGAAAGTAACGTAAGAGCATTTACAAGAACATTGGAAATCTTGCCACCATGCTTCATTAAAAGTGCCACTCTCTATGGCATTTTCATTGGTCAAAGGGATTTTTACCATCCTTAGCTCTATATCAGGATTATTATTATTGGTCTATGTGCTAATTACATCATTGGCTTAATTAGTTAATACTAAGGGTTAATATCAATTATTAACCTTAGTAATTAATATTTTTCTTTAAATGTAAATAAAACTATTCATAATAATACTCATTAATTGATCTCATGCTTCAAACAATGCAAAGCTCTAACCAAGACCATAATACACCTCATTATTTTATTCTTGAGTAGGTAGATTTTTAAGATAACCATACGTTATCCAATAGCTACTAAGAATGACATATTTTCCAAGAAATATCATGGCCCAATGGTGTATTCAAATAGCAATAAAAATTTAATGTAACTACATGAAGGGTGTACTTTACCTTGGAATTGTTGATGAACAAGTCATTAGACATCATATCCCCAATTTTTCTCTCAACTCAATGGTTATCCTTGTTCAATCCACCAGTGAGAGTACATGATCCTACAATCACAAATGCATCAGCAGTACCAGATTCTAAGAATCAAAATAAACCATAAAGTACCATCATTATTACTGACATAATAAAATGAGGCTATGCATTAAATTTCCATACACCATACATAATTCAATGTCCCAAAATGAGTCTTACCAAGGAGGGGTATTACATGAGTGGAGGTAGGATGGGTCACCTAAGAGGCTTCCATGGTGATACACTCTTGTTTTATGCTTGACTACGGGTAAGATTCATATTTGGTAGATGGCAGGCTAAAAAACCAAGTTGTAGTTGAGTTTTGCAAAGAGGGATAATTGTTTGAGTGTTTTTTATATCTCTAGATCTATTTGTGTTACAGTGTGTTTAATCATACCTATCCATACGAACAAAATGATCATACCTATACATACATGAAATACATATAACAGAGGTAAAAAATTAAGAAAAAATGACACAAGAAAGTTTTGGGACTGTGTATGCATCTACTTTTGGGTTTTTATAACAATTTTATAACAAAAAATTAAGTAAACCAAGAATGTCCAAACAGCAAGTGTTTAAGAATTTTTATGGGTGTTGTGGTTGTGATGTCAACTATCTGTGTACTTGGTGAGTATTTTCTTTTTTGTTTTGCAATTTTTTAGCATTTGTAATGTTTTTATTTGTTTTTTTATGTTTTTGAAAACTTTAAAACAAAGAAAAATGGGTGATGAATGTATTCTTGAAGGTGTATTGATGCACATTTCCCTATAATACCCAATGGCATGCACAAAGTAACTATGCAAAAATAGGCAAATAGCTCCTAATGATGTATATGTATCAGGGTAACCTAAACAAGAGAATATAGACATCTTATAAAAGAGGTAGTATTGTCTAAGGTCTATGTAGGCCAAACAGGCTTTCGCTTCACCCTTAGGTAGGAATAGTAAAAAATGATAGCTACTTACTCATTAATTATATGTAGCCCTATGGGTAAGAGCATATAATCCTAACCTACCCTGAGGTACTCTCAAGGGTAGGGGACTTTTTAGTGATGAAGTATATAAAATTATTTATGGTGGCTACTATAGCATCTAGGGGGTGAGTCAATGGTTGGAGATGAAAGCTAGCATTGTTGATCCTAATTGGGGTTGGTGATGAAGTTCAACCTTACCAATTTGTGAAATACATGTGAGTGTGTAAGTTGGTTTTACTTTGGAGACTAAAGTGCAAGAAATAAATTAATCTAAGAAATCAAGAACATATGTTTTTGACTTTTGTGGAAGAAATTAATTTTTAGAACTAAATTCTACCTCAAGAAAGCAATGAAAGTTGTGTTTTGGTAAAAAACTTCTATGCTAAGGGAAAACAAAGAAAGGTCACTTGATTTTAGCAAAAACTTATACTAATATTTTCTTGAGTGTGTAGACATGGAACATAGACCCACCCAAGTGAGTCATTTTCCCTAGAACCCTTGGGATGGCCCTCAAACTTTTCCAAGCATAATTTTAGGCCTCTCTTCCCCTCCCCCTTCCTTTTTTCCCTAGTTTTTCCAAAATTGCGATCAAACCTTACGGGGCATGATTTCACTAAGTTAGGGTTTCTCTTAGAAAACCCTATTTTTTGGTCCAACTCTTAGGACATGACCCTCCCTTAGGTTTTCCTACTCTTTTTCCCTTCAAACCTCTTATAAATAGAGGTTTTGGATCCTCTTTTTCTCCTATAGAGTTTTTTCTAAGCATTTCTAGAGATTCTAAGAAGTGTGATTTATATAATAAAAATAATGACACCAAACAAGTACATAGAAATGAACACTTTGCAAATAAAATAATGATCTCTTTTTGTATTAAATAGGGGAGCCTGAATCTCCCAATATTACAATGATCTATTTTGAATTGCCCCAAGTGTATTGGGTGCAATATTACAATGTATGGTAAAAGTGTCCAAATGGTAAAATATGGTATTCCAAACAAGCAACTAGTGTCCTTCGTCCTTCTGCTACAGCTTCAAGGGGTGAGTGGGCTTTGGTATCCAATGTGGGGACCACTCCAACTTTAGCAACTCTCCAAGATACCTATTTTCTACACACATGAAAACCAAATAAGGGTTAGTAGCACCTGCAAATCAAAATAAAGAATACTGCTATAAAACCCTAACTAGAGAAAACATGTAATGCAAAAAATAGAGAAAGAAATAAACTAAATATGCCTTGCTACAAAAATAAAACTTATTATCAGTTATGTCATATTTCTCTCAAATTTGATAAATTGCAAATGCACGGTGGTGACTAGATAAATGCACACAAGTGGTGGGGAAATCATGCAAGTGCATTTTTGATTGTGTAACCGTGGATGAGCGGTTTCGGTTGAGTGGTATATTACTGCAGAAAGTGACCTCTGAGTTGTTGATATCTCTTCTCCTTAGGATTCATGTAATGCTCTGGTCTTATTTTGATAGCCTATCTAGACGAATGCTCAGATTTTCTTTGGTGGATGGGATAGGTACCTTTATAGGCCCCTTAGGGTTTTGGAGGGAAATAAGAGGTGGTAAGCCAGGACTACCAAGTGGTAATCCTAGGATACCAAATGGAAGGGGAAGTTAGAGTGAGTCACCTAGGGTATCTCACTTAACTGGGGTGATGTGGATGCAAGTGGAGTGATATGTGGAGGGTTACCCCATGTGAAGGGACAAAGAGGACAAGGGTGTATGATATGTGGTAAGGGATGTTGGTGAGGTGGCTAGGACACATGTCTAGTGGCTAGGTAGGGTATCCTAGGCTAATTTTATAGATTTAATAAATCTATAAAATAGGATAATGTGCATGATTTTATACACCTAAGTCTGAACTTAGGTATATAATTTTATTATGTAGGATTCAATGTGGGGTGTAAATGATGACTTTGTGGATGCTTAGGTTTTGGTGTCTACAAATGCCCCTTTTTGTACCATGTTGTGTGAAACACGATGTGGTGCAAAAACCAATGACACCTATCTTTATTGGATGGATGGACTCAACTCTTCTCGATGCACAAGAATGAATGGTTTTTGAAAATTTTGGTGATATTTTTTATTTGTTTGCTTACCCCCTCAATTGGAGAATGGGTAAAGGATGAAACCCATGAGCCAATTGACCAAATGTGGATGATGAAATGAGGTGGATGATTGAATTATGTGGATTGTGAATGCAAATGTATGATATTTTGATCAGCTTGATGCTCCAATTTTGGAATTGTTTGTATTTGTTTGAATTTACTTTTTTTTTCAATGAGGCACAATAATGTTGTGGTAAAATCATTGACCACTTTTAGAGTTCTAGGTCCTTTTTTACTTTAGAAATTTCTACAAAAATGATGGGCTTTAGGAACCAGTCATTTAGGAATCCAATGCTTGAGTGATTTTTTATTATTACCAAATTTTGTTTAATTGGTTTCTACTTTTGTACCCAATGGAAAGGACTTAAGGATAACCTTGTGCATTTTTTTTTTAACTCATCCAAGCTCAAATATTGAGGGACCTAGCCAATTTAATTCTATAGTTATTTGAATGAGTGTCCGTATGGTGAATTATCCATCTGACTGGATTGCATGGATTGCTAGTCGCTGCAATCGCCAGGTGTATAGGGTAATCCACAAGATACAAGGTTCACTAAATGATATGATTATAATGATGATGATGTTTTTGTGATGTATGGTTTATGATGATGATGAATTTGATCTTTGTAATTTATTTATTTTTGTATTTTAATTGTGCATGTGCGGTTTTGATCTCCTTTTAACCGTGCATCCACGGTCGGCATCACCAACCATGGGTGCACATTTTTGTGCGCTCCATAAAATACAGGTGCATGGTTTTCACCTCAAAAAGTAGTTATATATAAGGGAGGTGCTTGCTTGAATTCCATTATTATAGTGCAACATTATCTGGTGATTTGAGAAGAGAGTGAGAGATGGATGTTGGTGAGGCCAATGGTGCGGGTGTGGATGCGAGGGTTGGGGGCTCGACTGGAGCAAAAGCCAGAGTCCACTACGCTGAGGTAGGTGGTATAAACTCTTAGTTTAGGTTTATTTTGTCTTTTTGTGTGTTTTTGATGTTCTGTGTGTTTTTTTTTGTTTTCAACCACTAAGAGGGGCTGGCAAAACTGTTTTTGTTTTATTTTATATTTTTGCAACCACTAAGAGGGCTAGAAAAAATTTTCGTTGTTTTTTTTAATATTTTTTTTTGTTTTTGAATGCGTGAATGGGGAAGGTGAATTTGTTTTGTAATGTATTGAAAATGATGTGCAATATTTTTGTTTTTTTGTTTTTTTTAAATCCAATGTGTTCAAAATGATGTGCCATGTTTATTTTTAATTTTTTTCTGAATTGCAATGTATGCAAAATGATGTGCAATGTTTTTGTATTTTTTTTCTGAATATACACTGATGTGAACTCTATTTGTGCTTTTAGGTTAATTTATTATTGCCTACCATCAATGGCCCTACACTATTTTCAAAGTGTAAAAATCTCTCACAACTGATGATTGGAAGTTTTTGGAGGCTATTGTTTTGGATGGTTGCATATGAGTAGAGACTATCTATGTAGATGAGGAGCTACTATTTGCACTGGTGGAGAGGTGGGACCCTGATAGGGGTTCTTTTTAGCTTTTGATACAGGTGTTTACTGTTGACAATTTTGTCACATTGCTTGGAGGGGTAGTAAAATTGAAAATTCTGTAATGGTTTCTTGGTTTGTTTTCTTTCTTTTTATTGTTGTAAACAACATTTTAGCAATTTTGGCTATCATTTTTGCCCCCTTTGTAAATAAGCCACATATGTAGAAGCTTCGCCCACAGCATCAGCAGAAGTTATAGGCTTCGCAAGGAGAAAACAAGAACATGAAAATGCATGCCCAAAAGTTTCTAAGGCATAGAAAGAGCTTCGCAAGCGAAGCTTCCAGGAGACTCGCTTCGGGCCCAGTTTTTGCGAAGCGGCAGAGCAGCGATGAAGAAATTTCTAAGTGTGAAAAATGCTTCGCCGAAACATAAGCGAAGCATCCGCTTCGGCCCCTTTCCCTGGCGAACCGCTTCTCCCAGCAAGATTTACTTCACCTCGAAACGCTGCGAAGTACCCGCTTCGGCCAACTTTTGTGCGAAGCTCCCTCACTAGAAGCCTAGTTGCCCTTTGAAAATCGGAGAAAATATTCTAAGGCAAAATTGTACTTCGGCCGAAAACCCCCCGAACGGCCATTTTGAAGAAGGTTCGCAGCGAAGCATTTTTGCAGCCCATCAGCGAAGCATCCACTTCGGGCAAAGACTCTTGCGAAGCAGCCTTCAACCCATTTTTCCGGCGAAGCAATGAAATATTGAGAGCCATGTTTTGAGAAGGAATATCTGCTTCGGCACAAGGTCTTCGCGAAGCTGTTTTTGGAAGTCCCTTCGCGCGAAGTACCCACCCAAGGAGGTCAGACCCGCTTCGGCCCACATCCGTTGCGAAGTAAGGTCCCGAACTGGAATTCGGCGAAGCTCTTCAAGGGCGCCCTCTTCGAAGACACACACACCGAGGCTGGGTATCTTTTCGAGGCAATTGAGTGTTTCATAAATGAATTTTTACTTGCCCGAAAGACCCGGGGCCCATTTTTGGCAATCAGAAAAGAGATATCAGTCGCAGGAGGAGAGCCCGACGGACCTAGCAGCAACTCGAGCACCGCACCCGGAGAAGTCAGGACGAGTCAGGCGGCCCATAAATGCAAATTTCCCCGGTTAATGCGGTCGTAGCTGCTAATTGTAGAAAAGGATGTGAGAGCTCGGTCACGAGAGGAGCAAGAGCAGATTTCTCAGGTTTTCGAGGGCGTACTTCCAGATTTTGTGCATTGATGGCTTAGAGGGTCGGGTCCTCTATAAAAACCCATGAATTGTAATGAGAAAGGGGGGGAACTCTTGCTAGAAAATTGTTGTAACTTGGTTCCTGCAATTGATATTAAAGACTTTGGGCTCATTTCTCTCTTGTATGCTGCCTTCTGTGATTATTTCTGCTATTCTGTCTTCGTTTGTATACCGTAATTCTGAATCCTGAATTTAGGTGCGTAATTGGGGACAAAACCCTGGAATTCTCCTGAAGGATACATAGGGGAGATAATATTGCGTTAAACTCCTTTTATGCCGCCTGTGGTTAGTGGTTTCTGTTACGTTCATTTATTTTCCTAATCGCTGTAATTCTGAAATCTGGATTTAGGCGCGGGAGAATAGTTGAATTCTGGAACTCTTCCAGAGGATACATAGGGAACCTCGCGTGATGTTCATTTATGCATTATTCTTGGTATTTATTGCTGCTGTTCCAAGTTATTAGTTGATAATCGTGTTGTTGGTTCTTTCCCACCAAATTGTTCACACTTCTTACCCTATCCCTTTTATTTCTTTCCTGCACTCTTATCTTAAAACATCAAGTAGTTTAGTATAGGAGTCGGCCTTTCTCCGGAGATTGGCACGGAGGGCATCTCTTCCCTCCGGCCTTTCAATGTTGGTCCAGGTCTAGGGCGCGTATACATGTACAAAATCCTTTCCTGTGGCAGATTTGTGACCAACAGTTTTTGGCACGCCCGGTGGGACCCGGTCAGTCTCATCTTGTGAGTGGTAGTGAGAACTGATGCTTATCTCATTACCAGAAGACTCTAGCATCTGGCGACTCTGTTTAACCTGAGAATCTTAAAGCCGTCGAGACCGGTACTAAAATATCCGTGCCTTCATGCAAACGAGATGGAGAGTTAGGAATAGTGGAGAAGAAACTGAGTTCTTTGAACTTGATATTGACGCCTTCGGGGAGCGCTCCAGGCTAGTCACCCCTGAATCACTTTTACGTGGAACGTCCTCGCAAGAGGCTGCCTTTGACGAACAAGGTCCAACTTCAGATAGCACAATGGCTAGTCTTCCTCCAAACCCTCCTAACTCCCCCGATCATCCGAGTGCCTCCGTTTCAGTTAGCCATCAACAACGAACTTTGGGAACTCCGGTGTTTCCGAATCTAGGCACCAGCATGGCACAACAGCAGCAGCTGCCGCCACAGCAACAACCGCCCAGGTTGTTCCCGGCATGGAACTCTTCCGGACCATTAAACCTAGCGGGACAAGGGCAGGTTCCACCTACTGCAATGAAGAAGATCCCTACCTTTGATGGCACGGGGAAGACAACTCTGGAACATATCCAAGATATAGTTTCTCTGGCAGCGATACACGACATCACAGAAGAAAGGGTGATGGTGAAGCTCCTGGTTTTGTCTCTCCGAGGAAAGCTCCTCTATTGGTATAGATCCCTACCTCCGGGCACTATAACGAGTTGGGACCAATTAGCTGGACAACTGATGAGAGGTTTCAATGAGTCTGTCGATCCATCCTCCCTCTTGCACCAGTTTACAACGATTCAGAGACACCCGCAGGAGGAGATTGCGGATTTCAATGTGAGGTTCGCTCGGACTTGGCAAAGAGTACCCGTTGGACTTCGGCCAACCAGCGAAGCTGCAGCATACTATTACCTTAGGGCCTTTAATCCAGACATCAGCGTGATGGTAAGGTATTCGAATGTGAATACTTTCCCTGAACTATATGAACTAGCCCAGAAAGCGGAAATGGATTTGATAGTTGTGGGGAAGCTTCCTCAAAGAATGTCGATGCCTATATTTCCGGAATTTCCACAGACACAATACCTAGGTGCAGCTACTTCGCAAACCTCCACAACCCCTGTATATCCCATCTCATCATGGAACCCCAACCCCGTTGTAACCCAGATCGTTACTCCACAAGTGCATTTTCCGACATTTTCAGCACCACAGCCCACCGTCCCTTCGGCATTTCCCGCGTTACCAGCTCCGCCTCAATACCCTGCCTTGCCTCCAATACCTACGATGGCTCCATTGCCACCGGCCCCCAAAGCTGAAGATATGCAGGCGAAAATACTGCAGGAAGTTCAATCTTTGAACTCCACTGTGCAGACCTTGTCCAACGACATGATTATCGTGAAAAAGAAGCAAGCACAACAGGAATTTCTTCCAAGAAGGTCTTATCCCCCACCAGCGCTCACCAAAGACCAAGTGGTTCAACCAGGGAAGTCATCGGCAAGGAATGCCGTGATTGACGAGGGACCGAGCACTTCTGACTACGTGCATTGGTGTTCCACATGCAATGACCCACATGGAGAGAGTACCTGTATGTTGCATCAACATTACGTGCAAACGCTGTCAGGGAGCAGTCCTAATGGTCAAGTCAATATAATAAGACAAGCGGATCAGGACCTGGTCGTTGATGAAGAAGAACAAGTTTCAGTTCTTACCAGGGAAGGAAAAAGACCAATGGAGGTGGATGCAGCTCAAATGGCTCCCTTGAAGGTGTATACTCGCCGCGAAAAAGAGCAGCAACCTGTTAAGGCCCCAGACAAAGTTTCGCATCCTGTGCCAGCAAAAGAGAAGACCCAGCAGGCCTCCGCAGCCCCGCCTCAGGCCGAAACCAAAGAACAGGCCAGGGAAAAGCTTAAGTTCCCTTCATTGACCAAGCGACAAAGAGTCGAAGCCACGGAGCAATATCGTACAAGGTACGAAGCTAAAAAGGAACCCGAAGTACATGCCCTCATAGGGTATAACATCATGGATGAACTGAAGAGAACCCCTGCCAAGATTAGTCTATACGACGCTTTACAACTGCCAGGACAAGTGGACCTGTTGCAGGAGTCCTTGAAGTCCGCGAAAGCTGGGAAATCAGCGTCGCCTGCCCTAGTGCAAACCCTATCCACGTCAATAACAGGAAAGAACAGGCCTCCTCCATTCTACCTGTCCTTACAAATGGAAGGGCATATTGTCCACAACTGTATGATTGATTCGGGAGCCGCGACGACAGTCATGCCCAAGGCGGTCTGCGAAGAAATAGGAATGGAGTACACGCGAAGCAGCCACGGTGTGCTCCAACTGGACGGTACTCCTGTAAAAACGGTCGGCGTAATTAAGGATATACCTATTCGACTGCACAAAGCACCCCAAATTGTGGTAATACAGGAGGTGGTAGTCGTAGATCTGGAGCCCTATTTTAGCATGTGCCTTTCGAGGGAATTCACAGCAAAGCTAGGTGGATATCTATCCATGGACTATTCGCATTTAGAGGTCCCGTTCAAGGGAAAAAAGGTCAAAATTTACAACGAGAAACCTTCTACATTTCTCGTAGAAAAGATGTCCGAAGAAGAAAACAATAGTCCCGTACATGCGATAGCAGAAGAAATAGAACAAGTGGACTTAGTGGAGGAATCCCTTGCACAGCTAAATTCTGAAGATGAATTTTCATTGACAGATTTCAATGCCATGATAGAGACAGAAATAGGATGCTATACCATCACAGAACCAGAGAAACACATTAAGCCAGAGAATAAGGTGTCTGCCCAAGGGGAATTATGGAAATTATTCTTTGATGGCGCCCGATGCAAAAATGGCATCGGGGCAGGAATACTTTTAGTATCACCATCTGGAGAGCAGAAAGAATACTGCTACCGGTTGGTTTGGAGCTGCACCAACAACGCAACAGAGTATGAAGCCTTATGCCTAGGACTGAAGAAAGCAGAGAAATTAGGCATAAAACATCTCCAAGTCTTCGGAGATTCAGAATTGGTATGTAATCAGGTCACCAACAAGTGCATCTCCAAAAAGCATTATCTTAAAGCATATCGCAACAGAGTATGGGACCTGTTTGAACAGTTTGAGTCACTCAATCTGCAGCCCATCTCACGGGAGAAAAATAGACACGCTGACGTCTTGGCCTCCATCGCGGCTAGATATTCTCCGGCCGACGACATGGTACACAAGCCCAAGGCCGTGAGGATGATTTATAGACCCTCTGTGCCGGATAGGGACATGCATTGGCAAGTTTTCGACAATGATGAACAGATCATCAATTTCTTGGTCCAAGAAGCAGCCATTGTTGAAGAAAGGAACCTGAAGGACGAGGAGTATGAAGGACTGGTCCAGTTAAAAAATAACCATGTTCCAAGAGGATTGATCACTCTAGAAAGCCTGTTCGATCAGAACGACAGAGCGGTTTCTCACAGGATCAAAGTTGATGCTAGGCAGTATCAAGATCTAGAGCTTGAGTCCGGGAAGGTGATAAAAGTCGAGACAGATTGCACCACGGCTGAGTTAGAACAAATCCGATCTTTGTGCAGAAGATACCCCGATATAGTAGCATGGTCTTATCAAGACCTGAAGGGTTACGACCGAAGATTGATTCAACATACAATCGAGCTGCAGGAAGGAGTCAAACCTTTCAGACAGAGGCAAAGACCTGTCAACCCGAAGATCGAAGCCCTGATGAAAGCCGAGCTTCTGAAAATGCTTGAAGCTAAGATCATTTATCCCATAAAGCATTCTTCCTGGGTAGCGAACCTAGTTCCCGTCAGGAAGAAAAATGGGGACATTCGGCTATGTGTCGACTTCCGCAATTTAAATCAAGCTTCGCTAAAAGACCATTACCCTCTCCCGCAGATTGATCAAATCTTGCACTCAGTAGCTGGAGCCCAACGTTTTTCCCTACTTGATGGTTTTTCAGGCTATAACCAGATTTGGGTTAGAGATGAAGATCAACACAAAACGACATTTACTACTAAGTGGGGGACGTTCGCTTACCAGCGAATGCCGTTCGGCCTTTCAAACGTAGGAGCTACCTTCCAGAGGGCTATGGACCTAGCATTTGGCGAACTGCTGAATAAAGTTATCGTCATCTATTTAGATGACATGACTGTCTTTTCCCGGAAGAGAGAAGACCATTCCTCACACTTGCAGCAAATATTTGAAAAATGCCGAGAATTTGGTATCTCAATCAATCCGAAGAAGTCCATATTTGCAGTAAATGAAGGGAAATTATTGGGACATCTTATATCAGAGAAAGGGCTCGCAATAGACCCCGACAGAGTTGAGGCTCTCTTAAAGCTCCCGCTACCGATGAATAAGAAAGGGCTGCAATCCTTCTTCGGCCAAATTAATTTTGTGAGGAAGTTTGTCCCAGACTTCGCTCAAATCATCAAGCCGATGTCCGAACTTTTAAAAAAGGATGTCGAATTCATCTGGACCGATAATAGAAGGGAAGCATTTGAGGAAATCAAGGCCCGAATCGCTCAGGCACCCGTTCTAACTAACCCTGACTATAGTAAGGATTTCATCCTGTATGCTGTAGGGGAACCTGAGAGTTACGCCGCAGTCCTAACGCAAAAGGGAGAAAACGGCGAAGAACGCCCCATCGCATTTTTAAGTCAGGTAATACAACCCCATGAGGAGAAATACAACTTCATAGAATGACAAGTGCATGTTGTCATGAAATCTCTCAGAAAATTCAAACATTTTGTCTCCCAAAGTTGGGTTACAGTGTTTGTTATCCATCTAGACGTGCGGAATTTCATTATCCAAGGAGAGTTGGGCAGCAAAAGGGCTGGTTGGGTCAACAAAATACAGGAATTTGATATTGAAATTCGACCCACAAAATTGGTTCGCGGTCGCGCGCTTTGCCAAGAGCTTGCGAAGAGTGTCGCGGCCGAAGTAACAGCCTGTCAATGGGATGACTTAATGGCAGAAGAGTGCTTCCTGAATCAAGAAGAAGATGAAAAAGACTGGGTCAGTGAAATAGTTGAATATTTCAACACTGGGAAATGTCCTCCACATTTGAATGCTTCGCAGCGAAGACACTTCAGGATGCGGTCCCTCCGATACATATTACGCCCCGAAGGCCTGTTCTACCGAAATATTGATGGTGTTCTTCTAAGATGCATAAGGGAAGACGATAAGAAAAGGGTCCTTGGTGAATTCCACTCAGGGTTATCAGGGGGACACTTCGCAGGAAGAACAACTGCTTTAAAGATAATCAGGGCTGGCTACTACTAGCCTACGCTCTTCGTCGATGCCTTTGTGGTTTGCCAAAAATACGAACAATGTCAGAAGTTCGTTGGCCAAAGCAAAAATGCTCCCATGCCCCTCCATCCGATACAGGTGGAAGCACCATTTCAACAATGGGGATTGGACTTCGTGGGAGTCATCTCTCCGAATTCCTCTACAGGGCATAAATTCATCTTAACTGCAACTGATTACTTCACCAGATGGGCTGAAGCAGTGCCCACAAAGCACGCTGATCAAGAAATGGTGATTACTTTCCTAGAAGGCTTGATCACCCGGTTCGGCATCCCCGAAGCAATAGTCACGAACAATGGCCCTGGGTTCATAGGCGCCAAAATCAATGAATTCGCCTGCAAATATGGGATATACCGCAAGGTCACCTCCAATTACTATCCACAAGGTAATGGATTAGCAGAATCAACGAATAAGACCCTGTTGAGGTTGTTGAGAAAGCTCATAGACAAGAACAAAAGGACTTGGCACCTTCTCTTAGATCAAGCCTTGTGGGCTGATCGGATATCTATCAAGAGGTCGATTAAAACCTCCCCGTACACCCTAGTATACGGCAAAGAAGTTGTCCTGCCAACCCATATAGAAATTCCTGCGTTGAAGATGTTAAATGATGAAGAAGCAGAATCCAGTCCTATGGAAGTCAGGCTAGCCCAATTGCTACAGTTAGAAGAAGATCGGGATAAGGCATACCAAAACTTCGCAAAGCATGCCCAGATCACCCGAAACTGGTTCAAGAAGAAGTCCTTCGTCCGTACATTTAAGGTGGGAGACTTGGTGTGGAAATGGGATTCGTGGAAGGTTAAGCCAAGCAATCATGACAAGTTGGACGCGTTCTGGGAAGGGCCATTCGAGGTCACCAAAGTAAATTCGGCTAACTCTTTCATCCTCAAAGACGCAGTCGGCCAGACTCTGCCAATTCCCGTAAACGGTCTTCACTTGAAGACCTTCCATCAATAAAAGGTTCTATAAAATTGTTATCCTTGTATATACTGTTGTTCATACTTGTACATACTTTGTTTTAAGACTTTCTAGAAGCTAAGCATGTAGTTAGATAGAGATTGTATTCTCATACCGTTGTAACAATGAGGTTTCACCTCACGGCTAAATTTCGACTTTGCCAAGTCAAAAGGAAACCTCCTTCGAAAATTTTTCGCGCGAAGTGGCTGATGTGAGTCAGTTCGCTGCGAAGCACCTTCGCTGCCAAGATGTAAAAAACGTGAGGACGCCAGAATACAATGTGTCATCAACAACAAGGAATGGCTCATAGTGCCCGAATCCTAAGGGAGAAATCCGATATAAACTGCTTCGCTTGGCAGCAGGCTTCGCTGAAAGAGCAAAAGGAAATACTTTTCCGAAGTACCTAATCGACAAAGGCGTGGAAAATGCTTCGCAAAGAGAAGCTAAGCGAAGCAACTTCAAAAGGAAAAATCTGCGAACCATTGCTTTGCTTGTAAAAGTAATAGAAACAAAGGGACATGCTTCGCTCCTAAGGAAGCTCATTCCCCACTTCGGGGCTAGTCTTTCGTGAAGCGACCGATGAGGCAGCGAGGTAGCCTGGATCCCATGAGAAAACAACTTCGGGTCCGAAGTATAGAAGACCGGGGTTGGTTTGAGGTTCGTTGCGAAGTATTTTACGCTAAAATCAGCTTCACCAAACCATAAGTCACAAAACAAGAAGCATTTAAAAAATGTGCCTTGAGACGTGTGCCAGCGATAGCCTAGGAGAACGTCCAAAACGTGCGGGATTAATGCAAAGGTGGCGGAGTGCATCCCAAGAGAATGTAGTTATGATTAAAAGTCGTGCCCAAGTACGAGGTGGCAGGGAGATGAGATTTTTGAAGCCGGGCTAGGTTCTCAAAGTACATCGACCCGCGTGCACCCGCACCGTAAAGCCAATAAAAAACAAGGCAATCTCTTTGGTTTGATTTTTGAATTTAATTTTGGCAGGTGCCATAAATGGTGGTGGGTTTAACTTGCAGCTATAAAACCCAGGCTTTAGCAACAAAAAACTGTTTACCCGCCGATAAGCATAGTGTAGGAGCCTCGCCAGAATTCTGCGTTCTTCTCGTTCTCTGCATCAAATTTCTGCTACTCTTGAGAATCAAAAATGGGAAAGAAGAATTCGAAGGAGAAAAGGAAGGAGCCCGAAGCAGTCGGCCCAGAGAAGGTTAAAAAGAGTAAGGAAGAGAAAAAGCATAGACCTAAGAAAGTTGATCTTAACCTGCGTCCTGAGAAATAGCCCATGGAAGAAGGAGAGGAGTCAGAGGAGGAGCAACTTGCAGAACCGCCCATTGATGGGTGGGAGAGGATAAAGGACACTGAACTTTCAAAGAGCATCGCGGAGCTGCGATATACCATCGACTACATGAGAAGTCGATTGTCTGCAGAAAACAAGAGGGTTGCCGCATATTACTCGCAGATATACTGGTACCTGACTCCGCCGATGCATCACTGTCCCGAGTTGATCTGTGCTATCGCCAAAAATTATCAACCCTCCACCAGACAAGTTCTGGATGCTGCGGGTAATAAATTATTCACAATTTTTAAGGAGGATGTGCAGGTAGCCTTCGCTCCCTTGCAAGGGCCACCTAAGGGTTATTCTGTTCGCAATGTCATTCTAAGCGAACAAATGGACAGATTCAACACTTCCAGCCACATGGTGAAATTCTTAAGTGAAAATCTCAAGGATAGGCTCCCTTCAGGCAAGCTACCGCAGATGCCTCACCCTCTGAAGGATTTTAAGAACATAGACATCTTTTCCATCATTGCGTGGGTCGCGGGCCTGTCCACAGATGCTGATGTATATCCCTGGCAAGTGTCATTGGCCGAATGCATTTCGTGAGGAGAATTTTATGCTCCAGACCCATCAAGGCCAAACACGAACCCGGTTTTCTTTGATTGGGCAGAATGGGTGGCCCAAACTTTGCATACGCGGCTGGCTAGTATTAAAAGTGCTGAAACGGGCCAATATTTTGGACCTTGCTCTTTCTTGGTTTGGCTCTTTTTCTATCATACCCACAGGCATTTTCCTCATATTGCCATTACTCAGAGCGGCAAGGATGGAGCCCCACTGTCGGTATATCAGTGGACTCCCCTCCTGGCAAGGACGGGGTCGTATTATGCATTTAACCAACAATTTTTAGGACCTGCTCTTCAATTATTATAGGGTTCTTGCCCATGAGTGCCCGTGGACCTTAGAGATAATATAGTCAATGAAAGGAAGGGAGATGTTTTTCAATTGACCCAAGGACTTGTTGTCCGCCTGTTTGGATTCATGGGGAAACCCTTCTTGCTACCAATATTTCCTTTTGAATACCAGTTATCTTTGGAGGTTTCTCGTCAGAGCGACGTGATAAACATCATCTACAACCATAGTCAAAAGTGGGCTCTGACTTGTGATTTCCCCTTAAAAATAGGAGTCATAGAAGTCTTCGCCCTGAAACATGTCTACCTGGAGGATAAATTTGTCGACTTCGGTCTGCTATAGATTCTGTGGCTATGGTGCTATGACCCCTTGGGGGTAATGAGAGACCATCTTAGATTCAAAAAATTTCATGTCTACCCTCAACTAGAGATAGTAGAACATAGGAATAATCCCATCGGTAGGGATTTATAATGGCACTTAGATAGAATGATGCACCTTTCCAAAGCCATAACTTGTGAACCGTATGCTCTTTTGCCTTGAAATTTAACTGGTTCACGTGATGTTGCATCGGATGATCTTGATCTCTCCAAAAATCAGTTTTTGGGACCTGACATCTAGTACCCCAAAATATATTTTAGAAAGGTTCCGTTTTTGGGTTTTGGTTATTTTTTTTATACCTTAATTTAAGTTAAATTAAGGTATAACAAAATATAATAAACTTCTAACAGCCAAAAAAACCCAAAAAACCTAGGAACCTATTCTAAAAGATAATTGTGGGGTACTAGATGTCAGAGTTAGGTCCTGAAAACATGATTTTTGGAGGATTAGGAGGATCAGAGATCATCCTGATGTAGAACATGCATGAGGAGCCACCTGTTAAATTTCAAGGCAAAAGGGCATACGGTTCACAAGTTATGGCTCCAGAAATGTGCATCAAAGAATGAAGATGTTGCCCTCATGGCATGAATTTTACATTGTGTAGGTCAAGTATGATCCCATACAGCACCCCTTCCCGAACCCAGATTCTATGTACTGGAGGAAAATGAAAGATGATTTAAGGGGAGAAATAAGAAGTTGGGGTGAGGCACAATTGAAATAATGGTGGGTGATGAGGGTTCATCGTCAGAAGCAAAAGTCTTACAGACTCTTAGAAATGGATAAGGACTTTGCTATTTTCTATGTAGCTAATGTCAGATCTTGGCAACCCCTCTCCTTTGCTGATTTTATTGCTCTCAGTGCCCCAGGTTCAGGCGAAATCCCAAGAAGAATTGTTGATGATTTTGAACAAGAAGAAGAAGAAGAAGCAGTAGCAACACACCAGGAGCTTCCTAAGGAGCCTATTGGAGGTTCCAATGTTGATGTTGGAAGGCCATTGTAGCAGCAAGGAGACAAGGAGGAAAAGAATAGAAAGAGACTTGAACAGGTCCAAATGTCTCCTCCTCATCCAAAGTGACCCCGCACCCGACCTTTTGGTGCTTTCAATGAACAGTCTACAGTAGGCTCGATGGAAATCAATGTTGGAAAATAAGTGTCCCAAAGGACAAAGGAGAGTGTCGAGGTAGACATCATTAATGTGGAGGAATTCATCCAATATGAAGGAAACATTGGTGGAGAAGTTCAAAATATTGAGAGTGTAGAAGCTAAGAAGGATAGTGAACCCATCATGCAGGAATTCGTCACTTCTGCTCTATCACTAGAGCACGTAGGTACATGTTGTGGCTGATCCACAACACACCCCAAAATTGGGGACCCACCTTTTTTGGGTGCTTTCAAAGAAGATCTCAGTGACCCAGATGCTAAAAATCAAGAAAAAGGCAAAATTGCACAAGGATGAAAGGGTGTAGTGAAATCGCGACATGTCGCGAAATCGTGGCCGAAAATGAAAAGGTGTCACGAAATCACGACATTTCACAAAATTGCGGTCAACGGCAGCAGGTGGGAGAAAAGCATAGCGAAATCGTGACGTGTTTGATTTTCGCGGCCCAGAGAGGAGAGAGAAAGGCGAAGCAGAAAAGCGTAGCAAAATCGTGACATGTCACAAAATCACGGTCAACGGCAGCAGCTAAGCAGCCCGAAGTGGAAAAATGTCACGATTTCATGACTGGTTGTAGCGAAGGTGTACGGAGCGAAAATGCATCGCGATTTCGTGACAGGTTGCAGCGAAGGTGCATGAAACGAAAAAATGTCACAAAATTGTGATAGAAACGAGCCGAGGCGTACGGAAGGAAAATATGTCGTGAAATCGTGACATGTCACATTTTTGTGGCCAGAAGCAGCTAAATAGTACGGACTGGAAAAAGGTCATGATTTCATGACAGAAAGCCGCAAGACAGCTCCGAACAAAAAATCATCGCGAATTCGTGACAGGTTGCAGCCCAGTTGTACGGAACAAAAAAGGCGTAGCGATATCGCGACAAAAATCAGCGAAGGTGCCCGAGGTGGAAAACGTCGCGATTTCGCGACAAGAAAGCAGTGAGGGCGTACGAAGGAGAAAAGCGTCATGATTTCGTGACATGTCGCGAAATCGTGACATGTCGCGAAATCATGACATGTCGCATTTTTGCTGGGCATGACGGCAAGAAAGGCTGCTGACAGGAAATCGTCACGATATTGTGACATGTCACGATTTCACGACATGTCACGTTTTCACAGCCAGGAAGACGGACAAGGCTGCATGCTATTTTTTGTCACGATTTACAGGGAGCCATTACGAAAGATGCAGAAAGTGCAGAACATGTGGCATACATGTATAAGGGTTATAGAAACGTTACATACATAGAATATTATCGAATGTTTCAGCATTAAACATAAATTCAAGAACAATTCGAAAGGCAGGAATATGAAACGAATCGATCGGGAAGATGAAATGAAGCATCACAGGCTGAAACAAAAAAACATTGCCATGCTTTAAAAGCAGAAGCACAGGGTAGATACAGAGGTCAAAAACCGCTGGAGCAAAGTTGCAGTGCTAGAGGCCAGAGGGTCATTCTGGGCCTGCTTTGAGGTTGTTTTCCTTCCTTTTGCTGGTTTTGAGAAAACCAGAGAGTCTGCTATTGTAACATGATTTATTTTTAATGCAGAGCATTCAGAAATTTGCATCTTGTTGTCAAGAAAGAAGGAGTTATTTTCTACATGCATGTTTTAATGTTTATCTTTCCCTTTTTCAGATTTCTAGGCTTATAGATGAAGTTTAATGCAAGTTCTCTTGGTTGCTTCATGCGAATGTCTAAATCTAAAAAATAACAGTAAACCCCAGAGACCAGCACTTAACTTATCTAGATTGTGTGTGTTTGCAGGTTCAATAGGTTAGGTTGCATGCATGGAAACCTCACATATTCGGTTTTTCCAGGACGAGATAGCATCATACTAGATGCAATTTTAAATTTCTTTTCTTTTGCATTTTATTTTTCTTCTTGCTGCATTTTATTTTCAAAAGTTCTAATTTTATTTACAGGCTTTAAAATAAAATAAAAAAATTAAAAAACTCCAAAATCCATAAATAATTCCTTCATGCTATTGCATTTCATCAATTTACATTTTGAAGTTACAGCATGGTCATATAAGGATCAGATCATGTTTGTTTTATAAGGGTTCAATGAACAATCACTAAATTATCATAGTAAAATAAACCACAGTGCCCCTTGTTTTCAGTTACTTGCAACCACTAAGGTGTTCTAAGCATTTTAATTAAATAGCTTTTATACATAGATGCAGAATGCTGACATAACAAGAACCTTGGAGAAATTGTTTCTTTGCAAGCAGAGGATTTAGAACCCAAATCCTATCGAAGAGTGTGTTTTCACAATCGGGTGAAAATACCACTCAACAAGACGCATTCCTCTTCTTCCACTCTAGTTTCTCAATTTGTGCCAAAAATAGTCCCATACAAAGTTCTCTCAGGGCCTTCTCCCAAAAATACTTGTCCAATTGAACAATCACCCTCTCGTGTAGTTTCCTTTGCTGTCATAGATTCATCTCATGATTCTACCAACCCCATAGGTGTTTCTCTTCTTTCTGAGTCATCAAGTCAGGACGTATTCACAACCACCACTTCGCTCGCCCATGCCACTATCCCATTAATACTTGGTCAGACCAAAGGTGACACCTCACCTCCAAACCCCGACTCCTGCTCCACAACCATGCATGTCATCGCTTCGCTAGCCAAAACACCCACCACACCCACTGCTGAATCCACTAACGACATTTCACCCATATAGTAATTATACTTGTTTACCCCTTTGGCTATTAACCCAGCCTCATTAGAAAATGAATTATCTATGATCAAGAAGAGCCCTCTAGAAGATAAATTGATCTAATCCTAGCAAAACATCGATAAGATGCTCAAGGAGGCAAGGAGAAAGAGGGGATGTTCCTTGGTGAAAGAAGAGAAGTGCATGGTATTCAATTTGAAAAGTAGAAAATTGCATAAAGTGAAGAAGATTCCCAAGGTCCAAAAACCCCTAGATGAAATGACCTCTACTGATTATGAGTATCAAGAAAAGGTCAAGGACCTAGAATATATGGACGTTGATAATGAGTTTGAATCCATGCATGTAAGGATAGAAACATTTTGTGCACATGCAATAATTGCCAACCAGTGCCACTATGAGGTAGAAAATGCCAATGTCAAGCTAGAAGAATATCTAGCTAGAACCTGCTCATTGTTAGAAGATGCTCAGAAGCAATGCAAGCAAATGAAGCAAGAAAGTTATGCCTTGAAATAGCATACGAAAAAACTGTAGAACGAAGTAGAAAATCAGAGCAAAATTTAGGCTGAATCTAAAGTAAGGGCCAAAGGGTTTGAAGAGAGAATATTGTGGATGCAACTATAGTTGCATGAGAAGAAAATTTTAGAGTTGTTTGACAGAAACAAAATCAAATACATTCACTCGCATTTGCTCAAAAATTTCAGATCCTGGGCATGTAGTGCCCTCTCAATATTTTCGTACATCACCAAATCCCAAAATGCTGCTACACAAAAGGAACCAATAGTGGATGAGGTAATCTAGGAGATAAGAAGTCAGCTCGATTTAGATTTTGAGGTAAAAATCATTAAGTACCAAGATTTGCAGGTTATAGTTATGAGTCGGATAGCCCGAGATTGGTCCACTGCCCAAGCCATGGTTCACACCTTCCTCTCCAAGGTGAGGAAAACTCATAAGGCAAAGCAAATTTGGATGTATTTGAGTAGGAGCAGTGTACCTCTCTGGGATATTTCCAAAACCTTTTAGAATTAGTTTTCTCGAGTTTCATCGACGATGATAGAAACATTTTGGCAAAAGAAGAATTAAACCCAGCCTGACTCGGCTTTGAAAGTGATGTTTCTTAAATTGATGAATGGAAGGAGCCAGTCATAAAAGGGTAGGTTACAGATTTTATTCTCGGGTATTGCAGGATTACGACTTGTTTGAATGACCTAGGCACAAGAGCCAAGTATGCTGACATTGGGCAAATTGATCGGTTCCATGTTTTGGTTAAGGCACTACAAGACGGAGAAAATTTTTAGAAGGGAGTATGGGCCCATGTTCTCTGAACCATGGAGAGAATCCATGATCACCTTCCACCATCGCAACTGGAACAAACACTGGATGAATAATATGAAAGAGGAAAATAGGTAGTTGAGGAGGTACCCTCAGAACAGGAGAAGTAGAAAGGAGAAGGGTTTGGAGGTAACTCTGGCCCAATGGATGAAGGCTAAAGGGTCCTCACATCGAGGTGAGCTCGTTGTCCCATGAGCCACCAAGAATATTGACAATTTTGTCACATTGCTTGGAGGGGTAGTAAATTTGAAAATTATGTAATGGTTTCTTGGTTTGTTTTCTTTCTTGTTATTGTTGTAAACAACATTTTAACAATTTTGGCTATCATTTTTTCCCCCTTTGTAAATAAGCCACATATGTAGAAGCTTCACCCACAACATCAGTAGAAGTTATAGGCTTCACAAGGAGAAAACAAGAACATGAAAATGTATGCCCAAAAGTTTCTAAGGCATAGAAAGAGCTTCACAAGCGAAGCTTCCAAGAGACTCGCTTTAGGACCAGTTTTTGTGAAGCGGTAGAGCAGCGATGAAGAAATTTCTAAGTGTGAAAATTGCTTCATAAAAACATAAGCGAAGCATCCACTTCGGCCCCTTTCCCTAGCAAATCACTTCTCCCAGCAAGATTTTCTTTGCCCTAAAATTTTTTGAAGTACCCGCTTTGGCCAAATTTTGTACGAAGCTCCCTCACTAGAAGCCTAGTTTCTCTTTGAAAATCAAAGAAAATATTCTAAGGCAAAATGTACTTCAACTGAAAACCCCCTGAATTGCCATTTTGAAGAATGTTCACAGCGAAGCATTTTTGCATCCCATCAGCAAAGCATCCACTTCGGTCAAAGACTCTTGTGAAGCAGCCTTAAACCCATTTTTTTGGTGAAGCAATGAAAGATTGAGAGCCATGTTTTGAGAAGGAATATCTACTTTGGAACAAGGTCTTCGCAAAGCTATTTTTGGAATTCCCTTCATGCAAAGTATCCACCCAAGGAGGTCAGACCCGCTTTGGCCCACATATGTTGTGAAGTAAGGTCCCGAACTGGAATTCAGTGAAGCTCTTCAAGGGTGCCCTCTTTGAAGACACACACACCGAGGTTGGGTATCTTTTTAAGGCAATCGAGTGTTTCATAAATGAATTTTTACTTGCTCAAAAGACCTAGGGCTCATTTTTGGCAATTAGAAAAGAGATATCAGTCATAGGAGAAGAGCCCGACGGACCTAGCAGCAACTCAAGCACCGCACCCAAAGAAGTCAGGATGAGTTAGGCAGTCCATAAATGCAAATTTCCTCAGCTAATATGGTTGTAGCTACTAATTATAGAAAATTATGTGATAGCTCGGTCACGAGAGAAGCGAGAGTAGATTTCTCAGGTTTTTGAGGGTGTACTTCCATATTTTATGCATTGATGGCTTAGAGGGTCGAGTCCTCTATAAAAACCCATGAATTGTAATGAGAAAGGGGGGGAACTCTTGCTAGAAAATTGTTGTAACTTGGTTCCTAAAATTGATATTAAAGACTTTGGGCTCCTTTCTCTCTTGTATGCTGCATTCTGTGATTATTTCTGCTATTCTATCTTCATTTGTATATCATAATTCTGAATCCTAAATTTAGGTGCATAATTGGGGAAAAAACCCTGGAATTCTCCTGAAGGATACATAGGGGAGATAATATTGCGTTAAACTCCTTTTATGTCACCTGTGGTTAGTGGTTTATGTTACGTTCATTTATTTTCCTAATCGCTGTAATTCTAAAATTTGGATTTAGGCACGAGAGAATAGTCAAATTCTAGAACTCTTCCAGAGGATACATAGGGAACCTAGCGTGATGTTCATTTATGCATTATTCTTGGTATTTATTGTTGTTGTTCCAATTTATTAGTTGATAATCATGTTGTTGGTTCTTTCCCACCAAATTTTTCACACTTCTTACCCTGTCCCTTTTATTTATTTCATGCACTCTTACCTTAAAACATCAAGTAGTTTAGTATAGGATCCGACCTTTCTTCGGATATTGGCATGGAGGGCATCTCTTCTCTCCGGCCTTTCAATGTTGGTCCAGGTCTAGGGCACGTATACATGTACAAAATCCTTTCCTATGGCATATTTGTGACCAACATTGACTATTATCCTTGAGGACATATACCACATCTTCCATGTGTCTCTCGAGGGTTCACCAATTAGGGTGGGCCACAACAAGCAAGAGGTCCTCAGACCTATATATGGAGATGTCTAGGATGTGGATTGCAGCATGGGTGGGATACCTTATCTCCATATTTATAAGGATTAAAATTTGGGTGCACTGCAAACTTTCCTAATGTACATAGTAGGAAACATGTTGTTGCCTAATAGCATGGGCTCAAGGTTCCCCTAGAACCAAGTATCTCTTATTTTGCATTTGGTGGTTGATCCTTATATTTATGCATGGGCTCCCACTCTCTTATGTTAGTTATATTGGGAGCTCTATGAGGTGAAGAGGTGGGAGCAAAAGGGTCTTGAATACAATTTGGTGCTCCATATTTTTTCATGGGAGCATATCATGGTTGGTCGCCCAAATGGTTTACCCTATGGTTGGGATCACTCACTTTCTTGCACTCTTCGTTGGTTGACTAGTGAATATTATTCTCTTACTCATCCCATTCAGACTACAGATGAGTATCAAGTTAGCTTGAGTGGTTTTATGAATGGCAATATATGCTGGCGAACTTGGAGGGGTATAACTTGGGAGGATGATGTGGCATAGCTCTGATAGATTAGGTAATGCAAATGGGTGGTTGGAAGTCATGGGAGATATATGGAGTACATCTAGTTCTCATGGGTGATGCAACAGTTATGTATGGTCCAAGGAGTTCCATCTATTCCCATGATGTATAGGCAATGGGGAGACGAGCTCAGTATTCCCTTGACTCCAAACTTTTAAATTTTTGATGATGCAATAGATGATGTAGTAGTGTATTTCGTATATGCAAATGATGCAGATACAACTATAGATTATGAATTTTAGTTTACAAAATAGCCTCCATGGATACCAAGCTAGGTAGTGGATAACTCTACTAGTGGTGATGAGCATGACATAGGGGAGTAGGATCCATAGTGGTATCCAAAGCACCATTAAGGTAGCGGAGCTAGGAGGTAGTCTAATGTGGTGCAAAGTCGATAGATTTTGACACTGCGATTGGTGGATATGGAGGTGATAGAGGTGATAGAGGCCACAATGTGGATGTAGATGATGAGGATGATGATGGTGGAGATGGAGGTGATTAGGGATAGGATTTGCCTCCTAACCACATGGATGAGGAGTGGGAGATATTGTAGATGTAGCAAAACAATATGGATGTTGAGATGATGAGGCATAAGGGTGAGGTGACTCAGCTATAGGATGAGGTGGATGGACTACATGGTAGGCCAAGTCGAGATGATGTTATTGCTACTATCATAGCTTGGGATGTAGATATCATGAGGCTACAAGGTGATTTGACTCGGATACAGGAAAAGATATATGGGTTGCGACATAGGCCTAGAGAAGATGGGGATGATGCTACCATCATGGCTCTTCAAGTTAGGATAGCTCAGTGATTGGTACATGAGGATAAAGATTTGGCTGCTACTTAGACATAGGCTTGATATGTGGTATTGCTCAAGGAAACTTTGCACTAGCACCAAATTTTTCTATACCTATAGCCTTTTTCTTTAGTTTTAGGCTTCAATAGGTAGAGTGAGTCTAGGCCTGGTAGTTCATGGTCTCATTGGCCATCTAGCTCACATGTTCCATCTGGCTCCTAAGCATCGGCTTAGGGACATCACAGGGGTCATGGGAGTGCTAGCTAGTAGTACTTTATTACCTCTTTTTGTATTTTCTATTTTTTTTTATTAGCCTCAATGCTCTGATGTATACAATCTACGGGAATTTTGTACTTATGCAATTCATATATATATATATATATATATATATATATATATATAGATAGATAGATATATACATGGATTTTATTGAATCATTTGTGTATGCACTTTTTTTTTATTTTATGTATGGATGCATATGAAATGATGTGATGATGAATGCTTATATTCTAATGATTCTTTGGTGTGTTATAGAATTTTCACTTGATCAACTTTATTCTTGTTGTTTAATCAAGGGCATAGATAGATGGTATTGACATGGAATTATGATATGTAATATTGAAAATATCATGGTATGATTGGGTTGATGATATAGGGTATTTTACAAAGACTCAAACATCCTAGTGACTTCAAACAAACATGTTTATGTATCTCACAGATCTTCATATTGCAAGAATTGTCCTACTATTTTCAAATTTTATCAAGGAAAAACTATGTGTGCAATGATTGTTCATTTTCCATTATGAGCTAGTTCCAACTAATAAATTGTAACTTATGCCAATAAGCTAGCTCATCCTTTAGAGACCATATTTTTGTACAAGAGAAGGTCACTAATGTGACATACGTAGCACCATGCGTAAGGATACCCCATTGCCAAGCGGGATTCATTCACACCATTGCTATAATGAGGATCACCCCATGATTTTCGAGATACTAAGATTTCTAGGGATTCAAGCTCCTTCCCTTCATTTATTGCTTTGGGTTTTGGGTTTTTGATTTTTTATTTTGCTCATTTTTGTGATGGAGTAACATCCATTTTTTTCTTTTTTTTTTTCTTTTTTTGATACTTACTCATTTTGAGGAAGAGCAAGGGGAACTTATTGCTTTAAGACAATTTAAGGGATACTTGCTCGCTTTGAGGAAGAGCAAGGGATTTTATTGCTTTTGTAATGTTTTTGGGATACTTGCTCACTTTGAGGAAGAGCAAGGGATTTTCTCTTTTTTTTTCTTTTTTTTTTAAGGGTGAAGGTGGAGCTTATCCTTTTGCCAACTCTGTAGCATTCTAGACCATGCACATAATTGTATGAATAGGGGAAATATTTTGCTAATATAAATAGCAACTTTTAACTTTGTTTTCCCAAGATTCATAATGTATTTAGATGTATTTTGATGTGTGTGGGCCAAGAGAAAACTTGATTGACCAGGAACAACCTGTTGCTTCTAAATATTGTTTGACTTTTAATTGAGTTTTCTCACAACACTAGGAGTGGTTGAGTGATTGAAAATATTTGTATTTTCTTGTGATTGATGTGTCATGTAAGATTTCGTGATACTTTCAATGCAATATTTTGAAAATTAAAATATGCACACAAAATAGTCAATGGTCGCATAATCATTATTGATAATTATTATACAGTATCTATCCTACTTTATGTGAGTCCCTTAATAAGCAAAATATTATAATAAAATTTGCATATTATTGTGACTTATGGTTTTCTAAGTGATGTAGGATGCTCCTGATTAAGGCAACAAGACATAGTGGACTAGTGATCATCCAAATTAATCAAATGATCCCTAATGTAATGAATGGTATGAAAAAATGCCTAAAATGCATGTATGTAATGTATGTGGAATGCATGGATGGATGTATGAGATGCAAATGAAATATTTATGGTATTTTTTCTCTTTTGTATTTTTTTATAGCCATGTATATGTACATATATATAAACTGCACTATGCATAAAATACCTTTAGATATATTATGTTTAACGGCTCAGGTTCTAATGTTCCTTCTAAGTTGGCAAGTCTATACATTCCCAGACCCACCTTCTACTTGATAATGTACAGACCTAACAAATTAGCCATGAATTTGTCTCTCAAGTGTGGTAACGCATTAGTGTTTAGTTGATTCTCTTTAAGAATGAGATCTCCCACTTGGAATTCATGAGGATGGAATTTTGCATTGTAGGTATGCTTGATGTGATATTGATCTACTCGTAGATGTTCTAAGGTATAGATATACCTTTCATCGATGAATGTTAATTGGTCAATATGTACTTGTCTAGCTATATCTTCATCCATGAATTCTTGCAATGCAACTTGTAAAGAAGGGATATCAAGCTCAAGAGGCATGATTGCTTCAGCTCCATAGACCGATGAAAAATGTATTGCCCTCATTGGCATTCTGATGCTTATTCAATAAGCCCATAGTTCCATAGGGAGTTAAGTGTACCAGTCTCTATGATTTTCTTTGATAATTTTATTTAGAATGGCTATCAAGGTCTTATTGGTCGCTTTTGCTTGTCCATTTGTTTATGGGTAACAAGGAGTCGATAAACTATGTTGGCTATTGTACTTGTTGCATAAGGCTTGAACATCCTTGTTCTTAAAATACTTGTCATTATCAAAAATGATTTTGAAAGGAATCCTAAAATGATAGATCATATGCTGAAGTATAAACTCTGCAATTCAAGGTCTAGTTGTAGTGGTCATTGGAATTACTTCGACCCATTTGGTGAAGTATTCAATGGCAGTTATGATGAACTTATGTTATCTCAAAGAGGTAGGTGAAATTTTTCCAATCAAATCTAGGTCCCATTGTGAAAAGGGCCAAAGGCTTTGAATGGGCTATAAAGCTTGTGATGGTACATGAGTCAAATTGGCATGATATTGGCATTTTTTATATTTCTTTTTTTGGTAGGTAATAAAATTTATTAATATCGTTGGGTTGAAGGGTACCAATACCTATTTACATAAGGCTATTACCTATCATTGAAGAAACAAAAATAGAACAACCCCCATAGATATAGGGAAGAGTTGTGCTAGTTACATGGGAACACAAAAAAACAAAACAGAATATTCCAATAACATTTTTTGACAACAAAAAGAAACTAGGGATATACCTGACAAAATAGGGAAGGTTTAGTAACATAAACTAAACTCAAAAATCCCACTAACCCAAAACCCAAGATTACTGGGCTTTATCACCATCTTCAATAGCATTATTCTACTGATGAGCGAGAAGAACGTTGAGCAATGTTGCAAGATCCTACAATTCCTTGAAGTTAAGAGAGAAGATGACCCCAGCTTCCTTGATCATATTGGCTACTTCCAAGAGTTGGTAAACCACCCTCGATACATGGCTGATGATTTTGGAGTGAAAGGCTTCAACAATACAACTAGTAATATTTTTAGCTACATCCACAAACTCAATTTGAAGCCCTCTAACATGAACCATTCCATCATTCCATGAATTAACAAACTCATCAAATGGAGAAGGTTTTGCACAAAGGTGAAAACAATAGCCTTGTGATGAAAACCACAATTTTGAAAAAGCCCACAATTTAAAAGGAAACATGTGGGATCCTAAAATGGACAAGGAATGGTGTTGATAAAATACCAAATATAAAATAAATAGGGTGTTTACAAAACACCTTATAGCATTAAAAAGAACACCTTTGTTGGAACTAACAATAGTGCTGAAAAAACACTTGAAAGGAAAGACACCAGTATTGAAAAATACCTTATGGTGTTGAAAAAAATACCTTTGCTGGAATTTCTGTGATTATTAAGAAACCTACTCATTTTATTTTTGAACAATGTTGATTAAATCCTTTAGAAAGTAGTCTTCCTAAATAATGCAATCATATTGGTTTGTTGCCAAATTAGCCAAAGTGTCAGCAACTACGTTGGCTTCATAGAAGACATGTTGAATTGTACTTAAGGGAAGCTACCTGAGAATGGCTTAACTTTCCTTCATAGCATTTTGAATATTCCAACCTGGTTTTGAGGAACCTTTTGCATGATTAACCACAAGGGAATCACCTTCAAAGATGATTGGGTTAGGAAAATATTTGCACATAACAAGACACCTCTACAGGGCATGAGCTCCAGTATAATTATTTGATTGAATCCCAAAATTTTCAATGAAAACCTTGATGATATTTCCATTGTGACCCCAAATTATACCACCAGCCCCAGCATTCCCAGGATTGCTTTTAGATTAACCATTAAATTTTGCTTTTAGCCAACACAACGGTGGAGGTTTCCACTTAGTATTGATCCTATCATTGACGTGAACTGGTTGCTTAGAAATTTTAGTGGAAATATTAAGAACTTTAAACAAAAGCATTTCTAAACCTGGATCAGGGGGTTTATCACACTGAATTAAGTTGGTGTTCTCAACAGCAAACCTCGTTGCTCTATTGGCTACCATCACTGGATCCCTGGTATGATTATTGAACACTCTATTATTTCACTCTAACCAAATATACCATAAGGTATGATGGAGGGAAGATTTCCATATAAATTTTAATCTAGGGTGGCAAAACACAGGAGGCCACTGGGTAAACATATCAGCAATAGTATGGGGCCATACCCATTGAACTTTGAAGATACTTAAAAGCATTGTAAAAATATCATAGGTAAATTGATAGTCAACCATAATATGTTGCACTGATTCCCAAGCTTGGTAGCACAAATAACATTTATTGGGTAACATGACTCCACGCTTAATCAAATTTTTAGTAGTTAAAATTCTATTCTTAACAACCAACCAAGAGAAGTGAGCAAATTTGGGGATAATATTTTTGAGACAAAAACATTTGAAGATCAAATATGTCACTTGCTCATCTTGAGAATCATAATTGTTGTATAACCCATGGGCCATTTTGAGTAAGAATTTACCATCCTCATTGTATTTCCAGAAAGGCCTATCTTTTTCTTGGGAAGCTAGGATAAAACTTGATCTATGAATGGACTGCATGGCCTTAACAACTTGGGAAATTAATTCATTATCCAAATTAAAACTTAGTTGTTTCCACATGGGATGCCCTTGGGTTTGGACGATGAATTCAGTAACTTTTGGTCTCATATTTGCATCTGTTAAGGGTTTTAGGACAACAATGTTCTAATAATTTATAACAACCTCATCCTTGACCCAAGGATCATGCTAAAAATTAATTGTCTTTTCGTCACCAAGCTATCATCTTACACCTTTTCTGAGCAATGATCTTGTTTGGAGGATAGACTTTCAGAAATGGGTTCCAGCTTGAGGAGCTTCCACATCCATAAAGGAATGGTGTTGTAGATATTTCTCTCTTACAAAAAATATCCATTCCAAGTTCTCATTGGTAAATATCTTCCATTTATGTTTTGCTAAAAGGGCATGATTCATCTTGTGAATTCTCCGAAAACCAAGACCCCTTTATCTTTTTGGGAGTAAATAGTATCCCAAGAAACCAAGTGAAACTTTTTCTAATTATCAATTCCTATCCATAAGAAGCACTTTTGAATTTCTTCTATTTTAGATCTGACTATTGTAGGCACTTTGAAAATAGATAAAAAATAAAAAGGAATGCTCTGAAGAATTGACATGACCATCATGGCTTTTCCTGCCAAAGAAAGCAAAACACCTTTCCAGCCTTCTAATTCCTTGTGAATTTTCTCAATGACATTATTCCACATTGCATATTTTGGACGACCCACAAACATGGGCAACCCAAGATAGGCAATGGGCAGATTAGCAATAGAACATTCCAGGATATTAGCAATAGAATTTTACCATATTAAGTAAAAAAATTGCTTGTAATGTCCCCCCCTGCTCTGATATTTTTAATATTTGGGACACTATACTGTTTCTTAAAATTATAAAAATACAACTCTAGGAAATAGGAAATAACTAGAAATTTTATTTTTCAATTTTTTTTCAAACAAGGGTTTAGATTACAATATTTTAAAAATATAATCTTTCCACAGTATGTCTGCAAACCCTTCAAATATTCTAAATCAACAAACATGGAAAGATACATCTGAAGACTGATGAGGCTCCAAGTGTGAATCTTGTGTGAATTCACCAATAGAGAACTAGGGTTTCGTCCAACTCCAAAAATCTGAGGGGTTTCATCCTCAGCCACACTATTGGGGTTTACATCCCTTCGGAGAAGAAGTCTTAGCCACTGGCCTCAAACTCTAGAGGAAATAACTAAAATCTAAAATATATTGAAATGAGACAAAGCCACTAAATAAATAGACTCCTCCATAACAAACTCCTTTTGCACACTCAATGTGGGATAAATCATGAAACATAACTCTTTTTTAAGTCTCACGTCCCCTTTTTATAAAATAAGGTTTTAAACTATATAAAGTATTTAAATAATTTTACTTTATATAATTAAACCTTTGCACATTAAAAACTTGGCCTTCTGATTATCCGATCTGCAAACTAAGGATAGATACGGATACCCATTTCAGTGAAGAATATCACTACACCATCTGTTTTTCTCGAAACCCTAAAAAATTACTAAAAATAGTAAGTCAAGGCTTTGTCCATCCGATTCAACATCTGAGAGTGGATTCGAATACCCATTTTTCTCAATTATCCGCTTCTAGAACTCCAGTTAGGCTCCCCTACAATCTTCCCTAGCCTACGGGAACCCATGAGTAGGCTAAACTGTTCTGCACACTGACTACCTAGAAAAATGGGACATTACAGTCCATCCTTCCCAAAGATTGCTTATCCTCAAGAAATATGCATACATACTCCAGTCAAGTTTCTGCATCTTGGCTGAGGTCCATCAAATCCTTGGATCCCATAAAAATCTCAGAAAGTAACTACCATGCCAACGTTACGCTACTCTGATCATCACTGTCCCTCTGACATGGTTAAGTTGTTGAAGTCTCAATTGTAATAGCATGATGAAATATCTCCCAAACCTAGCACTAGTCCGCCTATCTAAACAGATATTAAATATCATGTGCCACATCATATCCAAGAAATCATCATAAACCACTGCAAATACAATGTTGGAAGTGCCTCCATAGTCATCACCTAACCAGCTCAACTTAGCGTTCACACTCTTGGAATAACCCAGATAAACCCATGTAGCCCAATCTACTGCAGTCAACAAAATATCCTTTGGAAAGATGACACCCCTCATCATACTCAACCAAGTAGGGTATAAATTTATCTGTGAGACTCCTAAAATATCATCCATACTCCACTCCAACAACTCCATAAGAAGCTCAGCCTCATAATCAAAATTGATATGCCCATAATGACTGAACTCTATGCCAAGAAACATCTGATGCATAGGTGACTCAACCATGTCTACCTGCTCACTGATTAAACTAATCCCCTAAGAGAACATGGTGTTCAAATAATAAGTAGGATAATCCATATAATGCCAACCAAACTGATGATCAACCTCCATCAAGTAAATGTTATGGCTGCCCAAAAATTGAACAGTGGCATATCTCTCATACCCATGATCAACTATTACCTATATAATGCTCCTACCATCACCCTCGATGTTCATCAATGCAAGCATATGATCCTGGGTAAGAGAACTCAATCCCCGATCATCATGATTAGGCTAGAAAATGCTCATGAAATCACTCTTAGACTCATGTCGAAATAGACACCCTATCTCAAACAATGTATCCTCATGATCTATCACAGGAAAATAATCAACACTCTTCATCTCAAAAAGAGGATTATCAAAAGATGTATCATGATCCATCTCATATAGTGGATTGTCAGTCCATGAGAAATTATTATCACTCTCGTGCTTATCACAACCAATCCACTGATCCGAAATTGTGTAATCTGATCTCATGGGACAATGTGTTAAGTTATAGTCCTCCTGAATGCAATCTAGTTTGACAACAATCCACCCAGTATCCCTGGCTCTCTCATGATTCAGTTTTTCAATGGATTCTAAAATAGAATTGAGTTCCAACTCTGTCTCATGCAATGAAATATGAGCCTCCTACAAAGAGCTTCTAGTATGCTCAAGATCTGTGGTTAGCTGACTAACTTCTTCTTTGCTCCTGTATGCACTAGGGGTCTCTTCAACAAGCTTGGCATAGTGATATTTTTCTGCAAGAGTGCTCATGAAGTTTGAATTCATAGTTTCTAAGGCTGCCTTCAAATTTTGTAAATCAGCACTAGACTCATCATGCATTGAATTTTCATGGCTGTCCTGGTGAAATGAAATATCATCATAAGCTGATTTAAAATCAGCAACAACCTCAACTATGTTATGATCTAAAAAATCATGCATGTCTTCATCAGAAGGGGCTACCACGTAACCTATAACAACACCATCATGTGTATCATGCATAATTTATTCCATATACAACTCACTCTACAAATCTCCAAAGAAGATATAGCTATCTAGTGCATGCATCATAATGGGTTCAGTGTGAATATCCAACCCAAGTTCTTCTGAACTGTCACCATTAAAATGTGATGGGTGAATATCATCATGATCTGATTGGGAATCTATGTCACTATCAACTAGCTTCTCCAACTTTTCTGGGATAGTAGGGTCTTCATTGTGTTTCAAATTTTTGATCTTCTTAAGAAGGTTCATTTTTTTATTTCCATTGGGTTGTTGCCTCATACGCATATCAATATAATCTTCATTAGACATAAGGGCACAAAAATCATCATCATGATCCCTCCACTCTTGCTAGAACTGATCAAATAATTCAATGACTGTAGGCTCAACCTTTACATTAGGAAGAGTTGTAGGTAGAGAAATTTGCATCATTGCATTTAATTGACTGATGGATTTTTGTATCTCACTCTGAGTCCTACCCCAATCATGTTGTCTCCTAGACCAATCATTATAAGACTTCATGAATCTAAAATTTACTTAGGCTTCCATAGGCTAACAGAATAAGTTGAGCTTTGAATTAACAATACCCAGAATTCTTAAATCCTAAATCAACCAAATGGGTATTCAGATCACCAATACCCAAAAACTAAAAACCCTATATTTGAAACAGCAACCAAACCCTAACTTCTAAGTCTAAAAAATACTCACGGCTGCTGCAATTGGTTTTTCACACAATACTAAAATAATTTTTGAAATTTTTATCAAACCCTGAACAGGCTAGCAGAAAAACCAGCTTTGATACCACTGTAATGTCCCCCCTATTCTGATATTTTTAAAATTTGGGACACTATACTGTTTCTTAAAATAAAAAAAATACAACTCCAAGAAACAGGAAATAACTAGCAATTTTATTTTTCAAATTTCTTTCAAACAAGGGTTTAGATTACAATATTTTAAAAATATAATCTTTCCACAATATGTCTGCAAACCCTTTAAATATACTAAATCAACAAACATGGAAAGATACCTCTGAAGACTGATGAAGCTCCAAGTGTGAATCCTGTGTGAATTCACCAACAGAGAACTAGGGTTTTGTCCAGCTCTAAAAATTTGAGGGATTTCATCCTTAGCCACACCGTTGGGGTTTTCATCCCTTCGGAGAAAAATTCTCAGCCACTGGACTCAAATTCTAGAGGAAATAACTAAAATCTAGAATATATTAAAATGAGACCAAGCCACCGAATAAATAGACTCCTCCATAACAAACTCCTTTTGCACGCTCAATGTGGGATAAATCATGAAACATAACTCTTTTTTAAGTCCCACGTCCCCTTTTTATAAAATAAGGTTTTAAACTATATAAAGTATTTAGATAATTTTACTTTATATAATTAAACCTTCGCACATTAAAAACTTGGCCTTTTTATTATCTGATCCACAAACTGAGGATAGATACGGACACCCATTTCAGTGAATAATATCACTGCACCATCTATTTTTCCTGAAACCCTAAAAACTTACTAAAAATAGTAATTCAATGCTCTATCCATCCAATTCAACATCTGAGAGTGGATTCGAATACCTATTTTTCTCAATTATCTGCTCCTAGAACTCCAGTTAGGCTCCCCTGCAATCTGCCCTAGCCTACAGGAACCCGTGAGTAGGCTAAAATGTTCTACACACTGACTGCCTAGAAAAAGGGGACATTACATTGCTCTTGGAATAATTTATTTTTTGCCCAGTTGCATCTTCAAAGAGGTTAAGAATAGTCTTTATAGTACGGGCTTCTGGGATGGAAGCTATGGTAGCTGGAAAAGTATCATCAACAAATTGTTGGTAGGTGGTAGGTCTTAGGTTGGAAGCAACTTTTACGCCAGAAATTAACCCCAAAGAATAGGTTGACTTTATAGTTCTACCAAGATATTCAGCCAAAATGATAAAGAGGATGGGTTACAAGGGGTCCCCTTGTCTTAATCCTCTAGTACTTTGGAAGTACCCAGCTATGGATCCATTCACCAGGATGGAAAACCAAGAAGAGAAAACACATTGCATAATGAGATGGGTCCATTCACTGTGAAAGCCAAACTTTAGGACTTTAGATAGAAAATCTCTATTGACCCTATCAAAGGCTTTTTTCAAATCCAGCTTCAAGAAGAAAGCACTTTTTTAGATTTATGGGCAGAGTGGTTAAGCTCATGAATAGTTATCACACCATCAATAATATTTTGACCTTTAACAGAGCTACCTTGATACGGGTCTATGATTCTTGGAAGGAAATATTTAATTCGGGTGGCCATAGCTTTGGTAAGAATATTGTAGATCATATTGCAAAGGCTTATAAGATGGTAATCAGACAAACTCTTGGCAGTAGGGCTTTTAGGGATAAGGGCTAAGAAAGTAGAATTTACATCTCTGGGGATAAATCTAGAATTCTGCATCTCTTTAATAGCCAAGCAAAGGTCATGACCTATGATTTCCTAAAAAATTTAGAAAAAATGGGGGGAAAACCCATCAAGCCCAAGAGCTTTGTTTGATTGCATGGAAAAAGAGCTTTGTGGATTTCCTCATCACTAAGGGATTTTAGGATATTGGAATTCATTTCATCAGTAACAATTCTTAGAATGTGCCTAAGGAGGGAATCCATTACTTGGGAGGATTGGATAGGCTAGGATTCTAACAAAGACTCAAAATGATGGACAACCTCATCCTTGATTTCGTAGATGTCAGCGATGTAATACCCATCACTCTTTACTAGATCCTTGATCTTGTTTTCTCCTCTATTCTTGAGGATTGAAATATGAAATAATTTAGTGTTCAAATCCCCATATTTTAGCCATAAGTGCCTAGATTTTTGATGCCAAAAAATCTCCTCTTTCTTTAGAATATTATGGTATTCTGAAAGAAGCTATTTTTCCTCCTATCTCGAATGAGGATCCTCTTGTCCTTGCTGAAACTGATTTCTGATTATCTATAATTTATCCCTTATATTTTATTTATTTTCAAAGATGTTTTCAAAAACCTCCCTGTTCCAAATTTTTAGCTTATTTTTTATAGAGTGTAATTTTTGAGAAAACTGCCTGATATGAGATCTAGGAAAAGTTTTTTTCCACCATTCACCAACATGCACCCTTAAATCTAGGTGTTGAGTCCACATTGCTTCAAAATTGAAGGGAATTTTGAAGGAAGGTCTATTGGTTGATTCAAAAATCAGAGGGCTATGATCATAACCAATTTTAGGAAGATCTTGGAGAGTGGCATCACCAAACATCTGCAGAGCATCTTGGTATAGGAAAAATCTATCAAGTCTCTCCTAAATAAGATGTGCTCCAAATCTTCTATTATTTCATGTAAATTGATACCCTTTCAGTTGTACATCCATCAGATCATTAGTGTTCACAAAATTACAAAAGTCTTCAGTGGATCTAGGATTGATATTATTTCCTCCTCTCTTCTCTAAGGGTAGAGAGGAGCATTAAAATATCCTGTGATAATCCATAAAATATTATAAAAGGTTGTCCTCATTTGGGTGAGGATATTCCATAAACTTAGCCTATCCTAAGGACTATTTGGGGCATAAATATTTGTCAAGATCTAGGACTATTTATAAATAAGATCATGGAACAAAATATTGGAAATATGACCTTGACTGAAATTCACCCTTCCCTCCACTTTGGTAGGATCCCATAGACATAGGAGACCACCAGATGATCCAAATGAAGGGCTGAAATAAAATTCACACTGTTTCCAAATAGTTTTAGCAACTTGGGGAGAATATTGTGCACCCAATTTTGATTCTTGCATAATGAAAATAGTCATTCTAAACTCCTTTTTTAATGAGATAGCAATTCTTTGTTTTACTATCCCATTAAGCCCTCTCGCATTCCAAGAGAGGACTTTCATTTGGAATATTTACCAAGTTTACTCCCTCCTTTGATTTGTTATAGAGGAGGTTTGGTTTTATTCAGTTCATCTCCATTAGATGCCATGATATCTGGAAATAGGGTTTGTTGAATGTCATTAGCTATCTCTTCTTCTATATCTCTTTTTCTTTGTTCAACTGTAGAGGGTCTTCCCTTTTTTCTATCAATACCAACATCTATCTAATATTTCTTATAACTTCTAGTATTCTTAGGACTCCAAGCTCCAAGGATCTCACACTCCCCTTCTATACTAATAACCTCATTAGATCTAAGTATGGGAGGAGGGTGAGAAGGTCTTGACCTAGAGGGTGAAATAGGATTGGATGGTAGATGAGAAGAATAAAGTGGAGGTGGAGGTAGAGGATTGTGAGGGTGGAGGGATTCATTCGTATCATTTGTGAAGGGATTTTTTGGATATAAAGAAGCATCATTAACGAGGGCAGTGGAATTTGGATCAGAAATATCCAGGCTAGGGAATTCATCTTGATTGCCATCAAAAATAATATTTCATTCATTTAAAACACTTAAATTATTAGCCAAAGCATAATAAGAACTTACCTTTTTCTTTACACTAATCGGTTGTTTTTCCTTGGATTCATGGAACTTTTGCCCTTGGAAATCTGGTTGTCCTGGTTCTTGGATGCTAAAAAGCAAGAATGCTACTAGAAGTATTTGCTCATGCAATCTTGCCCTTTTAGGGTATTCTGGCTAGGGTGCAGCTTTAGGCATTGATTTCGAAGGTGACCCTGGATGTTACACTCATAATGAAAAGTAGGCCTATTCTCATATTCCACAACTTGAATTTTGTGATAAGATCCATAGATTAAATTTACATGAGTCAGAAGTTGAGATTCTAGGTTCACATTAACACATATACGAGCCTATGTAAATCTTGATCTAGATTTCATCACCAGATCTATGGTGACCAGTCCTCCAATGGTTTTGGCAATCCCATGGAGAAACTCCTCATGCCAAAACATGAGCGGTAATTTGGGGAGCCTAACCCAAATTGGAGTGAAGTTTATGTTTTGGGTTTTCGGGTCGAAATATTCTCCCTATTTGTGAAGGAAGAGGCTTCTCCTTCCAAAGAACCAAGGACCACCAGATAGGATACGATCAACATTCTCTTGATTTTTAAGACGAATTAGAAATAAAACTCTAGACATGGAAATTATTTCCAAACATCCTTGCATTTTCCATTTAGTAGCCATCCAATGCTGAATAGCTTCTATATCGGGTCTCCCTCTGACAAAGTTCCCCACAAAGAAGAAATATTCTATGGATATGTAGTTAGCCATAATCTCCTCCGAAATAATCTGATCAACTCCATAGGGGATAAAATTATACTTAGGAACCAGAGGGGGTTTAGGTCCTCCTCTAACTATTTTGGTAAAGGAAATAGTCTCAAATTCTACACCATTAGGGCAAACTCGTTGCTCATTCCTTGTTTCCTCATGATGTTTGTCTGGGGGTTCCTTCAAGTATTTTTAGATTCATCCTTCAAAATCCTAGATCCACTTCCCTTACCACCTATTCCATACTTGATCATATTCTCTAGTTTAATCAATATGGTTCTAGCTCCTTGTCTGTCGAAACCTTGGTTCCTGCTAGCTTGAGAAATCGACATATCACTCACACTCCTCATCTCGAAGTATTTTACCTAAGTATGAGCATGTTTCCTTCTACCTTCACGTATTGACAACAATCACTTTCCATGGTGGGCCAATAATAACCCATGCACAAGATGCACTTTGTAATGTCCATTCCACTAAAGTGGCCACCACAAGTACCATCATGGGCTTTAGTTATGGATCGTTGTGCCTCTATGGGATCTAGGCATTGAAGTAGGACTCCATCATAGCCATGTCTATACAACATGTCTCCCAAGAGAGTAAAATGAGTTGCTTTTTGTTTGAACGTTCTTTTTGAAGTTCACATCAATTCTAATGGGGAGGTCCCAAATTTGAGAAAGTCTTTTATCTCATCAAGGTAAGAATTGTATGGCTTTGCGTGGACCAAGCAAACACTCTTGTCACCTTCAGATTCTACTCATTTGATTACTAACTTGGATATTGTTATGGTGATAAGTAGTTCGACTTCTCCATGTTCATTCTTAGGAATAAAGGATCCCAAAGAAGCCATTGCATCCACAAATCTATTAGTCGAACGAGGCAAATTGCTAATCTCATACCAATAAAATTTTACTAGCAAATTCATTGCTACTTCATGATATTATTTCAAGATTGGTTCTTTGCATTGGTACTCTCCTTTCACTTGACAAATGATAATCTAATAATCACCAAAGATACTTATTCATTTAATGCCCATAGCTATTGTTGATTGAAGCCCCAAGATTAGGGCTTCATACTCTGCATTGTTATTTGTACATGGGAAGATGAGTTTGAATGATAAAGAAATTAGAATTTCTTTGGGTGTATAAAACATGACTCTAGCACCTTGTCCTTTTTTGTACTTTGATTCGTCAAAGAAGAGTGCCATGTCAACATCATCCTTGAGAGGGACTAGTTCTTCTTGTTCAGTGATGGAAAATACTAAATCATCTGGAAGCTTGATAAGTATTGGTTGATCATTTGGAAATGGAGCTTCTGCAAGTTGATCGGTTATCACCTATGGAAGGGTATTGCTACCCTTCTCTCCAATAAATTAATCTTCTTTAGAAATTATAAATCAATTAACCTTCATGCGTAGATTTTAGAGAGTAATAATAAATAAAATAGTCGAAATAGAAATGGAATGAATTCATATTTAAAGCAAACCACTTCAGGAGGGCTGGTCCTCACCACTAGGAGGGCTCAGTCCTCTTGCATAATCGTAAATGAATGGTTCAATGATAATATATAAATTTAAATAAAAACCTAATCTATTAAATAGTGAAATCAATTATTCTATTGGAGACCTAACATAGTCGGCTATGTTAGGGTTGTAACATGGCTCCCCTCCTCAGAAAGCTTTTTCCTCAAAGCTGGAAATATCTGGAAAATACTTTTAGGTTATCATGTAGCATCTTCTTCAGGTAGGTCCTACCATTTGATGAGAAATTCTTGGATGTGACGAGATCTCAGCATATGTGTTCTACTTTGTAAGATTTTTTCAGGTTGGAGATATATACGTCCTTATTGATCGAGTACTGGTAGTTCTTACTAAAATTGTACTTTTTGGTCGATCACCTTATTGAGATAGGAAACATGAAATAATGTATACAAGATGAGGGAGGAAGCTCTAGTTGGTATGCCACTTCTCCAATGTGACACACAATTTTGTAAGGACCATAAAATCATGGAGCCAACATTTGAATGGTCCTAATATTTAATAACAACTATTTGTAGGGCTACAAATGTAGGAACACCATATCACCTGTATTAAATTATATTTCCAAGCGGTGTGAGTCTTGCTACTATTTCATGCAATTTTTTTCTTGGACCAAGTTGTCTTTGAGAATGTTGAGCATTGACTGTCGATGTTGGAACCATTCATCTACTTAGGCTGCTTTAGAAGAACCTGGTACATAATCTACTATTTTTGGTAGTTTAATTCCAAAGAATACATAAAATACATCTGAGTTGAATAATTGTATGAAGTGTTGTACCACTGTATCGCCCAAATTTTTTGCACCCTTACCTTCAGGCTAAAGGATCCATGCCCGAAAGGGGGATGCGAGAAGGATGGGACAATACCTCGGATGGAGAGGCCCTTTGAAGGTCGCGCCTCTCGGGGAGGGGTATAAGGGTGAATTTTTGACGGATGGTGGGGTTCACCAGGAAACTTTAAGTGGCAGTTTCCATGCCTAGGTTGAGAATGGGTTTGATGTGTTCATTTTATATTCAATCATTCATATTCCTAGGTTGGCCAAAATGAATCTAAGCTATTCTATATGAAATTTTGGGTTTATATGAAGACAAAAAACATGAATGAATCCTAAATACAGAGACTATATGAAATGGAGAGGAATACACCTGATTCCTGATGTCTGATGAAGATTCTGAAGCTTGTAGGAGTCCAGATCATCCCGGATATGATAGGATCATCTGTAATTGTATAGAATCATCCCAAATCATAGGTGATCATCTGAGATCAGACAAGATCATCGATGACCTGACGAATTCATCAGACGAATTCATCAAAACCTGCAATCATGGAAACAGACACCAAAAACCAAAAATGCAATTGCAAGAATGATGCAAAATGATAGAAATAACAATATAGATGCTTAAATAATAAATCCAGATAACAAATCAAATGGGATGCACTATTTTAATAACTTATTTTAAATTTTATCATGCAAATATGCTAAATGAGGTGAACTCCAGGATGCAGAATAGAAATAAATCGATCTAATGCATAATTAAATAAGAAAGAAAGGTAGAAAACGCAAACTCGGGGCTCTGGTTGCCCCCAATCTGAACTGCAATCAAAATCATCTACAATCGTACGAGATCATCGCCGATCTCGATAGGATCATCCAAAATCGTGTTGGATCACCTACGACGATCCGAGCTTCCTCCGACTGAAACACAGTAAAATCCTGCAATAAAACCTGAAAATACAAATGCAAATGATGGGGGCGAGGATGTTCTAATACAACAAAAAACTAGAGTTGCAGGGAAATGATCAGCTAGGGGGATAAACTGGGAAAATCCCAAGTTTATATAGGATTAGGGGGAGGTTAGGAGGTTGGGGATCATCCCAATCTGGGAGATCTCCAACGTAGGAATCTCCAACCGCGCAGACACGCTTCTGCCCGAGTTGGAGAGGTTGTTGAAACAGAAGCTAATTATGAAAATTTGGTTTTGGGACGAAATCGTCTGGACGTTCTGTCCCAGATGAATTCATCCGATCTGGGATGATATCGTCGGATCGGCGACGATATCGTCCAACGGTCAAAACAAATTCTAAAAATGGCACGAAAAATGAGGTGAGCGGTTAACGGGCGGTTTCGGGGTTAAAATTCAAATTTTTAATCTTTTTACTGATGGTTTAACTACGCCAATTTTAGGGTGCTACATTTTGCCCCCTCTTTAGCAAATTTTTTGAAGAAAATGCGTTAAAGACGAGTTCTTCATGCTTTACGAGAAAGCAAAAATTTATTCCATTTTTTAGACGATGATTCTAGGTCGAATCGTACAACTGCTTGCTATGGTGCCCCCTCCGAGTTTTTACCCAAATCGAACGTTTGAGGTAAAAGCGCGAAAAAGCAAAAATTTAAAAATGTTGTTTTTAAATAAAATTAAGAAAAATAGGGTAAAACCCTAATTCATTTTTACTGTTCACTTTCACTGTTTCAGAGCTCTACAGGCGAAATGGTGGAAATGGCACACAGATCGACAGAGGTCCGACGCGGGTTGCGGGTAAGGATCTAAACCTGGTACATTATGTTTTTAACTTGATTTGTTTAATTTTTTACTTTAAATTTTAATTGTTTTTGGTCATCACGGCCGTTTTTAGGCCGTCGACGACGTCGGGATGAAATCATCCCAATTTCGTCGAAATCGTCCCTATATCGCCGATTTCGTCTAAGGACGAAATTGGAGAAATAGGGGCGATTCCATCCAATAAAGGACGATCCCTAAATTGAATAAAAGGGAGACGATTTCGTCCTACCAAGGACGATTTTACTAAATTTGGTACGATATCATCCAATAATGGGCGATATCATATTTTTATGAGATGAAATTAATTTTAATCGATTTTAATGATTATGTACTAATGATTTTTTTTTGTTTTATTGTTTATTTTGTAGAGGGGATTACTAAAGAGTCAGGAATGGAAATATGGGGGGCTCAGAGACGATGTAGCCATGCTCGATCAGGCCGAGCGAGACAGACTAGCGGAGGTTGGACTACAGCATGTGGCAGAGATGCCACAAATTCCTATAGACATGGGGCTACTGATAGCCCTAGCAGAGAGATGGTATCCGGGGTCATCCTGCTTCCGGCTACCGATAGGGGAGATGGCTCCCACTCTAGAGGATGTATGGAGGATCTTGAGGATCCCCATACATGGGCGATTCATGACTCCTTCGGCCAATCAGGGCCATGCTATGATGCGACTGTGCACGGACCCGAGCTTCACCCTAGAGAAGGGCGGAGTGAACATCGAGTCATTGAGGCAGATGCCTGGGGCATCTCGATTGACTCAAGTTTTGGTAGGGGTGGTAGGTGGCCTACTTCTATGCCACCAGAGTGGTTGCAGGTTATCGTGGCTCCTTTCATATGTGGTCTACGACATGAGAGACCACGGTTATAGGTTTTCTTGGGGTAGTTTTGTACTATGCCACTTGTATAGGATCCTTTACGGGGTCGTATACAAGGGAGGTCGATGTCTGGTGCTGACATCGCTACTACAGGTTTGGTGTTGGGAGCACATTGTGATGCGGAGGTCGGTAGGGCTTCCACTGATAGGAGTTGACTGAGAGAGACCCCAGGTTTTCTATTGGTGGCTCCAGAGAGGGTCACAGTGGTGGATAGATCTGTCGATGTCCCGAAGGTTGCTAGATGACCTCATCCTAGATCAGATCACCTGGAGGCCATGGAGAGAGCATCCAGGGTGGGGAGAGGATGGACAGGAGTTGGCTCGCATCAGGCGAGTCTTCTGGTTGAGGATGGAGTGGGGAGAGGTAGAGCTCCATCGCTATGACCAAGTTTTGAGGTAGTTCGATCTACAACAAGGGATCCCTTCTCTTAGGGATTACGAGTACTCCTAGACTATCTAGGATAATACCACACTGAGCGGGGCTCTAGACATGCAATGATTCTAGAGTCAGGATGCGAATGATGCCCCCATTCAGCCAGTGGATGGGGATGACGTTGGAGTAGTAGACGGATATGATGCCTGGTATGCAGGCATCCACCCTCCTCGAATGATGAGGGCATAGGGTCCGATGCACACTATTGTGCAATGGATGGGGAGGCGGTGCTAGGCTACCATCGATGCAGTGAGGAGTCATGGAGGGAGGGATCAATGATGGCCTCCTTAGGAGAGATGTCGGAGAGTGCCACAGGCTCCAGAGAGACCATAGCAGCCAGAGAGGAGGGAGGAGGGACTCCCTTCTCAGTAGAGGGATAGGCCACCATCACTCGATAAGGGCAAGGGTGTCGAGGTGGGGGAGAGCAATGAGATGGTGGCTCTCCGAGTGGAGAATGCCCACCTATGAGCTCAGGTGCAGACGCTGCAGGATGAGGCTACATGACTCAGGGCTCGGAGCGAAGGGGCGAGCATGCAGGAGCTGGCATGGGCTATTGCTCAGACCACGTTCTATCAGGGAGTATACTTCCAGCTGGTTCTAGAGGGCCAGAGGATACAACTGCTAACCGACATTGCAGAGCCAATCAAGATGGGGTCATCGAGGACATCCTCATGATCGACATCGAGGACCCATGATACAACATGGACCTCGATGGGACCACCTCCTCCACCTCAGGGTGGGAGAGGAGATGAGGTTGAGAGCTCGAGGGCTTCTCGAGACTAGCTGCTTTTTGTACATAGACCATATATGTTTGAGAGGATTGAGTATGCCAGGGTATAGATTGTGGCATACCAATCCATTTTGATATATGATGTACATACTTTTCTTGATATATATATATATATATATATATATATATATATATATTAATATATATTCTTTTTGTGATATGACTTGTGCATATGTTTTATGATGCTTTAATATTTTAATTGTTGATTGATTATTCATGTAATTATGTCATTGAAAATATTATAATTTTATGTCATGCCATAAAATTTAAATGAAATAATCTGATGTAAACAAATTGGTTGTTGTGGTGTGATTTGATGAAAAAATAAAGGGACTTCTAACAATAATTTCAAAGGACATTGTCGTTGTTACATGACCATTTCATGGAGTCGCCGCTCGCTAGGTCATTAAGCTAATCCCGGTAGAGAAATATTGCTAAAAGTAAAAGGGTGCTTAAGAGACTTTCTTAAGACTTTGTGTTGTGATGATGAAAATTGATGATGGTGATGATTTGTTTTCAGATGTCCATGAAAATATTATGCATGAAATATTAAAAATATGATTTTTTCTAGGCATAAAATTCCTAAGTGTGATAGAAATTTGAACAATTGCCTAGGAATTATACCATCGTCGCAAAAAAATTGAATGTTGACATAATGAAATGAAATAGGAAAGTTTTCGTTCTTTTTAAAGCACAATTGTGTAACATAATGATTTAAGCCATATGCTTTTATGGATAAAAATGGGAAATAAAATTAAAATGATGGTTTGCGCTAGGCATAGAATATTTAGGTATAGACTTATACCATCATCACGAAATCCAAAGAAGAAATTGATATAATAGTTTTATTGCATAGTTGAGTTTTGAGTTTGAGATAAATAGAAAATATAAGATGAGGACTTGCACTAGGCATAAAATTCCAATTTAGGTTTAGGAACTATACCATCGTTGCGAAAGTCGAAAAAATATATAAATGTGACTTTATTGCTAGATTTTTGAACATGTTTTGAAAGAAATTTTGGATTTTGAAAAAAAATGTATGTAATTGTTTTTACGCTAAGCAGATTATTCTCAAGTAAGAAAATCAAATTATTCCAAAATATTTGCATAAATATTTTAAATTATCTCAAAGACAAAATTTAGATTTATAAGGAACCCCGTGTGCATATGTGAGTTCATTGCCGATCTTGATCTATCATAATGATACAAAATCTCTCAAATACAAATGTGTGTGCAATTGTATTGTTCATTTACCGATTTTGAGCAAGATAATTTGATACAAGTAATTTGAATTAACCAAATGAGTGTTCGTTGACCATGATTTATATGCATATAACCGTACCAAACTACTATGTAAGTCAGGTCATCAAGAGCTAGCTGATCCATAAGCGGACATAGGTCTGTACAAAAGAAGGTCGCTAATGTAACAGATATATCACCACGCTAGGAGTTACCCAAGGCCAAGCGGGTTGGGCACAAACCACCTGTTATGGGGCTTACCTCACAGTTTTTGAATAATTGAGAATTCCAGGGATTCAAGCTCATTCACCCTTCTTTTCTTTTCAAAGGGTAGGGGAAAGGATTTTATTGCTTTTTGCTTTTTCTTTTCTTTTGCTCTTTTTATTTTATTTTTTTTTTTGTATTTTTGCTTGACACTGAGATAATGCTGGAAATATTGCTGAGAAGGTACAAAATGATAATGCTTCTGAATAATTTTCTCTTTTTCTCATGATTTTTCTTGCTTTTCTTTTCTTTTTCTTTTTCTTGTTATACTAGGGATACTTGCTCGGATTGGCTATAGAGCAAGGGATTTTTATTCTAGGCAGGGGTGAGCTTGTCCTTTTGTCAATTCTCAAAGATTCTAGACCATGTGCATGATAGGATAGCAGGGGAAACTTTTCGCTCAAGAGACCACTTCTACTGTGTAGCATCGTTTTGAATTTGCAATGAAATCATTTTAATGTGAAAAGGTATACTTGGTTCAAGTAAATAACAAGATCAGTTCTCTATGCTCAAAACTTTATTTAATTCAACTGTGGACTTTGATATAAGAGAGATTAATAATCATACCAAATAAGATCAAGATATTTATTCATGTGAGTGTGAAAGTGAGGGATTCCAAATAAATGCTAATTTATCCAAAACAACTGAAAATATAACTGCAATACTTCAAGAATTGACAGGTGCAAAAATAAAAGATGTTTTTGAAGATTTTGATGATTTTGATGTTTTTATATTTTGATTTTGATTTATGAATTGAGAGAATACATAATATTACTATTTTTGAAATTTTTATATGAATTTACTAAAATGAGACAAGATGTACAATATATACAATGATGAAATTACCATAATTATGCATAATAGCGCTTAAGATGCATAATGTTCATAGGTTCTTTAAGATCTTTACCATCTAAGGTAGCTAATCTGTATGCTCCCGATCCAAATTTAGCAGTGATGATATATGGCCCAAGCCAGTTAGGTTCAAATTTACCTTTAAGGTCTTTAGTTGCATTAGTATTTTTTTGATTTTCTTTTAAGACGAGGTCGCCGATCTCAAAGGATCGGTGATGAACTTTCTTAAGATATGCTCGTTTGAGCTTGTTCTGGTAGGCTCGAAGATGCTCCAAAGCATTGATGCGCTTCTCATCTAGGAGTTCCAGCTGACTAAATCTGCCAGCATGATATTCATCTCCTACTTCAGTATCTTGAAGTAGCAGAGCCAAAGAAGGAACTTCTAATTCAAAGGGAAAAATAGCTTCAATGCCATAAACCAAAACAAAAGGTGAAGTGCCCGTGGGAGTACGAACGCTAGTTCGATAAGCCCACAAAGTAGGATATAATTGAATGTGCCAATCTCGGCCCGATTTATTGACCAGTATTTTGAGGATTTTAATTAATGTTTTATTAGATGCTTCTGCTTGGCCATTACCCCGAGGATAATAGGGAGTGGACCAACGATGTTGAATTTTATATTTTTGACATAGTTTCTTTACATATTTATTTTTGAAACAAGTTCCATTATCCGAGATGAGATTTGCAGGAATTTCGAACCTACAAATAATTTGATTAAAAATAAATTTGGAAACTTGGGTTCCAGTGCAAGAAGCTAAGGGCATAGCTTCAACCCACTTCGTAAAATACTCGGTGGTGGTTATGATGAATTTGTGTCCATCAGATGACACAGGATTGATTTTTCCAATAATGTCTAAGCCCCATTTTGAAAAGGGCCAAGGAGATGAAATAGCCTGCAGTTCTTGTGCAGGTGCATGGACAAGGTCAGCATGTTTCTGGCACTTGTCGCAATGGCGCACGTAATCATGTGCATCATTCTCCATGGTAGGCCAAAAATATCCTATCCTAAGGAGCTTCTTAGCAATGGCGCTACCACTAAAGTGTCCCCCACAAGATCCATCGTGGGCTTCACTCAAAGCTGATCTAGACTCTTCTAGATTCAAACATCTCAGTAGGATACCTTCAAAAGATCTCCTATATAAGGTATTGCCAATTATGATGAAGCGACTTGCTCTTCTACGTAATAACCGGCATTGGTTTCTATTAAAACCTTCAGGGAAGGTTCCATTGTGAAGAAAATTGAGGATATCAGTGTACCAAAGTTTGGGAGTAGTTTCATTGATTAGAAACACGTCCAGAGGTTCCAAGCATGTTTTAATTGAAGCGGGTTCCTGGAGTCGATGAATAATGATGGTAGCATATTCATCATCTAACTCCAAGGGTAAAAGAGATGCAGTTGCGGCCATAGCGTCAGCCGCATGATTGCTAGTTCTAGGAATAGCTTCCAAGGTAACTTGATCAAATAAAGATATTAATTGTAATACATATGCTTTATATGGGCACAATTTATCATCTCTGGTCTGATAAACATCATTAATTTGATTTATAACAAGTTGAGAATCACCAAAAACTAATAGATTTTTAATTTTTAGTGCCATGGCTGCTCGTAATCCAAGGATGAGAGCCTCATATTCAGCAGTGTTATTAGTACAGGCAAACGTTAATTTAAAGGATAGAGGTATGAGATGTTTCTGTGGAGATATCAAAATAATACCTGCACCAGCCCCACTCATGCATCGGGCTCCATCAAAGTATAAGGACCATTGCTCTGAATGATCTGCCTCTAGTTTAAGGCATTCGTCAGGAAACTCAATGACGAGGGGATGGGTGGACTCTAAGGGTGCAACAACTAATTGATCTGCTATGATTTGACCCTTAACAGACTTCTGTCCTATAAACATGAGTTCAAACTCGCTTAGGGCAAGAACCCACTTTGTTGTGCGACCAGATAAATAAGGTCGACTCATGAGATACCGCAAGGGATCGGATTTAGCAATAACGTACGTTTTTTGACTGAGCATATAATGGCATAGTTTCTGTGTAGAAAATATGACTGCTAGACATAACTTCTCTAATGCTGTGTAGCGGGTTTCATAACTAATTAATGTTCTGCTAATGTAATAATTAGCACGCTCTCTCTTCTCATCATCAAGTTGAGCTAACATAGCTCCTAAAGCAAAATCTGAAGCAAAAATATACAAGATAAATGGGCGATCAGGTCTAGGTGGTGAAAGTACAGGTGGGTTAAGAAGATATTGTTTGAGGAGTTCAAATGCTTCCTGACATTCGTTGTCCCAATGGAAAGAGACATCCTTCTTAAGAAGCTTAAGAAAGGGTCCAGTTTTATCCGCCGACTTATCGATGAAGCGACGGATGGCTTGAAGCTTACCTTGTAGACTCCGTAATTCCGATATATTCGTAGGTGCGGGCATATCAGTGATAGCCACAATCTTGAGAGGGTCAATTTTGATGCCACGTAAAGAAACTATAACCCCCAATAATTTACCAGACTTAACTCCGAATATACATTTGGCTGGATTCAATCGGATAAGATATTCCCTTAACCGATCAAATACTTTTCTCAAGTCATCTAAATGGTCATCTTCTTAAGTAGAACGAGCTATAATGTCATCTACATAATCATGTAGTATATCATGCATCATATCATGAAAGATATAAGTCATGGCTCGTTGATAGGTTGCACCCGCATTCTTTAAACCGAATGGCATCACTTTCCAACAAAAGGTCCCCCAAGGGGTAATAAAGGTTGTTTTAGCCTGATCTTCAGGAGCTATCCTGATCTGATTATAACCAAAAAATCCATCCATTAAGGATATCATTCCACTCCCAGCAGTAAAATCAATGATCTGATCCATATTGGGAAGGGGAAAATCATCTTTAGGGCATGCAACATTAATATCTCTAAAGTCTGTACAAACCCTAACCTTAGTAGCTTCTTTCTTAGTTACTGGAACTACATTCGAGATCCATTCAAGCATAATCAATGGCTTGTATAAAAATAACATTCAGGAGTTTTTCTAACTCCCCTTTGACTAGTAAGGCCACTTTAGGATGCATTTTTCTAAGTTTTTGTTTAACATGTTTAGCATCCGAGTGGACTACTAGGTGATGCATAACTAGAGAAGGGTCTAGACCTGGCATATCTTCATATGTCCAAGCAAAGACATCTTCATATTCTTTAAGAAATGCAATGTATTTATCCTATTTTTCTTGACTCAATTCTGATCCGATGTTGATTATGTGAGGGTTATCCTCGGTTCCAATGTTAATTTTTATGACATTTTCTACTTCCATGTGTAGATCTCTCTCAAAATTAGGTGGGGTGGGTGAAACACCCAATTCCTGTAATTCTTCCAAGGTTAACTTGGATAATTCGTCTTGAGGAGTCGTGGCCTCAAGCTGGGCTATACTAGGTATAGAGCCATCAAAATAAAATCCGTTATGTAATAATTCCTCAATGGAGACATCATGGAAGATATCTCCCTCCAACTCATCGTCGGATTCAACGATCATCTCAGGATAAGCTATAGATAGCATATTACATGTGAATGGCTTATTCGTTAAATGCAAAGCATCACGTTCATCTAAATAATCTTGGTAACATATAAGATGGTCATCATCCTCAAATGGCTGACCCTTACTAGAAAATAGGCCCACACCACATCGAGCAGGCCATGGCTCTACCTCAAAAGGTTCTTTCATACCATTCTGGAAAGGTCCCAAACCTTTCCCTTTATATCCCAATTTAAGCATTATAGGTTTGGCTTTAGTATACTCATTAGTAAAATAACATCGAGCATATCCATCATAATGAGTTCTGATGTTTCTGGGTATTCTACCCCAGTCATATCCCTTATAAATAAAGGCATAGCTCCCGACTTGGTAAATACTTCCCATAGGCTGTGGGAGGCCCAAGGTACGAGGAGATGGTGGTAAATTATTTAAAATAAGGGAATCTTGCATAGAAATATTCGTTTCTTCTGATATAAGGATTTTAGATAGATCGGGTAAGAGCTCGTCAGTAAGAGCATAAGAGGTAGAAGGAATATTTCCTACATCTTCTGATGTGGAGAATATGCATTTGGTAGATATAGACGGTGTAGAGGTGTCAATAGATGGGTCTATTATAGGTATGGAAGCTATAGGAGTAGAACAAGAGACATTGGTTGTGGGATTAGGATCTTTCTTAGGTCCTAATGCGGTTTGTTCAGTAGATGGTTGAGCTATATGTGAAGGTGCATCTGATGGAGAAGAGGTAGATGACATTGTGGGTGTGAGTTTCACACGTTTAGATGGGTAATGAGAATTAGGATGTGTGGATGACAAAGCAGGGCAAAATTGAACTCCAATAGGTTCTGCCAACGCACACATATCAAAGGGTCTTGGATCACCATGAATGGTAACCAACTGATTCTTAAATTCGAATTTAACACATTGATGTAAGGTTGAGGGAACATCTCGCATTGCGTTGATCCAAGGGCGACCCAAGAGTATATTGTACGATGCAGGGCAATGTACAATAAACACAATCGTATCCAAGGTTCTTGGACCAACCTGCAATGGAATGGTAATAACTCCACACGTTTCTTGTGTTTCGTCATTGAAAGATTTTATGATCATATCAGTTCTTTTCATTTCCTCACTTCTAAACCCAAATATTTGGTAGAAGTCAAAAGTGCAAATATTTAAAGATGAACCATTATCAATCAAAACTCGTTTGACTGCTACATCTCCAATTAAAGCAGTAATATACAAGGGGTTATCTTTATGTAAACTATGTTGAGGTATGTCTCTATCCCGAAAGTCAATACAATCAACTTCACGAGTTATTATAGTATTGGCCATGGCTTCGGGTTGAATGTCTTGTGGTACCATCATCTGGCTTAATGTGAGCATTAATTCATCTCTATGTGTAGGAGAAGATCTTAAGAGGTCCAAAAGGGAAATTCTAGCTGTAATATTTGATAATTGTTCATTAATATTATAAGGAGGTTTAGGTTGAACATTAGGTGCATGATTCCCTTTATTAGGAACCTTCAAAACAAATGGAGTTGATCCACCATTCTGCATTTGATCTTGTTGAGAATTTTGAGCCTGTTGTCTAGTAACAACTCCGATGGTACCCACAATATTATTCTGCGGATGATGAATGGGTCTTGGTCTAGCGTTTATAGCTAACTCATTAGAAAGTAATTGGTGAGATGATGGTCTAGTAGTGATTCTTCTTGGAAATGGTTCTTCTGGAACCATATGACTTGTGATAGGGTGAATAGTATCTGATTCATCTTCAGAACTATTCGATTGATTTGATGTGATTTCCATATCACTCTCAGTCTCATATTCTGTATCACTAAGATCAGGTATCTGAATATTATATAGAGGCCTGGTTGTAACCATGGATAAAGTTGTGTCAAATATTTTTGGCTCATGAGTAGGTAAATGCCCACTAATAGTTCCTACATATCGGGCAGGAGGAGGAACATTATGATGTTCAATTTGATTAGCCACCTCCTTACCATGTTTTGGTAAGGGATGTTGAAAGATGTCTAATGACTGATTGGCATTCTGATTCTGGTTTTGTGTGGTGTTCTGTTGAGCGTTATTAGGAGGATTTTGCTTAGGTTGAAAGGCTTGTACCTCCATCTCATTGTTATCAATCAAGTCCTGTATTTTATGTTTTAATATTTTACAAGAGTTGGTAGTGTGTCCAGGTCCTCTATGGAAGTCACAATGTAAATCTGCTTTGTATCCGGGTATAGTTGGATCAGGTTCCCGGATATTTGGTAATTGAATCAAGCCTCGTTCTAATAATTGCGATAGAATAGTTGATAAAGGTTGATTTAACCTAGTAAATTCTCGAGGAGGTCTATCAGGAGGTTTCAGTACAAACTTCTCTGTTGTCTTTGCAGCATTAACATTAGCAATATTTCTGCTATCGGTGACTCCATCACCCACAACTTGTTTATTCTTATATTGATTTCTGGATGTTTTCTCATCGTCTTTCTTTTTAAGCTGACCTCTCCTAATGAGAGCATCTTCCACTCTTCGGGCTAAGTCTATAGCCTGATCGAAGGTGGTCAAGGTAGCAGTTGATAATTCATAAGATAGTTGCTCTTGCAAATTATTAATAAAGATGTCCAACATCTCCCTATAAGGTAACACAAAGTGCAATTTTCCTATCAATTGTCTCCACCTAGCTAGGAAATCAGCAAAGCATTCATCTTTGTCTTGTTTTAAGTTATACAAATCTTTAATGGTCACATGTCTTTCGATATAGGCACTAAATTGATGAACAAAAGACTCGAAAGTTTCTTCGAAATTCCTCAAAGAATTAGTGGGTAATTGATAATACCACTCTAATGCCATTCCTCCCAAGCTTTTCGGGAACATTTTTAGTAATAACAAGTCATCATGTGATATATCATGACATGCTATCCTAAACATACGAAGATGCTCTATGGGATCTTCCGTTCCTTTATATATGGGCAGGACAGGCATAGGAAAATGTTTAGGATACGGCTGTGCTACAACTATAGGATCTAAAGGCTGACTACACATCTCTCGATAATTGTACGAGGGACGGTAGGGATCTATCTGGTCCATGCGGGAAACTAACTGTTTCACCATGGTTTCAAGATTACTAGTTTGTCCACCATATTGGTTCGGTGGGACATAGGTATGGGATTTATGAGTGTATGATGGTGTGACATAAGGATTAGATGCTATATTGCTATTATGCAAAGTGTTGGTAGGAAGAGTATTATGAAGGGGATTTGTAATAGTATTATGTTGTATCCCGGATTGTTGGTAATTGGTGTTTGGTTTTGTTTTGGGATTTTGTTGATTTGAGGTATGTTGCTCAATAGTTTGGCGAAATAGAGCAGTAAATGATGGTTTCTTTTGTGCGGGAATGACCCTAGGCTTGTTAACAGGCACTTTAGGTGGTTGGGTAACCTGTTGTTGTTGCATGTTCCGGATCGCAGCTACTATATCCAAATTGGATGGTCCAGCTTGATCACTCTCTTGTTCAATAAAGGACAAGGGATTAGTGCGTGTGTGAAATACGTCTTCTAGAGTTGCTTGAGTGTCACTAATTCGATCCTTGTCCATATGGACTGCTCTATTAAAAACACCGATATTTGTGTTAATGAACTTCCAAAATTGTTCCATGTTTTCAAAAGTGATAGCTCCTCCCGGAGACATTTTAGGGGATGAGGATCCTTCCTCTCTATTAGTTTCTTCTTGTTCATTTGCTACAACAAGCTCTTCTTCTTGCTGGTCTAGGATTTCTTCTTCCTGAACTTGGTCCTCAGGAGGGACATTTTGGTCAATTAATGGTCTTCCTAACCAATCTTCATCTTCTTCGGTTTGTTTTCCATTCCTAAGTCTAGGCATTGTGCTACACTTAGGTTTTAGCAAATATATATACTTATATATATATATATATATGCGGTAGGGTTGAGAGGTATATATTTTAACTATATACCTACTATAATACTTAAAAAGGAAATGTTTTGTTTTTTTTTTCATTTTTTTTTTGTTTTGTATTATTATTTCATAAGTATAAAAATAACAAACAGTATGCTAGTTGCAAGAAATAGTAAAAATAATGACTTAGTTTTCTATAAATAGTTTATGGATATCGTTGATAGGATCAAGTTCATCAAGAGTCATGAAATGCTCCTCTTCAAATTGGAAGTGGTTTTTCAAGAACTTGACAAAGTGTGCTATGGTAATATGATCTACTTCAGACTCTGACTTATAAAAATAAAGTTCATGGCAATACTCTCGATACAACACAGCTCTAGGAACTCTATTCCATATTTTTCTATCCGTAAGAATGACTTCTTGATCCTCTATATGAGATAGAAACTTATGTACTACAACTGCGTTCTCAAGGTATTCCTCAAAGGTGTACAATTCTGAAGACACAAGTGCTCTTTTATCTGCTAACCACCTATGGCAAGCTCTCTGAAGTTCATGGTACAAAGTCACCCGATCGGGATCCAGGATTCTATCTAGGACAAACCTCTTAATTTGCCTAAGTTCTGCAGATCTAGATTCAATAATACCCAATCTCCTATCAAGTTCATCCCACAAAGGTTGGACTCTATTTGTTTGAGGTACTCTAAGCACAGAAGTAATCTCTATGGCCGTTAATTGATTTTCAACATTTATGGTGACAGACTCGTCTTCTATTATAATCTACCATCTAAATATGATATGCAAATTTAACAGTTTTCTAATGATTCTAGATGTTCTTAATAATGTGTTTTTTTTTTTTGGATTGTTTTCAAAAGGTGTTTTAGTTTCACGTCGGGTTCACCAAAAATGTATCGCCCAAATTTTTTGCACCCTTACCTTCAGGCTAAAGGATCCGTGCCCGGAAGGGGGATGCGAGAAGGATGGGACAATACCTCGGACGGAGAGGCCCTTTGAAGGTCGTGCCTCTCGGGGGAGGGGTATAAGGGTGAATTTTTGATGGATGGTGGGGTTCACCAGGAAACTTTAAGTGGCACTTTCCATGCCTAGGTTGAGAATGGGTTTGATGTGTTCATTTTATATTCAATCATTCATATTCCTAGGTTGGCCAAAATGAATCTAAGCTATTCTATATGAAATTTTGGGTTTATATGAAGACAAAAAACATGAATGAATCCTAAATATAGAGACTATATGAAATGGAGAGGAATACACCTGATTCCTGATGTCTGATGAAGATTCTGAAGCTTGTAGGAGTCCAGATCATCCCGGATATGATAGGATCATCTGTAATTGTACAGAATCATCCCAAATCATAGGCGATCATCTAAGATCAGACAAGATCATCGATGACCTGACGAATTCATCAGATGAATTCGTTAGAAACCTGCAATCATGGAAACAGACACCAAAAACCAAAAATGCAATTGCAAGAATGATGCAAAATGATAGAAATAATAGTATAGATGCTTAAATAATAAATCCAGATAACAAATCAAATGGGATGCACTATTTTAATAACTTATTTTAAATTTTATCATGCAAATATGCTAAATGAGGTGAACTCCAGGATGCAAAACAGAAATAAATCGATCTAATGCATAATTAAATAAGAAAGAAAGGTAGAAAATGCAAACTCGGGGCTCTAGTTGCCCCCAATCTAAACTGCAGTCAAAATCATCTGCAATCGTACGAGATCATCGCCGATCTCGACAGGATCATCCGAAATCATGTTGGATCACCTGCGACGATCCGAGCTTCCTCCGACTGAAACACAAGAAAAACCTGCAATAAAACCTGAAAATACAAATGCAAATGATGGGGGCGAGGATGTTCTAATACAACAAAAAACTAGAGTTGCAGGGAAATGATCAGCGAGGGGGATAAACTGGGAAAATCCCAAGTTTATATAGGATTAGGGGGAGGTTAGGAGGTTGGGGATCATCCCAATCTGGGAGATCTCCAACGTAGGAATCTCCAACCGCGTAGACACGCTTCTGCCCGAGTTGGAGAGGTTGTTGAAACAGAAGCTAATTATGAAAATTTGGTTTTGGGACGAAATCGTCTGGACGTTCTGTCCCAGATGAATTCATCCGATCTGGGATGATATCGTCAGATCGGCGACGATATCGTCCAACGGTCAAAACAAATTCTAAAAATGGCACAAAAAATGAGGTGAGCGGTTAACGGGCGGTTTCGGGGTTAAAATTCAAATTTTTAATCTTTTTACTGATGGTTTAACTGCACCAATTTTAGGGTGCTACAACCACCATTCTGCCAAGGATAGCCAATGACTCCATTGAAATTGTTTATCCTGAACAAAACATCTTAGATAGGTATCCAAACATTTGTTAACTACCTTCATTTGACCATCTGTTTGTGGATGGTATGTAGAGGACATATTTAATTTGGTACCACTAAGTCAAACTAATTCTTTCCAAAAATTGCTAGTAAATATGGGATCACGATCACTTACAATGTTTCTTGGCATTCCATGCAATTTGAAAATTGAGTCCATAAATACCTTAGCCACCTTGCTTGCTGAAAATAGATGTTGTAAATCCTAGAAATGAGCGTATTTGGATAGGTGATCTACTACCATAAATATTACTATTTTGCCTTCTGATTTAGGTATACCTTCAATAAAATCCATTGAAATATATTCCCATTGATGATCTGGAATAGGTAATGGTTGAAGCAATCCTAGTGATTTGACTATTTCACCCTTATTACATTGGCATACTTTGCATTTAGCCACCCATTGTTTGACATCTTTTTTTAATCCTTTCCAACAAAAGGATTGTTTTACCATCATATAGTTTTTCAAAAAACTTGAATGTCCTACTGATGGAGAAGCATGTGATTCATCTATAATCCTTGATTTGATTGTAGAATCATGTGGAATGTAGATGTGATTATTTCTTCTTAACACTTTGTCCTCATAGGAGAAAAGAGGATGCTTGGATGAACCCAACAACAAATCCTAGATTATTTGAGTAGTTTTTGTATTGGACAACCATTCTTCCTATAGTTGAGATACCCATTGGAAATAAAGTCCTAAAATAGCATTTATAACAACTTCATATTCATATTTTCATGATATTTGCATATGCTACCACGTTTTCTTTCCCTTTCTTATACTCGACAATGAAATCATATCCCAATAATTTTTTTAACCACTTTTTTTGTTCTAGATAAGAAAATTATTGTTCTAGAAAGTGCTTGAGACTACTATGATTGGTTTTAATAATAAAGCGACTAATGATTAAGTAGTGTCTCCATTTCTCCACTGCATGTAGAATAGCCAACATTTCTTTCTCATATGTGGATCTTCCCAAATTTATTCCCTAAATTTGTTTACTTTTGAATGCTAAGGGATGACCTTCCTACATTAATACTACCCCAATACCTATTCTTGAATAATCACATTCGATTATGAATGGTTTGTGAAAATCTGGAGTTGCCAATACTAGAGTAGTAGATATTTCTTCTTTGAGAGCCTTGAAGGCTTGAGTGGTTGCTTCCGGCCAATGAAAAATATCCATTTTGTAAGAGCTATGAGAGGAGCTATAATTTTTCCATAGTTATACACAAACTTGTGATAATAGTCGGTGAGACCCAAAAAACCACGAAGTTTCTTGATAGTTTTAGGTAAGGGCCAATCCTGAATTACCTTTATCTTATTGGGATCCACTTTAACACCTTCTTGAGAAACTATATGACCCAGGTACTCAACTTCTTGAACACAAAAAGAGCATTTAGAGTGTTTTACAAACAACATTTCCTTTTGTAGTATATGAATAACCCTTCCCACATGCAATATATGATCATTCCATGATTTACTATATATGAGTATGTCATCGAAGAAGACTAGGACAAATTTGTGAAGGAATGGATGAAACACGTGGTTCATGAGACTTTGGAATGTAGATGGGGTATTAGTGAGACCAAAATGCATGACCAAGAATTCGTAGTTGCCTTCATGAGTGCGAAAAGCTATTTTGGGAATATCCTCTTCCCTAACTCTAATTTGGTGAAACCCAGAATGAAAATCTAATTTTGTAAAAAAATTTGCACCTTGTAGTTCATCTAATAAATCATCAATGATAGGTATAGGGAACTTATCCTTGATGGTGATTTTTTTAGGGGATGAAAATTTAGACACGTATGCCAAGAATTATCTTTGCGAAAAGCTAAAACTACTAGTGAATAATAGGGACTAGTGTTGTGATGGATGACTCCATGTTCTAATAGTTCTTGGACAATTTTCTCAATTTCTATTTTTTGAGGTTGGGGATATCAATAAGGACGGCCATTAGGAGGAAGACATCCTGGAACAAGGTTTATGGCATGGTCATGGGATCTTTTGGGAGGTAATCCCTTTGGTTCTTGGAAGACCTCATAATAGTTGGCCATAATGTTTTTTAAATCTTCTGATTGGATTTTTGGCATATCTTGTGCTTGTTTTTCCATACAATTAATTTGAGCAATGAATTTGTAACTACCTTTTCTTAATATTTTTTACATGTTGTGCAAACTTACTATCTTTGATGGAGATGATGGAATTCCTTGGATGCAAATGGTCTTCCCATTTTCTTTCCATTCAATAAAGTGATGCTTGTAATTAAAACTGACCGTGGTTTCCATTTCTTCTAACCATGCGACTCCCAAGATAACTTTTGAATTCCCTAAATTCATAACAAAAAGAGGACCATACCAAGTATAAATTCCCATTTGCAATGAAATTGAATATGTTCTACCTATGCATTGAGTGTTTCCCCCATTGCAATTATAACTTGAAATTTATCTTTATTGGAGGGATTGATGTGCAAGTTTAATGCCTTAGAAATCTTTACGTCAATAAAGTTATGAGTACTTCTTGAGTCAATTAATACAGTTACCTTCCCTTGTCGAATGAACCCTGATACCTTTATTGTACGGTGAGCTGATAAACCCATAAGATCATGTACTAAAATTACCATAGTATCTTCCTAAACTATGGCCTCCACGGATTCAATTTGGTCTTCGTTTATGGGAAAATTAGGTGAGCTGGTATCCTCTATTTCTTCATCTTCCTTGTTAGCATATTCGATTTGAAAGTTTTGTCATGGTACACATGCCTGATATTTTGGATGGTGATTATGATATTTATAGTAGAAGTATCTTTATGGTTGATCATTTCTACAAAAAGAGTTATTACAGTATTGAGGTCAACCATAGGAATCACATCGTATAGATGTCCCAATTTGCACCTTCTTCTCATCCAACATGGAAATCCTTATACATGTATCTAAAGAGGATGGATCTTGTAGGTCAACTTCAAATTTTTTAAAAGTAGCTACCACCACATCGAATGGTAAGTTTCTTGCATAGGAAAGTAGACTAGTGAATTCTGAAATATACTCCCTTACGGATCCTATTTGCTTAAGTGATAACAACCGCACCCTATATGAAGATGAGGGTCCTTCATCAAATATTTTAATAAAATGTGTGGTGAAATAATCCTAGTAGATGGTATCTCCATTCTCATGTTTTATCCATACAAACCATTGATAAGCTTCAGTACCAAGTTTGGAAGCAGCAAAAGGATTTTTTTTTTAATCTCAAATTCGGTATAAGTCTAAAATACCTTCCATTTTAGCTATCCAACCACATGGATCATGACCCTCAAATGTGGGCATATCAATGCATGGAAAATTGACCCCATTAGAACCTCTTGATTGTTGGTAAACTTCATCTCTATATTGGTCCTCATTATGCCTATGTCTATGGAAGTTATTTTGGGGAGCTCTATTAGGACCTTTTTGTTGTCCATAAACTTCCTTGCTATTTATATCCTCATTATTCCTCTATTTATTGACGCATTGTTGGGTACTACCATTATGATATATTTGTTGTACATAAACTTATTCTCCATCCTAGTCCTCATTGTTCCAGTGTCTATGGGAGCGATTTGGAATAGGAGGTATTGGTTGGATTTGTCTTTCCATTAGTTGGATCACCATTGTGGTTAATTTTTGCATACTATATACTAATTTTTAAATGGTCGAGGTGTTGGTATTGGGGTTCCCTATTTCCTCATGTGTGAGGTTTTAATGGGAATAATTAGGAGAGGGATTGGAATCCATGGTGTTAAGTAGTGGATGGGCAGGATTAAAACTATTAATGCATAAAGGAGAAGTATAATGTGGACCTTTGTTTCATGGAGGTCTTATTTATAACTTGAGGATCCCTTCGTTTGAGTTCTCTGAGCTGGTTAATCGATCGTTTGGTCCTTTGGTCCACCTTTCGCTCATACACTTGTTAAACAGTCCTACTTATCAATTTCATATTTTAATTTCTGTAAACATTTTGGTTAAATTGGACAAAAAATTGTTTGTTCTCTGCTTCACTGTCGTTCCAACTAAGACATGAAATTTATGGCTAGATCTCCCAACGGCTATTTTTCAACTAAATTCGAAGCTCCAATGGTTATTTAAAATTTTAAATATTTTCCCAACTATAATTTTAACTTTTCCAACTGCTCACAAGTGTTTTGGTGTGCAATAGTCATCAAGGATTCTTTGAGTGACCTATGACAACCATGAACGGCTAAGCTTAGGGATGGACATGCTCGACCTAAACAAGATCGCTTCAACGGACACAATAGTGCCACCACCATAAGGCATGAAGACTACTTGACCACCAGGGGTTGGATGCATGAGAGACATGTCAAACAAGGACACGACAACACCATAACCATAAGGCATGAAGATTGCTTGACCACCAAGGATTGGACTCATGAGAGACACGTCAAATAAGGTAGGGATATAGACTGGAGACACAAGGGAATTTTTAGATGAACCACACATGACACCTAAGTGACACGAAAGGACTATAGAAGCACATTATATGATGACACACGAAACATTTAGATGAACCCAACATGACATGCAGGAAAACCAATGAGCTAATGGTTACATGTGAGGAGTCTAGCTAACATGACCAAAGTCATAGCTTAATAGACACGACCTGCATATTTTAAACTCCGCCTTTGTCATCCCCATGATAAATATGGGATAAATTACCCTGACATAAAATAAAAAATATAATATTAATTTTTCTAACCTTAGTAATTCGTGCAAATCACCCTTAATTCTTCATGATGATTGGCCCACAGCTTTCAACCATGAATTCGATGGTTGTCGTGTGTTTCTATGATAGATTGGAATTAAAAATGGAGTGTTTTGTCTATTGATGTTACACTTGGGTAAACCTTTCTTTGTCTATGTTGTGAGGGGCATGTATTCGCTATACACATTGGGTTATTCCATAGATAATAACAAAAGGTGATGGTTTTATTATGCCCATACTAATCACTAGAATGGCCCATAGTTGCTTTGAATCTATTACTACCAACTCAGGGTTAACATAAGCCTCAAATAAGGTGAATTATTGTCACCGATTACTGTTGTGATGAGCGAACGATGTAACGGAGTAGGGGAAGCCATCAGATTTTTAGGATTGCGGACTCCTGATACCACTTGGAATGGTATCACTACCCTTCTCTCTAATAAATTAATCTTCTTCAATAATTATAAATTATTTAACCTTCATGTGCAGATTTCAAATATTAAGAATAAATGAAATAGCCAAAGTAGAAATGGAATGAATTGAGATTTAAAGCAAGCCACTTCAGGAGATCTGGTCCTCACCACTAAGAGGGCTCAATCCTCTTGCATAATTGCAAATGAATGATTCAATGATAAGATATAAATTTAAATCAAAACCTAATTTATTAAATAGTGAAATCAATTATTCTATTGGAGACCTAACATAGTCGGCTATGTTAGGGTTGTAACAACCTGATATTTAATGGATTTTTGGCTAATTTGAGGTTGAATTCTATTATAAGAATTTATTATTTTATGGTACGGGTTTTGTTGTATGTGTGAGTCATCATGTAACACAAAGGATTTTCTCTAGCTATGACATAGGTAGTGTTAGTTAGCATGTAATGTCTAAGTTTCTTAGTGGTAAAAAACATTTCTAAGCATAACTTCTCAACATAAGCATATCTTGTCTCATAACTTACCAATGTCCAACTAATGTAATAAATTGCTTGCTCCTTGTGATTCTCATTTTTTTGCACAAACATTGTCCCTAGTGCAAAATCTATTGTAGATATGTAAAGGTGAAAAGTGACTCCTGGACGAGGTGGTGTTAATACTGGTGGTGAATCCAATATTTCTTTATGTATTTAAAAGCCTCTTGAAATTCGATTGTCTAGGAAAAAGTCACCCCCTTTTGAAGCAAGCGATTGAAAGGTCTGCATTTGTCTAAAAGTTGTGCAATGAATCTTTGGATAGATTGAATCTTTCCTTGTAAACTGTGTAACTCTCTCAAATTTGTTGGAGGTGGCATCTAGATGATGGCTTTGACATTATCATGGCCCACTTCAATTCCTCACTTGGAAATAATGAATCCTCAAATTTTTCTTGATGTGACACCAAATACGCACTTCTTAGGATTCAACCTTACCTTATGTTTAAGCAATCAATCAAAAACTTTCTCTAGAACTTCAATATGCTCAAGACACATTTTAGATTTTGCAATTAGATCATCCACATAATATTCAATGATTTTATGCATATAGTCATGGAATATGTACATCATGGCATGTTGATAAGTAGATCCTAAATTCTTAAGACCAAAAGGCATCACCCTGTAGTAGAAAGTCCCCCAAGGTGTGGTAAATGTTGTTTTGTGTTGGTCCTCAAGATTAATTTGAATATGATTGTATCTTGAGAAATCATCCATTAATGAAATCATTTCATGGCCTGCGTAAGAGTCTACAAGTTGATCGATGTTGGGTAGAGTAAAATCATCCTTAGGGTATGCTTTGTTTAGATCTCAAAATTCAGTGCATACACATACCTCCCATTCGGCTTGCGAACAGGTACCATGTTAGAGAGCCACTCTGTGTAATCAATGGGGACTATGAAATTCATGTCTAGTAGTTTTTGTAGCTCTTCCTTGATAATCAATGCCATGGTTGGATGAATTTTTATTAGTTTTTGATTGAAAGGCTTAGCATCTAGAGCTAAGGTAAGGTTTTGGACCACAAAATTGGGGTTAAGGTCAGGCATGTCCTTGTATAACCACATGAATATCTCTTTATTTCTTGTTAATACATTGATCATACGCTCTTTATCTTCTACGGATAAATATTTTGTAATTTTCATAATTTATGGATTGTTCGCATCTTTACTAAGGTTCATATCGATGGATTATTCAATAAGCATATGAGAACCTTATTCTAACTGATGTGGAGTTGGTATGAGATGGATATCATCCTCCACATGCTCAAATGACTTGGGTGACCCCTCCTCTACTTTAGTTTGAAAATTTGAAGCAGACAAGGATGAAGGTTGATGTAGGATATAAGCATTTGAAGCTCGTAGTAACTCTTTGGATAGGATAAATTTGGTGATGGATGATTGGGATGAAATATTGTCCATGGTAATAAGGCTAGCATCAATCGAAATTATCTTTAACAAATCGTATGGGTTATGAAATGGGGCAAACAATTCAATAAAAATTATATTGACTTGGTGGAAATGAGGTGGCTATGATTCAAGGGGTGAATTCTCACTCTCTCTAGGTTGCAACTAACCTAAGGTGGATGAATGGTGATGCTGCAGGAGCAACCAAGGTGGTGTTGGTAGATCTCGCTTAGGGCGCTCACACTTTTTATTAAAGTGAAAGATGGTGTGATCTATGGAAAATATTTTGGTGTAACACTCATCTCTCTCGATGGGATCTGGAAGAGCCACATCTTCTTGGGTACCATCAAATATTTTAATGATCCAATTTAGGTTTGCTTCTATATGTTGTAATTCCACAAAATCTTCATCGAAGATATAATCTCTAAAATCTTCATCGAATATGTAGTCATCTGAAATGCGATTGATCACGTTTGAAATGTGGCCAATTATGAATGTGTGTAACACAATCTCTGGAAAAGCCTCATTCAAATAAGGTGCAAAGTTAGTGTGCAAGTATTCATCATCGATATCATCATAATCATTACTCTCCCCATCCTCTTCTTCACACTCAAGAGTGAGTGGTTGGAAGGTATGGTTGAAGGAAGAATTTTAGGTAGATGGTCTGTATCCTAGGCCAAAGTGATCATGTAATTCTCGATATTTAGGCTCAATAATGTAATGTGGACCTTACTCATGTCATATAAATCTGAATTCCTACCAGTTAAACTTACAAAAATATAACAAAGGTAAATCCGGTTTGGATAGATATTCTAAATTGGCATTAAACTCTTGTAAGGGTTCCTCATTAGGAGGAGGTGGATCAAATGAATAATCCACTCCCTCATATACAAAGTTGAACTTACTAGGCTCAAAACCCCTTCTGTACATTTCACCTATAGCTAAAGGTGTGTCATGTGGGCAACCATAATATCTAACTGACTAGATAGGTGGTGTAACTGTGAGACTCTCAATAATGTACTCGCCAATACTCTAATTGGTAAGATGCATTGTAACTTGAGCTAGTTGGGATGTGGATGAGGAGGGTGCTTTGATGGTAACTTGTGGTTCTGGTTGATGCGATGGATCCTCTTAGATATATTATTCTATCTACGAGATGATGTTTGGTGAAGCTTGAGGTGGATTAGGCTTGATGGGGTTGTTAGTTGATGGAGTTGGTTGGGCTGAAAATGTGAATGGTGTTTGTGAAGTGGGTGGTGTAGCTAGTGAAGCTGGTGATTGGTTAGTGGGATGATCAGGTATGGTGGAAAAATGAAATAAGGTGGATGAGGGTTGACCAGAGCTGATGCTTTTAGATGTAAAATCAGGATCAACTATCTATAATTCCTCTGGGATGGGGGCTTTTGATGAGGTAATATTATTTTATGTGGTGCATATGGTGAGGGGTTGAATGGAAATATGGGTGGATGAAAGTAGTGGCTCAAAAATATTTGAGATCAAGTTGCAATACTTAAAAGGCTTAGTGTTTGCTTGGATGTAATTGACTTTGCCCTCGTGTACATATTTCAAACATTTGTGCAATATCGAGGGCACACACTTCATCTCCCTAATCCAAGGATATCCAAGAAGTATGTTGTATTGCATCACCCCTTCCAATATGTGGAAGAGTACATGAATAGTCTTCACCCCCATCATGACAAGTAGAACTACGTTCCCCATAGTTGAGCATAAATTATCATTAAAAACCCTCAAGGTGAAGGTGGATGATGTGATAGGGGATAATGGTAGGTTAAGGTGCTTTATGGTGGGAGTGGTAATGAGGTTTATGGAGGATTCGGTATCAATAAGCACCCTCTTGAATGGCTTTCTATCAATATGAGTGACTATATGCAATGGACCTAGTAAATCTGATGATACACTCTTCTCCTAAAATTCATAAAATGCTATTGAGGAATCCATATATTTTTTGATACTTTCCACAAAAGTGTTGAAGGTGTTAGCATCTTTTGATTGCACTTCAATGGACTTTAGAATTTCCATCAACACCTCATGATGTGGAAGATATTGTTGTATTAGCTTGTATATTGGCAGTTTTGTTAATGCCATTTTCAAACTCTACATCAACCAACTTCATAGGGTAATGATAGTATGAGATGGATAATTTGAATTGTGGATGGGTGGTTGTGGAATGGATGGGCCTAGTTTTATGGGAACACTAGGTTGTGTTGGAGAAGCTTGTGATGCTTATGTTGTGCGATTTAATTATCTTTGGCCATGGGTAATTATACTTATAGCCCCTACAAAACCTTGGTATAGTTGTGACACATGATTAACCTAGTTGGGAGGAACCATAGAGGTTGATGCTTCTGCTACTATTTGACTCACCTCATGATGAGGCATAGGTGTTTGGTATATTCCAAGGTTTTGATTAGGTTGGGCTAAGGGGTTGTCGATTTTGATCTTCCCTACTTCTAATAAATCTTGCACAATACCTTTAAACCCATGGAAATTTTTGATGTCATACCCTTTTACTCGATGGAATATGAAAAATAAATGCTCTTTGTAGCCTTTCATCTTTGGCTTATTCAAATCTTCGATATTTGCCTTCGATAATGTGAACATTTTTTTTGCATACAATTTTTGAAAAATAGATGAATAAGGCTCAAATAGTGGGGTGTAATTGTGTTTGGGCTTAAAATTATCTTGTTGACTTTTTGTAGGTTATGTTTGGTTTTGTACCTGCTATGGGGGTGGAACCACTTCATAATTTAGTTATTGTAGTTGTTGTTATTTGATGAGGATTGATGTTTAATCTTTCATATGACCCCTCTAGTAGTTCCTAGCTAGGTTTGCATAGTTTATTTCTTGCAAATTAATAATTGTAAGTGAGTCTCCTTCTCACATGCACTTGTGGGCACTAGTTATCTTCTAGTTGTCATTTAGAGTGTTAGTTAGTAAGTGTGAACTCAAAGTAGGAAGTGTGTACTTCAAGATAGCTAAAATGGATCTTCTAGTTAGCAATATTCCTTTCTCTTAACTTAGAAGTTTACGTGCATTCTCCTTTGCACCTTTGTAGCTTATGGTTAAGCGTATTGGATCAAATCCATGATTTGATGGGTTGGTTATGTATTTTGGGCCATTAGTGCCTATATATTGAATTGTAAATAATAGAACACTTAGTTGGATTTTCAATCCTTTTCATTGGTATCAGAGCCTAGTTCATGTTTGCACTAGGGCTTGTGAGGTGAGAGGATAGGAGATAGTTTTATTATGAGAAATATTTTCTCATTGAGGACTCGGTTTAAGCCCAAAGGGAGCTTGAAAACCATTCGGAGAAGGAAGTTCCTTCGCCGACAAACTCCTCGTTCCAACTTTTTGCTTATGCTCAAGAGGTATAGGAAAAGTTTGCCCCAGAGTTCTTCGTATTGTGATCCTTGGAAGGGATTGGATCGTAGCTACGGTCCAATTAGGATTAGGGAGCCATTTGACCCTACTGCCCCCCCCATTTTTGAGTACTGAAGAGCTCCAGGAGGACATCAAAGCTAGGTCGTGTGTCGACTTAGATCTGGTTGCCTTTCAAACGCTGGTCGTGTGTCGACCGGATCTTGAAAGGAGAGCTACTGGTGGGAGCTGGTTGCTTGCATTTTTGCAATTTAAGTTTTTCAAATTTTAGAATTAACCCCCCTGGTTAATTTTTAAATTTTTTTAGTTTGTAATTGAAAAGCTTAGTTTTTCTTAATATATTATTTTCTTTAATATATTAATTGGCTGCCATTGTAAAAAAAAAAAAATTATATCTTTTTTTTTCCCGTAGCCGAAGCCTTGCAGCAGGTTCGGCTGCATTCGACAGCCCGACCAGGCCACGGCGGCTTTCGGCAGCCCACGGCGCCTATCCGTCGTTGCCTGTCGGCCGCCTGTCATCAGGCAGTCAACCGATGACAATCACTATTCGTAGTGACAACGATTGCAGCTGCCACCTGATGCATTCGTCAGTTCTGAAAACAGATCTGACCCTACTGTCAGCCTGATAGCGCCAGGCGCGCCAGTGGGCCATCGCTGTCCGTCGATGGTGCAGCGCCCAGAGCCGATCCGACGGTAGTTTGCACTATCCATCGGCCTAACAACCTGACAGCTAGTCAGGATGCGGCTCTAGTGTGGCAGGTATAGCCACTGCAGCGCCTGACAGCATTGTCAGGCGTCTGCAGGCTTGGCTGCCTATGACACAGTGCCTGACAGCTTGTCAGGCGACTGTCGCGCTGCGGTCCGTAGAGCCACCCATGGCAGCGTCTGACAGTGTTGTCAGACGTCTGTCGGGCCTGCGACCGATAGCGTCAGGGCCAGCACCAGCCTGGCCAGGGGTGGCTGCGTGCTTGGATCCCTTTGCTTTGTGCACGAAATTTTGTGCACAGTAATTTGTGCAAGAAAATTGTGCACGACAGTTTGAGCAGGAGACTTGTGGCACGAAAATTTGTGCCAACTTAACTTCTTCTGCAACTGTATTTGCTATTGGATTTTTTGCTCGGGAAGCGTGCATTGGAGGATTTGGAAGTTTGCAGATTGCATGCAAAAATTTCATGTAAAGTGCAGTGCATTTCCAGTTTCAACAGCAACTTGAAGGGTAATTTTATTGTAAATTTTTAAATTTTTACTATTTAAGGTTGCATGTTAAAATTTTATTTTTTATTAATTTAATTTTTAATAACTTGATTAAATTCATTAATCTTGGATTAATTGAAATTTAATTTTTAATTAAGTTATTTTTAAATTAATAAATTGTAAATTGCACCTTAAATTAGTTTCAAATTTCACAATTTTGAGCCTTAGGAGTAAAATTTCAATTTGCAGAAGCACTCCATTGTAACAAGGAAAATTTTCATTGTATTTCCTTGATTTAGTGCTTTCTCATCTTTACTCCTGGCTTATACCCGGGAACACATGGCTTCTGACTTGGCTGCCCAAGTGGCAGAATTGGCCCATGTTGTAAATGCTTTGGCAGATAAAGCTAATGACACTACCATGGCAGAAGTCCTTGGCAATCTTGCCATGAAGGTAAATGACATTTCTTTGCATAATGCTTCAACTTCTGCTCATGATTCTCGTCTGAGAGTTCGTTGTGAAGTTCCATTGTATGATGGATCCAGGAACCCTGATGTCTTGAATAGTTGGATTCTTGACATGAGTTCTTGGTTTTCTTACTCTCAACTTTCAGAAGATGATATAGTGCCTTATGCTAAGCTAAAACTTTCTGGCTTAGCCAAAGTACTTGTTGAACGAAAAAGAGGACACGATGTACTCACTACATGGGATGAGCTTGTACAATGTCTTAAGACCAATTTCTATCCTTCAAATTATTCTAGGGAATTGGTTATTAAATGGTTTCGTTTTCGACAAGGTACTAATATGTCTGTACAAGAATATATTTTCCAGTTTAACAGGTTCAAAATACTTGTAAATGTGGAGGATGATGTTCCAGGTTTGATTCTCAAATTTCAAAGTGGCTTGTTGGAGCATTTGTATAGGGAACTAATGTTTGTTTCTATGGAAACGTTGGATTCAGTTTTCAACCAGGCGCAGCTTGCGGAGGACAAGTTTAAGGCGCAATCGCAGGCATTCCGCACACTTGTTACTCAAGTGGTTGCAAACTCATCAAAAGGGAATAATTCTTTCTCACAAAAGAAGAATTTTGCTCAAAAGAAGAATGTGTCTTCTCCATCTCCTTCTTCTCCTTCCCCTTCCGCTTCTACTCCTTCTTCTTCTTCTTCTAAATCTTCTTCTTCTTCTTCTAAGAAATTTTGCAATTATTGTAAGAAGAAAGGCCATGAGAAAGCTGATTGCTTTAAGCTTAAAAAGAAGAGTTTAGTAATTACTACTCAAGAGGAGGATGCTTCCAAGGGTCCCCTTGAGTCTGTAGGAGAGAGTAGAGTATATACGAAATTACGAGGTAAGCTTAATGAAGTTACCTTGGTAAATGTAAGTTCATCAGAAGGGGCTCGTGATGCTTTGTTCATCACTCGAGCCCATTTGCTTCATAATTTTGCAACTGATTGTATAGTGGATAATGGCTCGTAGAAAAATCTAATTGCGAGGTCCATTGTCGAGCGTTTGAAGTTACCTATGGAGCCTCATCCTCAACCTTATTCTTTGGGTTGGAAGGATAGTGGAAGAGGCTCAGAAATCACTCACACTTGCACTTTAAAATTTGCACTTGGCCCACATTTCATAGATCAAGTCACTTGTGATGTGACTCCTATGGATTGTTGTGGGATTTTGCTTGGACAACCTTTTCAGTATGATAGGAGAGCTGTTTATGATGCTTTCAAAAGAACCTACACACTTCAAAAATATGGTAAGGTCTTTCTCATTAAAAGCACCAACACTCCTAATATCATTCTAAGTTCCAAGCAAACGAAAAGAGTAATTAAGAAAGGTGGTGATGTTGCTCTAATTTTCATTCGCTCTCAAAACACTTCTACATCTACATCCATTACAAAGCAACACTCTTCAATGGATAAAATATTGCAAAGTTATTCACACATATTTCAGGAGCCAAAGTCTCTTCCTCCAATTCGCACAATTAATCACAGACATTGAAATAATTCCTGGTTCTTCTCTTCCTAATGCTCCCATGTATAGACAATCTATTTTGCAAAATGAAGAAATAAAAAGGCAAATAGAAGATTTGTTGTCTAAGGGTTTCATTAAGGAAAGTACTTCTGCTTGTGCCTCACCTATTTTGTTAGTTCTTAAAAAATATGGCACTTGGAGATTATGCATTGATTTTCGTGCTTTGAACAGAATTTCTGTGAAGAATAGATATCCCTTACCCCGCATTGATGATTTATTAGATCAGCTTCAAGGAGCTAAGTTCTTTTCAAAAATAGATCTCAAAAGTGGATATCATCAAGTGCGTATCCAAGCTGAGGATACATGGAAGACGACTTTTAAGACGAAGATGGGTCTCTTTGAATGGTTAGTCATGCCCTTCGGTCTTACTAATGCTCCTGCAACCTTCATGAGGTTGATGAATGATGTATTTCGTGATGTACTTGACAAATTTGTCATAATATATCTTGATGATATATTGATTTTCTCAAAAACTTGGGAGGAACACCTTAGGCATATCCAGCAAACCCTTGATCTTCTTGCGAAGAATCAATTATATGCCAATTCTTCCAAGTGTTCTTTTGGCAATACTTCAGTTTCTTACCTTGGCTATGTGATTAGTGAGAGTGGAATTCAGGTAGATCCCATAAAAGTTGATGTTTTACTTAAGTGGTCCCCTCCTACAACTCTCACTGAGTTAAGGAGTTTCCTAGGACTTGCGAATTTTTATCGCAAGTTCATTCCTCAATATTCCACCCTTGCGGCTCCATTGCATTATCTCACTAAGTCCAAAACTCCATTTCATTGGGAGAAAAGCCAAGAAGTTGCCTTTGAGAAACTCAAAAAGAAACTTTGTACAGCACTTGTGTTAACTTTACCCGACCTCTCTCAACATTTTGAGATTGAAACGGATGCCTCTAAAGTTGCCTTAGGATCTGTGCTCAAACAGAATGGTCATCCGAGTTGCTTATCATTCAGAAACTTTTTTCGCTGCTAAGTTGAACTATTCTACATATGACAAGGAGTTGTATGCTTTAGTTCAAGCTATTAAGTATTGGAGACACTATCTTTTGGGAAAAGATACGAGTAGTACACACCGATCATATGCCTCTCAAGTTTTTACAATCTCAAAGTAAAATTGAAGAATCAAGACATATGAAGTGGGCCTCTTACCTCCAACAATTTCACTTGGTGATCAAGTACAAAAAGGGGAAGAGTAATACTGTTGCTGATTGTTTGAGTAGGCCTCCAGCCGCTCTTGCCTTAACGAGTTATGTCCACTTCGCACTTGGGATTTCAGACTTGGCCTAATCAGTATTCTCAGGATCCTGATTTTGGAAAAATATTTGAGCAAGTGAGTAAGCCTTCTTCTTCCAATTTGCGTCCTTTCCAAGATTTCTACATCAAAGAAGGACTTCTTTACAAATTGGACAAGGTTTGTGTTCCTTGTGAGCCTAGAGTGTCACTTCTTAAGGAAGCTCATTCTACACTTTATGGTGGTCACTTTGGGAAGCATAAAACACTTCATCATTTGCAACGATTTTTCTATTGGCCTAAAATGCGAGAGGGATGTGTTGAGATTTCTCAAAGAGTGTGCAGTTTGTTGTCGCTCAAAACCAGCTAATAGGAAGTTTGGCTTAGGCATGCCTTTGCCCATTCCTTCCCGTCCTTGGGAAAGCATTTCCATGGATTTGGTTAGTGGTTTTCCTATGACCGTGCGCCAACATGATTGTGTGTTCGTGGTGGTTGACAGATTCAGCAAAATGGCTAAGTTTATTCCATGCCGCAAGACAAGTTCTGCATCAGACTTAGCCCAATTTTTCTTTGACAGACATTTGGCGTTCCTTTGGTCTACCTACCAGCATTATCTCGGATCGTGATTCACGCTTTGTGGGTCACTTTTGGCATTCTTTGTGGAAGATTTTGGGAGTTTCCCTTAACTTTTCCATCGCCTATCATCCGCGATCCGATGGGCGATGAAGTGGTAAACCGTACACTTGTGCAAAGTTTACGAATCTATCATCACGCTTCACCAACAAAGTGGGACTTGAGTCTCACTCATATTGAACATGCCTATAATAGGGCCCTACATTCTTCTACAGGTCATTCACCCTTTGAAGTTTGTATGGGATTTCAGCCCTTGGCACCTTATGAGTTACCTTTGTCTTTGCCTTCTCCTGTCACTTCACATCTTCGAAGGAGCAAGACAAGGCACACTCATTTGTTCAACACTTGCACAATCTTCAATCAAAGGTGGTTGAGATTTTGCAAAAGACACAACAGTAGCAAAAAAGGCCATGGATCGACATCGAATTCCTCATCCATTTCAGGTTGGTGACAAAGTTTGGTTGCATCTTGACAAGCGGCGTTTTACTGATAAGACTCATAGCAAAATCAAACCAATTCGCTATGGGCCTTATACTATTCTTCAGCAGGTGTCCGAGAATGCTTTTCGCCTTGATCTTCCCGCACACTTGGGAATTCATGACGTCGTCAATGTAGATCTTTTGAAGTTGTACTTTGACTCTACATTGGAGACTGCACCAACTATCAGTCATCCTGTGGACGTGGTTCCTGAAGCTCAGTTACCATTGGATGCAGATCAGATCTATGACACGAAGACTCGACAGACTCGCCAGGGGTCTACCACCTCATATCTTGTGGCTCGGCGAGGACAGCTGCCGCATCAGGCTCGTTGGATTTCTTTTCATCAGATGTCCCGTGACTTTCCTATTCTTCTGAAAGCATTGGAGTCCAATGCTTCTATTGTGGGGAGGCATGATGAGGATTGATGTTTAATCTTTCATATGACCCCTCTAGTAGTTCCTAGCTAGGTTTGCATAGTTTATTTCTTGCAAATTAATAATTGTAAGTGAGTCTCCTTCTCACATGCACTTGTGGGCACTAGTTATCTTCTAGTTGTCATTTAGAGTGTTAGTTAGTAAGTGTGAACTCAAAGTAGGAAGTGTGTACTTCAAGATAGCTAAAATGGATCTTCTAGTTAGCAATATTCCTTTCTCTTAACTTAGAAGTTTACGTGCATTCTCCTTTGCACCTTTGTAGCTTATGGTTAAGCGTATTGGATCAAATCCATGATTTGATGGGTTGGTTATGTATTTTGGGCCATTAGTGCCTATATATTGAATTGTAAATAATAGAACACTTAGTTGGATTTTCAATCCTTTTCATTATTGATGTTGGGGTTGTTGTATTTGAACTTGGGCATGTTGAATTGGTTGTGATGGTTGGTTTAAGATTACTTGATTAACTTGTTCGACCTTGGAATGGTCGTGGTTATTCCCCTTTTGGTTCTTATTTTGCCACTCTTCTTTCTTAGGCTTAATCTCACCCTCTTGAATATTTATTTTCTCTATCACTCTAGCCTGGGCAAGTGCCTCATCGAATATTCTATACTATTGAAACTATAGTAATAAATATATGGTCTTGGCACAACTCTTTGTGAACATTGTCATTAATTCTATCATGGGGAGGTAGAATGGCAATTTGATCATAACTACCCTCCAATAGTTACCAAAATCATGGACTGATTCATCATCGTATTGGTTCAAACTAAGTAGATCGGTCAATATGGTTTTCTTCCTAACATTTAGAGTGAATCACTCTAGGAATTGGTCTACAATTTTCTCAAAAGTGTAAACACTCTGATGCAGTAAGTTATTGTACCAATCCTTGGCTTCTCCCCCAAGTATCTAAGGAAAGGTGTGGAGCATGATTGCATCATTATTTTTTATTCTAAAATAAGCATTAACAAATCTAGTCACATGCTCTCAAGGGTCCTCATCCCCCTTAAATGTATCAAAATTTGGCACCTAAAAATCAATCAGATAAGGATATGTGGGTACCAAAGCATGGTTCAGGTGATTGAGTAGCTGCCTTAAGGTGGACTTTTGGTATTGCAAACCTAGTATCTACATGGTAAGGCTATCAATCTGGTTTTGTAAGAACTAGAACTTAGGATCTTCCATAGGGTTAAAACCTTAGTTTGCTTGTTGTTGTTGGTAATATTATCCACCATTGGTAGGGTTTGGGTGATGGGGGTTATTAGCATGAAGTGGATGGTGGTATGGCTACTAATGAGGAATTTGGTAGTGATGAGGTGATGGGGGCATGATAGCATGCTGACCTGAAGGGTTAGCATACACTTGATGATATGGATTAGCAACCATTGTGATTGGGGGGTGCATCACCCAAGATGAATCTTGAGTGAATAACATATGAGCTTGAGATTTAGGTGGTGGGTTCTGGTTTGATCCCTACGATTACTACAATGGATTAATATTAACGCTTTGATTAGCATTATCTAGGATCATCTATTGTAACTGCAATAAGGCTTGCTACATAGAAATCGCAAACAAGGAGGGTATGGCCATGTATGATGTGGATGGTCAAGCAGGTTGTGTGGCAACCATGGTAGTGGATGTACGTGGTGGGTAAATGGAAAATTTTATTTTTGTTGAAGTAGGGGGGTTATGGATTATGGTGCCTATGGGTGTTTTGGATGGAATGAACATAGGGATTTGCAAATCAACACTGATGGGTGCTTCATAAAGGGTATTGGTGCAAATGACCTATTGATTTGGTATGATTATAGGAGGTTGATTAGATGATGATGGATGGGTATGGGATATGGTGATAGTAGTGTACTCAAAAAGTGGATTCATGAAGGTTTTTCTATACTATAGTTGGTGTGGTAATATGACTTCTTGATTGAATTATGGGATGGGTATGAGGTGCAATAGTAAGCAGTGGCAATGATGGAAAGACCATACTAGCCACATTCAATTATTTTCTAATGGTGTCCATGTCTACGTACATGACACGATAATCCATTGGCATGGGTGGCTCACTCCTAGGGGTTTTAGGAATAGCAGTACGGGTATCCATATGCATGACATCTATTTTTGATATTGGGGCACTACTATAGGGCCCTACATTCAAGTTCTAGGATATATTAGGGACTATATTAACTTGCCCTACCACCGAAGTGTTAGGTACCTCACCAGACTAAGATGGATACATGGAAGAATATAACTAGCTCTGAACTAAGGCTAACCTTCTAACCTGACCATGGGTTGTTACCATACGCTACAGTGTGATGAGGTGTAAAATGCAAGTGTATGTGTGTGAATGTGTGATGGAAACACAATGCAAAATAGAACTCAAATAAAACAAAAAAACAATGGTTTTTGTTCCTAAGTTTGCACAAATTTTGATTTTTTTTTTGAATTTTTTTTAAGTTTTGGGAAAAAGAAATATTGATGTGCAAAATTTTTGTCCTAAAATGATTCTAGGATTTCACCTGCATGCCCGCACACACATATCCAGTGATGAAGTCTATATTGTGAATCCCATCAGACTATGGAGATGAAACCCATAATCGATGAGGGGACATAGGTCCTACCGATCCTCGTCCAGTCTCACATGAGCAATGATACACCCTCCGAAGAGGAATACATGCAATTTTCCAGGCTACGATGGTTCTTGGAGCTGTCCTTGGACACGAAAAAGGTAATAATATCTATTTGGGGTTAGTGATGAAGTCCAACCTTGTCTAACATTCAAGTGAGTGTTTGAGGCTTGTTTAATTTATTGTGTGATGCAAACTATTATGCAATTCTATTTTAATTTTAATGTAGAAAGAAGGAAATAGAAAATAGAAGACAAATCCAATCAAGGGCTAAGATTACTGGTTTAAAGCATTATCTAGTAGAATTATGCTATCAAGGCCAACCACCAGTGGGTGGTTAGTTCTAGTAAACCATGTTTACGAGGTTCACTAGCTGTGCACATGCATTTGCGGAATCCTAACCATGGATGCACAGTTTTGACTGAATAGTAGAATAAAGACAGAACCATATTGAACCCTAAATATACCCAGGTTATTTCTAACCAGGTTATGCATATGGTCTCTTACCTAACTTGAAAATGCAGATTCCTTGATTTTTTTTGTTTTTTATGTTTTTAACTTTGAATATAGATGTATCTAGCCTAGGACCCTAAATGAAGACAAGGGCAAACAATATTGACTCCTAATCTAGCCTAGATGCAACACTACAACTAAAAATAGAGGAAATAAAAATATAGGGGTACAGACCTGTGTTCCTTTCACTACTTCCAATGCGCTTCAATCGTTGGTCCATGGTGCCACAGTTTTGTAACCACCCACGTACATATCCTCAAGTGTCCAACCATCAATGCACGGCTCTATAGGTCCTTAACTACTTATGCATGGTTTATCAATAGTAGGGTTGAACAACAATAGGTCTTATATTAGCCAATCCTAAGATTAAATATTCATGCACTTGAGATCCTAGAACCTACAACCATAGAAAAACTAGATCAATAATCAAATAACAGCAAGGCAAAAACAAACAAAATCCTTAGGGTGTCCCATGATGATCACCATTTTCTGTAACAAAAATAATGACACCAAAAAAGTACACAAAAATGAACACTTTGCAAATAAAATAATGATCTCTTTTTGTATTAAACAGGGGAGCCTAAATCTCCCAATATTACAATGATCTATTTTGAATTGCCCCAAGTGTATTGGGTGCAATATTACAATGTATGGTAAAAGTGTCCAAATGGTAGAATATGGTCTTCCAAACAAGCAATTGGTGTCCTTCATCCTTTTGCTACAACTCCAAGGGGTGAGTGGGATTTGGTATCAAATGCAATGACCACTCTAGCTTCAGTAGATCTCCAAGATACCTATTTTCTACACACATGAAAACCAAATAAGGGTTAGTAGCACCTACAAATCAAAATAAAGAATACTACTATAAAACCCTAACTAGAGAAAACATGTAATGCAAAAAATAAAGAAATAAATAAACTAAATATACCTTACTGCAAAAATAAAACTTATTGATCTGTTACATCATATTTCTCTCGACTTTGAGAAACCACAAATGCACGGTGGTGACTCGCTAACTGTGCACGGGTGGTGTGGAAACTGTGCAAGTGCGGATCCAACTGTGTAACTGTTGACACTTTTTGTCACATTATACAAGGGGTGGAAGAATAGCAAAAATTTTGTATGATATTAATTATTACCTTTTAAAATGTATGTAAGTTATAGCAATTTTGGTTTTCCTAGCCATTCCCCTTGTACACCAAAGAAGATAGAAGGAGCTTCGCAGCTAGGATAGCTTCGCTGAGGAGAGGAAGAATAAAATGAAAAGAACTTCGGGCCCGAGGCGTTTCAAAAGGTTACTTCGGGTGGAAAATCAGCGAAGCAGTTTTGCCGAAGAAAAACATGAGGAAGGCGCCAGAAAAAGCTTCGCACCCGAAGCATTCCCAAAAGCGTTTCGGGCGAAAGTTTTGCGAAGTAACTCTCCTGCCGAAAAGAGAAAATCCAAGACGCAAGGCGAATTGGCTAAGGCAAGAAAAGAACTTCGGGCCCGAAACATTTCCAGTGATCGCTTCGGCCCCAAATTTTGCGAAACAGTTTTGCCGAAGAAAAACACGAGGAAAGTGCCAAGAAAGTCTTCGCACCCGAAGCATTTCCAAAACTACTTCGGCTGGGAACCTAGCGAAGAGATATTCAAATGACAACTCCGCCCGAAGAAGGAAGGCCCAAAAATCAAATTCCAAAGTCGCTAAGGTAGAAGAATTACTTCGGACCCGAAGCATTTCCAAAGGCTACTTCGGCCCAAAAACTTGCGAAGCGGATCTCGAAGCAAACATTGAAAATGCTTTGCCGAAAGTCACCGAAATACCCACCATGGGCCCTCCGCTCGCGAACCATTTTTGCTTCGGCCGCAAGCCTCCCGAACCATAGTTTCAAAGAAAGATCACGGCGAAGCATTTCTTTGAGGCATAGGCGAAGTAATTCAACCAGCGAAGTAGTAGAGCATGAAGGGCCCCACCAAAAGAGATCTACTTCGGCACTCAAACCTCCCGAAGTTGTGCCGCGAAGCTCAACTATCCGAAGTACCAAACTCAGAGGAAGGATCTGCTTCGGCCCAAACCCACCGTGAAGCAGAATTGCAAGAAGAGATCCAGCGAAGCGCTTCCAAGGCACGCATTTCAAGCCGGGTATTTTCTCGAGGTGGTCAGTTGCTTCATAAATACATTTTTCCTTGCCCGACAAGTTCGTCGATCATTTTGGGCAATTGGACCCGAAGTACCAGTCCAAGAAGGAGAACCCGTCAAGCACGGTGGCTACTCGAGTATTGCACCCAGAAACTAAGGACAGTTCAAGCAGCCCATTGAATGCCTATTTCCTCGATGGACCCGATTGCAGTTGCTATTCTTAGTAGCCGATTTGAGAGATCAGTCACAACAACCACGAGGAGCCGACTTCTCAGAGCTCGAGGATGCACTTCGTCGATTTTGTGATAATGACTCAGAGGGTCGGGTCCTCTATAAAAACCCAGGCATTGTAATGGAAAAGGGGGGAACTATCTGCTAGAAAGCTGTTGTAACTTGATGTCCTGCGATTAATACTAAGAGACTTTGAGCTCAATTCTTCTCTTTTATGCTGCCTTCTATGCTTGATTCTTCTATCTCTCCTCGTTTGTATGTTGGATGCTGAACTCTGCGTCCGGTGTGCGATTGGGGACAGTGTCCTGAAACTCGTTCGAAAGGATACATAGGAGTAGAAAAGTGTTGTATTGACTTTCTTTTATGCTGCCTGCCTTGCTTGATTCTTCTATCTCTCCTCGTTTGTAGACTGAGATGCTGAACTCTGCGTCCGGTGTGCGATCGGGGACAGTGTCCTGAAACTCGTTCGGGAGGATACATAGGAAGGTTGATACTACATTTCTTTCATTTTACTCTTGGTGTTCCTTGTTGCTATTCAAGTTGTCTGTTAGCGATCGTGCTTCCTGTTCTCTCCCACCTTAAATCACCAATCTCTCTTCCCTTAACCCTTTTTATTTTATTTCTCTAACCCTTATCCCTTTTATCTCTTTCCTGCACTCTTGTCTTCAAAACACCCAAGTAGTTTAGCATAGGAGCCGGCCTTTCTCTAGAGATTGGCACGAGGGGCATCTCTTCCCTTCGGCCTTTCAATGTTGGTCCAGGTCTAGGGCGCGTACACTTACACAAAATCCTTACCTAGGCGGATTTGATGACCAACAATTTTTGGCACGCCCGGTGGGACCGACTGTGTATGTCTTAGTAAGATCCATAACCAGTCAAGGTCCCATATTTTAAATCTCAATCCCATCTTCATCGGGGCCACTAGTTCTAACCAGTTCCTGGTGTGACCCGGTCAGTCTCACCTGACTAGTGGTAGTGAGATCTGATGCTCTCATTATCGTAAGACTCTTAGCATCTGGCGACTCTGTTTACCCAAAAATCTCTAAGTCGTAAAGACCAGTATCCAAATCTATGCCTTCATGGCAAAAATCCCCATGTTTTAAGGAAGCCCGAGTTGGTGAATCTCTGGCTTGCCTCCATCTGGCAAAATCACCTGGCGACTCTGACTGAGCTGAAGATCCAGATTTCTTGATCGTAGGCACCTTTTTAAATCTGAAAGAAGACATCCCGGAGGAATCAAGGTTCGGTGAGCAGCCTTGACCTCACAAGCGAAGAAAAGTATGTTCACCTGGCGACTCCGACTTAGTGGCGAAGACCGTGATCTCTGCAGGCCACTGCTATAATGGAGAGGGTATGCTATCCCAGCTGGGATGATCGTGGCCCTCTGAATCTCTCAAGTTACCATGAAATTCTTGAAAGTGCCTTGAAGATAGTGACAAAATACGATGGCACTAAGGGAATGGCCTTAGAGCACCTTGAATATCTTATTGATTTAAGGTCCATCTTTGACATAATCCATGAAGATGTCATGGTCAGGCTCCTGTTCCTGTCTCTGGAAGGAAAGGCACTGCAGTGGTACAGACTGCTCAGGCGTGGAAGCATCTGCTCATGGGATGACTTAGCGGGAGCACTACTCGAAGCATTTGATGGCTCCCAAGATCCCTTCCAGCTTTTGACGTACCTCTACACCATCAGGAGAGCACCTCTGGAGAGCGTTACAGACTTCAATGTCTGATTCTGTAGAAGTTGGAAGAGAATTCCAGGAGGGGTCCAACCGACGCCCGCCCAAGCCCACCTCTTCTATGTTCGGGCCTTTCACCCGGACATGGGCCTCCTCTTACTGCAATCAGGAGAACGAAGGTTTCCTCAAATTTTTGAGGAAGCAGTACGAGCAGAGCAGCTCCTGCTCCTATCTGGAAAGTGGCAGTGGGGGGAAACTCCATCAATTCCTCCAATAATTGTTGCTCCTGTCTATCCTACATAGTATTCATCATGGCAGACCCTTCATACTGAGCAGATGCCTGAGTTGCAGTCGTTTGTAGCTCAAGAGGCGGGTTCCATCCAAGCCCAACAATGGCAATATGCAAGCTTTGCCCCGGCAATGAGCAACATGGTTGCTTGCAGTCTCCATCAAGAGATGGTCCAAGGAGAAGAGCAGACTCAAGTGGCAGAACCTGAGAACAAAGAGGGCACATTTTTGCACCCTTTTTGTATCCCAGTGGATGGCACACAGGCATTCAGCCAGAGTCCATTAAGCATGCCTCATCAAGAAGCTGAACTTGAGAAGACCCTAGAAGATTACTCTTTGTCGGAGGAGCCCTATTACCCCATCAGAAGGATGGAAGAACCTGTACCCAGCCCACAGTTAGTAAATTCTTCAGTATGCTGGTATTGGTTCCAGCCCCCACCACAACTAGTGCCCCAAGAGGCCCCTCATGCTGTGAACTTCTTCGTCACATCTTTCATCACCAGTATGGGTACTGGCAAGAGTGACAACCTGCCACTCTGCACTCTGTTCGCAGCATGGACAACTTCGGGAGGAAGTGATCCGAACCTCAAAAATCAACTAAAGTTCAATCGGATCTGGTCTGGACATTGCAGGTTTGTCGGATAACCACCCGAAGTTGAATTTATGGTGGCGGCATGCCGATTATGTCACAAAAAATTTGTGTAAATACTGTAAATAGTTCGACTGGTAAATAAGGTGTTGCTCAAAGACTCAGGTCGAGTTTTACTTCGGCAGCTAATATAAAAAAAAAAAGAGAAGAGAAGCTCGGGGACTGGGCGTACGAATTAGCTGACAAAAAATAGCTCGCAGCAAATTTTGTTGGCCGAGCAAGACTCAGACCGAGGTACGAAGGGTGCTTCACCAAGAAGAGTCCAAGCGAAATAGTTTTCGAAGGAGGACCGACGAACCACCTTCTGCGAAGAGAACTACTTCGGGCCCGAAGCGTAGAAAACCGGCTCGCACCAAAGGTTCATTGCGAAGCATTTCAACCCTGACCCCGACTTCACCAACCCAACGATGGAAAAGGTAGGGGCATTTAAAATGTGCCTAGGGGAACGTGTCGATAGCCACCTTCAAAAGCGTCCAAAGCGGGCGAGTTAAATGAAAAGGGTGGCGGGTACGTCCTCTAGGGATTCAGTTAGGGGAAAAGTTCATGTTCGGGTACAAAGTGGCAGAAGGTCACGCTTCCAAAGCAAGCCGCAATCATCATAACACACAGCCCTATGTACCACTCCACCATGCGATGAATTAAATGAAGCGACACGAAGTTAATTATGGCAAGTGCCATAAATACTGGTGGTTGCCTTCTAAGGCTATATAACGTAGACTCCAACAGTTGAGAAGCTACTTGCTCAGTGATTCATGCAAACTTCGCTGTCAACTTACGAGCTCTTCCATCCTGCGCTTTCAAGCCTCCGAACCCCAGCACATTGCAGACTTCGCCGCCCTAAGCATCAACCATGGGAAAGAAGAACTCCAAGGAAAAGGGAAAGGAACCAGAAGTGGTGGCCCCCGAACAGCCAAAGGCAAAGGGCCATGACAAAGGGCCAAAGAAAGTTGATTTTAGCCGTCGCCCTGAGAAACAAGTCATGGGAGAAAGAGAGGATTCTGGGGATGAGCAACCTGAAGAACCGCCAGTTGATGCGTGGGATAGGATCAGAGACACCAAGCTATCAAGGAGCATAGCTGAACTCAGGAACACCATTGAGTTCATGAAAAGCAGGCTCTCGACAGACAACAAAAGAGCTGCCGCTTACTACTCCCAGATATACTGGTATCTGACGCCTCCCACACATCACTGCCCTGAGCTGATTGATGCCATCGTGCGGAACTATCAGCCCACCTCCAGGCAAGTGGTAGACGCCTCCGGCAACAAGTTGTTCTCCATTCTGAAGGAAGATGTCCAGGCAGCCTTTGCGCCACAGCAGGGCCCTCCTAAGGGGTACACAGTTCGCAACGTTATTCTTAGCGAACAAATGGAGAGGTTCGCGTCCTCCAACTACATGATCAATTTCTTGCAGCAGAGCCTCAAAAGCGGGCTCCCTTCGGGAAAATTGCCCCAAATGCCCCTACCCTTGGAGGCCTTCAAAAATGCCGACATCTTCTCCATCATTGCATGGGTGGCAGGCCTATCTACCGACGCTTCGGTGCACCCGTGGCAGGTGTCTTTGGCTGAGTGTATTTCTAGAGGGGAATTTTATGCCCCTGATGCTTCGAGGCCGAGCACCAACCCAGTATTTTTTGACTGGGCAGAATGGGTAGCCAGGACCCTACATACGCGGCTCACCAGCATGAAGAATGCTGGGACAAATAAGTACTTCTCGCCCTGTTCTCTTCTTGTTTGGTTATTTTTCTTTCATGTACATAAAATTTTCCCTCATGTGGCTATTACGGCAAGCGGCGAGGATGGAAACCCTCTGCCTGTATACCAGTGGACCCTTCTCCTATTGAAGACGGAGTCCTATTATTCTTTTAACCAACAATTTTTGGGACCCGCAATGCACATGCTAACAGGGTCTTCCCCTCGGGTTCCCCTCCTCCTAAGGGACAAGGTGGTACAAGAGAAGAGGGGAGACATTTTTCAGCTGACACAGGGGCTCGTAATTCGCATATTCGGCTTCATAGGGAAGCCTTTCCTACTGCCAGTCTATCCCTCCGAATATCAGTTCGCATTGGAAGTCGCTCGGCAGAGCGATGCAACAAACGCCATTTATGGCCATGGACGGAAATGGGCTCACACCTATGATTTCCCTTTCAAAATGGGAGTTATCGAGGTGTTTGCCCTCAACCAAAATGTTTTCTTGGAGGAGAAGCTCACCAATTTTGGCCTAGTCCAACTTCCTCAGCAATGGCTCTATGACCCCTTGGGGGTAATGAGGGACCATCTTCGATTCAAGAACTTCCACGCCTGCCCCTATCCAAAAATTATGGAGCAAAGGAACAATCCTAATGGGAAGGATCTGGAGTGGCACTTGGAGAAAATGGAAATGCTACCTCCCTGGCATGAGTTCTACCCGATGGAGGTCGCATATGACCCAGTTCGGCACCCTCTCCCGAGCCCCAACTCCACCTTCTGGAAGAAGGCAAAAGATGATTTGAAGGAGGCAGTGAAAGATTGGGATGTGGCCTAGATAAGAGAGTGGTGGATAATGAGGGTCCATCATCGAAAGATGAATTCTTACGGTTTGTTGTCATCTGACAAGGACTTCGCGGTGGCCTATGAGGCCAATGCCGGGACATGGAAGCCCCTGTCCTTCACCGACCTCATTCCTCCAGCTATCCCAGGTTCGGGCGAAAGCCCAAAAAGAGAAAATAAGACTTCGGGGCCGAAGAAGGAGAAGAAGGCCAAAGCCACACCACGTAAATCACCTCAGGTACCTGTGGGAGGCCAAGACACGAGTTCTAAAGAGTCAGAACAACCACTGGTGAGAACAAAAAGAAAGAGGCCAGAACAAGGCCCAGTGCCCCCGAACTATCCGAAGCGACCCCGTACAGGTTTTCAGAGTGCCTCCACTGGACGACCTACACCAGGTCCATCCGAAACAAATGTTGAAGGCGTAGCGCCACCAAGCGTCGAAACCGTCCCGGATATCAATGTCATCAATGTGGAGGAACTCCTCCAATCCGAAGGGGACGCTGAGGCAAAAACCATGGAGGTTGAGGATGCCGAGGCAGAGAAAGAATAGGAGACGGCTGCACTTGAAGTCACTACAGCCACTTTGCCAGGAGGGCACTCAGGTACGCATTCTCCACCCTTTGCTCAGGACTCACCCATGTCCACTGCGGCCACAGCCGAAGGTTCCCATCAGTCTCCCTTGCAGGGCCACTCATCCCCTCACGCGTCACCCGTGGCTAGTCCAAGTCCATCCCACGATCTCGACCGGGATAAGTCCATTGATATCACTTCACCCACCCATGCTTCCACTCTCTTGGTCTCTAGTAGAGGCGGAGATGCTACTTCGACGTCGAGCCCCAGTCTTCGATCCCCCATCTCACATGAAGTGGCCCCCATTGCCGAAATGCCCGCTACACCCACCGTCGGACCTTCTGGTGAGACATCCCCCATCCACTCCCTGTATTTGTTCACTCCTTCGACTGGCGACCCAGCCTTGTTTGAGTCTGAAATGTCCTTGATCAAGGAGCGCCCCCTTGCCGAGAAGCTGCTCCAAGCCCGACAGAATACTGACAGAATCCTGAAGGAGGCAAGAAAGAAAAGGGGGCGAGCGATGGCTCAGGTTGAAAAATGCGCCGTATTTGATTTGAAAGCTGGAAAAATGCATAAAATCAAGAAAGTCCCTAAGGTTCAAAAGCCTCTGGATGAAATGACTCCAGCAGACTATGACTACCAGGAAACACCTAAGGACCTGGTGAATCTAAATGTTGACAACGAATTGGCATCCATGCATGTCCGAATCGAGACCTTTAGGGCACATGCAATCATCGCCAACCAGCGCAGGATTGAAGCCGAGGCCGCCAATGTCAAACTAGAGGAAGATCTGGCAAGGGTTCGCTCCAAGTTGGCAGAAGCTGAGGAGCAGTGCAAAACAATGAAAAAGGAAGCGCGTGCTCTAAAGCAACAAATTCTACAGCTCCAGTGTACAGAGGAGAATCAAGCGCAGAGACAGGCCAAAAATGATTTAAAGGCCAAAGAGCTTGAAGGCAAGGTCATGCAAATGCAAGCTCAACTGTACGAGAAGGAAGACCTATCGATGTTCGACAGGAGCAGGATTAAGGAGATTCATGCGCATCTGCTTAAGAATTTTAGGTCTCGGTGTTCCAACGCCCTTTCCATATTGACCTACGTCACCGAAGCCCAGCGTGCTATTGCCGAGGGAGGGCCGATTATTGATGAAGTCACGCAGAAAGCCAGGAGCCGGCTCAAGTTGGCCTTTGACATCCAGAATGCTAGATATCAGGACCTGCAGGTCACTGCAATGACCCGGACAGCTAGGGACTGGTCCACGGCCTAGGCCACGGTTCGCGCCTTCTTCTCCAAGGTGCGAAAAGCTCAGAAAGCTAGAAGCCTCCAGGACATTTTTGACAATGAGCAGCGTGCCTCAATGAATTATTTTCAGGACCTTTCTTCCTTGGGTTTCCCGAGTTTCACAGACGATGACGGAAATCTTCTGACTAAAGATGAGCTCAAACCAGTCTGGCTTCAGTTCGAGAGCGATGTCTCAAAAATAGACGGGTGGGCGGAGCCGATCTCAGAGGGGCAGATAACCGACTTCATCTTGAGACACTGCAAGATGGTAGCATGCCTAAATGATCTATTCATCAGGGCCAAACATGCTGACATCGGGAAAATTGATCGGTTTCACGTTCTAGTAAAGGCATTGCAAGATCAGGAGCCTTTTCAGAAGGGTGCCTGGGCTCATGTCCGACGAACGATGAAACGTATCCGGGATCGCCTTGAACCATCGCCGCAGCGAGAGGCCACGCCAGAGGAAGCCACGCAGGAAGAAGAGGAAGAGGAATCAGAAGGAAGAGCAGAGGCAGAGGAAGGGCAAACCGTAGAAGCGCCCCAGGAGACAGAAAAAGGAGAAGGGTCTGAAGGGGATCAGTGACTCAGCAGCCCAATGGATCAGGGCTAAAGGGTTCTTTTGCCGAGGCGAGCTCGTCACCCCGCGAGCCGCCAAGAATGTTGACACTTTTTGTCACATTATACAAGGGGTGGAAGAATAGCAAAAATTTTGTATGATATTAATTATTACCTTTTAAAATGTATGTAAGTTATAGCAATTTTGGTTTTCCTAGCCATTCCCCTTGTACACCAAAGAAGATAGAAGGAGCTTCGCAGCTAGGATAGCTTCACTGAGGAGAGGAAGAATAAAATGAAAAGAACTTCGGGCCCGAGGCATTTCAAAAGGTTACTTCGGGTGGAAAATCAGCGAAGCAGTTTTGCCGAAGAAAAACACGAGGAAGGCGCTAGAAAAAGCTTCGCACCCGAAGCATTCCCAAAAGCGTTTCGGGCGAAAGTTTTGCGAAGTAACTCTCCTACCGAAAAGAGAAAATCCAAGATGCAAGGCGAATTGGCTAAGGCAAGAAAAGGACTTCGGGCCCGAAACATTTCCAGTGATCGCTTCGGCCCCAAATTTTGCGAAACAGTTTTGCCGAAGAAAAACACGAGGAAAGTGCCAAGAAAGTCTTCGCACCCGAAGCATTTCCAAAACTACTTCGGCTGGGAACCTAGCGAAGAGATATTCAAATGACAACTCCCCGAAGAAGGAAGGCCCAAAAATCAAATTCCAAAGTCGCTAAGGCGAAGAACTACTTCGGACCCGAAGCATTTCCAAAGGCTACTTCGGCCCAAAAACTTGCGAAGCAGATCTCGAAGCAAACATTGAAAATGCTTCGCCAAAAAGTCACCGAAATACCCACCACGGGCCCTCCGCCTGCGAACCATTTCTGCTTCGGCCGCAAGCCTCCCGAACCATAGTTTCAAAGAAAGATCACGACGAAGCATTTCTTTGAGGCATAGGCGAAGTAATTCAACTAGCGAAGTAGTAGAGCATGAAGGGCCCCACCAAAAGAGATCTACTTCGGCACTCAAACCTCCCGAAGTTGTGCCGCGAAGCTCAACTATCCGAAGTACCAAACTCAGAGGAAGGATCTGCTTCGGCCCAAACCCACCGTGAAGCAAAATTGCAAGAAGAGATCCAGCGAAGCGCTTCCAAGGCACGCATTTCAAGCCGGGTATTTTCTCGAGGTGGTCAGTTGCTTCATAAATACATTTTTCCTTGCCCGACAAGTTCGTCGATCATTTTGGGCAATTGGACCCAAAGTACCAGTCCAAGAAGGAGAACCCGTCAAGCACGGTGGCTACTCGAGTATTGCACCCAAAAACTAAGGACAGTTCAGGCAGCCCATTGAATGCCTATTTCCCCGATGGACCCGGTTGCAGTTGCTATTCTTAGTAGCCGATTTGAGAGATCAGTCACAACAACCGTGAGGAGCCGACTTCTCAGAGCTCGAGGATGCACTTCATTGATTTATGTGATAATGACTCGAGAGGGCCGGGTCCTCTATAAAAACCCAAGCATTGTAATGGAAAAGGGGGGAACTATCTGCTAGAAAGCTGTTGTAACTTGATGTCCTACGATTAATACTAAGAGACTTTGAGCTCAATTCTTCTCTTTTATGCTGCCTTCTGTGCTTGATTCTTCTATCTCTCCTCGTTTGTATGCTGGATGTTGAACTCTGCGTCCGGTGTGCGATTGGGGACGAGTGTCCTGAAACTCGTTCGAAAGGATACATAGGAGTAGAAAAGTGTTGTATTGGCTTTCTTTTATGCTGCCTGCCTTGCTTGATTCTTTTATCTCTCCTCGTTTGTAGATCGAGATGCTGAACTCTGCGTCCGGTGTGCGATCGGGGACAGTGTCCTGAAACTCGTTCGGGAGGATACATAGGAAGGTTGATACTACATTTCTTTCGTTTTACTCTTGGTGTTCTTTGCTGCTATTCAAGTTGTCTGTTAGCGATCGTGCTTCCTGTTCTCTCCCACCTTAAATCACCAATCTCTCTTCCCTTACCCCTTTTTATTTTATTTCTCTAACCCTTATCCCTTTTATCTCTTTCCTGCACTCTTGTCTTCAAACCACCCAAGTAGTTTAGCATAGGAGCCGGCCTTTCTCCGGAGATTGGCACGAGGGGCATCTCTTCCCTTCGGCCTTTCAATGTTGGTCCAGGTCTAGGGCGCGTACACTTACACAAAATCCTTACCTAGGCGGATTTGATGACCAACAGTAATCATGAATGAGCGATTTTGGCTAAGTGGCAGATTACTGCAGAAAGTGACCTCCAGGCTTCAAATCTCTCTTCTCCTCAAGATTCATGTAATTCTCTAGTCCTATTTTGGTATTCTGATGATACGAATGCTTAGATCCTTTTTTTTGATAGGGTAAATGTGTCATTATAGGCCCCTTAGGGTTTTTAATGGAAATGAGAGGTGGCAAGCCAGGACTACCAAGTGGCAATATTGGGCTATCAAATAGAGGGGGCAGTTAGAGTGAGTTACCTAGGGTGTCTCACTTAACTAGGGTGACGTGGATACAAGTGGGGTGATATGTTGAGTGTTGTCCCATGTGAAGGGATAAATGGGACAAGGGTGTATGAGATGTGGCAATGGGTGTTGGTGAGGTGGCTAGGACACATGTCTAGTGGCTAAGTAGGGTATCCTAGGCTGATTTTCCAAATTTAATAAATCTAGAAAATAAGATAATGTACATGGATTTTATACACCTAATTTTGAACTTAGGTATATAAGTTTATTATGTAGGATTCAATGTGGGGTGCCAAATGTGAGATGCCTAGGTTTTGATGTCTACAATTTCAAGTGCTCTTTGGCTAACAATTATTTTTACAAGCAAGTCTTCTAACAAGATCAAGTATTCTATGGTGTTTTTCTATTTCTCTATTATTGATTTGTTGCTCTTGGTGGACAAGTGTGGAAACCTTGAGGAGGGATCTATCATTTTTGTGGAGGATTTCATCCTTTTTTTTTTTCTTTCATTATCACTAGGTTTATTCTTTCATTGTATTATTTCCAAAATCAGTTATTTTACATTTTGCATTTAAATTCACATCCATTTGTCATTTTTGCACTTCTATCCTAAAATCACGGTCACCCCTTATAGGGCATGATTTTACATTTTTAAAATATTTTTGCTTTTTTTATCTTCTCCATCTTCTATTTTTGCTTCTCATTCTTCATTTCTTAGTTTCCTTCTTTTCTTCTTTTTTTTTCTCTTTTCCAAAATCACCTCTTGTCTCTATGAGGCACGACTTCACTGTGTGCTAAAATCACGATTTATATTTATAGGGCATGACTTTGGTTGGAGGTGTATTTTTCTCCTTCTTTATTTATCCTCTTTCTTTCATACTCTCTCTTTTGCATTCCTCCATTCATATATGCATTTTTCACTCATTTAGTTTAGCTCCATCTCCTCATACATTGCATTAGCTTAGTCTATTCATGCATTCCATAAGTTAAGTTTTATTTATTCATGCATATAAAACACATAAATATATATATATATATATATATATATATATATCACATAATTGCACATATTTTAATTATAGTAGTATGGTATTACTCAAGAAAGAAAGGGTACATAGGTCTATTTGATCGATGTACCATATTCCAATCCCGACACACTCAACCCTCCCTAGGGATGCATACCACACTCAAAATTGGCATGTCACCCCGATCCTAACCCTAGATCTAGGAGCTTATCTCTACCCCACCCATCAAAGGTGGTCCTTATGGGTGCATGTTCATGAACCACATCCTTGTCCATGATCTAAACTACAATTAATACTGTCTAAAGGGAGGACGATGGAGGTACCCTCTACTTTTTTGGCATTTCCTAGAAGTATAACATTTGGTAGAAGGTATCCCTATGTATCGATACCTCTAGCCTCTCCTCCACTCTCTAGAGCTCCACCTATAGTAGGTTAATCCCATTGCCCTATCGATAGCTAGTTATGATAGCCATCCCCTTCACCCAAGCCTACTATCACTCCTAGTCCAGCCATCTCACTTCACCCTTGAGGTGATCTACCTCATCCCATGTTGTGTCTTGCTCCATGAGTATCATGCTCAAGGCTCTTTGTATCCCCTTGATCCTCTTGGACCTATGCTATCAAATTATATTTGTCTCCCTATACATGGCTACCATATAATCCTACAATACCTTCATCTCTCTCATTGGATCCTCATAACTTGTGGTCCCACTTGATCTAGTTGTCATTGATATGAATATCTCTTTGACTGCTATTCTTAACCTAGCTTTGACCATCATGGGGGCACCTCCTACTACTCCTACCTTCCTAGTCTCGATGATAACAATGGCTACTATCTCCAGCTCTACCCAGACCTATACTCATGTTTATCGTGGGGTTTCCTGACCCTACCACCATCGCTTTGTGGTGCATCGAGTAGCCTCTCATAGTGTTACCTACACCCATTGACCCATAACCTGGTGTCTCTACACTGGCACTGGTGGGGATATCCTTGAGGTTAAAATATCCCTATACCAATATCTAGTACCCAAGAGCCACATCGATGTCATCCATACCAAGATCCACATAGAGTGGATCATCTAGGTCCTCCTTCACCCATTTCCTCATGTCAAGGTTCCCTCTAACTCTTGATGGGACCCTTTGTACCTACCTATACCAGTGGTCACCTGGGTTTGGTATCTCCTAGAAGATACCAAACTATGCTAGACTCAATCAAATCTAAAGAGCTTCAGCTCTCCCTTCTCTGTAGAGACCCACCTAATCCTCCTCACCTAAACTAGCTCATTTACATCCTATATCCATCCTAGGTGTAGACTCCATGATTGTCATATAATACTCTACTCTCATAGATCATCTATCACCTACCTCCATAGTGATAGGTTTCCAATGTATGTCCTTTGGACTTACTCGAAGCTCTTAGACCATATGTATGTTGCTAGCCACTTTGGATCAAGCAATGGCCTTAGTAGTGCATACAAGATTTTGGTCGCTATGTGCTCCTAGAACCACACCTGGAGCAATGTCATACACATCAGTCCTGTATATCATTTATACACAACATTATATAATATCCTATAAAAAAGGGTCATCACATATGTACCCCATGCAAACCGCACTCGCTAGTCTCACATGTTTTCCACTACTCCCACTAGCACCAATGGCAAGTATCACCTACTATTATGGCACACCAAGAATCCTACCACCACCTCATAGAGCATGGTCATCAAAGCATCAGTATCATAGCACCCCATAAACTCATTGATCGATATCCCACTCTCTCATACCTAGTGGGCCTAGCCCCCTAATAATATTTTTAGTGTTACCTGTTGTCCTCATGATTTGTAAATTGCCCTCCCCCTAATGGGGATGTACAAGATGTGCCACACATCCTCTACTGTGACTATCATCTTCCATGTTGGTAATTGGAAGGTCGATGATTTTGGATACCACCTCTCTATTTGTGCTATCAGTAGCGCTCTACCCGCATCAAATTGGGGCATCTTCACTACGTGATGTAGCCCCAATACCTCTAAAATGTCCCTCTCTACTTATGAGAGACCCTCCAGTTCCTCCTCCAAGGAACTCGATCTCCACTCTTGGCTCTCGAGTACGTCATACTGCAACCAAAACCATAACAAAATTTTAATTAATTTTGCATACAAAAATTATATATAAAAATATAACAATATAAAATTTAAAAAATCCACACAACAGAGAGCAAAATTTTAATACCTAAGTTTTTTTGTCTTGGCCTCTTTTATTTCTCTTTCTTCTCTATTTATCTCCTTTGTTCTTTGTTTTATCTTTGCCAAAATCATGATCCATCCTCGTAGGGCATGATTTTGGCTTTTTCCTTCTTATTTTGAAATTGTGCCCCATACTTGCGAGGCATGAATTTGTGAAATAATACCCTACATTTTTTGGGTACAATTTCATAAAATCATGCCCTACATTTTTGGGGTGCAATTCTAGTCACCACGGTGAACCAACCAAAATCGTGGTCAACCCCCAAAATTGCACTAGGGTCGTACACATCGATTTCTTCCAAAAAGATAAAAATTTGGTGAAAAGAGATAAAATTCCTAATCTAGCATAGTCTAGAGGAAGGATTTTAGTCCTTACATATTCTCACTCTGCTGCTACACCTGTCTTACCCCTTGTAATGATGAAACGGTGTGTTGATAGCACCATTTGTCTTTTTTCTCTAGAGCCCTTCTTCTCTCCTTTGTGCGGTGAAAATAAATTAAGGTTTTCACCCCTTTTGCCTTTTATCCTCCTTGTTTACTTTTCTCTCCCCTCTTTGGTGCTCTTTTTTGTTGTTTTTTGCTCTATTTTTCTTTGAGTCAGTCATTTTGAGTTTCCTTAGAAATTTGGTATTCCTTTTGAAACTCGAGGGGGCACCACGGCCTAAGAGGCATTAACGTCCCTAATGCCTCATTTTGTGTATAAAATATTCAAGTGTCCAAAATGGAACCATTTTTGCACCACCTCTATATTCTAAACCAACTACCCCTTTTTGTGTTTGCCATATCTCGCCCATAGGTGTCTACATCTTTCTTTGACACATTTATTAGGCCATAATTGCATCAAAGAGGGGGTAAAATGTAGACATGGAAAATTGATCCACCCAAGTAAGTCATTTTCCCTAGAAATCTTGGGAAGGCCCTCAAACTTGTCCAAGCACAAGTTTAGGCCTCTCTTCCCCTCCCCCTTCCTTTTTTCCCTAGTTTTTCCAAAATCATGGTCGGCCCTTATGGGGTGCGATTTTGACAAGTTAGGATTTTCTCTTAGAAAACCCTATTTTTTAGGCCAACTCTTAGGACGTCGGCCCTCCCTTAGGTTTTATCACTCTTTTTCCCTCCAAACCTCTTATAAATAGAGGGATTGGATTCTCTTTTTCTCCTAGAGAGTTTTTCCTAAGCAATTATAGACATTCTAAGTAATGTGATTTCAAGTGCTCTTTGGCTAACAATTATTTTGGCAAGCAAGTCTTCTAATAAGATCAAGTGTTCTCTAGTATTTTATTATTGCTCTATTGTTGATTTTTTGCTCTTTGTGGACAAGTGTGGAAGCCTTGAGGAGGGATCTACCATTTTTGTGGAGGACTTCAACCTTTTATCTGTTCTTTCACTACCACTAGGTTTATTATTTCATTGTGTTATTTTTAAAATCATTTATTCTATATTTTGTATTTAATTCACATCCATTTATTATTTTGCACTTCTATCCTAAAATCGTGGTCACCCTTTATAGGGCATGATTTTGATAGAACCCAAAATCATGGTCAGCCCTTACGGGGTGTAATTTTGATTTTACCAGGTTTAGGGGAAATTTTCATTCCCAGACCCTTGTTTTCACTTGCATGTTCCATTTAGGCCATAGCATTGTTATCTATATTATATTTTTTACATTATTTCATTTCATTGCATCTTGTCTTGTTCATTTCTAAAAAGATCAACAGTTACTTTTTTTTTCAAATTGTCAGCTAAAAGGACCAAGGGGGCTTGACTGTTGTGCCTCCAAGCTCAGTCTTATAAGGGCATAAGCAAGCCCTCAAATGTTGATCAAATTTTCTAGGGTTTTGTGAAACTGTTTTACAGGTTTGAAGTTGGTTGGATATTTTGGATATAAGTAAAATCTAAGGTCAACCACTAGATCAGATAAGTGCCCTAAGTTAACTTCTTAGGTTTTTTTCTATTTGATTTCTACCCATTTCTATCCAAAACCTATATCTTAAATAAAAGAGAAAATATTGTGGCTCTTCTCTAGGCATTTGAAAGAGAAAAGCATATATTTTACATTATAGGGTTAATTTTGTTTGTACATTCTATTAAAACCCTTGTTGAAAAGAAAAATGATTTATTATTACAAGCTAGGGTTTAGTTCTCATTAAAAATCAAGAATCATTCTAGGGTTAGTCCTTTCTTGCTTGCATCCTTATTTATATTACATCATTCTTTTATATTTCATAGCTTAGATCTTAGAAAGGCCAAACATAGGTTTTTGTCAAGTATATTCCTTAAAAATCTCCACCCTTGACTTGGAGCAAGTCCTTAAACTATTATTGGTGAACTATTCAATCCCCAAGCCCCTGGGTGTATAGAATATAACACACCCCCGTGGTCACCTTAGCTTCCAGTGGATCCAACCAAGAATCATACATGGTAGGGCAATTTTCTCCCTCTATAGAGTGCAAATCTACCTATACTGGCCAAGATAGAGTATCTAAGGATATGGCCTAATGTCTTATGAGAAATTTATGTATGAGATAAATATCGATCTATTCTCAACTCAAGAAGACAAATAAATTTGAGACTTTCTTTGTACCTTATGCAAATGTTTTACAAGGTATTCTAATGCAAGGGAGAAGCAAAATAAGATGTATGATCTAATGCATGCTAAAGAAATGTGAAAATATTTTAACATGCAAACTTGACTAATTTTACAAGCTTCATATAAAAAATGCATAAGCAAATCTAAGCTAAATCCATCCAACTAAGGGATTTCTACGCCACCGTCTATCATGGTCTTCTTCAAAAAAAGGGTTACCCATTACCTTGAGATTTACTTATGGATAAGGATAACTCCATATGCAATGCATTCAATCATGCTTCTAAATTATGCAAGCCACCATGCATAAAAATATTGATAACCACACAACAAGGAGAGAATCCCATACTTCTCTCAATAATGGTCCCCCTACCTACTCAAGTATTAGGAAACCATTATTTATTTTAAGACAAAGATATACAAAAATTCCATTCAACACTCTAGGAGAGAATCCCATACTTCTCTCAATAATGGTTCCCTTAACTACTCAAGTCTCAGGAAACCATTATAATCATTCCCACCTTTTAGCAAATATTCATCCCAAAATATTCATCCATAATCTAAATTCTTATGAAAGCAAGAATACCATCTTAGCATAATATTACTAGCACAAGCTTTAACTACTATTGCATTCAACAACACAAAGTGATTAAACCTCTCTATAATCATATTCTTTCCAACATTAAATAAGACTAAAGGGTATTCATATTTATCTTTTAAATATAGATAACATAATCCTATAATTTTATTAATTCATTCTCTTAAAGAGAAAAAAATAGAAATATTTTACTATTCTTCCATTAATGCACTCTTAGAAGAAAGAATAGAAACATAATAAGACTCTTTCGCAAATGCATTCATTTAAAAATAAGAATAAAAAACAATGTATTTTCTAATACATTCATAAAATAGAATCTTACACCTATTGCTCTTTTACTAATGCATCTAATAAAATAAAAATGGAACACATAATGCTCTTTTACTAATGCATCTAATTAAATCAAAATCGAACACATAATGCTCTTTTACTAATGCATCTAATTAAAGCAAAATTGAACACATAATGCTCTTTTACTATGCATCTAATTAAAGCAAAATTGAATGCATAATGCTCTTTTACTAATGCATTCATTAATACTATTTTTACCATTAAGGAAGGATCGTACTTCTACTTCCCACTAAATGGTATATTCATAAATCTATGATTAGCTATGTCTAACAACCTGCAACTTGATTATGAAGCTAACCCAAACAAGTCAGTCTGATCTCTAAGCAAATATGAAAAAAAATCAGACAAAAATCAACAAGAACATAGCCAAAGCATTTTGGTTATAAGCACAAAAACAAAACTCTTTCAAGCACCAGGAAATCATTAATCTAGCACGTAATCGGGGATGACTAAAATCCATATTAAGGTAAAAATCTTAGACTACTCGGATGGGAGAGATTTTTTATACAACACAAGTCCCAAAGAAACCAGGGCCTCTAACAAACTTTAGAGAGTTAGAAATGTGCTAAGCCTACATTTGCTATGATTCTCCCTTTGGAACACCTAGCCAACTTCAACACAAAAGCCAAGGTGGAATACAAGCTAAATAAAGAAGAGTCTAACAAAGCTAAGTATACATAAGGAGCAATCAGGACACAATTCACACTATAGCAACTAGATGACACATAGGCCTACGATACCATTAAACAACTTCCAAAATAAGAGTCACCCAAAAGCAAGTGATACAAGAAAAATACATAAACTGCCACCAAACATAGTAAGAAATAAAACATACAAAGCAATAAATCTATCTAAATGTCAAGCTAACCAACATCCTCTTCCTCTAGTATGTACTACAATTCTCCCTCCTTACAAGGCCAAGTTTTTCTTTTCTCCAACCTCCTTCTGGAAGCTCATCACCCTTATTTTCAAATAGGCTCTGGGTGTGACATCTTAGAAGGAGAAAGTAGCGTAAGAGCATTTACAAGAACTTTGGAAATCTTACCACCATTCTTCATTAAAAGTACCACTATCTATGGAATTTTCATTGATAAAAGGATTTTTTACCATCCTTAGCTCTATAGAAAGATTATTATTATTGGTCTATGTGCTAATTATATCATTGGCTTAATTAGTTAATACTAAGGTTTAATATCAATTATTAACCTTAGTAATTAACATTTAAATGTAAATAAAACTATTCACAATAATACTCATTAATTGATCTCATGCTTCAAACAATGCAAAGCTCTAACCAAGACCATAATACACCTCATTGTTTTATTCTTGAGTACGAATATTTTTAAGATAACCATATGTTATCCCCTACCTACTAAGAATGACTTATTTTCCAAGCAATCTCATGGCCCAATGGTGTATTCAAACAACAAGCAAAATGTAATGCAACTACATGAAGGGTATACTTTACCCTGGAGTTGTTGATGAACAAGTCATTAGCCATCATATCTCTAATTTTTCTCTCAACTCAATGGTTATCCTTGTTCAATCCACCAGTGAGAGAACCTGATCCTACAATCACAAATTCATCGGAAATACCAGATTCTAAGAATCAAAATAAACCATAAAGTACCATAATTGTTTGAGTGTTTTTGGTATCTTTGAATCTGTTTGTGTTATAATGTGTTTAATCATACCTATCCATACGAACAAAAATATCATATCTATCCATACATGAAAGACATGTAATAGAGGTAGAAAAGGTGGAAAAATAGACACAAGAAAGTTTTGGGACTATGTATGCATCTGCTTTTGGATTTTTATATCAGTTTTATAATAAAATTTTAAATAAACCAAGAATGTCAAAATAGCAAGTGTTTAAGCATTTTTATGGGTGTTGTTGTGGTTGTGATGTCAACTAGTTGTGTAGTTGGTGAGTGTTTTCTTTTTTGTTTTGTCATTTGTTATATTTTGTAATGTTTTTGTTTTTTTGTGTGTTTTTTTGTGTTTTTGAAAACTTTAAAACAAATAAAAATGGGTGATGAATGTATGCTTGAAGGTGTGTTGATGCACATTTTCTTGTAATATCCAAAGGCATGCACAGACTAACTATACAACAATAGGTAAATTCCTCCTAATGATGGATATGGCTTGGGGTAACCTAAATAGAAGAATATAGAACTCTTATAAAAGAGGTAGTATTATCTAAGATCTACGTAGACCAAATAGGCTTTTACTTCACCCTTAGGCGGGATTAGTCAAAAATGATAGCTAATTACTCACTAATTATATGTAGCCCTATGGGTAAGGACATATAATCCTAACATACCCTGAGGTACTCTCAAGGGTAGGGGACGTTTTGGTTATGAAGTCTAGAAAATCACTTATGGGGGCTACTATAGCATCTAGGGGGTGAGTCAATGGTTGGAGATGAAATCCAACATTATTGATCCTGATTGTGTTTTGGTGATGAATTTCAACCTTACCAATGTGTGAAATACATGTGAGTGTGTTAGTTGGTTTTACTTTGGACACTAAAGTGCAAGAAATAAATTAATCTAAGCAAGCGAGAACATATGTTTTTTACTTTTGTGGAAGAAAGTACTTTTTAGAACTAAAGTCTACCTCAAGAAAGCAATGAAAGTTGTGTTTTGGTAATAAAACTTCTATGCTAAGAGAAAACAAAGAAAGGTCACTTGATTTTAGCAAAAACTTATACTGAGATTTTCTTGAGTGTGTATACATGGAACATAGACACACCAAAGTGAGTCATTTTCCCTATAACCCTTGGGATGGCCCTCAAACTTGTTGAAGCACAAGTTTGGGCCTTTCTTCCCCTTCCCCTTCCTTTTTAACCTAGTTTTTCCAAAATTGCAGTCAACCCTTACGGGGCACAATTTTTGTAAGTTAGGTTTTCTCTTAGAAAATCCTATTTTTTGGACCAACTCTTAGGATGACAGCCCTCCCTTAGGTTTTCCTACTCTTTTGTCCTTCAAACCTCTTATAAATAGATGGTTTCGATCCTTTTTTATCCTATAGAGTTTTTTCTAAGCAATTCTAGAGATTCTAAGAAGTGTTATTTCAAGTGCTCTTTGGCTAACAATTATTTTTACAAGCAAGTCTTCTAACAAGATTAAGTGTTCTCTAGTGTTTTTCTATTGCTCTATTGTTGATTTTCTGCTCTTGGTGGATAATGAAGAACACAAGCTTATACTGAGAGGGGGGTGAACAGTATAAGACCACTTTTTACTTTTCTTTCCCAATCAATATTATGCAATGTAAAGATAGCAATATCAATAGCAGTAATCAAAGCAATGCACAAATCACCACACACAATAGAGACACCACAATTTACGTGGTTCACCCAATGTGGGCTACTCCACGGAGAAAATATTTCACTAAAATTTTCTCAATCAATCTCTTGGGAATCCTTTCCCTATTACAATATTTATGGACCTCTATCCAAAGGAGACACCAATCCCCTAAATCAAGTTCGTGGATCTCTATCCACAGGAGACACCAATCTCCTAATCTCTTCTCTGGTTGGTGATCCTCTAGAAGACCTCTACCTCCACTACCCTTAGCAAATGGAACTCTATCCATAGAAGACACTTGTCTTCCTTGCTCTGGCTGGAGATCTCTATCCTCAACTCTATCACCTCCAAAGCTCTATCTAAAATTTATACTAAACATAGTCCTTCGATCTAGCACAAATCTGACCTCAATATTTATCTCTGGTTTGGCACAAATCTATCCTCAAATCTACACCAAAATCTATCCTCGAATCTGTACTAAACATAGTCCTTCGGTCTAGCACAAATCTATCCTCAATATCTATCCTCAAGCCTTAACTCAAATCTTGACTCAATCTCAAATCAACTCTATTGGATCTACCCCAAACCTTAACTCAAGGTTTGAACAAATCAATCAATCAACTCTGCTCTCAAGCCTTCTCAAAGACTTATCTCAAATCTACCTTGTAAGCTTCCACAAAATCTCACACCAATCTATCCATAAGTCCTCTCTAGAACTTGTCCAATCTGCTCAATAAGTCCTCTCAAGAACTTATCCAAATTTGCTCAATAAGTCCTCACAAGAACTTATTCAAATCTGCTCTCAATATGTATTGTAAGCTTCCACAAAAGCTTACTCAAATCTATCCACAAGTCTTCTCAAAGACTTACCTCAAATCTGCTCAACAAGTCCACTCTAGAACTTGTCCAATCTCATAGAAACATAAAGAGAATTGTTAGAGACTCAATATGCTCTATACTCATCACAATGCTCAATCACTTTCAATCACTCTTTCAGAAACATACAGAGAATTGTTAGAGACTCAATATGCTTCAACTCAATCACTTTCTCAATTCAATTCAGAATATAGAATAGTTTATTTTTGGAACTTGAACAATCACTTCACACATCCACTTGACTAGGCTCAACCAACTCTACTCCACCAATCACTCAATGAAATAATCCTTGCTCACAAACCCTAGTCCAAGCATATGATCACTCACTCAAAATGTTTCCAACAATGCTCAACAACAAATCTCACATAACAATGATACTCATGTTCTTTTCAGACCCTAGTTCAAGTTCTTTGCTCAACAACTCACTTCAACAACAATGCTTATAAAACAACTCTCACATGACAATGATACTCATGTTCTTTTCAGACCCTAGTTCAAGTTCTTCACACAACCAATGGCTTCAACAACAATGCTTATAAAACAAGGTTTTAATAACAACTCTTTATTCCAGAAAACCTTGAAGCATTAACTCAACACACTCAATAAGGAAGCCCTAATCAAATCCTTTTCACTCCAAACTTATTTTCCAGAAAACCAACCAATCAACTTAATTATGGAAGAATGTGCTCATACCTTTTTCTTGATGATGAAGGAACTTCAAATATCTGCCACAACCACAAACACTTCTTTGCCAAGCTCAAAGAAGTTATAAGATCATAAACTCCCTCAAAAGTACAATGTAAATATCAAAACACTTATACACCTTATAACTCCATCTTTATGAAAACATTCATCTACAAAAATGATTGACCAAGTACACCTTATGATCTCCCTATAATAACAACAATATCACCTTCAACAAAAAGGTTCTCTCAAAATAATCAATCTTCAATTTACCCTTTTGATAAATCAACCATGTAAAAATAACTTCATGTAAAAATAAAGTTTACCCCTTATCTCTCCTTTTAATCAACAATTAAAATTTAAATTAAGCCCCTTTAACTTTAACCCCTTATAACTCCTTTAAACTATATTTAAAACTTAGGCTTGGTAAAAATTAAAATTAAAACGTTTACCTCCACCTTGGGTGAGACTCGAACCTTTGATTGCCACCTCCTCGTGCGTCCTAGCCATAGCCTCGACTGTCGTGAGCGCTAGGCGCTCGTTTAACACCAATCAAGCACCACGTGCTCCTTAACCCTTGCTGGCACCAAGTAAAAATAAATCGCGTGCTTCCCATGCCAAAATGATCCATCATGATTCGAACACAGGTCTCACACCGCCCAAGCATCTTAACTCCCAGCCAAGTGCCACTAGGCCATGCCACCTAGTTGGATGGGGGTTCTCCTCCTATGGAAACTTCAACCTCCTCGTTGGTGCTAAAACCAATTTCGTCTTCTTTCCTTCTGCAGCCTTCGATTACGAATTGCACGATTTAGAATATATTTCGAACACCTTTGAAACTGCCATTAAGGCATGTATTAATATACAATGCCTCCCCTTTCCTTGGACGTCGGCGCATTTCGATTTTTCACTTTAACCTTAGACGTCGGCGCATTTCGTTTTTAAATAATTAATTTATAAATTATTTAAATTCTTTAGAATTTAAATCTTATAAATTAATATTTAATTCCTTTGGGTTTTATTAAGGCTTAAAGCCTTCTCTGAATATACCACCTTGTATAAGTAATATTTATTTATAAAATTTAAATTCAAATTGAATTTAAATATTTTATAAAATAAATATTAAAACCTCTTTTAGCTTTTCAAAAAGCTTCCTTGGGTTTTTATGAAAAACCTTTTATTTTGCTCATCCATGGTTTTAATAAAAACCAACCTTCATATGCTTCCACATAATATTAAAAATATTATGAAGTTCTTTTGCCATTAACCTTTGCATTGTTCCTTGACATATTCCTTGACATCAATGATGACTTCGTTCCTTGACATCAATGACAACTTGACTCAAAATGTCCAACAATCTCCCCCTTTGTCATTGATGGCAACCCAAATTATTTTTACCGAAAACTTGACCTTTCCTTTGTTCTGCTCCCCCTGGGACATTGCTCCCCCTGGCTCAATGCTCTCTCCTCTTTACTCAAATACCAAATCTCTCCCCCTTACTCAAATCTCTCCCCTTTGACATCAATGGCAAAGGGTCACCTTTGGGGCTCGGGGCTAAGAATGAGCCTCTTAGCTTAGCCCCTCCCCCACCTCCTCTTGAGGTGGTTAATTCTAGGGTGGGAGTATTTCTACTCCTAGAAAGCATTGTTCTTTACCTTTATCCTCTTTTCTTCTTATCTGATCCTTCTGATTCCTCTGACTATTTCTTTCCATGTCCATGTTCCTATCCATGTCCATTTTCTTGTTCCTATTCTTGTTCTTGTTCATATCCATGTTTCCTATTCATGTTCCTGTTCCTATTCCTGTTCATACTTGATTCTGGAATGTCTGCTCTACACCACTTTGTTGTGTGACCATCATTATTGCACTTATAACACTTAATGTTATTATTCCTTGGAGGTGCAAATGTCTTAGGATTTCTCCTAGTGAAGCCATATCCTCTTCTATCATGAACCCTGCAATTCATTGCCTTGTGACCAAACTGATTACATGAGTAGCAATACCCATTGAAAAGTTATTTGTTCCCATATTCCTGTCTTTCATGTGTCCTGCATTGTGAAGCCATGTGCCCAAACCTGTGACATGAAAAACATCTTCCATTGAAGTTTCCTTGTCTTGACCTCATTGGTCTCTTAGTCTCTCTTGACCTATTCTGATTGTTGTTCCATCTGTATCTTCTTTGTGCATTGTTCTTGTTCTTGTTGAACTTTCTGTTGTCCAACTCATCCTCAGATGTCTCACTTTATTTTACACTATCTTCTTCTGAAGTGTCTTCATCTGAAGTTTCTTCTCCTCCAGAACTTGAGGTTGACTTTCCTTCCCATTTCTTCTATCCTTGTTCAAATCCAAGACCTGTTTTGCTTGATGTAGGCTTTTGTATCTTGATGAACTTATCCAAGTTCTTTGAGCTATTTTTGAACCCTTTTAGCTTGACTTTGGAGTCTTCTAAATATTCCCTTAGTAGTGCCACTTCTTGTGCTAACTTTTCACATTCTAAGATCTTTGCTTCTAACTTATCCTTGAACTTCTTTGTCTTAGCCTTTGATTTTTCTAGATCCTCTATAAGCATCCTTCTCTCTTCATCACATTCTTGAAACTGAATTTCAAGTTTAGAGTTTTGCTTTCTTACCTTCTTCACTGTGTCAAGGGCATAGATAAGTTCTCCCTTGAGATCATATCCATATTTATCTGAATATTCCTCTATTTGTTTACCTTTGTCCACATCTTCATTTTATTTTGACTTGTCTTCTATAGGATCACCTTCTCCTTCTTCTAGTGCCATTAGAATATTCTCTTCTGGTCCTTCAAGTGTATCTTCATATTCATCATCACTAAAACTGAATCCATTTCTTGTACAACTATCTTCAAGATGTCCAAAGTTACCACATCTAAAACACTTGAGAATTTTTGGAATCCTTTTCTTAACTTGTTCTTTTTCTTCAATCATAAATAGGACTTCATCTCTATCATTGTCTGAAAAACTAGCATCACTATCACTTGAGTACTTACTTGCCTTATCCGCATAGTAGCTCCTCTTTTATCTTTGAAATAGAACTTCTTTCCTTGTCTGCTTTGTCCATCCTTGCTTTTCTTTTGGTGCCTGTATCTTTCTGATTCCCTGTTTCTGTGATCCTATTTTTCTTCACCATTGTTATTCTTAGCTTCTTGAAAATATATTGCATAATGACCATACTTTCCACAATTGAAACATTTAATAGATTTTAGATCTCTAGATCTTCTAGAATCCTTATCCCTTCTACCATAATTAGCTTCTTCATCACTGGATGACTCATTGCTTGATTCTGACTTCTTACCCTTTGTCTTCTTGATTGCTTTGAAGGTTGCTTCCTTCTGGGGAATAGGTTCTTTTGTTCTTAACTCAAAAGTTGTAAGAATACCAAGCAACATATCTCTTGTCAAATAATCACCATCCTTTGACTCTTCTATAGCAGAAATATTTTCACTGAATATTTTTGGAAGAGATCTTAAGACCTTATCACAAACATCTGATTCATCAACCTTCATTCCAAGTCCTTGCATAGCATTAACAACTTCATCAATTTAAAGTAGATAAGTACTAATGTTTTCCTCATCCTTCATTCTTAACTCTTCAAATTGTCCTTTGAGATTTCGTATCTTTGCTTTCTTGACACCTTTATCTCCTTCATATATATTTTGCAACTTATCCCACATTTCTTTTGCATTTTGACAATGCATAACTTTTATGGACTCTGTTCTATGCAAACCTCTCAAAAGTGCATTCATTGCTTTTGAATTGTAATGTTGTAGAAGCTTACCTTCCTTATCTGTAGGTGGATCAACTGAGGGGTCGTATCCATTTTCAACTGCTTCCCAAACCTCATTGCCAAGTGCCTTCATGTAGATCTTCATTCTCAAACTCCAATATACATAATCACTTCCATCAAATACTGGTATTGAATTATCTGATGATCCATTCTTAGAATCCATTGTGTTCTTGTAAGATTTTCCTTCAAGCTGTTAAACTCTTCCGAAGGAACCCACTCTGATACCAATTGAAGAACACAAGCTTATACTGAGAGGGGGGTGAACAGTATAAGACCACTTTTTACTTTTCTTTCCCAATCAATATTATGCAATGTAAATATAGCAATATCAATAGTAGTAATAAAAGCAATGCATAAATCACCACACACAATAGAGACACCACAATTTACGTGGTTCACCCAATGTGGGCTACTCCATGAAGAAAATATTTCACTAAAATTTTCTCAATCAATATCTTGGGAATCCTTTCCCTATTACAATGTTTATGGACCTCTATCCAAAGGAGACACCAATCCCCTAAATCAAGTTTATGGATCTCTATCCATAGGAGACACCAATATCCTAATCTCTGCTCTAGCTGGTGATCCTCTAGAAGACCTCTACCTCCACTACCCTTAGCAAATGGAACTCTATCCATAGAAGACACCTATCTTCCCTACTTTGGCTAGAGATCTCTATCCTCAACTCTATCACCTCCAAATATCTATCTAAAATTTATACTAAACATAATCCTTCGGTCTAGCACAAATCTATCCTCAATCTCTATCTCTAGTCTAGCACAAATCTATCCTCAAATATACACCAAAATCTATCCTTGAATCTGTACTAAACATAGTCCTTCGGTCTAGCATAAATCTATCCTCAATATCTATCCTCAAGCCTTAACTCAAAGCTTGACTCAATCTCAAATCAACTCTTTGGATCTGCCCCAAACCTTAACTCAAGGTTTGAACAAATCAATCAATCAACTCTGCTCTCAAGCCTTCTCAAAGACTTGTCTCAAATATGCCTTGTAATCTTCCACAAAATCTCACACCAATCTATCCACAAGTCCTCTCTAGAACTTGTCCAATATGCTCAATAAGTCCTCTCAAGAACTTATCCAAATATGCTCAATAAGTCCTCACAAGAACTTATTCAAATCTGCTCTCAATCTGTATTGTAAGCTTCCACAAAAGCTTACTCAAATCTATCCACAAGTCTTCTCAAATACTTACCTCAAATCTGCTCAACAAGTCCACTCTAGAACTTGTCCAATCTCATAGAAACATAAAGAGAATTGTTAGAGACTCAATATGCTCCCCCACCCTCTACCAACAAGAATAGAGACTCAACTTCAACTCAATCACTTTCTCAATTCAATTCAGAATATAGAATAGTTTGTTTTTGGAACTTGAACAATCACTTCACACATCCACTTGACTAGGCTCAACCAACTCTACTCAACCAATCACTCAATGAAATAATCCTTGCTCACAAACCCTAGTCCAAGCATATGATCACTCACTCAAAATATTTCCAACAATTCTCAACAACAAATCTCACATAACAATGATACTCATGTTCTTTTCAGACCCTAGTTCAAGTTCTTTGCTCAACAACTCACTTCAACAATAATGCTTATAAAACAACTCTCACATGACAATGATACTCATGTTCTTTTCAGACCCTAGTTCAAGTTCTTCACACAACCAATGGCTTCAACAACAATGCTTATAAAACAAGGTTTTAATAACAACTCTTTATTCCAGAAAACCTTGAAGCATTAACTCAACACACTCAATAAGGAAGCCCTAATCAAATCCTTTTCACTCCAAACTTATTTTCTAGAAAACCAACCAATCAACTTAATTATGGAAGAATGTGCTCATACCTTTTTCTTGATGATGAAGGAACTTCAAATATCTGCCACAACCACAAACACTTCTTTGCCAAGCTCAAAGAAGTTATAAGATCATAAACTCCCTCAAAAGTACAATGCAAATATCAAAACACTTATACACCTTATAACTCCATCTTTATGAAAACATTCATCTACAAAAATGATTGACCAAGTACACCTTATGATCTCCCTATAATAACAACAATATCACCTTCAACAAAAAGGTTCTCTCAAAATAATCAATCTTCAATTTACCCTTTTGATAAATCAACCATGTAAAAATAAATTTTACCCCTTATCTCTCCTTTTAATCAACAATTAAAATTTAAATTAAGCCCCTTTAACTTTAACCCCTTATAACTCCTTTAAACTATATTTAAAACTTAGGCTTGATAAAAATTAAAATTAAAATGTTTACCTCCACCTTGGGTGAGACTCGAACCTTCGATTGCCACCTCCTCGTGCGTCCTAGCCATAGCCTCGGCTACCATGAGCGCTAGGCGCTCGTTTAACACCAATCGAGCACCACGTGCTCCTTAACCCTTGCTGGCACCAAGTAAAAATAAATCGCGTGCTTCCCACACCAAAATGATCCACCATGATTCGAACGTAGGTCTCACACTACCCAAGCACCTTAACTCCCAACCAAGTGCCACTAGGCCATGCCACCTAGTTGGATGGGGGTTCTCCTCCTATGGAAACTTCAACCTCCTCATTGGTACTAAAACCAATTTCGTCTTCTTCCCTTCTGCAGCCTTCGATTACGAATTGCACGATTTAGAATATATTTCGAACACCTTTGAAACTGCCATTAAGGCATGTATTAATATACAATGCCTCCCCTTTCCTTGGACGTCGACGCATTTCGATTTTTCACTTTAACCTTAGATGTCGGTGCATTTCATTTTTAAATAATTAATTTATAAATTATTTAAATTCTTTAGAATTTAAATCTTATAAATTAATATTTAATTCCTTTGGGTTTTATTAAGGCTTAAAGCCTTCTCTGAATATACCACCTTGTATAAGTAATATTTATTTATAAAATTTAAATTCAAATTGAATTTAAATATTTTATAAAATAAATATTAAAACCTCTTTTAGCTTTTCAAAAAGCTTCCTTGGGTTTTTATGAAAAACCTTTTATTTTGCTCATCCATGGTTTTAATAAAAACCAACCTTCATATGCTTCCACATAATATTAAAAATATTATGAAGTTCTTTTGCCATTAACCTTTGCATTGTTCCTTGACATATTCCTTGACATCAATGATGACTTCGTTCCTTGACATCAATGACAACTTGACTCAAAATGTCCAACAATCTCCCCCTTTGTCATTGATGGCAACCCAAATTCTTTTTACCAAAAACTTGACCTTTCCTTTTTTCTACTCCCCCTGGCTCAATGCTCTCTCCTCTTTACTCAAATACCAAATATCTCCCCCTTACTCAAATCTCTCCCCCTTTGACATCAATGGCAAAGGGTCACCTTTGGGGCTCGGGGCTAAGAATGAGCCTCTTAGCTTAGCCCCTCCCCCACCTCCTCTTGAGGTGGTTAATTCTGGGGTGGGAGTATTTCTACTCCCAAAAAGCACTGTTCTTTACCTTTATCCTCTTTTCTTCTTATCTGATCCTTCTAATTCCTCTAACTATTTCTTTCCATGTCCATGTTCCTATCCATGTCCATTTTCTTGTTCCTATTCTTGTTCTTGTTCATATCCATGTTTATGTTCTTGTTCCTATTCTTGTTCATACTTGATTCTGGAATGTCTGCTCTACACCACTTTGTTGTGTGACCATCATTATTGCACTTATAACACTTAATGTTATTATTCCTTGGAGGTGCAAATGTCTTAGGATTTCTCCTAGTGAAGCCATATCCTCTTCTGTCATGAACCCTGCAATTCATTGCCTTGTGACCAAACTGATTACATGAGTAGCAATACCCATTGAAAAGTTGTTTGTTCCCATATTCCTGTCTTTCATGTGTCCTACACTTTGAAGCCATGTGCCCAAACATGTGACATGAAAAACATCTTCCATTGAAGTTTCCTTGTCTTGACCTCATTGGTCTCTTAGTCTCTCTTGACCTATTCTGATTGTTGTTCCATTTGTATCTTCTTTGTGCATTGTTCCTGTTCTTGTTGAAATTTCTATTGTCCAACTCATCCTCAGATGTCTCACTTTATTTTACATTGTCTTCTTCTGAAGTGTCTTCATCTAAAGTTTCTTCTCCTCCAAAACTTGAGGTTGACTTTCCTTCCCATTTCTTCTATCCTTGTTCAAATCCAAGACTTGTTTTGCTTGATGTAGGCTTTTGTATCTTGATGAACTTATCCAAGTTATTTGAGCTATTTTTGAACCCTTTTAGCTTGACTTTGGAGTCTTCTAAATCTTCCCTTAGTAGTGCCACTTCTTGTGCTAACTTTTCACATTCTAAGATATTTGCTTCTAACTTATCCTTGAACTTCTTTGTCTTAGCCTTTGATTTTTCTAGATCCTCTATAAGCATCCTTCTCTCTTCATCACATTCTTGAAACTGAATTTCAAGTTTAGAGTTTTGCTTTCTTACCTTCTTCACTGTGTCAAGGGCATAGATAAGTTCTCCCTTGAGATCATATCCATATTTATCTGAATATTCCTCTATTTGTTTACCTTTGTCCACATCTTCATTTTATTTTGACTTGTCTTCTATAGGATCACCTTCTCCTTCTTCTAGTGCCATTAGAATATTCTCTTCTGGTCCTTCAAGTGTATCTTCATATTCATCATCACTAAAAATGAATCCATTTCTTGTACAACTATCTTCAAGATGTCCAAAGTTACCACATCTAAAACACTTGAGAATTTTTGGAATCCTTTTCTTAACTTGTTCTTTTTCTTCAATCATAAATAGGACTTCATCTCTATCATTGTCTAAAAAACTAGCATCACTATCACTTGAGTACTTACTTGCCTTATCCACATAGTAGCTCCTCTTTTGTCTTTGAAAGAACTTCTTTCCTTGTCTGCTTTGTCCATCCTTGCTTTTCTTTTGGTGCCTGTATCTTTCTGATTCCCTATTTCTGTGATCCTATTTTTCTTCACCATTTTTATTCTTAGCTTCTTGACAATCTGTTGCATAATGACCATACTTTCCACAATTGAAATATTTAACATATTTTAGATCTCTAGATCTTCTAGAATCCTTATCCCTTCTACCATAATTAGCTTCTTCATCACTGGATGACTCATTGCTTGATTCTGACTTCTTACCCTTTGTCTTCTTGATTGCTTTGAAGGTTGCTTCCTTCTGGGGAATAGGTTATTTTGTTCTTAACTCAAAAGTTGTAAGAATACCAAGCAACATATCTCTTGTCAAAGAATCACCATCCTTTGACTCTTCTATAGCAGAAATATTTTCACTGAATCTTTTTGGAAGAGATCTTAAGACCTTATCACAAACATCTGATTCATCAACCTTCATTCCAAGTCCTTGCATAGCATTAACAACTTCATCAATTCAAAGTAGATAAGTACTAATGTTTTCCTCATCCTTCATTCTTAACTCTTCAAATTATCCTTTGAGATTTTGTATCTTTGCTTTCTTGACACCTTTATCTCCTTCATATATATTTTGCAACTTATCCCACATTTCTTTTGCATTTTCACAATGCATAACTTTTATGGACTCTGTTCTATGCAAACCTCTCAAAAGTGCATTCATTGCTTTTGAATTGTAATGTTGTAGAAGCTTACCTTCCTTATCTGTAGGTGGATCAACTGAGGGGTCATATCCATTTTCAACTACTTCCCAAATCTCATTGCCAAGTGCCTTCATGTAGATTTTCATTCTCAAACTCCAATATACATAATCACTTCCATAAAATACTGGTGTTGAATTGTCTGATGATCCATTCTTAGAATCCATTGTGTTCTTGTAAGATTTTCCTTCAAGTTGTTAAACTCTTCCGAAGGAACCCGCTCTGATACCAATTGAAGAACACAAGCTTATACTGAGAGGGGGTGAACAGTATAAGACCACTTTTTACTTTTCTTTCCCAATCAATATTATGCAATGTAAATATAGCAATATCAATAGCAGTAATCAAAGTAATGCATAAATCACCACACACAATAGAGACACCACAATTTACGTGGTTCACCCAATGTGGGCTACTCCATGGAGAAAATATTTCACTAAAATTTTCTCAATCAATATCTTGGGAATCCTTTCCCTATTACAATGTTTATGGACCTCTGTCCAAAGGAGACACCAATCCCCTAAATCAAGTTCATGGATCTCTATCCATAGGAGACACCAATATCCTAATCTCTACTCTGGATGGTGATCCTCTAGAAGACCTCTACCTCCACTACCCTCTATACTAAACATAGTCCTTCGGTCTAGCACAAATTTAACCTCAATATCTATCTCTGGTCTAGCACAAATCTATCCTCAAATCTGCACCAAACTCTATCCTCAAATCTGTACTAAACATAGTCCTTCGATCTAGCACAAATCTATCCTCAATATCTATCCTCAAGCCTTAACTCAAAGCTTGACTCAATCTCAAATCAAATCTATTGGATCTGCCCCAAACCTTAACTCAAGGTTTGAACAAATCAATCAATCAACTCTGCTCTCAAGCCTTCTCAAATACTTGTCTCAAATCTACCTTGTAAGCTTCCACAAAATCTCACACCAATCTATCCACAAGTCCTCTCTAGAACTTGTCCAATATTCTCAATAAGTCCTCTCAAGAACTTATCCAAATCTTCTCAATAAGTCCTCACAAGAACTTATTCAAATCTGCTCTCAATCTGTATTGTAAGCTTCCACAAAAGCTTACTCAAATCTATCCACAAGTCTTCTCAAAGACTTACCTCAAATCTTCTCAACAAGTCCACTCTAGAACTTGTCCAATCTCATAGAAACATAAAGAGAATTGTTAGAGACTCAATATGCTCTATACTCATCACAATGCTCAATCACTTTCAATCACTCTTTCAGAAACATACAGAGAATTGTTAGAGACTCAATATGCTTCAACTCAATCACTTTCTCAATTCAATTCAGAATATAGAATAGTTTGTTTTTGGAACTTGAACAATCACTTCACACATCCACTTGACTAGGCTCAACCAACTCTACTCAACCAATCACTCAATGAAATAATCCTTGCTCACAAACCCTAGTCCAAGCATATGATCACTCACTCAAAATGTTTCCAACAATGCTCAACAACAAATCTCACATAACAATGATACTCATGTTCTTTTCAGACCCTAGTTCAAGTTCTTTGCTCAACAACTCACTTCAACAACAATGCTTATAAAACAACTCTCACATGACAATGATACTCATGTTCTTTTCAGACCCTAGTTCAAGTTCTTCACACAACCAATGGCTTCAACAACAATGCTTATAAAACAAGGTTTTAATAACAACTCTTTATTCCAAAAAACCTTGAAGCATTAACTCAACACACTCAATAAGGAAGCCCTAATCAAATCCTTTTCACTCCAAACTTATTTTCCAGAAAACCAACCAATCAACTTAATTATGGAAGAATGTGCTCATACCTTTTTCTTGATGATGAAGGAACTTCAAATATCTGCCACAACCACAAACACTTCTTTGCCAAGCTCAAAGAAGTTATAAGATCATAAACTCCCTCAAAAGTACAATGTAAATATCAAAACACTTATACACCTTATAACTCCATCTTTAGGAAAACATTCATCTACAAAAATGATTGACCAAGTACACCTTATGATCTCCCTATAATAACAACAATATCACCTTCAACAAAAAGGTTCTCTCAAAATAATCAATCTTCAATTTACCCTTTTGATAAATCAACCATGTAAAAATAACTTTATGTAAAAATAAAGTTTACCCCTTATCTCTCCTTTTAATCAACAATTAAAATTTAAATTAAGCCCCTTTAACTTTAACCCCTTATAACTCCTTTAAACTAGATTTAAAACTTAGGCTTAATAAAAATTAAAATTAAAACGTTTACCTCCGCCTTGGGTGAGATTCGAACCTTTGATTGCCACCTCCTCGTGCATCCTAGCCATAGCCTCAGCTGCCATGAGTGCTAGGCGCTCGTTTAACACCAAACGAGCACCACATGCTCCTTAACCCTTGCTGGCACCAAGTAAAAATAAATTGCGTGCTTCCCATGCCAAAATGATCCATCGTGATTCGAACGCGGGTCTCACACTGCCCAAGCACCTTAACTCCCAGCCAAGTGCCACTAGGCCACACCGCCTAGTTGGATGGGGGTTATCCTCCTATGGAAACTTCAACCTCCTCGTTGGTGCTAAAACCAATTTCATCTTCTTCCCTTCTGCAGCCTTCGATTATGAATTGCACATTTAGAATATATTTCAAACACACTTTGAGACTACCATTAAGGCATGTATTAATATACAATGCCTCCCCTTTCCTTGGACGTCGGTGCATTTTGATTTTTCACTTTAACCTTAGACGTCGATGCATTTCATTTTTAAATAATTAATTTATAAATTATTTAAATTCTTTAGAATTTAAATCTTATAAATTAATATTTAATTCCTTTGGGTTTTATTAAGGCTTAAAGCCTTCTCTGAATATACCACCTTGTATAAGTAATATTTATTTATAAAATTTAAATTCAAATTGAATTTAAATATTTTATAAAATAAATATTAAAACCTCTTTTAGCTTTTCAAAAAGCTTCCTTGGGTTTTTATGAAAAACCTTTTATTTTGCTCATCCATGGTTTTAATAAAAACCAACCTTCATATGCTTCCACATAATATTAAAAATATTATGAAGTTCTTTTGCCATTAACCTTTGCATTGTTCCTTGACATATTCCTTGACATCAATGATGACTTCGTTCCTTGACATCAATGACAACTTGACTCAAAATGTCCAACAGACAAGTGTGGAAGCCTTGAGGAGGGATCTACCATTTTTTTTTAGGACTTCATTCTTCTGTTCATTCTTTCATTACCTCTAGTTTTATTCTTTCATTGTGTTATTTCTAAAATTTGTTATTTTAAATTTTGCATTTAAATTCACATCCATTTGTTATTTTTGCACTTCTATCCTGAAATCAAGATCACCCTTTACAGGGCATGATTTTGCACTTCAAGCACCTTTTTGCTTTGTTGATATTCTCCATATTCTATTTTTGCTTCTCATTCTTCATTTCTTCTTTTCTTTTTCTTTTTTCACTTTTCCAAAATCACCTCTTGTCTCTATGAGGTATGACTTCACTCTATGCCAAAATCGTGATTCATATTTACGGGGCATGACTTTGGCTAGAGGTGTATTTTTCTCCTTCTTTATTTCTCCTCTTTATTTAATCCTCTATTTCTTGCATTCCTCCATTCATCTATGCATTTTTAACTCATTTAGTTTAGCTTCATCTCCTCATACATTGCATTAGCTTAGTCCATTCATGCATTCCATAAGTTAAGTTTCATTTATTCATGCATAGTCAAAACATAAAAACACATAAAAACAAATATTTATATCACATAAATGCACATATTTTAATTATAGTAGCATGGTATTACTCAAGAAAAAATGGTACATCGGTCTATTCAATCGGTGTGCCATAGTCCAAGCCTGACACACTCAACCCTCTTAGGGATTCATGCCACACTCAAAATTGGCTTGTCACCCTGATCCTAACCCTATCTCTAGGAGCTTATCTCCTCTACCCCATCCATTGAAGGTGGTCCTTATGGGGGCATGTTTATGGGCCACATCCCTATCCACGATCTGAACTATGATTTGATACCGTTTGAAGGGAGGATAGTTGAGGTACCCTCTACTCTATTGGCATTGCCTGGAAGTACAAAATTTGGTATAAGGTATCCCTATGTATCAGTACCTCTAGCCTTTCCCCCACCCTCTGGAGCTCCACCTATAGGATGGGAATCCCCTTTCCCTATCGGTTTCTAGTTATTATAGCCATCCCCTTCACCCAAGCCTACTACCACTCCTAATCCAATAGCTCACCTCACCCTTGAGGTTATCTACCTCAGCCCATATTGTGTCTTTCTCTATGAGTATCATGCTCAAGGCACTTCGTAGCCCTTTGATACTCTTGTACCTATCCTCTCAAAGTAGATTTGTCTCCCTCTGCATGGCTTCTATCTAAGCATACAACACCTTATCTCCTTCATCAAGTCCTCCCAAACTATGGTCTCGTTTGATCTAGTTGTCATTGATATCGATACCTCTTCGACTGCTATGCTTGATCTAGCTTCGACCCTCATGGAGGCACCTCCTGCTAGTCCCCCTTTCCTAGTTCCAATGATAGTAGTGGATATTGTCACCATCTCTACCCAGACCTATGCTCATGTTTATCATGGGGTTTCTTGACCCTTCCACCATAACTTTATGGTGCATCAAGTGGCCTCTCACAATGCTATCGACACCTATTGACTCATAACCTGGTGTCTCTACACTAGCACTGGTGGGAAGATCCTTGAGGGTATAATACTCATATACCTATATTTGGTACCCAATAGCCACCTCGATGTCATTCATACCTAGATCCACATAGAGTGGATCATTTAGGCCATCCTTCACCCATATCCTCATGTTAGGGTCACCTCTAAATCTTGATGGCACCCTTCGTACCTACTTGTACCAATAGTCACCTAGGTTTGGTATCTCCTAGAATATACCAAACTATCGCTAGACTCGAACAAATATGAAGAGTTCCAGCTCTCCCTTCTCTGTAGAGACCCACTTGACCCTCCTCACCTAAACCAACCCCTTCACATCCTATATCCATCCTAGGTGTAGACTCCATGATTGCCATATAATCCTTTACTCTCATAGCTCATCTATCACCTACCTCTCTAGTGGCAGGTTTCCAACGTATGTCCTTTGGACTTACTCGAAGCTACTAGATCATATGTATGTTGCTAGCCACTTTGGATCATGTAATGGCCTTGGTATTGCATATAGTCTTCTAGTCACTATGTGCTTCTAGCACCACACTTGGAGCAATTTCATACACATCAGTCATGTATATCATTTATACATGATATTATATAATATACTATACAAACAGGCCATCACATACGGACCCCATGCAAACCGTACTCACTATTCTCATATGTTTACCACTACTACCACTAGTGCCCATGGCAAGTATCACCTACTAGTATGGCATCCTAGGAATCCTATCATCACCTCATAGAGCATGGTCATCAAAGCATCAGTACCATAGCACCCCATAAACTCATCGATCAATATCCCACTCTTTCAAACCTAGTGGGCCCAACCCCCTAATAGTATTTGCAGTATCACCTACTATTCTTAGGCTTTGTAAACTACCCTCCCTCTAATGGGGATGCACAAGATGTGACACACATCCTCTAGTGTGACTATCATCTCCCATGTTGGTAACTAGAAGATAGATGATTTTGGATACCACCTCTCTATCAGTGTTGTAATTAGCGCTCTATCCACCTCAACTTAGGGCATCTTACCAGGTGATGTAGCTCCACTACCTCTAGAATGTTCCTCTCTACCAATGAGAGACCCTCCATTTCCTCCTCCAATAAACTTGATATCCACTCTTGGCTCTCGAGTACATCATACTACAACCAAAACCATAACAAAATTTTAATTAGTTTTGCATACAAAAAATATATAAAAATATAACAATATAAAATTAAAAAAATTCACACAACAACAAAGAGCAACATCTTAACACCTAAGTTTGTTTGTCTTGGCCCCTTTTCTTTCTCTTTCTTCTCTATTTATCTCCTTTGTTCTTTGTTTTCTCTTTACTAAAATTGTGCTCCATCCTCATAGGGCACGATTTTACCTCTTCCTTTATTTTGAAACCCATACTTACGAGGCATGATTTTGTGAAATCATGCCCTGCATTTTTGGGGTACAATTTCATAAAATCATGCCCTACATTTTTGGGGTGCAATTTTAGTCACTGCGATGAACCAACCGAAATCGTGGTCGATCTGCAAAATCGCACTAGGGTCATACACATCGATTTATTCCAAAAAGATAAAGAATTAGTGAAAAGGGCTAAAATTCCTAATCTAGCCTAGTCTAGAGGAAGGATTTTAGTCCTTATATATGCTCACTCCACTACTACACATGCCTTACCCCACATAATTATTAAATGGTGTGTGGGTAGCACCATTTGTCTTTTTTCTTCAAAGCTCTTCTTCTCTCATTCGTGTAGTGAAAATGAATTAGGGTTTTCACCCCTTTTGTCTTTTATCCTCCCTGTTTGATTTTCTCTCTCCTCTTTGGTGCTCTTTTTTGTTTTTTTTTTTCTCTATATTTATTTGAGTCAGTCATTTCGAGTTTCCTTAGGAATTTGGAATTCCTTTTAAAAATCGAGGGGGCACCCTGACCTGAGAGGCATTAATATTCCTAATACCTCATTTTGTGTATAAAATATTTAAGTTTCCTAAATGGCACTATTTTTGCACCATCCCTTTCTTCCAAACCAACTACCCCTTTTTGTGTTTTTCATCTCTCACCCATAGGTGTCTACATATTTCTTTGACACATTTATTAGGCCATAAATGCATCAAAGGGGGAAAATGTAGACATGGCAAATTGATTCACCCAAGTAAGTCATTTTCCCTAGAACTCTTGGGAAGATCCTCAAACTTGTCCAAGCACAATTTTAGGCCTCTCTTCCCCTTCCCCTTCCTTTATTCCCTAGTTTTTCAAAAATCACGATCAACCATTATAGGGTGCAATTTCAACAAGTTAGGGTTTTCTCTTAGAAAACCCTATTTTTTAGGCCAACTCTTAGGAGATCGGTCCTAGCTTAGGTTTTATCACTCTTTTTACCTCCAAACCTCTTATAAATAGAGGATTTGGATCCTGTTGAGTGGTGTTTTCACCCAATTGTGAAAGCACACTCTCCAGTAGGATTTGGGTTCTAAATCCTCTGCTTGCAAAGAAATTAAATATGTAACTTCTCCAAGGTTCCTGTTATGTGAGCATTTTGCATCTATGTATGAAATATATTAAATTAAAATGCTTGGAACACCTTAGTGATTGCAAGTAACTGAAAACAAGGGGCACTGTTGGTTTATTTTTACTATGAAAATTTAATGATTGTTCATTGAACCCTGATAAAGTAAATGTGAGTTGGCCCTCATATGACCACGATGTAATGCTTTAATTCCTTTTATCTCGATGGTTTTAAGATAGAATTTATCTTGCATTAAATCCTCAATGATGAATAGGGTCTTCAAATGTAACTTCAAAATGTCACTTTAACTTATCCCTCTTAAATGAAATCAAATTTTCATCAAGATGAAAAATTAAGTGCTTTAAGGAAAAGACTTTCAATGTAGTACTCAAACTACCCCTCTTTCGTAAAATTGGAATTTTTATGAAGAAAGGGTAATTTTAGGCCCAAATGAAATTTGTGAAAATGCCATAAAACATAACCCCTTCAATGAAATTGGAATTTCCATGAAGGGAATGTCATCATAGGCTCATGAATGCAAAACAAAACTGGAAAAATGAAATTTGACTTTAAAATGGAAAATTTCTATTTTCGGAATTTTAAAATCTGTAGCAAAACAACAACTTCGATGAATTTTTAAAAATACTAAACAAGTCCGAAAATGAAATTTCAAAGTGCGTATTTGAATTCTGAATTATAATCTCCGCAATGGTGAAATCATTTTTAGATTTTGAAATTTTTTTAATGTTTATTTTAATGTCTGAAAATAGGAAAAAAAATTCTGAAATTAAAATTTTTGGAAACAGAAAATTAAAGTTTGCATCAAAATAATTGCTGAAAACACAGCAATGCAAAAGCTCCTTCAGTTTGATAGCACCCCATCCTGCAAAACCGAATACGCGAGAGTTTCGTACATGCAACCTAGCTCATTTGACCTGCAAAATAAACACAATCAAAGTAAACTAGGTGCTGGTTCCTAGGGTCTTAAATAATTTCCAGATTGCAGACATTCACATGAAACAACCCAAAATAATGGCATCAATTTCACATACAAGTCTGAAATCTGAAAGGAGAAAAATAAAACAATTAAAATTAAGCATGCAGAAAATTTCTCATTCTTTCTTGCTAACAAGGCCTGAAATTTCTGAAGAAAAGCTTTCACATTCCCTTTAAAATCCAAGTTTTACAAATGTGGCCATGCCCAAAGTTCCCATTTGGCCACGCCACCATTTCCATCTCCGTCTCCTCCTCCTTTTCGGTTTCTCCTTGCCGTATTTAAAACCCTCCAAAAACTTTTCATCTCCTTCGCTTGGGCTTCAAATCATTTGTCTTTTCGTTTCTGATTTCTTTTTCCCATGAGCTTTTCATTTTCCTTCAGGTGCTTCATCTCACAAAATTATCATTAATTCAAATCATTTTCTAAAACTTGTGAGCTACGACCACATATCATCCTTATAACGCTTTTATTTCAATAATTACACCATTCCCTTCGTAGAGCCAAATGGCATATGAAATATGACATTTATTTTACAACCATGTGGGCCTCTACTACAACCGAAAGTTTGGTGAAACTTAGTCTTTAACACTGTAGACTTCTATGGAGCTCTGTCACAATTCACCTGCATTAAAACTTCTACCAAATATCTGCGTCCATTTGTAACGTCGAGGGTCGCCTTCAATTTGCTTAAATGTATTAAATTTGTGCTACCATCAGGTCTGAATACACCTCCCTCAACAACGATTGGTCCAAGTCATCCAATACTGCAATTCCGCTGTGATAACCCTTTTCCACTGCACGCCTCAACCTGGAATCCCGCGTCCTAATCAACAATCTGCTTTGTCGACATCCACGGATTCAAAGCCTTGCTAGCAACACTGCGACCTGTTGTCCAATGTATTACCATCCGATCTTCACACCCATCCAGGCCATCAATATTGTCATCTTCTTTACCTAGAATGTATATTTTTCGCCAGACCCCGAATGCTTCTGCCATGCTGCCAATTTACATCAAAGACGACTGCCACGTCGGCAAACGCGACATCCACTGCGAGGGTTTACCGTGATTCATTCTGATCTGTTCGTTCAAATTCAAGCTCCACCGTCTACCGGCCCAGAATCTTCCTTGGTGCTGACCGGGACCCCTATGAATGGATTCGCTTCTCAACTGCTCTGCTTTCATTTAATTAATGGATAATGCCCCTTCTCATATCCGTCGAGCATTCGTCGAATGTGCGTCCACCTCACAATGCTCATCATTCCTTACGTCGTGCTGGGCCCAGGCTGTTCGTATAGGCCTTCATCATCTGCCGCGCTCACCGACGAATTCGCTGGATTTACCGAGGGCTACTGACAGTTCTTCCATAACGTCCGATGTCGCTTACTCATGACCCGAGAAGTTTCGTCGGGCCCTGCCCCCTTTGCAGCCGTAGCAGGGTTCGGCGTGCCCGCGGCCGTGAGCTCCAGTCCGGCACCGAGAGCGGGCCCTGCCACGTCGGACCGCTCCGCCTATCTTCTGTGTATTGCTGCCATATCGCCGAGCTTGCCGCGCATCAAGTCTCCGGTTGCGCCATCGTCAGTGGGTGTCCACAATGCTGTCGTGCTGGAGAAAAATCATATACGTATCCGCCGTAGGGTCCATGTCTTGCTTCATGCATTTCCACCTGCACATGAACACAAGGGAATTAGTTTTTAAAAAGGAAACAATAAAAAACAAAATAAATTCTAAAAATATAAAGTTAAACTATTATAAAACTCAAACATGGTGACCGTGGTAAATTTAAACTTTTAATATAAATAAATTTTATTTTTATTTATATTTTATTGTTTTTATTATTTTATTATTTTTTATTTTTTTATTGAGTAAATACTTCTTATACATATACATGTCCGCCGTGGGAAGTGAACCTGGGTCACAATCACAAATGAAATAAAACCTAACAAGCGTACATCAAACTCTCAAACGATAATGCTGACAAACAGACTTGCCGACACACAAACTGACGATAAAAAGGAAACATTGACGAGAAACTGACCACAAAGTCGACAAGAAAAAGTCGTCGACAATAAAATATCGTCGACAAGAAAAAGTCATCGACAATAAAAAATCATCGACAAGAAAAAGTTGTCGACAATAAAATATCGTCGACAAGAAAAAGTTGTTCAGCAAGAACCGACAATAATTGCAAGACCTACGACAAAACGAAGGATTAGTCACTAAAATGAAATGCCAACAGTCGGATATCAAAACGAAAAGGTGGGTCCCCAATTTTGGGGTGTGTTGTGGATCAGCCACAACAGATCCTCTTTTTCTCCTAGAGAGTTTTTTCTAAGAAATGCTAGAGATTCTAAGTAGTGTGATTTTAAGTGCTCTTTGGCTAACAATTATTTTTGCAAGAAAGTCTTCTAATAAGATCAAGTGTTCTTTGGTGTTTTATTATTTCACTATTGTTGATTTACTGCTCTTTGTGGACAAGTGTGGGAGCCTTGAGGAGGGATCTACCATTTTTGTGGAGGACTTCATCATTTTATTTGTTCTTTCATTGCCACTAGGTTAATTCTTTTATTGTGTTATTTCTAAAATCATATATTCTATATTTTGCATTTAATTCACATTCATTTGTCATTTTGCACTTCTATCCTAAAATCATGGTCACCCCTTATAGGGCATGATTTCGATAGAACCCAAAATCATGATCGCCCCTTACGAGATGCAATTTTGATTTTTCCAGGTTTGGTAGAAAGGTTTCATTCCCAAACCCTTATTTTCACTTACATGTTCCATTTAGGCCATAGCATTGTTATCTATAATATGTTTTCACATTGTTTCATTTCATTACATCTTGTCTTGTTCATTTCTAAAAATGTCAACAATTGCTTTTATTATCAAACGATTAGCTAAAAGTACCAAGGGGGTTTGATTGTTGTACCTCCAAGCTTAGTCTAATAAGTGCATAAGCAAGACCCCAAATGTTGATCAAATTTTCTAAGGTTTTGTAAAACTATTTTACTGGTTTGAAGTTGCTTGGATATTTTGGACATAGGTAAAAGTTAAGGTCAACCGCCAGATCAGATAAGTACCCTAAGTTAACTTCTTGAGTTGTTTGTTATTTGCTTTCTACCCATTTCTATCCAAAACCTAGATCTTAAATAAAAGAGAAAATATTTTGGCTCTTCTCTAGGCATTTGAAATAGAAAAGCATATAGTTTACATTATAGGGTTAGATTTGTTTGTACATTCTCTTAAGACCCTTGTTGAAAGGAAAAATGATTTATTATTACAAGCTAGGATTTAGTTCTCCTTGAAAATCAAGAATCATTCTAGGGTTAGTCCTTGCTTGCATCCTTTTTTATCTTGTATAATTTTTTTATCTTTCATAACTTAGATCTTATAAATGCCAAACATAGGTGTTTGTCCAATATACACATTAAACATATCCACATCGGACTTAGATAAAGTCCATAAACTATTCCTGATGAACCCTTTGATCCCAAATCCCTTGGTTATAGATAATATAACACACCCCCATATTCACCTCAGCTCCTAATGGATCCAACCAAGAATCATACATGGTAGGGCAATTTTCCCCCTTTACAGAGTGCAAATCTACTTATACTAGCCAAGATAGACTAGTTAAGGGTATGACCTAATGTCTTATGAGAACTTTATGTATGAGATAGATCTTGATATTAAGAAAAATAAATTTGAGGCTTTCTTTGTGCCTTATGCAAATGCTTTACAAGGTATTCTAATGCAAGAGACAAGCACAATAAGATGTATGATCTAATTCATGCTAAAGAAATGTGAAAACCTTTTAACATGTAACCTAACTGGTTTTAGTGCATTTAAAAAGCCTTAGAAGTAGAAGTAAAGCATTTTATGAAGTGCCCAAAGGAATTTGGGGCTTTTGTAACCAAAAGCATGAACTTGTAAAATGACCAAATGGTATGGTGCATTTAAACTGAGTTTGAAAATAAAATTTTGATTTTGGAAGGAAAATCAAGCAATTTGGATTAAATACACAAGATTTTGTAGCACTTACCTATGGTTTCCTACTTCTATGATTTTTTCTAGAAGTTTGACAGATTATCAAGGTTTGAACTATGTCTCATACTGGATTGTACCCCTCCTTCCAGATGGTTTGATTGCGCCATCTATATGAATGGGAACAAGGATGATTTTTTGGAATTTTTTGGTCAATGTGTGGCTTGTATGTTACAGGGCTGATTTTGTGAAGTTTCTTATAACAAATAAAGGTAGATAGTTAGATTTTGCATAAAAATATTACATATAATAACCAAAAATAACCTAAGTTAATTGATAAGTATTGCAAGGCAGTGTATAATCGAGTTTTTTAACATGTAAAGATATATAGAAGGTGAGTGATTTTACCTTGGATATGTTATTTTATGAGGTAGTTTGGCCTAGGAAGGCAAGAGGGAAAGTGATATAACAATATCTATGGGGAAAATCTATCCCCAACTTATCTGAAATAGTGGAGTTGTTGTGGACTATGTAGAAACTAGTACCTTGCTATCAGGGACCTATATTCTAGAGTGCTTTAGTCATTCATATGGGCCCATACGAATGTTTTATTCATACCCCTCCATACAAACCTGGCTTGTAGATCATAAAGGCTTCTACCTTGAACCTAAGATGTGTTTCAAGGTTTTGGAGGGTTCTATGCTAGTTTGTGTACCACTTTGTAAGTAGTAAAAATCATGCATCTAATCTATTTGTAAGAATGTAACAAATTGAAAATAAGAAATCATGTAACCATTGCAAGATAAAAGATGATAAAAAATGAGGTGCTCTTTATTAATCACAATATATCTTTATTATATTATTTCCCCCTTAGGGAATCACTTAATTTGATACAATTATTACAAATATTGTGGCCCCTCAAAGGGGATAGATCCACTCCAATGATTTTCACTCCTCCACTACTTGACTTATAAGAGGACTTATTAGCTTCCTCCTTCTTTGATATCAATAAATATGATCTTGATGATACTTTATACTTGAATAGATCTATCACCTGCACACAAAGAAACTAAAAGACACATCAATAGCACATGATGCCTCTCAAGATGAGGCTAATCTCAAATGAATACAATAAAAATATCAAATGCATAAATATAAGATGAAATACATGAAATACTAGGAATAAAGCATAAAGTCTGAATGAAGATGTGATTAATATATGTGAAGAAAGCAAATAAATTGCATCTAATGTAAAGTCTATGCTAACAACTAAGGAATATTTAAACCATACCCTAGTCACTATCGATCAGAGCAACCAACTCTGCTAGCCGTTGTTAGCATTAGCATCTGTGCCTATGGGCCACTATTAAAAATAGTGACCATAGGATGAGGCCTCTACACTTTGAATCTTCAGCCTAGAATGAACAATTTTTCTTTTAAATTGGTGTTCACAAGGTTGGTTATATGTCAAGACACATTTTGGTGGTAGATTGTCTCATATTTATGATGAATTGATGAAGAACATATTAGGATTGATCCTCAAGACTTTGGAAGCTCCATTGCTGCATGAACATTTGTCATTATGCAATTGAACAACACTTTGCTACACGTCAATGTAAATTCACTCTCCAATCTGATAGGGCTTCGATGTAATCAATTATTCTTCTTTTCTTCAATTTAGGGAGGCTTTTTATAGACTTCCCAAGTCTTCATCTTGGATTCTCAAGAAATCAAAGATCAAGAATTTGTTGGCATGGAGCAATTAGGAAGAGGTTTCTGGAAACTTTGCAAATGAAACTGCCCATGAAACCATGGTAAGTTGGTTGAATGCAACTAATTTCACTCAACTCAAAGAGCCTGAGTTTGTCATAGGGTTAGTCACTATCAATAGGAACAACTATGGGTATTTCACCCATAGCCGCTATCGATAGGCGTAGCTATCTTGTAGTCGCTCTGATCGTTAGTGACTAATATCTAAGCTATTGTTGACATCAACGGCTAGAGCTGCATAGACTATTCTGCTCTATTTGAGTGGTTAAAACTATTTATTAGTCTTGGCAAGGTCCAAGGTCATTCATATGGTCTGCAAAGGTACCCATATGAGTAGTCTCCTAAAAATGACGTGTTTTAGGTATCTACAGATGCCCCTTTTCCTTTTGGGATGCATTGTGGGAAAACAAGATGCTAAGAAAAAATAGACAACCTAAAGCCATATTATAGGTTAATTGATGTTTATTGATCTAGTCAATGCTAAATACCCCAATCCTAGAAAGGATGTGCATCTCAAAATCATTGCTTCTAATAGTATGGAAGGCTTAACTTTGTGCTTTGGCATGTCTAGGTATAATTAGGTAGCACTTAAGCTACAATAGGTCTGATATACGAAGTGACAAAGGCTTAGTTCATTATATTTGCTTTTCCCCAACAAAGGGTAAGTTTGTAATAGTTGTTAGCAATGATTCATAAGATGAACGCAATTCACATGATTAAGTGACCAATTTTTATTTTTATTATGAATATTTTTAGTATGACTACCCCCTCAAGTGATGAGCCAATGATAAAAATGGTAAGTGATAAAAGCAATGAGTCACTTGACCAAGATGACTGATTTGGATAGTTCAAGATGATTAAATTTATTGTAAGGTAGGTCCTATTACAGTTGTGATTTCAACCATTAATAGCAATTCAATTTTAGCATGTGATGAATCACTATGTTCGATGATTTGATGAAATTTCATAGAGGAAAGGAAATGAATACCTCATTCCCATGGAGCATTCTGGCTACAATTGCCTTATTGGGGATTAAAGAAAAGACATTTTAATTCATTAATGAATAATTTGGTTCAAATAGCCTTATGGTAATTTACTCATATTTTTGGATTGCATTGAGTGCAAGTCACTACAACCACCAAGTGTGTAGGGTAAATAACTGGATACAAGGCATACTTGAAATTTTATTATTATTTGAATTTTTTTTTAATTTTGTGAATTTTAAGAATTATGGACCGATATATATGCTTAAAATTCCATTATGAAGCTCTTCATGGTGAGAAATTGAGAGTATTTATTGTTTTTTTCTAGCTGTTGTCAAAATTTGTAGTTGGGATTTACAAATCCCATAATCGCTATCGATGTCAGCGGCTGGGGTTGCCCTAATCTGCACCCACTATCAAAGTGAGTGGCTACTAAAAATGCAAAATAGATATAGGAATTTTTGGGTCTTTGCAATTCATTATTTCTATCTAGCTTGAGAGAATAGTGAGCTTTGAGGGAGAGGAGAGAATTTTGATATGGGACACTTTGAAAACTACCTAAAACCACCATGGTAGATAAACTAGAAGCCTATGGCAGAGATAGAACTCCTAAGGTAGATTCTCCATATCATTCTCTAGTCATTTGAGTATTTAAAAAATAATCCTCACTAATTAATAGGTAAAATAAACCACATTAAATTATTGGCAATTAACCTCACACTATAGTTAGGTTTGGCATTAAGCTTGCTCATGTTTAGTGATAAAAATAATTATTTATTTTATTTTATTTTAGAGCAAGGAATTTGCTTAGTGATGAAAATCACTGTTAATTTTACTTTGTTTTACTTTGGGATTTTACTTATTATGTATGAAAGCAAGGGATTTCTTTGGGTAGGGGGCTTGTCCTTTTGCCAATGATCAGCATCCTAGACCATGCACATCACAATATGAGCAAGTAAAAACCTTTCGCTTAAGATGACTAGGACCACTTTGTAGTGTTCATATTTCCTTGTTCAAACTAGTATTATTAATGTTTAAAATTTTGATAGGATTTTGATATATGCAAGGTACGATCAAAACTAGACCTTATCTTCTAAAAGCAAAGATAGCTTTCTACAAAATCTGAAAAGATCACTAGGTATGGATGAATGACCTAAAAACCTTAGTATATTCTCATAGTAATTTATGGGTTGTGTTGAAAAACACAATTACTCATAGGGGATGATGGATGATGATGAATATAAATATGAATGATTAGCATACAAACCTGGTATGATTTGTAGGATTGTAAACACAACCTATCCTAATGCAAGTGCAATGGATAAACATGCCTAATGCAATGCAATTAAAGGAATGCATGTGCGAGATGTAAAATATAAATATTTCTATGTTTTTGATGTTTTGAATTATTTTTGAATTTTATTGCTTTCTAATTTATTTGGATTTTGATATTTTATTGTTTTTTGAATTTTAAATTATTTTTAAGGGGGAAAGGTACGCTACCTTAGGTACCCCCAGTTTGTGTTGCACTCAATGAAAGCGAGGAAGGTGTGATACCTTTAGAAGTCTCACTTTGTTTCATTGCACATGATGTGGATGATAGGGAAGATGTGTTACCTTGAGGACCCCCATTGTGTATGTAGTTCAATGCAATATAATCAGCTTGCTTAGGAAGAGTGACAGAAATCAACTATCCTTGTTGAGGCATGGACCTCTGTGAAGCGCCAATGTATTGACATGGTGAAATGAGTGAATCATCTTTGTGGAGGTCATCCTGTTGTAGCAAGTCTTCAACCACTTTCTTGAATGAATGGCAACCACAAATATCATGACCATGTATACAATGAAAGATACAATAAAGGATTTCATATGGTGATCCAGGTTTGGGTTCTCGTGGCTTAACCTCTGGTAATGCGAATGCATTTGCCTCATACAACTTTTGAAATAGGATCGCAGTAGTCATCTCAAATATGACTACTCATTGAGTCAGCTTGTTAGGCCTACAAGGATGTGACTGGACTTGGGGTTTTAACTGATGATGTGGCTTGCATTATGGTAGATTGAGGTATTATGTATGGACCATATATGGGCAAATACCACTACCAATGAGGTCTTGAACCAAATTTTTTAACCCATAATAGTTGTAAATGTCATGGTCCTCTATTCAATGATAGAGATAAAAGTGATCCTCCCTGTCAGGTAGGGTGATGAGCTTAGCATCTTGCAGTTTCTTAAAAATAACTAATATAGTCTTGTTTAATGGAGTCTAAATGTGTTCTTGATGTTTTGAGCATATAGCATGCTCTGGCTTAGTTTGATGAAGGGGCTAAGCCACAAGTATGTTAATTGTTTTCTTAGGATGTTCTTCTTGCTTTTTCAACACAAGGAATGGATTACTGACTATGATTATTTATCGATTAGGATGTTCTTCTTGTTTTCTTAGGATGTTTCTTTTTGAGCATGTTGTATATCGTGGCTCTAAAACCACAACATGTATGAATGTCATATCCATTTTTTCTATGGTATAAATAATACTCATCCTCCTCTTTGAATGATTCAGATCTAAAGGTCGGACCTCAGGCAAGGTGATGTTGTTTATAGTATGTAATCGATTGAAAACCAATATTGTAGGCTCAGGTAATAGTGGATACATGCTAGGTTGCTGGCAAGGCTAACTCGATGTTCACTATTTCTAAGGATTTTCCTATGGTTGTACAGGAGGTGGTTCGGCCTCATATACAGCTTTCTTTTGTAGTTCCTAGCCATCAAGACAAATCATTATAAATTGCAATACCCCATTTTGTTGCTCCATATATACCTCTATTTTAGTTAGGTGATCTTGTATACGTTCTAAGACTAATAAGGCTCTCAAGTGTATTGCTAGCAAAGGATTTGGAATACCATCATCAAATAAATTATGTGAAAGAGTGGTTGCTACATAACCCTTAGATAAATGCAAATCACTAATTTCCTTCATTTGAAATGATGTGGACACTTCTTGATGATCCACTTTGATACTGGCATCTACATACTCTGGTTTGTTACTTAGTTCATATTTTTATTTCACTTTATAGTGTTGAACTGTGTAAACCTGAGTACCCCCATTTTGATGTGGGGGAGACACCTATTCTTGTTCTTGAGGAGGCACCATGAGAAATGAATCGAGCGTGACTAATTTCAATGGTTTTGGCACCTTTGATGTGGTAGAAACATTTGGTGACATCATCTATTATTTTAACTGCTTTAGAGTCACTTTGTTCTTTGTTTTGATGTTAACCATTCTCACAAAATTATGAGGTGTTTTGGTTTTTAGATAAGTTGTGGGTGAATCTTCAACTAATCGAGGTGATTCTATATTAGTTATATCAACTTATGTTTTATTCTCCTCATCAAGTAAGGTGATACCATGACTTTTGTTGATGGGAGAAGGTAACGATGGCTTGATGCAAGCTTTAGTTGAATGTTTTTCAATTTCATATGAGTGGACATTTTGAGTCTTGCATGTCACAAGATTTTCTTGTGGCTTTTTTATTGCTTTGTAATATTTGAAAGGTTCGGGATCATTGGGGACCACATACACTTGTCCTTGATGTATGAATTTGAGGTTTTGGTGCACTATGGAAGGTACACATTCCATGTCCCTCATCCATGGTCTACCTAATAATATGTTATATTACCTTTCACCCCTAGGATATGACACAATGTAGGTATGGTCTTTATCCCCACCTAAATAGGTAGGATTATTGTACTGATCGTCGGGGAGGTGGCATCATTGAAGGCTCTTAATGTGAATATTGAGTCCTTAATGTGTGAATGTGGTAGATTTAAAAATTTTAAAGTTGTATTCATGATGATGTTTATAGATGGCCTAGTGTCAATAAAGACTCGGTTGTATGGAATTTGATTGATGCTCATTATGATGTGTGGAGATGGATTGTGTTCATCTCTAGAGATTGGCTTGATCTCTTGCCTACAAAAGGTAATCATAGGATCCTTGTGTAAGTGAATTGAATTCAATATTGGTACATATCGTGATACATGATCAGCTTTAGTTGAATTTTTTGATACGTTGGACTGATCAAGGCATCTCTTACTTCCTATTGTAGTATTTATCATAATGATAAAGCCCTCATCAGGTGAGGCTATGTGCACCTCATTGATATGATCAACTTGATTGTTTTGGCCCTCATGGTTGGGAAGAGGGTTTTTGAATAAGTTGATGTTTTGATTATAGATAGCCAAGGGACTATCTATTTGCAATTCATTTTTATCCAACATATTTTGCACCACATTATTGAATGCAACGCAATCCTAGATATCATGGTTGTTTTATCGAAGATATACGTAGTATAAATCTTCTCTGTGCCCTTTATGTTTGGGGTGGATAGGATCTAAGGTACATATTTTAGGGAGGATCAAAGCTTTAGCCTCACTTAGGCGGTTGAACAGTGACATCAAAGATTCATGCAATGGTGTATAGTTGTGAGGTGGACGTTTTTGTTTGTCCTTGCCTTGATTCTTGTTGTGCTGGTTGTCGAGCACAACAAGAATATTATGTTGTTGTTGGATCTTATCCCCTTTAGGAATATTTAACACTACTTGGTTGACAGGTGTAGGTATACCCTGAAATGATTTTTTGTGTGTGTTCTTGTTGTTCCATTCCTTCTTCATTCGAAGCTTAAGATCTCCTTCTTATAACTTGATATCTTCAATTACTTTTGCTTGTGCCAAAGCCTCCTTGAATGTCATATATTTCTATAGTTGAAGCAATAGTGATATGTATTTTGCATAAATTTTTGTAAAAATTTGGGTAAGTTCTATAGTGGAAATGGAGAACGGTAGTTTTACCATTAGTTTTCTCCATCTGTTCCCATAATCTATGATCAACTCATCTTCATACTATCATAGATTAGCTAGGTCAAACATATTAGTTTTCTTCTTGATGCTAAATGAGAAGCGTTCAAGAAAAGCATTTGCCAGCTATTCAAAGTTGGTGATATTATACCTTGGTAATTGTGTATACCATTCAATGGCTACACCCGAGAGGGTAATCATGAAATTTCTTAATAGCAAGGCATCATCATGTTGTAGTTGAAAATATGAATTCATAAAGCTTGTTATGTGTTCCTGCGCATCTTCATCATCCTTAAACTTATCCAATATAGGCATTTCAAAATGTTTAGGATAATTAGGTCTTGGTATTGATGGATACAAGAGTTGATTGTGAATCTTGATTAAAGTGGGCTTTTGACAAGCCGTATCTTGTTTCTCGAGATATTTGACTCTCTTGGTAAGCACTTTGTAGGGTTGAGAAGAGATTATCTCTTCCTCCTGAAGGGATATTTAGGGTGCAAGTGGGGGTAAGTTCCTTTGAGATCGAAGTGTTAAATTATACTCATAAACCACATCTACCAAGGATGATTCAGGATACTATTGATCCTGATCAGCTAGCTCTAATTCTTGGTACTGCTCATGCTCAAGCTAGTTTCACACTTGGCACTATTGTTTCCTATATGCATGTTATGAAGTATGATAAGAGCGGTGCTCTACCTATCTAGTGTGAAACTCAGGGTGTGTCATAGCACACCTTACATTACACTACTCTCTATACTTACTAGTTGGAGGTAAGTCAATGTAAGCCAATCTATTTGATTGCTCTTCGTGCTTATTTTGGTCAAGGATGCATTGTTCTTGGTTGTGTTTGTTTCACGTCTTCTCATTCTAACTTCTCTAAGTACTCACACTCCACACGTAAATCCTCCAATTGATATTAGAGTATTTGTTCTCTTTGAAATGTGTTTGACCTATGCGATCAATTTTATCAGTCTACCATATAGGGCCTTTGACTTCATAGCTTCGTATGAGGGGCTTTGTTTACATTGAATTGCACAACAAGGTTGGAAACTCTCTTCCCTTGATTAATCAGGATTGTATTGACATAAATATCTTCCCTAAGGTTATGATACTCATGTAAGGATGTTGTGTGGGTACTGTGTGTTTTCTTGAAATACTCACCATGGGTACGGATAGGATGCAATCGGGATTCAATTCCCTCTTCCATGATGTATTTCTCAATGGACCTAGTGGATACCTGAGGAGTACGATCATGATATATGCTTACATGCTCAAATGTGCTATGTTGTGATTATCTAGAATCCTGATCTAAGAATTAGAGATGATGGGACTTCCAAGGTTAGGCAAGAGGTGTACCTCTTAAACCAATACTGCGATAGGATAAATAACACCCTCCATGTTTAGAAGAATTTGGTATTAAGAGGGGCATATGAATGGTTGAAATCCCTTTACCTTACCTCTCATTGGGTGGATTTGATCTCTCAATGTGATCAGATGAAGTAGGTGTAGAAATGTTCTCATCTGGATCACGATCAGATCTAATGTTAATTCTCCTGGGTGAGGTTTCTTGGTGAGATCCATCGTGAGTGTTGTCTCCTCTAAAACTACCCAAATTTTGTTCAGGTTTATTATGGGCAGGTGTACTGCCTCTCAGGCGGTCTGGGCCCTCTAGTGCATTGGGTACCACCTTAGTCGTAGATTGAGTGTGGCCCCGTGTGGTGATCATAAGTTTATGAAATTATCTCTTGTGTAAATTTTAGGATACAAACAAAGTAAACAGGGTGTTTATCTCTTTTAAGTTTTTCTTGTGTTCCTAAAACTTGTTTTGTGTGTTATGGTTTGTTGTGAATACAATATAAACTCTTATTGTGTTTGCAATAGTTGATGTAATTCTTAGATTATTTAAAGCTTTCACCTATATACTCACAATGACAAACCCGCTAATGAAATTCAAGTTGTCTACCCACAAAGATATGGATATGAAACCCATATCTGGTTAGGGAGCATAGGTACTACCAATTCTCACCTAGCACACTGTAGGTAGTGATATACCTTTTGAAGAAGAGTATGTACTATTTTCTATGGATAGGATAGTTCTTGAATCAGCCTTGACCACGGATGGGTGCAAAAACTCAATCAACAAACCAACTCAATGATAATGACTTCCACCATTGGTATTGATCAATGGGTTGAATGTGAAAGCCCAACGCCACTTATGTTTACACTTAGAATGTGGTGTGTGATTGGTTCATTTTAATTTTAACAAAAAATAAATGCATCAATCAACATACAATGCTATTTTCACTTACATGCATATAAAATGTATTTTATATTTAGAAATGCAGTATGAAAAGATATTTTAGATTAATAAAGATGAAATGCAAATTAACATGAATCAAACTTTGAGTAGATCCCAAGAAAACAGACCTACAATCAAGTCTAAATAGTAGTTGCTTTTGAATAATCAGTGCACAGTTGTGGCCACTATACACAGTAGCAGCTAGAATCCTAGTCGTTGGCTTCAGGGGCGGCTAGTCGATGTTCCTAGTAGAAGCTAGTAGAAACATAAAAAAAATTGATTTATCCTACTAAATTCTTTTTTTATGTACTTTAATTAATCCTACTACCTTTTAGAAACACAATTTAAGCAATAAAATAGACAAATGGAATAGAACCACTTTCAGGTAAATACACATATGATGAAGAAACAGATTGCTAATTGTTTTAGTATGTTTTCCCCTAGTTGCTATCGATCAGGGTGGTTGTGATTCTAGCTACTAAAGCCAATTGTGGCTAAGACTTCTATCTGCTATCACTTAGAGTGGTTCTACCTACATTAAGGACAAATATAGAAACATCAGTAAGCACCAAAAAAATAGGCTTATCCGATCGTGATCGCCACTTGTAAGCAGTAAAAATCATGCATCTAATATATTTGTAAACATGTAACAAATTGAAAATAAGAAATCATGTAACCATTGCAAGATAAAATATGATCAAAAATGGGGTGCTCTTTATTAATCACAATAAGTCTGGATTACATTCTTTCTCCCTTAGGGAATCCCTCAATTTGATACAATTATTACAAATAGTGTGACCTCTCAAAGGGGAGAGATGCACTCCAATTATTTTCACTCCTCCACTACTTTGCTTATAAGAGGGCTTATTAGCTACCTCCTTCTTTGATATCAAGAAATATGATCTCGATGATGCTTTGTCCTTGAATAGATCTATCACCTGCACACAAAGAAACTAAAAGACACATCAATAGCACATGATGCCTCTCGGGTTGAGGCTAATCTCAAAATGAATACAAGAAAAAGATCAAATGCACAAATATAAGATGAAATACATGAAATAATAAGAATAAAGCATAAATTTTGAATGAAGATGCAGTTAATCTATGTTAAGAAAGCAAATAAATTGTAGCTAATGTAAATTCTATGCTAACAACTGAGTAATAGTCAAACCAGGCCCTAGCCACTATTGATCAGAGCAACCAGTTCTGATAGCCATTGTTGGCATCATAAAATATGCCTGTGAGATGCTATTAAAAATAGTAGTTGTGGGATGAGGGCTCTACACTTTAAATATTTGACTTGGAATGAACAATTTCTTTGCTAAATTGGTGTTCACAAGGTTGGTTGTATCTCAAGACACAGTTTGGTGGTGGATTATCTCATATTTGTAGTGAATTGATGAAGAACATGATAGGATTGCTCCTCAAGCCTTTGGAAGCTCCATTTCTACATGATTATTTGTCATTATGCAATTTAAAGGCACTTTGCTACACCTCACAAGGATGTAAAGTTGCTCTCCATTCCCATAGGACTTCGTTGCAATTAATTCTTCTTATTTTCTTCAATTTAGGGAGGATTTTTATAGACTTTCCAAGTCTTCATCTTAGCTTCTCAAGGAAGCCAAGATCAAGAATATGTTGGCATGGATCAGTTAGGAAGAGGCTTCTGGAAGCTTTGTAAATGAAACTACCCACAAAATCATTACAAATTGGTTGAGTGCAACTGATTTCACTCGGCTCAGAGAGCCTGAGTTTACCACAGGGTTAGCCACTATCAACATGCATAGCTATGGGTACATTTTCCATATCCACTATCGATAGGTGTAGCTAGCCCGTAGCCACTCTGATCATCAATGGTTGAGATCTCAATTGTTGTTGACGTCAGCAGCTAGAGCTGCATAGACTAGCTTGCTCTATTTGAGTGGTTAAAACCATTACTTAGTCTTGGCAAGATCTAAGGTTATTTATATAGTCTACAAAGGTGCCCATATGAGTAGTCTCCTAAATATGATGTGTTTTAGGTATGTACACTCTTGTAACATAAAAAATTGCAAATTTGTTATTTAGAAGCCAAAAAGATAGCCAAAACAATAAATAAGTGGGTTGGTCCCACCATGATCACCAAAATGAAGCTATAGAAAACCTACCATTTTGCATTGATAATTAAAAGGATTATAGATTTTTCCTTTTTAAACAATATACCCCATGGGCTACAATATGGGTCCTTTTGATGGAGAGACCCTCTTTATCACTAAAATGGTGATGGTATTTTGGTTCTTCTATAAGCACCTCGAGGGAAGTGGACTTAATATGCATGGGATATTATTATTCATGTAGATCCTCTAAAGCTACACAACCCTAAAAATATAGTTAGAAATATTAGGGGGTTTGTCTCAATCAAATCCCTCATGATTGAAGATAAAAAAGACCAAATAAAACTAGTCTATTGCATAATAAAAATGACAAAAAATAGTAACATCATGTTACTTATCTTGGAGGTCTATTGTAGGGTTTTGGACTAAAATTTACCCTTGGAGGGGTTCGTACCCTTGTGTATGAATATTTTTTTGTACATGTATATACAAATTCCTTGGTGGTATCTAGACAGAGTAAAGCTATGTTGTAGAGGTTCCTCTAATGTTGTTGAAGCTCCTTGTCCATGTTTGGTAACCTTCTATACCTACAATTGAGAGCAGCTTACAAAGAAAATGGGAATGTTGACAAGCACATGTGGGCATCCATGGTTATTGATGGTTAGTGATAGTGATTAATGGTTGAGTACACTTGGTAGTCTAGAGGTATTTCAACAGAGTCTGGGTATGTGAGTGAGTTATTGATCTAAATTTATAAAAAATACCTTCTATTTATAGAATTTGCCAATGTTAGAGGGGGCTAAAGTGGCCTATGAGATGTCCCCTAAGGTGGCATACCTCATAAATGGGTTTGGGTGAGAGAATTTCTCATCCATCCATATGCAATAAATGGGCATGGGTGCACCATACCTCATAAATGCATGGGACATAAAAGTCTTCTTCCCATTGTGGCATGGTGGAGGATGACCCATCCATGATTTCAATGCCTTGAATGCCTTAATGTAAAAAGTCTTCATTTGCCATTTATGGAATTGAATGTGCATAGGAATATATGGGAAGCAAGGGTCAATGTTTGATCATAGTTAGGCTAACCATGGGTTTAATATTGATCAAGGTGAGGTGGAGGCTAGGCTTTGGTGGAAGCTAGACTAGGGTGAGGTTGACCATGGGTTAAGTTTGACCATGGGTTTAAGGTTGACTATGATGTGGAGTTTGACCAAGGTTAGGAGTTAACCAAGGTTAGGCTAGGGTGAGCTAGGCTTAGGTGAAATCTAGACTAGTCAAAGGGTAGACTAGGATGAGATATCCCTAGATTAGGCTAGAAATATGCTCGTGTGGTGACCAAGGGATAAACATAGAAAAGGGCTTAAGTGACCAAGGGATTTTAGGGTGATATATAGTGTTTTGGACATATTATTCAAATTATAAGGGTTTTGCAAATAAATCAACCATTATGATGGGATGAGGGACAATGTGAGATTTTTAGATGTCTATAGTTCCATCTCTAGTTGCTTCAACTCCTTTCAAATGCTTTTTGCTCCATATCTAGCACCTTATGATTGCTTGTTGTAAGTAGCTATACTACTTTGTATTATGATTATAGTCTTCCTACACACTTTATATCTTAATATTTTCCTCTATAGAATGGCCTCTAAAGAAATAGTATCCTCTATACTACTTGGAATACTCTGACTGAATATTATCCTCTAAAGAAATATTGCTCCAAGTTCAAATCAATATTGGCCTATGATGCTCCTTTGACCTTGGAAGATAAAATGCTTCTCTATCTCTATAGGAATCTATGATGCTTCAATGTTTTTGGTAGCTATGATGCTCCTCTATCTATTTGAAATATTTTTACAATATATAGAATCTATGTGTAATGTCTTAGGTCATACCTAAGAACCCAATATGATTCTTCTTCTTTCTTGAGAACCCAATATCAATGTCAGGGTGACTTTGAATGTCCTCGAATTACCAGCTTTCTCTTGAGTTGGTTCTTACTCAAACTTCAATAATGATTCTCCTCTTTTTCTCTAGAGATTTCTAAATATTATTGTAGGCCCAAAATGACCACATCCTTAGAAAGCATTGAAAATTTTATTTTAAGGTATGAAATATCCATTTCACACATTTCCTAGTGTATTTTGGAGTGGATCTGTAATGAGAGTTTCCCAATCTGCTCAACACTTAGTGTATTTTCACCTTAAACAAGTTAAATTTCATTTCGCTCAATTCACAATGTATTTGGAAGTGAATTATAGGTGTCTTGATTCTACAAAATTTTTGGGTGATGATGATGTCAGCATGAAAAGAAGTGCGGAATGGCGATCATGGTTGGTTTTTGCATGCTCCAAGTGGCTAAGTGTTGACAAGTTCTCATTTCATTGAGTTCCAAGAGTAATTTGGTGTGGAATGGTGACTTAAAGTTAGAAAGCACTGCGAAGAGTACGGAATGGTGACAAAGAGTATTTTACACCAACTCCTATGCAGAATGAAGACATGAAGGCCTAAAACACTACTTTTGAAGTGGAATGGTGACAAAGTCTTATTTGCACTAGCTTCGGTGTGGATTGGTGATTCCGCATTTTGACCAAGGTGATGATGATGTCAGCATACTCTTTTGTGTGGATTATAGTTTATTTGAAGCCAAAGAAGAGAAAAGGAAATTTAGTGAGCGGATTGACAGTGGAATGCATCCCACTCACTCTTTAGTGCATTTTATGCCAAAATTTGATTTCGTAGAATCAAGGCCACAAAATATGATGTCAGCAATTAAAAAGTGTGGAATGGTGCTTTGCTCTTTTCCTACCAATTTTTAGGGTATTTTTGAAGGTTTAATCACAATCATCCACGATGGAGATCAATGGATTAGAACTTTCTGACACTGTGAAGTATTTAAAGGTGATTTCTTGTCGGCCCAAAGAGCATTCAGTTGGAGGGTAGGAAGATGAAGCATCAAAGGGTTTCCAAGAATAAGAACCAGAAGCAGTTACATATATGTAGATGAGTGAGCTTCCAAGAATGATCGACATGTTAGATGTGGTCTCCAATGACCTAAATGCCAACTACCATTAACGAACCAGCAAGTTGCAAAGAGCCAAGTTGCCATGGTAGATTACTAACAGTGGATTTCTCGGATGTCGTCAACTAGTAATATAATGCCAATAAAACTCTCTGTTGAGTTGTAAATGTGTAATATTTGTAATGTCTCCTTAATATTATTTCATTTACAAACTATAAATAGAGGTTGAACCCTCATTTTTAAGGGTCGACTCTAGTGTGTTTTCTTTCCCTATTGTAAATATTCCTGTGAGCTAATGGAAGGAGCATTACTTTGATTTTTGACTCAAAATTTGTCATCTTCATCATCTTTGTGCAAGAGGTTCAAAGCTTTGAGCTGCATTTATGTTAATACTTTAATGGTTAGTTCATTACAACTTATTGGATTACTAGTTGTGAGAGTAATTGAAATTTGTTCATGGTTAGATCTGTATTTTTAAGAAATTTTATTTCTGTTAAATCTAACTATTGGTCTATTCTACTAATTTGGATTATATATATTAGATTTTGAAATTTCTTTCTGTTATATATCTCTATTTATGCTTTAATATATGAAGATTTCATGGGTTTGGGTGTTGTTAATATTGAGTGATGAGACACTGGAAATAGTTTGTGGGAGCTTTTTGTTGTAGTTTCCTATGTTGTTAGCCTATCCAACCACTATTTTCATATCTCTAACCCTAAACCTTTTACAAACCTTATCTCAAAATCCTATTTGAGCTTTAATTGTGTCAACACCATTTTAATTTGACAAGGAACTAGCCTACTTTGGAGGTTGGATTGAAGTTGCCTTTGGTCCATCCAATGCTTGAGTGTTGAGCTGTGACTATCGGGTGCATGCCTGGACAGAAAATTAGAATATAGACAGTCGCAGTGTCAAGTAAAACTTGATTTCAATTCGGTGCCCAATAGTTTTTGGCATGCCTGGTGGGACCAGTTCACAAGGAACACGAAAACCCATCATATGAGTTATTGTTTTATCTCTACCTGGAGGAATCAAGATTTGGTAAATTTTCTTGACCTTGCTAAGTGGAGAATAGAAATTTTTTTTGGTAAGTTAAGGAATTTGAATTAAAAATTGGGGCATTTGAAATGCACCCCAACGCCTTGTACAACGGCAAAGAAAAAAGAATTAAAGCTTAGGAAAACATGGAAAGGATAAAGAAGGATGCAGGAAAGGAATAAAATGCATCCGCATAGGAACAATCGAGAAGAAAACCAAAACTGACCCACGAAAAAGGTCAGAATATAGAAGGAAACTAAAGAGTAGCTATCTGAGAGACAAAGCAAGCTAAAACATTAATTTGGTGCATCAGTCTGCATAGGAGAGGCAACCATGATCTCCAGATCAGCATCCTTGGCAATATCCTTGAGTACATCCTTAGAATCTTCCTTAGATATTTCCTTCGCTATCTTGATGACTTCATCATCCTTAACATCGGATACTCCAATGGTAGCAGAAAAGGTAGGGCCTTCTTTGTAATTTTCATAGAAAAAAAGTAGGCTGAGAAAATTACGTTGTTCCTTGAGCTAATATTAGATTCAGATTTGTGTTCTTTCTTGATATTTTTAGGGGTAGGAGTGTCCTTAAACTTGAGCCTCTGATAGCATCGAACGGGTGTTTTTTCAAGCTTGATCTTCTTCTTGACATTTGAAACAAGCTGGGTTTTCTCAATTTTGCTTTTCCTTTTGGACCTAGTGGCTTTAGGGATGGGAGTAGAAGAGGAATTCTCTTCAGAAGGGCCAGGGGAAGGAAGGTTTCCTTTAGGAAATTTTAGAAGTAAATAATCATAAAGGATTTTGAAAAGCCCCTGATGGGAAGGCCAGCCATTTACGGAGAATAGCAAATTCACCTGGTGACTCCCTGGTCTTTAAACCTAGAAAAGAATTATCCTTATAGACCATAGTTCTTTCAAGTATACCAGGTCATTCAAAATAAATAACCTTGACTCTTTTTTCTGTTATGAGTTACCTTAAGAGGGTCCACTGTTATAAGGGATTTAAACCAATATTTTTATTCAGAAGAAGAGCCTCCTGAGGAAAACCCTATAGTTAATCCAATAGCCCCTTCATCAAAATCCACACCTAGAAATATGGTTGGAAATGCAACTCCAAATCAAGGTAATGTACCCCCAAATCATCCTTTGCAGAAGTACCCCAGATGGAACACATTTGGTCCCCTCATATTAGCCCATATGCATGATATTCCTCAAGCTATTTCTAATACTATTCCCACTTATGATGGATCTGGAAATACTGCATATGAGCACTGTCAAGATATTTTGAATCTTGCAGCAATCCATAATATAAATAATGAGGATGTTATTGTGAGAATCCTAGCCCTGTCCTTTAGAGAAAATATTTTACATTGGTTTAGGACTCTTTAAGATAACACCATCACTTCATGGTAGCATTTCCTGAGCCTTTTGTGGAAGAATTTAATGAATATATTGACCATTTCTCCTTGCTTAACTAGTTCACATCTATGCAGAAGCATCAGCAAGAAACTATCTCATATTTTAATTTGATATTTAGCAGAACCTGGAAAAGAATTCTTCCTGCAGCTATACTAGCTACATGCCTTTCTTATATGCATTATATCAAAGCTCTTGGATCAAAGCTAGGCCTGCAAACTCAACAATGTGGGGTGGAAACCTTTCCACAATTTTATAATGTAGTAGTTCATGTAGAAAATATCCTAATTAATGTGGGGATATTACCTCCCACTGTTGTGCTACCTTACAATCTAGAAACCACTAATGTCAAAATCCAAGCTACTACTGCATATTATATGGATCCTCCTACCTTGTCATCCCTATTTTTGTAGATGACTCCTATTCCTTAGCCCAAAGCACCATCTACTATAGTTCCTTTCCCTCCACTTCCTTCTCAGACCCCTCAAGAGTTTTTTGTCATCCTTGATATATAGAATACATTGAAAACTCTTAGCAACAAAATGAATTCAATGGAAAAGAGAGAGATGGATAGGTCTCAACAAAGAATATTTTCATGAACACAAAATGCTTGTCAAATTTACTGGACAAAAATAAAAATGAAGATCAATTAAGAGAGAGAAGCACAATTGGGATGCTGAATTGAAGGACGTCAAGGATAAGGAGCTCTACAGAAGGGCTTGTCTTGGCATGAGGCGTGATGAGTTACCTTTTCCATGGGGGAGCATTATCAAGCTGATCATGGAGTATGTGACTGTGGATGATCCTGAAAAGCCTCTGCATAGTTTTCACTTCTCCTTTTACAACCATTTTTGTGATGTAAGTGCAGTCAATATACCTCAATTTATTTTTAATTCTGTCAATTACACCATTGAACATTGTAGGGAGCAAAATGGGTCAGAATTACCTACCCGTCGTGGCCTTTTCAATGTTATGTTCAAACATTGGCTAATTAACTGTCCTGAGCGTATTTTTGTCACTCTTCCCCCAAAACCAAACAGAATCCTATGAAACCTAGTTCATCCCAAACCATACCTCAATCATCTTGTACTCCAAGGCTATCTACCAAAAAGTATAAAATTATTGAAAATGTCCAAGAATTATTAAAGAGACCAAGAAGTGCTTCACCTGAACCTAAGAGTGAGCCTGAACAAAGTCCCTTATGCTCCTCTACACGTTTGAAGAACAAATCCATGCAAAAAGAGTCACTATTTATAGAGTCTGAAGATGAAGACAAGGATAGCCCTAATCGCTGCATGCAAACGTTCATCATCCAGTCTGTAAAAAATTGTACTATCCATATGGTTGATCTGTGTAATACCCTTAACTTATATTTTTTTAAGAAATATTTTACTAAAAGCATGGAGGAAGTCCATATTGAAAAGCCAAATAAGGTGACTTTTAAAACTGAGGACATCCCTACCAAGGACAACACTACTGATATGGAAACCCTTGATGTTGGAATCAAATATGTTGAGGTCAATCCTGATCTTGAAGTATAAGGGTGCCCACTATATTTTAGATGGTTGTTGTACAAAGTTTGATATTTTTTGTTCCATGTATCATTTTTATCTATAATTTTGGTTTCTGGTGCTGGATGAGGATAGCCTTATTGCTTTTTCTACTTTGGGTATCTCCTTTTATTTTTCTCCGTTCTTCTGGTTGGGGTTGGCTTTTTGTATTCACATTTTGGGACCCTATCAAAACCTGCTTGATATATAATATCTAATATTTTTAACCGATCAAAAAAAAAACAAAGAAGATTCCCATATGTGAATAAATACCAAAGACCTGGTCTTAGTAACAGTACTGGGGTCAAAGTAAATGCAGCTTATGAAGAGCCTAAGTGTTCTTCAGAGATAAACTTAGTAAATATCTAGTGTTTGGTATGTAATGATCCTCATGATTCACAATATTGTGTTATGTACCAACACCATGTCCAACAAGCTATGGATCAAGCAGAAAGAAATCATAAAGGAAAGGTAAACATGCTATGGCAACCTGACCAAATCATGGTTGGAAAAGAGCTAGATGAGGATGGACCTATCATTTTTATGACAAGGTCTGGTAAGAAAAAATTGTAAGTATATCCATAGAATATGGGTTAGTTTTAGGTCCCCTCTTAGAAGAAGAGTGATCCACATCCCCAAAGTAGTAACACTTTCCCTATTCCCCAAACTAAAGAAAAAGAAAACAGTCTTCCCAAGATACTTGAGAAAGAAACTGAAGGAGACAAAATGAAGTCTAAATATGAGTCTCAACATATGCTTAGATTTCCTTCTATTGCCAAATTATAGAGAACAGAAGCCACTCAACAATATAAGAGAAAGTATGGTGAGCCAAAAATAAGGCATGAGAGACCCACCTTGGCTAAGTTTGAGTACAACATTATGGAATAAATGAAGAGAATACCATAAAAATCTAGTCTATATAATACCCTCTTCATTCTTTTCCAGATTAACCTGCTAAAGCTCCCTTGAACAAATATCCACAAGAAAAGCAGGCCACCACAATTCTTAGTATACCCTCTAAAAAGAAATAAATATCCCCTGCTGTTTTAAATAATAAACTTCTTCCTTTCTACATTTCTTTGAGGATGGAAGGTTGGGTGGTCAAAAATTGTATGATTGACTCAGGGGCATCTACTACAGTTATGCCTAAAACAATTTGTGATATGGAGTATACCCGATCCTACCCTAGAGTACTGCAATTGGATGGAACACCTATAAAAATAGTGGGAGTAATCAAAGATGTCTTAATGAGGCTACATAGAGCACCTGAGGTAACTATAGTACAATAAATAGTAGTGGTGGATCTAGAGCCTTATTTTGGCTTATGTCTTTCAAGATATTTCACAGCAAAGTTAGGTGGATGCATGTGCATGGACTATTCCAGTATGGTTATTCCTTTCAAAGGAAAGAGGATAAGGATAACACCTGAGAAGCCAGTGTCTTACCACATTGAAAAAATTGAAGGAGACATGTGCAATCCCACTCCTCTTGAGGAATTTAAATTAGTGGATGACTTTGAGGAGTTGGAAATTAAATATGAGCTACCTTTCAGAGAATATTATAGCTAGTTTACTACAGATATGGGTACATACAGTATTTTTGTAGAATCAGAGAAGAAAATTCTTGTTATATCTAATTAGTATCTAAGAGAAACAAAAAAATAGACCATGCACTTTGATGGTGCTAGATGTATAAATGGTGTTGGTTTCGGTGTGGTATTATAGTACCAATCATAAGGAATAAAGAGTTTTGCCTACAGACTAACATGGGCATGTACCAATAATGCTACAGAGTATGAGGCTCTATGTCTTGGAGTAATGCAAGCTGAAAATATAGGCATTAATTTTTTGAACATATATGGCAACTCTGATTTGATATTAAATTAGGTAATAGAAAGGTGCAGCAGTAAGCACCATTACCTGAAAGCATATAGAAATAGGGTATGGGATTTGATGGATTCCTTTCATACCCTGAACATAAATTTTATTCCCAGAGGAAAGAATATTTTGGAATATTTCTTGGAAGTAAGTGGAGCTAACTTCAACCCTTCTGTAGACATAGGATTTAAGAAATACAATGGGATCAAAATGATTTTTAGATATGCAATGCCAGATAAGCAATTTTTTTTGCAGGTCTTTGATAGTGATGAGTAAATCATTGATTTTTTGGTGAAATAAGCCTATATATCCACTATGCAAGAGGAAAATATAGAGGAAATTGATCCACAGGATGTCATTCAACTTAAAAATAACCACATACCTAGAGCTTTGGTCACTTTAGAAAGCCTGTTTGATAATGAAGACGGGAAAAGGATTAGATCCATGGAATTCAATGACAAAATATATACGAAAGTTGAAATAGAAAAAGAAAATAAGCTCAAATTTGGAATCTAGTGTTCTCTGGAGGAATAGGAGGATATTAAAGCTTTATGTATGAAGTACCAAGACATTGTGGCTTGGTCATATGAAGACCTCAAAGTATATGACAAAAAGGTTATCCAACACACCATTGAGCTAGAGCCTAATGCCAAGCCATTCAGGTAGAAGCAAAGGCCTGTAAATCCAAGGATAGAAGCCATAATGAGAGAAGATATCTTGAAGTTATTGAAGGCTAAGATCATATATCCAATTAAAAATTCAACCTAGGTAGCCAACTTAGTACCTGTGAGGAAAAAGAATGGTGATATTCGCTTGTGTGTGGATTTTAGAAATCTTAACCAAGCGTCACTCAAGGATCATTATCCCCTTCCACAGATTGATCAAATATTATAGATAGTGGCAGGGGTAGAAAGGTTCTCATTGTTGGACGTTTTATCTGGATATAACTAGATTTGGATGAAGAATGAAGATCGGTACAAAACAAAATTCACCACAAAATGGGGTACATTTGCCTACCAGAGAATGCCTTTGGGTTGTGCAATGCGGGAGCCACATTTCAGAGAGCCATGGATTATACCTTTGGGGAAGTGATTAACAAGGTTATTCTAATCTATTTAGATGACATGACTATGTTTTACCACAACAAGCATGACCACTTAACACACCTTGAGCAAGTTTATCAAAAGTGCAAAGAATTTAGCATTTCCCTTAATCCTAAGAAATCATTTTTTGTAGTACATGATGAAAAGTTGTTGGGTCATATGGTATCAAAAGAAGGTATGGCCATAGATTCAGATAGAATCAAATCCATTATTTTTCTTCCACTATCTGTAAACAAGAAAGCCTTGCAATCCTTCTTTGGTCAAATAAACTTTGTCAAAAAATTCATTTTTGACTTTGCTCAGAAGGTAAGACCTATATTTAAACTACTGAAGAAATATGCAGAGTTCAAATGGATTTAAGTAAGGAAAAAAGCCTTTTAAATTATCAAGCAGTCCATTGCAACAGCTCCAGTGCTAGTCAATCTATATTTTAGTAAATATTATCCTTTATTCTTATGGAGCTGAGGAAAGTTATGCATCAGTGCTCACCCAAAAAATGAGCAAGGGGGGAACACCCTATATTATTTTAGATCCATACTCTCCATGAGTACCAAGTTAAGTATAATGATATTGAGAAACAATTATTTGCTATAATGAAATCATTGAAGAAACTTAGGTAGTACTTGGTTCAAAGCAAGACCCTGGTTTATGTTGTTTATCCGAATGTAAGAAGTTTTATTCTATAAGGTGAACTAGGGGATAAAAGAGTTGGTTGGATTACTAAAATCCAATAATATGATGTGTAAATCCATCCCACCAAGATGGTAAGAGGAAGATCTCTATGCCAAGGTCTGACAGAAGTAGCAGTCTCAATAGAGGTAATAGCTTGTTAAGCTACAATAGATGATCAGATTCAAGGATTGCATTTTGCATTTAGATGAATTAGATTGGGTAGATTAGATGATTAAGTGTTTTCAAACTGAATTATGCCCTTCTGATCTTAATGAATCACAAATAATAAGATATAGGTTGCAAGGTTTGAAGTATGTCTTACTGCCAAAGGGCCTATACAAAATAAACCTTGATGGAGTCCTCATTAGGTGTTTAAAATATGATCAACAGCAAAAGGTCATAGAGGAGTTCCATAGAGGACTATCTGGAGGACATTTCTCAGGAAGAGTTACAACCTTGAAAATTATTAGAGCAGGCTACTACTGGCCTACCATATTTTTTTATTCCTCCAAAGTCACCATATCCTATGATAAATGTCAATGGCATGTAGGGAGGACAAGGAATGCTTCATTCCCCCCTAAGAAAATGCAAATGGAAGAACCTTTTTAGCAATGGAGTTTGGACTTTATAGGGATTATCAACCCTCATTCTTCAACTAAGCACAAGTACATTCTAACTACTACATACTACCGCACCAGATGGGTATAAGCTATTCCTACAAAGAAATCAGACTAGGAAGTGGTAATCAATTTTATGGAAAGCCTGATTTCAAGGTTTGGTGTTCCAAAAGCCTTTGTGAGTGACAATGGACCAGCATTCATAGGAGCCAAGTACATTGAGTTTTCCAGCAAGTATGGTATCACCTTTAAGAATACTTCAAATTATTACCCTCAAGGAAATGGACTTGCAGAATCAACTAACAAAAACTTGTTAAGGATTTTGAGAAGATCACTAGAGGGTAACAAGAGAAGTTGGCACCTAATGTTAGAGTAAGCTGTGTGGGAAAATAGAATTACTATTAATAATTTCATCAAGACTTCTTCGTATGCATTAGTGTATGGAAAGGAAGCAATGTTACTTGTCCATTTGGAAATTCTGGTACTCAAGCTGATAAACACAAAAGAAGAATATAAGGAAAATCCAGTGGAAATAAGATTGACACACCTGTTGTAGTTAGAAGAGAAAATAACTCAGGCCTATTAGAACTTTCAAAAGAATTTAGGGGACATCAAGGCATGGTTTGACAAGAAGGCAAGGTTTAGAAAATTCTAGGTTGGAGACTCAGTACTCACATGGAATGTTGAAAGATCTAAACCAGGACATCATAAAAATTTTGATTTCTTTGGGGATGAACCTTTCAAGATAATAGAGGTTAAAGAGACCAATGTTTTCCATCTTGAAGATCTGGAGGGAAAAATGCAACCAATTTCGGTTAATTGTTTTCATCTTAAACTCTATTTTGATTGAAATATAAGCTCGTTGTAATATATGTACATACTTTGTATCATATTCCCTTTTTTGCATTTTATATCAAGTTTTGTTTTGACAACATGTTGTAAAATGCAAAATTAGCTAAGTGTTTTGAAAGGTACATCAATTTTTCCATTATGCACTCAAATACATTAAGGAAGTAGAGGAATAATGAGCGACTTCCAATCCATACCTAAAGAAACTAAAATTCCAATGAAATACAACATGTGTTATTTTCCACACTTAAAAGGTCTAAAGTGGCAATGAAATAACATGGAATGCTAATCTGCTGGATTTCAAGTCTATTATTGTGCAGAACAAGGAAGGTTCTAATCCACAGGAATTCAGAGTTATTTTTAGTGAAATAAAATAAGGTTGTAATCCACCAAAACACAAGTGTTTTTGAGTGGAAAATGGATTTCGGATCATGCTACATCCAAAATGCAAAAGGTTCATAATAAATTCTCAAATTTCCCACACTCGAAAGAAAGAAAATGACAAAGCAACACCGCGAAGGTATAGAACAAGTTTGAATTTTGGCCAATCAAAAAGTGGAATTGTACCTCCAAGCCATCGAAAGAAATGCAATTAAGTTGAAGAGTCTTGCTTTGGTCTCCATGAGTCTGCCAATTTCAACAACAACAATGGTCATAGATTCTACTATGATCATATATTCTACTGTAGCCACTTCTACAAATATATTATCAACTATTGATTCTACTCTTACATACCTTGTGGCCTCTTCTCCTCTTCCTATGAGTTACCCTACTCAAGCAATTTTGTAGAAGGAACAAGAAGCTACATAGAAAAATCAAGATTTTTGGGCAGAAAATTTATCCAAGCCTTCCAATAGGAAGGCCACGAAGTGGAGAAGCATATTTGTTGATCCAGTTTCAAGGCAAAGGACATCAAGATCCATGATTCCCTTTGTGAACAAGCCTAAAACTGAGATGACTATCCAGGATTATCGTATAGAAGAGTATACAGAAGATATTGAAAAGTTGCCTGCAGAAGATGAATTGGTCATAGCCAAAGCTCACTTGGAAACTTTTTATGTGAAAACTGACATATACCAAGAAAATGTGGGTAAGTTGGAAAAGCAAATAGAAAAGCTTCAAAAAACCATTAACAATAAAAAACAAGTGGAGAAGGCTCTAAAAAAGGAAGCTAGAACTGGCAAGAGATGTTTCAAGAAGCTAATAATCTCAAGGAGCAAATAGAAGAACACAAGAAGAAAAATGAAGAATAGGCTAAGGAGATACAGAGTTTGAAGCAACAACTTCAAATTGAAAAGGCTAAATCTTCAAGTTTTCCAATGTTGGACTAAAGAAAGTGAGAAAAGAATTGCTCTTTGAAGTTTTGGAGAAATGCTCAGGGTTGCATCTTATCATTGATTATTTGGATGATGCCAACCACCTACTCCAAAGCATTCAAAAGGATATGGATAATTTCACTAGAGAGCTACAACCTATAATGATTCTAGCTGAGCAAATTTACAAATTGGTGGATAGTAGACTCAGTGACTCTGGTAAGCCAATTCCTAATAAGGAGTGGAACATTGCTAGAATTTTTGCTATAATTGTGGTGAAGAAGCATAGAGCCCTCCAAAAGGCTTGACTATTGTTTGAAAAAATTGGAGTGATCAAGGATGTAGTGGATATTAATAAGGAAATGATTCAGATTGGTTTCATAGGATTATGGATGGAATACCATAGCTTGATATCGATAGAATAAATTAAGAAGAGTACTAGTGAGAGCTTACAAGATGAGTCTAAAATCGATGCTTTGGAAGAACCAATTGATAAAGAGCAAGCTTCACAAATGATTATTTATTTTACCAGGCTCAGAGATCTAATGGAAGACTTGGTAAACAAAGTGTTGCTAACTATGAAGATATTAGTGAACTACAATACATTTATAAGCAGCTTAAGGAAAAGTCCAACCCCTCTGAAGCAACCTAGAAACAAGCCCTGCAGATTTTGAAACTGATGGTGCAGTTGTTTGGTGATAATATTGAAGAGAAAATAAAGAATAATATTCACCTAAGGAAGAATCTGAGCAAGAGCTAGAGGATAATGTTGAGGAAGAGGCCCAGCATGGCCCAAAATGGCCACATCTTTAGAAAGCAATGAAAATTTTATTCTAAGTCATGAAATATTCATTTTACACATTTCCTAGTGTGTTTTGGAGCGGATCTGCAATGAGAGTTTCCCAATCTGCTCAACACTTAGTGTATTTTTGTCTTAAACAAGTTAATTTTCATTTCACTCAATTCACAGTGTATTTGGAAGCAGAATTCCAAGTGAGTCCCTATTTCACAAAATTTTTGGGTGATGATGACGTCAGCATGAAAAAAGTATAGAAGGGCAATCGTGGTTGGTTTTTGCATGCTCCAAACGGCTAAGTGTTGACAAGTTCTCATTCCACTAAGTTCCAAGAGTAATTTGGTGCAAAATGATGATTTAAAGTTAGTTAACACTGTGAAGAGTATGGAATGGCGACAAAGAGTATTTTACACCAACTTCTATATAGAATGAAGACTTGAAGGTCTAAAACACTACTTTCGGAATGGAATGACAACAAAGTCTTAAATGCACTAGCTTCAATGTGGATTGGTGATTTTGCATTTTGACCAAGGTGATGGTGACATTAGCATACTCTTTTGTGTAGATTGTGGTTATTTTTAAGTTGAAGAAGATAAAAGGAAAGTTAGTGAGTGGATTGACAGCAGAATGCATCCAGCTCGCTCTTTAGTGCATTTTATGTTGAAATTTGATTCTACATACTCAAGGCCACAAAATATGGTGTCAACAATTAAAAAGTGCAGAATGGCACTTTGCTCTTTCCCCACCAATTTGCAAGGTATTTTTAGAGGTTTAATCACAGTCGTCCATGATGGAGATCAATGACTTAGAACTTGCTAACACTGTGAAGTATTTAAAAGTGATTTCTTGTCAAACCAGAGAGCAATCATTTGGAGGGTAGGAAGACAAAGCGTTGAAAGGTTTCCAAGAAAAATAACTAGAATAAATTGTAGATCTACGATAGAGAAAGCTTCCAATAATTATTTATGGATTAGATGTGGTCCCCAATGGCCTAAATGCCAACTACCATTAACAAACTAGCAAGTTGTAGAGAGCCAAGCTGCCATGGTGGATTACTAATAGCAAATTTCTCAGATGTCGTCAACGAGTAAGATAATGCCAACAAAACTCTCTGTTGAGTTGTATTTCTATTAATACTTTAATGGTTGGTTCATTCTAGTTTATTGGATTACTAGTTGTGAGAGTAATTAAAATTTTTTCATGGTTAGATCTGTATTGTTAGGAGGTTTTTTTCTATTAAAGCTAACTATTGGTCTATTCTGCTAATTTGGATTATCAATATTAGATGTTGGAATTACTTTTTACAATATATCTCTGTTTATGCTTTAATATATGAAGATTTCATGGGTTTTGGTGTTGTTAATATTGAGTGATGAGACATTGGAAATAGTTTGTGGGAGCTTTTTGTTGTAGTTGCCTATGCTGTTAGCCTATTCGGCCACTTTTTTTCATAATATCTCTAACCCTAAACATTTTCTAAACCTTATCTCAAAACCCTATTTGAGTTTTAATTCTTTCAACACCATTTTAAGTTGACAAGGAACCATCCTGCTCTGGAGGTTGGATTGAAGTTGCCTTTGGTCCATCCAATGCTTGAGTTCTGAGTTGTGACTTTTGGGTGCATGCCTGGACAGAAAATCGAAAGATAGACAGCCGTAGTGTCAAGTAAAACTTGATGTCAATTTGGTGCCCACAAATTATCAGGGTGATTTTATATATCCTCAAATTTCTATCTTTTGAGTTGGCTTCCAATTAATCAATGTCCAACTTTCTTTCGAGTTGGATTTCTCTATCAAATGTCCAACTTTTCTCCTAAGTTGGCCCTTTCTATCAATATAGTTGAGTCCTAGTCTTTACTGGTTTTCCTTCAACCAAGTGGAAAGACCCTAGCATCTAAATTAGGGTGACTAATCCTTTTCCTCTCAATCTCTACCTAATCAGACCTTTAAATATAGAGTCCAAGTCTCCACTACCTTTAAAGTGGACAAACTCTTATTTACCTCTATCAAGAATGGATAGAGTCAAATATTGATAATGGTGGCTAATAAAATAACTCTATCAAAAATGGATAGAGTTAGGTGGTAGCTTTGATGCCACTATTGGATTTTTAAGCCTTACTATCACAAAATATCACAAGTCCCATAAAATAGCCACAATATTAAAGGTTAAATATCAATAATGAAGAGTAGAATAATATATGATCAATTTAATATGTATATCAAGGTCAATATAATAATGAAAATAACATTCACTTATATAATCAAATATGAATGTAAATGGCCTAAATCATTCATGTACTATGCATGAAGAAAACTTACAATATTAATTGCTTAAAATATGTATACAAGCTTTATTTCAACTAGATCTCTCTTACAATCAAATAATTGGATAATAAAATTGATTTCTCATGGAGCATTATCTCCATAATATAGCCATAGTAATGTGACTCTTCAAGTACTTGACTATTGTTATCCATATGACAAGTCCCATGACCTTTGGCTTATCATCTTGCCACTTGCATACTAGACTCTTCATTTTCTTCTTACATGCACACTTGACTCTATGACACTTGCACTTCTACATGCACTTCTAATCTAAGACACTTGTGCACATCCTCACATTACATATTTTCACACTTACATACAAGACATTTGTGCACATTCTCTCAATACACTCTTGCACTCTAACTTACATGACACTTGTGCATTTCCTGCATGTTGACACTTATATAAAAGGAGAAATTTAAATCACACATCTAAACTATAGACTCAACCCTATTATATTACATATTTATAATTGTACCATGAAGGTACCATGGGGTACATTAGCATGTACCAAATAATGCAATATTCCTCAACACTTCTACCATAATGAATGAAAAAAATATTGTGTTCCTTTTGTATTAAAAATATGTCTAATGGTGAAAACCCCTTTAGGGCCGCCATTAGACCAAGAATAGTATGAAAACTAGTTTTTGGTATACTAGTCTTGTAAATAAAGACTTGGTTGTCAGGATCCCTTGTGGATGCAACCAGGGTAGAAGTAGACTAAAAATAAAAAATGGTGGTCTCTTTTGTAAATAAAAAAAAGCATAGTGTAAAAATATTTGGAGTCCTAGTTCCTCCTATAGGTCACTCATCAGATCATACTCTTTTGAAGCATTCTACACCATCCACCTTAATTAGGTACACCATCCATCTTAATGAGGTACACCATCCACATTAATGAGGTATGTATTGTTGTTATTTATATTTTGCTTAATCTAAATGTTTAGAGTAAGTTATGAATAATTCAGGTTATGATACAAAAAAGAAGGGTTATATGATTCATATTTAGAGGCTATGCCCTAACATTCATTTGATTGCTAGACTCATCTGATGCTAGGATACTTCTGTGGTATAGCATTGGACTCATCCAATACCAACATGCAAAAAAAAAAGGGGGAGCATGATTATGAGCATCATAACAATAGGAGTGTGGGCCATGATGAAATAATTTTGTGCTTATAAATATGGTATGATTTTCAAAAGTGCCTGAGTCTATGAAATAAAGGTGTCAATATCCAAGGCCACATGGATGAAAAATATTGTGCACCATCCATACCCATTGTCACTCTATCATCTTACACAAAATTTGAAAAAGTGTTGATCCATGTAAAGGCATGTGACACATAATGAAGTCTTAAAAGAAGTGTGTGTGTGCACTCCCAAGAATGATGGGATTTCATTCGAAGCATGTGGTCATGTACTATGAAGTAATGAGTAGAGACAACGGAGATAGCAGGGACCACATGTTTAAGGAGTGGTTCACCATATTGGGAAGATGAAGAAAGTTCTCATATGGCAAATTTTATTACCTATGTAGAGTACAATTTGGTATCCATGGAAGATCCATAGCCACAATACCAAAGATCCAACGACTAGAGATAAAGCTTTAGGAGAGACATATTTCACCCATTGCCACTCTAATAAATTGCTACATAATATTCCACTACAGTAATTATTACCACCATTTGATATCCAATATCTATGAAATAATGAAGATGAAATGTAGAGTAGTTGTTGCAGTATGCTTAAACAACAAATATATTTTATGCAACTGGTTGGTTGTAATTCTTCAAGTGTTTCAATGGACATCATCCTCAGCTAGCAACAAAGTTTGTTGTGGGCCTGCACAATGAGGTGTTGTGACCATTGCACAACTTACCCCAAATTTGGGGATCCACCTTAATTTTTTTTTTTTTTTTGAGTCTTGGTGTGCTTTGAGTGATAATTTTATCAAAATATTCTTACCCAAGTATTTTGACCTTTGGGTTCCAAGATTGGGATGTGGGTTAAATGTTTACTTTTTAAGTGCTTTTCAAGTTTTAACTTTAATTTTTTGGTTAGGGTTATTGTTGGAGTGTAGATGTTAATTTTAATGTTTTGTTCTTCTTGTCCTTTTGCTTTAAATTTTATTCAGGCATTTAAAGTTGATTGATTCAAATGTTAAAAATAAATAAATAAATATAAAAATAGAAAATAAAATAATGATAAAATAAAAATAAAAATAAATTATCATGCCTTTTTCTCCTTCGTCTTTGTATTAGCTTTATAAAAGCTTGTGTTTCCTTTTATATATTTAGGTTTTTTTTGTATATTATGTTGGTAAATATTTTGATTCTTTTTATGATTTGTGTGCATACCATTTTTATAAAGCTCAAGATGTTTGTTGTCCATTTGGTTGTTTCTAATATATAGGATTCGTTTATTTGAAGGACAATGCAGGGATGACTCGGACTATGGCAGTGACACGGTCGACGAATCGAGGAATGACGCCGCTTTGGAGGATGAACAATGTGGACGTGGACTACATGATGAGATGGACTTAGACCTAGATGTAGACCAAGGCACTGATGTGGACTATAAAAATTTCATGAAGAACTCTGATGCAAAGGTTGTCAAGATGAAAAAAGGTGACATTGGCAAAGACGTGGACTGCGGAAAGTGAAACTAGACGATGAAGAAAACATGTCTATCGGTGGTGAAGAGCATGGTGGTCTATGGGTTTCACGAAAATGGTAGGGAGGGCTTCGAATGATGTGTTGAAGGTCCAACGCCCTATATGGGCCCTAATTTTTTGGTTAAAAGGTTTATTAGAATGCACGGGAGTAAGAGTTGTCCCTCATAGCAATATGGATAAAGGTTTGAATATGTCAACTATCGAGCACAGCCTCAAAGAAACAGAGTGAAGGGCTGGTTCAATAATAAGTGGTGTGAACTCATTTTTCATCTCAAATTGCATACGCATGTGCGCCAGTGTTCAGGGAATATATTTTTACACAAACCAAAGGTATTGGTGTAGTGGCATCCTCATCGTGGATACCAAAAACAAACGTCATGGATCATATTTGAAATTTGGAAAATAAAATCCATAGCAAACATGGTTGCATGCTCATATTTGCAGAATTTGAAGGCTTTCCTACTGAATTTTTTTATTTTCGAGCAACACGAATGGCTGCTATCCATATTTCCATTAAACATAGAGCCAAAGTCATCATAGCCAAAATTGCAGATAAAACTGGTCAAAAAAAATTGTCGAAAGCCTTTCAACATCTGCAAGATTCATCCACTGTGACATAATGAAAGAGAAATATGTTCCTCATTGCCCAATTTTTAGTAGCATCTCGAATCAGGGCAAAGAATGCTAGTTGATATAACAGAGAAGCAATGCCCTGGCGTGGGATCAAGTGTAAACGTTCTGGTTTTGATGGTGAGATGACGTTGTTTTGGATGTTCACGATGGACATGCAGATAGTGTAGTACCAAAATTCGAACGAGTGAGCCATTTGATACAAACTCTTGTCAAATAAACTCTATTATTAATGAAAGCTTCGGTGGACGATTACGATGTTACCAAATTATATTTGTAACTTCATTGGATCCATCAGGCAGAAGCTATAATTGGTGATTAGGCAAAAGCTTACCGCCTATCAAACCATAGTCTTGTGGGAACTATTGAATAGATGGTGCTAAGACAACGGATAAAAAAGAAAAAAATGTGAGGGAATTAGAGTGTTACATGGATGTTGTGCAGCTACATTTGGGATGTACTGCCCTAATGAAGGAGATATAAAATATTTTACCAAAATAAAGGCATGCTGACAAATGAAAGTGGTCAAGCATGGTAGTTGCTAATGAAAGTGGTTAGGTGTGGTAGTTACAAATGAAGGAAATGGCCTTAAGTAAATACAAGGTTTATAATGCATCATGATGATTTGTAAGCTTGGGGAAGCAGCTCTTGCATAAGTGGAATATGAAAAGAAGGCATTTGAACGTTACACAACCAAATGAAGCGAAATAGTTTGGTCATCAAAGAGAAAACATCTTGAAGCCCAAGCGGAAGAAAGGGAAAATGAAAGGGTTGTTTCTAAAAATTTTAAATATTCATGGAAGCAAGGGAAGCATAGTCTGAAGATTTTTTGGTAGGTTTTGCATATTGGAAATGGGACTTACTTTTTGAAGAACTCTCCTCCCAAGTTGCTGGACTGCACCATTTCACCATTGGATGCCAATGGAGCTTGGTATTTTGCATTTGTATTGGATTTTTTTGAAAATCTTTCTTTGCTAATACATTGGAAATTTAGTGAGTTTTAACGTATTGCATTCTTTTCTTTAGAAGATAACACCTCATTGAATGTTGGACTACGTGAATACGAGTCACATTAATGCTAGTTCTATACATGATACTAATGTTGGGTCTGTGTGGAATTTTAGAGTTACAACAACTTGTTTTATTTTCTTTTAATTTTTGAACCCTATCCTTTTTTATTTTTCTTAACTTCATCAAATAAAATAAAAAATACAAAAATAAAATAAAATTTCAAAAAAGCGATACATGGATTCCAAGATTAAGCTTTAAATCCTTATTTTAAGCAATTTTGGTTTTATTTTAAATGAAATTTGAAATTCCAAAATTTTACATAAGTTCGCATTTTAAAATTTTATAATTTCAAAGCTTTACATAATTTTACATTTTAAAGGAGAGTTAAATTTTAAGCTTTGCACTTTTGTTTTCAAGCAATAAATTAGCTTCACTTTATGAAAAATAAAATTTCAATCAATTTAAATATAGATTCTATAATTTAATTAAAAAAAATCACATTCTCGAGGGTTAAAAATAAATAAACTACTGATCCTGGACGATGCGGAAGGGTTTTTTCAGAGGTGGAGGGATGACGGTGGGCGGGAAGGCTGGTTTGGGAGAGCACGGGAGCGCTAGCAGGTTGAACCAGGGGCACGGCAGGGTGGAGGGAGGGCAAGCAGAGTCTGGGGACGCCGAGGATCCACCAGACAAACGGGGAGATGGACCTCGAAAGTCGTATGCTTTGGCAGCGGCTTCTAAAACCCTAAGTGGGCTCTCCACCAAGGAGCTATTTTCGTCCGGGAACGAGTTGGACATCCCGACGAAAATTCTCTCAAGCTTTGTGGAATTCAAAAAATTTACCCTCATCGGTAAGTTTATTGGTGGTCGTCCCGACATGGAGACCATCCGCAAGTGGGCGTCTGGAAAATGGCGGACCTCTGGTCACTTGGAGCTGGCTACCCTAACCCAGGATTTTTCGCGATTAGACTGAGCAACAGGGAGGACTACTATAAAATCCTGGCTGGAGGGCCTTGGTTCTTGGGCCATAGGAGTCTCTTTCTAAGGAAGTGGGGTTTGGACTTTAACCTCGATACCCAGAATATCAACATTGCTCCAATATGGGTTAGGCTCCCGAGTCTCCCCCTTTTTGGTTGGCATGAAAATGTAATCAGAGGAATTGCTCGATCCATCGGGGAGTTGGTCACTATAGACCCTCCCACCAGGGCTCGAACAAGATTTGTCCAAGCTCGGTTCTGTGTTTTGGCGGACTTGGAGACGGACCTCCCTTCCTCCATTACTCTGCGGTCTGAGGGTTCTTTTCTACACAAGCAAGCTATTTTTTATGATAACAGACCAACTTCTCGCCTCCAGTGTAGTTCTCAAGGGCATCTTCAGTCCAATTGTCATCTTCAAAATCCAGGGAAGAAGAAGCGGGATCCCTGCAACCCTCTGGAGCACGATGAAGGTCAGACGAAGCACCCTGTTGTGAAAGACCATGAATCTCCAAGTCCATCCAGAGACCATCTCGAATCCTCCTTACCAGATGAGGAAATCACCATTCAACTGGACTCTGAGCTGTGCGATGGACGCTCCTAACTAAGACCACAGGGGGAAAAGGAACAGGCCCCCCCCTTTATCACCACACTGGCAGATTCACTCAAAATTTTTGATCGGCACTCTCCCGAGGCACAAAAGATATTGGAAGATTACCTGCTGGGAAGAAGAGGTTACCAGCCTGGTAATATTAGCCCTCGAATTACGAGGACTCGAACGCAAGGGGTGGATTTTGGTGGTAATAGGAAGCAGGGTCGTCTCCCCAATAAGGAAAAGAGAGACAAGGAAACTGCGGTTGATGTCGCAAATGGCACCCAACGGTTGTTGTTTCAGGATGACTCCGATTCTTTGATGGGTGACGCGCTTATCCCAAAACCTCCCCTCCAGCAGGGAAAGGGAGGTAGGAAGAACCTCAAACCGTATAGATGAAAGTCATCCTGGATGTGAGAACCTGTGATGGGAACGACGAGCGGGCTCATGGTTCTTTGGGACCCAGAGAGTGTTGAGGGCAACTTCTTTTCATCTTCCAGCAGGACTTTCAACTTTTTGTTTCAGTCCCAAGCCATCATTTTTTCTTGGATCCTATTCATCGTGTTTGCTTCGAATTCCACCTCGGAGAAAGCAGAAATGTGGAAAGTTATTTCCCTGATAAGGGAAATTTTTTTTAGTTTTCTTGGCTGTCTTTTTTTGCTTTCCAATGGTCCAGTTTTTATATTGGCCATAGTTTCCAGGATAATCAGGCAAAAATGCCTCCTTGTAGCCCTCGAGAAATTAGCAGCTTTTTGTTTTTTCTGCATGCAGGTTTATTCATCCAGCCAAGAGGCACGAAGCACCATTTAGCAGCTGATTTTGTATATAAGGTTTTGGGATCCTCTATAAAAACCCACTGTTAATCTATTATAATAATTACCAAAAAAAAAAAATCAATCAATTTTAAATTTTCATTAAAAATGAGTAATTTATATGGCACTCCAAAGGTTACTACATTTTCAAATTTAGTCATTTAGTTGTCTTTTTTCATGCTCAAAGAAAAGTTTAACAAAGCAAGATAAGAACCACTCACAAATCAAGATAAAAAGAATCAAATCATCATTCAAATTCTACATTTCAAAGATAGCTTTTAGTCGTTTATTTCATGCTCAAAGCAAAGTTAACAATGCAAGATAAAACTTGTTTAAAATATGTTTAACAAATGAAGATAAAATCTACCTAAAACACTTCAACATAAAATGAATTAAATCATCATTCCAGGTTGGTCATATGAGGACCAATCACGTTACTTTTTCTTTTCTTTTTAAGTTTCATGAACAATCGATAGCATAGCATAATAATACCAACACAGGCCCCTTGTTAACAGTTACTTGCACCTCTAAGGTATTTCAACACTTATTTTGACACATTTTCACAAGCATACAAGCACACATTAAGTAAAAGGAACCTTGGAGAAATTTGAATTTCTTTGCAAGAGAGGGTTTTTCTAACAAAATCCTGACTGTGAGTATGATTTTACAATTGGGCAAAATTATCATTCAACATGGGGTTGCTAGAGTAAGGGGAGAATATTTTTCTATGACCCCAAAACTATCAGTCAATATTCAACAATCCCCCATGTAGGTCAAAACTTTTTCAAACATATTTATGCAATGCTTGAGTTATTTGCACAATTTCAAGAAGAATTTTATCCCAAGCTAAAATTTGATGTACATGGAGACAAGTGCAAGGGTTTGAAACAAACGAATCTCATGTGACCATTGGATGTAGTGGTAATTAAATTTGTGACATGTGATGGCCAATTCGTGACACTCTCCAAACCACGACTAAAAATCCTCCATCTATGGTGAGGTAAGTGTCAACCTAGGCATCACATTAGCTTGCCTTTCTATTTAAAAATTTCTATTGCATGATATGACTACCATATACCAATCTAGAAGATTTATGCTAAAATATCATGGTCTAATTAATTTAATCTATCGTCATCATTTCAAAGTAAGCAAAAAGAGGGAAAATAAATGGCAAAAGTTATTGTCAAGTTTTGAGAAAAACTCCTAACCTTAGGCTTCACCTATTGAGGTGCATGATGATTTCAAACCCTCTAGCATGATAAGAACCCCTAAAAACAAAAAATATCAAGAAGTTCTAGCATACGGAGAAGAGGACCAAAGGCCTGATAGGCCGATTATTTTTGAAGAGAGCATTCGTGAGCTTGGGATGGATGAAGAGATTTAGGAACTAGAAGAATCCACCAACTCGCAAAATAGAATTCTCGAGCCAAAAAAAACATCAAACTAGTTTACAACATAAACATCTTTTGAAACCCTAAGGAAGCTAGAGACACTATGACCCTCCAAAGAACACCAATTTTAGGCACTCCCAAAACCCCCAAAATTAGAAGAGGTCAAAAAAGGGTGAGACTACTAGTACTACTAGATTTTGAAGATGTGATTTTCAAGAGAAGGATGTGGTCTATCACAAAATAATTTTATGGGCATCACCAAACAACACAGAAAGAGCCAATTTGGGTAGATGGCACAGACTAGTAAGAGATGACGGTAATTAGTGGTGAGAAAAAGGAAACTCTAAACTCCTCATAACCATTGGAACAAATGTAGGAAGGGGACCCACAAGAAGCAAAGTATGGTCCATCAAAAGATATATTTTTAGGATAATCTCATTCACTGATTACATTTGGTAATGATGACCCATTGAACCAATCGTCAGATATGTAAGTTAAATTAATTGAAAATATTATACAACCAAGTGGTGCAGGATAAGTTTCCCAAGGCTATTGTGGGAATATGACACTAATTTGAAGAATCAAGATTTGGAAGGGGCTAAGCTAATCATCTAGGCTCTACAAATGTGGGTCATGGAATTTGAGATTTTTTTAAAAACAAAAATGAGCACATAAGTGGACTTGAATACCAATAGATCATGTCATGAATCTAGAGAGATAAATCTTACCATTGGCTTGAGACATATGCTAAGGGTGATATAAGAGGGACCTAGGGGATACCTTGACCATTCAATACATATTCTAACAATGGTAATGAAATCCTTTAATCACTTATTTCATCTCTTGATATAGGTAACATAAATCCTTGACCAGCATGGGAACCTTGCCAAAAATGTTAAATAAGAGTAGGAATTGATAAATAAAATGTCAGAGTGTGTAGGCTTAGGAATGAAAGAAAAATTCCTAGAGATAGTAGAACAACCACCAGAAGCTCCCTAATTGGTTGATACAAAAGAGCAAGTGACATAGATTGATCCCCTGAAACCTTCATAATCAACCATATTCATTCCACCAAACATGGTTACCCTAGATAGCCATAATGTAGTTGTCTCGCAATGGGTAAGGCATTGTTTATATTTGGAGTAGAGAATTCAATCCCTCAAAATATTTAAAGAGCAAAATTAGGAATTGACACAGGAGTTGGAGGGATAGAAGGAGAAGAATGCTAAAGTACTTGTAAGACTCCACTCTATATGTCATATTGTTGAAATACTTCTAAAGTGTAGAAGACATGCTAGATTTTACAATTTATTTTTAAGGGAATCATTTATTGCTAGTAACTTTTGTGATTGTATTGTGATCAAAACCATCATTTATAAATTTTTCAAGAATTTTTAGATGCTTACAAACAATCTAGCTCTAAACATAAAAATTTGTTGTGTGAGTTTTATGTTCATAGGTATGCCTTATCTCAAGATTTTACATTTCTTCCCAACATCTATGTTGGGGATGTTCAATTAAGGGTGTTTCTATCCACTCTCCATAATCATAGCTAAAGGGAGGATAGAGTAACTAAATATGAGACCAGGGAGGAAGAGGTTGGAATGTTATTACATTTTGAACTTCCTCGGTCTAACTTTGTTATTGAGCAACATTTCACCCTTATAACAAAAGTACATGTTAGAACATAGTATGTATACAAGCTTAATCTCTACATTTAGAAATTTGATTGCTTTTGCAAAGTGGGGTTTAATTTAGCTAAATGGGCTTGTGCTCATAGATGGAGTGATATGGGAGCCATACTGAGAAATTTAGAGCACGTCTCCCCTTGCAACTGAAGAACGCAAGCTTATACTGAGAGGGGGGTGAACAGTATAATACCACTTCTTACTTTTATTTCCCAAAAAAAATATTATCCAATATAATCAATGGCAATATCAATAGTAGTAACCAAAAAAATGTACAAATCATCACACACAATAGAGACACCAATTTAATGCGGTTCACCCAATGTGGGATACTCCATGGAGAAAATATTTCACTAAAATTTTCTCAACAAATATCTTGGGAATCCTTCCCTATTACAATGTGTATGGACCTCTACCCAAAGGAGACACCAATCCTCTAATCAAGTTCATGGATCTATATCCACAGGAGACACCAATCCTCTTAGCTGATTTATGGATCTCTATCCACTGGATACTACTGTCCTCTACTCTATCACCTCCAAAGCTTACTCTTAGCTCTGTCTCATATCTGTACTAAACACAATCCTTTGGTCTAACACAAATCTGCTCAATCTCTATCTTTGATCTGCACTAAACACAGTCCTTTGGTCTAGCACAAATCTACTCAATATATCTCTGATCTGCACTAAACATATTCCTTCGATCTAGTATAAATTTGCTCAATCTCTATCTTTGATCTGCACTAAACACAGTCCTTCATTCTAGCACAAATCTACTCAATCTTTGTCTCTGATCTGCACTAAACACAGTCCTTTGATCTAGCACAAATCTACTCAATATCTGTCTCTACTATGGCACAAATATTTCCTCAAATATGCACCATAATTTGTACTCAAATATGTCCTCAAGCCTTAACACAAAGCTTGATCCAATTACAAATCAACTATGCTAAATTTGTTTCAAGCCTTAACACAAAGCTTGAACAAATCAATCAATCAACTTAGCTCTTCAAGTCTTCTCAAATACTTGCCTCAAATCTATCCAACAAGTCCTCTCAAGAACTTTTCCAATATGCTCTCAAGTCTTCTCTAAGACTTACCTCAAATCTGTCCAACAAGTCCTCACTAGAACTTGTCCAATCTGCTCAATAAGCTTTCACAAAAGCTTATTCAACTCAACTCAATCTATCACAGAAAACTTCTTCAATCAGAATATTTTCTAATCTCACAAAAACATATAGAGAATGGTTAGAGACTCAATATGCTTCACACTCACAACAATGCTCAATCACTTTCAATCTCTCTTGTTTTACCACATAAACATATAGAGAATGGTTAGAGACTCAATATGCTTCACACTCACAATAATGCTCAATCACTTTCAAACTCTTTTGTTTAACCACATAAACATATAGAGAATGGTAAGAGAATCAATATGTTTCACACTCAATCACTTTCAATATCTTTCTCAAATTAGTAAAGAACAATTTGTTTCACAGAACTTGAACTATCACTCCACTTCCAATCAACTATGCTCAATCAACTCCACTCAACCAATCACTCAATGAAAGCTTAGTCAACAATGCTTATCAAACAAATCTCACATAACAATGATGCTCATGATCTTTCACAAACCCTAGTTCAAGATAGTTCTCAACTTCACATAACAATGATACTCATGATCTTTCACAAACCCTAAATCATATAAAATCTTACTCAATGTTTCCAACAATGCTTATCAAACTAGGTTTATAGCATCAACCTTCATTCTAGAAAAACCTTCATCAATCAATATTGGATATCTCAAAACCAAACTCAACAATTCTTATAAAACACTCCTTTTCACTCCAACTTAGCATTCACAACATCCAATCCAATAATATTTTACTCACAAGGAAGATGTACCCATACCTTTTGTTTTTATGGATATCTATCCTCAAAACCTGTCTTAACCACAATCAAATTTTCTTTGCCAACACTAGGGTTAGGTAGCCACAACCTATATCAATATCTCCACAAAATAATTTTCCCAAAAATTATTTTACCATACAAAATATTAAATCTTTTGGTACACCTTATAATCTCCAAACTTACACAATATAAGTCGACATCTTTATTAAAAACAAAATACACAATAATTTCCTTTAAACACCTTATCACTCCAACTTTATAAAATAAATTGCAATCACCAAAAATCAAAATAAAAGTATTTTAATTTACTTTACCTTATAAATCCCTCAAAAACCTTATATTTTCCAACTTACACAAACCTCTATGCAATTTTTGAAATTCACAACCTTTGGAGAAGCAAAAATATTTTTTGCATACCTTTCAACTAATTTGCCCACCAAAACGTCCTCGGTGAGAATCGACCACAAGACGTAGCCTCTCCAACACCCTAGACTCAAGCTAGGCTACCAAGTGGGCTACATGCCCACATAGAACCTTAGGTGCATGTTTCCCTCTTTATTCTCCTCACGAAGGTGCTCAACAAAAAACGAAATCCTCTCCAACAGCAAAACGTCAATCGCATGGATCGAACCTGTGATCCCTTCCTTTCAATCCTTAGAACTATCTCAACTATTGCATGTGCTACTACCGTCGATGGATATTTCTATCCACGATGATGGCCTTACACCTTAGTCTACCTCCAATCACTTTGAAATGCAAACTTCTTTCTCCAACAAATGTAGCGCTCGATTCTTTTATTTGAAGGTGTGTATTTTTTAGGACTTAGGAAATAAAAATTATTTTATATATTAATACACATGCTCGTGTATTCTACACGTCGACGAAATTTGAATTAGATTTTAAATATTAAATTTAAAACCTTTGCACCCATTATTAATTTAAATTTAAATTTTAATTTAATCAAATCTTTTGTAATCTGCTCATGGGTCTTTTTAACTTGAACCTTGTTTTTCCTTCACCTTGTTATTTGGCCTAAAATATTATAATAATATAATATTATTTTTTAATATAAACTTGCTTCTCCTTCCTTGGGTCTTCATCCTTTGGGCCTTTTTAGGCATTTAATATTAAAAGTAAATATTATATCCTATTCATTTCCAAGACCTTCTTGCTTTTGGAAAAACCACTTGATGTTCTTAATGACAACAAAATTAAACCAATATTCTTTTGACATAAATGAGAACAAAACTATTCAAAATTTTCAACAATCTCCCCCATTGTCATTGGTGTCAACCCCTTTATTTTTACCATTCCTTTTTCCTTTTCAAAAGCTACTTTCCCTAATAAAATGCTTCCCCTGACTGAATGCTCTACCCCTTTGTCATCAATGGAAAAGGGCCACCTTTGGGGCTTGGGGCTAAGAATGAAACTCTTATTTTAGACCCTCCTCCACCTCCTTTTAAGGTGGTTAATTTTTGGGTTGGAGTATCTCTACTCCCAGCACACATTGATATTTACCTTTGTCCACCTTCTTCCTCAACTGATCCTTTTGATTCCTCTGACTATTCATGTTCCTGCTTATCTTTGGAAGTTCTACTCTACACCACTTATCTATGTGCCCATTATTATTGCACTTATAGCTCTTAATGTTGTGATTCCTTGAATGTGTAAGTATCTTGTAGTTCCTCTTGGTGAAGCCATATCCATTCCTGTCATGAACCCTACAATTCATTGTCTTGTGACCAAACTGATTACAAGAGTAGCAATACCCTTGAAAAAGATGCATGTTTCTAAAATTTCCACATTCCTATCTTTCATGTGTCCTACATTGTGTAGCCTTGTGCCAAAAATTGTGATATGAGAAGCATCATCCATTGAAACTATCTTGCCTTAACCCCATTGGTCTCTTAGTCTCTTTTACCCTGTGTTGCTTCCTGTTCCATCTGTTCCTCATTTGTGCATTGTTCCTTTCCTTGTTGAACTTTATATTGTCCACCTTATCCTTGGAAGTCTCACTCTCTCTTTCATTCTCTTCTTCTGAAACTTCTTCTTCTTTGGTGTTTGAGCTTGATTCTCCTTTTTCTGCTTCCTGTTTCCCTTGTTCTTCTTCAAAACTAAGTCCTATTTTGGTGACTAATGATCTTTGTGCATTGATAATCTTGTCCAAGGACTTTGAATTTTTCTCAAACTTGTGTAGCTTATCCTTAGAGTCTTTCACTTCCATCCTTAGTGAAACTATCTCATGTTCTAATATTTCACACTCTAGATCTTTTATCTTTAATTTTTTAGCCATACCTTCTTCAATTTTCCTTGCTTCTTCAACCTTATATTTCAAGTCAGAGAGATCTTGTAGAAGCTTTGTCTTACATTTCTCATCCTATTGTATTTGAGCCTTTAATTCTAAGTTCTCCCTTTTCAACTCAACAAGTTCCTTAAGAGTGGCTTCATCCTTTTCTTTTTCTAAATTTTTCTCTTTTCTTTGGTCTTCAATAGGAGCATTTCCTTTTTCTTCTATTGTCTAAAGTAGGATTTCTTCTTCATACCTATTTTTACTATCCCTATTATCTTTTTCTGAACCATCCTCTAGGTCTTTAATTCTTAAACTATATTCTTCATATTCACTTCTACTAAACCCATTGCACTAACCTGCATCATGACCGAGTTGACCACAAAAAAAATATTCCTCACCATCTTGTGGACAATAAGCTACATGGTGACCTATCTTCCTACATCTGGTACATAATTTTATCAATTTAGCCTCTTCTCCATTGCTTGATTCATCTCTTGAATTTGTTTCCACTTCTCCTCTTAGAGAAACAATTTTGTTGAGAGCAAAATAAAATTCCTTTTCCTCTATACTACTATCATACCCATTTTATGGAAAATAAAGTGCCATGTGACCAAGTTTACCATATTCAACACATCTCACAAAGTTTTCCTCTTCCCTTTTCTTAATAACAATCTTGCTAAGAAAGGGATCAAATCCTTCTTCCACCATAGTATCTTCTATAGTTGTGTGTGTTTCTTTTTTCTTAGGTCTCATGGTTCTTCTTTTGCCTTTCCTACCCATGTGTATTCTTGTAGTATCTTCCTTCAAGCTATTAGACCTTTTCCAAAGGAACCCACTCTGATACCAATTGAAGAACACAAGCTTATACTGAGAGGGGGGTGAACAATATAAGACCACTTTTTACTTTTCTTTCCCAAACAATATTATCCAATATAATCAATGGAAATATCAATAGTAGTAACCAAAGCAATGCACAAATCATCACACACAATAGAGACACCAATTTAATGTGGTTCACCCAATGTGGGCTACTCCACGAAGAAAATATTTCACTAAAATTTTCTCAACAAATCTCTTGGGAATCCTTCCCTATTACAATGTTTATGGACCTCTATCCAAAGGAGACACCAATACCCTAATCAAGTTCATGGATATCTATCCACAAGAGACACCAATCCCCTCATCTAGTTCGTGGATCTCTATCCATAGGAGAACTCCTTCTCCTTTGCTCTGGATGGTGATCCTCTAGAAGACTACTACCTCCACTGCTCTGGCTTGTGGATCTCTCTCCACTGAATACCTCTATCCTCTCTGCCCTAGCTAATGGATCTCTATCCATTGGAGACTACTATCCTCTGCTCTATCACCTCCAAAGCTTACTCTCAGCTCTATCTCAAATCTATACTAAATATAGTCCTTCGATCTAGCATAAATCTGCTCAATATTTGTCTCTAATATGCACTAAACATAGTCCTTCGATCTAGAAAAAATCTATTCAATATTTATCTCTGATCTACACTAAACACAATCCTTTGGTCTAGCATAAATTTTCTCAATATCTATCTCTGATCTGCACTAAACATAGTCCTTCGATCTAGCACAAATCTACTCAATATTTGTCTCTATTCTGCACTTAATATTTCTAGCACAAATCTGCTCAATCTTTCTCTACTATGGCACAAATCTATCCTCAAATTTGCACCATATTTGTCCTCAAATCTATCCTCAAGCCTTAACACAAAGCTTGATCCAATCACAAATCAACTTTGCTAGATCTACCCCAAAACTTAACTCAAAGCTTGAACAAATCAATCAATCAACTTAGATCTTCAAGTCTTCTCAAATACTTACCTCAAATATGTCCAACAAGTCCTCTCTAGAACTTGTTCAATATGCTCTCAAGTCTTCACTAAGACTTACCTCAAATATTTCCAACAAGTCCTCACTAGAACTTGTCCAATCTACTCAATAATATTTTACAAAAGCTTATTCAACTCAACTCAATCTATCACAGAAAACTTCTTCAATCACACAAACAAGCTTCACATAGAATCTTGTTTTAATCTCACAGAAACATATAGAGAATGGTTAAAGACTCAATATGCTCCACACTCACAAAAAAGCTCAATCACTTTCAATCTCTCTTGTTTTACCATAGAAACATATAGAGAATGGTTAGAGACTCAATATGTTTCACACTCACAACAATGCTCAATCACTTTCAAACTCTTTTGTTTAACCACATAAACATATAGAGAATGGTTAGAGACTCAATATGTTTCAACAATGCTCAATCACTTTCAAACTCTTTCTCAAATTAGTAAAGAACAATTTGTTTCATAGAACTTGAACTATCACTCCAACACTTCCAATCAACTAAGCTCAATCAACTCCACTCAACCAATCACTCAATGAAGCTTAGTCAACAATGCTTATCAAATAAATCTCACATAACAATGATACTCATGATCTTTCACAAAACCCTAGTTCAAGATAGTTCTCAACTTCACATAACAATGATACTCATGATCTTTCACAAACCCTAATCAAGCACATGAAGGCTCACTCAATATTTCCAACAATGCTTATCAAACAAGGTTTCTAGCATCAACCTTCATTCCAGAAAAACCTTCATCAATCAATATTGGATATCTCAAAACCAAACTCAACAATGCTTATCAAACAATCCTTTTCACTCCAACTCAGCATTCACAACATCCAATCCAACAATATTTTACTCACAAGGAAGATGTACCCATACCTTTTGTTTTGATGGAGATATGTCTTCAAAACCTATCTTAACCACAATCAAATTTTCTTTGCCAACACTAGGGTTAGGTAGCCACAACCTATCTCAAGATCTCCACAAAATAATTTTCCCAATAATTATTTTACCATACAAAAATATCAAATCTTTTGGTACACCTTATAATCTCCAAACTTACACAATATAAGTCAACATATTTATTAAAAACAAAATACACAATAATTTCCTTTAAACACCTTATCACTCCAACTTCATAAAATAAATTTCAATCACCAAAAATTAAAATAAAAATATTTTAATTTACTTTACCTTATAACTCCCTCAAAAACCTTATAGTTTCCAACTTACAAAAACCTCTAGGCAATTTCCGAAATTCACAACCTTTGGAGAAGCAAAAATATTTTTTGCATACCTTTCAACTAATCTGCCCACCAAAACATCCTCGGTGAGAATCGAACACACGACGTAGCCTCTCCAACACCCTAGCCTCAAGCTAGGCTACCAAGTGGGCTGCGTGCCCACATAGAACCTTAGGTGCATGTTTCCCACTTTATTCTCCTCACGAAGGCGCCCACAAAAAATGAAAGCCTCTCCAATAGCAAAATGTCAATCACGTGGATCGAACCCGTGATCCCTTCCTTGCAAGCCTTAGCACTATCTCAACTGCCACCTGTGCTACTATTGTCGGTGGATATTTCTATCCACGATGATGGCCTTACACCTTAGTCTACCTCCAATCACTTTGAAATGCGAACTTCTCTTTCTCCAACAAATGCAACACTCGATTATTTTATTCGAAGGTGTGTATTTTTCAAGGACTTAGGAAATGAAATTTATTTCCTATATTAATACACATGCTCTTGTCTTCTACACGTTGGCGAAATTCGAATTTAAAAATTCGAATTAGATTTTAAATATTAAATTTAAAACCTTTGCACCCATTATTAATTTAAATTAAAATTTTAATCAAAGATTAAAATATTTTAATTTAAATTAAATCTTTTGTAATCTGCTCATGGGTCTTTTTAACTTGAACCTTGTTTTTCTTCACCTTGTTATTTGGCCCGAAATATTATAATAATATAATATTATTATTTAATTTAAACTTGCTTCTCCTTCCTTGGGTCTTCATCCTTTGGGCCTTTTTAGGCATATAATATTAAAAATAAATATTATATCCTATTCCTTTCCAAGACCTTCTTGCTTTTGGAAAAACCACTTGATGTCCTTAATGACGATGAAATTGAACCAATATGCTTTTGACATCAATGACAACAAAACTACTCAAAATTTCCAAAAATCTCCCCCTTTGTCATTGATGGCAACCCCTTTATTTTTACCATTCCTTTTTCCTTTTCAAAATCTGCTTTCCCTAAGAAACTGCTCCCCCTGATTGAATGCTCTCCCCCTAACTCAAATCTCTCCCCCTTTGTCATCAATGGCAAAGGGCCACCTTTGGGGCTTGGGGCTAAGAATGAAACTCTTAGCTTAGCCCCTCCCCCACCTCCTCTTGAGGTGGTTAATTTTGGGGTGGGAGTATCTCTACTCCCAACATACACTGATCTTTACCTTTGTCCACCTTCTTCCTCAAATGATCCTTTTGATTCCTCTAACTATTCCTATTCCTACTTGTCTTTGGAAGTTCTGCTCTACACCACTTAGCTATGTGCCCAACATTATTGCACTTATAACACTTAATTTTGTGATTCCTTGAAGGTGCAAATATCTTGTAGTTCCTCTTGGTGAAGCCATATCCATTCCTATCATGAACCCTGCAATTCATTGCCTTGTGACCAAACTGATTACAAGAGTAGCAATACCCTTGAAAGAGATGTATGTTTCTAAAATTTCCATATTCCTATCTTTCATGTGTCCTACACTGTGTAGCCTTGTGCCCAAACTTGTGATATGAGAAGCAACATCCATTGAAAAAACCTTGCCTTAACCCCATTGGTCTCTTAGTCTCTTCTACCCTGTGTTGTTTCCTGTTCCATCTGTTCCTTATTTGTGCATTGTTTCTTTCCTTGTTGAACTTTCTATTGTCCAACTTATCCTTAGAAGTCTCACTCTCTCTTTCACTCTCTTATTTTGAAGCTTCTTCTTCTTTGGTGCTTGAGCTTGACTCTCCTTTTTCTGCTTCCTGTTTCCCTTGTTCTTCTTCAAAACTAAGTCCTGTTTTGGTGACTGATGATCTTTGTGCATTGATAATCCTATCCAAGGTCTTTGAATTTTTCTCAAACTTGTGTAGCTTTTCCTTAGAGTCTTTCACTTCCATCCTTAGTGAAACTATCTCATGTTCTAATCTTTCACACTCTAGATCTTTTATCTTTAATTTTTCAACCATACCTTCTTCAATTTTCCTTGCCTCTTCAACTTTATCTTTCAAGTCAGAGAGATCTTGTAGAAGCTTTGTCTTACATTTCTCATCCTCTTGTATTTGAGCCTTTAATTCTAAGTTCTCCCTTTTCAACTCAACAAGTTCCTTAAGAGTGGCTTCCTCATTTTTTCTTTCTGAATTTTTCTCTTTTCTTTGGTCTTCAATAGGAGCATTTCCTTTTTCTTCTATTGTTGAAAGTAGAGTTTCTTCTTCATACCTATTTTGATTGTGCTTATTTTCATTGAGTTCTATCTCTTCATCTTCACTACTACTAAACCCATTGCAATAACCTACATCATGACCGAGTTGACCACAAACAAAATATTCCTCACCATATTGTGGACAATAAGTTGCATGGTGACCTATCTTCCTACATATGGTACAAAATTTTATCAATTTAGTCTCTTCTCCATTGCTTGATTCATCTCTTGAATCTGTTTCCACTTCTCCTCTTAGAGAAACAATTTTGTTGAGAGCAAAATCAAATTCCTTTTCCTTTGTACTGCTATCATACCCATTTTGTGGATAATAAAGTGCCATGTGACCAAGTTTACCACATTCAACACATCTCACAAAGTTTTCCTCTTCCATTTTCTTAATAACAATCTTGCTAAGAAAGGGATCAAATCCTTCTTCCACCATAGTATCTTCTATAGTTGTGTGTGTTTATTTTTTCTTAGGTCTCATGGTTCTTCTTTTACCTTTCTTTCCCATGTGTGTTCTTGTAGGATCTTCCTTCAAGTTGTTAGACCTTTTTTGAAGGAACCTACTCTGATACCAATTGAAGAACACAAGCTTATACTGAGAGAGGGGGTGAACAGTATAAGACCACTTTTTACTTTTCTTTCCCAAACAATATTATCCAATATAATCAATGGAAATATCAATAGAAGTAACCAAAGCAATGCACAAATCATCACACACAATAGAGACACCAATTTAACGTGGTTCACCCAATGTGGGCTACTCCATGGAGAAAATATTTCACTAAAATTTTCTCAACAAATCTCTTGGGAATCCTTCCCTATTACAATGTTTATGGACCTCTATCCAAAGGAGACACCAATCCCCTAATAAAGTTCATGGATATCTATCCACATGAGACACCAATCCTCTTAGCTTATTTGTGGATCTCTATCCATAAGAGAACTCCTTCTCCTCTACTCTAGCTAGTGATCCTCTAGAAGACTACTGCCTCCACTACTTTGGCTTGTGGATCTCTCTCCACTAAAGACCTCTATCCTCTCTACCTTGGCTAATGGATCTCTATCCACTAGAGACTATTATCCTCTACTCTGTCACCTCCAAAGCTTGCTCTCAGCTCTGTCTCAAATCTGTACTAAACATAATCCTTTGGTCTAGCACAAATCTACTCAATATCTATCTTTGATTTTCACTAAACACAGTCCTTCGGTCTAGCACAAATCTCAATCTTGTCTCTGATCTACACTAAACTAGTCCTTCGTCTAGCCAAATCTTCTCAATATCTATCTCTATTCACTAAACATAGTCCTTCGATCTAGCACAAATCTGCTCAATCTCTATCTCTCATCTGCACTAAACATAGTCCTTCGATCTAGCACAAATCTGCTCAATCTCTGTCTCTACTATGGCATAAATCTATCCTCAAATTTGCACCATACTTTGTCCTCAAATATGTCCTCAAGCCTTAACACAAAGCTTGATCCAATCATAAATCAACTCTGCTAGATCTGCCCCAAACCTTAACTCAAAGCTTGAACAAATCAATCAATCAACTCAACTCTTCAAGTCTTCTCAAAGACTTACCTCAAATATGTCCAACAAGTCCTCTCTAGAACTTGTCCAATCTACTCTCAAGTCTTCTCTAAGACTTACCTCAAATATGTCCAACAAGTCCTCACTAGAACTTGTCCAATATACTCAATAATCTTTCACAAAAGCTTATTCAACTCAACTCAATCTATCACATAAAACTTCTTCAATCACACAAACAAGCTTCACATAGAATCTTGTTTAATATCACATAAACATATAGAGAATGGTTAGAGACTCAATATGCTTCACACTCACAACAATGCTCAATCACTTTCAATCTCTCTTGTTTTACCACATAAACATATAGAGAATTGTTAGAGACTCAATATGCTTCACACTCACAACAATGCTCAATCACTTTCAATCTCTCTTGCTTTACCACAGAAACATATAGAGAATGGTTAGAGACTCAATATGTTTCAACAATGCTCAATCACTTTCAAACTCTTTCTCAAATTAGTAAAGAACAATTTGTTTCACAGAACTTGAACTATCACTCCAATACTTCCAATCAACTAAGCTCAATCAACTCCACTCAACCAATCACTCAATGAAAGCTTAGTCAAAAATGCTTATCAAATAAACCTCACATAACAATGATACTCATGATCTTTCACAAACCCTAGTTCAAGATAGTTCTCAACTTCACATAACAATGATACTCATGATATTTCACAAACCCTAATCATGCACATGAAGGCTTACTCAATATTTCCAACAATGCTTATCAAACAAGGTTTCTAGCATCAACCTTCATTCTAGAAAAACCTTCATCAATCAATATTGGATATCTCAAAACCAAACTCAACAATGCTTATCAAACAATCCTTTTCACTCCAACTCAGCATTCACAACATCCAATCCAACAATATTTTACTCACAAGGAAGATGTACCCATACCTTTTGTTTTGATGGAGATATGTCTTCAAAACCTGTCTTAACCACAATCAAATTTTCTTTGCCAACACTAGGGTTAGGTAGCCACAACCTATCTCAAGATCTCCACAAAATAATTTTCCCAATAATTATTTTACCATACAAAAATATCAAATCTTTTGGTACACCTTATAATCTCCAAACTTACACAATATAAGTCAACATCTTTATTAAAAACAAAATACACAATAATTTCCTTTAAACACCTTATCACTCCAACTTCATAAAATAAATTTCAATCACCAAAAATTAAAATAAAAATATTTTAATTTACTTTACCTTATAACTCCCTCAAAAACCTTATAGTTTCCAACTTACAAAAACCTCTAGGCAATTTCTGAAATTCACAACCTTTGGAGAAGCAAAAATATTTTTTGCATACCTTTCAACTAATCTGCCCACCAAAACGTCCTCGACGAGAATCGAACACATGACGTAGCCTCTCCAACACCCTAGCCTCAAGCTAGGCTACCAAGTGGGCTGCATGCCCACATAAGACTTTAGGTGCACGTTTCCCACTTTATTCTCCTCACGAAGGCGCCCACAAAAAATGAAAGCCTCTCCAACAACAAAACGTCAATCGCGTGGATCGAACCCGCGATCCCTTCCTTGCAAGCCTTAGCACTATCTCAACTACCACCTGCGCTACCACCGCCGGTGGATATTTCTATCCACGATGATGGCCTTACACCTTAGTCTACCTCCAATCACTTTGAAGCATGAGCTTCTCTTTCTCCAAAAAATGCAGCACTTGATTCTTTTTTTGAAGGTGTGTATTTTTAGGACTTAGGAAATGAAAATTATTTCCTATATTAATACACATGCTCTTGTCTTCTACACGTCGACGAAATTCGAATTTAAAAATTAAAATTAGATTTTAAATATTAAATTTAAAACCTTTGCACCCATTATTAATTTAAATTAAAATTTTAATCAAAGATTAAAATATTTTAATTTAAATTAAATCTTTTGTAATCTACTCATGGGTCTTTTTAACTTGAACCTTGTTTTTCTTCACCTTGTTATTTGGCCCAAAATATTATAATAATATAATATTATTATTTAATTTAAACTTGCTTCTCCTTCCTTGGGTCTTCATCCTTTGGGCATTTTTAGGCATATAATATTAAAAATAAATATTATATCCTATTCCTTTTCAAGACCTTCTTGCTTTTGGAAAAACCACTTGATGTCCTTAATGATGACGAAATTGAACCAATATGCTTTTGACATCAATGACAACAAAACTACTCAAAATTTCCAAGAACCAAGAGTTGTCCTATCATAGATTTCAGACAATGACCTCCATTATAAGGAAAGAGAGTTTCCATTGGATAGAAATGTGATTCAAACCTCTACATGTGTTGGCTCCAATTCCACCATATTATATATCCTACCATAAAATTAGAGAACAATTTTAGGAGTAGATAGATAAAATTGATCAGTTCAGTGGATATCATTTGCATGATGATAATCTTACCACCATTAACATTGATGATTTTGATCTCAAAACAATCATAGAAAAGGAAAATGCATGAAGACATGAATTGGTTTAGGCATGGGGGAGTGATGAGGTGCTAAATTGCCTCATTTTGGTATAGATTTTGAACCTCTTTTGTGCTATCTAAACCTATGATGATGTCATAATTCTTTTAAATATTGTAGAAAACATGGTAAATAAGGAAAATATAGTATTAAATTAGATATGATGATTCTATATGCTTTTAAGAGTTAATGATAAAGTTTTTGCCATCTAATTATATAATTATTAACCTTGAAAGTATATTGATATTTTACAAGATACCAACAAGGGAGCATTTTAGTCAAAATCATTTAGACCCTAAGAGGGTTGGATGATTAAACCATGAAGAGAATGGGATAATCCACACCATGCTAATGACAAGTGTTAATGCATGGATCCATGGTGTACATGACATGTTAAGCTGGAACTAGAAGACAAGCGTCGATGACTGTTGATTGAGGAAAGGTTGTGATGTGCACATACACTTCAAAGATAAGGAAAAACAACTTGAAACACTAGTTGCTACTAAAACCATAAAGGAGAAGTTCATATGTGGTGGTATTTTAGATTTGCATTGCTAAAATTAGAGCAATTGTTCTCCAGTATAGTTGTGAGGTTATCCAATCTCAAGCAATAATAACAAAGGTTGGTTAACTAGTGTAACAAGTTACCCATTTTTGAATGTGCATTCGAAGCGAAAGTGATACTCTCCAACTTTTTTTGGGCTATGGTTGAAACCACATTTTGTTTATTTTCCCTAGCTAACAACATCAATTGTAATTTGTACTGTCTATAAGTTGGAATGTGTGTAACAATTAGAAGGCTAGTAGTTGGTAGTAATTTTATTCTAGAATTCTGATAATTAGCTAACAGATATTTGTATTTTAGATTTTCATATGTGAGAACATTTGTATGGATTATTGTTATAAGGATAATAAGATCATTATGATTTTTGTTCCCATGCAGAGTTAATTTTCTTTTTCTTGTCACTGTGGAGCTTGGGCCCACTCCAATGTGGAGATGAAAGGTTTCTTGTCATGTTTGGGTAGGTATGCCATAGTGCAATTTGTTAATTGCATTTCTTATTATTAACTATTACTTTTCACTATGTTATAGGTTGCGTGTTTTAATTCATATATGTCACTTTATGCTTTGGTGTTCTATTTTCTATAATTTACTCCCACGAGAAAAACTAGAGTTTAATTAGATATTGGTAATTAAAATAATTAGTTTAAATTACAATTCATGCGATTATTTTTTAAATATGTGAACTTAGCAAATGTTGGAGAATATTACATTATTTGGTACATGTTAATATTCCCCCATGGTACCTAAGGTACAATGTAAATATTAGATTAGGTCTATAGTTTAGAAGAGTGATTTATATTGATCTTTGTGTACGTTTCTATGCGGAGGATATGCACAAGTGTCATGTAAGTAAGAGTGCAAGTGTGTAATGAGAGAAAGTGCACAAGTGTCATGTAATTAAGTGTGCAAATATGTAATGTGAGGATGTGCACAAGTGTCATGTATTAGGTGTGCATGTAGAAGTGTAAGTGTCATGTAAAAGAGTGCAAGTATCATAGAGCTAAGTGTGCATGTAAGTAGAGAGTCAAGAGTCATGTATACAAGTGGCAAGATGAGAAGCCAAAGGACATGTGAGAGTTGTCATATGGAGAGCGATAATCAAGTACTTTGAGAGTAATCTTATATGGATATATTATGGAGATAAAGCTCCATGTATTGTATCAAAGAAAATAATCAAAGAATATCACATTCAAGCTTTAATGATATTGCAACTTATATGCATATTTTGAGCAATTGTTTTGCAAGTGTGTAATGAGAGAAAGTGCACAAGTGTCATGTAATTAAGTGTGCAAATATGTAATGTGAGGATGTGCACAAGTTTCATGTATTAGGTGTGCATGTAGAAGTGCAAGTGTCATGTAAAAGAGTGCAAGTATCATAGATTTAAGTGTGCATGTAAGTAGAGAGTCAAGAGTCATGTATACAAGTGGAAATATGAGAAGCCAAAGAACATGTGAGAGTTATCATATGGAGAGCAATAGTCAAGTACTTGAAGAGTCATCTTGTATGGATATATTATGGAGACAAAGCTCCATGTATTGTATCAAAGAAAAGGATCAAAGAAGATCACATTCAATATTTAATAATATTGTACCTTTTATGCATATTTTGAGCAATTATTCTGTAAGTTTCTTCATGTTATTGCATAAATGATTTTTATCATTTTACATCCATATTTGATATGATTTTGAATGTTAGTATTGTTTATATTGGTTGAATTATATTTTGATTGCTCTTATAGTTGAGTCTACTCTAAGATCCAAAATATTAGGACTAAGATAATTTGGCTTAAAATCCAACAATAAATAATTTTAGGTTTCTCATAAAGAGTGAGGAAAAATTAATTAGTTTGATTTTACCATTTTTCTTTTTGAATTCATTTCCATTAATGCAAGCTTAGTGTGAGACTTTGTAAGCATTTAATTTTAGCATACATAGACTACAGAAACCCCTACCAACAACCTTACTATCGAAATATTTTCTAGTTCATATGGCCTTTGGACACCACCTTGGATTTGATAAAATAAAAATGACATAATTAGAGTGTGGTTTAATTACACCCATCAAAGAATGTGCTAAATATGTTAAGTGATACCAACTCATCCTTGATCGTGCAAGATGAGTTCACTTATAATTGTACATGGTAGTTAGCTTCATTTCTAGCTAAGAGCTAATTATAAATAAAGGAATGCTCCTCATTGTATAGAGTCAAATAATTTAGGGTTTGTCTATTGTAAGCTTTATGTTCATACTATTCTAATGCAATTAAGGGTTGTTTGACCTACCTCAATTGAAGTGTGAAGAATTATTGATTACAAATATATTTACACTTTTAGCATTGTTTTTTATGCTTTAGTGGAAGTAATATTTGTTAGGCTTGAAGTTATTTGGCTTATTTTATTACAATGCTTGGAACGTTGAACGTTATAGTATTTGAGCTTACTACATTTTTGCATAAATTTAATTGAAAAGTCTAGTAGGCATTGTTTGTAGTAGTTGGCTAATTCTCATTCAGTTGAAAACAATATTGTTATTTGAGATCTAACCACATCTATCACTCTTTCTATTCCTAATCTTCTCTCAACTCTATCCCTTTTCTCTCATCCAAGGTTATGCATAGCGGTTAATCATCGTTAATTAATGAATATTTTGATTTTTGAAATTTAGAATTGGCTAATATTGGGGACCCTTGACTAAGGCCCATTAGCAAAAAAAAAAATGGGTGTAATTTTTTTTTGGGTAGATTCACCCCAATTTTATAATAATTGGACCATTTTAAGTTTAAATTTCCAATATTACCCCTAATAATAGGGGACCTTTTCACCTTAAAATTATAAAGAATTTTGGATTTTGAAATTTGATTTATTCCATTTTTATAAATATATTTTAGGGCCAACCCCTTACACATAACCCTGCTCTCATATTTTTCACAATATGAATTAGATAAGGAATCAACCTTCTCCAAAGGTTGACTTAGAAGCAACTTTGAGTCATCCAATCTTGACCTCAGTCTAGGGCATACATTTTGTATTAGATAAATCAAAGGATTAAGACTAAGTATGGTATGAAGTACAAGAAGAATGGTATATTCTTCTTGATAGGATTCACAAATATGTACTATGAAGGATCAATTAATGATAGGATATCCACTTTTGGATATGTATTCTTTTGGGAATTTGGTCTATTTTTTGGGAAGTAAGAAGCAACATGTTGTTTCTCATTTTCTAGTGAGGTTGAATATCATGCTACAGGAGGATCTATTTATGTTTTATGTCACATCTTGTCAAGAATGGTCAACCCATAAAAGAATCCAACAATTTTTAATTGTGACAATCAATGAGTTATTAAGCATATTCACAATCTATTTTTTTATGAGTGCATAGAATAATTTGAGTTTCAATGTTATTTCAATCTAATATAAATATATGTAGACACCAAAATCCAGCCACTTGCAAGTCATCTATACCTTCCTGTCAGCCACGTGTCGGTCATCCACCTTCCCGCCATTATTTGGCCCAATTTCACCTTTCCCACCATTTTTCATCCCCAAATTTATTTAAATTAATATTTTAATATTTTAATATATATATTTAAATAATAGTTTAAGTGATTTAATCTGAGCCGTCCATCCTTCATTTAATCTCATCCGTCCATCCATCTTAATCCATTCCACAACCAAGATTTATTCTCTACCCTTGGATCCGCTTTAATCTTAGCCACACGTTCAAAGTGTCGTTAAAACCCTAAAGTGTGCCCTAAGAGTGGATTATAAATTGAGTCACTTTGATGGCTCAAACCCTAGGTCTTTTGCTACTTCCATCTCTGATTCTAATTATTCTACTGATATCTCCTCTCTTCTGCTACCCTTTCGTCGCATCCATCGTCGCTTTCCTGTCGCTTAGCCGCCATTCCTTCTGCGAAGATTCTCGCAAAATCTCCCATTCCCGTCGCAAGTGCCCACGGGCGTTTACCCCTTCACCAAGTGCCCACGGGCGTTTACCAAGTGCCCACGGGCGTTTAACAAGTGCCCGCGGGCGTTTACCTACAGCCACAGACTCAGACCGGCGTCTGTAATCCAGATCCAGAAGCACGCGGGCATTCGACGAGTGCACCAGGGTGCCTTCCGCAGCCCATTCTGACAACAACATTACTTCCAGGTGTCTCCTGGTCTAGATGCGTTAACAGAGAACAGGTATAAATTAGTTTAAAGCAAGTAGCCGTATTTTATGTATTAATCTTTATTGATTTCCTGCATTCCATTTTTATAGGGTTTTAGATTATTTCTGAGGGCTCACACAGTGGAGCCCTCTCATTAATTTCTAACTCCTTGATAGTGTTAATGTGTGTAGGTTTTTGATAACAGATCCATTTTATTGATGGCAGCTGATTAAGCTGGAGTGGTCCAAGCAAGGGATACGACAAAGCCCACTCACTCTGTTGGGATTGAAGATACGTTCTTCGGAACCGCCACCATTCGTGCCAACTAGGGTTTTGGAGAACCCTAGCATAATTTGTAACTGTGTATCACAAATAAAGGGTTACAGGCCCAGTTGTATTCAAAAAGGAGTTTTTAAACTCCACCGATTAATAGAAATCGTTTATTTTTGTGCAACTATTCTGTACTCTATCATTGTGATTTTATTTCTGTTTGGCGTGTATTTTTAATCTACAATATATTTACACTTTTAGCATTGTTGTTTATGCTTTAGAGGAAGTAATATTTGTTAGGCTTGAATTTATTTGGCTTATTTTATTACAGTGCTTGGAACGTTGAACGTTATAGTATTTGAGCTTACTACATTTCTTCATAACTTTAATTGAAGATTCTAGTAGGCATTGTTTGTAGTAGTTGGCTAATGCTCATTCAGTTGAAAAAAATATTGTTATTTGAGATATAACGACATCTATCACTCTTTCTATTCCTACTCTTCTCTCAACCCTATCCCTTTTCTCTCATCTAGGGTTATGCATAGCGGCTAATCATTTTTAATTAACGAATATTTTTATTTTTGAAATTTGGAATTGGCTAATATTGGGGACCCTTGACTAGGGCCCATTAGCCAAAAAAAATTGGGTGTAAATTTTTTTGGGTAGATTCACCCCAATTTTATAATAATTGAATTTTTTTAAGTTTAAATTTTCAATATTACCCCTAATAATAGGTGACATTTTCACCTTAAAATTATAAAGAATTTTAGCTTTTGAAATTGATTCATTCCATTTTTATAAATACATTTTAGGGCCAACCCCTTACACATAACCCTGCTCTCATATTTTCCACAATATGAATTAGATAAGGAATCAACCTTCTCCAAAGGTTGACTTAGAATCAATTTTGAGTCATCCAATCTTAACCTCAATCTAGGGCATATGTTTTGTATTAGATAAATCAAAGTATTAAGACTAAGTATGGTATGAAGTACAAGAAGAATGGTATATTCTTCTTGATAGGTTTCACAAATATATACTATGAAGGATCAATTAATGATAGGATATCCACTTTTGGATATGTATTCTTTTGGGGATTTGGTCTATTTTTTTGGGAAGTAAGAAGCAACATGTTATTTCTCATTTTCTAGTAAGGTTGAATATCATGCTACAAGAGGAGCTATTTATGTGTTATGTCACATCTTTCAAGAATGGTCAACCCACAAAAGAAACCAATAATTTTTAATTGTGACAATCAAGGAGTTATGAAGCATATTCACAATCTATTTTTTTAGGAGTGCATAGAATAATTTGAGTTTCAATATTATTTCGTAATAAATCAAGGAGTTATGAAGCATATTCACAATCTATTTTTTTATGAGTGCATAGAATAATTTGAGTTTCAATGTTATTTCAATCTAATACAAATATATTTACACTTTTAGCATTGTTGTTTATGCTTTAGAGGAAGTAATATTTATTAGGCTTGAAGTTATTTGGCTTATTTGATTACAGTGCTTGGAACGTTGAACGTTATAGTATTTGAGCTTACTACATTTCTGCATAACTTTAATTGAAGAGTCTAGTAGGCATTGTTTGTAGTAGTTGGCTAATTCTCATTCAGTTGAAAACAATATTGTTATTTGAGATCTAACCACATCTATCACTCTTTCTATTCCTACTCTTCTCTCAACCCTATCCATTTTCTCTCATCTAGGGTTATGCATAGTGGCTAATCATCGTTAATTAACAAATATTTTGATTTTTGAAATTTAGAATTGGCTAATATTGGGGACCCTTGACTACGGTCCATTAGCCAAAACAAAATTGGGTGTAAATTTTTTTGGGTAGATTCACCCCAATTTTATAATAATTGGACCATTTTAAGTTTAAATTTCCAATATTACCTCTAATAATAGGGGACCTTTTCACCTTAAAATTATAAAGAATTTTGGATTTTGAAAATTGATTCATTCCATTTTTATAAATACATTTTTTAGGGCCAACCCCTTACACATAACCTTGCTCTCATATTTTTCACAATATGAATTAGATAAGGAATCAACCTTCTCCAAAGGTTGACTTAGAAGCAACTTTGAGTCATCCAATCTTGACCTCAGTCTAGGGCTTACATTTTGTATTAGATAAATCAAAGGATTAAGACTAAGTATGGTATGAAGGACAAGAAGAATGGTATATTCTTCTTGATAGGTTTCACAAATATGTACTATGAAGGATCAACTAATGATAGGATATCCACTTTTGGATATGTATTCTTTTGGGGATTTGGTATAATTTTTTGGGGAAGTAAGAAGCAACATGTTATTTCTCATTTTCTAGTGAGGTTGAATATCATGCTAAGGAGGAGCTATTTATGTGTTATGTCACATCTTGTCAAGAATGGTCAACCTACAAAAGAAACCAACAATTTTTAATTGTGACAATCAAGGAGTTATGAAGCATACTCACAATCTATTTTTTTATGAGTGCATAGAACAATTTGAGTTTCAATGTTATTTCATACACAAACATCTTTAAGAACACAACAAACTACTCTAATTTAATTTCACTAAGGAGCAATGTGCAGATATTTTAACAGTCTCTTGCACGTGTAAAAGCTAAAATTTTTAGAATTTTTCTTGTATGTACTTTGATTTAGGATTGATGTAATAAGGGGGAATGTTGTAAATATATGTCATATTCACATATTCACCTTATAATTATGAAGGTTATAGGATGTTGAAAAGTAATTGTAACTATCAAACCTTGTACCTTCTTAGTTATACATGTATATATTTCTATCACATCAATACAAAGATTGATCGTAGCATTCAAAGCTATTTTGCATTTCTAATGATCTAAAGGTCAAGGGGATTAACAACATCTTTTTTCTAAAATGTTAAGCATGGAGAGTTGGTATGGGCATGATCTATCAATCCACTCCACATAATTCATAGTAACATTTTTTAAGAAAAGGAACTCAAACAAATTGTAGATAAGCTTCAAAAGATACTTCAAGAATTTTATTTGCTTATTTTACATGAAAGGATGAGTTGGTTTAGAATCTATCAAAAGATGGTGGATACTTAATCAAGTTGGGATATGAGTATTTAGAGCAATTGAAATATCCTAGTTGCAAATATTTTCTTAAAAGAATGTATGGTCACTAGAGGCTCTCCCCATTCATTTGGTTAACAATTGAAAGTAAAATTCTTATAAGAAGAGTTTACAAAGAATAAGATATCATGGACTTTTTAGATGTGCTTGTGAGAAGGATTGAGAAACATCATAACATTTATTTTTTTTACTGTCCCTTTGCTCACATTTGGGGTCACTTTTTTAAAAAATTGAGAATATATTGGGTAGCTCTATCAACATTGAAAGAGCTAATAAAAATTTGGATTAATTATTTTAAAATTAAAGCATTATGTATTTTTTGGAGGATTGATCTTGTCATTATTTGTTGGAACTTATGGCTTGAAAGAAAGAATAGAATTTCTTAAAATAAATCTCAAAATCATTTTGGAACCATATAATTGTCTTTCTTGTAGAATGTTTACAAATGTGGTGTTCATCACAGGAAGTACCAAGTATGGAAAAAGAGGTGCTATCCACTTGGTTATAGGATTTGAATATATATGAAAGAGTCATTAATCAATAACTTTAAAACAAAGGATCTGCTTTAATCTATGGTAAAATGGAAATGTTTAAAAATTGGGTTTATCATAATTAATTTTAATGGTGATTCCAAAGGAAACTTGGAAAAAGATGGTGAAGGTGGTATTTTTGGAAATAATAAAGGCAAAATTCTCCTCATAAGAATTATATGAAACTTCAACTAACAACTATGCAAAGGGTAGGATACTTCTTATAGGAATTAAATTTCAATTGGAAGAGGATGGAAATATATTTCAATTCAAGGGGATTTATAAATTATCATTAATGCTATCAACAAAAATGAATATGGAAATTAGATAACAAATAATATTATTTTTGATGTTCATCATATTTTATTATAAACAATCTGTTGGAAATATGAGCATATCTATAGAGAAAGAAATAATGTAGGAAATAATTTATCCGAGTGTTGATCTTTGACTTGTTGAAATTCAAAATTTAGAAGATAACTAGTTGTGTGAGATTTTATCTCTTAATTAAAATGATGTCAAGGAGCCAATTACAAAAACATAGCTCTTAGAAGAAGATGAAGAATATATTTAATAGAAAAGGAAATGAAAAAAATCTTTGATAAAAAATCAAGTTGAATATAATTTAACTAACCTAATACCAAATGTAATATTTTAGTATTTTGATGGGAGTGGTCTTCAATAAAAGTCATACATAGATTATTAAATAATAACAATAATAATTGTTTTATTTTTGCATTTGAAAACATTGAAAGATTTTTAATTTCTCAAAAAATTATTGTCTTTTTTTTACCTTTGATCAAACTAAAAGAATTCTTAACTATCAAAAAATAATTAATGGATTTTTATGTTTGTATAAATTAGAATAATTAATGACTATAAAAAATAAAAGAAAATAATTGTTCTATTTTTTTCTTTTGAAAAAACTAAAATAACTCTGGACTGTTAAAAAATATATTGTTTTATTTTTGTATTGAATGAACTAAAAGAATATTTAACTATAAAAAAATAATTGTCATGTTCTCTCAACAAACAAATTCTAAGAATTCTTAATTGTTAAAAATTAAATGAAAAAATACATTGTCCTATTTATACACAAGACAAGGGAACTAGGTAATAGATATTTTAGCCCTTTGACGTGTTGATCTTCATTTAAAAAAATCTAGAAGGTAATTGGTTGAGTAAGATTATCTTTTCATGAAAACTATATTAATCAAAGAATTAATTGTAAAAGCATAAGAGTTTCAAGAAAATGAAGAATAACTTTGACTAAAAAAAAATTAAGTCTCTATGACACCTAGTGGTTAGGGCTTTGAGCTCTTTTTCTAGGGACCCAATTCCAAACCATGGCAATGTTTGGTGTGTGTGAGTGAGCTTGTGTAAAAAAATAGATATATATTTTTTTTAGTAAAAAAACAAATTAATTATGATGTTATAATTTAACTAGCTTAGATATATAAAATATATATATTTATAAACGTCGAGAGTTATCAATCTCGAGGCGTCTATCTCATTTCTTGGGGGTGTGATAGATATTTTGATAATTTTCTTAATGTCGGTTTTTTTAATAAAATATTAATATTGTTTACGACATGGCTGACCTTCCTGGCTGCCATTGTAGGATGTCTATCGACGTAATTAAATTGCTAACAACATAATATAAGGAAAACAATATAAGGTTTTGTTATTTTGATAAAAATAATCTAATTTAATATTTTAAGCAATATAATATTTTTCAAATCCATGACCTCAAGTTGGCAAACACAAAACCGATCAAGTTGGCAAACGCTTAGCAGAAAACCCATCCCATCGGTCTACTACCTCCACCCTAAAATTTAAGTTTACACATGTTTTTATGAGGGTAACTAGTCCCCTCGTACCAAGTGGGGTTTGAACTTGGGTCCCTCAAACTAAAACCCAAGAACTTTACCATCCCCTCGTACCAAGTGGGGTTTGAACTTGGGTCTCTCAAACTAAAACCCAAGAACTTTACCATCACCGTAAGCTTCTAGTTAACCTTTCCATTGTCTTAGTAGATGTGTCTTTTATAAGCCATGTCACTTGATGACTATTTAGGGGTGTTTTATATATATATATATTTCTAAAATTATTATATTTTAGTCTCGAGGGATAGCGAGCTTTGGCTCTTCTTTAGGAGGTTCAAGTCCCATCGTACCTCCACCCTAAAATTTAAGTTTACACATATCTTTATGAGGGTAACTTGTCCCCTCGTACCAAGTGGGGTTTGAACTTGGGTCTCTTATACTAAAACCCAAGAACTTTACCATGTAAGCTTCCAGTTAACCTTTCCATTGTCTTAGTAGATGTGTCTTTTATAAGCCATGTCACTTGATGACTATTTAAAGGTGTTCTTATATATATATATATATATATATATATATATAATTGTTTATTTATTTGTTTGTAAAATTATTATATTTTAGTCCCAAGGGATAGCGAGCTTTTACGAGGTTCGGTGGTTCAAACTCATCGCGTGGCTAATGTATATATATATATATATATATATATATATATATATATATTTATTTATTTATTTTGTTACGCCAATAGACGTCCTACAATGGCAACCAAGAAGGTCAGCCACACCGTAAACAATATTAATATTTTATTAAAAAAACTGACATTAAGAAAATTATCTGCCGATATTAAGGGTTACAGTGGATTTAAAATATTTAAAATTTATTTAAACTATTTAAACTAAAATGGTGCCCAAACTTTCTAATATTATTTGCTTCTCTCCTCGAACTCTTCTCTCTACATCTCTGAAACCCTAAGTTTTTGCAAGAGCAGCACACAGCACCAAGTGAACAGGGTTCTATCTGTAGACACCAAAACAGCACCAATCCGATTATGTGACTGCAAACACTGATTGCTTTGACAAACACAGCCCCCAGGGCAGCCCTCAGAGGTCAAACAGTGGTCTTAACCACTTTCATAGCAATTTTGTGAGGTCAAGATGCAATTTGGCACACTTAGACACTTTGCCTAGTAATCGTCTCACCCAGGGACGATTGCTAAATTGAAATCGTCTCACCCAGGGACGATTTCTGAAATCGTCTCACCCAGGGACGATTGCTAACTTGAAATCGTCTCACCCAGGGATGATTTTTGAAATCGTCTCCGGGTGAGACGATTTCCAAGTTTAACGGGCAAAAAGACAAATGAGGCCAAGTGGCAGCCCAGAACAGTCAGTTGATGACTCCTACCTTGCACGCGTGTGTGAGTGGGCAAATAGGCCGTTTGAGGACTGTCACAAGGGCATTTATGAAAGCCCAAGTCAATGGAGGACTCCCCTCCCTCATGGGAAGACAAGACTGCCACATGGCGCCTATGACCAACACATGGCATTTGTGCTTCCCTCCCAAAAGAAACCCCTTGGGTCTATAAAAGGTGAGACTTTTCTCACCCAAGACAGACAGGTTGAAGGAGTTTTCAAGCAACGAAGTGTTGCCGAGTTGAAGACCCACTTGCATCCCTTTTGGTTCACCTTTCCACATCCACCAATCTCTTTTGCAAGGGAGGTTGTTGGGTGGATTTTGGAAGCTTGAACCTGACCCAAATCCAACACATTGACACCTGAACCAACCAATTCACCGACCCCCCAACCCTAAGAGGTTTTGGGCCCATCCTTAGTGGATTGGCGTCGGAATCAAGTGCCAACGGTGGGAGGCCCACTTGGGCATCCCCGCACTTTTCTTAAGTTTTATTTCAGAAGCATTCTAGTTTATTTTCTCATGCTGCATATTGTGTTTCTGTTTGGTGAATTCATAGCTGCAATTTCGTAACCTTTGATCGGATTCTAGTATGTTTTGTGTCGTTTTGTAGTTTCACTAACTTGCAGGAGGCGATATCAAATTCCCGAGGGTAGAGGCCAAATTGGGAGAATCCGACCATCTGGGTCGTCCCAAAATGGCCCCAATTACATAACCCCCCTGTCTGCAGGTGTTTTGGATACCTCGAGAGTCGACATTGGAGCGTGTCAGTTCGGCTTCCCCAACACAGAAGAAATCGTCCCACCCAGGGACGATTTACAGTCAGAAATCGTCCTACCCAGGGACGATTTCCAGTTGAAAGCAGCAACATAGAAGAAATCGTCCCACCCAGGGACGATTTACAGTCAGAAATCGTCCTACCCAGGGACGATTTCTAGTTGAAAGCAGATTGGCCGACTGTCTCGGTGGCAATGGCCTGTTGGTAACATTTTCTCGTCTTCCGGCAAGTTTTCGAGCTGTTTAGAATCATTTTGTTTACTGTTTTAGATAAATGTTTTCATGCATATTTCGTTAATTTTAAATAACAAACACCTTTCATTTGCAGCAGGTGCTACTGACATCTTGGTTGTTTCTTTGTTCGTAGGAGAAGCAGCAGAGGTTAAGAACTCATCGACATCAGTGACGGCATCATCTTGGCCCGCCCATTGCAATCATGGGCACACGGAAAGAGGAACATTGAGTGATTGTAATCGAATTCTTTTAACGCTCCTAGCCCCCGAAAAGGGAGGAGACGTCATTGTAACAGAGATCAAGGGATATTAATGAAAGGGTTGTGTTTTCTCCATTTGCTTGTGTCTCTTCCAATGTGTTTCTTTTCCATTTCATGCACTTTACGTTTCTAGGACTTAAGCGTACTTGATTTTGAATGCAATCGCAATTAGTGTTTCCTTTGCTCGAAATCTCGTGCTTTCAGTGGCGATCACGGTAGAACGGTAGGACTATCAAAGAAGATGACTTAGAGATGGTATTGTAAGGATTGGCCCAAGATATTGAAAGTCACGATGGGACTTTTAATTTTCTGACACAATATGCAATTTGGCACACTTAGACACTTTGCCTAGTAATCGTCTCACCCAGGGACGATTGCTAAATTGAAATCGTCTCACCCAGGGACGATTGCTAACTTGAAATCGTCTCACCCAAGGACGATTTTTGAAATTGTCTCTAGGTGAGACGATTTCCAAGTTTAACGGGCAAAAAGACAAATGAGGCCAAGTGGCAGCCCAGAACAGTCAGTTGATGACTCCTGCCTCGCACGCGTGTGTGAGTGGGCAAATAGGCCGTTTGAGGACTGTCACAAGGGCGATTATGAAAGCCCAAGTCAATGGAGGACTCCCCTCCCTCATGGGAAGACAAGACTGCCACATGGCGCCTATGACCAACACATGGCATTTGTGCTTCCCTCTGCTGTTAATAGTCAATCAAGTCAAAGGGGTATATCAATGCAAATGCCCAGTTCTGAAGGCCTATAAAGCCCTCGTGGACAAATTCCTAGCAAAACTTGAGTGGTATGACATCGAGGCACTCCCTCGATCATCGAACCGTTTTGTGGATACAATGGCCTCCTTGGGGTCACTAATCCCGCAAGACCTTTCAGGTGATATGACAACTATTCAGGTCAAAACCTTATCGCAACCCGCGATGGAGCGCGCAAGCTCAGACTTCACGCTAGGAGTCCACATGATCCAGATCGAACCATCTTCGGATAAGTTCTTTCGAATTCGAGACTGTTTGAAACGGGCCAATCGGGGTCTTTGTTTTCCCCCACTCCCATTAATAGCAACACAACGCTATTCTTACAAGTTCTATCCCAATCAGCATTTGTTAGGGAAGAACTCCAAAAGGGATTGGATGTTCAAACCGTCGAGGTATCCGATCAACAGGATTGGTATTTACCCATAAGAGACTACCTCAAGTTAGGTAATCTACCCTTTGGATTGACGCACGTCGCAAAACGGACATTCAAACAGAAAGCGACAAAATATGTCTTGATAGGAGACATTTTGTATCATCGCAGCTACGATGGAATTCTTCTTCGTTTCTTGGACTAGCAAGAGTCCACTTGGGCAGTCGCCCAAGCGCATGACGGTACATGTGGCAGCCACTTCAGTGGTATGGCCATTGCAAAGCGCATTCTTCGCATGGGCTATTATTGGCCATCTTTAGAGCGAGATTGTTGCGCGTATGTCAAGAGGTGCGTGAAATATCAACATCATGCCAATTTAATGCACGCACCTTCCTAGGCCCTACAGACAGTCCAGTATTCTTGGCCATTTTTACAGTGGGGCCTCGATCTAATCGAAAAGATCTCCCCTACATCGTCAGGCCGTCACACGTTTATCATAACGGCCACAGAATATTTTACCAAATGGGTGGAAGCAATTTCGTTAACCTCAACGAAAGGACCCCGTATTGCGGAGTTCATCTTGCATCACATCATATGTCATTTTGGTATTCCATCCAAAATAATCTCGGATAATGGGCCATCATTCAAGAACAAAGACGTGCGTGCTTTAACCACAAAGTACAAAATTCAGCACAACTTTTCAACACCCTATTATCCGCAAGCAAATGGGCAAGCAGAGGCGTCAAACAAAACGCTAGTCGCCATCCTTAAAAAGACCGTCGTAGACAGTCATAAGGATTGGCACATACAAATCCCACTTGCCCTTTGGGCTTATCGCACTAGCATTCGGACGCCCACTGGGACAACTTCATTTTCACTAGTGTATGGCTCAGAGGCAGTAATGCCTCTCGAGTTGGAAATTCCTTCCCTGCGCATATCAATGCAGGAGTTCATCGATGATAACATTGCGCGGCAAGCCCGATTGGACCAACTTACGTTGCTTGATGAACGACGCATTAATGCTCTCGAGCACTTACGTATCTATCAAGAGCGGCTTAAGAAAGCTTACAACATGAAAGTTCACCTAAGAGACTTTCGGGTTGGTGATTTGGTTATGAAGGAAAACCAACAAAACTCTAATTTTCCGTCCCATATGAGGGACAAATTCGCGGCAAATTGGTTAGGTCCTTATGTCATTGATAGTAAAATAGGACCCAGGACGTACCGAATAGCTTCTCTTGACGGTATCAAGGAAACAGAACCCTTGAATATCAGTCATTTGCGACCATTTCATATCTAAGAAAGCCATATCCCAAAAAAAAAAAAAAACTCCAAGGATTATCGCAATTTCTTGGTCAACCCAAAAATCTCCAAGGATTATCGCAATCTCTTGGTCACCCAAAAAGCTCCAAGGATTATCGCAATCTCTTGGTCAATACAAAAAGCTCCAAGGATTATCGCAATCTCTTGGTCAACCCAAAAAGCTCCAAGGATTATCACAATCTCTTGGTCACCCAAAAAGCTCCAAGGATTATCGCAATCTCTTGGTCACCCAAAAAGCTCCAAGGATTATCGCAATCACTTGGTCAAAACCAAAAAGCTCCAAGGATTATCGCAATCTCTTGGTCACTCCAAAAGCTCCAAGGATTATCGCAATCTCTTGGTCACTCCAAAAGCTCCAAGGATTATCGCAATCACTTGGTCAAAACCAAAAAGCTCCAAGGATTATCGCAATATCTTGGTCACACCCAAAAGCTCCAAGGATTATCGCAATCACTTGGTCAAAAACAAAAAGCTCCAAGGATTATCGTAATATCTTGGTCACCAAAAAAAAAATCCCCAAGGATTATCGTAATCTCTTGGTCACCAAAAAAAAGCCCCAAGGATTATCGCAATCACTTGGTAAAAAAAAAAAAAAAACAAAACAAAACAACAAAAATCATCAAAAACAACAAATATTTGCATCTCAATTCTAGGCATACTCAAATTCATCATAAAATTCATATTCTCGCACCTCATCTTCAACTTCACCAAAAACAATCCATCAAAATTATGAAAATACATAGCTGCATTAAGCATTGCATCCATACATTGCATATTTGTAGTCATACAGGTCAAAGGCACCATAAGCTGCAATAGCTTTGATAGTCCATCTTGTTTCGCATTGTCTCATGTTACAAAAACAACAAAAACACCAAGCATAACTTTTACCACACTATAGTCAGTGGTCTGGGAATGTACCAAGAGTTTCAGTAATTCAGTCATCATTTTTCTCTTTAGCCATGTAGTGTATCAAGTTGAACAGATTTTACGAAGGTAGAGTCATACTTGAAATACACCTTGTTACGTAACATCCCAACACAAATCAAAACACTAAAATTCCCAAGTTGTGTGAACGAAAGATGAAACCTGCAAAGTAATCAAGGTCACCACAAGCGAAACGGTTATCTTGCTCATCCCCCTGTGCGAATGACCCCTAGAATGTTGAGAGTTGGCAAAAGGACAAGCATCATCCCTACCCAATTCCCTAAGAATCCCTAAAGTTCTCAATAGTTGCAAAAAAAAAAAAAAGTTGCAAAATGTCAAAACTCCAAATTTGACAAAATACAGTGCACACATCAAAAGGCACAAACAACAGTGATTTTCGTCACTCCATGACCCCAATCCCTTGCTCGAAAGAAAAACAAATCAAAATAAACAGTGATATCATCACTACAATGAGCAAGTATCCCAATACAATTGAAGAAAAGAAGGGAGTTGACCTTGAATCCCTGGAACTCTTAGCATTCTATAGGTCATAAGGCAAGCTTTAGTACCAATTTGGTTGATAGCCTATCGGTAATGTAGTAAACCTCCCGCATGACGATATATCCGTCACAATAACTTGCATACAGATCAATGTTTGCATGTGGATGAGCTAGCTTATGGCATCCTGGATTACATCGCAGATTAATCTTAGTACATACAACAAAGGAATTCGTGGAGCTAATTAGGTGATCCTCAGTACAGGTTCGGTTGAAATCCCATCTGGCACTGGCGGTATCCTAACAAATACCACTAAATGAACTCAATTGCACACACAAGGATGTGAAAAATAACTGGGTCAAAAACAAGTCCGATTCATACCTTGGTCAAAAAGTCTTGTAAGATAAAGTACAGTCATGGCTAGTGAGTTAAAACCGTCTGAGTCTCAAAAAACCTTAGCTACATTTCTAAACCAACTGCGCTGCTTTTCATCCTTACAATACCATCAAAAAAATACAAAAAAGAAAAACCACATGTATACATACAAAGCCATGCATCACAGCAATCGCCTAAAAACAAAATAACAGAGTTCTAAACAGTCCTTGGTGCCATAGCCAAACATCACAAACCCCATTCATCCATTTCATATCTGCATATCACATATAAATCAAAACCGTTTGCATTCATCATAGCATATGCATCCATCAAAATAAATCAACATGCAACATCCATATTCATCAACCATCATGCACAAGATCAAAGAAAATCAAAACAACAAAAACAACAAATAAATGCAACACAAAAACAAAAAGCAATAAACATTGCCATACACAAGTGCTCTTGCACTTAAACTCTTGGCATGGCAAATCGACATCAGGGTCACAAATTATCACTATCCTACTCCCTAAGAAGGCTACCATAGCTGGACCGCTCCACAGGAGACGGATTTTTGGAAATTTCATCCCCAAACGACGTCACAAAAGGGTCAAAGCCCACTCAAAAACAACAAGAAAATCAAAACAACAAAACAAAGCAATAAGCATTGTCGGACACAAGTGCTCTCGCACTTAACCTCTTGGCAAAGAAAATCGATGTCGAGGTCCAAATTATCGCTCTCCTACTTCCCCAAGAAGGCTACAATAGCCGGACCGCTCCATGGGAAGTTAGATATTTGATGATTTCACCTCATTACGGCATCACCAAAAGGGTTAACACCCACCAAAAATAGGTCCAAATGTTGGAAAAATTGCACACGCTTAACGGTAAACCCTCTAAAGGCACCCTTGCACAAGTCATCTTGGGTCAAGCGACTCGTCGCTTCTCTCACGAAAGGTCATTCCCTCGTCGATTCGTCGCTTGAGGGGGTAGTCACACTTAGTCACCAACCAACAATCACACACCCAATTAAAGAAAACGACATGCATTCAAAGAATCATTGACAAAGACAATCACGCTCCTGCGAGGGGCAGTAAACAAGCAACAATCAAATCAATCAAACACTTTGCATTTCGTGAATCATGAACACAAGGTTCCCCCCGAGGATAAAAATGCCCTTTGCCTCGTTCATGATTGATCAATGTCTAAGTTCAAGTCACACCTCACCAAAACAGGTTAATACTTGAAATCAAATTCCTTAGCTCTTCAGAAGCAAGGATTCAAGAATGCATGCCCTTTCCATACTTGGGGCATCAAAAGTTGGTTAGGTTACCAAGAAACCCTAATCATTAGTGCTTTGGTTATCTATTTTTGCTCAAGATCTGCGTCACCCGTAGCACTTCCCAAAAAGGGGCATCCAGTAGACACCAAAACAGCACCAATCCGATTATGTGATCGCAAACACCGATCGCTTTGACAAACACAGACCCCAGGGCAGCCCTCAGAGGTCAAACAATGGTCTTAACCACTTTCATAGCAATTTTGTGAGGTCAAGATGCAATTTGGCACACTTAGACACTTTGCCTAGTAATCGTCTCACCCAGGGACGATTGCTAAATTGAAATCGTCTCACCCAGGGACGATTTTTGAAATCGTCTCACCCAGGGACGATTTCTAACTTGAAATCGTCTCACCCAGGGACGATTTTCGAAATCGTCTCCGGGTGAGACGATTTCCAAGTTTAACGGGCAAAAAGACAAATGAGGCCAAGTGGCAGTCCAGAATAGTCGGTTGATGACTCCTGCCTCGCACGCGTGTGTGAGTGGGCAAATAGGCCATTTGAGGACTGTCACAAGGGTAGTTATGAAAGCCCAAGTCAATGGAGGACTCCCCTCCCTCATGGGAAGACAAGATTGCCACATGGCGCCTATGACCAACACATGGCATTTGTGCTTCCCTCCCAAAAGAAACCCCTTGGGTCTATAAAAGGTGAGACTTTTCTCACCCAAGACAGACAGGTTGAAGGAGTTTTCAAGCAACGAAGTGTTGTCGAGTTGAAGACCCACTTGGATCCCTTTTGGTTCACCTTCCCACATCCACCAATCTCTTTTGCAAGGGAGGTTGTTGGGTGGCTTTTGGAAGCTTGAACCTGACCCAAATCCAACACATGGACACCTGAACCAACCAATTCGCCGACCCCCAACCCTAAGAGGTTTTGGGCCCATCCTTAGTGGATTGGCGCCGGAATCAAGTGCCAACGGTGGGAGGCCCACTTGGGCATCCCCGCACTTTTCTTAAGTTTTATTTCAGAAGCATTCTAGTTTATTTTCTCATGCTTGCATATTGTGTTTCTGTTTGGTGAATTCATAGCTGCAATTTCGTAACCTTTGATCAGATTCTAGTATGTTTTGTGTCATTTTGTAGTTTCACTAACTTGCAGGAGGCGATATCAAATTCCCGAGGGTAGAGGCCAAATTGGGAGAATTCGACCATCTGGGTCGTCCCAAAATGGCCCCAATTACATAACCCCCCTGTCTGCAGGTGTTTTGGAGACCTCGGGAGTCGACATTGGAGCGTGTCAGTTCGGCTTCCCCAACATAGAAGAAATCATCCCACCCAGGGACGATTTACAGTCAGAAATCGTCCTACCCAGGGACGATTTCCAGTTGAAAGCAGCAACACAGAAGAAATCGTCCCACCCAGGGACGATTTACAGTCAGAAATCGTCCTACCCAGGGACGATTTCCGCTTGAAAGCGGATTGGCCAACTGTCTCAGTGGCAATGGCTTGTTGGTAACATTTTCTGTCTTCTGGCAAGTTTTTAGGTTGTTTAGAATCATTTTGTTTACTTGTTTTAGATAAATGTTTGCATGCATATTTCGTTAATTTTAAAGAACAAACACCTTTCATTTGCGAGCAGGTGCTACTGACATCTTGGTTGTTTCTTTGTTCGTAGGAGAAGCGGCGAGAGGTTAAGAACTCATCGACATCAGCGGCGACATCATCTTGGCCCGCCCATTGCAATCGTGGGCACGCGGAAAGAGGAACATTGAGTGATTGTAATCGAATTCTTTTAACGCTCCTAGCCCCCGAAAAGGGAGGAGACGTCATTGTAACAGAGATCAAGGGATATTAATGAAAGGGCTGTGTTTTCTCCATTTGCTTGTGTCTCTTCCAATGTGTTTCTTTTCCATTTCATGCACTTTACGTTTCTAGGACTTAAGCGTACTTGATTTTGAATGCAATCACAATTAGTGTTTCCTTTGCTCGAAATCTCGTGCTTTCACTATCGCTGCGAAAAAAAGTAACATCATAGGTACATTTTCTATCTCTCTTGCGCTATGTATTATGTATTTTGTTTCTGTTAATTACATTTAAATAATTTTGTAGTTCACCGATTAAGATTCTGGATCGAAGAACCTTTTTAATTTATTTCATTCAAAACATTTAAACTTCGAAAACATCCAACAGTTCAAGTCGTGTTTCATGTCATATTGTGCAATCACCAAAGTAGGCAATGCAAACACGGTCGACAACATAACATACTCATTCTCAACGTTACTTCAAGGTTTTTATAACATGCACAAAATCTTTAAAGAAAATAATCCAAAAGCGAACTGTAGACTTGCGGACTACTATTGACCAAACAATGTTGGAGAGAAAACATCGTTTAACGACATTTTTGACACCAAAGAAGCCCGCAACAACTCCAATACCTGCTAAAACTATGCATTCATGATTGTACAAATGTAAAATAAATATTAAAGCAAGACAAAGGAGGTCGAAAAATAAGCCAGACCTTATTGAGGCCGATGCTTGCAGTTCTCTCTTCAAGCTCAGACATATCCCTGACCTTCAGGCGATTAAAAAGTTTTTTATAATAATTTTTTTTAATTTTTAATCAACTCAATATTCGATTAAAATTTAATTTGACCAACTCAATATTTTGTGGTTTCAGCATCATAATTTTATTTTATAAATGGCCAAGCCATTACCCTTTTAGTTAATTTAATTTAATTGAGGACCAGACTTTTGTGTAGAGCGCCACACGCTATGTGGAGAGGGTGCTTGCTTATGAAAAAAAAGAGGGAAGATGGTTTGCAGGTATGTAGAGGTAATTCAAAGTATTTCAACTATTCCACATATACATAAAAAATTTGTAACTAATACCATTTATCTTGTTTCTTTTATTTAGGTACAATGCACCATGGCCTCCGAATCTAGAAGGTTCAAAATTATACGAAGATCCCGAAACAGGAGATAAGAAGTATGAACCAGCAAGAAATGATGAGTGAGTAAACACACATAATCGTTACATTTTACTGTTATGGAGAGCAAATGTAGATTGGCAACCTGTTCTTTCAAAGCATGTAGTTATAAACTATATTGCCAAGTATGCTATGAAAGCTGAAAAAAGCTCAAAAACTTATCAACAAATGTTGATGCGAATAGCAAATATGAAGAATAATGATGATCCAGCAACAAGAGCATATAGACATCTTCTAACATAAACACTTATAGAGAGAGATATAGGAGCACAAGAAACATGTCATATGCTATTAGAGCTTCCATTGGTTGAATGCAGTCGACTATTTGTTCCTCTAAATGTTGGATGAAAAGTATTCAAGGAGGTGGAACATAATGATGAAGATGAGACCGAAAGAAAAGGTAAATCTTTAATTGATGGATATATGCAACGACCTTATAACATGGAAAGTGTTTCACTTATAAATGCAACTAAATCTTGGATATATAATCCTAAGAGAAAAAATGACTTCAAATGGAAAGCTAGAAAAGAAGCAGCTATTGTGAGGGTATTTCCACGATTTAGCACCATTCCTGAACGACACTCAGAACAATTTGTTGAGTTTTGTTGGTCAGAGCTGCTACTTTACAAACCATTCAAAAATATAGAGAGAGATATCGAACTTGATGATGGAAATATCATTTCAAATTGGGACTCATTCAATTACAACCCATGGCATGTTGAAAGGATAAGTAGGCAAAACAATACAGAAGAACATTATAGTGAATCTCAAGATGATGATGTTGGAGTGGTACATCAAAACATGACTGAACATGAATGGGAAATTATATCCAAACTATACCGGGGCAACTCATGGACGTAAGTGAAATAAATATGCTTGGAAGAAGAGATTTTGATAAACTTGCGCCATGGAATATAGAATATCAAGGAGAAGATTACACAAAAAAAACAATACAACATATAACCCTCATGAAGGAAAATGGCTTGCTCATTCCTGATGATACCACTTCGAATTATCCATATGAAAGCTTAAGCATCAAACAGAAAAAAGCTTTTGATATAATCAAGGAACACTATAATGAAGGTCAAAATGTACCTCCATTGCACATGATAATACAAGGAACAACAGGAATAGGGAAATCTTATCTTATAGGTGCAATTCATCAATTACTTGAAAATTTATCATCTCCAAACGTTGTCCCCTATTACTACTTGCACCAACTGGAGTCGTTGCATTTAACATAGGTGCAACTACTATACATGGAACTCTGCGAATTCCTATTGCAGATTTTGAAAAATTGGAAGGAACTAGATTAACAAGTTTTCAAGAAGATTTACAACATATAAAATATATATTGATTGATGAGATGAGCTTCATAGGCCAGAAATTATTGGAACAAATAGATTCACGTCTTCGTCAAGCATTTCCACAGTATTCTAACATATGCTTTGGAGGAAGGTCAATCATTTTGTTCGATGATTTAGGACAGTTACCACCTGTGATGGATAGGCCACCATATGCCAACGATAAGTATGCAAAATTATTATGGCAAGAATTTTCAACAGTCATAATATTGGATAAGGTATTCCGACAGGAAGGAGATAGTGAAGAACAAAAAAGATTTCGTCAACTTCTTACAAATATCAGAGATGCAAATCCAACTATTGATGATTGACAATTATTGATGAGAAGGACCAATACATCATTAGATGCAACTACAATAGAAGAATTTGACAATAGCTTCCATCTATTTGCCACGAATGAGAATGTGCATAATCATAACAGGAGACAATTGTTAAAATCAAAATATCCTATGGCACGTATTATTGCAACAAAAGGGGGAAGAACTAATCCAGGAGGAGGTGATAATGAAGAACTTGAAGTTGAGTTACTAATTGCAAAAAATGCAAGAGTTATGTTAACAACCAACTTATGGACTAAAGCTGGACTTGTTAACGGTGCATTAGGCTATATTCGAAATATAGTCTATAAACCTGGAAGGTCTCCACTAGATCAACCAACATATGTTTTGGTGGAGTTCGATAACTACACAGGGATGGTATTTGATGATACATCTCCTCGAATTGTTCCAATTACACCAGTAGAAAAGGGAAAGATAAGACAACTTCCATTAAAATTAGCTTGGGGATTGACAATTCATAAGTCACAAGGTTTGACACTGAATAAAGCAACAATTGACATAGGACAAACATAAAGACAAGGTTTAACTTTTGTTGCCATCTCAAGAGTTAAGGCATTGGAAGGACTTAGAATAATACCACCCTTTTCATATGATCGATATGAAAAACTGAAGTCGGGAAAAGGAGTTGCTAAGAGAAAGGAAGAAGAAGAGCGACTAAAGTCTTTGGAGCTTAAATGATTGGCTCTAGCCAATCTATGAAATAATAAGGTGTTTATCAACATCAATATTTGAAATAATAAGGTGTTTATCAACACCGCCTATTGGGATTCAGATTTGTTATCACTTGAGCATTTTCATCTCCGACATAAGCTATTTTAAATATTTTTGGCATGTTATATTTATCAATACATTTATAAATATATTTTTAAAAATGTCATCGAAAAATATTTTAATATAATAATTGTGTGGCCGCGAATGCTACTAGCTTAGATATATAAAATATATATATATATATATATGCTGAGAGTTATCAATCTTGAGGCGCCTATCTATCACACCCTCAAGAAATGAGATAGGCGCCTCGAGATTGATAACTCTCGGTGTTTATATATATATATATATCTAAGCTAGTTTAATATAATAATTAAAAAAATAAAAGCACAAGCACCTGGGTGCAGGGCAACGGTTTGGACTTTGGCTCTTCTTTGGGAGGTCCAAGGTTCAAATAGTGACGGTTTAAATAGTGGCGTGGGTGAGTGTGTGTCTTCGTGGTAACAGGTTGTAAAAAAATAAAAATTAAATTAAATAAATAAAAAGGATGACAGATTTATTTACAAATACATCGTACTTGTTCGAAGTGGTCCTCTGGCTATCAAATTCATTAGTTTTTTATTTTGTTCGGGAAAAACTATCTCTGTAACGGACTTCCGCACACGAGTGGCCCTGTAATCCGGGGCGAAAAACAAAGGGGAGAAAAAATAAAAATAAATAAGAAAAAAATAAGTCAGGCTTGCTTGGGGCTTAAGACACCGTGGGTGAGCCGTTAAAAAGTGCTGGGTAATTTACCGTACAAATTACAATTGTTTTTAAAATAATGACCTCGAAACAATTTGAGATTGGTACTATTTCTCTGGATGGTTTTCGCTAAAGGCAGAGCTCTGAACTATTTGAAAAATAATGATCATAATAATAGGGCCTTCTATGATTGGAAGAGAAAGTTTGTGGAGAATATACATGAATCAGGGATTAAGGATTAGCGTGACGTCCTGAAGAATGGCGGTTCAGGATTTTTGTGTTTTTAGGAAGGAGAAGCATATTTAGAATCTCAGAAGTCCAGTGCCATTCCGAGAAGAATTTGCTGTTTCTAAATCGATTTTTGTTAGGCATTGTGTTTTCGGTAACAGACGGTCCTTCTAGAGGAGAAAATGTTGTTATGTTGAGTGTGTTCGACCGCCTCAGACTTAGTTGATAGGGCGCCATTCAGCGGTTTCCCATCCTCGGGTTAACTGGAAGAAAGGAGATTCTCAACGCTGGTAAAGGCGGACATGCCTGGTAATGTTAGATTCTCTTCGTTTCAAAGCAGACTTATGACCTTCGCACATGAAAATGTTTTATAATATCTCTGAAAAAGTAAAATTAAGGATATTGCCATGCTGAGTTTTTGTGTCGTTATAGTCCGGATTAATTAACTTGCTGGTATGGAATTACACCTCGTTTATATGTAATTCTGTATTATTTATAGTCTATTTAGTTCTTGTAATTTTTTTTTAACAGTTTAACTGAGATAATGAATATGGGTTTAGAAGGAGCAAATACCGTCATATACATGTGAGAAATCTTTGAGCATTCGCTTACAGACATTTATATATTTAATTTCTGTGTATTCTTTTTGAGAGCATAATGCATATGGGTGGGTACAGTATGTTTGTTATTTAAAGTAGAGTTTAAGGTTTTAAGATATAAATTTTATGTGTTATTTATAATATATTTATTTTTAATATTTTTAAAGTTTAATATATATAATTAATAAATATGAGTTTAGACGAGGCAGTCTGACTATAAATTGGTAATGCATGCTTGCAAACGTTGTGATATTTAATTTCTCTGACTTTAAGAAAATAGACGGTTTTTTTTATATAAGTATATATATACATAGTATATATTATGTGTCATTTAAGTATGCTGTAAAACATTTATAATATTTGATTTAAATCTTAAATGAATATGGGTTTAGACGAGGCAGTAATATTTGATTTAAATCTTAAATGAATATGGGTTTAGACGAGGCAGTCTTACGAGAAATGGGTAAAGCAGGCATGCAAACGTGATGATATTCTCTGACTTAAAGCAGACTTTAGGGTTTTATATATATATATATATATTATTTAAGTATATTTAAGACATATATTTGATTTTAACTTTAAGATTTAAGGTTAGTATTAAATGTATTATAAAATTATATTTAATTTTTAATTTATATTTAAATATTTTTAAAATTTTAAATGTAATTAATAATTTTATTTAATAAGTTTATAGACTTTAAGATATTGAACGTGTAAAATATAAATTAAAATAAATTTTAAATATTAATTTTTTTTTTTAAATTAATAAATTAAATTAGTTGAAAATCAGATTATATTTTTTGTCTTTTACAATTGAGGTGACTATTCTCCTTAAGAGGATATGAGACTATTCTCCCTCACACCTAATCTATGCCTAATACCTAATCTACTATAGCAAGATATATAAATCTATATACAACAATCAGTACAATTTTTTTTTGTTATGCTGGGAATTGGTAACGTCTCCATCATTTTATCCGTTAAGAGCCGTTCCAATAGTAAAGCTACTAGCTACCACTATGCCCCACCTCGGTAAAGATGTGTATTAACTCCACTCTCTTAGAGAGTCATTGAGGCATTTGTATTTGTTCAAGTATTTTCTGTATTCTTCAATTTTTATGTCAATCATAATTTTGAGTCTGGTTTTTATATTTTTTAATTTTTATTTCTTTTAAGTGGTTAATTAAGGAATCTGATTTCACCTGATCTGTATTCTTCTCTTTTTATTTTTGTGGTTAATTATAATTTGGAAATCTGATTCCACTTAATTTTTCTCTCATGCAATCCTTTAAAATAACATATTCTTTTTCAAGTTGTCTGAATAAAATACTAAGGTTTTTAAAAAAATAAAAGCAAAGGTCATTCGAAATGGCCTATTCCCATTCTCATTTCTAAATTTTTTCTTGAAACTCCATCTCAACTAATCTTATTAATTCAAGGTTTTCAATTCTTAGTTCTGTCTAAAAATACACAGGCGTTGTAGTGTAGGAATCTGAAGCCTTTTGGAAATCTAAGCGTTTTCGGAACCTTATCTAGTGTTCCAACTTACCAATAAACCCACAACGTATAATTCCTACTTTTAATAATAATATATATTTTTAGTTTTTTTTTAATACATAGGAGAGTTGGTTAAGTCACTAGTAACTGGTCTGATGTGCATTCAGCTGGGCATTCAGCTCAGAGGATTCCTGGGGTTTGTAGGGGTTTGCACCGTCGTCGTCTTCGGTCTGATGCGCATTCAGTTGGGCACTCAGCTCAGAGAATTCGGAGCAGACTACTACCTTTGCAAATGGTTGGTTTCCCCAAACCTAGGTCTCTTCTTGGTAAAGGCGCAACCACACCTGCACTTACCAATCTACCTGGACCTTAGGGGTTTAATAATAATATTAATATTCTATTTTTTATATAGAGAAGGTATTAATGTAGAACTAAATTCCTCATGGAAATATGCCACTGGAAATAAACAACTTGTATAAGAACAACATCACATAAACCGGTTAGAAAGCAAGAGGACCAACTACCCCCACACACATGCCGTGACTCGATGTTAATAGGGGTGAGGAATCCCACATAAGTGGGACCAAGGACTTGCACCTTTAAACCTGCTAGCCCATTGGCAAAGAGTATGGAGGAATCGGTAACTACCTTTTTGAACAACTGGTCACAGACAACTGGGTACAGCCGGGAGTGAGGGAGACCACCGGGGTTGGTACACCAGTCATGAAACTGGTGCACACTTTGTGGACTCAGGTCAGACTACTACTTTTGCCCAGATTTGGCATGCCTCCGAGGTTTGAACTTAGGCTTCCTCTTGGTAAGTGCCCAACCTCTAAACCCCCAGCCACAACCAGAAGAATGGATACACCAGTCATGAAACTGGTGAACACTCAGTGGACTCAGGTCAGACTACTACTTTTGCCCAGATTTGACATGCCTCCAAAGTTTGAACCTAGGCTTCCTCTTGGTAAGTGCCCAACCTCTAAACCCCCAGCCACAACCAGAGGAATGAATTTTTTTGTGGCAAGAAAGTAGGAATCGTATCCAGGACGGGCCACAATCAACGCTTTATTAAATTTCCCACATTAATAAACCAATTCATCCACTCAATCAGATTAATATGTTATTTTAAACTAAATACACTTAAAGAGGTAAGAAGAGTGACCGCAATCTCTGTGAATGGCTTCCGTGGCTTCTAGTGAAGCTAGAGCTCTGTCTTGGAACTATTTAAATAAATAATAAGATTTTTTTGAAAAGAGACCGGAGTTAAAAGGTAATGATTCCCAGAACTATTGTTCTTTTAAAATTGATGTGTGAAATATTTATTGATTCCATTTTCTCTGAAAATAGAGATAATGTCATTAGGCTGAGCATGTTCGACCGCATCAAATTTGATGGATGGCACCATTATGTGGTTTCCTATGGAGACTTTTAACCCTGACACAGGTGCACCTTCCAGGTAATATAAATTCTTTACTTTTACAAACACCTTGTTACCTCTGCATAATAAAATTCTTGAATATCTAAAAGTGCTTTTATGCAAAAGTTAAATTAAAGATGGAATTTATTCGTATGATGACTTGCAGGAAAATAGTCACCCTATCATCTGTTGTGGATATAGTTAACTTCCAACAATAGAAATCTTTGTATCATTTTTTGAATGTTTCATGGGTAGTATGTTTTGTATATTTTTTAAAGTTTGACTTCAGTATACTTGAAAGTTTTATGGTAGTGGTAGTATACGTGTAGTATCCAAGTGGTATTTATAATGTATATAGCTTTTGTATTCTTTTAGTTTAATAAGCAAAAATAGAAGTATACGTTTTTAAGATATAACATAGTCACATGGAGACACATATACGTATGGGTATGGGAACAACAGGTGAAAATTAATAAATGAATAGAAACGTAATATTTAAAATTTAAAAATAATTAAAATATAAAATACATAAAAATGTAAGTAATCTATATAATTAGAATATAAACTTATAATTTTGTACTAGAAGGATGATGGGTGAATATTTTATTTACGTTCATAACTTCCTTCTTGTAAATGGGAAGTAGTAATGACATCCTTATAAACCCTTCGTTAACCACCCTTCTTTAACCACATATATGTGGGATTATAATGTTTTAATCATTTTAATAAACTCTCTTGTATATTGACAAGGTGTTTTGTCTTATACATGCAAGTATTTGTCTAGATTATTGATTATTTTTGCAATATCATCTGTTTCCTCCATGATCCTTCATTTGATGGTAAATTTTATTAGCTTTTCAGTTTCTTGTCCCTAAATAAATTAATGCTGATCCAAGATGGAATTGGAATCACCAAAAACAGTTAGCTTTTTTGTTATAGTCTGTTTTTTTAATGAGTTCATCATTTTAATTGCAATGTTTGCAAAGCATAGAACATCATTGTGAGAGTTCAAGCTTGATTACAATCTAAATCAAACATGACTAATAAGCCATAGTATATCTCAAGGCTATGCACACATCCATCAAATTTTGGACAGGCAAAATGTATATTTCCATGATGGCATGAGAAGAAGTAGAGTATATTTCAGTGGAAAACGAAAAATACCTACTCGCATATACATTGGCAAATATATGCTTTCTTGAAAACCATATAGAGTGTAAAATATTTGGAGTGATCCTTAGTTGTACCAACATTGAAAATCATAAATTTATTCTTTTGACTCTTTTCTACAAAATTCTGTTGAATTTTCCTTTCATTAATCTTTGCCAAAGCCTATGATGATAATATCAAAGTCTTGGGGAAAGGAGGCCAGGTCTCCCATGACAAAACCTAGACCAATCTTCCCTTCCTTTTGTCATTAAGAGTTTAGTTGTGAAATCTCCATTGTTTGCCATGATGTTGGGCTATTTTTAACTCTAATATTGTTTCTCTCCAACTCACTAATTGCTTGACTCAGACACTAGTGTGATGTCAGCATATATATGTTTTAAACTTGTTTGGGATGCAACGCAACCTTGTGCAAAGACTTGTGGCTTATCTTTTCATGAATTTCATCATTATTTTGCTTAAAAATGGAAGTTCTTGTTGTAATTAATAAGCTCAGATTACTTTGAATATCCCACTTGTCCTCTACGCATAACATTTGCAGCAGTAAATGTCTCTCACTCCACAACCAATATCAAGGGCAATCCTTATACATCTACCTGTTATAGGAGTTATAGTTCCAATGCCCTTAATGTACATGTTTTTGTGCCCTTTGGATATAATGATGAACCACCCAAAAAGCAAAAATGATCTCTGTGAAACATAGGCCAACTCTATTAAAACTTCAAGAAAGCAAGTTGTGTGTCAATCACATTGACATACCAAGCAAAATCATTACTTCATGGCCAAACAAACAATCCTATATCCTAGTGAATCCAAAATAAAATGCTTGACAAAATCATTCTTTTTTGGGCGATAATGCTTTTTTGCAGAATTACATATGGCTGTTAGACTTTATGAAGTATTCATTGTATTCACAAGAGGCATATTCATTTACTTCATATCACAAGGCTTGAACATGGCTATTTGAATCTGAGAAGCATCATTTGAGGGAGCTTATCCTTTATAATGGGTTTTGGAATTAGAGATACTGGTTTAGAGGATTAGACAACCATCGGTAGATTGGTGTAGATCATAAAAGGAGAAACAAGGCGTTTTAACATCAAATACCGACATCAAATATTTCTTGTGAGATAAGATAAAATAATTCTATTAATTACCTCAGATTACCAAAGTAGATAATGTGGATTGCCGAAAACAGCTGTTACAATTCACTATAGTAACCAAAGCATACTACAAAATTAAGCTAATGTAGAGTAAAGAAACTAGGGTAACTCATAGCCATGATGTCTAACCAATTTGTGTTAGTGTATAGCTACAACTTTTTCTACGAAAATTTGGTAGTGCATCCCTCTCATGAGGCAGAGGATACAAAATTCTTTGGTATGCAAGCAAGCACTTGTCTTCTATAGTGGACCTACAATGCACAACCAATGCACTGGAATTATTCCTCCTAGTCAAACAACTCATCTCTATTTTGTTTTAAGACCTAGAACTATGCGCCTTATATGTTCTCTTAGAGTAGATCAAAACAACTAAGCCACTTAAAGGACATGAGGAAATGAGACTATCCAATGGATAATAAAAACAATGATGCCATAGTTGGTAGATGCCTTTATTACTTGTACATAACAAGTAGTGTTGCTTGCCCTTACATTTTTATGGACAATGATTTCCTCCATATGATTTTGTGTGATTTTCCTTAACATCATTAAAACATTTATCATAGGTCAAATATTCAGAAGCTGATGTAAATCGCAGATTGTCCTATAGGATATTATGTATAAAAATCCATTGATTTTCATTGCATTTTATCCTTGTCAAATCTTATAATAATATCAAAATCTTGGGGCAAGGAAGCCTGGCTGAATGATGGAACTTAGACATATCTTCCCTTTGTCATTTATGAATGCCAATATAACTCTCCATTAGTTGCTATGTGTTCCATGAGTCTAACATTTTATCAATGTTAATACCTAAAATTTGAAAATGTGTTTTGTGACAATAATAAGCCCACGTTGATTTCAATTGGAAGACTCATGTGGTTTATGAGTTTCATCACCCATTAATCCCTTGCCAATGAAGTAGTTGGCTTAGAGATTCAACCCTTTGATCCTTCTTATGTGGGATTGCTTAGTCATATTCATTTTAGTTCAAGTGTTGTGAGGGGGTGTAGTTGACCCTCTTGCATTACATTTGATGAGTTGAGGTGTTGAGTGGGGCTAGTGGACCCTTTTGATATGTGTTTGTGATGTATGCAAACTTTTGTTTCATATCCATGGTCTCAATGTGACATATTCCTCATTTGAAATTACATTGACATAAATACCTAAAAATTGGAATTGTATGTGTGATGAACAATCCTAGATTAGTTCCATTTATAAGACTTGAGTGTTTTATGAGTCCCATCACCACCAATCCCTTTCCTAGTGTTGAACATAGAAATTGTCAAGCGTGAATTGTGCCTGTGACCACAGTTCAACAAATGGATGGGGAGGCTTTCTGATCTGAAATTCATAACTTTGAGTTAAGAAATATCAACAAAGAGTGTAGTACAGAAATAATAGAGTATAACAAATCCAAACACAAAAATATATATATGAAAATAGAATGACTTTATTGCTCAAAAATAGAGTACAATGCAAGCAATCTTTGAGAAGAGATGTGAGGCTATAACTTTGCATCCATTACTCCTATTTTTACAGTCATGGGTGCATCTCTCTTTATACAATATTTTTGGTGTTGGAAATCTACTATATTCAATCTGGAAGGTCACCAACATGGAAATGTGGTGGTTCACCTTCCACGAGTTAGAAGGTCCCCCATTTGAAAATGTGTTGATTCACCTTCCATGAGTCACAAAGTGCATATTAATTGAGAATTACTTACATATGACTTATCCTTTTGTGTTTTCTCTTGCACTGATGTGTCAACATAGCTAGAGATGCATTTTGTCTATAAAAATCTTAAAAGAAAAAAAAATTACTAAGTTAATATTTTGTTTTGCATTTTTTAGGGCCTCCAGAGCTTAATTTCCATAAAGTTTCCTGCGACAAAGTTGCTTGATGAAATTGTTGTTCTCCCTCTAATCTTTCCAATTCTTATTGAATGGATCAAAACAGAGTCCCCAGCAAATATACCCGTAATAGTGTGGTTAGGATAAAAAAATGGGTTTTTGGGCATAAAGGCATGCCTCAAAAAAGTCACATGCCTAAATCAATTTTACACTCCCCAACCTCTGAATTTGCATCAATTCCTTGTTAATTTAATAAAAACTTGAAAAAGCTAATTAATATGCAAAAATTAACATCTGATCTACTTTATTGGAGAAAAGGGTGTGAGAAAGAAATAAAGCAAGCATAAATACAACCGAATCCATAGTGACATAACGTTTGGTACTATCAGCAAATGTAGTAGGGACTAAATAACTTCAGTGCAATCAATATCATCAAAAATAATCAACAATATCATGAAAGAAGGATTAATAGAGGGAAAGAGAGCAAAGCAATTAATTCCACGTAGTCATGGATAAAAGGTGACAAACACAATTATTTCAGAATGTCACTCACAATTTTTCACTTTATTGATTTCAAAATGTTCAAGTACAATTGATTTTCAAAGAGTATATCTGGTATGATAGGCAGCCAAAAGGACCCTTACAATGAGAATCAAACTTTTATTTATACTTGAAAAATAAACCCTAATCTATTTGTAGACTTGCAATTATATCTTCAAACTTGCATTCCAAAATTCCATGTGGATTCACCAAAATTAGGTGCACCTAGCAGAGTGGGGTGCTTCGGGCAGAGCAAGATGCTCCAAGTGGTGAGGCGCACTTGGCTAAGCGGGTTGTACCTAGGGGAGTGGGACGTTTTAGGGAGTAGGGTGCACATGCCGAGCAAGGGGCACCTAGTAGTGGAGCACACCTGATAGAGTAGGGCGCTCTTGGGAGCAGGGTTCCCTAGCAAAGTAGGGCACTCTCGGGAGCGAGGTGACCTGGCAGAGCGGGACACTCTGGGGAGTAGGGTGCACCTGGTAGAGCAGGATGCACTGGTAGAGCAAGGTACACTTGGTAGAGTGGGGTGCACTCTGTTTCTAGACTTAGGATTTTTTAAAATCTAAAGGCAAGATACAAAGCGGGCCACATTGATGAGCGAGGCACACTTGGCAAGCTAAGCAGGGCGTACCTTGTATGGGGACTTGGGAATATTCGAAATCTGAAGGTAGGACATGGAGTGGGGCACATAGAGGAGTGAGACGTACTTGACAAATTGAGTAGGGCGCATTTGGAAGTGTGGCACGTTGGATGGAGCTAAGCACATTGCTTTCGAACCCTTAGCCAATTTTCTATGATTTTTGTCTTGTTATGTCTTCTGCCTTAGCTTGGCAACGAATCTTCGTTTGCAACAAAATGGTAGTAGTGAGCTACTATAATTTTGATGACTCATGGGGTGTCAATCTAGATGTTGCCTTATTCTGGACATAGAGTCAATATTGATATGTCTCATAGCAAGCTAATGTTGTTCTAGGGAAGAGTGACATTTTGGTTACAATGACTTGTGGATCGATGAGGGCAAGGATACTATTCTGATGCGATGACATTGACAATGGCATGAACAAGGTGATGATAGGTGATGAGAATGGTTGAGATGAGGACACATAAGGTGACACAATGATGCTTGCAATATGGGGGATCAAAGGTAGCATGGGTGGCGATGGACTAATTGAAGATGGTGGCATCAATGAAGGTGTGTGAAACTGAAATGGGATGTTGTAAGTTGGGAATGGTGAATGGGATGGCACTAAGACCAATGTAGAAAAGCATGTTGATGATCTACAAACTAAGGTTGCACTTATTGGAAGTGAGATGAGCACAATAGAAGAAGTGAGGGGGATTTGAGAAGTGGGAACAAAAGAAATAAGAGGGGAAGAGGGAATAGTGACAGAAGAAGAAACAAAGGAGGTGGAAGTGAAGTGATCATGAGGCAGATGGTGAAAGAAAGGGATGAGAAGTAGAAGATGGGTGTCTCTTGCGAGATTTTTTCTCAAGCGAGACTTGTTTTTTTTTTTTTATGAACCAAACAACCTTGAATGAGTAGATGGAAAAAATGTGGAAGCGACTTGAAAGAATTCATTAAATTGAATGTCCCCATGGGGATTTTCCCTTTGATCGAACAATTTTTTTTTAATTTTAGGTTTGCCAAGTTAGGGGTGCGGTCGGCTTCATTAGGGCGTGCCTCAGAGGAAGTGGGGTGGATTCCCTTGAGTAGGGTGCACTCCAGATGTCACAATGTTTATTTGATGAACATCACAAATCACTTATCATGGATTCATTGGAAACAATTCTTTTTGAGCGGGTTGCTTCCGTTGACTGACTTCAAAGAGTAGTTGCCTTTCCTCTTGGCACTGACATTCCAAGTTAGAATCTTCCAAAACCTCTGCAAACAAAGTAGTTTGGATTATATTGATGACATATTGCCAAGAGATCTTCCCCAACTAGGAACTTGGTGGATGCACTGAAGTGCACAATATACCCCCTCATAAGAAGATTGTGTAGATTTGAAAGTGAAAACTAAAGCTTTCGAAGCTAAGGGAGCTTTTACCCTTTTTATCTCTCCTTGATTTACGACTTGATACTAGATGTCTAGAGGAGAATATTCCCTTTTGGCCTTGAAGTGGTTGGAAGTAAGGGTGGATGCATGAACTTTCACAATTATGACCACTTCCTTGCTTCTCATCTCATCCCATGGTGGACTTTGATATTGGTAACTATAGGAACTGTTGCCACATTTTGCACGGGGTGCCATGTTTTCAAAATTTTGTAAGTATGCTGCTCTCCCTTCCCTCCATCTCCTTTCCCTTTCTCCACTGTTCCCTTTCTCCCCTTCTATCAGTTGCATTCCTCCCTTTTCCCCTCGTTCTTTCTTCGGTCCCAAAACAGATCTCACATTCCCTAAAAAATTCTAAGTCTAAGAGCGCAACCCGACTTCGCAGCGAAGTCGGGGTGCGCCCTCAAGTTCGAGCGCACTAGGGAATGCGAAGTGCGGAAGCTGACCGGAAATGAGCAGAATTTGGCTAAGTATGGGAGCGCAACCCGACTTCGCAGCGAAGTCGGGGTGCGCTCTCCTCCCGTGCGCACTTGGGAAGCAGTGTCTCCAGAAATCAGCTAAGTGCCGAAGCGCAACCCGACTTCGCAGCGAAGTCGGGGTGCGCTCCCCTTCTTGCGCGCAGTCCGAGCAGCAACCAAATTGACTAAGTGTTGGAGTGCGCAACCCGACTTCGCAGCGAAGTCGGGCTGCGCCCTCTGACCTGTGCGCAGTTGGGCAAGATCCATCAAGCAGCCCAAAAACTGGCTAAGGCACGGAGGCCTCCCGAACTGCGCTGTTCCCCACTTGCGCTATCCAATTGCGCTCTGATCCCAGGCGAAGTTGGACATAAAGGAAAGACCGCCTTTCAAGGCGTACATGTGTCCCTCATCGAATTTGACAAGTGTCCAGCCTCGGGATTCGAGCCGAGATGTGATGGGAAAAGGACAAGCATGGGCCGAGTTATCTGCCGCAGCTACCCTCATTTAAGCTGACGCAAAGTCTCATCAACCGCACTGCCACGTAGCTGCCGAGTTTTCAGGTGGACCTTGCTGCAAGTACAGTCCCTGCCTACAGGAGTCAGCATCAGCAGCTCTTTTGCCGCTTTTGTCAGCTATTGTCTGGTCTGGGACTTTGTGCCCATAATTGTAATCGGGGGGAAATTGCGCTATAAATAGCCGCACCACTTCATTGTAAAGGGGTGGAAGGGGGATATCCTGCTAGGGAACCATTGTAGCTATACGTTTGCTTCTGAATGCAAGACACACACTTGGCTCTATTTTGTCGTTATCATTCTTTATGTTGCCTTTACTTGTCATTTCTGCCTCATGTTGCTTATTTCATTGCTTACCGTTATACTGAACTCTGGATTCCAGTATTTGATGATTAAGTATTCCTGGAATGCATAGATAGAGGATACATAGGATGTATGACAGCTGTAGTTTCTATGGTGTGTTCTGTATTTAATTGTTGTTAGTAGTGGTGATTGATCGTTGTCGTGCTGCTTATTCCCCCCACCCAACTCAAATCACATTTGAATCTCTTTCCGCATTTTTATCTCTTTCCCGTACTCTTAGCTAAAACAATTGAGAAAACCCATAGGAAGCCGGCCTTCTCCGGAGATTGGCACGGAAGGCATTCCTTCCTTCCGGCCTTTCAATCTGGTGGGCGAATCTGGGGCGCATTTAACCAAATCCTTTCCTAATGGCAGATTCGTAACCAACAGTTTCTCTGGCACGCCCGGTGGGACATGGAAGTTTCCCACCCCAAAACAGAATCGAAGCACTGGTGTTCGCTTCATTGCTGTTAGAATCGAAACACCTGGCGACTCTGCAAGTACCTGAATATTCTCTGAGTCCGTGAAGACCGGTCCGAGCGCCTTCATGCATACAAGAAGGTGGAGAGCAAGGAATCCGGGAAACCAGCCCGATCTTTACGAAATTGACATTGCCGCTCCAGAGAGCGCGTCGGTCGGCCGACCACCAAGCTCGCATAGACGAATCCGAGCCCGAAATCGAAGAGGCCGAGGCTGAAGAGCAATCTACATCCTCGGACGGTACCGATACCGAGTACACTACCGGAGGAGAGGAAGAAATGGCTGCTCAGCAGAATGATGACGATCTCTTCCCGGCGGTAGACTCCACGGGGCCCTTGGCCCTAGTCGGACAACAAGTTGTGCCCCCCGCTGCCCTAAAGTCCATCCCTACTTACGATGGCTACGACAAAACGGCGTACGAGCACATCCAGGACATTCTGGCCTTGGCTGCGCTACATTCCATCACAGACGAGAGTGTCAAGACCCGCCTACGGCTCTTTCCCTAAGGGGAAAACTTCTCTACTGGTGGAGATCTCTGCTAAAGGGATCTATCACGGGGTGGCGCCAGCGGTCGGCAAGCTTGTAAAAGGATGCAACGAGTCCGCTCGATCCCTCTTCGCTGTTGCATCGGCTCCAAAGCATCCAACGACACCCCCAAGAGGAGGTGTCGGACTTCAACATAAGGTTTGCGAGGTCTTGGAAACGAGTACCTCGCGAACCGCGACCTTCGACGGGTCAGGTCGCGCACTACTACTTGAGGTCATTCAACTCGACATCCGCCTATCGCCGAAGATAGCCCGAGTCGATTCATTCCCTGCCCCGTACGAAGCTGCCCAACAAGCCAAAATGGATATAATCTCCATAGGCAAGCTCCCGCATAGGGTACAACCACCCATTTACCCTGACTTTCCTCAGTCCTAGTACCCATCGGCCTCTGGTGTGATGCCGTCATCTTCAAGTCAGCACCCCCAGCAGCCATGGAATCCGGCGCCAGTCGTAAACCCTTACGGCCCGCCACAAATTCATTATCCTAACCCGCCGCCTCCTCCTCCGCAAGATCCCGCGCTCCCAGCTCCCCCTCAATACGCGCAGTATTCTGCACCCCCGCCATTGGCTGCATTACCTCCGCCAGCTCAGTTGCCACCTGCAGACAATGATATTCAGAACAAAATCCTCCAAGAGGTACGGGCTCTGGCATCTGGATACCATACCATGTCAAATGACATGACTATACTGAAGAAGAAGCAGGCCCAGATGGAGTTTGTTCCAAGGAGGCCATATCCTCCTCCGGCACTGACAAAAGATCAAGCCGCAGAACGACAAGTTCAAAGGCACCCCCCCGCAAGAAATGCGGCCATTGAGGATCAACCCGGCACTTCCGACCAGGTTAACCGGTGCTCCACGTGCAACGACCCGCATTCAGAAGAAGATTGCACGCTGCATCAGCATTACCTCCGGACCCGGCGGGCAGCGCCATAGAGGATGAACTTTACATGATCCTGGACAATGAAGGCAACTTTGCCGTCCCGTAATAAGATCCGGCATTGCTCCCCGCCAAGGAGGACAGAAGCTCGTTGAAGCCGCTCGCGGCCCAAGCAAAGCCATTGAAGGTATACGCAGAAGAGAAAAGGCGCAACCCGCCGGGCTACCACCGGACAAAAGGCTATGGCATCCCGCAGCCAAAGAAAAATTTCCTGCACTCAAGCCTCCTGCAGCAGAAGCTCCCGCAAGTCCGTCTCCACCTGAAACAAAAGAACTAGCTCAGGAGAAGCTGAGATATCCGTCTCTGACAAAAAGACAGAGTCGAAGCCACGCAGCAATGCCGGACCAAGTATGAGCCTGCGAAAGAAACGGAGGGAGCTAGCACTTCATGCTACAACATAGTGGATGAGCTAAAGAGGACTCCCGCAAGGATAAGTATGTATGATGCTCTTCTGCTCCCAGGTCAAGTTGATCTGCTGCAGGAATCTTTGAAGAGCATAAAACATGGCAAGCAGACGCAGCCTGCTGTTTTGGTTCAACCCCTGACAGTCTCCGCCACTGGAAAGAACAGACCACCTCCCTTCTATCTGTCATTGCGGATGCAAGGGTATATAGTACACAACTGTATGGTGGATTCTCGGTGCCTCCACAACCGTTATGCCGAGAGCCGTCTCGCGACGAGATCGGAATGGAGTATACAAGGAGCAGCCAAGGTGTGTCGCAGACTAGACGGCACCCCTGTCAAGACAGCTTGGTGTTATCAAAGATATCCCGATCCGGCTGCACAAAGCTCTTGACATAGTGGTCATTCAAGAGGTCGTGGTTGTCGACTTGGAACCTTACTTCGGCATGTGTCTCTCCAGGGAGTTCATCGCGAAGCCGGGTGGGTATCTGTCTCTGGATTACTCACATATGGAAGTGCCCTTCAAAGGAAGGAGATTGAAGATCTACAACGAAAAGCCTTCCACATTTCTAGTAGAGAAGATACCCGGAGAAGAGTCACAGAACCGCATGGTTCAGCTGACAACGGAAGAACTGGTGGTGGTAGACATGACAGAGCAAGCTCTTGAGATGTTGCAAGTAGAGGATGAGTTCTCCTTGTTGGACTTCAACGCCATGATCGAGACTGAGCAAGGCTGCTACACCGTCACTCAGCCTGAGAGACTTGACCAGTCAGCCAAGAAAGAGGTAGGACCTGCACCAGAAAAGCTATGGAAGCTTTTCTTTGATGGCGCCCGATGCAAAAATGGCGCCGGCGCAGGTGTACTCTTGGTTTCCCCATCCGGGATCCAGAAGGACTACACCTACAGACTGGCTTGGAGTCTGTACTAACAACGCGGCGGAGTATGAAGCCCCGTGCTTGGGTTTGAGAAAAGCGGAGAGACCGGGGATAAAACATCTGCAGATCTTTGGCGACTCGGAGTCGGTGTGCAACCGGATTACGAATAAGTGCGCCTCCAAGAAGCATTACCTCAAGGCGTATCGTAATCGTGTCCGGGACCTGATGGAGTCATTCGACTCGTTGAATGTCAAAGCCATATCACGTGAGAAGAACAAGCACGCTGACATTCTGGCGTCCGTTGGAGCCAGGTACGTTCCGGCTGATGACACTGTCCGTAAGCCGAAGCCGGTTCGTACCATCTACAGGCCTTCTGTGCCTGATAAGGACACCCACCGGCAGGTGTTTGACCGTGACGAGGAAATCGTCACTTTTTTGGTTACCGAAGCATGTACAATCGAAGGTAGAGACCCTGATGACGAGCAATACGAGGGGTTGATACAATTGAAGAATAATCATGTCCCAAAAGGACTGATTACATTAGAGAGTCTCTTTGATCAAAACGATAGAGCAATATCCCACAGGATCAAAGTAGACCCCAAGCAGTACGTCGACCTGGAGCTTGAACCTGGAAAAACAATCAAGGTCGGGACGGACTGCACTGAAGAGGAACTCGGGCAGATCAGATCATTATGCAGAGAGTTCCCCGATATTGTAGCCTGGTGCTACCAGGACTTGAAGGGGTATGACAGACAGATGATCCAAAGATACCATAGAGCTAGAAGATGGTGCGAAACCTTTCCTGCAGAAGCGTAGGGTCAGTAAACCCGAAGATTGAAGCCATGATGAAAGCCGAGCTCCCGAAAATGCTCGGAAGCCAAGATCATCTACCCCATAAAGCATTCATCTTGGGTTGTGAATCTGGTTCCTGTGAGGAAGAAGAACAGAGACATACATCTTCGCATGGATTTCAAAAATCTGAATTAGGCCTCGCGAAGGACCATTACCCGCTTCCCCAAATCGATCAGATCCTCCACATAGTTGCTGGAGCGCAGAGATTCTCCCTCTTAGACGGATTCTCTGGGTACAACCAGATATGGGTGAAAGACGAAGACCAGCATAAGACAACGTTCACCACCAAATGGGGAACGTTCGCTTATCAGCGCATGCCCTTCGGTTTGTCTAATGCCGGCGCTACATTTCAGAGAGCCATGGACCTGGCCTTCCGAGAGCTGCTTAACAAGATCATTGTCATCTACTTGGATGACATGACTGTATTCTCTCACAAGAGAGAGGACCATGCTTCCCACCTGCGGCAGATATTTGAGAGATGTCGTGAATTCGGCATTTCCATTAACCCGAAGAAGTCAGTCTTTGCGGTAAAAGAAGGTAAGCTGTTGGGACATGTCATCTCCGAGAAAGGCCTTGCAATGGATCCTGACAGAGCAGAAGCCCTCCTCCGCTTGCCCATCCCAGCCGACAAGAAGGGGCTACAGTCCTTCTTCGGCCAAATCAACTTCGTGAGGAAGTTCATACCGGACTTCGCACAAGTGATTAAGCCCATGGCCGAACTGTTGAAAAAGAATGCCGAATTCTTATGGATTGACGAAAGAAGGCAGGCCTTTGAGGAGATCAAGGCCAGAATTGCACAAGCTCCGGTGTTGATAAACCCGGATTATTCCAAGGACTTCATCCTGTACGCGGTGGGAGAACCCGAGAGTTACGCCGCAGTCCTGACACAGAAGGGAGACGATGGCGAAGAGCGCCCCATAGCGTTCTTAAGCCAGGTAATCCAGCCGCATGAAGAGAAGTACAATTTTATTGAGCGGCAGGTTCACGCAGTCATGAAATCCCTCCGAAAGTTCAGGCACTTCGTCTCCCAGAGCCGGATAACAGTCTTCGTGATACATCCGGACGTCAGGAACTTCATCATACAAGGAGAGCCTGGCCACAAGAGGGCAGGATGGATTGCCAAAATCCAAGAGTTTGACATCGAGGTACGGCCAACAAAGCTGATCAGAGGCCGAGCCTTGTGCCAAGAGCTGGCCCGAAGCGCCGCAGCTGAGATCTCTGCCTGCAAGTGGGAAGATCCGATAGCAACCACCAACCTAGCCAACTCCTTATCAGAGGAAAGTGATTGGACAAATGACTTGGTGCAGTATTTCAGCACCGGAAGATGCCCAGATCACCTCAATGCCTCACAAAGAAGGAGGTTTAGGCTAAACGCCTTGAAATACGTACTTCGCCCCGAGGGGCTTTATTTCAAAAACATTGACGGCATCCTGTTGCGATGCGTCGAAGATACCGACAAACCCAGGGTCCTCGGAGAGTTTCACTCCGGGATGCCTGGGGGACATCATTCTGGAAGGCCTACGGCCTTGAAAATCATCGTAGCCGGGTACTATTGGCCCACTCTCTTCACGTACGCACATGCGGTCTCGTGTAAAATGTGATAAATGCCGTAGGTTTGTCGGCAGAAACGTAAAAGCACCCCTGCCCCTCCAGCCAATTCAAGCTGAGACTCCGTTCCAGCAATGGGGTCTAGACTTCATTGGGGTCATCACGCCTAACTCTGCAGCAGGGACACAAGTTTATCCTTACCGCCACCGATTACTTCACTAGGTGGGCAGAGGCGATCCCCACTAAGAATGCGGACCAAGAAACGGTCATTGGGTTCCTCGAGAGCCTCATCACCCGTTTCGGGGTCCCGGAGTCAATAGTGACAGACAATGGTCCGGGGTTCGCAGGCGCTGTACTCACGGAGTACACCAGCAAGTACGGCATCTATCACAAGATGTCTTCTAACTACTACCCGCAGGGGAATGGCCTGGCCGAGTCCACCAACAAGAATCTACTGAAAATTGTCAAAAGGACAATAGAGAGAAACAAGAGGACATGGCACCTACTCCTGAACCGGGCACCGTGGGCGGATCGCATATCATTCAAGAAGTCTATCAAGACATCCCCCTACGCGCTCGTGTACGGCAAGGAGGCAGTCCTGCCTACCCACGTAGAGATACCCGCACTCTGGATGCTGGATGAAGAAAGAGGCAACGGGGATCCAATGGATGCCAGACTGTGCCAACTGCTGCAGTTAGAAGAAGAAAGAGAGAAAGCATACCAGGCCTTTACTAAACATGCTGAAGCGACCCAAGGCTGGTTTGCGAAAGGCACCACCGCCCGAGTTTTCAAAATCGGGGACCTAGTGCTGAAGTGGGACTCACCGAAAGCAAAGCCGGGCAACCATGGTAAATTTGATGCCCTCTCGGGAAGGTCCCTATCAAATTGCTCGGGTGAACCAATTTAATGCATTCGTGCTCCGGGACATGGAGGGACAGCTTCTCCCCATTCCCGTCAACGGGTTCCACCTGAAGATTTACCACCACTGAAGGCACCCAATGGGTCCTTCTTTGTACATATTTCTTTTCTGCATTTTAGTTTATCAATTGTATATATTTATTTCAGCATTCAGCTTTTAGTTTTCAAGAGCCTAAGTGAAGCCTAGAGCAAACCCCGACTTCGCAGCGAAGTCGGGCATCGCTCCCGGAACAGTGCGACATCGAGAGTTTGAGAGAAAGCAACTGACAAAAAGGCAAAAATTTGACTAAGTGCTGGGTGCGCAACCCGACTTCGCAGCGAAGTCGGACTGCACACCGTCTTGAGAGCGCAGTTGGGAAACACAGGGCAAAAAATCGGCTAAGTGTCGAAGACAGACTGCGCAACTTTTTTGAGCGAAGTCTGACTGCGCAAGCAAATCTGGGCGAAGTCGGAGTGCGCACGTTTTCTGGGCGAAGTCCGAGTGCGCCCTCAATTTCGGGCGCACCTTGGGTGACCTGTCGCGGGAAACAAGGAAAAATGATAAAATGTTTCTAAGTGCGGGCCCAGACAACGCAGTTTGGCATAGTGCGAAGTTGGGTTGCGTCCCTCCTTAAAACCCTGGGCCAAAAGTTCTCCCTCGAAATGTGTGCCCGAGCGGCGGCTATGACGTCATCGGAAGCGCGAGGTCCGAAAAAATTCTAAAAAAAAAAATGATTGCGCGACTTTCAAAAAGGATGTCATTAAGAAAGCAGGCGCATTAGAGCCAACCACAACCAGGGTACGCTTTCCAAGGATAAACCCACGCACAGCCGCCAAAGAATCATAACGCTTCTACCAACTTCAGGCAAATCACCTTAACCTCTCCTCCTGCGCCATTAATGTTGTTTCCCTTGCCTAGAAAAGGAGGCTCTGGCATACTCAGAACATCCAAATTGTCGAGCTAACTCGAGCCGCAAGGTCCGAATTACAACGGAGCGAATCCCGCCTCTCCGCTTGCGAAAAGAAAAGAGAGGATGGACAAGGGGAAAGCGCCAATGCCGGCGCAGCCCAGCAACGAAGAGCGCGAGGCGGAAGAACAAAAAGAATCTAGCGCTCATGAGAGCGAAAGATGGAGAATTTTTGACCCTTGAGTAGGTGAAGATGAATTGGCTGTCTTTTGAGGCCGACACGTCAGAAATCGACAGCTGGGTCGAGCCAGTCCAGGAAGCTCAGGTCACCCAGATGGTGTCGAGATATTGCAAAATCAACACCTCCCTTAAGGAGTTGGGAGAGAGATACCACACAATCGACGTACATGCAGTCGTAGCATTCAGGGCAGCGTTGAAAGAGGTCAGCGACTTAGGGCCCTTTCAGGCAGCAGTCTGGGACCAAGCCAAGGCCGCATACAATCATGTCCTTGAACGGGAGCAGCCGGCCGAGCAAGAAGGTGACAACGGCAACCATTCAGACTCAGAAGGAGGAGAAACAGAAGAAGCAATGGCCGAAAGCGGATCCGAAGAGGAGCAGTTGCTCAAGAAGAAGTCGTCAAAGCAACGGAAGGCAGGGGAAGGAAGTTCCTCTGCGCCCAAAGGATGAAGGTCTGGTTCTTTGCGTCGAGGCGAGCTTGACACCCCACGAGCCGCCAGGAATGTTGCCACATTTTGCACGGGGTGCCATGTTTTCAAATTTTGTAAGTATGCTGCTCTTCCTCCCCTCCATCTCCTTTCCCTTTCTCCACTGTTCCCTTTCTCCCCTTGTATCAGTTGCATTCCTCCCTATTCCCTCATTCTTTCTTCGGCTAGAACAGAGCAAACACTCCCTAAAAAATTCTAAGTCTGGGAGTGTAACCCGACTTTGCAGCAAAGTCAGGGTGCGCCCTCAAGTTCGAGCGCACTCGGGAATGCGAAGTGCGGAATCAGACTGGAAATAAATAGAATTTGGCTAAGTATGGGAGCGCAACCCGACTTCGTAGCGAAGTCGGGGTGCGCTCCTCTCCCGATGCGCACTTGGGAAGCAGTGTCTCCAGAAATCAGCTAAGTGTCGGAGCGCAACCCGACTTCGCAGCGAAGTCGGGGTGCGCTCCCCTTCTCGCGCGTAGTCCGAGAAGCAGCCAAATTGACTAAGTGCTGGAGTGCGCAACCCGACTTCGCAAATAAGTCGGGCTGCGCCCTCTGACCTGTGCACAGTTGGGCAAGATCCATCAAGCAGCCCAAAAACTGGCTAAGGCACGGAGGCCTCCCAAACTGCGTTGTTCCCCACTTGCGCTATCCAATTGCGCTCTGATCCCAGGCGAAGTTGGACATAAAGGAAAGACTGCCTTTCAAGGCAGACATGTGTCCCTCATCGAATTTGACAAGTGTCCAGCCTCGGGATTCGAGCCGAGATGTGATGGGAAAAGGACAAGCATGGGCCGAGTTATCTGCCGCAGCTACCCTCATTTAAGCTGACGCAAAGTCTCATCAACCGCACTGCCACGTAGCTGCCAAGTTTTCAGGTGGACCTTGCTGCAAGTACAGTCCCTGCCTATAGGAGTCAGCATCGACAGCTCTTTTGCCGCTTTTGTCAGCTATTGTCTGGTCTGGGACTTTGTGCCCATAATTGTAATCGGGGGGAAATTGCGCTATAAATAGCCGCACCACTTCATTGTAAAAGGTGGGAAGGGGGATATCCTGCTAGGGAACCATTGTAGCTATACGTTTGCTTCTGAATGCAAGACACACACTTGGCTCTATTTTGTTGTTATCATTCTTTATGCTGCCTTTACTTGTCATTTCTGCCTCATGTTGCTTATTTCATTGCTTACTGTTATATTGAACTCGGATTCCAGTATTTGATGATTAAGTATTCCTGGAATGCATAGATAGAGGATACATAGGATGTATGACAGCTGTAGTTTCTATGGTGTGTTCTGTATTTAATTGTTGTTAGTAGTGGTGATTGATCGTTGCCGTGTTGCTTATTCCCCCCACCCAACTCAAATCACATTTGAATCTCTTTCCGCATTTTTATCTCTTTCCTGTACTCTTAGCTAAAACAATTGAGAAAACCCATAGGAAGCCGGCCTTCTCCGAAGATTGGCACGGAAGGCATTCCTTCCTTCCGGCCTTTCAATCTGGTGGGTGAATCTGGGGCGCATTTAACCAAATCCTTTCCTAATGGCAGATTCGTAACCAACAGGAACCAATTTTTACCAATTGAAGAAATAGTGTACATAGTAGTAGTAATAAGTGTGAAATACACATGAAATGTAAATGTCAATGTAAATGAAATGCAATTTTGTAGTGTGTGATGTCAAGGGTGATGACATCATTGTTGATTAATTGCAAATACAATGTAATGTGCGGTAATGTATGTAATGCATGTGCAAATGGGGAAACAATTATGGGTGAGGTGTCTTAGGTGGTAGTTGTTGGCAACTGCTAGGCCCCAAAGTTAAATAGGACCCCCCAATCATTTGTAGAAGGGACTGCGTGTGCGTATGATGATACCATGAGACTTTTGTAGATACCATGAGAGTACATTGGAGATTGTGTATCCATTGCTATGCATTGTCAAAGCATATATAAGTCTGTAATGTAGATGTCATACACGTAGAGTTAATGCAAATACTATTCTTCCATATTTTGTGTGTGGATTGAGTTTTGTGTGATTCCATTGCTGTGAGTAGTTTGTAGGTTGTGTTGTTCTAGTTGTGTGTGAAGGTGTGCAGATGAAGATGCAATGCAGAAGCATTGTACGAGAATTGCCATACAAGCAAATTAGTCATAATTGCTATACGAGGAGGTTCTTCGAGGAGTGTTGTATGAGGAGAGTTGACATACAAGCCTTTGCCGACAAGGTTGGTAGTTGAGTGGAATCACTGTCGTACAAGTGATTGCCGTTCAAGTCTGTGTAGAGTTTGTTGTTCAAGTGGATTGCATTATTGTCATACAAGTGCTTGTCGTACACGTGCATGTTGACACTTTGTTGGACAACAGGAAATATTGAGTGATTGTTGATCATTTATGATTGCAGCCTTAGTTGGCTCCTAAAATCTTTCATATCAATTTGTTCATCCAACTGTCGGAGTACTCACCATTGTGCTATAGTAATTAGTTTGGGCATTTGTTCCTATGTGACCAAATGATAGATTATTATTGAGTGATGGTTTTTTTTCTCGATACTGTTCAACAAATCTGCTATCAACCTCCATAGCACCAAACTATTGGAATGCGAGCCCTACTTTAGCTTCACTTCCAAAATTATGGACAATTGTATCATTCCAAGGATAATGACTTCTCTATTGCTTAGCACGGTTCCTTCATCTAAACTCTTCTAAACACTTTTGGGGCTTGCAAGTGGATCCATACCTATCGGTTGAACAATGTTTGTTTCCTAAATTTCCTCTTTAGGGAGATAGAATATTTCTACAATAGGTCTTGTCATAAACTCTTCGAGACTCATAGATTCTTTTTCATTCAGGACAAAACTAAATGTTTTATACTTTGGAGGAAAAGTCAATTTCATTGCTCCTATGGGCTCTTCGTCTTCTAGCGGAAACATGCATCCCATGTATTCTGCTTCGACCTCTAAACCCTTAGCCTCCATATCATAGTTAGAAAAATCGTCAGTCTTTTTTTTTCTTGTGAGAAACTCGGCAAAACTCACATAATTATTTTTAAAAGATCATTTGCCCTCATTTTTTCATTTTTTCTTCTTTCTGACGTGAAAAAATTATTATTTGAGGTCAAACACTAAATTTAAACCATTTTTGGAGATCAAATCAGAGATTTTCAAAGGTAATGTTTTTGGAGATCAAATCAGAGATTTCCTCAAGTATATATGCTAGGCCCTAGGGCATTAGATTAGTTACTTATTTCTCAAATTTTTCCTTCTCCTTTGGAAAAATAGATGGATTCTTTAGGTGAGGTCCATGGAACCGCCTCCAGTAGTAATGATCCTCAACATTTGAGAGGATTGGAGGAAATATACCATGATGATCCCATACCTGAGGAGCCTCCAATTCAACCACCTATTCAAAGCCAAGGCCAACCATCTAGTTCGAGGGGGAGAAGGGGAAAACAAAAAGCAGTTTAATTGCTTTATATTTTGAAATTTTGCATTTGTATTTGGTTGGATTTGACGATCATGAACTCTAATTGAACTCATTTTTAGGAATATTGAAAATAAAACGAGCTTTTTGGCATTCTAATTGTTGTTTAGAATGTTTTTTTTTTTAATTGAAATTTTTTCTTTGGTTTTCTTTTTGCCAAGTTTTCTCAAGTTGATGAATCTCCAAAATCAAGCTGCTGCATTTATCGCGAGTTGCAAATTTTCCAACTATGCTCCAAATCTTTGCTTTCCACTTTAGGTTCTCTTTTTGATTCACAAGATGTTTTGCAAATTTGGTAGCCTTTTTTTGGAATTTCTTCCTTGCCAAATTGGAACACTTCCACAAACAAGGGCTCATTCGACAACTCTTCAAGTGTCACGAATTTTCTTCCCTTCTTTATCATTTCACTAGCGTCTAGTATAATGCTCAAATGTTCTAGTTGCAGTTTTGTCTACGTCATCTCTATGGATTCTCCTCTTCTATCCAGAGGATAAATAATTCACACTCCTCAATTAGTTCTACCCCTTCAAGTTCAGAATCTTTATTTACTGTCTCAGACTCTCAGTAACTATCTCTAGTAGAGGATGTAGGCACTATTGCCACATTTGGCACGGGGTGCCATGTTTTCAGTTTTGTAAGTAGTCTGCTCTTTCCCTTCCTTCCTCTCTTCCCCTTTTCTTCACTTCTCCCTTTCTCCCTCTTCCTTGCAGTCTTATTCCTCCTTCTTCCCCTTAAACTCCCTCCAGCAAAGTTTCCAGAAGTGTTCCCTGAAAATGGTTAAGTGTCAGGGCGCACCCCGACTTCGCAGCAAAGTCGGAGTGCGCCCTCCAGACGGAGCGCAGTAGGGACAGTGCGAAGTGTGGCAGAACAGGAAATGAGCAAAATTTGACTAACTGCTGGGGCCCAACCCGACTTCGCAGCGAAGTCGGGGTGCGCCCTTCTTTCTGGGCGCAATAGGGAAGCAGTGCAGCAGAAAAATGATTGTGTTGGGGCGCAACCCGACTTCGCAGTGAAGTCGGAGTGCGCCCGCCTCTTAGTGCGCAGTCCAAACAAAGAAAGAAGACAGCAAGTGCCGGTGCGCAACCCGACTTCGCAGCGAAGTCGGAGTGCGCCCGCCTCTTAGTGCGCAGTCCAAACAAAGAAAGAAGACAGCAAGTGCCGCAACCCGACTTCGCCGCGAGTCGGGTGCGCCCTCTGACCGGTGCACAGTTGGGAAAGCAAGACCAGAAAAATGACTAAGGCAAGATGACCCTCCCAACTGCGTTGTTTTCTACCCGCGCAACCCGACAGCGCTCAGATCCCGGGCGAAGTTGGATAAACTGCCTTTCAAGGCAGACACGCGTCATTCATCAGCATCCGACAAGTGTCCAACTTCGGGAATTGAGCCTAGACATGACCAGGATAAGGACAAAGCATGGGCTGCACTATCTGCGCCAACTGCCACCATTTAAGTTGATTTAAAGTGCCATCTGCCGCATCTACCCGCATTCCTGTCGACCAAAGGTTTGACTCGACATACCGCCACGTAGCTGTACAGACCTTCAGGGAGACCATGCCGCGAGTACAGTCCTGCCCGACAGAAGTCAGCATCAGCAGCTCCTCAGCTGCTCGTGTCAGCTACTGTCTTGTCTGGGACTTTGTACCATGAATGTAATCGGGGGGAACTTGGGCTATAAATAGCCCACTCATCTTCATTGTAAAGGGTGGAAGGGGAATATATTGCTAGGGAACAATTGTAGCAGTGCGTTTTCCTCTAATACAAGCATTTACTTGGATCTGCTTACTGTCTTTCATCTTGTATGCTGCCTCTCCTTGTCATTTCTGCCTCATGTTTCTTGTGTCATTGCTTGCTGTTGTACTGAACTCTGGACTCTGGCATTTGGTGATCAAGTATTCCTGGAATGCATAGATAGAGGATACATAGGATGAATGATAGCTGTAGTTTCAATGTATGTTTGTAGATGAATGTTGTTAGTAGTGGTGATTGATTCGTTGCCGTGCTGCTTATTCCCCCCACCAACTCCAATCTCATTTGGATTCTCTTTCTGTACTTTTATCTCTTTCCCTGCACTCTTATCTTACACTAAAAACCCCACAGGAAGCCGGCCTTCTCCGGAGATTGGCACGGAAGGCATTCCTTCCTTCCGGCATTTCAATCTGGTGGGCGAATCTGGGCGCAATAACAACAAATCCTTTCCTCATGGCAGATTCGTAACCAACAGTTTCTCTAGCACGCTCGGTGGGACATGGTAGTTTCCCACCCCCAAACAGAATTGAAGCACGAGTGCTCGCTTCATTGCTGTTAAAAATCAGAGCACTTGGCGACTCTGCAAATATCTAAACACTCTCTGAGTCCGTGAAGACCGGTCCTAACGCCTTCATGCAAACGAGAAGGTGGCGAGCAAGGAATCCGGGAAACCCGCCTGACTTTTACGAAATCGACATTGACGCTCCCGGTGAGCGCGTCAGGCTGGCTGATTACCAACCTCGCGTGGAAGAAATTCAAGAGGCCGAGGCTGAAATTCAAGAGGCTGAGGCTGAAATTGAAGAAGTTGAGGCCGAACAAGAATCTACATCTTCGGACAGTTCCGACACCGAGTACACTACCGGGTCAGAAGAAGACATGGCTGCCCAGCAGGACGATGATGACCTCTTCCCGGCGGTGGACTCTACGGGGCCCTTGGCCCTAGTCGGACAGCAAGCTGTGCCCCCTACCGCTTTAAAGTCTATCCCTACGTATGATGGCTACGGCAAGACGGCGTATGAACACATCCAGGACATTTTGGCCCTGGCTGCGCTACATTCCATCATTGACGAAGGTGTGAAGACCCGTCTGCTGGCCCTTTCCCTAAGGGGAAAGCTTCTCATCGGTGGAGATCACCGCCGAGAGGGATCTATCACAGGGTGACGACAGTTAGACGGCAGGCTCGTGAAAGGATGCAACGAGTCTGCTGATCCCTCTTCTTTGCTGCATCAATTCCAAAGTATACAGAGACACCCCCAAGAGGAGGTGTCAGACTTCAACATCAGGTTTATGAGGTCTTGGAAACGAGTACCTCGCGAACTCCGACCATCAGCAGGTCAGACTGCCTGCTACTACCTGAGATCCTTCAACTCAGACATTTGCCTGCTGCTGAAGGTAGCTAGAATTGACTCATTCCCTGCTCTGTACGAGGCTGCCCAACAAGCTGAAATGGATATCATTTCCATTGGTAGACTTCCGCACAGGGTACAGCCACCCATCTACCCTGACTTCCCCTGATCTCAGTACCCATCAGCTTCTGGTCCAGAGCCGTCCACTTCAGGACAGCAACCCCAGCAGCAATGGAATCCGGCGCCGGTCGTGAATCCTTACGGCCCGCCACAAATTCATTATCCGCCTCCTCCACATTTTCTAGCACTTCCTGCTCCCCCGCAGTATGCACAATATTCAACACCTCCTCCATTGGCTGCGTTACCTCCCCCCGCTCAGTTGTCGCCTCCTGACAATGATATTCAGAACAAAATCCTCCAGGAGGTACGGGCTCTGGCCTCTGGATATCACACCATGTCCAACGACATGACCATCCTGAAGAAGAAACAGGCCCAGATGGACCTTGTTCCAAGGAGGCCATATCCGCCCCCGGCATTGACAAAAGGTGTGAAGACCCGTCTACTGGCCCTTTCCCTAAGGGGAAAGCTTCTCTACTGGTGGAGATCACTGCCAAAGGGATCTATCACGAGGTGGCAACGCTTAGCCGGCAGAGGCTCGTGAAAGGATGCAACGAGTCTGCTGATCCCTCTTCTTTGCTGCATCAATTCCAAAGTATACAGAGACACCCCCAAGAGGAGGTGTCAGAAATCAACATCAGGTTTGCGAGGTCTTGGAAACGAGTACCTCGCGAACTCCGACCATCAGCAGGTCGAGCCGCCTACTACTACCTGAGATCCTTCAACTCAGACATTTGCCTGCTGCTGAAGATAGCTAGAATCGACTCATTCCTTGCTCTGTACGAGACTGCCCAACAAGCTGAAATGGATATCATTTCCATCGGCAGACTTTCGCACGAGGTACGACCACCCATCTACCCCCGACTTCACCCGATCTCAGTATCCATCAGCTTCTGGTCCGGAGCCGTCCACTTCAGGACAACAACCCCAGCAGCAATGGAATCCGGCGCCGGCCGTGAATCCTTACGGCCCGCCACAAATTCATTATCCGCCTCCTCCTCCGCATTTTCCAGCACTTCTTGCTCCCCCGTAGTATGCACAATATTCAACACCTCCTCCATTGGCTGCATTGCCTCCCCCAGCTCAGTTGCCGCCTCCTGACAATGATATTCAGAACAAAATCCTCCAGGAGGTACGGGCTCTGGCCTCTGGATATCACACCATGTCCAACGACATGACCATCCTGAAGAAGAAACAGGCCTAGATGGACCTTGTTCCAAGGAGGCCATATCCGCCCCCGGCATTGACAAAAGACCGAACCCCTGAGCAACAACTGCAAAGGCGGCCCCCTCCGAGGAATGCTGCCATTGAGGACCAACCTGGTACTTCTGACCAGGTCAACTGGTGCACCACGTGCAATGACCCGCATGCGGAGGATGACTGCACACTGCACCAACACTACCTCCAGACCTTGGCCGACAGCGCCATAGAGGACGAAGAACTCTACATGATCCTGGGCGATGAAAGTAACTTCGCCGTCCCAGAGCAAGATCCGTTGCCGCCTCCTGCCAAGGAAAACAGAGAGTCTGCGGAAGCCGCTGTAAAACCCTTAAAAGTGTACGCCAGAAGAGATAAGGCCCAACCTGCTGGGCTACCACCTGACAAGAGGCTGTGGCCCTACACAGCCAAAGAGAAGACTCCTCCGGCAAAGACTCCCGCAGTCAAGCCTCCCATAGCCAAAGCTCCCCCGGCTAAAGCTCCCACTGCTCAGCCTCCAACTGAAACCAAAGAACAAGCTCAGGAGAAGCTGAGATATCCGTCTCTGACCAAGAGACAGAGAGTTGAGGCCACTCAGCAGTACCGGACGAAGTATGAGCCGACAAAAGAAGCGGAAGGAGCTAGCACCTCGGGCTACAGCATAGTAGATGAATTGAAGAGGACCCCCGCAAGAATCAGCATGTATGATGCTCTTCAGCTCCCAGGCCAGGTTGATCTGCTGCAGGAATCTCTGAAGATCATGAAGAATGGCAAGCAGATATGACTGCCGTCGTCGGTGCAACCTCTGACGGTCTCGACCACTGGGAAGAACAGACCACCTCCCTTCTATCTGTCATTACGGATGCAAGGGTACATAGTGCACAATTGTATGGTGGATTCTGGTGCTTCCACGACCGTAATGCCGAGGGCCGTCTGTGACGAGATCGGGATGGAGTACACAAGGAGCAGCCAAGGCGTGCTGCAACTGGACGGCACCCCTGTCAAGACAGTCGGTGTCATTAAAGACATCCCTATTCGGTTGCACAAAGCTCTCGACATCGTGGTCATTCAAGAAGTCGTGGTCGTCGACTTGGAACCCTACTTCGGCATGTGTCTCTCCAGGGAGTTCACTGCGAAGTTGGGAGGGTATCTGTCTCTGGACTATTCACACATGGAAGTGCCCTTCAAGGGAAGGAGACTGAAGATTTACAATGAGAAGCCTTCCACTTTCCTAGTAGAGAAGATACCCGGAGAAGAGTCGCAGGACTGCATGGTTCAGCTGACGGAGGAAGAACTGGTGGTGGTGGACATGACAGAGCAAGCTCTTGAGCTGCTCCGAGTAGAAGATGAATTCTCCTTGCGAGACTTCAACGCCGTGATTGAAACTGAGCAAGGCTGCTACACTGTTGTTCAGCCTGAGAGGCTTGACAAGTCGGCCAAAAGAGAAGTGGGACCTGCACCTGAAAAGCTGTGGAAGCTTTTCTTTGACTGCGCACGATGCAAGAATGGCGCCGGTGTTGGAGTACTTTTGGTTTCTCCAACCGGGATTTAGGACTACACCTACGAGCTGGCTCGGAGCTGTACCAACAACGCGGCGGAGTACGAAGCCCTGTGCTTGGGTTTGCGAAAAGCGGAGAGGCTGGGGATTAAGCATCTGCAGATCTTTGGCGATTCAGAGCTGGTTTGCCACCAGATTACGAATAAGTGCGCCTCCAAAAAGCACTATCTCAAGGCGTACCGTAATCGGGTCTGGGATCTGATGGAGTCTTTCGACTCATTGAATGTCAAGGCTATATCACGCGAGAAAAACAAGCATGCTGACATTCTGGCGTCTGTTGGAGCCAGGTACGTTCCGGCTGATGACACTGTCCGTAAGCCGAAGCCGGTTCGTACCATTTACAGGCCTTCCAGTGCTCGATAAGGACACCCACCGGCGTGTGTTCGACTGTGACGAGGAGATCGTCACGTTTTTGGTTAACGAAGCGTGTTCAATCGAAGGTAGAGACCCTGATGACGAGCAATATGAGGGGTTGATACAACTGAAAAATAATCATGTCCCTAAAGGACTGATTACACTTGAGAGTCTATTTGATCAAAATGACAGAGCAATATCACACCGGATCAAAGTAGACCCGAAGCAATACGTCGACCTGGAGCTGGAACCCAAAAAAACAATCAAGGTCGGGACAGACTGCACCACAGAGGAACTTGAGCAAATAAGAACATTGTGTCGAGAGTTCCCTGACATAGTAGCCTGGTGCTACCAGGACTTGAAGGGGTATGACAGAAATATTATCCAACATACCATTGAGCTAGAAGATGGCGCCAAGCCATTCCGGCAGAAGCAGAGGGCCGTAAATCCAAAGATCGAGGCCATGATGAAAGCCGAGCTCCTGAAGATGCTGGAAGCCAAGATCATCTACCCCATCAAGCATTCATCTTGGGTTGCGAACTTGGTTCCCGTGAGGAAGAAGAACGGAGACATTCGTCTCTGTGTGGACTTCAGAAATCTGAATCAGGCCTCCCTCAAGGACCATTATCCGCTTCCCCAAATCGATCAGATCCTCCATATAGTTGCTGGAGCCCAGAGATTTTCCCTCTTAGATGGCTTTTCTGGGTACAACCAGATATGGGTTAAGGATGAGGACCAGCATAAGACGGCGTTCACCACAAAATGGGGAACGTTCGCCTATCAGCGCATGCCTTTCGGCTTATCCAATGCTGGCGCCACATTCCAGAGAGCCATGGACCTGGCCTTCCGAGAGCTGCTCAACAAGGTTATTGTCATCTACTTGGATGACATGACTGTATTCTCTCACAGGAGAGAAGACCATGTTCCCCACCTACGGCAAATATTTGAAAGGTGTCGTGAATTCGGCATCTCCATAAACCCGAAGAAATCTGTCTTCGCGGTAAAAGAAGGAAAGCTGCTGGGGCATGTCATCTCCGAAAAAGGCCTAGCCGTGGACCCTGATAGAGCAGAGGCCCTCCTCCGCTTGCCCGCTCCAATCGACAAGAAGGGGCTGCAGTCCTTCTTCGGCCAAATCAACTTCGTGCGGAAGTTCATACCGGACTTCGCACAAGTAATCAAGCCCATGGCCGAACTGCTGAAAAAGAACGCAGAATTCTTATGGACTGATGAAAGGGGGCAGGCCTTCGAGGAAATCAAGGCCCGAATTGCACAAGCTCCGGTGTTGATAAACCCGGACTACTCCAAGGATTTCATCCTGTACGCGGTGGGAGAACCCGAGAGTTACGCCGCAGTCCTGACACAGAAGGGAGACGATGGCGAGGAGCGCCCCATAGCGTTTCTGAGCCAAGTGATTCAGCCGCATGAAGAAAAGTACAACTTTATAGAGCGGCAGGTTCACGCAGTTATGAAATCTCTCCGAAAGTTCAGGCACTTTGTCTCCCAGAGCCGAACCACTGTCTTTGTGATACACCCGGACGTCCGAAGTTTCATCATACAAGGAGAGCCGGGTCACAAGAGAGCAGGATGGATTGCTAAAATCCAGGAGTTCGACATCGAAGTGCGGCCAACCAAGCTTATCAGAGGCCGAGCCTTGTGCCAAGAGCTGGCCCGAAGCGCAGCAGCCCAGATATCCGCCTGTAAGTGGGAGGATCCAGCAACAAACACCAACCTAGCCAACTCCTTACCCGAGGAGTGCGACTGGACAGATGACCTGGTGAAATATTTCTGCACCGGAAGATGTCCAGACCACCTGAATGCCTCACAAAGAAGGAGGTTTCGGCTAGGTGCACTGAAATACACTCTTCGCCCCGAGGGGCTGTACTTTAAGAACATTGACGGCATCCTGTTGCGGTGCGTCAGAAAAACAGATCAACCCAGGATCCTCGGAGAATTTCACTCCGGGATGCCTGGGGGTCACCATTCTGCAAGGCCTACGGCCTTGAAAATAATCAGAGCTGGGTACTACTGGCCCACTCTATTTACAGACGCGCATGCGGTCTGTACGAAGTGTGATCAATGCCAGAGATTTGTTGGCAGAAATAGAAAAGCACCCCTGCCCCTTCAACCGATCCAAGCCGAGACTCCGTTTCAACAATGGGGTCTGGACTTTATCGGGGTGATTACGCCAAACTCTGCAGCGGGGCACAAGTTTATCCTTACCGCCACCGACTACTTCACACGGTGGGCAGAGGCGATCCCTACAAAGAACGCGGACCAGGAGACGGTCATCAGGTTCCTCGAGAGCCTGATTACCCGTTTCGGGGTCCCTGAGTCAATAGTAACGGACAATGGTCCGGGGTTCGCAGGCGCTGTACTCACGGAGTACACCAACAAATACGACATTTATCACAAAATGTCTTCCAACTACTACCCGCAGGGGAACGGTCTTGCCGAGTCCACCAACAAGAATCTGCTGAAGATCATCCGAAGGACAGTAGAGAAAAACAAGAGGACTTGGCACCTTCTCCTGGATCGGGCGCTGTGGGCGGACAGGATATCTTTCAAAAAGTCAATCAAGACGTCCCCCTATGCGCTCGTATACGGCAAAGAAGCAGTTCTGCCGACGCACATAGAAATTCCCGCTCTCTGGATGCTTGATGAAAAGAGAGGCAGCGGGGATCCGGTGGATGACAGACTTTGCCAACTGTTGCAGTTAGAGGAAGACAGAGAAAAAGCGTACCAAGCCTTCACCAAACACGCTGAAGCGACACAAGGCTGGTTCGCAAAAGGTACCACTGCCCGAATTTTCAAAGTCGGGGACCTGGTGCTAAAGTGGGACTCGCTAAAGGCGAAGTCGGGCAACCACGGCAAATTTGACGCCCTCTGGGAGGGCCCCTATCAGATTGCCCGGGTAAATCAATTTAATGCATTCGTGCTCCGGGATATGGAGGGACAGCTTCTCCCCATTCCCGTCAATGGGTTCCACTTGAAAATTTACCATCACTGAAGGCGCCCAGATGGGTCCTTCCTTGTACAAATTTCCCTTCTGCAATTTTAGTTTTCGGAATGTACATATTTCAGCATTCAGTTTCAGTTTTTTTAATTTTTTGAAGAGCCCTAGTAAAACCGAGGCAAAAACCCGACTTCGCAGCGAAGTCGGGTGGCGCTCCTTGAACGGTGCGAAGTTCGGAAAGAGGCAGCTGAAGAGGGGCTAAAATGACTAAGTATGGGTGCGCAACCCGACTTCGGAGCGAAGTCGGGCTGCGCCCCCTCCAAAAGGCGCAGTTGGGTAAGAAACGGCAAGAAAATGCCAAGTCTCAGACTCCGCAGACAAACCGGGGCGAAGTCCGAGTGCGCCCGTTTTTCGGGCGAAGTCGGAGTGCGCCCCCATTCTCGGGCGCATCCTGGATGATCCGGCGCGAGGAGCTGGAAACGGCCAAGTAAAAAAATCAGATTGCGCCCATTGTCCGGGCGAAGTCCGAGTGCGCCCATTGTCCGGGGCGAAGTCCGAATGCGCCCGTTTTTCGGGCGAAGTCCGAGTGCGCCCCGAATTTTGGGCGCTGCTCGAATAACCCACCGTGGAAAACGTTGAAAATCCAAAGTGTGGGCCCAGAGCGCAGGATGGCATGGAGCGAAGTTGGGTCATGGGCCAAACATTCCCCTTGTAAAGTGTGCCCAAACGGCGGCGATGACGTCAGCATTGGCACGACGTCCAAGGAGGCTTTAATGATTGCGCACCTTTCAAGAATGATGCATTAAAAGGGCAAGGTGCGCCTGGACCAACGGCCAATGGGGTACGCTTTTCGAAAATAAACCCATACCCGGCCGCCGAGAATCATAACGCCTCCACCAACTCCAAGTTAACCGCCCTCCCTCGCGCCATTAATGATTGCAGTCATTGTCTACAAAAAGGGCCCTGGCGCAACCAGAAAATTCAAATTGTCAAGCTGACTCCCTGACTGTAAGGAATAAAGCTGACAAACTCAGAAGCCGTAATTCCTGCCTCTGCTGTTTCGAAAAGGATGGACAAGGGTAAAGCGCCCGTACAGGCGCAATCTAGTGAAGGACGGCGCGAAGCTGAAGAATCACCAGGGTCAAGCGCTCATGAGAGCGAAGCGCCGCAGAAGGACCAGAAAAGAAAATCCCGAACAAAGAGGCGCGTAGTTGGCCAGACTCCGCCGCCACCAGTTAATCGCCTGTCCGGGTACAAGGACGGCTCTTTCTCCATCAGTCTCTCCAAGCTACGGCTGAACATTGCAAAGTGGGTAGACAAGGTCTCGCCCTCCCACCACCTCGGAGCTGCGTATAAATCGAACCTGTACTGGTTCTTGTGCCCTCCGACTCACTGGTGTCCGGAGCTGGTTGAAGCAATTGTGGAACATTACAAACCAGCTGCCCGGCAGGTCTGCGACAACAAAGGAAAGGTGTTGTTCACCCTCTTCCGGGAGAGCGTCCAGCCAGCGTTCGCCCCAGGGCTCCAGTACGAACCCGGCGCAATTATCAGAAGGGTGAACCTAGATGAGCAGACCAGCAGATTTACACAGACGAAGCGGATGAGAGAGTTTCTGAAGACTCCGCTGACGGCTGGACAGTGGCCAACTGGCCCCATACCGCTGGACAGATTTGAAAACAAGTATATCTACATCATCCTGGCGTGGGTCCTCGGCTGCGACTCTGACAGAGTGGTACGGCCTTACCAGCTGGCAATGGCTGAATGTATCCTGCACGGGGAGTTCTACGACTCCACGGCGCAGAAAAGTGGAAAGCGCCCTATCTTCTTCGACTGGGCGGACTGGCTGGCGTATGCGATACATTCAAGCCTGGTTAGACTGCAGCAGAAGCAATCAACGGATTTCCGGTTTTGTTCCTTCCTCGCATGGCTGTGCCTATATCACATGCATTACCGGATGAACGTCCCAGACTTAAAGAAGGTGAATGAAAAAGGAGAGCCGCTCCCCGTGTACGAATGGACAGAGATTCTGTACAGAAAGGGCTCATTCTATGAGTTTAATATCAAATTTTTGTGCCAGGTCATGGGGTTGTTCAACCGTGGCGCGTCTCGCCCACCGGAAGCCATGACGAAGTACCTGTGGAAGAATGAGTACGGGGACACCTTCCGGCTGACTCAGGGCATCATAGTCAGAATCTACGGGTTCAAGGGGAAGCCGTGCTTGCTGCCCTACTTCTGCACTGACCATCAGTTCGGGATGGAAATTGCGCGGCAGATGGACTACATTGAAGAGGAATTTGGCCAGGGCAAAAAGAAAGGTCACATATTTCAGTATCCTATGACCTGGGCAAATACCCAAGTGTTCGAAATCGGGCAACACGTCTACCTCGAGCGGGAGCTCATTGATATGGGCCTGATAATGCTGCCGCAGCGCTGGAAGTATGACCCAATCGGGGTCCGGGGAAAATTCACTCACATCTGTCCCAGAGCTGAGATCATGCAGGAAAGAAGAAACAGGACAGGTGCAGACCTCCACTGGCGCATTGACTTGATGCAATCATGGCCACCATGGCATGATTTTTACTGCGAAGAGGTGACTTACGATCCAGAGCGAAACCCGGATCATCGGATGGAGTCGGCTGGCTTCAAAAGATTCCTCGCTAAGGTGGCGCCCCTCAACTGGCATAAAGACAAAATCATGGAATGCTGGAAGATGAGGTGTCGCACGCAGCACGATAAATCCAACCGGAGGAATCTGGCTGTTGACGATGAATTTTCGGCATTATATGACCAGCACGTCGACACGTGGCGGCCCTTCGAATTTCGCGATTGCGTTCCCCGAGGCGCAAAGATAAGGTATAAAAGGGGGCCCACCCCCCAGCCATCGTCAACTCCCGCGACTTCCAGCGCAACTCCAACAAGCAGCCAAGTGGGCCCGATGCAGCCTGTAGCTACTGAGGCAGTGCCCGAAAAGGCGCAAAGTTCAGAGAGGTCAACCCCTGAGGTGGCCCCTCCAGCAGAAAAGGCGTCCGCGCTGCCAACTAGCAGACCAAGTGCGGCAGGCATCCTTCCAGCCAGACCCAGGTACAAGTTCACCGTGGGTACATCGGCGCCTGCCGCCCCGATATTATCTCTATCCTCTGGATCAGCCGCTGCGCCAGAAGAGAAGAAGAAGAAGAAGGTTGAAAGGGCCAAGCGTCCTAAAGAGCCTGTACAGCAGTCAGCCGCAGAACAGTCGGGAGCAGCAGCGCCGGAGGTTGTCTCTTTGGACAGCCCTGAACCAGAAGCAAACACCCAGGCTGCAAGCGTCCCTCTAACAGCGGCTCAGGCGGAGCCCGCAGGTACGTCCACTATTTCTCTTCCCCAAGTCCAAGTCAGCCCTGCTAAAACCCTATCCCCCATCTCATCAGGGCAAGCCATAGCCGCGTCCCCCTCTTCCGAAGCTACCCAGCCGTTTAGCGGCCTGCATTCATTCGACCAGTTTGCTCAGGATCCCAACGCCTTCCAGTCACTGAGCCAAACCCTAGAACCCTCACCCGCAGCCAGTGCTGAAGCTGCTCCTTCATCACCGCGCTCCTCGCCCCAGCCGTCCGAAGCCCTGCCGGCGCCATCCACTCAGACTCCTGTTTCCCCTAGGACCCGGTCGCCCTTAAAGACTGCCACCCCCTCTGGAATCCCTCCTACTTCGCTGTTCGCAGGGAAAATGCCGCAGCAGGACCAGACGTTGGAGGACCTCGACTTCATGAATATCACAGAGGACCAGCCTCTGGCAGTACAAGCCGCGGGGGGTTCTGCCTCCTTTCTCCAGGGCGTGAAGCGCAGAAGGGCCGAAGAGATAGCCGCTCCGGTAAAACGCACAAAGTTTGACCTAGACCGGAGAGTGCTCACAACAGAAAAGTTGATCCCAAAGGTGAAGAAGCCTCTCCGGGAGATGACCGAGGCGGACTACGAGCACCAGACAAAGGAGAAAAGCTTTGACGACATCAACGAGGAATACGAAATTCGTGGTATTCGTCGTAGGACAGACAATCTCCTTGTCAAACATCTCGAGACCCAGGAGGCGCTTTTCCAGCTGCAAAACAACACAAGGCAGCTCGAGGAGGACTTGGCTAGGGCTACTGTGCAGCTGGGGTCAGCACAACAAGAAATAGAAGAGCTTAAGGCTCAGCTGGCCGCCTCTCAACAGGAGGCCGTAGCAGAAACAGACAACCGAGCAGCTGTCAGAAGAGAGAAAAGCAGCACTGGAGCAAGTCTCTCAGCTTCAGAATCAGCTGAAACAGGCGCAGACGCAGCTTACAGAGAAAGCATCACAAGCGGCGGCCTTTTCAAAGAGCAAAGCCAAGGAGATGCGGGCTAGTCTGCTACAAGGTTGCAAGCCCAACCTTGTTAAGTCCCTATCAGTTCTGGACTTCGTATCCAGGATTGAAGAAGTATCTGCCCAGGGAAAGCCTGTGGTAGAGGAAGCCGAACACCAGGCGAGGCAATGGCTGGACCTGGCTATAAAACTTGAGGAGTTTGAGCGCAAAGGCTTCCAAATTGCCCCTATGTCCCAACTTGCCTCAGAGTGGGCAGATGCAAGGGTAACCTTGCATACCTATTTTGATAGGACAGAGAGGATTAGAACTGCCAGGAAGGCGCTGGACGCCCTAGAGCATGAAAGGAACATTCTCCTGGCTCCCTTTCACATTCTGTCCGAACACGGGTGCCCGAGCTACGTCAAAGATGGCGAGTTTCTGACCCTTGAGCAGGTTAAGAAGAATTGGCTGTCCTTCGAGACAGATACAGCAGAAATTGATAGCTGGGCAGAGCCAATTCAAGAAGCTCAGGTCACCCAGATGGTGTCGAAGTACTGTAAAATCAACTCCTCCCTTAAGGAGTTGGGAAAAAGATATAACACCATCGACCTGCACGCGGTCGCTGCATTCCACGCAGCACTAAGAGAGATCAGCGACCTCGCACCTTTCCAAGCAGCAGTCTGGGACCAAGCCAAGGCTGCATACCAACGCATCAGCGAGTGGGAGGCTGACAGTGGAGAACATTCAGATTCAGAAGGCGAAACTGAGGAGGCAATTGGTGGAAGCGATCCTGAAGAAGAACAGTTGCCTGGTCAGAAGCGGTCAGAGCAGCAGAAGGCAGGGGAGGGAAGTTCCTCTGCACCCAATGGATGAAGGCATGGTTCTTTGCGTCGAGGCGAGCTCGACACCCCGCGAGCCGCCAGGAATGTTGCCACATTTGGCACGGGGTGCCATGTTTTCAGTTTTGTAAGTAGTCTGCTCTTTCCCTTCCTTCCTCTCTTCCCCTTTTCTTCACTTCTCCCTTTCTCCCTCTTCCTTGCAGTCTTATTCCTCCCTCTTCCCCTTAAAACTTCCCCCCAACAAAGTTTCCAGAAGTGTTCCCTGAAAATGGTTAAGTGTCAGGGCGCACCCCGACTTCGCAGCAAAGTCGGAGTGCGCCCTCCAGACGGAGCGCAGTAGGGACAGTGCGAAGTGTGACAAAACAGGAAATGAGCGAAATTTGACTAACTGCTGGGGCGCAACCCGACTTCGCAGCGAAGTCGGGGTGCGCCCTTCTTCCTGGGCGCACTAGGGAAGCAGTGAGAAAAATGACTAAGTGTTGGGGCGCAACCCGACTTCGCAGCGAAGTCGGAGTGCGCCCGCCTCTTAGTGCGCAGTCCGAAACAGCAAAGAAGACAGCAAGTGCCGGTGCGCAACCCGACTTCGCTGCGAAGTCGGGGTGCGCCCTCTGACCGGTGCGCAGTTGGGAAAGCAAGACCAAAAAATGACTAAGGCAAGATGACCCTCCCAACTGCGCTGTTTTCTACCTGCGCAACCCGACAGCGCTCAGATCCCGGGCGAAGTTGGATAAATTGCCTTTCAAGGCAGACACGTGTCATTCATCAGCATCCGACAAGTGTCCAACTTCGGGAATTGAGCCAAGACATGACCGGGATAAGGACAAAGCATGGGCTGCACTATCTGCGCCAACTGCCACCATTTAAGTTGATGTAAAGTGCCATCTGCCGCACCTACCCGCATTCCTGCTGACCAAAGGTTTGACCCGACATACCGCCACGTAGCTGTACAACCTTCAGGGAGACCATGCCGCGAGTACAGTCCTGCTCGACAGAAGTCAGCATCAGCAGCTCCTCAGCCGCTCGTGTCAGCTACTGTCTTGTCTGGGACTTTGTACCCATGAATGTAATCGGGGGAACTTGGGCTATAAATAGCCCACTCATCTTCATTGTAAAGGGTGGAAGGGGAATATATTGCTAGGGAACAATTGTAGCCGTGCGTTTGCCTCTAATACAAGCATATACTTGGCTCTGCTTACTGTCTTTCATCTTGTATGCTGCCTCTCCTTGTCATTTCTGCCTCATGTTTCTTGTGTCATTGCTTGCTGTTGTACTGAACTCTGGACTCTGGCATTTGGTGATCAAGTATTCCTGGAATGCATAGATAGAGGATACATAGGATGAATGATAGCTGTAGTTTCAATGTATGTTTGTAGATGAATGCTGTTAGTAGTGGTGATTGATTCGTTGTCGTGCTGCTTATTTCCCCCCACCAACTCCAATCTCATTTGGATTCTCTTTCTGCACTTTTATCTCTTTCCCTGCACTCTTATCTTACACTAAAAACCCCACAGGAAGCCGGCCTTCTCCGGAGATTGGCACGGAAGGCATTCCTTCCTTCCGGCCTTTCAATCTGGTGGGCGAATCTGGGCGCAATAACAACAAATCCTTTCCTCATGGCAGATTCGTAACCAACGGGCACTAGTTTTGGACATAAGCAAAAACAAAAGTAAATAGTCTGCAAAAGTGTTTTAGTGTTTAGACACTAAGTTTTGGTCTAAATGAAATGCCAATGAAATGTAAATGTAATTAATATGAAATGCAAATGATATATTTTAGCCGTCATAAGTTAGATAATACGCATATTGTAAAGTTGGCATAAGTCTCACATACATAGGAAAGAGGGGAAGTTGGTTATGTGCAACGTGTCTTGGAGATCCATTGCTAACAACGACCAGGACTGTACTATAAAGGAGACCCCCCTTTCATTTGTTGCATAGGGGTATACGGAGAGCATATGTAGGATACACGTCTAAATCTATCTGAGGATCGAGAGACTATTGCTGTTGACGGAGCATATGTGCAAGTGTAACAACATCTAGTGAGTCTAAGTCTGAATGCTGTAATCTGTAAACATCTTGGCAGAATATCAATACAAAACCATTCTTCTTATATGTGTTGAATTCCTGTGTTGATACCTATTGTTAGATTATTATACTTGTGCATTGACAAGTTATTTTAATTGTAGGTTGGATGACGCATTTGGTTATTAGAAGTTACAGGTCGCAGTTAGGAGTGTAGACGTTCCCAGACGATTGCCAACAACAGTGCTGAGGAAATGTTGTAGTGGATTGCCATCTTGCTAGAAAAGTGTCGTATGGAGAGTTTCATTTAGAGACCATGTTGTCATGTTGTTATGTGTATGTCTTCATGCCATCATGTTGAGGCTGACCTGTTGATGTCGTCTAGAGGATGCCATTCGGATTATGCTGTTAGACTGACTGAAGCTTGAGATCCGCCATCTCCTAAGATATTGCCATTTGAGCAGATGATGATGACCTTGTTCCAAAGTGTTGATTGCATATGTGTTGGCCCCTAAACCCTGTCTCTCTATCTCATTGTTGGAAAACCTCACCTTTGTGCTACATTTGGCGTCGTTCCCTAATTGAAGTACGGGTCAACTTGTTTGTTGATATTGCCATTGGAAAGTTTGAGATTAGCACATGTGAAGAGTGAAGAGGTGGATAACATATTCTTGGTTAGGTAGGAGATGAAGTTGCGGGAGAGTCCTAGAGCAACCTATGAGACAAAGTGTAAGAATTGCCAAATAGTGGACTGCAGTCAAGGATGGAACTTGAACAACCAGAGGTTGAACGTGTTTGGAATCCTTAGGAGAAGGATAGGTCGAGTGACAAAGACGAAAAGTGGCAAATGTTATTAACAACAAAAGACAAAGTTCAAAGGGAATTGCAACAAACAACTGAAGAAAACGTTCGCATAAGTCAAGATGCCAATGTGGAGTGTGTAGGAGATGACGAGTGGATGCTAACGCCAAAGTAAGCGAGAAGGATTTTCCAAGAGGTGCAGAGGATGGGAGTTAGGCACTAGAGCAATCGCACGCAAGTGCTTGGGCAAGTAGGCCAGATCTAATGTTCGTATATTTGTGAAGGAGGTCGTTAAGGGAAGGTGCACTAGAGTTTAGTCGAAGGATGTTTGAAGGCAACACAAAAGGTGAAGAAGCATTGAGAGTTGAGGAAGTGTTGAGAACAAAGGCACTGAGTGAAGACCTGCCAAGAATAGAAACACGTAGAGAGGAAGTGTTGTCTGAGCAATCATTGAGTGGGGAGGAATTGGTAGAAGAAAACCCACCACCAATGGTGAATATTGCAAACCAGGTAGGAAAACAGAATTATTCACCTTTTACGGGAGAGGGAAAAGAAGACCTTGTACATCACATAGGGATGTGTACTATGATTTGGAAATCCAATGGAGTATGGGACCCAAATGCATGGTTACAACTGTTTCCAACAATATTACGAGGAATAACAATTGATTGGCATTTGAAGAGAGAACCTTTCACAACATGGGAAGATTTAGTGGATGAATTTAAGAAGGAATTTAGACTGTTGAGGGATGACACAAAAATTTATTCCACTAAACAAAAGAAGAATGAGGACATAGAGTCCTATAATCGACGACTGAAGCAATTCATGGATAAGATGGAGATGCAACCAACAATGGAATGCTGAAAAGATGGTCCATTGATGGGTTGTTGCCATGGTATAAGAAGAAAATGAAGATAATATCATCCTCGACATACGAAGAAGCTTATGAGAGGGCAAGGAAATTCGAAAGTGAAACCAAAAAAATTGTAGCTGGTTTAAGTCACTTTAGAAGTGATGATTCTGACAATGACAAAGAGAAGTTGCATGTAGCGATCCAGTCCATGAAGGACTTCGAGAGAATGATCAATGAAGTGAAAGGTGAAAAGAGTAAAGAAAATAAAGATATGTGGTGCTTAGATTGTAAATTTGAAGGGCACACAAATATAAATTGTTTGAAGAACGCATATTGTAATATATGCAATGTGTTGGGACATGCGGTAGGAGATTGTCCATTAATTCAAGAAGCACAAGGCATCAAACGATGATGATGCAGAAAGAAGAAGAGAAGCCAAACACTTCGAAGAATGGACAAGGGGTGACCGGTGGAGGTTATAGAAATAATCGCCATGGAGGAAGATTCCAACAAGGTAATCGACAAGGTGGCCAAAGTCGATTACAATATGATTCGAATGGTAGGCCAACATTTCGCAAAAAATTGTCCAAGGGAAAATAGAAACAATATGACACACGTGTAGATGATGTGGTCCAGGAAATCACAACGAGGTGAATTGCCCAAAGAAAGCGAGTTCCAACAAAACACAAAATGTCAACCTGATTGACATAGGTGGACCTTTGATAAACCAACAGGAGAAGAAAATCGAGCAATACCCAAATCTTGCCAAGGAGGAGCAGTGGCAGGCAACACATGACTTGATTGAAGAAGAAATGAAGAAGAAAAACAAGATAGACTACTCCAAGAAAAAGACGTTGAAGAAATCGATTCTTGCAAAGAAGTTCCAGGAAGACATTCATCAACGGAACAGTTGGTGGCACAAGTACCAAACACATCAGTTGAAATGAAGGTGTCCAGTTTACTTGGCTCAATATCTGAGCTTTACGTGAAGGTAGGAGAGATCACACTCACAGAGACGGTGGTAGAGCTAAGAAGTTAGGAGGTGGCGGTGATGAAGAAGGATCAATGCATCGATCCCACAATGTTGATGATAGGAGCAGGCAAGAAATCGACATTGATCCACATGGAGCTGTTAGATCACAAGTTGACACACATAATTTTAGATGGAGGGTCTAGTGTGAATGTAATGCTAGAGAATACTTGGAAAGACATTTAAGCACTATTTTTGTGATTCCCAAACATTCGGTTGTACGGTGCAAATCAATACGACATAGAAATGAAAGGTGTATTGACGAGTCAAAAAGTAAAGATTGTTGACCAAGATTTCATCATGGACTTTGTTGTGATTGCAATGCAAAAACCAACTTATGATGCATTGTTGGGACGTGGATGGCTAAGAATGGCAAAAGTGAACCACAATTGGGAGGAGCGCCTCACATTTAAGAAGGGCCAACACAAATATATGATAAATTTGAAGAATCAATCCATAAGCCAAGACATAACAATGTTTGATGAATCGAGAAGTTCATCATCAGAGGAAGATAGTGGATATGAGCTGAACAAGAGTGGAGTGTTGGAACTTGAAGATTGCATAGAGGATGAGAAAGACTTCGACAATGGACTCCATTGGCAGATGGAAGACTATGAGGTGTTCCTGTCACATTGTTTGTGCATCCATGTGGAAGAAGATGGCCATGAGGAAAAGAAAAGTATTGTTCAAGAGGTTGGCGAATGTAGTCAAAGAAGAAAAGTTGAACCAAAGAAGGACGAAGAAAGAGAAAAATGGACATTTCCAAAGAACTTTGTGGAGTACACGGTGGGAGATGCAATGATAGATGAGAAACCAACCCATTCGATAGACATATTCAAGGCAATAGAAGAACCTGACACCATAAAATATGAAGGACCGAAGATGGTGCAAGTGAACCGTTGGTTACGAATCTGCCATGAGTAAAGGATTTGGTATAATGCGCCCCAGATTCGCCCACCAGATTGAAAGGCCGGAAGGAAGGAATGCCTTCCATGCCAATCTCCGGAGAAGGCCGGCTTCCTGTGGGTTTTTAGAGTTTTAAGCTAAGAGTGCAGGGAAAGAGATAAAAATGCGGAAAGAGAATCCAAATGTGATTGGAGTTGGGTGGGGGGAATAAGCAGCACGACAACGATCAATCACCACTACTAACAACATTCCTATACAAAACACACATTGAAACTACAGCTATCATGCATCCTATGTATCCTCTATCTATGCATTCCAGGAATACTTAATCATCAAATACTGGAGTCCAGAGTTCAGTACAACAGTAAGCAATGAAATAAGAAACATGAGGCAGAAATGACAAGGAGAGGCAGCATACAAAATGAAGACAGTAAGCAGAGCCAAGTATGTATCTTGTATTTAGAGGCAAACGCACAGCTACAATGGTTCCCTAGCAGTATATTCCCCTTCCACCCCTTACAATGAAAATGTGGTGGCTATTTATAGCCCCAGTTCCCCCCGATTACAATCACGGGCACAAAGTCCCAGACTGGACATTAGCTGACAAAAGCGGCGAGGAGGCTGCGATGCTGACTTCTGTCGGCGAGGACTGTACCTGCAGCATGGTCTCCCTGAAAGCTGTACAGCTACGTGGCAGTGCGTGCGGTCAAACCTCTGGTCAGCAGGAATGCGGGTAGCTGCGGTAGATGAAACTTCACATCAGCTTAAATGGGGGCAGCTGGCGTAGGTAGTGCAGCCCATGCTTGTCCTTTATCCCGTCACATCTCGGCTCGAATCCCGAGGTTGGACACTTGTCGGATGCTGATGAGTGACACATGGCTGCCTTGAAAGGCAGTTTATCCAACTTCGCCCAGGTTTAGAGCGCTGTCGGGTTGCGCAGGTGGAAAACAACGCAGTTGGGGAGGCCTCCGTGCCTTAGTCAATTTCTGGGTTTACTTGCCCAACTGCGCACCGGTCAGAGGGCGCACCCCGACTTCGCTGCGAAGTCGGGTTGCGCACCGGTACTTTGCTGTCTTTACCGCCGTTCGGACTGCGCACCAAAAGGGGGGCGCACCCCGACTTCGCTGCGAAGTCGGGTTGCGCCCCAACACTTAGCTGATTTTCTGCACACTGCTTTCCCAAGTGCGCCCAGGAAGAAGGGCGCACCCCGACTTCGCTGCGAAGTCGGGTTGCGCCCCAGCACTTAGTCGAATTTCGCTCATTTCATGTACTGCTGTCGCACTTCGCCTTCCCTACTGCGCTCCAACCTGAGGGCGCACCCCGACTTCGCTGCGAAGTCGGGTTGCGCCCTGACACTTAGAAACTTTCAGGGAACACTTGCTCGTTTGGGAACTTTACCGGGGAAGTTCAAGGGGAAGAAAGGGAGGAATGAAATCGCAAGGAAGAGGGAGAAAGGGAGAAATGAAGAAAGGGAAAAAAGGAGGAGAGGGAAGGAAAAGAGCGAGTCACTTAGAAATTACGAAAACATGGCACCCCGTGCAAAATGTGGCAACATTCCTGGCGGCTCGCGGGGTGTCGAGCTCGCCTCGACGCAAAGAACCATGCCTTCATCCATTGGGTGCAGAGGAACTTCCTTCCCCTGCTTTCCGCTGCTCTGATGGCTTCTCCCCGGGCAACCGTTCTTCTTCAGGATCACTTCCGGCAGTTGCCTCTTCCGTTTCTCCCTCCGAACCTGAATGTTCTTCGCTGTCAGCTTCCCGCTCGCGGATGCGTTCATATGCAGCCTTGGCTTGGTCCCAGACTGCTGCTTGGAAGGGCCCTAGGTCATTGACCTCTCTTAGTGTTGCGTGGAATGCAGCAACCGTATGCAGGTCGATGGTGTTATATCTTTCTCCCAACTCCTTAAGGGAGGAGTTGATTTTGCAGTATTTCGACACCATCTGGGTGACCTGAGCTTCTTGGATCGGTTCTGCCCAGCTGTCAATTTCTGCTGTGTCTGCCTCAAAGGACAGCCAATTCTGCTTTACCTGCTCAAGGGTTAGAAACCCGCCATCCTTGACGTAGCTCGGGCACCCGTGTTCAGACAGAGTATGAAAGGGAGCCAGGCAAATGCTCATTTCATGTTCTAATGCGTCCAGCATTTTCCTGGCAGTTCTAATCTTCTCCGTCTTATCAAAATAAATATGCAAGGTTACCCTTGCATCTGCCCACTCTGAGGCAAGTTGGGACATAGGGGGAAATCGGAGGCCTTTGCGCTCAAACTCCTCAAGTTTCATAGCCAGGTCTAGCCATTGCCTCGCCTGGTGTTCGGCCTCCTCTACCACAGGCTTTCCCTGGGCAGATACTTCTTCGATCCTGGACACGAAATCTAGGACCGATAAGGACTTAACAAGGTTGGGCTTGCAACCCTGCAGCAGACTAGCCCGCATCTCCTTAACTCTATCTTTTGAAAAGGCCGCCGTCTGCGATGTTTTCTCTTCAAGCTGCGACTGCGCCTGTTTCAACGAATCCTGGAGCTGAGAAATCTGCTCCAGCGCTGCCTTTTTCTCTTCTGACAGCTGCTCGGCTGTCCGTTTCTGCGTTGCGGCCTCCTGCTGCGAGGCGGCCAGCTGGGCTTTCAGCTCATCTATCTCCTGCTGCGCAGATCCCAGCTGCGCGGTGGCCCTAGCCAGGTCCTCCTCAAGCTGCATTGTGTTGTTTTGCAGCTGAAACAGTGCCTCCTGGGTCTCAAGATGCTTGACAAGGAGATTATCTGTCCTACGACGAATACCATGGATTTCGTATTCCTCGTTGATATCATCAAAGCTTTTCTCCTTCCTTTGATGCTCGTAGTCTGCCTCGGTCATCTCCCGGAGAGGCTTCTTTACTTTCGGGATTAATTTCTCAGTTGTCAGCACTCTCCTGTCTAGGTCAAACTTGGTGCGTTTTACCGGGGCAGCTATCTCTTCGGCTCTCCTTCGTTTCACGCCCTGGAGAAAGGAGGCGGAGCATCCTGAGGCCTTTGCTGCCAAAGGCTGGTCATCAGCGCTCTGCAGTTCGCCCATGAAGTCCAGGTTCTCCAGCATTGGATCTTGCTGCGGCATTTTCCCTGCAAACAGCGACGCAGGAGGTATTCCAGAAGGAGTGGCCGCTTTTGAGGGCGACCGGGTCCTAGGGGAAGCGGGCGGCTGAGTGGATGGTGTTGGTAGGGTTTTAAACGGCTGGGGTGAGGAGCGCGGCGGTGAATGCGCAGCTTCAACACTGGCTGCGGGTGAGGGTTCTAGGGTTTGGCTCAGTGACTGGAAGGCGTTAGGATCCTGAGCAAACTGGTCAAAGGAATGTGGGCCGCTAGATGGTTGGGTAGCTTGGGAAGAAGAAGACGCGGCTATGGCTTGCCCTGATGAAATGGGAGATGGAGCTTTGGCAGGGCCGACTGGGACTTGGGGAAGAGGTGCAGTGGACGTACCTGCGGGCTCCGCCTGAGCCGCTGTTCGAGGGACGCTTTCAGCCCGGGTTTCAGCTTCAGCCTCAGGGCTGTCCAGTGAGACGATCTCCGGTGCTGCTGTCTCTGTCTGCGCCGCGGCTGGCTGATGCACAGATTCTTTAGGCCGCGTGGCCTTTTCACTTCTCTTTCTCTTCTTCTCTTCTGGCGCCGCGGCTGGTTCGCAGGGAAGAGATGAGGCTGAAGCGGCAGGCAGTGATGTTCCCACGGTAAACTTGTACCGGGGTCTAGCTGGAAGGATGCCTGCCGCGACCGGTCTGCTAGCTGGTAGCGCAGGCGCTTTTTCTGGTTGGGAGGCCACCTCAGGAGTTGACCTCTCTGACCCTTGTGCCCTTTCGGGTACTGCTTTTGGAGCTGAAGGCTGCATTGGGCCCACTTGACTGCTTGTCGGAGTTGCGCTGGAAGTCGCGGGAGTAGGCGTTTGCTGAGAGGGGGGCCTCCTTGTATACCTTTTCTTTGCGCCTCGGGGAACGCAATTTCGAAATTCGAAAGGTTGCCAAGTGGCAGCATACTGGTCATATAGAGCCGAAAATTCATCATCGACGGCCAGCGTCTTCCGGTTGGATTTGTCGTGTTGCGTGCGGCACCTCATCTTCCAGCATTCAATGATTTTGTCTTTATGCCAGTTGAGGGGCGCCACCTTGGCGAGAAATCTTTTGAAGCCCGCAGATTCCAACCGGTGATCCGGGTTTCGCTCCGGATCGTACGCTACCTCCTCGCAGTAGAACTCATGCCATGGAGGCCACGATTGCATCTGTTCGATGTGCCATTCCAGGTCTGCGCCTGTTTGGTTGAACCTTTCCTGCATAATCTCAGCTCGGGGGCAGATATGCGTAAATTTACCTCTGACCCCAATTGGGTCGTACTTCCAGCGCTGCGGCAGCATTATTAGACCCATGTCGATGAGCTCCCGCTCGAGGTAGACATGCTGTCCGATTTCATATACTTGGGTATTCGCCCAGGTGATGGGATACTGAAAGATATGGCCTCTCTTTTTGCCCTGGCCGAACTCTTCTTCGACATAGTCCATCTGCCGCGCGATCTCCATCCCGAACTGGTGGTCAGTGCAGAAGTAGGGCAGCAGGAACGACTTCCCCTTGAATCCGTAGATTCTGACCATGATGCCCTGAGTCAGCCGGAAGGTATCCCCGTACTCATTCTTCTTCAGGTATCTTGTCATGACTTCTGGCGGGCGGGATGCCTTACGGTTGAACAACCCTAGGACCATGCACAGAAATTTAAGATTAAACTCATAGAATGACCCTTTTCTGTACAAGATCTCGGTCCATTCGTACACGGGCAGCGGCTCTCCTTTTTCGTTTACTTTCTTCAAGTCAGGAACGTTCATCCGGTAGTGCATGTGGTACAGGCACAACCATGTGAGGAAGGAGCAAAACCGGAAATCCGTTGACTGCTTTTGCTGCAGCCTAACCAGACTTGAATGTATTGCATACGCCAGCCAATCTGCCCAGTCGAAGAAAATGGGGCGCTTCCCACTCTTTTGCGCCGTGGAGTCGTAAAACTCTCCGTGCAGGATACATTCTGCCAGCGCCAGCTGGTACGGGCGTACCACCTTGTCAGAGTCGCAGCCGAGGACCCACGCCAGGATGACATAAATGTACTTGTTTTCAAATTTGTCCAGTGGTATGGGGCCTGTCGGCCACTGTCCGGCTGCCAGCGGGGTCTTCAGCTCCGAGTCGAGGAATTCTCTCATCCGCTTTGTCTACGTAAATCTGCCGGTTTGCTCATCCAGATTAACCCTTCTGACAATTGCGTCGGGTTCGTACTGAAGCCCCGGGGCGAACGCTGGCTGGACGCTCTCCCTGAAGAGTGTGAACAACACCTTTCCCTTGTTGTCGCAGACTTGTCGGGCAGCTGGTTTGTAATATTCTACAATTGCTTCAATCAGCTCCGGGCACTGGTGGGTAGGAGGGCACAAGAACCAGTACAGGTTCGATTTATACGCAGCCCCGACATGGTGTGAGGGCGAAACCTTGTCTGCCCACTTTGCGATATTCGGCCGCAGCTTGGTGAGGCTGATGGAGAAAGAGCCGTCCTTGTACCCGGCCAGGTGATTAACGGGCGGCGGCGGAATTTGCCCAACTACGCGCCTCTTCGTCCGGGTCTTTCTTTTCTGGTCCTGCGGCGCTTCGCTCTCATGAGCGCTTGACTCTGGTGATTCCTCAGCTTCGCGCCGCTCTTCGCTGGATTGCGCCTGTACGGGCGCTTTCCCCTTGTCCATCCTTTCTGAAACAGCAGAGGCGGGAATTACGGCTTCTGAATTGTCAGCTCTGCGTTTTGCAGTCTCGGAAGCAGTTCGATACTCTGAATTCTCTGAGTATGCCAGGGCCTTTTTCTAGGCAAAGACTGCAGCATTAATGGCGCGAGGGAGGGAGTTAGGGCGGTTAACTCGAAGTTGGTGGAGGCGTTATGATTTTTTGGCGGCTGTGCATGGGTTTATTTTTGAAAAGCGCACCCTAGTAGCCGTTGGTCCAAACACACCTTGCTTTTTTAATGACATCGTTCTTGAAAGTTGTGCAATCATTAAACCTTCCTTGGACGTCGTGCTTTTGCTGACGTCATCACCGCCGTCTGGGCACACTTTACAAGGGAGAATTTTTGGCCCATGATTTTAAACTGGGGCGATACCCAACTTCGCACTGTGTCGTACTGCGCTCTGGGCCCACACTTAGAATTTTTCGTGTTTTCCGTGATGGGTTATTCAGGCTGTGCCCAAAATTGAGGGCGCACTCGGACTTCGCCCAGAAAAAGAGCGCACTCCGACTTCGCCCATGTTTGACTGCGCAGTCGGACTTCGCCCCGAAAAGTTGCGCGACTCGATTTGACACTTAGCCGTTTTCTGCCTTGCCTTTCCCAACTGCGCTCCCAAGACGGTGCGCAGCCCGACTTCGCTGCGAAGTCGGGTTGCGCACCCAGACTTAGCCAAATTTTGCTCCTCTTTTCAGCTGCCTTCTTCCGAACTTCGCACTGTTCAAGGAGCGCTACCCGACTTCGCTGCGAAGTCGGGGTTTGCCTTAAGTCTTACTTGGGCTCTTTGAAAAATTAAAAACTGAATGCTGAAATATATACATTCTGAAAACTAAAAATGCAGAAGGGAAATCTGTACAAGGAAGGACCCATTTGGGTGCCTTCAGTGGTGGTAAATTTTGAGGTGGAACCCGTTGACGGGAATGGGGAGAAGCTGTCCCTCCATATCTCGGAGCACGAATGCGTTGAACTGATTCACCCGGGCAATCTGATAGGGACCCTCCCAGAGGGCGTCAAATTTTCCGTGATTGCCCGGCTTTGCCTTCAGTGAGTCCCACTTCAGCACCAGGTCCCCGATTTTGAAAACTCGGGCGGTGGTGCCTTTTGCAAACCAGCCTTGGGTCGCTTCAGCGTGTTTGGTGAAGGCCTGGTATGCTTTTTCTCTGTCTTCCTCTAACTGCAGCAACTGGCACAGTCTGTCGTCCACCGGATCCCCGTTGCCTCTCTCTTCGTCCAACATCCAGAGAGCGGGAATTTCTATGTGGGTTGGCAGGACTGCTTCCTTGCCATAGACGAGCGCATAGGGGGATGTCTTAATGGATTTTTTGAATGATATTATGTCCGCCCACAGCGCCCGATTCAGGAGTAGGTGCCAAGTCCTCTTGTTCTTTTCTACTGTCTTTCTGATGATCTTCAGTAGGTTCTTGTTGGTGGACTCGGCAAGACCGTTCCCCTGCGGGTAGTAATTGGAAGACATTTTGTGATAAATGCCGTATTTTCCGGTGTACTCCGTGAGTACAACGCCTGTGAACCCCGGACCATTGTCCGTCACTATTGACTCAGGGACCCCGAAGCGGGTAATGAGGCTCTCGAGGAACCTGATGACCGTCTCTTGGTCCGCGTTCTTGGTGGGGATCGCCTCTGCCCACCGCGTGAAGTAGTCGGTGGCGGTAAGAATGAACTTGTGCCCTGCTGCAGAGTTCGGCGTAATAACCCCAATGAAGTCCAGACCCCATTGCTGAAACGGAGTCTCGGCTTGGATCGGTTGAAGGGGCAGGGGTGCTTTTCTATTTCTGCCAGCAAATCTCTGACATTGATCACATTTTGTACAGACCGCATGCGCGTCTGTAAAGAGAGTGGGCCAGTAGTACCCAGCTCTGATTATTTTCAAGGCCGTAGGCCTTGCAGAATGGTGACCCCCAGGCATCCCGGAGTGAAATTCTCCGAGGACCCTGAGTTGGTCTGTTTTCTTGACGCACCGCAACAGGATGCCGTCAATGTTCTTGAAGTAAAGCCCCTCGGGGCGAAGAGTGTATTTCAGTGCACCTAGCCGAAACCTCCTTCTTTGTGAGGCGTTCAGGTGGTCTGGACATCTCCCGGTGCAGAAATACTTCACCAGGTCATCTGTCCAGTCACTCTCCTCTGGTAAGGAGTTGGCTAGGTTGGTGGTTGTTGTTGGATCCTCCCACTTACAGGCAGATATCTCGGCTGCTGCGCTTCGGGCCAGCTCCTGGCACAAGGCTCGGCCTCTGATAAGCTTGGTTGGCCGCACTTCGATGTCGAACTCCTGGATTTTAGCAATCCATCCTGCTCTCTTGTGACCCGGCTCCCCTTGTATGATGAAGCTTCGGACGTCCGGGTGTATCACAAAGACGGTTGTCCGGCTCTGGGAGACGAAGTGCCTGAACTTCCGGAGAGACTTCATGACCGCGTGAACCTGCCGCTCTATAAAGTTGTACTTTTCTTCGTGCGGCTGAATCACTTGGCTCAAGAACGCTATGGGGCGCTCTTCGCCATCGTCTCCCTTCTGTGTCAGGACTGCGGCGTAACTCTCGGGTTCTCCCACCGCGTACAGGATGAAGTCCTTGGAGTAGTCCGGGTTTATCAACACCGGAGCCTGTGCAATTCGGGCCTTGATCTCCTCGAAGGCCTGCCTTCTCTCATCAGTCCATAAGAATTCTGCATCCTTTTTCAGCAATTCGGCCATGGGCTTGATTACCTGTGCGAAGTCCGGTATGAACTTCCGCACGAAGTTGATTTGGCCGAAGAAGGACTGTAGCCCCTTCTTGTCAACTGGAGCGGGCAAACGGAGGAGGGCTTCTGCTCTATCAGGGTCCACGGCTAGGCCTTTCTCGGAGATGACATGCCCCAGCAACTTACCTTCTTTTACCGCGAAGACAGATTTCTTCGGGTTTATGGAAATGCCGAATTCACGACATCTCTCAAATATTTTCCGCAAGTGGGGAACATGATCCTCTCTCCCGTGAGAGAATATGGTCATGTCATCCAAGTAGATGACAATGATCTTGTTGAGCAGCTCTCGGAAGGCCAGGTCCATGGCTCTCCGGAATGTGGCGCCGGCATTGGATAGGCCGAAGGGCATGCGCCGATAGGCGAACGTTCCCCATTTGGTGGTGAACGCTGTCTTATGCTGGTCCTCATCTTTGACCCAGATCTGGTTGTAGCCAAAAAAGCCATCTAGGAGGGAGAATCTCTGGGCTCCAACAACTATATGGAGGATCTGATCGATTTGGGGAAGCGGATAATGGTCCTTGAGGGAGGCTTGATTCAGATTTCTGAAGTCCACACAGAGACGAATGTCTCCGTTCTTCTTCCTCACGGGAACCAAGTTCGCAACCCAGGATGAATGCTTGATGGGGTAGATAATCTTGGCTTCCAGCATCTTCAGGAGCTCGGCCTTCATCATGGCTTCGATCTTCGGATTTACAGCCCTCTGCTTTTGTCGGAATGGTTTGGCACCATCTTCTAGCTCAATGGTATGCTGGATTATATTTCTGTCATACCCCTTCAAGTCCTGGTAGCACCAGGCTACTATGTCAGGGAACTCTCGGCACAATGTTCTGATCTGCTCGAGTTCCTCTGCGGTGCAGTCTGTCCCGACCTTAATTGTTTTTCCGGGTTCAAGCTCCGGTCGGCTGGCGTTTGTCCGTGTGTTCTGCTGTAAAGAGTTTCTAGTGTAATTGTTGGCAATTTTGCCACATTAAAACTTTTGATAAATTTTGGCTTAAGTATGGAGCTTTCAAGCGACAAAGAGCATGCTGAGGTGTTCGGGTTTTCGCGGGCCAAAAATGGGGGCGATAAAATGGACAAAATGAGCTCTGGATATTTTATTATTGCAGATCTTCTCGCTAGGGAAGCTGAACCAGGAAACCCAGTTTTTTGTGCGAAGTCGGTCCGACTTCGCCCAGTTTTGGTGCGAAGTCCGACTTCGCCCTTCTTCCTGGGCGCACCTTGTAGCAGGCTGGCGAGAGAAATTGACTAAGTGTTGGAGCGCAACCCGACTTCGCGTCGAAGTCGGACTGCGCTCCCTTGTCCGTGCGAAGTCCGAACGGCGGTGAGAATCAGCAAGTGCCGGTGCGTAACCCGACTTCGCAGCGAAGTCGGACTGCGCCCTTTGACCGGTGCGCAGTAGGGAAATAGTGCTACCCGACTGCGCTGTTTTTCACCTGTGCTACCCGATTGCGCTCTAATCCCGGGCGAAGTTGGATAGACTGCCTTTCAAGGCAGACACGTGTCAAGCATTATCATCCGACAAGTGTCCAACTTTGGGATCCGAGCCAAGACATGCCGAGCAAAAGGACAAGCATGGGCCGCACTACTTATGCCAGTTGCCTCATTTAATGCTGATGTGAGTTTCCACCTACCTCAGCTACCCGCATTCTGTCAATATAAAGTTCTACCCAACGCGCTGCCACGTGGTTGTTCAACCTTCAGGGAGACCATGCCGAGAGTACAGTCCAGCCCGACAGAAGTCAGCATCAGCAGTTCCGCGGCTGCTTTTGTCAGCTAATGTTTGACTGGGACTTTGTGCCCATTAATGTAACGGGAGGGACTCGGGCTATAAGTACCCACCACATTCTCATTGTAAAGTGGTGGAAGGGGAATGTCTGTTAGGGAACCATTGTAACCGTGCTTCTGCTTATAAATATAAATTGTATGCCTGGTTCTGTTCTACTGCTTTTATTTTTTATGCTGCCTCTCCTTTACATGTATGTTTTACGTTTCCCTGTGTCACTGCTCGTTGATTCGTTTTAGCATTTGGTGGTCAGATATACCTAAAGCATTGCTAGTGTCATGGCTTGTTGATTCATTTTGGCATTTGGTGGCCAAGCACTTCTGAACTTCATAGATTAGAGGATACATAGAATAGATGTGGTAGCAGTTCCTTCAGTTGTGTGTTACGTTGCTGTCCGTAGTGGTGATTGATGCGTTGCCGTGCTGTTAGTTCTCCTTGTAGGGAGAATGTTTGCTAGGGGACCATTGTAGCTGTGCGTACACCGCTCTATACAGAAAGTATACTTAGGCTTTGCAGTTCCTGGTTATATTTTGTATTTATGATGCAGTAAGTAGTGGTGATTGATGTGTTGCCGTACTGTTAGTTCCCCCCACCCAGCTCCACTCACATTTGAAAATCCTTTCCGCATTTTTATCTCTTTCTTGCACTCTCATATTACTAACCCCCGCAAGGAGCCGGCCTTCTCCGGAGATTGGCCCGGAAGGCATCCCTTCCTTCCGGCCTTTCAATGTTGGTTTGCGGGTCCAGGGCGCAATAGCGACAAATCCTTTCCTCATGGCGGATTCGTGACCAACAGTTTTTGGCACGCCCGGTGGGACCCTTTGTCTCGCATTTGGAAGATCTCAAGCTCGTCCTCACTCGGGCTGACAGTTTCTTTCCGAATACTTGGTGGGACAAGGAGGTTTCTCACCCCCAAACAGAATCGAAGCACTAGTGCTCGCTTCATTGCTGTTCAAAATCAGAGCACCTGGCGACTCTGCACGAACAAATCCTCTGAGTCCAAGAGACCGGTCCCAACGCCTTCATTCAAGCGAGAAGGTGGCAAGCGAGGAACCCGGGAAACCAGCCTGACTTTACGAAATTAATACCAACGCTCCAGGCGAGCGCGTCAGGCCGGTTGATTACCAAGCTCGCATAGACGAATCCATGAGGTGAGACGATCAGTCTCCATATTTTAAGGAAGCCCGAGTTGGTGAATCTTTGGCTTGCCTTCATCTTGCAAAATCACCTGGCGACTCCGACTGAGCTGAAGATCCAGATTTCTTGATCGCAGGCGCCCTTTTTTAAGCCGATAGAAGACACCCGGAGGAATCAAGGTTTGGTGAGCAGCCTTGACCTCACAAGCGGAGAAATGAATGTTCACCTACAGTCTCCACCGTGGTGGTATTGGCTCCAACCATCACCGCAACCGGTACCCGAAGAGGGCTCCCGTCTGAAAAATCTCCTTGCCACATTGTTCATCAATTGTACGGGTACCGGCATGAATGACAATCTGCCACGTTGCACCATGTTCGCGACCTGGCAAACTTTGGGAGGCCAACCGGACTTCAAAGATCATCTGAAGTACAATCAGATCTGGTCCGGACACTGCAGGTTCACCGGATAGGCAACCAAAGTTAGATTTGTGTTGGCGGCATGCCAATAATGCCGCAAAATTTTGTATAAATAATCCGGCTAGTATTCAAAGTTTTAGTTGTTTCCTTAATTCAGTCTGTGCAGTGTTTTCTTTTTAAGTTTTCCGACAGAAGCAGAGTGCCGTGGGTGCCAAGGGTTTCAGAAGGAGGTTGCTGCTGGCAGTGGATATCAAGAGGACAGCGAGGGTGACTCTGTTGCCCAATGGATAAAGGCCTGGGTCCTCACATCGAGGCGAGCTCAATGCCCCACAAGCCGCCAAGAATGTTGGCAATTTTGCCACATTAAAACTTTTGATAAATTTTGGCCTAAGTATGGAGCTTTCAAGCGGCAAAGAGCATGCTGAGGTGTTCGGGTTTTCGCGGGCCATAAACGGGGGCGATAAAATGGACAAAATGAGCCCTGGATATTTTATTATTGCAGATCTTCTCGCTCGACTTTCCAACGATATATTATAATAGGCGATCGGGTCAGCGGATCAAAAGTTATGGCCCGGGAAGGCGAACCGGGAAACCCAGTTTTTTTGTGCGAAGTCGGTCCGACTTTGCCCAGTTTTGGTGCGAAGTCGCTGGTTTTGCATTCGCCGTGGCGGTCGCCCAGTTTTGGTGCGAAGTTCGTACTTCGCCCAGTTTTGGTGCGAAGTCCGACTTCGCCCTTCTTTCTGGGCGCACCTTGTAGCAGGCTGGCAGAGAAATTGACTAAGTGTTGGAGCGCAACCCGACTTCGCAGCGAAGTCGGACTGCGCTCCCTTGTCTGTGCGAAGTCCGAACGGCGGTGAGAATCAGCAAGTGCCGGTGCGTAACCCGACTTCGCAGCGAAGTCGGACTGCGCCCTTTGACCGGTGCGCAGTAGGGAAATAGTGCTACCCGACTGCGTCTGTTTTTCACCTGTGCTACCCGATTGCGCTCTAATCCCGGGCGAAGTTGGATAGACCGCCTTTCAAGGCAGACACGTGTCAAGCATTATCATCCGACAAGTGTCCAACTTTGGGATCCGAGCCAAGACATGCCGAGCAAAAGGACAAGCATGGGCCGCACTACTTATGCCAGCTGCCTCATTTAATGCTGATGTGAGTTTCCACCTACCTCAGCTACCCGCATTCCTGTCAATATAAAGTTCTACCCAACGCGCTGCCACGTGGCTGTTCAACCTTCAGGGAGACCATGCCGAGAGTACAGTCCAGCCCGACAGAGTCAGCACCGAGCGGTTCAGCGGCTGCTTTTGTCGACTAATGTTTGATCGGGACTTTGTGCCCATTAATGTAACGGGAGGGACTCGGGCTATAAATACCCACCACGTTCTCATTGTAAAGTGGTGGAAGGGGAATGTCTGTTAGGGAACCATTGTAACCGTGCTTCTGCTTATAAATATAAATTATATGCCTGGTTCTGTTCTACTGCTTTTATTCTTTATGCTTTACGTTTCCCTGTGTCACTGCTCGTTGATTCGTTTCAGCATTTGGTGGTCAGATATACCTAAAGCATTGCTTGTGTCATGGCTTGTTGATTCATTTCGGCATTTGGTGGCCAAGCACTCCTGAACTTAATAGATTAGAGGATACATAGAATAAATGTGGTAGCAGTTCCATCAGTTGTGTGTTACGTTGTTGTCCGTAGTGGTGATTGATGCATTGCCGTGCTGTTAGTTCTCCTTGTAGGGAGAATGTTTGCTAGGGGACCATTGTAGCTGTGCGTACATCGCTCTATACGAAAGTATACTTAGGTTTTGCAGTTCCTGGTTATATTTTGTATTTATGATGCAGTAAGTAATGGTGATTGATGTGTTGTCGTACTGTTAGTTCCCCCCACCCAACTCCACTCACATTTGTAAATCCTTTCCGCATTTTTATCTCTTTCTTGCACTCTCATCTTACTAACCCCCGCAAGGAGCCGGCCTTCTCCGGAGATTGGCCCGGAAGGCATCCCTTCCTTCCGGCCTTTCAATGTTGGTTTGCGGGTCCAGGGCGCAATAGCAACAAATCCTTTCCTCATGGCGGATTCGTGACCAACAGTAATCAGTCCCTTTGGGACATGATTATTTTTTAACTGTATCAACCCCTCATATTGCTCGTCATCAGGGTCTCTACCTTCAATTGAACATGCTTCGGTAACCAAAAATGTGACGATCTCCTCGTCATAGTCAAACACCTGCCAGTGGGTGTCTTTATCGAGCATAGAAGGCCTGTAAATGGTACGAACCGGCTTCGGCTTCTGGACAGTGTCATTAGCCGGAATGTACCTGGCTCCAACAGACGCCAGAATGTCAGCGTGCTTGTTTTTCTCACGTGATATAGCCTTGACATTCAATGAGTTGAACGACTCCATCAGGTCCCAGACCCGATTACGGTACGCCTTGAGATAGTGCTTCTTGGAGGCGCACTTATTCGTAATCTGGTTGCACACCAGCTCCGAATCGCCAAAGATCTGCAGATGTTTAATCCCTAGCCTCCGCTTTTCACAAACCCAAGCACAGGGCTTCGTACTCCGCCGCATTGTTGGTACAGCTCCAGGACAGCCTGTAGGTGTAGTCCTTTTGGATCCCGGTTGGGGAAACCAAAAGTACACTTGCACCGACGCCATTTTTGCATCGTGCGCCGTCAAAGAAAAGCTTCCACAGCTTTTCTGGTGCAGGTCCCACTTCTCTTTTGGCCGACTTGTCAAGCCTCTCAGGCTGGATGACAGTGTAGCAGCCTTGCTCGGTCTCGATCATGGCGTTGAAATCCTGCAAGGAGAACTCATCTTCCACTTGCAGCAGCTCAAGAGCTTGCTCCGTCATATCCACCACCACCAGTTCTTCCTCCGTCAGCTGAACCATGCAGTCCTGCGACTCTTCTCCGGGTATCTTCTCTACTAAGAAAGTGGAAGGCTTCTCGTTGTAGATCTTCAGTCTCCTTCCTTTGAAGGGCACTTCCATGTGTGAGTAGTCCAGAGACAGATACCCACCCAACTTTGCAGTGAACTCCCCGGAGAGCAACCAAGTAGGTTCTAAGTCCACAACCACGACCTCTTGAATGACCACGATGTCGAGAGCTTTGTGCAACCAAATAGGGATGTCTTTAATGACACCGACTGTCTTGACAGGGGTGCCATCCAGTTGCAGCACGCCTTGGCTGCTCCTTGTATATTCCATCCCGATCTCGTCGCAGACGGCCCTCGGCATAACGGTCGTGGAAGCACCAGAATCCACCATACAGTTGTGCACTATGTACCCTTGCATCCGTAATGACAGATACCAGGGAGGTGGTCCGTTCTTCCCCGTGGGCGAGACTGCTCGGGGGTTGCACCAGAACAACAGGCTGTATCTGCTTGCCATTCTTCATGCTTTTTAGAGATTCCTGCAGCAGATCAACCTTGCCTGGGAGCAGAAGAGCATCATACATGCTGATTCTTGCGAGGGTCATCTTTAGCTCATCTACTATGCTGTAGCCCGAGGTGCTAGATCCTTCTGCTTCTTTTGCCGGCTCGTACTTTGTCCGGTACTGCTGAGTGGCCTCAACTCTCTGTCTCTTGGTCAGAGAAGGATATCTCAGCTTCTCCTGAGCTTGTTCTTTGGTTTCAGTTGGAGGGTCGAGCAGCGGGAGCTTTAGCCGGAGAAGGGAGCTTTTGTTATAGGAGGCTTGACTGCGGGAGTCTTCTCTTTGGCTGTGTAGGGCCACAGCCTCTTGTCAGGTGGTAGCCCAGTAGGTTGCGCCTTATCTCTTCGGGCGTATACCTTCAAGGGCTTTGCATTGGCTTCAGCAGACTTTCTGTCTTCCTTGGCAGGAGGCGGCAACAGATCTTCCTTTGGGACGGCAAAGTTGCCTTCGTCGTCCAGGATCATGTAGAGTTCTTCGTCTTCTATGGCGCTACCGGCCAAGGTCTGAAGGTAGTGTTGGTGCAGTGTACAGTCATCCTCCGAATGCGGGTCATTGCACGTAGTGCACCAGTTGACCTGGTCAGAAGTACCAGGTTGGTCCTCGATGGCAGCATTTCTCGGAGGGGGGCGCCTTTGCAGTTGCTGCTCCGGGGCTCGGTCTTTTGTCAGTGCCGGGGGAGGATATGGCCTCCTTGGAACAAGGTCCATCTGGGCCTATTTCTTCTTTAGAATGGTCATGTCGTTGGACATGGTGTGATATCCAGAGGCCAAAGCCCGTACCTCCTAGAGGATTTTATTCTGAATATCATTGTCAGGAGGCGGCAACTGAGCTGGGGGAGGTAATGCAGCCAATGGAGGAGGTGTAGAATATTGTGCATACTGCGGGGGAGCAGGGAGTGTTGGATAATGCGGAGGAGGAGGAGGAGGAGGCGGGTTAGGATAATGTATCTGTGGCGGACCGTAAGGATTCACGACCGGCGCCGGATTCCATTGTTGTTGGGGTTGCTGTCCTGAAGTGGACGGCATCACACCAGAGGCTGATGGGTACTGGGATTGAGGAAAGTCAGGGTAAATGGGTGGTTGTACCCTGTGTGGGAGCCTACCTATGGAGATGATATCCATTTCAGCTTGTTGGGCAGCCTCATACGGGGCAGGGAATGAGTCTATTCTGGCTATCTTCAGCAGCAGGCAAATGTTTGAGTTGAAGGACCTCAGGTAGTAGTGTGCAGCCTGACCTGCTGAAGGTCGGAGTTCGCGAGGTACTCGTTTCCAAGACCTCGCAAACCTGATGTTGAAGTCCGACACCTCCTCTTGGGGGTGTCGTTGGATACTTTGAAATTGATGCAACAAAGAAGAGGGATCAGCAGACTCGTTGCATCCTTTCACGAGCCTGTCGGCCAGCTGGCTCCACCTCGTGATAGATCCCTCTGGCGATGATCTCCACCGGTAGAGAAGCTTTCCCCTTAGGGAAAGGGCCAGCAGACGGGTCTTCACACTTTCGTCTGTAATGGAATGCAGTGCAGCCAGGGCCAGAATGTCCTGGATGTGTTCGTACGCCGTCTTGCCGTAGCCATCATATGTAGGGATGGACTTTAAGGCAGCGGGGGGCACAACTTGCTGTCCGGCTAGGGCCAAGGGCCCCGTAGAGTCTACCGCCGGGAAGAGATCATCATCATTCTGCTGGGCAGCCATGTCTTCTTCTCCTCCGGTGGTGTACTCGGTGTCGGAACCGTCCAAGGATGTAGATTGCTCTTCAGCCTTGACCTCTTCGATTTCAATTTCAGACTCTTCTATGTGAGCTTGGTGATCAGCCAGCCTGACGCGCTCGCCTGGAGCGTCAATGTCAATTTCGTAAAAGTCAGGTGGGTTTCCCGGATTCCTTGCTCGCCACCTTCTTGTTTGCATGAAGGTATTAGGACCGGTCTTTACGGACTCAGAGAATATTCAGGTACGTGCAGAGTCGCCAGGTGCTCTGATTTTTAACAGCAATGAAGCGAACACCCGTGCTTCGATTCTATTTGGGGGTGGGAAACTACCATGTCCCACTGGGCGTGCCAGAGAAATTGTTGGTTACGAATCTGCCATGAGGAAAGGATTTGGTATAATGCGCCCCAGATTCGCCCACCAGATTGAAAGGCCGGAAGGAAGGAATGCCTTCCGTGCCAATCTCCGGAGAAGGCCGACTTCCTGTGGGTTTTTAGAGTTTTAAGCTAAGAGTGCAGGGAAAGAGATAAAAATGCGGAAAGAGAATCCAAATGTGATTGGAGTTGGGTGGGGGGAATAAGCAGCACGACAACGATCAATCACCACTACTAACAGCATTCCTATACAAAACACATATTGAAACTACAGCTATCATGCATCCTATGTATCCTCTATCTATGCATTCTAGGAATACTTAATCATCAAATACTGGAGTCCAGAGTTCAGTACAACAGTAAGCAATGAAATAAGAAACATGAGGCAGAAATGACAAGGATAGGCAGCATACAAAATGAAGACGATAAGCGAGCCAAGTATGTGTCTTGTATTTAGAGGCAAACGCACAGCTACAATGGTTCCCTAGCAGTATATTCCCCTTCCACCCCTTACAATGAAAATGAGGTGGCTATTTATAGCCCAAGTTCCCCCCGATTGCAATCACGGGCACGAAGTCCCAGACTGGACATTAGCTGACAAAAGCGGCGGAGGAGGCTGCCGATGTCGACTCCGTCGGCGAGGACTGTACCTGCAGCATGGTCTCCTTGAAAGCTGTACAGCTACGTGGGAGTGCGTGTGGTCAAACCTCTGGTTAGCAGGAATGCGGGTAGCTGTGGTAGATGAAACTTCACATCAGCTTAAATGGGGGCAGCTGGCATAGGTAGTGCAGCCCATGCTTGTCCTTTATCCCGTCACATCTCGGCTCGAATCCCGAGGTTGGACACTTGTCGGATGCTGATGAGTGACACATGGCTGCCTTGAAAGGTAGTTTATCCAACTTCGCCCAGGTTTAGAGCGCTGTCGGGTTGCGCAGGTGGAAAACAACGTAGTTGGGGAGGCCTTCGTGCCTTAGCCAATTTTTGGGTTTACTTGCCCAACTGCGCACCGGTCAGAGGGTGCAGCCCGACTTCGCTGCGAAGTCGGGTTGCGCCCCAACACTTAGCTGATTTTCTGCACACTGCTTTCCCAAGTGCGCCCAGGAAGAAGGGCGCACCCCGACTTCGCTGCGAAGTCGGGTTGCGCCCTGACACTTAGTCAGATTTTGCTTATTTCCTGTCTGCTGTCGCACTTCGCATTCCCTACTGCGCTCCAACTTGAGGGCGCACCCCGACTTCGCTGTGAAGTCGCGTTGCGCCCTGACACTTAGAAACTTTCAGGGAACACTTTTGTTCTGGAAACTTTACTGGGGGAAGTTCAAGGGGAAGAGGGAGGAATGAAACTGCAAGGAAGAGGGAGAAAGGGAGAAATGAAGAAAGGGGAAAAAAGGAGGGGGGAAGGAAAAGAGCAGGTCACTTATGAAAACCGAAAACGTGGCACCCCGTGCAAAATGTGACAACATGAACCTTGTTGAGGAAGTAGAAGAGAAGATTATTCACTGTGGAGATGAATGGGACCCAGTGCTAAAAGTGGTAGCTTTCAAAATTTTCCTGCAATACAAGGATGTATTTGCATGGACATACAAAGATTTGAAAGGGATACCACCAAAGTTGTGCGTGCACCGAATTCCATTGATTTAGAGGGTGTAGCTAGTGCAAAGATGGCCATACAGGATGAATCCAAAGTATGCAGCCCTGGTAAATGCTGAAATTGAGAAGATATTAGATGCAGACATTATCTTCAAAGTGACAGTTAGTGAGTTGGTGTCACCTATAGTGATCACTTTGGAGGACACAAATTGGATCCATATGTGTAGATTTTTGGAGCCTGAATGCAACAACTTCAAAGAATCCTTTTCCCATCCCATTCACAGATTCCATACTGGAAGAAGTAGCAAGACACAAGATCTATTCATTTTTGCAAGTAGCACTTATGAGTCCCATCGGGTGTGCCAAAATTATTAAATACAAAAATCATCAAGTGAGATTTGCACTTGTGACAGCAGTTCAACGAATGGATGGAAGGGTTTCACTCTCCCCAACTTTTGATTGGGCATATTCCCTTCACATCCAATTGCAAAACTTGAAAAATCTATTCTAACATGCAAGAAATAACATCTGATCTACTTTATTGGAGAAAAAGGTGCAAGAAAGAAATAAAGAAAGTAGAAATACAACCGAAGTTGTAGCAAGATCAGCGTTTGGTGCAATCAGCAAATTGAGTAGGGACTTGTTGGTCAAGAGTCTGCCCTAGGATAAAATGTATGTATGCGCCCTAGACCCGGCCAACATTGAAAGGCTAAAGGAAAGAAATGTCCTTCAGGCCAATCTCCAGAGGGGGCTGGTTCCCTTGCTACTCTAAAAACTGGTATAAAGATTAGGGAAAGAAATTAACAGAAAGGAAGGGAAATATGGCTGTAAGCCGAAGAGATAATGCGGGGATGAATTAACAGCAAGATTAACAACCCAATTTAAACTAACAACATTCAATAGAAGGACAAAACATAAACTGAACTTAGATCATATTATAAAGCATGACTTCCAATAGCATTCCAACATTCATTCCCATTGAAAAACTAAATCCAGACTCAGAATTTAATCCACCAATGATGATATAAATCTAATAGAAATGTAGAGCAAAAAGTATAAACATACATAAAATTATTAGGAACTCAGAGCCAAATAGTCCTTGAATCAAAGCAAATGTTAAACTCCGAGAGTTTCACAAGCAAATGTCCATCCTCTTTTTACATCAAGTTTCCTAGTATTTATAGAGGATTTCACCTCAAAAATTGAATGATCATTAAATAAAATGATGGCAAGTCAAAGATTGGTCGGCAACAATTTTCTCCTCGATAGCAGCAATGAACCAATCCGGTGGTATATTGGGAAGCATATATAATGTTAACAACAACCAATATAAGTAATATAATCGAATTGGAATTAATTAAATCAACTTGCCACTCTAGGAGGGCAGATCCCCGCCACAAGGGCAATAAGTGCGAAAACTCAAGTGAATGTAAATTGAAAAAGATAAAGATGATTTCTAAATAAATCTTCAACCTTATTAAATACATAAAAATCAATTGGAAACATAGCCCTGTCGGCTATGTTAGGTATGTAGCAAAGCAATGAGCAATTTCAGCAGATAGCATATCGGGACTTAGCTGGAATTATCGGCAAAATTTTCATCTTCATGGTCGTGCCTCGAAAATGAGCATTCACCATAGTGGACGGCGCCTTGAAATCAGCAGGATCACACCAGAGTCAAGAGCGAAGCATATTGAATAATAGACAACATTTAATTTTGGCAATCCTCTGGTTATCTATCGAATCTGATTTTTGTCGGCAATAATTCCGGAAACATTAACTTCTCTGCCCAAAATTTGAATTTCCCGGCCTTGAAATTCCCTCCAAAATGATCTTTGCTCAAAGCGCCATCGAAAATGACTTTCGCTTGGAGGAAATGGCAAAAATTAATTTCGCCAAGGCAAGGCCCGATATGCGCTTTCGCCAAGGCGTGGGCCAAAAAGGGCTTTCGCCACGATTTCACCCGAAATGGGCTTTTCACCACGATTTCACCCGAAAAGGGCTTTCGCCGCGATTTCGCCCGAAATGGGCTTTCGCCACGATTTTGCCCGAAATGGGCTTTTCGCCACAATTTTGCCCGAAATGGGCTTTTCGCCTAGATATTGCTGCCGAAAATGAAGTTCGCCCGAAATGAAATTTCTCCAGAAAATGAACTGTCACCCACCCGAAACTGAATCTTTTGCTCGAAAACGGTATTTCGCTCAAAGCGTTACCAGAAAATGGATTTCGTTGAGCGACACTCATTGCACACTTGGGCAAAATTTTAAATCTATTTTTAGTGTGGCAAAAATGCCAACACTTCTGACGGCTCGCGGGGTATTCAGCTCGCTTGAATGCAATTGACCCCAGGGCCTTTATCCATTGGGCTCATTATCACCACCGCCGGTTGCATCAGATTGTTTGTTGCTTGCACCAATCTCTTCTTGCCCTTTGAAATGCGAACATGTAGTTTCATTTACAGCGACGACTTCAGCCTAAGCATCAATATTGATCACCTGACGAGTCTGGAGTGTATCAACAATGTACCAAAAGGTCTGAACCTGCTCCAAGTAAATGTAGTTGGCCGTCTGGCTGAGATCTAGTAAACCAGAATCGATGCGAGTAAGCCTCTTCATCAATGGCAGCACATGCTCTTCGGTGATGGGCTCTTCCCAGCCATCAATCTTTGAAGTGTTACTTTCGAAAGTAGCCCATATTGCATCCAGGTCCTTTGCCAGAATATTCCCCTGGTCATCAGTGAAGCTGGGGAAACCATTGTTTGCTACAGTCTCAAAATAGACCAGCGAAATGCGCCTCTCGTTCAAACGTATCTAGCAGCTTTCAGGCTTCCTTGATCAGATCCAACCTGGAAAAATAAGTGCGCAGTGTTATCTTTGTTGAGCAGAGTGTTGTCATTGTTGTCAACACACCATTATTGTTTACACAAAGCCATAAGCAGTGAGCAGGGGTAACTGAAGAGATTGTATGATTGTGAAATGAGAGCAACAAAAGACCATCACCTTCAAAAGTGAAGGAGGTAGGTGGAGGTGGTCTTATGGCCATCTATTTTTCAGGAAGTCTCTCCAACATGGAACAGTGATCCATACCCAATATTTGCAGTGCTAGTTACATTCTCAATGGGAAGATATTTTTAAATTAAAATTAAGTGAATAGTTAAGAAGAAACAATCATGGAAGTAACACAAGGAATGCGCAGATAGTTCATTATTATTTGAATCCTAGTAACGTGCTTTTGGGAGATGACATGGTTGCCTAGCAGACTTTGGCAGACTATATATATACGATGGTGTAGTGCATGTTTTTGGATTTCAGCAGTAAAAGGGTGCACACGATTTGGAAATTGTTTGATAAAATTTGATGATGGTCCTGTAGGAGAGGATGCATGCTTATATATTGGCGTTGACAGTCTTGTAAAGAAAAGCACGACAGTGTTTGAATTTAGCATTGTATATATAAGCAATCCGTTATTATACAAGAAAATGCAATAGATGACGTTTTAAAATAAATAAAAAAAACAATTTTCTGGCAGTTATAATTTTGAAATGGGTAGATTCTCTTAGTTTGTTGTATTCTTAGATTGCCAGCAGTTACAGCGCTTAAAAAAAAATATGTGACTTCCCAATTTTAGTTTTGAAATCCGAGAATGCAGGCGGTAAACATATAGTTACATTGAACTTTGGCAGTTGTTAAGGTATTTTCTTGAAAGAGAGCAGTTGTTAAGGTATGTTACAAGGAGATATTGGTAAAGAATAGAAAATACGAAATCTACAATTATGATCTAAATATATGCAGAGTTCCAAAAAAAAAAAAAGGATATATACAACTCTGGTTTTTTTCTTTTGGAAAATGAGAAGGAATGTGCTGTGTGATTTGATGGAGTATGAGAAGATCATGACACAGTATAGAGAAGTGTAGAGTGACTAGGAGGAAGTGTAGTGAGATTCAGTGAATAATAAGCAGAGTGATGATAAAAGGTGCAACAAGGATGAGAAGAGAGCCACAGATCAGATAGGGTTTTGTGATCAGAGAAGGCATTTTTATGTCAATTTGCTAATCGAATTTTTGAAGACCAAGTGGGTGCTTGGAATAGGGGTTGGTGCTCCTTTCAGTTGGTGCTGATAAAGTGAGGTAGACCGGTGTCTTTCCTTCTAGTGGGTGCTGGTAAAATTGTTGTAAAGCTTTGCTTTGCAGAGGCTGGATTTGGACAGTAGATCCAAGCAGTCATTTTTGTGGATGTAGCCAAAATGGTGAACCACATTACATACTGAGTTTTGTGCTGAATGCTTTGTGTGTTTGATTTGTTTACTTTGTGCATTGAAGTTTTAAGCTACACTGATTCACCCCCCCCCCCTCTCTCAATGTCATAGTGTGACCAACAATCTTGGCATTTGCCCAAGCTCGGGCCATGTTGCTCATTGGGCCGAAATTGAAATCCATTTTAGCCATTGTTTGCATCTTCATTGCCATTTCCAATTTCGGTTCGAAGTCCTCAATTGTGGGATCATACTCAACTTCTGTCTCATAAAAATCGTGCCAAGGAGGGAGCGATATCATCTTTTCAATATGCCACTCAAGGTCACGTCCCTTGGGATTGTTCCTCTGCTGCAAGATATCTTCTTTGGGGCAGCAATGAAAATTCTTAGCCTTGATAAACTTCTCGAAAATGCCCAAAGGGTCGTATCGCCATCATTGGGGAAGCTCAATTAACCCAAGGTTGTACAACGTTTCGGCAGTCAACTCGTTTTGCCCGCATTGAGTCACTTCAATGTCGCCAAAGCGAAAAGGCATGGCGCACGTTGCTGGCTTTCTCCTGCCTGACCCATATGTGTCATTGGTAAAAGTCATTCTGCTGGGCTACTTCCAATGCAAATAGATACTCCATGGTAAAATACAACAAAAGAAAAGGCTTGCCAGAGAAACCAAAAATTTTAATGACTACTTGCGTCAGCAAAAATACGTCACCTTTCTCTTTTTCAACAATCTCCTCCTTCATCGCTTTCGGTACTCTATCACACGCGCCGTAAATGAGTTCAAGGGTGGGTCCCAAAAACATTCGATTAAAATTATAGTAGGATTCCTTCTTCGACAGATTTTGGGTCCATGAATAAACCGACAATATTCCGCCTGCTTCATCTGTTTTCTTCACCGCTACAAAGGCAAAATGATGATGCATATAATAAAAGAAGTACCAAACCAGAAAAGAACAATTCCTGAAGGTGACGTCTTCCCCACTCTGCACCTTCTCTAGCTGAGTGTGTATCCTTCGAGCTACAAAATCTGCCCAATCAAAGAAAATTGGATTTGTGTTCGCCTTCATGGCAGTTAGTGCGTAAAACTCAACCTGTGAAATGCATTGTGCAAGCGACGCTTGCCACTTATATACTGTGGAGTCTGTGGACAGTCCGACAATCAATGCCAGCATCGAATATATGTCTGGGCTCATAAAATATTTCAGCGACTTCGGCAAAGCTGGCAATTCTCCAAATTGAGGTGTTTTTAGCAATTGATTTTCCATGAACTACCGCATGGGCACTGTAGACTGGTATCTTTCCTCCTGCTCTGCAAAATTGAGCTTCTTAAAAATGACGTTAGAAGGAGGTCTCACACCGCAAGCGAAAGCTTCTCTGACAGAGTTGGCGGAAATGCTGAACAACCTGTCTCTATTGGCGTTTCGAACGGCTCTCGTAGAAGAGTCATAAAACTGAGCAATTGCCCACACCAACTCTGGACATGCATGCACCGACATACAAAGATACTAGGAAACATGAGAATAAAACGCCGTGGTGCGCAAAATTTCGACGGATACCTTTTGAAGAGCAAATTCGACATCTTGCCGAAATTTCTCCACGCCTTTGTTCGTGATTTCACAATCGCTGATTTCTACAAGTTGGTCATAATAAGGCCCCAGTTCTTCTTCTTCGTCCTTTTTTGGCTTTCCGCTGCTTCTTTCCTGCGCCAGCCTTCTTTTGGGCCTTTTATTTCTTGTCTTTTGCGGTCTTCTTTGCCATCTTCCTTCTTTCTTTACCAGACAATAGATAATTCTACAACTTCGAGCAACGACTCTGCAAACAGGAGCTCTGCAATTTTCTTTGTTTATTCAGCTAAAGTGTTCACCCTTTTATAGCTTTCCGACCACACCTACCGGATTTAATGCATGCGGCGCACCTGCTAAATTTGAGACGAACGTGCGCCTAGGTCTAGGGGCATGTCGCACTCTCCCATGATTTTAACGGTTTCGCCCATATCTTTTTCGAGCGCCGTGATAGGTTATTTTGTTTTTTCCTTTTTTGGGCGCGCAATTTGTCATTAACGGGAAAAAAAAATAATAGATTGCGCGTCCCAAAAAGGAAAAAACAAAATAACCTATCACGGCGCTCGAAAAAGATATGGGCGAAACCGTTAAAATCATGGGAGAGCGCGACATGCCCCAAGACCTAGGCGCACGTTAGTCTCAAATTTAGCAGGTGCGCCGCATGCATTAAATTTGGTAGGTGTGGTCGGAAAGCTATAAAAGGGTGAACACTTTAGCTGAATAAACAAAGAAAATTGCAGAGCTCCTGTTTGCAGAGTCGTTGCTCGAAGTTGTAGAATTATCTGTTGTCTGGTAAAGAAAGAAGGAAGAAGATGGCAAATAAGACCGCAGAAGCCAAGAAAGAAAAGGCCCAGAAGAAGGCTGATGCAGGAAAGAAGCAGCGAAAATCCAAAAAGGACGAAGAAGAAGAACTAGCGCCTTATTATGACCGACTTGTAGAAATCAGCGATTGTGAAATCACGAACAAAGGCGTGGAGAAATTGCGGCAAGATGTCGAATTTGCTCTTCAGAAGGCATCCATCGAAAGTTCGCGCACCACGGCGTTTTATTCTCATGTTTCCTGGTATCTTTATACGCCGGTGCATGCATGTCCAGAGTTGGTGTGGGCAATTTCTCAGTTTTATGACTCTTCTACAAGAGCCGTTCGAAACACCAACGGAGACAAGCTGTTCAACATTTCAGCCAACTCTGTCAGAGAAGCTTTCGCTTGCGGTGTGAGACCTCCTTCTTACGTCATTTTTAAGAAGCTCAATCTTGTAGAGCAGGAGGAAAGATACCAGTCTACAGTGCCCATGCGATAGTTCATGGAAAATCAATTGCTAAAAACACCTCAGTTTGGAGAATTGCCAGCTTTGACAAAGTCGTTGAAAGATTTTAAGAGCCCAGACCTATATTCGATGTTGGCATGGATTGTCGGACTATCCATAGACTCCACAGTATATAAGTGGCAAGCGTCGCTTGCACAATGCATTTCACAGGTTGAGTTTTACGCCTTGACTGCCATGAAGGCGAACACAAATCCAATTTTCTTTGATTGGGCAAACTTTGTAGCTCGAAGGATGCACACTCAGCTGGAGAAGGTGCAAAGTGGGGAAGACGTCACCTTCAGGCATTGTTCTTTTCTGGTTTTGTACTTCTTTTATTATATACATCATCATTTTGCCTTTGTAGCGGTGAAGAAAATGGATGAAGCAGGTGGAATATTGCTGGTTTATTCATGGACCCAGAATCTGTCGAAGAAGGAATCCTACTAATATTTTAATCAGATGTTTTTGGGACCCACCCTTGAACTCATTTACGATGCGTGTGATAGAGTACCGAAAGCGATGAAGGAGGAGATTGTTGAAAAAGGGAAAGGTGACGTATTTTTGGTTTCTCCGGCAAGCCTTTTCTTTTGTTGTATTTTACCATGGAGTATCTATTTGCATTGGAAGTATCTCGGCAGAATGACTTTACCAATGACACATATGGGTCAGGCAGGAGAAAGCTAGCCACATGCGCCATGCCTTTTCGCTTTGGCAACATTGAAGTGACTCAATGCGCGCAAAACGAGTTGATTGCCGAAACGTTGTACGACCTTGGGTTAATTGAGCTTCCCCAACGATGGCGATACAACCCTTTGGGCATTTTCGGGAAGTTTATCAAGGCTAAGAATTTTCATTGCTGCCCCAAAGAAGATATCTTGCAACAGAGGAACAATCCCAAGGGACGTGACCTTGAGTGGCATATTGAAAAGATGATATTGCTCCCTCCTTGGCACGATTTTTACGAGATAGAAGTTGAGTATGATCCCGCAAATCATCTGAAGCAGGTTCTTCCTAAGGATTTGTTTAATCAAATGAAAAATAAATTGCCCGAATGGTCTAACAGGAAAATCGCCAAGTGGTGTATCATAAGAGTTCAACGAGGGAAGCCTGGGTCAGCTTACCCGTTGGCTATGGACGAAGTGTTTTCGCAAATTTATGATGAGCATTACTATAAGTACCAGCCCATCTCTTTCGCTGACCTAGTGCCTCGAAGTATTCAAAGTCCTGACAATGAAGAGGTCGCGGCAAGAGAAGAAAAGTCGTTGGTTGAAGAAGAGTCAGTTGCCGAAGAAAAAGAACACCTGCCACCCGAAGAACAACTTTCACTCAGAAAAAGGAGCATGGGTACAAAGCTGTCTTTCCCTAAAATTTTAAAGAAGCCCAGAAGTGGTGCAGTTTCTGCTCCTAGCACAAACCCTCTTTCTTCACTTGCGGTTGGGCAGATTGGTTTTAGGGAGGCACCCTCTTCGGCTTAGCGAAGACAACCAAGCCAGATGGTGAAGTTGGAAGATCTTTGTACGACCTTGGGTTAGTTTAGCTTCCCCAACGATGGCGATACGACCCTTTGGGCATTTTCGGGAAGTTTATCAAGGCTAAGAATTTTCATTGCTGCCCCAAAGAAGATATCTTACAGTAGAGGAACAATCCCAAGGGACGTGACCTTGAGTGTCATATTGAAAAGATGATATCACTTTCTCCTTGGCATGATTTTTACGAGATAGAAGTTGAGTATGGTCCCGCAAATCATCCGAAGAAGGTTCTTCCTAAGGATTTGTTTAATCAAATGAAAAATAAAATGCCCGAATGGTCTGACGAGAAGATCGCCAACTGGTGGATCATGAGAGTTCACCGAGGGAAGCTTGGGTCAGCTTACCCGTTGGCTATGGATGAAGTGTTTTCGCAAATTTATGATGAGCATTGTGATAAGTACCAGCCCATCTCTTTCGCTGACCTGGTGCCTCGAAGTATTCAAAGTCCTGACAATGAAGAGATTGCGGCAAGAGAAGAAAAGTCGTTGGTTGAAGAGGAGCCAGTTGCCGAAGAAAAAGAAGAACACTTGCCGCTCGAGCGAAATGGGCTTCTCGCCACAATTTGCTTGAAATGGGCTTTTCTTTAGTATTTCGTCTGAAATAGATATTGCTGTCGAAAATGAAGTTCGCTCGAAATGAAATTTCAGCAGAAAATGAATTGTCACCCACCCGAAACTGAATCTTTTTCCCGAAAACGGTATTTCGCTCAAAGCGTTACCAGAAAATGGATTTCGCTGAGCGACACTCATTGCACACTTGGGCAATATTTTAAATCTAATTTTAGTGTGGCAAAAATGCCAAAAGGATCGAATAACTTCATTGCAATCAATATCTTCAAAAGTAATCAACACTATCACAAAAGGACTAACAGAGGGAAAGAAAGGGGAGCCACTAACTCCATGTATTTATGAATAAAATGTCATAGACAATCATTTCAGAATGTCATGCACAATCTTTCGCTTTAATGATTTCATAATGTTCAAGTACAGTTGATTTCCAGAGAGTAGCTCTGTTATGCTAGGTACCCAAAAAGACCCTTACAATGGAATCAATTTCTTATTCAAATATCCTATGACCTAGGCCAATATTCAAGTCTTCGAAATCGGGCAGCACATTTATCTCGAGCGGGAGCTGATGGAAATGGGCCTGATTATGCTGCCCCAACGCTGGAAATATGACCTGTTGGTTACGAATCTGCCATGAGGAAAGGATTTTGGGTTAATGCGCCCAGATTCGCCCACCAGCATGAAAGGCCGGAAGGAAGAGATGCCTTCCGTGCCAATCTCCTGAGAAGGCCGGCTCCTTTTGGGGGGTTTTTATGTTTAAGCTAAGAGTGCAGGAAAGAGATAAATGAACAGAAAGAATTTACAAATGTACTTGGAGTTTGGTGGGGGGAACTAACAGTACGGCAACCAGCAATCACCAATACTTACTGCATCATAAATACAAAGCATGACTGAGAACTGCAAAATCTAAGTGTACTTTCTGTACTAAGCAATATACGCACAGCCTACAATGGTCCCCTAGCAAACATTCTCCCTACAAGGAGAACTAACAAAGACGGCAATGCATCAATCACCACTACGTACGGAAACTCAAAACAGAAAGTAACTAAGAGATGTCGTAACTGTGTATATGTGTCATGCAGAGAATTTAACCGCACAGCCTACAATGGTCCCCTAGCAAACATTCTCCCTACAAGGAGAACTAACAAAGACGGCAACGCATCAATCACCACTACGGACAACAACGTAACACACAACTGATGGAACTGCTACCACATCTAGTCTATGAAGTTCAAAAGTGCTTGACCACCAAATGCTAAAATAAATCAACAAGCCATGGCACAAACAATGCTAAAGGCGCCTGATCACCAAATGCTGAAACGAATCAACGAGCCGTGACACAGGGAAGCGTAAAGCATAAAGCATAAAGAAATAAAAGCAAGCAGTAATGTAACCAGGCATACAAATTATATTTATAAGCGTAAGCACGGTTACAATGGTTCCCTAACGTACATTCCCCTTCCACCCTTTACAATGAAATCATGGTGGGTTTTTATAGCCCGAGTCCCTCCCGTTACATTAATGGGCACAAAGTCCCACCAAACAATAGCTGACAAAAGCAGCGAAAGAGCTGCAAATGCTGACCTTTTGTCGGACCGGACCGTACCCGCAAGCATGGTCTTCCCGGAAGCCGGACAGCTAGGTGGCAGTGTGTTGGGCAGAACTTCTTCTCGGCAGGTATGCGGGTAGCTGGAGCAGGTAGAACCTCCAATCGGCTTTAAATGAGGTCACTGGCATAGGCAGTGCAGCCCATGCTCGTCCTTTTGCTCGGCACGTCTTGGCTCAAATCCCGAGCTGGACACTTGTCGTATGATGGATGATGTCGTTTGACACGTGTCTGCCTTGAAAGGCACTTTATCCAACTTCGCCTGGGATCCGCCATCGGGTTGCGCAGGCAGAAAACAGCGCAGTCGGGAAGGCCTTCATGCCTTGGGTGTATTTCCGAGTTTGTTTCCCTATTGCGCACCTGTCAAGGGCGCACTCCGACTTCGCTGCGAAGTCGGACTGCGCACAGGTGAAAACTGGTATCTGCCGCCGTACGGACTTTGCCCCAAAGACTTATCATTCTTCTCGTCACCGCCACCGCCGCTACAAGGTGCGCCCAGAAAGAGGGGCGAAGTCGGACTTCGCACCAAAATCGGGCGAAGTGCGCACTTCGCACCAAAATCGGGCGAAGTGCGAACTTCGCACCAACACTTAGCCATTTTTCGGTAACCGCTGTCAAATCTGAAATTCAACTGGGGGGCTCCAAGAAAGGGGGGAAGAAAGAGAATGTAGGAAAGAAAGAGAAAGGGAGAGAAGAAGAAAGGAAAATAGAGGAAGAGGGAAAAAGAAGAGCAACACTGTTACAAAAATTGAAAACATTGCACCCCGTGCAAAATGTGGCAACATTTCTGGCGGCTCGCGGGGTGTCGAGCTCGCCTCGGCGCAAAGAATCCATGCCTTCATCCATTGGGTGCAGAGGAACTTGCTTCCCCTGCCTTTTGCTGCTCTAGTCGTTCTCCTCGCGGCAACTGTTCTTCGTATTCACCTTCGTCGCTTGCCCCCTCGTAATCACCTTCCGAAGGCTCTCCAGCTTTTGCTTCTGCCTCGCAGATGCGGTTGTATGCGGCCCGGGCTTGGCCCCAGGCTTCTGCTTCGAATGGCCGGCGGTCAGCAACCTCTTCTAATGCTGCGTGGAAAGCAGCGACCGCATGCAGGTCGATGGTGAGGTATCTTTTTCCTAGCTCCTGGAAGTAGGAGCTGATCTTGCAACATTTGGACACCATCTCGGGTGACCTGACTTTTCTTAATTGGCTCAGTCCAGCTATCAATCTCAGCTGTATCTGCCTCAAAGGACCGCCAATTCTTTTTCACCTGATCTAGGGTGAGAAATTCGCCATTCTCAACAAAACCTGGGCACCCTAGTTCGGAAAGAGCGTGAAAGGGAGCCATACAAATGTCTCTTTCATGTTCGAATGCGTCTAACATTCGTCTGGCAACTCTCACCTCTTCTACTTTTTTAAAATATTTATGCAAGGTTACCCTTGCATCTGCCCATTCTGCACCGAATGAGGACATGGGGGAGAATTGGAGGCCATCGCGCCGCGCTCCCCGAAGATTTATCGCTGTGTCCACCCATTGCTTCGCCTCGGCGTTCGGCCTCCTCTACCACAAAGCTTTCCCCGGGCGTAAACTTCTTGAATTCTGGATGCGAAATCCAGAACTGACATCGCCTTATAGGTGTGGGGCTTGCATCCCCGCAACGAAACCAGCCCGCATCTCCTTAACTTTCTTCTTCGAAAAGACCGTCGCTTGAGATGCTCTCTCCGCAGATTGCGATCGCGCTCGTTTCAAAGACTCTTGGAGCCGAGAAATCTGCTCCAAGGCTGCCTCGCTTTCGGCTGCGGCTTGTTGCCGAGAAGCGGCCAGCCGGGCTTTTAATTCATCTATTTCTTGCCGCGCCGTCTCCAGCCTGCTCAGTGGACCCAGACAGTCCTCTTCAAGCTGTCTTGTCTTATCCCCGCAACCCGAAAAGCTCTTCCCTGTTCCTCCGCACTCTTGACAAGGAGATTGTCGCCTTTACGAATGATTCCCCGAATCTCGTATTGCTTGTCGATGTCGTCAAAGCTCTTCTCCTTTGTCCTGGAGCTCGTAGTCCGCCCCCGGTCATTTCCCGGAGAGGCTTCTTCACTTTCGGGATTATCTTCTCTGTTGTAAGCACTCTCCTCTCGAAATTATACTTGGTGCGCTTTACCGGGGCGGCTATCTCTTCAGTCTCCTCCGCTTCAGGTTTTGGAGGAAAGAGATAGGGTACTCTACAGCTCTCGTTGCCGCAGGCAAGTCGTCCGTATTCTGGAGGTCGTCCATGAAGTCCGGTTCCCCAGCCCTAGGGTTCCGCTGAGACGTCTCTCCCGCGGGAATGGGATCAGGAGGAACCGGACGGACTTTGGAAGGATCGGCCGCTTCGGGGGCGACCGGGAAGTGGAGATGGGAGCGGCTGATGCTGAAAGGGTTTGAAGCGGCTGAGGCGGTGGATGTAACGGTGAATGCACGGCTTCAAGGACTAACCTCAGTGCGAAGGGTTTGGAGTTTGACTCAGAGATAGGGAAACGTTGGGGTTCTGAGCAACCGGTCAAAAGAATGGGGGCCGCTAGAAGGGTGTGGAGACGGGGAGGAAGATGCGGCCATGACTTGCTCGGATTGAGCGGGAGATGGAGTAGGAGTAGGGCTAGATGAGACCAGAGAGAGTGGGGCAGCAAACGTACCTGCGGGCTCCGCCTGAGCCGATGCTGGATGGATGTCTGCGCTTCGGTTCCGGCGGCCGGCTCGGGACCGCCCGCAGAAACCGCTCCGGAGCGGCCGAACGCGGCCGCGGCTCTGCGACCGGTCGCCGCACCGTCGACTAGGGTCGCCCGATTTTTTCAACTCTCTTCCTCTTCTTCTCTTCTCGGAACAATGGCCGGATCGGGGGAAGGAGATGAAGCAGTGCAAGCAGGCGCCGATGTTCCCACGGTGAACTTGTACCGGGTTTGACTTGCGTAAGGTCCGCCGCAACCGGTCCGCTCTCTCGGTGGCGCCGGCGCTCTTTGTGCTCGAGGGGTCACCTCGTGCGTTGCCTTGACCGATCTTCTTCGCCTTTTCAGGCGCCGCCTTGGAAGCCACGGGCTGCATTGGGTCCACTTGGATGTCTGCTGGGCCCGCGCTGGCAGTTGCCGAAGTGTACAACTGTTGGGAGGAAGACCCTCCTTTATAACCCTCAAAGGGACCTCGGGGAACGTAATCTTGATATGCGAACGGCCGCCAGCTGTCATGGTGCTGGTCGTATAGAACCGAAAAGTCGTCATCAACGGCCAGATTTCTCCCCGGTGGATTTGTCGTGTCGCGTGCGGCATCTCATCTTCCAAAGATTCAATAATCTTTTCTTTTGGCCAGTTAAGGCCTGCTATTTTGGAGAGGAATTTTTTGAACCCTGGAGATGAGAACTGGTGGTCCGGGTTTCGCTTGGGGTCATATGTCACCTCCTCGCAGTAAAAATCCTGCCATGGAGGCGAAGCTTCCATCAAGTCAATTTCCCAGTCAAGGTCCACATGGACCACATCGCATCTGTCCTCGATTATATCTGCCCGGGGGCAGAGATGTGTGAACTTTCCCCTTATCCCATACGGGTCGTACTTCCAGCGCTGCGGCAGCAGAATCAGACCAATGTCAAAAAGCTCCCGCTCGAGATAGACATGCTGTCCTACCTCAGTAATCTCAACGTTCGCCCAGGAAAGAGGATATTGAAAAATCTGGCCTCTTTTCTTTCCTAGGCCGAACTCCTCCTCAACATAATCCATCTGACGGGCAACCTCCATCCCAAACTGATGATCCGTGCACCAGTAGGGCAGCAGATGAGGTTTGCCCTTGAATCCGTAGATTCCGACCACAATCCCCCGCGTCGCCCTAAAAACGTCCACGAGCTTCTGACTCAACAGAGTTCGTCATTTCTCGCGGGGGGCGAGGGATCTCGCCTTCGCCGAAGACTGACATGACCAATCCCCGAAAGTTGAAGTTAAACTTGTAGTAGGACCCTTTCCGGTATAGGTCATCCGTCCAATCATAGACGGGCTGTGGCTCTCCCTTCTCGTTGACCTTCTTCAGGTTCGGGATCGGCATCCGGGAGTGCAAATGATACAAACAAAGCCAAGCTAGAACAGAACTGAACCGAAATTCGGTGGACTGCTTCTTCTGGAGCTTGACCAGCCTGGAGTGGATGGCGTATGCCACCCACCCGCCCACCGAAAAAGATGGGACGCTTTCCACTTCTCTCGCGCTGCCGGTTCGTAGGATTCTCCACACAGAGACATTCTGCCAGCGCTAGCTGGTATGGCTGTACCAGCTCATCAGAGTCGCAGCCGAGGATCCATGCCAGAATGGTGTATAAATATTTGTTCTGAAACCTCGCCAAGGGCATGGGGCCGATTGGCCACTGTCCACCGCAAGCGGGGCGTTCAGCTCTGAATTGAGGAAATCCCTCATCCGTTTTGTTTGCGTGAAGCGTCCCGCTTGCTCGCCCAGATTTATCTTTCTGACAATTGTGCTGGAGTCATACTCCAACCCTGGGGCGAAAGCTGGCTGGACAGTCTCCCTGCGCAGCGCGAACAAGGGTTTACCGCTGGAGCTGCAAATCTGCCGAGTAACTGGTCTGTAGTGTCTGAAAATCAGGTCTACCAGCTCCGGGCATTGATGGACAGGAGGGCACAAGAATCTGAAGAGGTTGGACTTGTACGCCGCTCCGAAATGATGAGAGGGCGAAACCTTGTCAGCCCAACTCTCCACATTTGTCCGCAGCTTAGTCAGGCTCATAGAAAACGAGCCGTCCTTGTATCCCGCCAGGTAATTTACCGGAGGTGGTGGGGCTTGCCCACGCTGTACTTTTTTGGGCCGGGACTTTGACTTTCGCTCCGGCGGTGTTTCACTTCTGAAAACACTTGGCCGCGGTAAATCCTCAGGTTCGCACCCTTCGCTGGATTGCGCTGGCATTGGCATCTTTCCTCTGTCCATCTCTCCGAAACAACAATAATTACAAGTTCAGGGCGTCTGCAGCAGATTTCGCTGTCACAGGAATAATCTACACAGTTCAAGGAATAATCTGCGTAGTCTGGCATGTTTGGATGCATCTGACCCCCTTTTCTAGATAATGACAGCGTCATTAATGCCGCGCAGGAGGGGGTAGGTCGGCCGGAGTTAAGTTTCTTGGGTGGTCACGCAGGAGAATGCTTGGAAAAAGGTACCCCGACTGCCGTGCCATGCTCTTTTTATTGCACTTTTCATTGAGGACTGTGCAATCATTAACTTTACCTTGAACGCTGCGCCATGGCCGACGTCACTGCCGCAATCCGGGCACACTGCTCAAGAAAAACCTTTGGTGCGGAAACCCACCTTAAAACGGTCGTAATGCGCCTTGGGCCCAGCTTTGGAACTTTTTGAATATTTTATTCATTTTTTAAACAACTGTCCAAGCTGGCCTGTAAAACAAGGCGTAGTCGGACTTCGCCCAAAGTTGGGCGCGATCCGACTTCGCCAAGTCGGACTTCGCCAAAAAATCCGGCGTAGTCCGAACTTCGCGCGAAGTTCGTATTGAGACTGTTCCTGCTTTCTTTTCTTTTTTCATACCGCGCCCAAGGGTTGAGCGCAGTCCGGCCCCTTGCAACCTTCGGAGGAGAGGCAAACACTTAGAACTTTACGCCTCTTTGGACCGGACTGTACGAGCTGCGCTTGAACAATGAAGCGCGTTCGGACTTCGCCCAAAGTTCGGGCGAAGTTCGAACTTCGCGCGAAGTTTGCACTTCGCGCGGAGGTTGTGCGCAGTTCGTACTTCGCGCGCAAGCCGGCCGAAGTCGGACTTCGCTCAAAACTGAGCGCAGTCCGTTCTCTTCGTGCCTTGCAGTTTTCCCTTCTCCACACTTCGCTCTTTGGCTGGCGCGCAGCCCGACTTCGCTGCGAAGTCGGGCAGCGGCCAACACTTAGCCATTTTTTTGCTTTTTTTATTTTTTCTTCACCCAAGTAGCCCGAACTTCGCTCCTTCTGAGGGGCGACAACAGACTTCGCTGCGAAGTCTGTTTCCTCTCCCATGTCGCAGTTAGGCTCAAAAAATAAAAAATTAAAAGCTGAAAGTCGGAAACTGTACATGCCGGAAAACAAAAATGCATAAGGGAAATTTTTACAAAGAAGGGCCACTCGGGCACCTTCAGCAGCGGTAAATTTTTAAGTGGAACCCGTTAACAGGGATAGGTAGGAGCTGACCCTCCATATCCCGAAGTACATAGGCATTGAACTGGTTCACCCGGGCAATCTGATAAGGGCCCTCCCGCAGGGCATCAAACTTCCCGTGATTGCCCGGCTTTGCCTTATATGAGTCCCACTTCAGCACCAGGTCCCCGATTTCAAAAACTCGGGCAGTGGTGCCTTTGCAAACCAGCCTTGAGTGGCAGCAATATGATCAGTGAAGGCCTCGGTATGCTTTTTCTCTTGTCTTCTTCCAACTGCAGGAGTTGGCACAACCTGTCGTCCACCGGGTCTCCGCTGCTCCTGTCTTCGTCCAACATCCATAGGGCAGGGATTTCAATGTGGGATGGCATGACAGCCTCTTTGCCATAGACGAGCGCATAGGGGGACGTTCTGATGGATTTCTTGAATGCAACTCTGTCCGCCCACAGCGCCCGGTTCAGGAGTAAATGCCAAGTCCGCTTGTTTCTGTCAATGGTCCTCCGGATGATTTTCAGGAGGTTCTTGTTAGTAGACTCGGCAAGGCCATTCCCTTGCGGGTAGTAATTAGAAGACATCTTGTGATAGATGCCAAGTTTGCCAGTGTACTCCGTGAGTACAGCGCCTGCGAATCCCGGACCGTTGTCTGTCACAATTGACTCTGGAACCCCGAAGCGGGTAATCAGGCTCTCAATGAACCTGATGACCGTTTCTTGGTCTGCGTTCTTGGTCGGGATTGCCTCTGCCCACCGTGTGAAGTAATCGGTGGTCGTAAGAATAAACTTGTGTCCGGCAGAGGAACTAGGCGAAATCACCCCAATGAAGTCTAGACCCCATTGCTGGAACGGAGTCTCGGCCTGAATCGGTTGAAGGGGCAGGGGTGCTTTTCTGTTTCTGCCAGCAAACCTCTGGCATTGATCACATTTAGAACAGACCGCATGAGCGTCTGCAAATAGAGTGGGCCAATAGTACCCAACTCTAATTATTTTTAAGGCCGTTGGCCTTGAAGAATGATGACCCCCGTGCATCCCGGAATGAAAATCTCCGAGGACCCTAGGCTGGTCTCGATTTTCTCGACGCACCGCAACAGGATGCCGTCGATGTTTTTGAAGTAAAGCCCCTCGGGGCGAAGAGTGTACTTAAGTGCACCTAGCCGAAATCTCCTTCGTTGTGAGGCGTTCAAGTGATCCGGACATCTTCCGGTGCAGAAAAATCTCACCGCTCATCCGTCCAATCACTCCCCTCCGATAAGGAGTTGGCTAGGTAGATGCGTGTCGCCGTGTCCTCCCACTTACAAGGCGGAGATGCCGGCTACAGCGCTTCGGGCCAATTCCTGACACAAGGCTCGGCCCCTGATAAGCTTGGTGGGCCGCACTTCGATGTCGAACTCCTGGATTTTTGCAATCCATCCCGCTCTCTTGTGACCCGGTTCTCCTTGTAAGATGAAGCTTCGAACGTCCGGTGAATCACAAAGACAGTCGTTTTGCTCTGGGAGACAAAATGCCTGAACTTTCGGAGGGATTTCATAACAGCATGAACCTGCCGCTCTATAAAGTTGTACTTTTCCTCATGCGGCTGAATCACTTGGCTCAGGAACGCTATGGGGCGCTCCTCGCCATCGTCTCCCTTCTGAGTTAGGACTGCAGCGTAACTTTCGGGTTCTCCCACTGCATAAAGGATGAAGTCCTTGGAGTAGTCCGGGTTAGTCAACACCGGAGCTTGCGCAATTCGAGCCTTGATTTCCTCGAAGGCTTGCTCTCTCTCATCAGTCCATTCGTAATTTGTATCTTTTTTCAGCAGTTCGGCCATAGGCTTGATCACCTGTGCGAAGTCCGGAATGAACTTCCGCACGAGTTAATCTGACCGAAGAAGGACTGCAGCCCTTTTTTATCGATGGGGGCTGGCAAGCGAACGAGGGCTTCTGCTCTGTCAGGGTCAATGGCGAGGCCTTCCTCGGAGATGACATGTCCCAGCAGCTTTCCTTCTTTTACCGCGAAGACAGACTTCTTCGGGTTTATAGAAATGCCGAATTCCCGACACCTCTCAAATATTTGCCGTAGGTGTGAAACATGATCCCCTCGTTGGTGAGAGAAAATAGTCATGTCATCGAGGTAGATGACAATGATCTTATTGAGCAGCTCTCTGAAGGCCAGGTCCATGGCCCTTTGGAATGTGGCACCAACATTGGATAAGCCAAACGACATGCGCTGATAGGCAAATGTCCCCCATTTGGTGGTGAACATCGTTTTATGCTAGTCCTCATCTTTGACCCAAATCTGGTTGTAGCCGGAAAATCCATCTAAAAGTGAGAATCTCTCGGGCTCCAAAGAACGATATGTAGAATCCGGTCGATTTGGGGAAGCGGATAGTGGTCCCCGAGGGAAGCCTCGATTTAGGTTTCGAAGTCGACACGTAGACGAATGTCGCCATTCTTTTTCCTCACGAGCACCAAATTCGCGACCCAGGATGAATGTTTGATGGGGTAGATGATCTTGGCCTCCAGCATCTTCAAGAGCTCGGCTTTCATCATGGCCTCAATCTTCGGATTCACGGCCCTCTGCTTCTGTCGGAATGGCTTGGCGCCATCCTCTAGCTCAATGGTATGCTGGATGACAGTTCTGTCATACCCCTTCAAATCCTCGTAGCACCAGGCCACGATGTCGGGGAACTCTTGGCACAGTGATCTGATCTGCTCAAGTTCCTCCGACGTGCAGTCTGTTCCGACCTTGATAGTTTTACCAGGTTCAAGTTCCAGGTCAGCATACTGCTTCGGGTCTACTTTGATCCTGTGAGATATTGCTCTGTCATTCTGATCAAAGAGACTCTCCAATGTAATCAGTCCTTTTGGGACATGATTATTCCTTAACTCGTATCAACCCCTCATATTGCTCGTCATCGGGGTCTCTACCTTCGATTACACAAACTTCGTTAACCAGGAATGTGACGATCTCCTCGTCACAACTGAACACCTGCCAGTGGGTGTCCTTATCAGGCACAGAAGGCCTGTAAATAGTGCGAACCGGCTTCGGTTTCTGGACAACGTCATCAGCCGAAACGTACCTGGCTCCAACAGACGCCAAAATGTCACCGTGTTTGTTTTTCTCACGCGATATCGCCTTGACATTCAACGAGTCGAATGACTCCATCAGGTCCCACACCCGGTTGCGGTACGCTCTAAGATAGTGCTGTTTGGAGGCGCACTTGTTCGTAACTTGGTGACACACCAGCTCTGAATCTCCAAAGATCTGCAGGTGTTTAATCCCCAGCCTCTCCGCCTTTCGCAAACCCAAGCACAGGGCTTCGTATTCCGCCGAGTTGTTAGTGCAGCTCCAGGCCAACCTGTAGGTATAGTCCTTCTGGATTCCGGTTGGAGAAACCAGAAGTACCCCTGCACCGGCGCCATTTTTGCATCGCGCGCCGTCAAAGAAAAGCTTCCACAGCTTCTCAGGTGCAGGTCCCACTTCCTTTGCAGCTGACTTGTCAAGCCTTTCGGGCTGTACAATGGAGTAATAGCCCTGCTCTGTCTCAATTACGGCATTGAAGTCCCGCAAAGAGAACTCATCTTCAAGCTGTAGCACTTCGAAGGCTTGCTCAGTCAGCTCTACTGTCACCAGCTCTTCCTCCGACAACTGGACCATGCAGTCCAACTCTCCTCCGGGTATCCTCTCTACTAGGAAGGTGGAAGGCTTCTCATTGAAAATTTTCAGTCTCCTTCCTTTGAAGGGCACTTCCATGTGTGAGTAGTCTAGAGACAGGTACCCGCCCAACTTCGCATTGAACTCCCGAGAGAGACACATGCCGAAGTAGGGAGCCAGGTCAACAACCACGACCTCTTGGATGACCACGATGTCGAGAGCCTTGTGCAGCCGGATAGGGATGTCCTTTATGACACCAACTGTCTTGACAGGGGTGCCGTCTAATTGCAGCACGCCTTGGCTGCTCCGTGTGTATTCCATCCCGATCTCATCGCAGACGGCCTTCGGCATCACAGTCGTGGAAGCACCAGAATCCACCATGCAGTTGTGAACTATGTGCCCTTGCATCCGTAAAGACAGATAAAAGGGTGGCGGTCTGTTCTTCCCAGTGGCTGAGACTGTCAAAGGTTGAACCAGGACAGCGGGCTGTATCTGCTTGCCGCCTTTCATGTTCTTCAGTGATTCTTGCAGCAGATCCACCTGGCCTGGGAGCAGAAGAGCATCATACATGCTGATTCTAGCAGGTGTTCTTTTCAACTCGTCTACTATGTTGTAGCCCGAGGTACTAGCTCCTTCTGCTTCTTTTGCCGGCTCATACTTCGTCCGGTATCGCCGGGTAGCCTCAACTCGCTGTCTCTTGGTCAGAGACGGGTACTTCAGCTTCTCCTGGGCTTGTTCTTTGGTTTCAGCTGGAGGCCGAGGTACGGGAGCTTTAGCTATAGGAGGCTTGGCTGGAACAGGGGCAGCCTTTGCCGGAGAAGGCTTGGCTGGAGCTTTATCTTTGGATGCCTTCTCCTGGGCTGTGTAGGGCCACAGCCGCTTGTATGGTGGCAGCCCACCGGGCTGCGGTTTTTCTCTTCTTGCATAAACTTGCAAAGGCTTGGCCGCATCCGCGGCTTTCTTTTCTTCCTTGGCGGGCGGCACTAGATTCTCTTCTGGGAGGGCAAAGTTGGCTTCGCCGTCCAGGATCATGTACAGTTCATCGTCCTCTATGGCGCTGCCGGCCAAGGTCTGGATGTAGTGCTGGTGCAAAGTGCAGTCTTCCTCCGAATGCGGGTCATTGCACGTAGTGCACCGGCTAACCCGGCTCGGAAGGACCAGTGCGGGTCTTCTATAGCAAGATTTCTCGAGGCGGACGCCTCCGCAACCGGTGCTCCGGGGCTTGTCTTTCGTCGCCGCCGGGGCGCATATGGCCTCCTAGGAGCGAGGTCCATCCGGGCCTCGCTTCTTCTTCGCAGCGGTCATGTCATTGGACATGGCATGATATCCCGAGGCCAAAGCCCGCACCTCCTGGAGGATTGTGTTCTGAATACTACTATCAGGAGGCGGCAACTGTGCCGGTGGAGGCAATGCGGCTAATGGAGGAGGGTTAGAATAAGGTGCGTACTGCGGGGGAGCAGGAAGTGCTGGAAAATGCGGAGCAGGAGGAGGCGGGTGAGGATAATGCACTTGAGGCGGGCCGTAAGGAGTTACGACGGGCGCCGGATTCCACTGCTGCTAGGGTTGCTGCCCTGATGTGGACGGCGCACCACCGTAGCGGGAGGATACCGGGATCTAGGGAAGTCGGGATGAATGGGTTCCCGCACCCCGGACGCGGAGTCTCGCCGATGGAAATAATGTCGCCTTCAGCTTGCCGGGCAGCCTCGCACGACGCGGAAACTCATCTATTCGGGCAATCTTCAGCAGCATGCATATGTCTGAGTTGAAGGATCTCAGATAGTAGTGAGCAGCCATGCCGGCTGAAGGCCGAAGTTCGCGAGGTACCCGTTTCCAGGATCTCGCAAACCTGATGTTAAAATCAGACACCTCCTCTTGAGGATGTCTCTCGGATAGCTTGGAACCGATGCAAGAGAGAAGTAGGGTCAGCAGACTCGTTGCATCCTTTCACGAGCCTTCTGGCAAGCTAGGGCCACCCCGTGATGGATCCCTCTGGCAGCGATCTCCACCAGTAGAGAAGCTTTCCCCTCATGGAAAGGGCCAGCAGACGGGTCTTCACACTCTCATCGGTAATGGTATGCAATGCGGCCAGGGCAAGGATGTCCCGGATGTGCTCGTACGCCGTCTTGCCGTAGCCGTCGTATGTAGGGATAGACTTTAAAGCAACAGGGGCACAGCTTGTCGTCCGACCAGGGCCAAGGGCCCCGTAGAGTCCACCGCCGGGAAGAGATCATCATCATTTTGCTGTTGGGCAGCCATTTCTTCTTCTTCTCCGCCGTCGGTTGTGTACTCAGTGTCGGTACTTTCCGAGGATGCAGATGCTTCTTCTTCCTCGGCCTCTTCTATTTCGTACTCAGCTCCGCCGACTTCAGCTTCGGCTTCTTCTTGGATTTCAGCCTCGGCTTCGTCGACACGAGCTTGCGGATCAGCCAGCCTGGGAATTTCGCCTCGAGCGTTGATGTCCAGTTCGTAAAAGTCAGGCGGGCTTCTTGGATCCCTTGCTCGCCACCTTCTTGTTTGCATGAAGGTGCTGGGACCGGTCTTTCGGACTCAGAGGATTTGTTCGTGCAGAGTCGCCAGGTGTTCAGATTTCGAACAAGCAATGAAGCGAACACCGGTGCTTCAATTCTGTTGGGGGTGAGAAACTTCCTTGTCCCACCAAGTGCTCAGAAACCACTGTCAGCGCCAGGTGGAGACTGATCAGAAAATCTCTTCAAATGTGGGACCTTGGTCCCACCGGGCGTGCCGCAGAAACCGTTGGTTACGAATCTGCCATGAGGAAAGGATTTTGGGTTAATGCGCCCGCATTCGCCCACCAGATGAAAGGCCGGAAGGAAGAGATGCCTTCCGTGCCAATCTCCGGAGAAGGCCGGCTCCTTTTGGGGGGTTTTTATGTTTAAGCTAAGAGTGCAGGAAAGAGATAAATGAACAGAAAGAATTTACAAATGTACTTGGAGTTTGGTGGGGGGGAACTAACAGTACGGCAACAAGCAATCACCAATACTTACTGCATCATAAATACAAAGCATGACTGAGAACTGCAAAATCTAAGTGTACTTTCTGTACTAAGCAATATACGCACAGCTACAATGGTCCCCTAGCAAACATTCTCCCTACAAGGAGAACTAACAACACGGCAATGCATCAATCACCACTACGTACGGAAACTCAAAACATAAAGTAACTAAGAGATGTCAGAACTAGGTATATGTGTCATGCAGAGAATTTAACCGCACAGCTACAATGGTCCCCTAGCAAACATTCTCCCTACAAGGAGAACTAACAAAGACGGCAACGCATCAATCACCACTACGGACAGCAACGTAACACACAACTGATGGAACTGCTACCACATCTAGTCTATGAAGTTCAAAAGTGCTTGACCACCAAATGCTAAAATAAATCAACAAGCCATGGCACAAACAATGCTAAAGGCGCCTGATCACCAAATGCTGAAACGAATCAACGAGCCGTGACACAGGGAAGCGTAAAGCATAAAGCATAAAGAAATAAAAGCAAGCAGTAACGTAACCGTGCATACAAATTATATTTATAAGCGTAAGCACGGTTACAATGGTTCCCTAACGTACATTCCCCTTCCACCCTTTACAATGAAATCATGGTGGGTTTTTATAGCCCGAGTCCCTCCCGTTACATTAATGGGCACAAAGTCCCGACCAAACAATAGCCGACAAAAGCGGCGAAAGAGCCGCAAATGCTAACCTTTTGTCGGACCGGACCGTACCCGCAAGCATGGTCTCCCTGGAAGCTGGACAGCTAGGTGGCGGTGTGCTGGGCGTAACTTCTTCTCGACAGAATGCGGGTAGTCGGAGCAGGTAGAACCTCCAATCAGCTTTAAATGAGGTCATTGGCATAGGTAGTGCAGCCCATGCTCGTCCTTTTGCTCGGCACGTCTTGGCTCAAATCCCGAAGCCGGACACTTGTCAGATGATGGATGATGCCGTTTGACACGTGTCTGCCTTGAAAGGCGCTTTATCCAACTTCGCCCGGGATCGTAGCGCCATCGGGTTGCGCAGCAGAAAACAACGCAGCCGGGAAGGCCTTCATGCCTTGGGTGTATTTCCGAGTTTGTTTCCCTATCGCGCACTCGTCAAGGGCGCACTCCGACTTCGCTGCGAAGTCGGAGTGCGCACAGTGAAAATCGGTATCTCGCCGCCGTACGGACTTTGCCCCAAAGACTTATCATTCTTCCGTCACCGCCACCGCCGCTACAAGGTGCGCCCAGAAAGAGGGGCGAAGTCGGACTTCGCACCAAAACTGGGCGAAGTGCGCACTTCGCACCAAAACTGGGCGAAGTGCGCACTTCGCACCAACACTTAGCCATTTTTCAGGTAACCGCTGTCAAGTCTGAAATTCAACTGAGGGGCTCCAAGAAAGGGGGGAAGAAAGAGAATGTAGGAAAGAAAGAGAAAGGGAGAGAAGAAGAAAGGAAAATAGAGGAAGAGGGAAAAAGAAGAGCAGCACTGTTACAAAAATTGAAAACATTGCACCCCGTGCAAAATGTGGCAACATGACCCAATCGGGGTCCGGGGAAAGTTCACGCACATCTGTTCTAGAGCTGAAATCATGCAAGAAAGAAGAAACAGGACAGGTGCGGACCTCCACTGGCGCATTCATTTGATGCAGTCATGGCCACCATGGCATGAGTTTTACTGTGAGGAGGTCGCTTACGATCCAGAGCGAAACCCGGACCATCGAATGGAGTCAGCCGGATTCAAGAAGTTCCTCGCTAAGGTGGCACCGCTCAACTGGCATAAGGACAAAATCCTCGAATGCTGGAAGATGAGGTGTCGCACGCAACACGACAAATCAAGCCGGAGGAACCTTGCCGTTGATGATGAGTTTTCGGCACTTTATGATCAACATGTCGACACGTGGCAGCCCTTTGAATTTCGCAATTGCGTTCCCCGAGGCACAAATATAAGGTATAAAAGAAGGGCTACCTCTCAGTCATTGTCAACCCCAGCAACTTCCAGCGCGACTCCATCCAGCAGCCAAGTGGGCCCGATGCAGCCTGTAGCTCCTGTGGCAGTGCCCGAAGCGGCGCAAAGGTCAGAGCGGTCAACTCCCGAGATGACTTCTCCAGCAGAAACAGCGTCAGTACCGCCCACCAGCAGATCGAGTGCGGCAGGTATTCTCCCAGCGCGACCCAGGTACAAGTTCACCGTGGGGACATCAGCACCTGCCGCTCCGTTATTGCCGCTTCCTTCTGGACCAGCCACAGTAGAAAAGAAAAAGAAAAAGGTCGAGAGGACCAAGCGTACTAAGGAGCCAGTGCAGCCATCGGCCGCGGAACAGTCGCAAGCAGCAGCACCGGAGGTTGTCTCTTTAGACAGCCCCGAACCAGAAGCAAACATCCAGGCTGCGACCATCCCTTCAGCGTCGGCTCAGGCGGAGCCCGCAGGTACGTCCTCTGTGCCACTTGCCCAAGTCCGCGTCGGCCCTGCAAAAACCCCATCTCCTACTTCATCAGGGCAAGCCGTAGCCGCACCTTCCGCTTCTCAAGCTACCCCGCCGTCTAGCGGCCTGCATTCATTCGACCAGTTTGCTCAGGATCCCAACGCCTTTCAATCCCTGAGCCAAACCCTAGAGCTCTTCCCCGCAGCTAGCATCGAAGCTGCTCCCTCATCTCCGCAGCCTTCACCCCAGCCGACCGAAACCCTACCAGCGCCATACACTCAGACTCCTGTCACCCCTAGGACCCGGTCGCCCTCAAAGGTTACTACCCCCTCTGGTATCCCACCTACTTCATTGTTCGCGGGAAAAATGCCGCAGCAAGCCCAGGCGTTGGAAGACCTCAATTTCTTGGACATCTCCGAGGACCAGCCTCTGGCAGTAAGAGCCGTGGGGGGATCAGCCTCCTTTCTTCAAGGAGTTAAACGCAGAAGGGCCGAGGAGATAGCCGCCCCGGTCAAGCGCACAAAGTTCGACCTAGATCGGAGAGTGCTTACTACAGAAAAGCTGATTCCTAAAGTGAAGAAGCCTCTCCGCGATATGACCGAGGCAGACTATGAGCTTCAGACAAAGGAGAAGAACTTCGATGATATCAACGAAGAATACGAGATCCGCGGTATTCGCCGTAGAACAGACAACCTCCTTGTCAAGCATCTCGAGACCCAGGAGGCGCTTTTCCAGCTACAGAATACCACCAAGCAGCTCGAAGAAGACTTGGCTAGGGCCACTGCGTAGTTGGGGTCAGCACAGCAAGAAGTAGAAGATCTTAAGGCTCATCTGGCCGCCGCTCAGCAGACGGCCGAGCAAGAGAGAAATGCAGCGCTAGGGCAGGTTTCACAACTGCAAGATTCGCTGGAACGGGCGCAGTCGCAGCTCGCAGAGAAAGCATCACAAGCGACGGCCTTTTCAAAGAGCAAGGCAAAGGAGATGCGCGCTAGTCTGCTACAAGGTTGCAAGCCCAACCTTGTCAAGTCCTTGTCAGTTCTGGATTTCTTATCCAGAATTGAAGAAGTATCTGCCCAGGGCAAGCCTGTGGTAGAGGAAGCCGAACACCAGGCGAGGCAATGGCTAGACCTGGCTATGAAACTTGAGAAATTAGAGCGCGATGGCTTCCGAATCTCCCCCATGTCCCAACTTGCCTCAGAGTGGGCAGATGCAAGGGTAACCTTGCACACTTATTTTGCTAGGACAGAAAAAATCAGAACGGCCAGGAAGGCGCTAGACGCCTTGGAACATGAAAGACACATTCTCCTGGCACCTTTTCACATTCTGTCCGAGCACGGGTGTCCGAGCTATGTTAGAGATGACGAGCTCTTCACCCTTGAGCAGGTAAAGGAGAACTGGCTGTCCTTCGAAGCAAATACAGCTGAAATCGATAGCTGGACAGAGCCAGTTCAAGAAGCGCAGGTCGCTCAAATGGTGGCGAAGTACTGCAAGATCAACTCTTCTCTTGAGGAGTTGGGCAAAAGATACAACACCATTGACCTGCACGCGGTCGCTGCATTCCACGTAGTACTTAGAGAAATCAGCGACCCCACTCCCTTCCAAACCGCAGCCTGGGATCAAGCTAAGGCTGTGCTCGAACGCATAAGCAAGCAAGAGGCCGAAAGTGGAGAGCCTTCAGATTCAGAAGGCGAGACTGAGGAGGCAATTGGTGAAAGCGAACCTGAAGAAGAACAGTTGCCCCAAGGGATGCAACCAGAGCAGCAGAAAGCAGGGGAATGAAGTTCTTCTGCACCCAAAGGATAAAGGCATGGTTCTTTGCGTCGAGGCGAGCTCAACACCCCGCGAGCCGCCAGGAATGTTGCCACATTTTGCACAGGGGTGCCATGTTTTTAGTTTTTGCAAGTGAGCTGCTCTTTTCCTTCCCTTCTCCTCATTTTCCCTTTCTTCTTCCTCTTCCTCACAGCTTCATTCCCTCTTCTTCTTTCCCCCTTTCTTCCCCCAGTAAAACTTCAGCAGGTGTACCTTGAAAAGTTTCTAAGTGTTGGGGCGACACCCGACTTCGCAGCGAAGTCGGAGTGCGCCCCTCAAGTGGAGCGCAGTAGGGAACCCGAAATGCGCACCAGGACAGGAAATAGTTGGAAATTTGACTAAGTGTCAAAGGGCGACACCCGACTTCGCAGCGAAGTCGGAGTGCGCCCTTCTTCCTGGGCGCACTAGGGGAATGGTCTGGCAGAAAAACGGCTAAGTGCTGGGGCGACACCCGACTTCGTAGCAAAGTCGGAGTGCGCCCTCTTCCAGTGCGCAGTCCGAACAGCGGACGAAGATAGCCAAGCACCGGTGCGCAACCCGACTTCGCAGCGAAGTCGGTGTGCGCCCTTTGACCGGTGCGCAGTTGGGTAAAGTCAACTCAGAATGTGCGAAGGCAAGAAGGCCTTCCAACTGCGCTGATTTCCTCCTGCGCAACCCGATAGCGCCCGAATTCCTGGCGAAGTTGGATAAGCTGCCTTTCAAGGCAGACACGTGTCACACCTCAGCATCCGACAAGTATCCACCTTCGGGACTCGAGCCGAGACTTGACCGCGCAAGGACAGAGCATGGGCTTCACTACCGGTGCCATCTGTCATCATTTAAGCCGATGTGAAGTGCCATCTGCCGCACCTACCCGCATTCCTGCTGACCAAAGATTCGACCCAACGCGCTGCCACGTAGCTGTACCGCCTTTAGGGACACCATGCTGCAAGGACAGTCCTGCCCAATAGAAGTCAGCATCAGCAGCTCCTCAGCCGCTTGTGTCAGCTACTGTCTTGTCTGGGACTTTGTGCCCATGAATGTAACTGGGGGGAAATTAGGCTATAAATATCCACCACATTTTCATTGAAAGTGGTGGAAGGGGAATATATTGCTAGGGAACAATTGTAGCTGTGCATTTGCCTCAAATACAGACATATACTTGGCTCTGCTTACTGTATTTTATCTTGCATGCTGCCTCTCCTTGTCATTTCTGCCTCATGTTTCTTGTGTCATTGCTCGCTGTTGTACTGAACTCTGGACTCCAGCATTTGATGGCCAGGTATTCCTGGAATGCATAGATAGAGGATACATGAGATCGCTGATAGCTGTAGTTTCAATGTATGTTTGTAGATGAATGTTGTTAGTAGTGGTGATTGATTCGTTGCCGTGCTGCTTATTCCCCCCACCCAACTCCAATCACATTTGGAATCCCTTTCTGCACTTTTATCTCTTTCTGTACCTTTTTATCTCTTTCCTGCACTCTTATCTTAACCTAACCCCCATAGGAGCCGGCCTTCTCCGGAGATTGGCACGGAAGGCATTCCTTCCTTCCGGCCTTTCAATCTGGTGGGCGAATCTGGGCGCATTAACAACAAGTCCTTTCCTCATGGCAGATTCGTAACCAACAGTAAGCAGAGCCAAGTATGTGTCTTGCATTCAGAAGCAAACGTATAGCTACAATGGTTCCCTAGCAGTATATTCCCCTTCCACCCTTTTACAATGAAATGGTGTGGCTATTTATAGCCCAAGTTCCCCCCGATTACAATTACGGGCACAAAGTCCCAGACCAGACAATAGCTGACAAAAGCGGCAGAAGAGCTACTGATGCTGACTCCTGTCGGCGAGGACTGTACTTGCAGCAAGGTCTCCGTGAAAGCTGTACAGCTACGTGGCAGTGCGTCGGGTGAAACTTCTAGTCAGCAGGAATGCGGGTAGCTGTGGTAGATGGAACTTTACATCAGCTTAAATGGAGGCAGCTGGCGTAGGTAATGCGGTCCATGCTTGTCCTTTATCCCGTCACATCTCGGCTCGAATCCCGAGGTTGGACACTTGTCGAATTCTGATGAGTGACACATGTCTGCCTTGAAAGGCAGTTTATCCAACTTCGCCCGGGATCAGAGCGCTATCGGGTAGCGCAGGTGGGAAACAGCGCAGTTGGGGAGGGCCTCCGTGCCTTAGCCAATTTCTGGGTCTTGGTGAATCTTGCCCAATTGCGCACCGGTCAAAGGGCGCAGCCCGACTTCGCAGCGAAGTCGGGTTGCGCACCGGTACTTAAGCTGATTTGGCCGCTGTTCGGACTGCGCACAAAAAGGGGAGCGCACCCCGACTTCGCTGCGAAGTCGGGTTGCGCTCCAACACTTAGCTGATTTTCCGAACACTGCTTTCCCAAGTGCGCACAGGAAGAAGAGCGCACCCCGACTTCGCTGCGAAGTCGGGTTGCGCTCTGACACTTAGCCAAATTCTGATCATCTCCCGTCTGCGCTCGCACTTCGCATTCCCTACTGCGCTCCGACTTGAGGGCGCACCCCGACTTCGCTGCGAAGTCGGGTTGCGCCCTGACACTTAGAATTTTTCAGGGAACACTTGCTCAGTTTTGGGAACTTGACTGGGGAAGTACAAGGGAAAAAGGGAGGAATGAAACTGCAGGAAAGGGAGAAAGGGAAAAATGGAGAAAGGGAAAAGGAGGAGGGAAGGAAGAGCAGCTTACTTACAAAATTTGAAAACATGGCACCCCGTGCAAAATGTGGCAACATTCCTGGCGGCTCGCGGGGTGTCGAGCTCGCCTCGACGCAAAGAACCAGGCCTTCATCCTTTGGGCGCAGAGGAACTTCCTTCCCCTGCTTTCCGCTGCTCTGACGGCTTCCTTCCGGGCAACTGTTCTTCTTCAGGTTCACTTTCGGCAGTTGCCTCTCCCGTTTCTCCTCCTGAACCTGAAGGTTCTTCACTGTCGGCCTCCCGCTCGCGGATGCGTTCATATGCAGCCTTGGCTTGGTCCCAGACTGCTGCTTGGAAGGGCCCTAGGTCGCCGACCTCTTTTAGTGCTGCGTGGAATGCAACAATTGCATGCATGTCGATGGTGTTGTATCTTTTTCCCAACTCCTTAAGGGAGGAGTTGATTTTGCAGTATCTTGACACCATCTGGGTGACCTGAGCTTCCTGGACTGGCTCCGCCCAGCTATCAATTTCTGCTGTGTCTGCCTCGAAAGACAGCCAATTCTGCTTTACCTGCTCAAGGGTCAGAAACTCGCCATCCTTGACGAAGCTCGGGCACCCGTGTTCGGACAGAGTGTGAAAGGGGGCCAGGCAAATGCTCATTTCATGTTCTAATGCGTCCAACATCTTCCTGGCCAGTCCTTATCTTCTCTGTCTTATCAAAATAAATATGCAAGGTTACCCTTGCATCTGCCCACTCTGAGGCAAGTTGGGACATCGGGGGAAATTGGAGGCCTTTGCGCTCATACTCCTCAAGTTTCATAGCCAAGTCTAGCCATTGCCTCGCTTGGTGTTCGGCCTCCTCTACCACAGGCTTTCCCTGGGCAGATACTTCTTCGATCCTGGACGCGAAATCCAGGACCGATATAGATCTAACAACGTTGGGCTTGCAACCCTGCAGCAGACCAGCCCGCATCTCCTTAACTCTGTTCTTTGAAAAGGCCGCCGTCTGTGATGTTTTCTCTTCAAGCTGCGACTGAGCCTGTTTCAACGAATCCTGGAGCTGAGAAACCTGCTCCAGCGCTGCCCTTTTCTCCTCTGACAGCTGCTCGGCTGTCTGTTTCTGCGCTGCGGCCTCCTGCTGAGAGGCGGCCAGCTGGGCTTTCGTCTCGTCTATCTCCTGCTGTGCAGACCCCAGCTGCGCGGTGGCCCTAGCCAGATCTTCTTCTAGCTGTCTTGCGCTATTCTGTAGCTGAAACAGCGCCTCCTGGGTCTCAAGCCGCTTGACAAGGAGATTATTGGTTCTGCGACGAATGCCGTTGATTTCATGCTCCTCGTTTATGTCATCGAAGCTCTTCTCCTTGACTTGGTGCTCATAGTCCTCCTCGGTCATCTCCCGGAGAGGCTTCTTTACTTTTGGAATCAGCTTCTCAGTTCGGAGCACTCTCCTGTCCAAGTCGTACTTGGTGCGCTTTACTTGGGCAGCTATTTCCTCGGCCCTTCTGCGCTTGACGCCCTGAAGGAAAGAGGCGGAACATCCCGCGGCCCTTGTTGCCAAAGGTTGGTCATCTCGCTGATCCGCCCATGAAGTCGAGGTCCTCCAGGATCTGGTCCTGCTGCGGCATCTTCCCTGCAAACAGCGAAGCGGGAGGGATTCCAGAAGGAGTGGCCGCTTTTAAGGGCGACCGGGTCCTAGGGGAAGCGAGCGGCTGAGTGGATGGCGTTGGCGGGGTTTTGAACAGATGAGGTGAGCGGCGCGGCGATGTATGTGCAGCTTCGACACTGGCCGCGGGCGAGGGTTCCAGGGTTTGGCTGAGGGACTGGAAGGCGTTAGGGTCCTGGGCGAACTGGTCGAAAGAATGGGGGCTGTTGGATGGTTGGACAGTCTGGGAAGAAGAAGACGCAGCTACGGCTTGCCCTGATGAAATGGGGGACGGCGTTATGGCAGGGCCGACTGGGACTTGGGGGAGCGGGGAAGTGGACGTACCTGCGGGCTCTGCCTGAGCCGCTGTTTGAGGGACGCTTGCAGCCCGAGTTTCTGCTTCCGCCTCAGGGCTGTCCAGCGAGACGATTTCTGGCGCTGCTGTCCCCGTCTGCGCTGCGGCCGACTGCTGTACAGGTTCCTTAGGCCGCTTGGCCTTTTCACCTCTCTTCCTCTTCTTTTCTTCTGGCGCTGTGGCTGGTTCAAAGGAAGGAGATGAGGTTGGGGCGGCAGGCAGTGATGTCCCCACGGTAAATTTGTACCTGGGTCTAGCTGGGAGGATGCCTGCCGCGGCCGGTCTGCTAGCTGGCAGCGCTGGCGCTTTTTCTGCCTTGGGGGCCACCTCAGGAGTTGACCTCTCTGACCCCTGCGCCCTTTTGGGTACTGCTTCAGGAGCTGGAGGCTGCATTGGGCCCACTTGACTGCTTGTCGGCGTTGCGCTGGAAGTTGCGGAAGTAGGCAATTGCTGGGAGGGGGACCTCCTTGTATATCTTTTCCTTGCGCCTCGGGGAACGCAACTTCGAAATTCGAAAGGCCGCCACGTGTCAGCGTATTGATCATATAGGGCCGAAAACTCATCATCAACGGCCAGCGTTTTCCGGTTGGATTTGTCGTGTCGCGTGCGGCATCTCATCTTCCAGAATTCGACGACTTTGTCCTTTTGCCAGTTGAGGGGCGCCACCTTGGCGAGGAATTTTTTGAAGCCCGCAGAATCCAACCGATGATCCGGGTTTCGCTCTGGGTCATACGTCACCTCTTCGCAGTAAAAATCATGCCATGGAGGCCATGATTGCATCTGCTCGATGTGCCATTCCAGGTCTGCGCCTGTTCTGTTGAACCTTTCCTGCATAATCTCTGCTCGGGGGCAGATATGCGCGAATTTGCCTCTGACCCCAATTGGGTCGTATTTCCAGCGCTGAGGAAGCATTATTAGACCCATGTCGATGAGTTCCCGTTCGAGGTAGACGTGTTGTCCGATCTCGTGCACTCGGGTATTCGCCCAGGTGATAGGATACTGAAAGATATGGCCTTTCTTTTTGCCCTGGCCGAACTCTTCTTCGACATAGTCCATCTGTCGCGCAATCTCCATCCCGAACTGGTGGTCAGTGCAGAAGTAGGGCAGCAGGAACGACTTCCCCTTGAATCCGTAGATTCTGACCACGATGCCCTGCGTCAGCCGGAAGGTATCCCCGTACTCGTGCTTCCTCAGATATCTTGTCATGACCTCTGGCGGGCGGGATGCCTTACGATTGAACAGCCCCAGGACCATGCACAAAAATTTAAAATTAAACTCATAGAATGACCCTTTTCTGTACAGGATCTCGGTCCATTCGTACACGGGCAGCGGCTCTCCTTTTTCGTTTACCTTCTTCAAGTCAGGAACTCTCATCCGGTAGTGCATGTGGTACAGGCACAACCATGTGAGGAAGGAGCAAAACCGGAAATCCGTTGTCTGCTTCTGCTGCAGCCTGACTAGGTTTGAATGAATGGCGTACGCCAGCCAGTCTGCCCAGTCGAAGAAAATGGGGCGCTTCCCACTCTTTTGCGCCGTGGAGTCGTAAAACTCCCCATGCAGGATACATTCTGCCAGCGCCAGCTGGTACGGGCGTACCACTTTGTCAGAATCACAGCCGAGTACCCAGGCCAGGATGATGTATATGTATTTGTTCTCGAACCTGTCCAGGGGTATGGGGCCTGTCGGCCACTGTCCGGCTGCCAGCGGAGTCTTCAGCTCTGAGTTGAGGAATTCTCTCATCCGCTTGGTCTGCGTGAATCTGCCCGTCTGTTCATCCAGATTAATCCTTCTGACAATCGCGCCGGGTTCGTACTGAAGCCCTGGGGCGAACGCTGGCTGGACGCTCTCCCTGAAGAGTGTGAACAACACTCTTCCCTTGTTGTCGCAGACTTGCCGGGCAGCTGGCTTGTAATATTCTACGATTGATTCAATCAGCTCCGGGCACTGGTGAGTAGGAGGGCACAAGAACCAGTACAGGTTCGATTTATACGCAGCCCCGACATGGTGTGAGGGCGAAACCTTGTCTGCCCACTTTGCAATATTCGGCCGCAGCTTGGTGAGGCTGATAGAAAATTCGCCATCTTTGTACCCGGCCAGGTGATTGACGGGCGGTGGTGGAATTTGCCCTCGACTTCTCTTCGTCCGGGTTTTCTTTTTTTGCTCCTGCGGCACTTCGCTCTCATGAGCGCTTGATTCCGTCTGCTCCTCAGCTTCGTGCCCTTCTTCACTGGATTGCGCCTGCATCGGCGCTTTCCCCTTGTCCATTTTCCTTGTTAGAATTGGCAGAGAGAGAATTACGGCTTCTGATTTCTCAGTTCTGTGCTTTGCAGCCTCGGAGTCAGCTTGACACTCTGAATTTTCTGAGTATGCCAGGGCCCTTTTTCTAGGCAAGGATTGCAGCATTAATGGCGCGAGGGAGGGAGTTAAGGTGGTTAACTCGAAGTTGGTGGAAGCGTTATAATATTTTGGCGGCCGTGCATGGGTTTAATTTTGAAAAGCGCACCCTAGTTGCAGTTGGTCCAAATGCGCCTTGCTTTCTTAATGACGTCGTTCTTGAAAGTCGTGCAATCATTAAACAATCTTCGGACTTCGTGCTTTTGATGACGTCATAGCCGCCGCCTGGGCACACCTTTCAAGGAAGAATTTCTGGCCCATGATTTTAAACCGGGACGCGACCCAACTTCGCACTGTGCCGTACTGCGCTCTGGGCCCACACTTAGAATTTTTCATGTTTTCCGTGATAGGTCATTCAGGGTGCGCCCAAAATCGAGGGCGCACTCGGACTTCGCCCAGAAAATGAGCGCACTCCGACTTCGCCTAGGTTTGATTGCGTAGTCAGACTTCGCTCCAAAAAGTTGCGCAGTCTGGTTTGACACTTAGCCATTTTTTGCTTCCTGCTCCCCGACTGCGCTCCCAAGACGGTGCGCAGCCCGACTTCGCTGCGAAGTCGGGTTGCGCACCCAGACTTAGCCAAATTCTTGCCCCTTTTGTCAGCTGCTTTCTCTCGAACTTCGCACAATCCAAGGAGCGATACCCGACTTCGCTGCGAAGTCGGGGTTTGCTTTAAGTTCTACTTGGGCTCTTGAAAACTAAAAAACTGAATGCTGAATATGTACATTCTGAAAACTAAAAATACAGAAAGGAAAACTGTACAAGGAAGGACCCATTGGGCGCCTTCAGTGGTGATAAACTTTGAGGTGGAACCCGTTGACGGGAATGGGGAGAAGTTGTCCCTCCATATCCCGGAGCACGAATGCGTTGAACTGATTCGCCCGAGCAATCTGATAGGGACCTTCCCAGAGGGCGTCAAATTTTCCATGGTTGCCCGGCTTTGCCTTCAGTGAGTCCCACTTCAGCACTAGGTCCCCGATTTTGAAAACTCGGGCGGTGGTGCCTTTTGCAAACCAGCCTTGGGTCGCTTCAGCGTGTTTAGTGAAGGCCTGGTATGCTTTCTCTCTGTCTTCCTCTAACTGCAGCAGCTGGCACAGTCTGGCGTCCACTGGATCCCCGCTGCCTCTCTCTTCATCCAACATCCAGAGGGCGGGAATTTCTATGTGGGTTGGCAGGACTGCCTCCTTGCCATATACGAGCGCATAGGGGGATGTCTTGATAGACTTCTTGAATGATATTCTATCCGCCCACAGTGCCCGATTCAGGAGTAGGTGCCAAGTCCTCTTGTTCTTCTCTACTGTCTTTCTGATGATTTTCAGTAGATTCTTGTTGGTGGACTCGGCCAGGCCGTTCCCCTGCGGGTAGTAGTTAGAAGACATCTTGTGATAGATGTCGTACTTGCTGGTGTACTCCGTGAGTACAGCGCCTGCGAACCCCGGACCATTGTCCGTCACTATTGACTCTGGGACCCCGAAACGGGTAATGAGGCTCTCGAGGAACCCGATGACCGTCTCTCGGTCCGCATTCTTGGTGGGGATCGCCTCTGCCCACCGCGTAAAGTAGTCGGTGGCGGTAAGAATGAACTTGTGCCCTACTGCTGAGTTCGGCGTAATGACCCCGATGAAGTCCAGACCCCATTGCTGAAACGGAGTCTCGGCTTGGATTGGTTGGAGGGGCAGGGGTGCTTTTCTGTTTCTGCCAGCAAATCTCTGGCATTTATCACATTTTACACAGACCGCATGTGCGTCTGTGAAGAGAGTGGGCCAATAGTACCCAGCTCTGATGATTTTCAAGGCCGTAGGCCTTGCGGAATGGTGTCCCCCAGGCATCCCGGAGTGAAATTCTCCGAGGACCCTGGGTTGGTCGGTTTTCTTGACGCACCGCAACAGGATGCCGTCAATGTTCTTGAAGTAAAGCCCCTCGGGGCGAAGAGTGTATTTCAAGGCATTTAGCCGAAACCTCCTTCTTTGTGAGGCATTTAGGTGATCTGGACATCTCCCGGTGCAGAAATACCTCACCAGGTCATCTGTCCAGTCACTCTCCTCTGGTAAGGAGTTGGCTAGGTTGGTAGTTGCTGTCGGATCTTCCCACTTACAGGCAGATATCTCAGCTGCAGCGCTTCGGGCCAGCTCCTGGCACAAGGCTCGGCCTCTGATAAGCTTTGTTGGCCGCACCTCGATGTCGAACTCCTGGATCTTGGCAATCCATCCTGCTCTCTTGTGACCCGGCTCCCCTTGTATGATGAAGTTTCGGACGTCCGGGTGTATCACGAAGACAGTTGTCCGGCTCTGGGAGACGAAGTGCCTGAACTTTCGGAGAGACTTCATGACCGCGTGAACCTGCCGCTCAATAAAATTGTACTTTTCCTCGTGCGGTCTGAATCACCTGGCTTAAGAACGCTATGGGGCGCTCTTCGCCATCGTCTCCCTCTCGTGTCGGACCGCGGCGTAACTCTCGGGTTCTCCCACCGCGTACAGGATGAAGTCCTTGGAGTAATCCGGGTTTATCAACACCGGAGCTTGTGCAATTCGGGCCTTGATCTCCTCGAAGGCCTGCCTTCTCTCATCAGTCCATAAGAATTCAGCATTCTTTTTCAGCAGTTCGGCCATGGGTTTGATCACTTGTGCGAAGTCCGGTATGAACTTCCTCACGAAGTTGATCTGGCCGAAGAAGGACTGTAGCCCCTTCTTGTCGACTGGGGCGGGCAAGCGGAGGAGGGCTTCTGCTCTATCAGGGTCCACTGCAAGGCCTTTCTCGGAGATGACATGTCCCAGCAGCTTACCTTCTCTTACCGCGAAGACTGATTTCTTCGGGTTTATGGAAATGCCGAATTCACGACATCTCTCAAATATCTGCCGCAGGTGGGAAGCATGATCCTCTCTTCTGTGAGAGAATACAGTCATGTCATCCAAGTAGATGACAATGATCTTGTTAAGCAGCTCTCGGAAGGCCAGGTCCATGGCTCTCTGGAATGTGGCGCCAGCATTGGATAAGCCGAAGGGCATGCGCTGATAGGCGAACGTTCCCCATTTGGTGGTGAACGCTGTCTTATGCTGGTCCTCATCTTTGACCCAGATCTGGTTGTACCCAGAAAAGCCATCTAGGAGGGAGAATCTCTGCGCTCCAGCAACTATATGGAGGATCTGATCGATCTGGGGAAGCGGATAATGGTCTTTCAGTGAGGCTTGGTTAAGATTTCTGAAATCTACGCAGAGACGAATGTCTCCGTTCTTCTTCCTCACGGGGACCAGGTTCGCAACCCAGGATGAATGCTTGATGGGGTAGATGATCTTGGCTTCCAGCATCTTCAGGAGCTCGGCTTTCATCATGGCTTCGATCTTCGGATTTACAGCCCTCTGCTTCTGCCGGAATGGTTTTGCACCATCTTCTAGCTCAATAGTATGCTGGATTATCTGTCTGTCATACCCCTTCAAGTCCTGGTAGCACCAGGCTACTATGTCGGGGAACTCTCGGCATAATGATCTGATCTGCTCGAGTTCCTCTTTGGTGCAGTCCGTTCCGACCTTAATTGTCTTTCCAGGTTCAAGCTCCAGGTCGACGTACTGCTTGGGGTCTACTTTGATCCTGTGTGATATTGCTCTGTCATTCTGATCAAAGAGACTTTCTAGTGTAATCAGTCCTTTTGGGACATGATTATTTTTTAACTGTATCAACCCCTCATATTGCTCGTCATCAGGGTCTCTACCTTCGATTGAACATGCTTCGGTAACCAAAAATGTGACGATTTCCTCGTCACAGTCAAACACCTGCCAGTGGGTGTCTTTATCAGGCACAGAAGGCCTGTAGATGGTACGAACCGGCTTCGGCTTCTGGACAGTGTCATCAGCCGGAACGTACCTGGCTCCAACAGACGCCAGAATGTCAGCGTGCTTGTTTTTCTCACGTGATATGGCTTTGACATTCAATGAGTCGAATGACTCCATCAGGTCCCAGACCCGATTACGGTACGCCTTGAGATAGTGCTTCTTGGAGGCGCACTTGTTCGTAATCTGGTTGCACACCAGCTCTGAGTCGCCAAAGATCTGCAGATGCTTTATCCCCAGTCTCTCCGCTTTTCTCAAACCCAAGCACAGGGCTTCGTACTCCGCCGCGTTGTTGGTACAGCTCCAAGCCAGCCTGTAGGTGTAGTCCTTCTGGATCCCGGTCGGGGAAACCAAGAGCACGCCTGCACCGGCGCCATTTTTGCATCGGGCGCCATCAAAGAAGAGCTGCCATAGCTTTTCTGGTGCAGGTCCTACTTCTTTCTTGGCTGACTTGTCAAGCCTCTCAGGCTGAATGACGGTGTAGCAGCCTTGCTCAGTCTCGATCATGGCGTTGAAATCCAGCAAGGAGAACTCATCCTCCGTTTGCAACAGCTCACGAGCTTGCTCCGTCATGTCTACCACCACCAGTTCTTCCTCCGTCAGCTGAACCATGCAGTCCTCGCGATTCTTCTCCGGGTATCTTCTCCACTAGAAATGTGGAAGGCTTCTCGTTGTAGATCTTCAGTCTCCTTCCTTTGAAGGGCACTTCCATATGCGAGTAATCCAGAGATAGATACCCTCCCAGCTTCGCAGTGAACTCCCTGGAGAGACACATGCCGAAGTAGGGTTCCAAGTCGACAACCACGACTTCTTGAATGACCACTATGTCAAGAGCTTTGTGCAACCGGATCGGGATATCTTTAATGACACCGACTGTCTTGACAGGGGTGCCGTCTAGTTGCAGCACACCTTGGCTGCTCCTTGTATACTCCATCCCGATTTCGTCGCAGACGGCTCTCGGCATTACAGTCGTGGAGGCACCAGAATCCACCATACAGTTGTGTACGATATACCCTTGCATCCGTAATGACAGATAGAAGGGAGGTGGTCTGTTCTTCCCAGTGGCGGAGACTGTCAGGGGTTGAACCAGAACAGCAGGCTGTATCTGCTTGCCATATTTCATGCTCTTCAAAGATTCCTGCAGCAGATCAACTTGCCCTGGGAGCAGAAGAGCATCATACATGCTTATCCTTGCGGGGGTCCTCTTCAGCTCATCCACTATGTTGTAGCCTGAAGTGCTAGCTCCTTCCGTTTCTTTCGCAGGCTCATACTTGGTGCGGTATTGCTGCGTGGCTTCGACTCTCTGTCTCTTTGTCAGAGACGGGTATCTCAGCTTCTCCTGAGCTTGTTCTTTGGTTTCAGCTGGAGGCTGAGCTGCGGGAGCTTTCGCTACGGGAGGCTTGGCTGCAGGCAATTTTTCCTTGGCCGTGTGAGGCCACAGCCTCTTGTCAGGTGGTAGCCCAGCAGGTTGCGCCTTGTCTCTTCTGGCGTATACCTTCAATGGCTTTGCAGCAGCTTCAACAGACTTTCTGTCTTCCTTGGCAGGGGGCAACACCAGATCTTCTTCTGGAACGGCGAAGTTGCCTTCATCGTCCAGGATCATGTAAAGCTCTTCGTCCTCTATGGCGCTGCCCGCCAGAGTCTGGAGGTAATGCTGGTGCAGTGTGCAATCTTCTTCTGAATGCGGGTCGTTGCACGTGGAGCACCAGTTAACCTGGTCAGAAGTGCCAGGTTGGTCCTCGATGGCAGCATTTCTTGCAGGGGGGCGCCTCTGATCTCGCCGTTCTGCGGCTTGATCTTTTGTCAGTGCCGGAGGAGGATATGGCCTCCTTGGAACAAGGTCCATCTGGGCCTGTTTCTTCTTCAGTATAGTCATGTCGTTGGACATGGTGTGATATCCAGAGGCCAGAGCCCGTACCTCCTGGAGGATTTTGTTCTGAATATCATTGTCCGGAGGCGGCAGCTGAGCTGGCGGAGGTAATGCCGCCAATGGAGGAGGTGCAGAATATTGCGCATACTGAGGGGGAGCTGGGAGTGCTGGATAATGCGGAGGAGGAGGAGGCGGGTTAGGATAATGTATTTGTGGCGGGCCGTAGGGATTTACGACCGGCGCCGGATTCCATTGTTGTTGGGGGTGCTGTCCTGAAGTCGACGGCATCACACCAGAAGCCGATGGGTACTGGGATTGAGGAAAGTCAGGGTAAATGGGTGGTTGTACCCTATGCGGGAGTCTGCCTATGGAGATGATGTCCATTTCAGCTTGCTGGGCAGCCTCGTAGAGGGCAGGGAATGAGTCGACTCGGGCTATCTTCAGCAGCAGGCAAATGTCTGAGTTGAAAGACCTCAGGTAGTAGTGCGCAGCCTGACCTGCTGAAGGTCGAAGTTCGCGAGGTACTCGTTTCCAAGACCTCGCAAACCTGATGTTGAAGTCCGACACCTCCTCTTGGGGGTGTCGCTGGATGCTTTGGAACTGATGTAACAAAGAAGAGGGATCAGCAGACTCGTTGCATCCTTTCACGAGCCTGCCGGCCAGCTGGCGCCACCCCGTGATAGATCCCTCTGGCAGTGATCTCCACCAGTAGAGAAGCTTTCCCCTTAGGGAAAGGGCCAGCAGACGGGTCTTCACACTCTCGTCAGTGATGGAATGTAGCGCAGCCAGGGCCAGAATGTCCTGGATGTGTTCGTACGCCGTCTTGCCGTAGCCATCGTATGTAGGGATGGACTTTAAGGCAGCGGGGGGCACAACTTGCTGTCCGACTAGGGCCAAGGGCCCCGTAGAGTCTACCGCCGGGAAGAGATCATCATCGTTCTGCTGGGCAGCCATGTCTTCTTCTCCTCCGGTAGTGTACTCGGTATCGGTACCGTCCGAGGATGTAGATTGCTCTTCACCCTCAGCCTCTTCGATTTCGGTTTCAGGCTCTTCTATGCGAGCTTGGTGATCAGCCAACCTGACGCGCTCTCCTGGAGCGGCAATGTCGATTTCGTAAAGGTCAGGTTGGTTTCCCGGATTCCTTGCTCGCCACCTTCTCGTTTGCATGAAGGCGTTCGGACCGGTCTTCACGGACTCAGAGAGTATTCAGGTACTTGCAGAGTCGCCAGGTGTTCTGATTTTTAACAGCAATGAAGCGAACACCAGTGCTTCGATTCTGTCTTGGGGTGGGAAACTTCCATGTCCCACCGGGCGTGCCAGAGAAACTGTTGGTTACGAATCTGCCATGAGGAAAGGATTTGGTATAATGCGCCCGCATCCGCCCACCAGATTGAAAGGCCGGAAGGAAGGAATGCCTTCCGTGCCAATCTCCGGAGAAGGCCGGCTTCCTGTGGGTTTTTAGTGTTTAAGCTAAGAGTGCAGGAAAGAGATAAATTGCGGAAAGAGAATCCAAATGTGATTGGAGTTGGGTGGGGGGAATAAGCAGCACGACAACGATCAATCACCACTACTAACAACAATTAAATACAAAACACTCCATAAAAACTACAGCTATCAAGCATCCTATGTATCCTCTATCTATGCATTCCAGGAATACTTAATCATCAAATACCGGAGTCCAGAGTTCAGTACAACAGTAAGCAATGAAATAAGAAACATGAGGCAGAAATGACAAGGAGAGGCAAGCATACAAGATGATGACAGTAAGCAGAGCCAAGTATGTGTCTTGCATTCGAAGCAAACGTATAGCTACAATGGTTCCCTAGCAAGTATATTCCCCTTCCACCCTTTTACAATGAAATGGTGTGGCTATTTATAGCCCAAGTTCCCCCCGATTACAATTACGGGCACAAAGTCCCAGACCAGACAATAGCTGACAAAAGCGGCAGAAGAGCTACTGATGCTGACTCCTGTCGGCGAGGACTGTACTTGCAGCAAGGTCTCCCTGAAAGCTGTACAGCTACGTGGCAGTGCGTCGGGTGAAACTTCTAGTCAACAGGAATGCGGGTAGCTGTGGTAGATGGAACTTTACATCAGCTTAAATGGAGGCAGCTGGCGTAGGTAATGCGGTCCATGCTTGTCCTTTATCCCGTCACATCTCGGCTCGAATCCCGAGGCTGGACACTTGTCGAATTCTGATGAGTGACACATGTCTGCCTTGAAAGGCAGTTTATCCAACTTCGCCCGGGATCAGAGCGCTATCGGGTAGCGCAGGTGGGAAACAACGCAGTTGGGGAGGGCCTCCGTGCCTTAGCCAATTTCTGGGTCTTGGTGAATCTTGCCCAACTGCGCACCGGTCAAAGGGCGCAGCCCGACTTCGCTGCGAAGTCGGGTTGCGCACCGGTACTTAAGCTGATTTGGCCGCTGTTCGGACTGCGCACAAAAAGGGGAGCGCACCCGACTTCGCCGCGAAGTCGGGTTGCGCTCCAGCACTTAGCTGATTTTCCGAACACTGCTTTCCCAAGTGCGCACAGGAAGAAGAGCGCACCCCGACTTCGCTGCGAAGTCGGGTTGCGCTCTGACACTTAGCCAAATTCTGATCATCTCCTGTCTGCTTTCGCACTTCGCATTCCCTAGTGCGCTCCGACTTGAGGGCGCACCCCGACTTCGCTGCGAAGTCGGGTTGCGCCCTGACACTTAGAATTTTTCAGGGAACACTTGCTCAGTTTTGGGAACTTGACTGGGGGAAGTACAAGGGAAAAAGGGAGGAATGAAACTGCAGGAAAGGGAGAAAGGGAAAAATGGAGAAAGGGAAAAGGAGGAGGGAAGGAAGAGCAGCTTACTTACAAAATTTGAAAACATGGCACCCCGTGCAAAATGTGGCAACAAGTACCAGCCCATCTCTTTCGCTGACCTAGTGCCTTGAAGTATTCAAAATATTGACAATGAAGAGGTTGCGGCAAGAGAAGAAAAGTTGTTGGTTGAAGAGGAGCCAGTTGCTGAAGAAAAAGAACACTTGCCGCCTGAGCGAAATGGGCTTCTCGCCACAATTTCGCCCGAAATGGGCTTTTCTTCAGTATTTTGCCTGAAATAGATATTGCTGCCGAAAATGAAGTTCGCTCGAAATGAAATTTCAGCATAAAATGAATTGTCACCCACCCAAAACTGAATCTTTTTCCCAAAAATGGTATTTCGCTCAAAGCGTTACTAGAAAATGGATTTCGCTGAGCGACACTCATTGCACATTTGGGCAAAATTTTAAATCTAATTTGAGTGTGGCAAAAATGCGAAAAGGATCGAATAATTTCATTGCAATCAATATCTTCAAAAGTAATCAACACTATCACAAAAGGACTAACAGAGGGAAAGAAAGGGGAGCCACTAACTCCAAGTATTTATGAATAAAATGTCATAGACAATCATTTCAGAATGTCATGCACAATCTTTCGCTTTAATGATTTCATAAGGTTCAAGTACAGTTGATTTCCAGAGAGTTGCTCTGTTATGCTAGGTACCCAAAAAGACCCTTACAATGGAATCAATTTCTTATTTATACTTGAAAAACAAACCCTAATCTATTTATGTACTTGTAGTTGTATCTCTAAACTTGTAGCCCTAAATTACATGCGGATTCGCCAAAACTAGGCACACCTGGTAGAGTAGAGTGCATCGCGGTGGTGCACACCTACCAGAGCAGAGTGCACCTACTAGTAGGTTGCACTTGGTAGGGCAAGATTCACCTGGCAGTCCGAGGCGCTTTGGGGAGCAAGGTACACCTATCACAATGGGGCACTCCGGGGAGCAAGGCTTACCTAGCAAAACGAGGCACGCACTTTGTTTTGGGACATAAGAAGTTTTTGAAATTTGAAGGCTAGGCATGGAGCATGGTGCGTCAAGGAGTGGGGCACACTCAAGAAGCGGTTCACACTTAAAAGAGAAAGGCACACCTGACAGCTAGGTGCACCCTATTTCATAACTTAGGAATTTGTCACAATCTAAAGGTGAGACACATGATGGGGCATACCAATGAGTGAGGCGCACCTGACAGATTGAGTAGGGTGCATCGGATAGAGCAGGGATCTCCATTCCCTGCTCTAAAAATGAACACTTAGCCAATTTTTGCTGATTTTTGTGTTGCTTTGTCTTTTCCCTTAGCTTGTGCAATGGATCTCCATTCCGAGCGTGATGGTAGTAGTGAGCTACTACACCTAGTTGAATAACTATCTTAAAGGTACAATCCTTGGTCCCATTTATGTGGTATTCTTCGCTCTTATTACCATTGAGTTGATGTATCATGATTGGCTATATTGCACCATCTTGCCTTCAACTTTATGTGTAATTATGTTGCTTGCAAGCTCATGTTAAAAACCTATTGTCTCCATGTGGAAAATACTCATTAGAATGTCCCAACCAAGACACAAAATTAATATCAGTAGAAACAAGTTTGGAATTTGTTCAGGATGCAAAGAAACCTTATGCAAAGACTTATTGTCATTTTTTGTTTTTCCTTCACATTTGATCATTGTTGTGCCTAAGTTCTTCCTAGATTGTATAAGCTAACACTTAAACTATTTTGAACACCATGGCAAACAAGCACATAGATTGTTCCACTAGATCCTTCATGTATGACTTTTGAAGTAGTGTAATCATCCCACATCCAATATCTAGGACTAATACATACCTTTTTGCACAATTTTTGAAATGAGGTTGAACCACCTTAAAAGTGGAATGTTCTCCTTGAAATTTGATTTCATTTTGATTAGAATTTTTAAAAGTAAATCGCTAGTGTGGCACATTGGTATACCAAGCAAAATGCCTACTTTGTGGCTGAGGAAACATTGCCCTATAGTCTAGAAGATCAAAAGTAAAATATTTGAGAAACTCTTATTTTTGTGGGCAATGGTGCTCCCTTTGGTCCTCATAGTAGATGGTACTTAGAAGTTATTTTTCTTCTTCAATTAGTTTCCATCTCTACAGATCAATTACCTCCTTTCAAATACTCTTTAAGTGCTTCTCCCTGCCTTCTTCTTGATAAGAGGTTTATTAATCAAGTAGTAGTCAGAGATGATGATTATTGACAATATATTCAGATCACTTGGGTCACTCCATCTCAACCTCGTAGTCCTAATTTAGCCTTCTACACGAAGCATTTCATGATGATTAAGAATGGCATTATTACTCATCCTAATTATGTCGAGCGACATTAAACACACATCCTTAGGATTCCTCTTGGTCAACTTAGAGTATGCTCACATTAGTTGTGGGTGGAGACGGACCACCATATTCCTTGAGAGGATAGGGTATGTTGTCTTTGCTCTATTTGGGAGGTGGAGATTGAAGAACATTTCATCTTCAGGTGTCTTGTTTATTATGAAATTCAAGGAAGGTACTATTTCTTGTATAGCGACTCAGGTGGATTGCTTGCCACTTGTTTTAGCTATCTTGACCAAGGATGCTTGGCTCTTTACCTCAGGTCGGAAGAGACCGCTACCAATAAAGGAGCTCACCTCTTAGTGAGAGAACCAACAACTTCACCATGACATCCTCATTGGTAATCTCGTGAATAGTTGCCAATCTGGCAACGTCTTGAATGTGCTCGGCCGCTGTCTTCCCTGTACCATCGTAGGTGGGCAGAGCTTTCAAGGGTGCGAGTGGTACTCTATGCTGAGCCCCTAAATTCAGGGGGCCTGTATGATCCCAGGTCACAAATTGCCTGGTAGGAGTTGGCTACGCAATCTGGGGTGGCGGATTTGCTTGGAGTGTTTGCTGGAGCGGCTGAGCCGAAACAACAAGCACACTTGGGGCACTCGAATCAACACTAGGTGGAACTTTAGTATGCTGGTGATCTGGAGAATTAGGCAGGACTTGGGGCAAGCTAGTTGATGTGCTGTCGGGAGTTGGATGTCGTGTAGCGACAGTAGATTCTTGCGAGGATGTCCCATCTAGTGCAATATTTGGCCTGACCACTCTAGGATGCTCTCCCAGAGCATCGATGTCAAGTTCGTAGAACTCGGCTTCTTCTTCTGAGTTTCTGACCTGCCACCTTGTACGCATGAAAGCGTGGTCTTTTAAGCTGGTCTACGAGGCTTGGAGGTACCGGAGTTCATATGAGTTGCCAGATGTTCAGGTTTTGTCAGTATTAAGACGAACATCAACTTCTTAGTACTGCTTATGTAGTGGAACGTTTGCGTCCCACCAGGCATGCCAGAAACTGTTGGTCAGAGATCTGCCTTAGGTAAGGAACAGGAAAGAAATGGGAAATGACTGAAAGGGATAGGAAATATGGCTACAGGCTAGATAGAACAGGGCTGATGGACTAACAACACGAAAACTCTATTGCATTATGAACCAAATAGCCCTCAAATACAGATAACTAACAAAAATTAAACCAGAACAACTAGCATGCATAATCTCCAGGGGCTACTCCAGAGTCCCTACCTTATCAGAAACTAAATCCAGATAATAGAATTCAAGTTTACAGTTAAAGCATGGAATAATAGAAGATAAGAAATAGAAGACATACACATGAAAATAGAAGTCCAGGTCTAAAGCCAGACATCAACTATATTGATAGGAAAATTCAGGTTTTCATTTAGCCTCTAGCAAACATCCATCCATTTACAATAAAAAGAGCGGGCTTATATAGAGAATTATGCCGCTTGAGCAATAAATGCTGAATAACAAGATATGGCAATAGAAGCCAAGATAAATATTACAAGGAAGTACAGTCACAAAGTATTAACTAGGTATGGCAGATACTGGTGACTCCTCAAAAATACCATTGAACCCCTTCAATGCTCTGACAGATTCAACTTGCTGGCGCTGTCTCCTCACTCATGGGGACTGCTCCCGTGGAAGATATGCTTGAAATCCCGAAACGTCCAGTCTGGAAGCTTCTTAGAAAGGCAGCACCTGATCGGATAAGGATGCCCTTCAGATTGCTGACGTGGAGCGCCTTCGGAAGGTGATGGCACGACGGTCAAAAGAGTCAACGGGCGCACTCCCTGTGTGCGCCCCGCCTGGGCTCACTGCTGAAGGTGAGCCCAGCCTTGGGCGCACGGCCTGAGTGTGCCCGGCCTGGGCACACTTCTGTTCCAAAATGCCGGAGCGAAGTGTCGGGTTCCTCAGTTTTTGAGGGTGAAATGTGCCAGGGCACTGTTGGTCACAAATTTGCCACAGGAAAGGATTTTGTATGTATACGCGCCCTAGACCTGGACCAACATTGAAAGGCCTGAGGGAAGAGATGCCCTCCATGCCAATCTCCGGAGAAATGTCGGCTCCTTAACTAAACTACTGATTCTTTAGAGATGAGAGTGCAGGAAAGAGATAAAAATAGTAAGAGTGCAGGAAAGAAATAAAAGAGTAGGGAAGAAACGCGGTTGGTTGATTTAATGAGGGGAAGAACCAACAGCACGATCACTAACTAATACCTTGAAGTAGCAGCAATAAATACAAAAGATAACACATAAATGAACACCATGCTAACTTTCCTATGTATCCTCTGGACGAGTTCCAGGATTCACTTACTCCCCTACGCCTAAATCCAGATTTCAGAATTACAGCGAACAGGAAACATGTAAATATAGCAGAAACACTATCCACAGGCAGCATACAAGAACATTAACACGGCATTTTCTCCCCTATGTATCCTCCAGGAGAATTACAGGGTTCTGTCCCTAATTACACACCTAAATTCAGGATTCAGAATTACAGTATACAATCAAAGACAGAATAGCAGAAATAATCCAGAAGGCAGCATACAAGAGAGAAATAAGCCCAAAGTCTTCAATATCAATTGCAGGAATCAAGTTACAACAGCTTTCTAGCAAAAGTTCCCCCTTTTTTCATTACAATTCATGGGTTTTTATAGAGGACCCGGCCCTCTGAGCCATCATTGCACGAAACCTAGCAGTACGCCCTCGAAAAAATGGAAAATCTGCCTTCGCTCCTCCCGTGACTGAGTTCTCACATCCGTTCCTATATTTAGCAATTACGACCGCTTTAGCCGGGGAAACTCTCATTAATGGGCCGCCTGACTCGTCCTCAATATTTGGGCGCAATGCTCGAGTGGCTGTCGGGTCCATTGGGTTTTCCTCCTACGGCTGACCTTTCCTTTTCTATTGTTGAAAATGAGTCCTAGGTTTTTCAGGCAAGTAAAGATGCATTAATGAAACACTTAATTGCCTCGAAGAAATACCCAGTCTTGGGATGTGTGCCCTGGAGAACTTCACTGAATTTTAGTTCGGGGAGCTGCTTCGCCATGGATGAGAGCCGAAGTCGAATAGACCTCTTTGTATTGGTGCTTCGCAGCGAAGAGACATCCAGAAACAGCTTCGCTGCGAACCATCCTTCAAGGTGGCCGGGGAAAATTCAAGCGAAGTAGAATTTTGCCTTAGAAAATTTTGGGCATACAGTTAGGCTTCTACTGAGGGAGCTTCACACAAAATTCAGCCGAAGTGGACCTTCAAAATTGCTTTGCCGCGAACCGTTGCAAAAATAGCCTTTCGGGGAAAATTCAAGCGAAGCTCCTCCATGCCTTAGAAAATTTTCAGGGACAACCAGCCTTCGGAGGGGGAAGCTTCGCACTTGAGTCACCCGAAGTGGGTGCTTCAAAAGGATTATGAGCGAAGTAAATTTTCTTGAGGAGTGGTTCGCCAAAAGGGACAACCGAAGCAGGTGCTTCGCTAGCATTTCTGCGAAGTGTTTTTCCACACTTAAGAATTTGTTTTGGCATTTTGCTTTTACATTGTATGCTTCGCAAAACTTCGGCCCGAAGCTAGTCTTGTGGGAGCTTCGCTTGCGAAGCTCTTTCTGTGCCTTAGCACCTATGTTTTTTTCTGCCTGTTGTTTGCGAAGCTCCCTTTTCTTGCTATATTATGGGCGAAGCTCTTTTAAATTCAGTTATTTACAAGGGGGATCCAAAAAATGACAGCCAAAATTGCTGCAACACTACTATCAACAAAAATAAGGAAAACTATATCAAGAAAATCAACATAATCAAATTTCACTACCCCTTCAGAAGCAATGTGACAAAACTTGTCAACAGGCACCTGATGCAAAACTCAATGGCCGCGCAATGGAAGATTTTCCTGGAAAGTCAGTACACAAAACAACTGCACACTGCTTTAGCGCCGTAGAAGGGTTTTGATAGTAAATTGTGGAAAACGAGAAAAGGGTTTCCAGGGAACATAAATTACTGAAAGGCTAACTATACACTATGTTGCAGAAATGGCAACAAGAGTACAGTCATGAAATAGTTATTAGGCATGGCCAAGACTGATGACTCCTTGAAAATGCAGTTGAGCTCCTTTAATGCTCTGACAGGCTTGGCTTGCTGGCGCTGCCTCTTCACTCGCAGGTGCTGCTTTCGTGGAAGATAGACTTGAAATCCCGAAACGTCCAGTCTGGAAGCTTCTCAGAATGATTGCGCCTGGTCAGATAAGGATGCCCTTCAGATTGCTGACGTGGAGTGCTTTTGGGAGAAACCGGCGCAAAGGTCAAAAGATTCAATAGATAGGGCGCTGTGATGTGTCATGAAACAACCTTGCGCACTCCATACTGTGCGCCCGACTTGGGCGCACTCATCCTTGTGCGCCAGACCTGGGCGCACTCTTCCTGTGTGCCAGACCTGGGCGCACTCTGCCTTGTGTGTCAGACCTGGGCGCACTCTGCCTTGTGCGCCAGACCTGGGTGCACTCTTCCTGTGCACCAGACCTGGGCGCACTCTGCCTTGTGCGCCAGACCTGGACACACTCTGTCTTGTGCGCCAGACCTAGGCACACTCTGTTCTGTTCTCATATGCCGAAGCGGAGGGTTGTGCTCTTCCTTGGTCCTCGAGGCTGAAACGCGGGTAATTGGAACAAAATTCCATCATTGTGCTCTTCCTTGGTCCTCGAGGCTGAAACGTGGGTATTGAATATCATATCATACAAGGAGTTAGCGTCAACAAAATCCCAAAAGTCGTCCTGTGAGTGCATCCCACGCTCACAAAGATTTTTGGCTGCATTTCTCTACATGTGGCATGAGTGTTAGGAGGTGCTTGGCCACAGTGACAAGTGGCTACGATATTCTAATCTCTGATTCGCCCCATGCATTTGATAGATTCTGGTTGAGATTCTAGTGAAGATCTCAACCAGTTGGCTTGTTGAAGCATAAAAATATTCACCTAGCGACTCGATTGAAGAAGACCTAGAAATAGCCACCGTGTGCACACAACAGTTTGTTGGCATGCTCTAACAAAGAAATTCGGCATTGAGGTTCTAACTGTGGAAGACTCTAATGCATGGTATTGCCCCTACCCCGAGGCTTATGCTCCCACCACTTATCTTGAAAGCCATCCACAATAGGCCATGTCGGTGCTAAATGAAGTTGCTAGCTATCTACTTCTTACCCGATAGTAGATGCGAAAGTGCCAACCCAACCCCCTCAAGTCCAACTACCAAACTGTTGCCCTAGGACGAGTTCCACTACTCCTGAGCAAACTCTCATAACTTGGGACGAGGAGATATGTGCTATATCTGACAGAGCAATAAATTCAGCATGAGTAAGGCTGCAGGTCATGGGCCAAGAGGATGCTAATGGAGGAACAAGAAACAACTGATTTAGTGGGTAGCAATGCCCAGAACAGACCAACGGATAAGGGAAAAGACGTTTCCCCTACAGTCGCACCAAACCAAAATGTGCAAAATCTTCCAACGACCACTAGAAGAAATGTTCCTAAAGCTCCATGACAATGCAAGTTAGTTCCTGAACCGACTAGAGCACCCCAACCTGGTGTAGAGAGGCCCAAACCTCAATTGCTACCAAGCACTAGTCAAGGGATCCAGTTCTCTAGATCATTTAATGTGGTAGACCATCTAAAAAACTCTACTGTGGCCATGCCTCTCTGGGATGTCTTGTCCATGCTTGAGCAGAAGAAGAATTTGGAGGAAGTGCTGGAGAAACAAGAGGCATGAGGAAAGCAAAAACCTCCCACAGTCTTGCAGATATCTAGTCCTAAGGTGATCCAAGCCAAACCAATGTCGTTCTACTTGACCTTGATCTATGGAGACAAATTAATCCACAATTGCATGGTAGATTCTAAGTCAAGTACTTCAATCATGCCCCAAAGAGTGGTGGACATATTAGGGCTGGTGTATGAGCCTATCAATAACATGGTAGTTCAGCTAGATGCTACTACTATCCAGATCTTCGAGCTGGTAAAAGATCTTTTCCTTGTGTTGCAAGCTTGCCCAGACCTTACAGTCCATCAAGACATTGTGGTGATCGAGCTCCTAGTTACATGTAGCAGCTGTTTATCAAGGGACTTCACTGCTAAGAATGGAGGCTACTTGTCATTGGATTGGTCACACATGCTATTCAAAACTAGATATGGGACAAGATCAAGATTCCATTGGAACCCCTCCATGTACATCATGTGTGGTATGTGCCCTCAGTCATGTTGGACGATGAGCAAACCTACCTTGTAGAAGAACAGTTTGGATCAGATCAATCTATTGATGAAGTTCGTTTCTTAGTCCTTGATGATCAAATGGACCATTGGGCCACCGATATATGGGATCTTGATTCCTATGGAACATTCGAGCAAGCGAGCATTGATGAAAAGATGTCTCGGGTTTCTCTATAACATATTTTGTACATAGTAAAAAAAAAAAAAGAATCTCTATATAACATCATGTTTGTTTTGCGGTAGGATCATATTGGGATGCATAGTTGATCTCGAGCATTCGTTGATTTGCAAGGATCGTAGAGGCTTGTGAGGTCGTGGAAATCACCAGGTGTTGCAGAGTAATTTGCGCCATTAAGAACATTGAGAATGATCAAAATCAACAGACCACACAATTCCAAGGAGGCCAAGATGGGGATTTTTCCCAAAATAGCAGCGGTTGTTAGATCACCAAGAAGAGGATGCTATTGGCTTTTTAGCCAGATTATCTTTGTAGACAACAACACTAAGAAAAAGTGAAACAATTTGTAAAAAGGTCTACATGTTGTGCACCAAATGAAATGTCATGTAAGAATGGTCAAATGAAATGTCTAGTTTTTCAGATGTAATGTAAATGCAACCATCATTTGTAAACAATTAACATTATGTTAATTAGCATTTGATTAAGGTTGTTTTAGAAAAGGTAGTTTTGGTAGTTTTGTCCTGTTAGTTTTGATAACTACCAGGGCCAAAGTATAAATAGACCCCCTACATTTCAAATTGTATCCATTGCATTAGGAGAGCAAGTCCATGTACGAGGGAGAGACGCCAGACTGTTACAACATAAGGTTGGGCGTAGTATTGTTGCAGTCACAGATTGAACTGTACATGATTCCAATGATAATGCAAAATCATTCACTTGTGCCAATAGTGTCCCCATTGATGCTGGTGTTATGTTAGTAGTTGCAGGTAGGATTGCTTAGATGGATTTGCACCACCTTCAGGCGAGCGAGTCAAATTGCAGGAACCAACAATGTCTTAGCCAAGTGTCGACATACTAGCCGATGCCGTCATAAACCAAGTGTCGACATATTGTCAACGTTGTCTAGACCAAACTACTAACATCAAGGGGAGCCGACATGCTGACCGTCGTCAGATGCAGTGTCCTCATGTGGAGAGCCATCATGTCAACATATTGGCTGCTGTCATGAGCCATGTAATTAGCCATTTGCTGTCATGTTGAACGTCGTCTTGGAGGATGTCGTTAGGACTGAAGCCATCACAGGAAGCTACCATCTAAAGCTGGGCCGACATATCATTTGCCGTCAGTACATTGTCGTCTAAGCCACACTGCAGTCATTGAATTCATCCTATCACAGATGTATTCTTCTGGGAAACCTTAACAATTCTCCTCCCACTAACTGTCATTCCCTCATCTCGAGAATCCTCATCATTGTCTACATTTGGTGCTATTGCCTAGATCAAGTTCAGGTCGATAAGAAGTGAGCGTGATAAACAAAGAGGTGAATGACAGATTCAAGGTTGCAAGGACGACGACGATGAAATCAAACACAAACTACAGAGCAACCAGTGAGGAGAAGTGCAAGACTAGTGAATCAAGGAGTACAAAGTAGAGACGAGTTTACGTAGCTAGAAGTGGAGAGGGTATGGAACCCCTTGGACGACGAGAGTCCGAGAGCCGAAAGAGAAAGGTGGTAAACATTGTTGTTGATGATAGAGAATGAGGTGCAAGTAGTTGAGGAGAATATTAGCATAGCGGGGAGAAGCTAACATAGCAAGAGAAGAGCGGACGGTAACACCTGAGCTAGCGGAGAGGAGTTTGCCAATGGGTGCAGAAGACGGGAGTTTGGCACTAGAGCAACCACGCGTGGACACTTGGGGAGGAAGACCAGAACTGCATATTGTTTATTTGCGAAGGTCATGAAGCATTGATGCACGAGATTTTGGACGAGGACTATTTGGAAGAGAGGCACCAAAACAAGAAGTCGAGCCACCAACGATCGAAAGAGAGTGGGATAGAATCCCACAAGAACCATCATCAAGTGACGAAGAGGTCAAATGGGACCCAATGGCGCGCGTCACAAATAGAGCATGCAAGCAGAAATGCCCACCCTTTACTAAAGAGGGAAAAGAAGATCCAGCAAGACACATTGGTATGCACTACCATATGGAAAGCAAACCGAGTAACGCAACCTGTTGAATGGTTGCAATTGTTTCTGCCACACTAAGAGGAATGACAATTGACTGGTACTTGAAGAGGAAAAGTATGTAGACAGGCAAATTGATATGTCCTTATTTGCTGAATCAGTTTTGGTATTATGTGTTATTTTGTAAATGTACGCAAAGTGTTTGACGAAATGTGCATGCATATATTTAATTATTATGTTGTAAAGTGCAATTTAATATTGTACATAAGAATAAAGTCATATTAAGTCATGTAAGTCGGCTAAATTACTATTTTGTCTTGTAGTGGGAAATGTCAATGTAATGCAAAGAGTAAATGCATATGAAAGGGAAGTTATAAGGTAGTTGGAGGATAACTACTTTGTGGGTGTATAAATAAGCCCTCCCCTCATTCATTCAAGTTGCTCTCCCATGGAAGTGGCTCATAGATGTTCAGGCATTGAAGGCAGTCATGCAGGTTGATGTATTAATGCAGTCTAGTCTGGTATGCAGCCATGAAGGATATTCAGCCTAGGGTTTGCAGAGTGCATATTGTAATGCTGAAACTGTAATGTTGTATCATAAATGCCATTGTTAATATAAAATTGTTGTATTTACTGTTATCTACTATTTCTGTCATTGTTGCTGTTATTAGTGTTGTTGCAGGTTTTCTGTGCATTATTATTGCTATACTACAATGATTGCAGATCTGTAGAACTATTAAGTGGAAATGGAACTGTTTGTGAGCATGTGAAATTTCATTTCTACATCTGGCGTCGTTGCTTGATCGAAGTTGGGTCCAATATTGGTGACATGGAGTTCTAAGAAGTAAAACCCTTGGAGAGATGCACAACGAAAACAATGGAGTGCAGCCAAAGACGTAGGTGAAGATGCACCAAATTTTTTGTTTTTTTGGTGATGCAGATGAAGGGCTGTCAAAAGGGACGTGCACGCCAAATGAATGCAAAAATGCAAGTGAAAATTTTGCAGATTGCAGATTGCAGATTCGCAGACGTCTGCAGTCTAGACATCTGCAGCACCAGTATGGACGTCTGCAGTCTGGACGTCTATAGAAGTCTAGACGTCTACAGTTTGGCTGTTTGCAGTCTGGACGTCTGCTACAGCAGAAGAGGTAGACTAGCCAATTGTTTGGAAGAAGAGAGTCCAAGAACAGAGGAAAAAAGAGGGAAGCATTGCTGATAGGAACGGAAGAAGGGGTACAAGGACCACCAAGAGTCAAGGAAAACGTTGATGTAAGGGAAGACGTTGATGTAGAAACTGTGTGAGGATATGTTGAGTGGATGGTAACACCTGAACAAGCGGTAGGAAGGTTGCAGAGGAGTGCAAAGGACGGGAGTCAGGAACCAGAGCAACAGTGCGCGAGGTCTCAGGAAGGAAGACCAGGGCCACGACCAACATTCCAACGAAGGAAGTCGTAGAGTAAGGACAAACAGGAAGTTAGGAGAAGACTATTTGGTGAGAATAAAGGTACCTAGACTAAAAACATTCGACGAGGAAAGCGATTGGGCAAAACAATGAAGCATATTGGAGGTGGTTTCCTGCAATGTTTCGTGGATTCGCAATGGCTTGGTACTTAGAATTCCTAACAGACAAGTACAAGACATGGGAAGAGTTGCGTGATGCATTTGTGGAAGAATTTCAATCATACGATACTGACGAAAATTATAACATTCAAGGAGAGAAGGAGCCTGTTCGTTATTACAATCAAAGGTTTAGTAGGTTGTTTGACTATGTGGAGAAAGACCACTCAGAGGAATCAAAGAGTATGTGGTTCATAGATGGACTTCTCCCTGTGTATGAAAGGAAGATGAAGACATTTTCTCCAAGATCATACCAAGAGGCTTTGGATTATGCCTTGACTTGTGAACGTGATGCAAAAATCGCACCAATGATTGAGACTCATACGACTAGAGAATGCAGTCAGATGGCGACAGAGAAGACGTCTAAAGTGCAGCCATCTGAGAAGGAGACATCTGAGGTGCAGCCGTCTGAGCAAGAGCCATTTGAGAAGGAGATGTCTGAAGTGCAGCCGTTTGAGAAGGAGATGTCTGAGCAAGAGACGTCTAAGGATCAGCCATCTGAGAAGGAGACGTCTGAGGTGCAGCCGTTTGAGAAGGAGACGTCTGAGATACAACCATCTGATAAGGAGACGTTTGAGGTTCAACCGTCTGATAAAGAGTCGTCTAGAGGCTACACGTCTGAAACCTACCCTTCTGGAGACTACACGTCTGAAATCTACCCGTCTGGCAACCGTTCGTCCCAGACGTTTGGTCGTCCAGCCCAGACGTCTGGCCGTCCAGCCCAGATTTCTGGTCGTCTGTTTGGCCATCTGATCCAGACGTCTGTAGGCAGCAAATCCACCTTCCAGAAGAAGTGACAAAGAGGATTTGCCTAGTTTTGACATTTTTGATAATTTTGACAGTTTTGGCAAAACGTACAAGCAGGAGTAAAACGTACAAGGAGGCAAAACGTACAAACTGGATGTAAGACGTACAAGGTGCAATGAAATGCAATTTGATTTGTAATTGCGAATGAATTTGATAATAGGTGTAATTAGACTTAGTAAAAGGGTGTAATTAAGGATTCCGTTATACATGGTAGTTGTGAATAACGAATTGCCTCAGGAACCGCTTGGAACGGCCTAGGCAACATTATATAAGACCCCCCTTTCAAATTCGTAAGTCTAGTTAGAGTCTGGTCTGCCAAGTCTGATTATTGAATGCATCTATCTGATTATTGTGTGGAATTACTGGTTTATTGTGTATCCTTGTGGGACTGTTAGTGATTGTAATGTCCATTGAAGAGTAATGAATGAAGAATCACATTGCATAGTATTCTCTCACATGTTGTACGCTTTTGGAATGATGGATTAGTGTTTTGCAGTATTTGGTTGTTGCATGTTACTTCTTTGTGTCTGTGGATAATGTTAATGCACTAATATGAAGAATGGAATTGAATCCCCACTGGTGTGAGCCCTGGGAATGATCTGTGAGGTAGATTATATCAGGAAAGATGTCTTGAAGGCTGTTGTACGATTTCTGGATATTGCCATTGTGAAGAACTCTCTCAAACCCTATAGACAGAACTTGCATGTTGGTAAAGATGGAGTAATTGCCATTTCAGAACTTCCCAAAACTTGTATGAGAGAGATTGATAAGGAAGAGTATCCAATTTGGCACCTTGCTGAACTTTCATTTCGTACAAATCGTACACCAGACGTGCTACAAATTGTACAAAAGAACTTTACCCGATTTGGCAGTTTAGGCGATTAAGGAAAACTTACCTGATTTGGCAATATTGGCAAATTGAACAAATTAGTTACAAAACAAGTGTACGACAGCTTGCAAAACCAAATCTAAAGGATTGACTAAGTGTCAAATCGTACAAGCACTGACACTGTACGATTTGGGATCATACAATGGTACGATTTGAGTCCGTACAAGTTTTGCGATCGCATATTAATTGTTGTGAAGACTGTACAATTGTACGATTTGGGTAATTGAACAAGGATAATAAGTTGATCATTCTAAACCCTGAGAATCACCTCCCCATCGGGAATGCTGCAACCCTGTGCTACATTTGGCGCCGTTGTCCTATCGAACTTGACATTTTTGTTAAAACGGGTCAAACTAACAAAGTAAGAATATTACAAATATGGAGGTGAATGACAGACACCAGTGTGCAAAGACGTAGGAGACGAGAAGTATGAGAGAACATTCCAGTGAGAAGGAGCACGAGAATTGCTTAGAGAGGGAATGCAAGTAATTCTGACCATAGTACACATGAACCAGAAATAGAGCAAGTTTGGACATCTGAAGGAGATTTTGAGGCGCTATTGATAGGGACAGAAGAGGAGGTACCAGAACCACCTAACGTAGAGGAGCAAGTTGACATAGAAGCAGTGCACAAGGAAGGAGAGTGGATGGTAACACCTGAGAAAGCAACGGAAGGGTTGAAAGGGAGTGCAGAGGACAGGAGTCAGGCACCAGGGCAACAGAGCACGGGGTCTCAGGAAGAAAGACCAAGACCATCTCCCTCACATCAGCGAAGGAATTTGCGGAGTGAAGACGCACGTGAGTTTGGTCAACGACTGGTGGGACTGTTGGTTACGAATCTGCCATGAGGAAAGGATTTTTGGTTAATGCGCCCAGATTCGCCCACCAGCATGAAAGGCCGGAAGGAAGAGATGCCTTCCGAGCCAATCTCCGGAGAAGGCCGGCTCCTTTTGGGGGGCTTGATTTAAGCTAAAGGGAACGGGAAAGAAATAAAGGAACGGAAAGAGACAAATGTACAGAAAGAGATACAAATATGTCCAAAGGTTGGTGGGGGGGAACTAACGATGCGGGAACACACCAATCACCGCTACTACTGCATACAAACACGAGCATGACAAGGAGCGCAAAACCTAGGCGTACTTCCGATACACCGGCGGCGTATGCACGGCTTCAATAGCTCCCTAGCAAACATTCCCTACAAGGAACTAACGGCGAGGGATCGTATCAATCACCGGATACGTACAGCGACGGGGGTAGAAAGTAAACCTAGAGATGTCAGAGCCGGGTATATGTGTTAGGTAGAGAGTTTAACCGCACGGCTTCAATGGCTCCCTAGCAAACATTCCCTACAAGGAACTAACGGCGGGGATCGCATCAATCACCGGATACGGGCCAGCAACGTCACACATAGCTGATGGAGCTGCTACCAAATTTATAATGAATGCTTTAAATAATGAAGTACGAGAAGGTGCTTTAAGCAAGCAATGCTAGAGGAACCCGATCGCCAAATGCCAAAGTGAATCAACGAGCGGCGACACGGGTGGGCCTAAGGCATATAATGAAAGACAGCATAAAAGAATAAAGACGGTAGAAACGAGAACCGGGCATACAGATTGTATTCATAAGCGAAGCACGGTTACGGTAAGCACGGTAGTTCCCTAACAAACATTCCCCTTCCACCCTTTACAATGAATTTCGAGATGGGCTTTTATAGCCCGAGTCCCACCAGATTACATTAATGGGCACGAGTCCCCGATCAAACATGAGGCGACGAAGCGGCGAAAGAGGCGCAAATGCTGACCTTTTGTCGGGCTAGGGCTGTACCCGCGACATGGTCTTCTGGAAGGCTGGACGGCTACGTGGCGGAGTGTTGGGTAATTCTTCAAGTCGGCGAGGCTTGCTAGTAGGCTGGAGCGGGTGAAACCTCGGATCAGCTTTGAATGAGGCTATTAACGCGGCGGTGCGGGCAGCCCATGCTTATCCCTTTTGGTCGGCGGTCTTGGTTCAAATCCCGAAGGCTGGACACTTGTCGATGATGGGTTATCTTTGTGTGACACATGCACGCCTTAGAGGGCGATCTATCCATCTTTGCTTGGGATCGGGGCTCCTTGGGATGCGTGCAGAAATCAGTGCAGTCGGGAAAGGCCTTCAAGCCTTGGTCAAATTCCGGGTTTGTTCCCCTACGTCACACCTGTCAAGGGCGCATTCCGGCTCCGTTGAGAAGTCGAACTGCGCACAGGCGAACACTGGTGTCTGCCGCCATATGGACCTGCTCCGGCATTTTACCTTTTTTCTGCATTGACCTGCCAGTCTGCCAGTGCAAGGTGCGCCCAGAAAGTGGGGCGGAGTCGGACTTCGCACCAAAACTGGGCGAAGTGCGACTCGCACCAAAGCTGGCGAAGTCGCCTCGCACCAAGCGGGCGAAGTGCGAACTCGCACCCGAGACTTAGCCAATTTCGGATAGACCTGCTTGGAAAGCTGGAAAATCAAGCGGGAACTCCAAGGAAAAAGGGGGAGAGAAAGAGAATGGGAAAGAAAAGGAAAGGGAGAGAAGGGAGAAAAACGGAAGGAGGAAAAGAAGAGCAGCACTGTTACAAAACAATATTGAAGACATTGCACCCCGTGCAAAATGTGACAACATTTCTGGCGGCTCGCGGGGTGTCGAGCTCGCCTCGGCGCAAAGAATCCATGCCTTCATCCTTTGGGTGGAGAGGAACTTGCCTCCCCTGCCTTTTGCTTGCTCTAAGCTGTTCTCCTTGCGGCAAGCTGTTCTTGATTCATCTTTGTCGGTTGCCTCATCGGTATCTCCTTACGAAAGGTCTCCATTTCCTGTACGCCTCGCACATGCGAGTGTACGCCTCTTGGGCTGAGCGCCGGGCTTCCGCTTCGAATGGCTTGCGGTCGGCTATGTCTTCTAATGCTCCGTGAAACGGCGACCGCGTGCGGGTCGATGGTGAGGTATCTTTTCTCTAACTCCCGAAAATAGGAGCGGATCCTGGAATATCTGGACACCATCGAGTGACTTGTTGTCTTGAATTGGCTCGGTCCGGCTATCAATTTCAGGTGTGTCTGCTTCAAAGGACTGCCAATTCTTCTTTACCCGATCTAGGGTGAGGAGCTCGCCATTCTCAACAAAACCTGGACACCCAAGTTCTGAAAGAGCGTGAAAGGGGGCCAGACAGATATCTCTTTCATGTCCGAATGCGTCAAGCATTCGTGCAGCCCTCTCACCTCTTCAACTTTTCTGAAATATTTGTGCAAGGTCACCCTTGCACCTGCCCATTCTGCGGCGAATGAGGACACGGGGGAAAAAAGGACGCCGTCGCGCTCGCGCTCTGAAGGTTTATCGCCGAGGTCCGGCCATTGCTTTGCACGGCGCTCGGCCTCCTCTACCACGGGCTTTCCACGGGCGAAACTTCTTGAATCCTGGATGCGAAGTCCTGGACCGCCATTGCCTTAAAGGTATGGGGCTTGCATTCCCTCAGCAAACCAGCCCTCATTTCCTTAACTTTTGTCTTTGAAAAGACAGCCGCTTGAGATGTTTTCTCTGCAAGCTGCGACTGTGCTGCTTCAAAGACTCCTGGAGCTGAAAAATCTGCTCCGAGGCTGCTTTCTTTTCGGTTGCGGCCTGTTGCTGAGAAGCGGCCAGGTGGGCTTTGAATTCATCTGTTTCTCGCCGCGCCGCTTCCAGCTGCTCAGTGGACCTAGATAGGTCCTCTTCAAGTTGCCTTACTTTGTCTGCAGCGCGAAAGTTCTTCTGCTCCTCCGGACTCTTGACAAAGAGATTGTCGACTTTGCGCATGATCGTACGAATCTCATCTTGTTTATCAATGTCGTCAAAGCTTTTCTCCTTTGTCCGGAGCACGTAGTCCGCCTTAGTCATTTCTCGGAGAGGCTTCTTCACTATTGGGATTATTTTCTCCGTTGTAATCACTCTCCTTCCGAAATCATACTTTGCGCGTTTTGCCGGGGCGGCTATCTCTTCATGTCTCCTCCGCTTCTGGTCTTGGCGGAAAGAGACGAGAATACTCTACGGCTCTCGTTGCCGGGGGCAAGTCATCGAGTTACGGAGGTCGTCCATAAAATCTGGTTCCCCCGGCCCTAGGGATCTGCTGAGACGTCTCTCCTGCGGGAATGGGATCGGGGAGGAACCGGACAGGACTTTGGAAGAATCGGTCGCTTGTGGGGGCGGCCGGGAAATGGAAATGGGAGCGGGCGACACTTTGTGAGGGTTTGAAGCGGGCGAGGCGGAGGATGTGATGGTGAACGGACAGCCTCGGCACGACCTCGGGCGAAGGGTTTGGAGTTGTGCTCGAGAGAAGAGAGACGTTAGGGTTACGAGCAAGGCGGGTCGAAAGAATGGGGGCCGCTAGAAGGACGCGGAGACGGGGGAGGAGGATGTGGTCATGGCTCGCCCAGATTGAGCGGGGGACTGAGTGGAAGTAGAACTGGGTGAGACTAGAGAGACAGGGACAGCAAACGTACCTGCGGGCTCCGCCTGAGCCGATGCCGGGTGAATGTCTTCGCTTCTTGTCTCGGCGGCTGGCTTGGGGCTGCCCAAAGGAATTGCCTCTGCGGCGGCAGGACGCGGCTGCGGCTCTGCGACTGGCTGCTGCACTATCAGGCTAGGTCGCCTGATTTTCTCAACTCTCCTCCGCTTCTTCTCTTACGGAACAAGCTGTCGGATCGGGGAAGGAGGCGAAGCGAGTGCGGCGAGCAGCGATGCTCCCACGGTAAACTTGTGCCGGGGTTTGACTTGCGGAAGGTGCTGCGCGACCGGTCCGCTTTACGGCGGCGGCGGCGCTTTTCTTCCTGAGGAAGTGCCTCGGGCGCTGCCTTGACTAACTTTTTCGCCTTTTCAGGCGCCGCCTTAGGAGCCACGAACTGCATCGGATCGGCCTGGGTACTTGCTGGGCCGGCGCTGCAGTTGCCGAAGTGTACAACTGTTTGGGAGGAGACCCACTTTTATAATCCTCAAAGGGGCCTCGGGGAACGTAACCTTGATATGCGAACGGCCGCCAGCTGTCATGATCTTGGTCATAGAGAGCGAGAAGTCGTCATCTACGGCCAGGTTTCTCCTTGTGGATTTATCGTGCTGCGTGCGGCATCTCATTTTCCAGCATTCAATAATCTTTTCTTTAGACCAGTTAAGGCCTGCAATCTTGGACAGAAATTTTTTGAACCCTGGAGATGAGAAGTGATGGTCCGGGTTTCTCTTGGGGTCATATGTCACCTCCTCGCAGTAGAAATCCTGCCAAAGGGGAGAAGCTTCCATTAATTCAATCTCCGAGTCAAGGTCCACATGGACCACGTCGCATCTATCTTCGGTTATGTCCCAGGGGCACAAATGTGCAAACTTTCCCCTTATCCCATGAGGGTCATACTTCCAGCGCTGCGGCATCAAAACCAGGCCAATCCGGGACAGCGCTTGCTCTAGGTAGACATGTTGTCCTACCTCAGTAATCTCAACGTTGGCCCAGGAAAGAGGGTATTGAAAAATCTGTCCTCTTTTCTTCCCTAGGCCGAACTCTTCTTCCACATAGTCCATACGTCGGGCAACCTCCATCCCGAACGGATGCTACGAGCACCAATAGGGCAGCAAATAGGGTTTGCCCTTGAATCCGTGGATTCCGATCACAATCCCTGCGTCGGTCTAAAACGTCCCCGAGCTTCGATTTATCAAAGCACTCGTCATTTCTCTCGGGGGACGGGGGATTTCACTTTCGGTGAAGACTGACATGACGAATCCCAGAAAGTTGAAGTTGAACTTGTAGTAGGACCCTTTCCGGTATAAGTCATCCGTCCAATTATAGACGGGCTGGGGTTCTCCCTTCTCGTTAACCTTCTTCAAGTTCGGGATCGGCATTTGGGGGTGCGAGATGGTACAAACAAAGCCGGACCGAGACGGAGCCGAAACGAAAATTGGTTGGTGGCGCTTCGAATTTTCAGCGGCTGGAATGAATGGCGTAAGCCGACCGGTCTGCCCGATCGAAAGAGATGGGGCGTTTTCCGCTCCATTGCGCCGGCTGGTTCGTAAGATTCTCCACACGGGAGGCGTTGCGCGGCGCCGGTGAGTGCGGGTGCACCGGCTCATCGGAGTCGCGGCCGAGGATCCATGCCAAGATGGTATATAGATACTTGCTCCGAAATTTCGCCAAAGGCATGGGGCCGATCGGCCATTGTCCGGTTGAGGCGGGCGCTCGGCTACGAATTGAGGAAATCCCTCATTCGCTTGGTGTGCGTGAAACGTCCCGCTTGTTCGCCCAGCGATTGATTTTACGAGGATGGTGCCGGAGTCATACTCCGGCCACAGGGCGAAAGGCGGCTGCCACGGTCTCCTGCTGCCGGTGCGAACAAGGGTTTGCCAACGGAACTGCAGATTTGCCGGGAAGCTGGTTTATAATGTCTAACAATTAAATCTATCAGCTCCGGGCATTGGTGGACAGGAGGGCACATGAATCTGAAGAGATTTGATTTGTACGCCGCTCCAAAATGATGGGAGGGCGAAACTTTGTCAGCCCAGCTCTCCACATTCGCTCTCGGTGAGTTAGGCTCATGGAAAACGAGCCGTCCACATATCTGCCCGGGTAATTCACCGGAGGTGGTGGGGATTGCCCACGCTGTACCTTCTTCGTCCGGGCCTTTGACTTTTTCTGCGGCGGAGGATCGCCTTTGAAAACTCTGGCCGCGGCAAATCCCACAGTTCGTTGCTTCCATCTGGGCTGCGCCGACACGGGCATTTTTCCCTTGTCCATCTCTCCGAGTCGGCAATAATGACGAGGTTCGAGTGTATCTGCAACAAATTTCGCTATCGGAGGAATAATTAGCCTTTGTCCGAGGAATAATCTCTGCAATCTGGAATGTTGGCATGATTTTGACCCCCTTTTCTAGATAAAAACAGCGCCATTAATGCAACGCAGGAGGGGTAGGTCGGCTGAGTTAAAACCCTTGGTGGCCGCGCAGGAGAACGTTTAGGAAAAGACGCGCCCGGCAGCCGTGCCTTGCTTTTTTAGTTGCGTTTTTGCTTGAAAAACGCGCAATCATTAATTCAGCGTTGGGGACTGCACCATGGCTGACGTTGCTGCCACCATTTGGGCACACTGCTCAAGACAAAAACCCTCTGGCGCGGAAACCCAGTTAAAACAGTTACAAACGCGCCTTGGGCCCGAGTGGGACTTTTTGAGTTTTTATTCATTTTATTGAATGCTGCCCCAAACTGGCCCGGAAAACTAGGCGCGGCCGGGCTCGCCGAAGTTGGGCGCGGCCCGACCTCGCCGGCGAAGTCGGACTTCGCCAATTCGGCGATTGAACCGGACGTTCCATTCCTTTTTCTCGCCCAAGGTTTGGGCGCGTCGGTCTTCTCTTCCTTCGCCTTTGGACTTTGAATAAGCGGGGCGGGTTCGGACTTCGGCGAAGCTTGGGGCGAAGTACGAACCGCGCGAAGTTCGCACTCGCACAAGCGTTGAGCGCGCGCGCACTCCGCACGGGCGCTGGCCGAAGTCGGACTTCGCTGCGAAGTTCGCACTCGCACAAACTTGCGCGCGGTGCGTACTCGCACGAAGGGTTGCGCGATGCGGACTTTGGTCCCTCGGCTTTTCTCGGACAAACTTCGCAATTCGGTGGGCCGAAGTCGGGCTCGCTGCGAAGTCGGACTCGGCCAACACTTAGTCGATTTTTGCTCTTTTTTCTCCTTTCTTTCTCTGCATAGCCGAACTTCGCCCCTCTGCGGGGCAACGACGAACTCGCTGCGAAGTCGTCTTTCTCTCCCATGCCGCATTTAAGCTCAAAGAAGGAAAAATAAGCGAAAGCTAAAGCGGAAACTATACATGCGGGGAAAAATAAAAACACAAGGCAAAATTTTTACAAGGAAGGGCCACTCGGGCGCCTTCAACAGCGATAAAGCTTCAAGTGGAACCCGTTGACGGGGATGGGGAGGAGCTGACCCTCCATATCCGAAAGTATGTGATAAGGGCCCTCCCGAGAGAGCATCAAATTTTCCGTGATTACCCGGTTTTGCCTTGTATGAGTCCCACTTCAGCACCAGGTCCCCGACTTCGAAAACTCGGGCAGTGGTGCCTTTGGCAAACCAGCCTTTAGTGGCTGCAATGTGATCCGCGAAGGCCTGGTATGCACTTTCTCTGTCTTCTTCCAACTGCGGGAGTTGGCACAACCTGTCGTCTACCGGGTCTCCGCTGCTTCTGTCTTCGTCAATCATCCACAGGGCGGGGATTTCAATGTGTGATGGCATAACGGCTTGCTTGCCATAGACGAGCGCGTAGGGGGACGTCTTGAGGGATTTCTTGAACGCAACTCTGTCCGCCCATAGCGCCCGGTTCAGGAGCAAGTGCCAAGTCCGCTTATTCTTTTCAATGGTCCTCCGGAGAATTTTCAGGAGGTTCTTGTTAGTAGACTCGGCAAGGCCATTCCCCTGCGGGTAGTAATTAGAAGACATCTTGTGATAGATGCCAAGTCTGTTGGTGTACTCCGTGAGTACGGCGCCTACAAATCCCGGACCGTTGTCTGTCACAATCGACTCTGGAACCCCGAAGCGGGTAATCAGGCTCTCAATGAACACGATGACCGTTTCTTGGTCGGCGTTCTTGGTCGGGATCGCCTCCGTCCACCGTGTGAAATAGTCGATGGGTGTGAGAATAAACTTGTGGCCGGCGGAGGAGTTAGGAGAAATCACCCCAATGAAGTCTAGACCCCATTCTTTGGAACGGAGCTTCGGCTTGAATCGGTTGAAGGGGCGGGGGTGCTTTTACTGTTTCGGCCGGCATACCTCGGCATTGATCACATTTGGCGCGAGACCGCATACGCGTCTGCGAGCGAGTGGGCCAATAGTACCCGGCCCTTATTATTTTTAAGGCCGTTGGCCTTGAAGAATGGTGACCCCCGGGCATCCCGGAATGAAAATCTCCGAGGATCCTAGGCTGGTCGGATTTTATGACGCACCGCAACGGGATGCCGTCAATGTTTTTGAAGTAAAGCCCCTCGGGGCGAAGAGTGTACCTTAATGCACCTAACCGAAATCTCCTTCGTTGTGAGGCGTTCAGGTGATCGGGACATCTTCCGGTGCAGAAGTATCTCACCAGTTCATCTGTCCAATCACTCCCCTCCGGTAAGGAGTTGGTTAGGTAGACGCGTGTCGCTGTGTCCTCCCACTTACAGGCGGAGATGCCGGCTACAGCGCTTCGGGCCAATTCTCGACACAAGGCTCGGCCTACGATAAGCTTGGTGGGCCGTGCTTCGATGTCAAACTCCTGGATCTTGGCAATCCATCCCGCTCTCTTGTGACCCGGTTCCCCTTGCAAGATGAAGCTGCGAACATCGGGGTGAATCACAAAGACGGTGGTCTTACTGCGGGAGACAAAGTGCTGAACTTTCGAAGGGACTTCATGACCGCATGGACCTGCCGCTCTATAAAATTGTACTTCTCTTCGTGCGGCGAGAATCACTTGGCTTAGGAACGCAATGGGGCGCTCCTCACCGTCGTCTCCCTTCGAGTCGGGGCTGCGGCGTAACTTTCGGGTTCTCCCACTGCATACGGGATGAAGTCCTTGGAGTAGTCCGGGTTTGTCAATAACGGAGCTTGCGCAATTCGAGCCTTGATTTCCTCGAAAGCTTGCTCTCTCTCATCAGTCCATTCGTAAGGTGTATCTTTCTTCAACAGTTCGGCCATAGGCTTGATCACCTGTGCGAAGTCCGGAATGAACTTCCGCACGAAGTTAATCTGACCGAAGAAGGACTGCAGCCCTTTTTTATCAGTGGGGGCTGGCAAGCGAACGAGGGCTTCTGCTCTGTCAGGGTCAATGGCGAGGCCTTCCTCGGAGATGACATGTCCCAGCAGCTTTCCTTCCTTTACCGCGAAGACAGACTTCTTCGGGTTTATAGAGATGCCGAATTCTCGACAACTTTCAAATATCTGCCGTCGGTGCGAAACATGATCTTCTCGTCGGTGAGAGAAAACAGTCATGTCATCAAGGTAGATGACAATAATCTTGTTGAGCGGCTCTCGGAAGGCCGAGTCCATGGCCCTTTGGAACGTGGCACCGGCATTGGATAAGCCAAACGGCATGCGGCGATAGGCGAACGTCCCCCACTTCGTGGTAAACGCCGTCTTATCCTTGGTCTTCGTCTTTGACCCAAATCCGGTTGTAGCCGGAAAATCCATCTAAAAGTGAAAATCTCCGGGCTCCAGCAACGATATGCAAAATTTGGTCAATTTGGGGAAGCGGATAGTGGTCCCGGAGGGAAGCCTGATTTAGGTTTCCGAAGTCGACACAGAGACGTATGTCGCCATTCTTTTTCCTCACGGGCACCAGATTCGCGACCCGGGATGAATGTTTGATGGGGTAGATGATCTTGGCCTCCAGCATCTTCAAGAGCTCGGTCTTCATCATGGCCTCAACCTTTGGATTTACGGCCCTTTGCTTTTGTCGGAACGGCTTGGCGCCATCCTCTAGCTCGATGGTATCTTTGGATGACGAGATCTGTCATACCCCCTCAAATCCTCGTAGCACCAGGCCACGATGTCGGGGAACTCCTGGCACAGTGATCTAATCTGCACCAGCTCCTCCGACGTGCAGTCTGTTCCGACCTTGATGGTTTTACCAGGTTCGAGCTCCAAGTCAGCATCTTGCCTCGGGTCTACTTTGATCTGTGGGATATTGCTCTGTCATTTCGATCAAAGAGACTTTCTAATGTAATCGAGTCCTTTTGGGACGTGATTATTCCGTAGCTGTATCAACCCCTCATATTGCTCGTCATCAGGGTCTCTACCTTCGATTACACACACTTCGTTAACCGGGAATGTGACGATCTCCTCGTCACGGCTGAATACTGCCGAGAAGGTATCCCTATCGAGCACGAAGGCACAGTAAATGGTGCGGACCGGCTTCGGTTTACGGACGACGTCTTCGACCGGAACGTGCATGGCTCCAACGAGGCGCGAGAATATCCGCGTGCTTGTTTCTCTCACGCGATATTGCCTTAACGTTCAATGAGTCAAACGATTCCATCGGGTCCCAGGACCCGATTGCGGTGCGCTCTAAGATAGTGATGCTTAGACGCGCATTTATTCGTAACTTGATGACACACTAACTCCGAATCTCCGAAAATTTGGAGATGCTTGATTCCGAGCCTTTCCGCCTTTCGCGAGACCCAAGCACGGGGCTTCGTATTCCGCCGGGTGTTAGTACGGCTCCGGGCCGGCTGTAGGCATAGTCCCTACGGACTCCGGTTGGAGAAACCAGGAGGACCCCTGCACCGGCGCCATTCTTGCAACGCGCGCCGTCAAAGAAAAGCTTCCACAGCTCTTCGGGTGCAGGTCCTACTTCCTTCGCAACGGACACGTCAAGCTCCTCGGGCTGCTTAATGGAATAACAGCCATGCTCTGTCCCGATTACGGCATTAAAGTCCCGCAACGAGAACTCGTCTTCAAGCTGTAGCACTTCGAGAGCTTGCTCGGTCAGTTCTACTGTCACCAGTTCTTCTTCTGACAACTGGACCATGCAGTCCATCTCTCCGTCCGGGTATCTTGTCTACTAGAAAAGGGGAAGGCTTCTCATTGAAAATTTTCGGTCTCCTTCCTTTGAAGGGCACTTCCATGTGCGAGTAGTCTAGAGACGGTACCCGCCCAACCCGCGGTGAACTCCCGAGAGAGACACATGCCGAAGTAAGGCTCGAGGTCAACAATCACGACCTCTTGGATGACCACAATGTCGAGAGCTTTGTGCGGCCGGATAGGGATGTCCTTTATGACACCAGCTGTCTTGACGGGGGTGCCGTCTAGTTGCGGCACACCTTGGCTGCTCCGTGTGTATTCCATCCCGATCTCATCGCGGACGGCCTTCGGCATCACGGTCGAGGAAGCACCGAGAATCCACCATGCGATTGTGAACTATGTGCCCTTGCATCCGCAAAGAGAGATAAAAGGGTGGCGGTCTGTTCTTCCCGGTGGCGGAGGCTGTCAAAGGTTGAACCGGGACAGCGGGTGCATCCGCTTGCCGTTCTTCATGTTCTTCGGTGATTCTTGCGACGGATCTACCTGGCACAGAGCGAGAAGAGCATCGTACATGCGATTACGCGGGAGTCTTCTTTAACTCGTCTACAATCTTTGTAGCCCGAGGTACTAGCTCCTTCTGCTGGTTTAGCCGGTTCATACTTGGTCCGTCTTGTTGGGTGGCCTCAACTCGTTGTCTCTTGGTCGGAGACGGGTACTTGACTTCTCCTGGGCTTGTTCTTTGGTTTCGGTGGGGGCTGAAGTACGGGAAGCTTAGCGGGAGTTGGGGCCTTTCTTTGGAGGCTTAGGTGGAACATCGGCGGCCTTTCTTTGGAGAAGGTTTAGCGGGAGCTTTATCTTTGGATGCCTTCTCCTGGGCTGTGTAAGGCCACAGCCGCTTATACGGTGGCAGCCCATTGGGCTGCGGTTTTTCTCGTCTCGCGTATACCTGCAAAGGTTTAGCCGCGTCCGCAGCTTTCTTTTCTTCCTTGGCGGGCGTCACTGGGTTCTCTTACGGCGAGGGCAAAATTGGCCTCGCCGTCCAAGATCATGTACAGCTCATCATCTTCTATAGTCTTTGCCGGCCAAGGTGCGGATGTAGTCTTTGGTGCAAAGTGCGATCTTCCTCCGAATGCGGGTCATTGCACGTAGTGCACCGGTTGACTCTGGTCGGGGAGGACCAGGTGGGTCATCTATAGCGGCATTTCTCGGAGGCGGACGCCTCTGCGGTTGGTTCTACGGGGCTTTATCTTTTGTCGGCGCCGGTGGCGCATACGGCCTTCTAGGAGCAAAGTCCATTTGGGCTGCTTCTTTTTCATAGCGGTCATGTCATTGGACATGGCATGATATCCGGAGGCCAAAGCCCGCACTTCTTGTAGAATCGTGTTACGGATCTTTCTTGTCGGGAGGCGGCAAGCTGTGCCGGTGGAGGCAAAGCGGCCAATGGAGGAGGGTTAGAATAAGACGCATCTTGCGGGGGAGCGAGGAAGCGCTGGAAAATGCGGAGCGGGAGGAGGCGGATGAGGGTAATGCAGGCGGGGCGGGCCGTATTGAGTTACGACCGGCGCCGGATTCCACTGCGGCTGGGGCTGCTGCCCTGAAGTAGACGGCACACCACCAGAAGCAGAAGGATCTTGCGATGCGGGAAAGTCGGGATGAATCGGCTCCTGCACTGCGGACGGAAGCTCTGCCGATGGAGATAATGTCGGCTTCGACTTGCTGGGCGGCTTCGTACGGTGCGGGGAACTCGTCAATTCGGGCGATCTTCGGCGGCGAGGCATATGTACGAGTTGAAAGACCTCGGATAGTAGTGAGCAGACCATGCCGGTGAAGGCCGAAGTTCGCGAGGTACCCGTTTCCGAGGATCTCGCAAACCTAATGTTAAAATCGGACACCTCCTCTTGAGGATGCCTGCGGATTGCTTGGAGCCCGATGCGGTAGAGAGGTAGGATCAGCGGACTCGTTGCATCCTTTTACGAGCCTCTGGCGGGCGGGGCCACCCGGTGATGGATCCCTACGCGGCGATCTCCACCGGTAGAGAAGCTTTCCCCTCGGGGAAAGGGCCGGCGAGACGGGTCTTCACACTTTCATCGGTGATGGTATGCGGTGCGGCCGGGGCAAGGATGTCCTGGATGTGCTCGTACGCCGTCTTACCGTAGCCGTCGTATGTGGGAATAGACTTTAAAGCGGCGGGGGCACGGCTTGGCGACCGATCGGGGCCAAAGGCCCTGTAGGAGTCCACCGCCGGGAAGAGATCATCGTCATTCGGCCGTTGATCAGCCATTTCTTCTTCTTCTCCGCCGTCGGTTGTGTACTCGGTATCGGTACTTTCCGAGGATGCGGGATTTTCCTCTTCCTCGGCCTCTTCCACTTCGTACTCGGCTCTTCCGAGCCTCGGCTTCGGCCTCTTCTTGGATCTCGGCCTCGGCTTCGTCGAAGCGAGCTCGCGGATCAGCCCGGCTGGGTATCTCGCCTCGGCGTGGATGTCTAGTTCGTAGAACTCGGGCGGGCTTCTCGGATTTCTTGTTCGCCACCTTCTCGTGTGCATGAAGGTGACCGGACCGGTCTTCTAGACTCGAGAGGATTTGTTCGTGCGAGTCGCCGGGTGTTCGGATTTGGAACAGCAATGAAGCGAACACCGGTGCTTCGATTCCGTCGGGGGTGAGAAACTTCCTTGTCTCACCAAGAGCTCGGGAGCTATCGGCGCCGGGTGGAGGCGATCGGGAAAATCTCTCGTCGGATGTGGGACCCGTGTTCCGCCGAGCGGGTCGGAAGAAGCTGTTGCGCTAGGTGGAAGCGGACGGGTACTCTTTCTTTAAATCGTGGGACAAGCGTCCCACCGGTCGTGCCGAGAGCCGTTGGTTACGAATCTGCCATGAGGAAAGGATTTTTGGTTAATGCGCCCGAGTTCGCCCACCGGCATGAAAGGCCGGAAGGAAGAGATGCCTTCGAGCCAATCTCCGGAGAAGGCCGGCTCCTTTTGGGGGGCTTGATTTAAGCTAAAGGGAGCAGGGAAAGAAATAAAGGAACGGAAAGAGACAAATGTACGAGAAAGAGATACAAATATGTCCAAAGGTTGGTGGGGGGAACTAACGATGCGGGAACACACCAATCACCGCTACTACTGCATACAAACACGAGCATGACAAGGAGCGCAAAACCTAGGCGTACTTCCGATACACCGGCGGCGTATGCACGGCTTCAATAGCTCCCTAGCAAACATTCCCTACAAGGAACTAACGGCGAGGGATCGTATCAATCACCGGATACGTGCACGCGGGGGTAGAAAGTAAACCTAGAGATGTCAGAGCCGGGTATATGTGTTAGGTAGAGAGTTTAACCGCACGGCTTCAATGGCTCCCTAGCAAACATTCCCTACAAGGAACTAACGGCGGGGATCGCATCAATCACCGGATACGGGCCAGCAACGTCACACATAGCTGATGGAGCTGCTACCAAATTTATAATGAATGCTTTAAATAATGAAGTACCGAAGGTGCTTTAAGCAAGCAATGCTAGAGGAACCCGATCGCCAAATGCCAAAGTGAATTAACGAGCGGCGACACGGGTGGGCCTAAGGCATATAATGAAAGACAGCATAAAAGAATAAAGACGGTAGAAACAGAACCGGGCATACGATTGTATTCATAAGCGGAAGCACGGTTACGGTAAGCACGGTGGTTCCCTAACAAACATTCCCCTTCCACCCTTTACAATGAATTTCAGATGGGCTTTTATAGCCCGAGTCCCACCGTTACATTAATGGGCACGAGTCCCCGATCAAACATGAGTGACGAAGCGGCGAAAGAGCTGCAAATGCTGACCTTTTGTCGGGTCAGGTGTACCCGCAGACATGGTCTTCCTGGAAGGCTGGACGGCTACGTGGCGGAGTGTTGGGTAATTCTTCAAGTCGGCGAGGCTTGCTAGTAGGCTGGAGCGGGTGAAACCTCGGATCGGCTTTGAATGAGGCTATTAACGCGGGCGGTGCGGGCAGCCCATGCTTATCCCTTTTGGTCGGCGAGTCTTGGTTCAAATCCCGAAGCTGGACACTTGTCGATGATGGGTTATCTTGTGTGACACATGCACGCCTTAGAGGGCGATCTATCCATCTTTGCTTGGGATCGGGGCTCCTTGGGATGCGTGCAGAAATCGGTGCGGTCGGGGGAGGCCTTCAAGCCTTGGTCAAATTCCGGGTTTGTTCTCCTACTGCACATCTGTCAAGGGCGCATTCCGGCTCCGTTGAGAAGTCGAACTGCGCACAGGCGAACACTGGTGTCTGCCGCCATATGGACCTGCTCCGGCATTTTACCTTTTTTCTGCATTGACCTGCCAGTCTGCCAGTGCAAGGTGCGCCCAGAAAGTGGGGCGGAGTCGGACTTCGCACCAAAACTGGGCGAAGTGCGACTTCGCACCAAAGCGGGCGAAGTGCGCACTCGCACCAAAGCGGGCGAAGTGCGAACTCGCACCCGGACTTAGCCAATTTCGGGATAGACCTGCTGGAAAGCTGGAAAATCAAGCAGGGAACTCCAAGGAAAAAGGGGGAGAGAAAGAGAATGGGAAAAAAAAGGAAAGGGAGAGAAGGGAGAAAAACGGAAGGAGGAAAAGAAGAGCAGCACTGTTACAAAACAATATTGAAGACATTGCACCCCGTGCAAAATGTGACAACAGGGACAGTACAAGATACCTAGGATAGAAACTTCTAACGACGAGCATAGTAAAACACCCCCAAGGAGGAATCAGAGAGAGATTCCACGGGACACCTCAAGTGACGAGGACGATTCTCCAAAGATGGCTAATAAGGCAGCCAAGCAAAGATGTCCACCCTTTACAGGTGAGGGTAAGGAAGACCCCACAAGACATATCGGAACCTGCATAACCATTTGGAGGGCAAATGGCGTAGACCAACCAGATGACGACTTTATTTCTTTCTACCTTGAGAGGATTGGCGATGGATTGGTATCTATAAAGAGAGAATCCAGTAGATTTCCGGACTTGGAATCAAGTGAAGGAGAAATTCATTGAAGAATTTCGTACCTTGAAGGATGATGGAGACATTGTCACTGAACTTTGTATGACGAAGCAAAATCCTGAGGAAGATGTAAAATCATATAACCGCAGATTAAAGCAGTTAGTAGATAAGATGTAGATGCCCTTGGCAGATGTATTGGTAAAGCGATGGTTCGTCGATGGATTGCTGCCAAAATATAAGAAAAAGATGAAGGCAATACCATCGAAAATGTATGATGAAGCTTTGAAGCATGCAAAGAATTTTGAAAGTGACTCGAAGCAGACGTACACAGGAATATTATCTCATGCCAAGTCCAATGATTCAGGTAGTGGAGAAGACGACACTATACCAAGGACAGTAGCATCATTTCGTCAGGAATTCGACAAGATCATGAAAGAACAAAGAAGCAAGCCTGACAGGAATGACATTTGGTGCACAGAATGTAAAATCGAGGGCCATACAACTGTAAAGTGTCCATGAAATGATTACTGTCATATTTGTAATGTGATGGGACACGAGGTGATGCTATGTCCGTATGACGCAAGAGTACGTCCACAGGTCCTGACAATCCAAGAGCAAGAAGAGAAACCAAAGACCCTAGGAAGTGGGCAGCAAGCAACAAGTGGCGGTTATAGGAATAGTCGGCAAGGTGGAAGGCAGAATCAGGGCAATCGGCAAGAAGGACAGAGCCGTTTGCAGTATGACTAGGAAGGGAGGCTGATCAAACAATGTTGCAATTGCCAAGAGTGGGGGCATTTTGTGAAAAATTGTCCTTCGCCTCAGAGACAAGAAATGCAGCAAGCAAATGCTACACACATGTGTAGGTGGTGTAGTCTGGGTAACCACAAGGAAGTAAATTGCCCCAAGCAGGCGAGTTCAAGTAACCCGCAAAATGTAAACTATTTAGATATTGAGGTTCCTCAAGTTAAAGAGGAAACTCAGGAAGTTTTAGCCGTGACAAGGAATCAGGCTAAAAAGGATAAGTATCCTGAGCCAGCAAAAGAAAAGCAGCGCTGACAAGTAGCAAAGAAACTAGTACAAGATGAAGCACAAAAAGCTAAGCAAGTAAAGTTAGCAGAAGAGAAGGCAGTTGTGCAGAATCTGGCAGCATAGGTTTTAAACACCATAGTAGAGATCAAAATGGCTAACTTGTTGGAAGGTATCCCATCATTACAAAAAGCGATGGTGGAGGAGATACAACCTCACAAGGTGATGGAAGTGCAGAGTCAACCAATTTAGAAAAAGAAACAAAAAGACCAATTCATGGACCCCACTATATTAACGATTGATGTAGGAAAAAAACTTGCATTAGTTCATATGGATATTTTAGGGCACAAATTGACGCAAGTAATGCCCCAGCTACATTTCAACGCATTATACTGTATATATTTGATCAGTTGGCGATAGGGAACTTCAAAGCATTTTGGACGACTGGTCCATTTATGGGAAGATCAGGGAGCATCTTCTTGCCCTCAATGAATGTATGAGTAGGTGCAGAAACGCACAAATCTCATTAAACCCTGGAAAGTGTTACCTGATGGTACCGTATGGGAAGTTGTTAGGGAACATAGTGGGCAGTGAGGGATTAAAAATAGATCCTGATATGATCCGTGTGATATTGCACATGGAAGAACCATATGACGTGAGTTCACTTAAAACTTTCCTTGGATCTACGGGGTATTATCGAAGGTTTATCAGGAATTATGCACATGTGTCTTATCCATTAGATTCGTTGACAAAGAAAAATGTTCCTTTTAGATGGACAGAGGAGCACCAAGGAGCCTTTGAGGAGTTGAAGGCCAAGCTTGTTAGTAACCCGATTTTGGTGTTTCGCAATTGGGATAAGGAATTCCATGTCCACATTGATGCTTCAAATTTTGCAATTGGATGTGCTTTAGCACAAGGACAGTTCAAGGGCAGAAAGAAACTACAGTACAACAAAAAGAAAAGCCTTGGGAATGATATATGCAGTACAAAAGTTCAGGAATTACTTACTGGCGAATCCCTTTTCTTTTTATGTAGATCACCAAGCTCTGTTGTACTTGATAAACAAATTGGTGATACAAGGACGGGTCAGCAGGTGGCTCATCACCCTACAGGAATTCGTATTTCCAGTAGTAGTGATACCTGGTAAGAAGCATGTAATTGCAGACCAGCTGTCCTGGATACGATCAGGAGAGCTTGCAAGAAGAGGGATTCCGGATGAATTCCCTGATGCACAATTATTCGCCATCAATGTTGTTCCGGGTACAAGTTGATTGGCCAGTATCTATCCACAGGAGAGTTGCCACAAGAGATGACGGCAATCGAGAAGAAGAAAGTAATTATGAAGTCAGCACCCTTCCAGTTGATAGCAGGATTGTTGTATAGGATGGGAATCGATGGTATCTTATGAAGATGCGTGGAGGAAGAAGTTGGAATGGCATTAAAAGAAGCTCATGAAGGCTTAGTAGGAGGGCACGTGGGACCAGATGCCACTTCTAGGAAACTATTACTAGCAGGATTATGGTGGCCCACACTGTATAACGATGCAAAAGAATACGTAAAAGCATACGATACTTTTCAAAGGACAGGGAAGCCAGTAAAGAGAGACTTTATGCCATTGCATCCATCACAACCCCAGGAACTATTTGAAAGATGGTGATTGGACTTCGTCGGACCATTGAAAACCTCTCGAAGAAGGAAGTGCAGGTACATCGTAGTAGCAACGGAGTACTTGACAAAGTGGATCGAAGTGAGAGCACTACCTGACAACTCAGCTAAAAGTACCGCAAGATTCTTGTATGAGCATGTAATTACAAGATTTGGCATTCCACTACAGATAACAAGTGACCGGGGAGGACACTTTGTAAATGAGATCATTAAGACGCTGACAACCGAATTCAGGATTTTACATTCATTGTCTAGTCCGTATTACGCCAGAGCCAATGGGCAGGCGGAAGTAACAAACAAAGTCCTAGTATCTACTTTGTACAAAACCTGTGGAATAGAAGGAGCAGATTGGGAGAAAAGGTTACCATCTGTTTTGTGGGCATACATAACAACTTCTAAACCAACAACAGAGAATACACCTTTCCAGTTGATGTATGGACAAGAGACAGTGGTGCCAGTTGAATTCTTGATACCAAGTCTGAGAGTTGCAGTGGAGCATTGCTTGGGTGATCAAGAAAGTTAGGAGGAGCGATTGACAACACTGATTAAGTTGGATGAAAGAAGAGTCAAGGCACAATGGGCAATTGAGGTAGCCCATAAAAGAAGGAAACTGTGGCATGACAAACACCTGAGGAAGCTAGAACTTAGTTCGGGTGACTTGATTCTAAAGTTTAACGGGAAGCGAGAAATCAAGCCTGGTAAGTTGAAGACTTTATGGCTTGGTCCCCACAGAGTGGTGGAAGTAATGAATAACGGAGCAGTCAAGTTGCAAAACTTGAATGGGACTGAGGCACCCGACACTGTAAATGGCTCAAATTTGAAGCCCTACATAGTACAGTGCTTATTCATTTCTTCGGAAGAGGTTGAACGAAGAAGACGAGCAGGAGCTCAACGGAGAACTCAAGACGAGCAAGGTCCATCACAGGAGGAGCTTGACACGGGAATCACATGCTTTTTTGCAGAAGGGGAGGAGACACGGCCAACCATAGAACAGCAAGAGTTGGTACCTCAACCCGGAGAAAGAAGATTGCGGGTGCATGTCAGATTTGCAGATGGGACCGAATGAGTAACAAAGGAAGACGAAGAGTGGATTCCTCCAAATGAAAGAGGATATCAAGAGATAGTATTGTTACCCAGAAATAGGGGAAGGCAAGAAGAAGCACCCCAAGTAAATTGAAACATGATGTATCCTCGGGTAGAACGTAGAGAACTACCCCAAAAAGCAGAAGGACGAAGAAGGATACGGCTAATAGTACGATATGAAGATAGAGTGGACACTTTTGAAATGGAAGTTCCAGAGGAGAATGAGAACGAGACCATTGATGAAGAATTGGTTGGACTTACTCCATTAGCTCAGATAGGGCTATTATAGTAGAGAATGCGACTGCAGAGTCAACAACTGCAGGAGGTATATCAGACACTTCAAGATCATAATGCAAGGTTGAGGGAACAAATCATTCAGGAATTGGATGTTACAATACGAAGGCTGGATGAGCAAAGAGCAGCTAGGCTACAGGAACTAGAAGGGGCAGCTGAGGACAATGAGGGGATAACTCCAAGAAGTGGTATAAGAAATGATGGTGCAAGCACAAGTGAAGGAAGAATATCACAAGGAGCACCAATTGATCCGCCAATGACAAATGAAGATGCAAAAATACTTTGGCGATACATTGAGGAAGCAACCACATCACCTGAACCACAAGGCAATGCACGAGTAAATTCGAGTGAATCTAATGACGAAGGAATGCCTTGGCTAGTAAGGGAACCTAGCACAGATAGCAGTGGTGATCAGGACTGCCGAGGAAGACGCCAGGAGCCTCAGGATAACCTTGACCCTCCAGCCTATACGACAGCACATCGACAACTTAGAAGATCTCAGGAGCCTCAAGCCAACCTTGATCCTCAAGCTTATACAATAGCCTATCGACAACTAAGAAGACAAAGGAGAGAAGTAAGGAGATTGGAGAGATTGATGAACTTACCAACGGATTGGTCGGAGCAAAGAGAGGATAATCAAAATGACTCAAGTTCTGAGACGGACTTTTTCAATGCATACGTAAATGAAATGAAATATTATTAATGTCCGCGGTGGGCCAAAATAAGACCCAAGGGACTATAAGAAGGACAATAATGACTTCCGACTAGCAGGCTAAAAAGCCCAACAAATAAAAGAACTAAGATAAATACAAGATGAAACCCGACAAACGGGCCAAAGAGAAAGGGAAAAGAAAATAAAAGGGAGAGCAGAGGGGGGAGGGCTGCAATCCAACAAAGAGGAGTGCACGCCAAGAAGAACGAAGAGAGAGGAGGGGGGAGGGAGCAGCCCGGGGGGGCAAGCTAAGAACCCGCCAGAAACTAATCTCTCCTAACAGTCGAGGCCGAAGTACTGGAGCTGAAGAAGTCCATGATATGTCTCTGCCCATTGCTAGTTCGAAACCCTGAAAAACTGTTGGTGCGCTGTCTAGTGACCCTACTTCTGTCCGAAATGGATGATGTGGGGCATTTCCGATTGAAATCACCTGGTCCGTCGGAGTTGGTGAAGTATGTTGTGATGAGCCTATGTTGAGGAGGGTGAGATCCATTTGGAGAACTTTTATGTCATCGAAGCTGAGTTATCTCCCTAAGAAAGAGTGTGAGACAATGTTGGTCCGGGTGTCTTAAGAAGGTAGAAACAGATCAAGAGTTGTCCCCGAAAAGGCAATGGAACCTACCTCGGATCTCATAATAAATGAGACAACAAAAAATAAAGTGATGAAGGGTTTCAACTTCACCCAAGCAGCAAAACAAGCAAATCCGCTCCTCCATCGGAAGATGGTGATCTGACTCAATCCGAAGTTGGTGAGAACACACCCTGAATTGCCCAATAGTGATCCGAAGACTATGCATTGTGTGTTGCTGAAGGTATTGTGGAGGAACTATTTTGCCCTCCTGAATCTGTAAGAAGTGCTCATGGTAGAAAGACAACTTGGGGGAAAGAGGGGCAACAGGAGAGATCCATGTGCATCTAGTGTACTGGAGACTAACATCCTTCCGAATCTCGTGGAGCATCTTCTCCTTACTAAGCCGAGAGGGGGGGAGAACCCCCAAAGAATAAGGCGGGAGCCTGTCTATCCGTATCTGAATGCTAGCCAGGATAGCAGAAACCTGAAAATACCAGCTCCTCCGGCCTCCTCGAGAACTCAAAGAGAGTTCCATCGAGGAGCAAAGGGCGAGGTAAGGGTACCGCTTGCAACCCTCAGGGGTATCTCCGAAAGTACGAATCCTGCGAAGGTAACCGATAATCAAGAAGATAATATCAAGCTGGAGAGGAGAAGCCCCAAACTCTACCAGAATAATAGAGCAGGGGACTGTGCCCTTGCAGCGAATGAATCGTCGAAGAAAGAGTGTCTGGACTCGTTCAACCCTTGACCATTCAGTCGGGCCAAGGCTAGGACCCCAAACCACTAACCCATAAGTAATAGTTGTCTTGACCAAGGCATCAAAAATCCTCATCTTCACAGGTATATCCTGAATATGTGCTTTGAAGCAATTCCTCTCTAGCAAAGACAGAGCTGCATATCCCTTAAACACCCAGGACTGGGCGGCGGGTTTCATACTAAAAGTGGAACCAGTGAAAAGAACCCCCAAGTACACATAAGAGGTGGTGATCTCGACCTCCCGACCTTGAAAAGAGAAGTGGAGATGAGATAGAGCCTCTTTGGCTCCATGGCTTGGGTGCAGCAGGCACCTTCAATGGATCCATTTGGGCCGGATCTACCTCGATAGGCTTCTTCCCAGCGTTGGTGAGGACTAAGACTTGCTCGTCGGAAGACATCATGAAATTATGACCAGCTTCCCTGATCATATTGATTTGCTCGTAAGCGCCCCGGACAGTGTCTGAACATAATTGAGGTGCACCATGCAGGTTTCTTCGTTGTGTGGGTCATTGCACGTGGTGCACCAATATGCTTGATCCGAAGTGCTGGCCTCTTCGGTGCTCATCATAGCTGAATTTCTTTCGGGAGGCCTATGAGCACCGAAAGATGCTTGTTCTTTTGTGATCGGGGGAGGAGGGAATCTCCTTTGCTGGAAGCTTTGGTGATCTTGCCTCCTTGTCATGATGCTCATCTGATTCGCCATTGTCTTCATGTATGCCCGTATTTCTTGCAACTCTTTTGCCTGGTCCGCCATTGTGGCTGCCTGATTCGCAGGTAATGGCAATGGAGCCAACAGCACAGGTAATGTCGGATGTTGGACCGGAGCTGGGGGTCGAGGAATGGCAGGCGCTTGATACGGTAGCGTAGGTACATTTGATACTGAGGGGGAGGATTCCATGGTTGACTAGGATAGACCTGGGATGTAGGCGGAGCGGATGCGCTCGGGTATATATTTTGCGGAAAGTCCGGGTAAATCGGAGTTGTCACCTTGGGTGGCAACTTCCCGATAGCTATCAGGTCGGCTTCCACCTTCTGCGCCTGCTGGTATAATTCCGGAAACGTGTTGACATTAGCATTCCGGATGCTCATGCTAATATCCGAATGAAACACTCTCAGGTAATAGAATGCCGCCTGCTTTGGTGTGGGCCGCAGGCCATCGGTGACTCTCTGCCAGGTTTGGGCGAACCTGACATTGAATTCAGCTACTTCCTCTTGAGGATGCCTCTAGATAGTGGTGAACTGGTGCAACAGAGAAAAGGGGCCTGCTTGTTCATTGAAGCCCCTTATTAATTGTCCTGCCAGTTGGTCCCATGAAGTGATGGTGTCGGCCAAGAGCGATCGGTACCAGTAGAGGAGCTTACCTCTTAGTGAAAGCACCAGCAACTTCACCATGATGTCTTCTTCGGTGATTTGGTGAATGGTTGCTAGTCCTGCGACGTCCTGAATATGCTCATGTGCCGTCTTTCCCGTACCATCGTAAGTGGGTAAAGCTTTCAAGGCTGCGGGCAGTACTGTGTTGAGCCTGCAGGGCAAGGGGTCCCGTATGATTCCAGTCTAGGAATTGCTTGGGCGGAGCTTGCTACGCCATATGTGCGTGTGGAGCGGTTGGTTGCAACGGTGGCTGCAACGGCTGGTTCGGTTGAACCAGAGGAGTTGGTAGAACTTGCTGAACCGGAATAGGGGGGATACTCGGAGCACTTGGTTGAACATTTGGTGGAACCGGAGTATTCTGATGATCCAGAGAATTCAGCGGATTGGGGGGCAAGCTAGTCGTTGTACTGTCAAGAGTTGGAGTCCGTGAAGTAACGACAGCTTCCTACGACGATGTCCCTTCCAATGGGATGTTCGGCCGGACCACTCTAGGATGCTCTCCCAGAGCGTTGATGTCAAGCTCGAAGAACTTGACTGCTTCTTCTGTATTTCTAACTCTCCATCTCGTGTGCATGAAGGCGTGAGTTTTTACACTGGTCTACGAGACCTCGAAGGTGTCTGCGTTCAGCTGAGTCGCCGATGTTCAGATTTGACAACAATAAGATGAACATCACTTCTTAATACTGCTTTAACGTGGAATGATTGCGTCCCACCGGGCGTGCTAGAAACTATTGGCACTCGAATCGGCCTAGATATAGATTTTCTAAGTCTACATCGCCCTAGACCCGCTGCCAAGCATTGAATGTCCAAAGGAAAGGAATGTCCTCCGTGACAATCTCCAGTAGGGTTGCTTCCGAAAATAAAGATGGGGTTTTGAGATAAGGGTTAGGAAGATACTAAAAGAGAGGGAAATTACTGAAAGGGATGGGAAAAGGCTGGAAGCCGAAATACGGGGTGATGGACAAGAAGCACGATAGACAACCTAACACGAACCAACAACAATCAAAACAATAGACCTTTAACAGAAACCAGCATTAAATCTTCGGAACCGCATAAACTCCAGGGGTATTCCAGGGATTAATCCTCTACTGACAGCTAAATCCAGAAAACGGAATTCAAGCTGTATGATAAAAAGACTAATTTAACAAAAATAACATGATAGAAGTCATACACAGAGATAAAAGATTCAAATCCGGAACCGGAAGTCTGTATTTCAGAAGCAGATTTCAAAGTATACAGCTACTTTTCTAGCAGAGATTGTCCATTCTTAGTTACAGATAAAAGAGCAGCCTTTATAGGGGATTCTACTTCCTAAAACATTAATGCCCAACCACTTCCCAATGGTGACAGGCAGATTTGATCCAAAACCAACTTATAGCATTTAATTCATCCTTGCAAATAACTCGGCATTGAAAGTAGAAGGTTCCGGTGATCCCCCATGATCAGACGGCTTAGAGCGCAGCTTCGAGTCAGTTTAATCAATCAATGTCTGATCTAGGCAGTCCCTGACAGTTCAGGGCATTCCATGGCGGTTCTGGGTAGTTTACACTGTGCTTGGGGTCCACGAAGAGCTTCGTTCCATAACTGGAACGACAACAGTCCATTCCATGCCTTAAAAACTTTCTGGGGCTCCATTTTGGGTGTCGCTCCCTGGGTGGAGCGACTAGAAGGTTCGCTCCACTAGTGGAGCGTTAGGCACTTTGACTGCCTTGACTTTTATGTCAAGTTTGTCGCTCCCTGGGTGGAGCAACAGAGACTTTCGCTCCACTAGTGGAGCACCTGAGACTTTCGCTCCACTGGTGGAGCAAAAGGCCCTTTGACCAAGATGTCGACCTCCCTTTGTACTTTGTCTAATTTTTTCTCCACTGGTGGAGAGCTTGGGATATTCGCTCCACTGGGGGAGCGCTTGCTGCTTTGACCGCCTTTTGACTTCTCTTACACTTGCTTTGCCAATGCTTTTAACTTTGTACCTTTTGGGACCTTCGCTCCACTGGGGGAGTGACAGGGCCTTTCGCTCCACTAGTGGAGCGACAGGTCCTGTGACCAAAAGTTTGACTTTCTTCTAAGCCTTGCCTTACCTTGTGCCTTTCCAGAGTGTTGCTCCACTGGTGGAGTGATTGCAGCTTTGACCATTTTGACTTTCTCTTACATCCTTAGTCAAATTCGTCTATTTTTAAGTTCTTTTCTGGCCTTTCGCTCCACTAGTGGAGCGACTGGGGATTTCGCTCCACTGGTGGAGCGACAACACTTTTCAACAGAAAAAAAAAACATGCTCTAAAAACACCTAAGTGCTGGAAAATGTTACCATATGCGCAGATTTGAAAAGAACTTGCAGAAAAAACGGCAGTAAGGAAGAGAACCCATTCACAACATCGCCCATGCTAAAACGTTTACAATTTTGCATGCAACGATAAGAAAAGTACAAAAAAACAGAGAAACCACAGAATGCAAAAGAATACAGTTTAGAGTAAGAGAGACAACTGGTGAAAACACAGCAACATAACGTCTTGACCATTTTTAATGGAAAAAGAGAAGTTTTACAATGATTTAGTCTCAAAAACTGCATACTACATGAATTTTAACAAAATGTGGCAAGAATGGCAACAAGTTGTTGGCATCATAAAGATAGTAGTAGTGGGAGCCCCGGTTCCAGAGCTCCCGAACCCTTTGGTATTGATAACTCCATCCAATATCTCGCCTTATTCAAGGAGATTTTGAATCCCTTGTGCAATTTTTGAGGGGGGAAAAACCCTAATCCTTGTATATAAATAGTTTGTTTTCATTGTAGGTATCGGAAATTACTTACTTGTGCCTAATACCTGGCCTTGTTTGTATTTCCCTTCACTTTTTTCTTCTATGTATAATCTAGACTCGAGCCTTGAGTCTTTAGTTAATGGTATTTGAGTCTCCTTTGGTATAGCATCTCTATAAATTATGATATATATGAGAAGCTATGACTAATTTCACTCTGTCCTGTTTCTTATGTGTGTTTGAGTGCTTAGATGTTAAATTGATATTGTGTTCACTTTCTAGCTGTTAGCGAATGATGCATGTGTTCATTTTATTCCGGTTATACATAGAAGAACCTTTTGATCTTTGGTGCATCGCCTCCATAGCTTAGGTTTTATTTTTTGCAAATTTCTCTCCCTTTTCCTTGACGAATGCAAGTAGTGTAGGAACAGAATGCTGAAGATCATATCAGACTAGGAGCCAGCCTCAGAAAAATCTTGGAGAGTGCACCCCGCACTCATGGAGCTTCTTGACTATGTCTCTCTACACGCAGCGCTAGTGTTAGGAGGCGCCTAGCCACAGTGATAGGAGGCTGCAACATTCTGAGAGACCAACACATACATAACTAATACTTCACTAAACATTACACATTATCATATACAATATTACATCACGACTTTATAACATCAAATATATCAAAACTCTTAATGTGCACGTACTTGACTTCCAACGCACTTATTCATTGAGTATGCAGACATGTCAATTTGCCTGCCTACATTCAGCACTTCAAAGATACTATTCATCATATTATTTAACTATCTTCTAATTAACGGACATTTACAACAAAATAAAAGGGTTAGAACACTAAGCTAGAAATAGCTTGTGTGGTCATAGCATTGAACATGAGCTACTTAAGAAAGCTCATGGAGGCAATGCAGATTGAGAATTTTGATAATTGGAGGAGTAATTCAAATCTGCTAAGCTTGTTGAGTTCCTAACTAAAATGATTGAAATTTTTTGACTGTTATTTAACACTCAAGACTTTGGTGCTCAAATCTGCAGTTTTCTAATATTGGGGGAGTGCAATAGAAGACATCCTTGTTAGTTACGTATGCTATGCACCATCATGTCAAAATCATTCTAAAACATGAAGAAACTTATCAAAAGCCTAGTGTTGACCTAAAGCAGACAAAATGAATATACAGGCACATTAGTTCTTATATCTGTAATATCTAAAAACCCAAAATTGTGCCATTCCAGTTTCAGTTCCTTATAGAGCTTAACTCCAGGGATTTAAAGAATTTCCAAATCATTACAAGTTCTGCTCCGATTTTTTAAACGTATACAATGGATTATTGGGCTCACTTCCACTTAAACACTTGAAAGTCCACCATTGGAAGGGAAATTCTAGTGAAATTGATATGAGAAACATGTTTAAAGACCCAATTATTTCTTATGGAGGATGTCAAAACCCTATTCAAACTTGAAATATGTGTTACAAAGTGAATGGGCAGCTTTATTTAGTGATCTTCATTCTGGAAAGTGATCTTCCTCTATTTAAATTTAACTCTTGTAAACAGAAGTAATACCTTAATTGAATGTTTATCACGTTTTTTTTCCTCTGTTTTCTATTGCATGTCAGCACTCAGCTAGTTTACAGAAGGGTGGGTGGAATTCGCAAAGAAAAGTGTTGCAAAGAAGGTTGCAAGCATGTTAAACGGAGAACAAATGGGAGGTAAAAGACGTTCATCTAATTATTATGATCTTTGGAATATCAAGTACCTTCACAAGTTTAAATGGGAAACACATAATGAGAATGGAACGTGCTTCTTCCCAGAAGGAACATGATTTCTATTTGTCAAATGTTGACGATTCATGGGCTATGAGCACTTTTGAAGGGTTCCTGAAGAAGAAGCAAAAAAGGGAAGTTAAAGGTTCAAATACAGATCGGGATCTTAAGATAGATGATCCAGAGCCAAAGGTTATTCGATTTTTCCCACAGAGGAAGTCCATTGCTGATGCAGTCTCTGAAACTTCGTCAAGGCTCTCCAAAGATGTTTTGGCAGGGGTATTTGGACTTGGAGCATCCTCATGATTAAAGTATTATTATTCTGAGAACAACTTTAAAAATCTGTGTTCTATTTAATTATTTCCCTGGTTCTGTTACAGATCAGCTTGATTTGCTAGTGATATTTGTTTGTTGCATTGAGTTGTGACAGTCCAAAATGGATTGTTTTGATCTTCAAATGAGTTCAACTCACATTGTATGTTACATAAGGCTGATAATTTGTTCATCAATAAGAGGGGGGCGAAGCAGCATTATAGTATGTTGAATGAATTTTTTGTGTACAAAATGGTGGTCCTAGAGTTTTCATTTGTAACAGCAATTTCCAACCTTTATTTGATTAGGAGATTTTGTTAGATTTGGCAAGATATTGTGTGTTTATTCCAATTGCATAGGTGGTTTGAGGATTCACATGACGACTAATGTTGAAATGTTTTAGAATATTGAATCTCTAGTTTACATTCTAATATAGAATTAAGAATCAGTACTTATCCTATTATTAATGTCGTTTGGTGGTTACGTTATGGTTGTGGTTGTGAACTAATATATAGAAAATGAATACAAATTATTTTTATCATCTTTTTATATTTTGAACTTTTATCTATGCATTATTGTATTCAGGTTGGGGTATATTTGCCTTGCTTCTTGAAGTTCTACCTTTGATAATGGACTAATTTTGAGAATTTTCCCTAACGTTATTCTGCTTAATGAGCAAATATCTTGTGATTTTTATAGCTGAATAAATCAAGAGCTCATGTCAGATCTATCTTAGTATAGATTTCATATTTGAATTTTCACCTTTGGTACCTTCCTGCCTATTTCCTTTTGGACATCTAAATTTCAAACTTAAAATGTTTGCCTCTGGTACCTATTTCCTTTTGGACAGTCAGCTGACAAATGGTACTTTTAAAAATATCTGTACATAACAGTGAGAGTGAAGAAGTCATACTTATTCTCATAAAACTACAGTTATCCCATATATCACATATGTGGATACCTTATAGAACAAGGGCCTACACCTCTTCAGAACTCTTTTGAGCTGATCCAACTCACAGATCTTATATGTCATTATACTAACAATTTGTTTTGGCAGTCATTAGTTAATTGAGTATGGAACAAAACTGCCCAAGGTGGCCTTTCACCACATCAGGCATGCAAGATATTGGTTTTTTTGTACATAGCAGCATAGTTGAGAAAATCGGAATCGGACCGGAATCAGCATGGAAAAGAATCGGGAAAAATAGGGAAGTGGTAAAAAATCGGGGACAAAATCGACAAAAAATCGGCATTTTTTCATTGAAAAAACCGAAGAAAATGCAAATTTCCATTGAAAAAAGTTGTTTTCATGCATATCAGAATTTTTCGGGAAAAAATTGGGAAAAATCAGCAAAAAAATCGGCTAGCCTATGACTTGGTATTTTTTGCAGATATTCTCAACTATGCATAGCAGTGAGAGTGAAGAAATCATAATTTATTTACGTAAAAGTGCAGTTATAGCATAAATCACATACGTCTACCCTTTCAAGAACAAGGGCTTACACTCCATCAGAACTCTTTTAAATTGATCCAACTTGCAGGTCTTTTGTGTCATTATATTAACGTTTTATTTTGGCGGTCATTAGTTCTGCATATTTCACCGCATCAGACATTCAAGATATTGCTTTTTTATTTATTTTTATTTTTTTAGTTTCTTCTCTTGAGGTGTTTAGCAGATTAATTAAAAGAACTGATTTCTCGATGAAATTGTCGAAGAATGAAATGTCAAGTATATACCATACAATTTACCTGTACTAAGAATGTCCAGTAAGAGGGCATGTTTTAGTTTGAAAATTCAAATTACAAAAACACAAATTAATGTTAGAATATATTTCAATATTTCTTTCCTTAAGTTATTTTATCTTAACGATCTTATATTGTTAGAATTGATTAATTTAGGCTAGTTGTTATTTGTTACAACTGCGCCTATATTGGTCTCGGGTGGTTCCACAACCTCCGGACTAATCCTGGCACTATTGTATTATTTATACTTCATCCAATAATTGAATTGATGTTCCGCTTCTCACATGGTATCAGAGCCATGACCTCCGCCACTCTCATTTCTCTCGAAGTGATCGTGTAGTAGCGGAGCTCTTATGAGCGGAGAGATTTTTTTTTAATCTTGGAGATTGGAGAATTTTTTTTTTTTTTTAAGAAATTTTTAATTGAGCTTGATTGGATTTTTTTTTTTAATCGAGCTTGGTGGTCTCAAAATTTGGTTTTTGGATCGGAAGAATTGATCGACGAATAAGCTAAGGTCAATCGACAACCAAGCTTATATGCCTCGATATTGAGATCATCAAACAACGCCTGTCACCTGCAACTCATCGCGTCACCGACGTCAAAACTGCGACACAGTTTGTTTTTTTTCCTTATCACTGTGTTCACTGCATTTCATTTTTGCGGTTTTTTTCTGGAATGAGGAAGCCAATCGTAGCAGATTGGCTGGATTAAAAATCGATTTTGTCCCTTAAATCTCCTTCCAGATCTGGTTTTTCTTCTTGTAGAGCATCACTGGCTGATCGCGTTGCAGTATTTTTTTGCTTAATCGTTGAGTTTTTAAGGTGAATAAAAGGTTGGAAAGCTGCCTGATGAAATAATGATCCGAAAGGATCCCTTGGAAGCAAATTTGGTGGAAGATTTGGTTATTTGTAAGCCTGCCACCCCGTCGCCGCCCACACATCACTCCATCGCCGCCTTCGCGCCACCCTCTTGCCGCTCGTGCACCGTCGCCCGAGCTCCGCCAGAGTGGTGGCCGAGGAGGGTGCGCCTTCGCGCCACCCTCTGTAATGCCCCCTTTTCTACGCAGTCAGGTGCAGAGCAGATTAGCCTATACACGAGCTCCCGTAGGCTAAGTCGGATGGAGGGGAGCCATTGGAGATATCAAAATCTTTGTCAGTACCCAGAGAGCTAGTGATTGATGGTCGTTTGGGCTCATTCGGAGATTTGTTTGATCGGAGTTACTATTTTTAGCCATGTCCGTTTTTAGGGTTTCGGTGGACAACAGACAGTGCAGTGATATTCTTCAGTGAAATGGGTGTCCAAAACCATTCACGGATTTCAATTCGGATGGGCAGAGGTTGGAAATTTTAATGGTCGAAGATAAAATTAATAAAGTGATTATTTAATTTAATTTTGTAAAGTCAGTGACTTTATTTTTATTATAAAATCATTTTATACTTAAAAGGGGCCATTTTAAGTGACGACTTAAAAAGTCGTTAAGCCTAGGCATAAGGGGGTGAATAAATTAAGGAGAAATAAGGTGGAATTAAAAATTGATAAAATTATATTTGCTCACCCTAAAAGTGACCTAACCCTAAGTTGACCTATGGAGGAGATAAAAGGAGGTTTTGAGTTCATTTGGAGATATGCGAAGATTATTATTTTTCTCTCTAGTTTTTTGGAGGACTCTCTGGCAGAGCCATTTACAGAGATTCTGGAGCTTGTGAGAGACGACAACCTCTTACAGGGACATTGGCTTCGGGGTTGCAAGATTACCCTCAAGTCAATCTGGGCATTTCCACACAGGGATTGCAGTTGGACTTCAGTTTTAAAGACTTCTGGAGTTGGGTTACCACACGGTGTCATTCGAGAGATTATACAGGGAATATTTGGAGTTGGGACACCACACAGTATTCACATCGGAAGGGCTGAGCCTTCATCATCATTTATAGAGTACGGAGTAGCTAGGGTTTCATCAGCATTTGAGGTATTTGCATTGTAATTTGTGCCCTAGTTTTAATATAAGAATAAAGCAATATTTTCGAGAATTCTGGATTGCTCTGTGTTTGTGATTTTGTATATTAAAAATTCACAAAAAGGTTAAGAATTGGCAAACCCCTAGAGAACTAGATAGGGAGGGTTATTACAGTGGTATCAGAGCTGGTTTTTCCTGCCAGCCTGTTTAGGGTTTGCTGAACATTTCAGAAATGATTTAAGTAATGTGTGAAAAAAAAAAAAAATTCAGCTGCCGTAAGTATTTGTCAGACTTGGAAGTTAGGGTTTGGTTGTCGTTTTCAAATCTAGGGTTTCCAGTTTCTGGGTATTGGTGATTTGAATACCCATTTGGTTGATTTGGGCTTTAAGAGTTCTGGGTATTGTTAATTCAAAGCTCAGGCTATTCTGCCAGCTTGTGGAAGCCTAATTAAATTTCAGATTCATGGAGTCTTATAATGATTGGTCTAGGAAACAACGTGATTGGGATAGGACTCAGAGTGAGATACAAAAATCCATCAGTCAATTAACTACAATGATGCAAATTTCTCTACCTTCAGTTTTTCCTCAGGATAAGGTTGATTTTTCATTCATAAAGTTGCCGAAGAAAATTGGAGTTGAACAAAATACTTTACAAGATCCTAAAATTGCAGCTAATATTGCGGCTAATAAAGTTGAGCTCGCTGTCAGAAAAGTTGGAAAAGCGGTTGACGGTAGCTATGTCACCTAAGTCGAGCACCTATGGTTCCCTCTAAGGCTAAGGTTGAGCATCACACATCCAATAACAGAAAACAGATTCAATCTGCAGAACATATCAGTAAAAGAATGGATGTAAGTTGTAAGCTCTATGCTTTGGGGAAACAACTTGAGTCCCAGAAATTGTCAAAAGATGTTCTTCTTGACCAGTCTAAAGGAAATGGATACATGTCTAGTTGAACTAGATCAATCTGATCGTGAGGTTTTGAATTGGGCAGCGAAAGTACCTATAGTTGCATTAGGCCAGCATTGGATTATGAGACATGCAGACAGGGACGTGAGACTTGCAGTCACCTCTTGTCTCAGTGAGATCATAAGGATTACAGCTCCGGAAGCACCCTACAATGACGACATCATGAAGGAGGGATTACAGCTGATGGTTGACAGTTTTCATGGTTTGAATAACATCAGGGACCGATCCTATGGTAAGAAGGTTAGAATTTTGGAAGTGATGGCAAAAATTAGAATATATGTCGTTTTGCTTGATTTAGATTGTGCTGATCTTAGTTTCCAGATGTTTCGACATTTTATGGCTTCTATCAGTGAAGATCATGAAGACATTATATCCTCTTACATGCAAACTATCATGGTACGCATCATTGAGGAAAGTGATGACTTTACCCAGCCCATCTTGCCCAAGTTGATGGCTGTTTTGAGGCAAGGAAAGATTACCTCTTCAGCTGCACGTAAATTAGTTGACAATGTTTCCAAGCAATGTGAGAAGAAGCTGAAACCTCTCTTGGTACAGGAGGAACAGGAGAAGGAAAAGAGACCGAGTGACTTACAGATGCAAGGACTACCTCTCAAAAGCAAGAATCAATTGAGAAGAGAACAGCGTTGCTTCACTTGCCAAGAAGAGTGGTCACTTGGACATATATGTGGGCCCATAACCCACAAGTCCCAGGACAACTATAGTACCGAGGGTAATGACAGGACAACAATTGTGGAATTGCTTCCAGAGCAATCCAGTGAGCTCTGTGAGACCTTGGACATAAGGTATGATGAGCCTTGCATTTTTCCTAGCAACAGTTCATTGTTGCATGGTGTTTTTTTTCATGGTGAAGACTCCAAATTTGATGAGGAGATCGATGTCGATGAAGATGTCTCCTGGTTAAAGTTAGAAACAGAACAGACCAGCAAGTGGTTGGATGGTGGCTTTCCTGATGAGTTGGAGAGTTATGCTGATGAAGTAAATGAGAAGATTAATAGAGACAAATTTCCTTTTGATCAGGGTGCTGACCTGAACATTCAGACTGCTGAAATTCAAAATATAAACATGCCACCTCTTCAAGAAACTTGTGTGGAAGTACAGGAGGGCAAAATTGATGAAGATGAAGTTAATTCATCTTGTGGATCTCATTTTGGTGAGGGGCATAATGAATTTCGTGATAGTGGTGAGATCATAGAGCATGCTGATTTTGACATTGTTAAATCAGCAGCTGGTGAGGATGTGCATGCAGTTGATAATTCTTGGGTTGAGCATGAGTCAGTCCTAACTTCAGTGCACGAAGTTGGAGAGTGTAGTGTCAAAAGGAATGCTGATTTTGATCATTATGCCAAAGATGGTAAATCAGAAACTTTATTGTGTGCTGCTGATCACAATCCAGAACTTGATACAATGCAAAGTTGGAAGGATAAGTTGCAGGTTACAGAAGAGAAGATTGTCCAAACATTAACCCATTTGGATAGCACACACAACTTTGTTGAATATCTTCTGAGGACAGCTCAGCTCAAAGATAGGCAGATAGGGTTGATTGATATCTCCTCTATTGAAAGCGTGCAAACTATTAAGGTAGAAACTATCAAGCATGCTTTGGAGAAAATAAAATCTGATTACTTGCAATTGTTATCTGATAGGGATTTGGCTATCCAAACTGCAGAAAAGATGTACCAAGAACTCACCAAAAAGGAGAAGATAATTAACAAACTTAACCTTGAGTTAAGTTTTGTTCACAAAGAAGAAAATTGGTCAACTGTTACAACCACTCAGAAGGAACAGCTCGAGTATGATGCTGATGCAGGTTCATTTCCTTGTGTTATGATTGGCGAAACATCTCCTGACTTCTGTGTGCAGAATGTTGAGAGTTGTAGCATAGGTGATTGTATAGACCCTTCCATGGAACCAGTTGGTGAAGTTCAGATGGACTGTATAGTGAGGTATGCTCATAGTTTTTCTTTCAATCCACATGTTGATGATTTGACCATGTCATATATGAATGGGAAGAAGGGTTGGTATTGTTGGCAATTTTGGGTACTTTGGGTACATTGCCTTTGCTCAAATGTATAAGTTGTCATTGATGTCAAAAGGCATTTTTGTGTTGATATCAAAAGAGTGTGATGTCAAGAATATCTTGAGAAGCTTCATTATGTTAAAGGGTTTTTATTAAAACCATGGTGACAAGGCTAAAGGTTTTTCTTAAAACCATTTGGACTCATTAAGGGTTTTTATTAAAACCAAGCTTAACTTAATGCAAAGGTCCATGTTTATTATTAATAATTAAATTAACTCAAACCTTTGTCAAAGGTCCAAGTTTAATTTATTATTAATAAAATAATAATTATTATTATTTTAATTATTATTAAAGGGTCTTTCAACCCTTAAGCGACGGAAGAAAAAGAATTCTTTCGCCGATATGTTGCCATCGTTGGAGGAGCGCCGACGTCAAACGAGTTAAGGAAGAATGGCTATATAAGTGGGGATGATTTTCTAAAGTGAGCACCTCCGATTATTATTGATATCTACGATTTGTGGTTACTCTATATTTTTTGATTTGCGCTTGGCATCTACGATTTGCACTTGCTCTGTTTCGTTTGATTTGCGCTTGGCGTCTGCGATTTGCATTTTTTTTTTCTTTGCACTTGCTCTGTTTCGTTCGATTTGCGCTTGGCGTCTGCGATTTGCATTTGCTCTTTACCTTTCGAACAGCGCTTGGTGTCTTCGAGTTGAGCTTGCTCTGTGTCTTCGAATCTCCGATTGACGTCTTTGAAACCGTGCTTGGCATACTCGGATTTGAGCTTGGGCTGCATCCTTAACTTTTTGCTTGACGGTAGTGGATTGGCAATTGCTCTCCGAACTGCTTTTTGTGTGTTGTGAGATGACTAATGCAAGCATTGGTGACTTACGTTTTGGACGGCTCACCAGTTTGCATGTGGTTTGTGGAAGACGTTTACGTTTTCCAGATTCTTGGTGTCAAAGGAAGATAAAAGAGAGGGCAGCGGTGTATTATTTCGTTGGGCACTTGTGACCCAACGACGGTGGCGTTTAAGCGAAAGCGCTAGAAGGCGAGAGGTGCCGAGTTCGATTCTCTTCGTTGGTATTTTTCTTTTGGTCGCGGTGTGCAAAGGATAGTGGCTGTGAATGCGCGGGAGGTATAAGGTTAAGGTATCATATTTGTTTTGACATTGTTTTATTGATGTTTAATGTTTATGTGGAGTAATAAGGTGTAAAGAGGTTTTACTTTGTATGCATATTGTACTTTGGTGGTTTTTACTAAGTTGGAGAAATAAGGTGTTATATTTGGATCTTTATTATTGTGTATTATTGTATAGTTGCTAACTCTAATTGGTGGCAAATTGAGAGTTAGTGTTGTGACAGATTTTGAGTTCTCCTTCTTCATCAAAGTAAAGGTATGGGCAACTTCTTCCATGTATGTTGTTTATGGTATATTTTCTGAAATTGAGTTTGGAGTGAAAAGGTTGTCTACTAGGTATTTTTTGGTGTAAATCTTATTTTCTGGATATTGAAGATTGTTTATGCATTAAAGTTATTGTTGAATTTTTGGGTGAATGCATAATTCTGGTTGAGGAAGAGGAAGCATTTTTGCACTAGGGTTTATGTTAGTAAGTCTTGCTACTTGCATTGAGATGATGAAACCCTAGTTGTTGGTGAAAAGAATATAAGTATCATTGTTATATGAGATATTGCATGGTTGGCAATTGTTGGGTTGTGTTTCATATTCTTGAGAAAAGCATACTACATCTATCTTATTCTTTTGAGATTGAGATTGAGTTGAGATTGAGATTGGGAGTTAAGTATAGAACATATTGGGTCTCTAACAATTCTCTTTATGTTTCTATGAGATTTGAGATTGAGATTGGGAGTTAAGTATAGAACATATTGAGTCTCTAACAATTCTCTTTATGCTTCTATGAGGTTTATGAATCACATTGGGTCTCTAACAATTCTCTTTGTGGGTTCATGCTAAGCAAGTTTTTCTTGGTGAGCTTGTGAGGTTTTGGACAGGTTTCGGTGGGGACTTGTGAGCAGGTTTTGGATAGGTTCCGATGGGGACTTGTGAGCAGATTTGGACAGGTCCTAGCAGAGGACTTGTGAGCTGAGTTTTTGAGAGTTCTATCAGAGAACTTGAGGACAGAGGTGCATTGGTTCTTTGAGAAGAACCTGAGGATAGATTTGGCAAGTCTTTGAGAAGGCTTGTGTGCAGAGGATTGATTTGTTCAAAGAGTTGGACAGATCTGACAGATAGAGGAAGACTTGTACTAGACCGACTGACTATGTTTGGTACAGGTAGCTGAGCTACTGTGGACGTGATCATAGAAGGCAGAGGTCTCTTAGGCTAAGCATTGAGGACAGGAGGTCTTCGGTGGAAAGGAGTTCCACGTGCTGGCAAGAGGTAGAGGTAGTTGATCTTCTGAGGGATCATTTCCAGAGCAGAGGGGAAGGTATCTCCTTTGAGCAGAGGCTCATAAATTCAGATTGGGGGAAGGTGTCTCCTTTGGGCCGAGGCTCATAAACATTGTAATTGGGAAGGTTTCCCAAAGAACTTTGAGATAACTTTTAGAGAAAAGTTTTGTGGACGTAGCCCAGGCATTCCGGGTGAACCACGTTAAAATTGGTGTCACTTTGTGGATGATATTGTGCATTGTTTTGATATTGCTTTGGGTATATTGCTTTACTATTTTGAAGTATAAAGGAAAAAGTAAAAAGAGGTCTTATACTGTTCACCCCCCCCTCTCAGTATAAGCTTGTGTTCTTCAATTGGTATCAGAGTCGGTGCCTTCGAAAAGTTTAACAGCTTGAAGGAAGATCTTACAAGAACACAAATGGCAAGGAAAGGCAAAAGCAAAACCATAAGACACAAGAAGAAGAAAACACACATGGTCATGAAAGAAAATGAAGATGAACTCAATGTTGCTATTTTGGGAGGAAGAATGGAAATAGATTCAAGAGATGAATCAAATAGTGGAGAACAAGCCAGATTAATAAAGTTTTGCACCAGATGTGGGAAGACCGGTCACTTTGCAGCTGATTGCTCACAAGGTAGAGAATGTTTTGTTTGTGGTCAACTCGGTCATAATGAACGTCATTGCCATGGGTTTAGTAGCAGTGAAGATGAAGATGATCCGTTCAAAATTGGTGAAGAAACAGATTCAGAACAGGAATGTGATGAAGAAGGAAGTGATGCAGAAGCAAATTGGAAACAAAAACTAATTTCAGCTCTGAGTAAAAAGGTTGAGGATGCAGAAGATATAATCACCAGTTTGAAAGTACAAACAGAAGAATACAAGAAAATTTTTGAAGATCTCGAAATGCAATTAACCAGGAAAACAGAGTATTGCAGTAAGCTAGAAAAAGAAATTGACGGTTTAAGAATGCAGACAGAAGAAATGAGTAATAAAGTCGATATATGCAGCAAACATGAAGAGGAATCTAACAAAGTTGTTAGCAATCTGAAGCTGCAAATAGAAGAGTCCAAAAGGAGTGAAGAAACTCTCAGGTCTCAGATCAATGAGAAAGAGACTGTTTGCTGCAAACAAGAAGAAGAGATTGTTTCATTGAAGAAACAACTAGAAGAGGCCAATACAAATCTTAAAATCAAAGATGAGCACAACAATCAAGGAAAGAGGTATTCTCACAAGCACAAGAAGAGTTTCTACCTAGACAAAGCAAGTAAGTGTTCTAGTAGTGATAGTGAAAGTTCTTCAAGTGATAATGAAAATGAGATGTTGTTCATATCAGAAAAAGAGGAAGAACCAAAACATAGATTCATTATCATGAAATGTCTTAGATGTGGAAATTTTGGTCACCTTGAGGATGATTGCACAAATAATGATTTGGTTTCTAGTATGTATGAGGATGCTTCAGAAAACTATAAGGAAGATGCATGTATGGTTTTTGAAAAGGGTAGCACCTCTAGTGATAAGAAATCTGAAAAAGGCTTTGATGATTCTAAAAGCAAACATATAGAGGAAGGTGAAGTAGATCTTAAAGGTGAACTTATTAGTGCTCTTAGTGCTTTGAAAAAGGAAAGAAAGAAGAATGCTAGACTCAAGGATAAGTTGGATGAATGTTGTATGGAGAGAGATGATCTTATAGAAAGTCTTGACTTCTCTATAGCTAAGACACAAGAACTCAAGGATGAGTTAGAGTCTAAGGTTCTTGAGTATAGTGAGTTAGAACAGAAAATGGCTTCTTTGAAAGAGGAAACTAAAGGGTACAAGGATAAGCTTCCTAGGTTTCAAGATAGCTCCAAAAAGGTTAAGTCTCTCATCAAAGGTCAAAGAAAGACAACAGATAAAACAGGCCTTGGTTTTGTTAAGCCTCACAAGGAACAAGTTGGAGAGTCTAGTAAGAGACTCCAAAAGGAAGAGAGTTCTGATGAGGAAAGTATTTCAGATCATGAGTCCTTGAATGATAGATGCACAGAAATAGAAAACAGAATTCAGAATGAGAAGAAGAAGTTTTCGAACCTAAGAGGTCAAATAAAGGAAAGTTTCAAGGCAGATGTTTTGCTTGTCACAGGTTTGGTCACATAGCTTCACATTGCATGGCTCAAGTGAAGAAGGTAAATGACAGTTTCAGAGGTGGTAATTTCTTTCAAGGGTATTGCTACTCTTGTCAACAGTTTGGGCACAAGGCAGTTTATTGCAAGGCAAATATCAGGAACAGGTTTGATCAGAACAGGTTTGGTCAGAACAGGTTTGGTCAAAATAGGTTTGGTCAGAACAGGTTTGGTCAGAATAGGTTTGGTCAGAACAAGTTTGGTCAGAATAGGTTTGGTCAGAACTGGTGGATTCAAAGAACAGGTATGCCTAAAAGAAATAACATTGTTACTTGTTATAAGTGCAACAATGAAGGTCACACAGTCAGACAGTGTAGAGCTGAAATTCTAGAATACAAGAACAGGAACAGTGGCATGATCAGGTCCAAGGATCAAGGCATGGATAAAAATAGGGATGAGAACAAGAACAAGAACAGTGACAGGAACAGGAATATGGACAAAGAGTTCAAGAGAAGGCCCGACAAGGAAGTTATAGACGCTGATGATGATCAGTGCCTAATGGGAGTTTTACTCCCACCCCAGAATTAATCACCTCATCGGGAGGTGGGGGAGGGACTAAGCTAAGAGGCTAATTCTTAGTCCCGAGCCCCAAAGGTGGCCCTTTGCCATTGATGACAAAGGGGGAGAGATATGAGTAAGGGGGAGAGCTTCAAAGTGAAGAGGAAAGCTTCAAGTCAAGGGGAGCAAAACTTCAAAGGAAGATTCTCAGTTGTTAGCACAGTTGGTTTCGGTTGGTTTCAGTTTTGGCTCTTGAGAAGTGTTTTCGGTAAAGGTTTGCCATCAATGACAAAGGGGGAGATTGTTGGCAATTTTGGGTACTTTGGGTACATTGCCTTTGCTCAAATGTATAAGTTGTCATTGATGTCAAAAGGCATTTTTGTGTTGATATCAAAAGAGTGTGATGTCAAGAATATCTTGAGAAGCTTCATTATGTTAAAGGGTTTTTATTAAAACCATGGTGACAAGGCTAAAGGTTTTTCTTAAAACCATTTGGACTCATTAAGGGTTTTTATTAAAACCAAGCTTAACTTAATGCAAAGGTCCATGTTTATTATTAATAATTAAATTAACTCAAACCTTTGTCAAAGGTCCAAGTTTAATTTATTATTAATAAAATAATAATTATTATTATTTTAATTATTATTAAAGGGTCTTTCAACCCTTAAGCGACGGAAGAAAAAGAATTCTTTCGCCGATATGTTGCCATCGTTGGAGGAGCGCCGACGTCAAACAGTTAAGGAAAAATGGCTATATAAGTGGGGATGATTTTCTAAAGTGAGCACCTCCGATTAATATTGATATCTACGATTTGTGGTTACTCTGTATCTTTCGATTTGCGCTTGGCATCTACGATTTGCACTTGCTCTGTTTCGTTCGATTTGCGCTTGGAATTTGCACTTGATTTGTTTCGTTGATTTGGCTTGGCGTCTACGATTTGCATTTGCTCTGTTTCTTTCGATTTGCGCTTGGCATCTGCGATTTGCATTTGCTCCTTACCTTTCGAACAGCGCTTGGTGTCTTCGATTTGAGCTTGCTCTGTGTCTTCGAATCTCCGATTGACGTCTTTGAAATCGTGCTTGGCATACTCGGATTTGAGCTTGGGCTGCATCCTTACCTTTTTGCTTGATGGCAGTGGATTGGCAATTGGATGGTTTTTGTGTGTTGAGATGATTAATGCAAGCATTCGGACTTACGTCTTGGACAACGCTCACCAGTTTGCATGTGGTTTGTGGAAGACGTTTACGTTTTCCAGATTCTTGGCGTCAAAGGAAGATAAAAGAGAGGGCAGCGCTGTAGTATTTCGTTGGGCACTTGTGACCCAACGACGGTGGCGTTTAAGCGAAAGCGCTAGAAGGCAGAGGTGCCGAGTTCGATTCTCTTCGTTGGTAATTTTCTTTTGGTCGCGGTGTGCAAAGGATAGTGGCTGTGAATGCGCGGGAGGTATAAGGTTAAGGTATCATATTTGTTTTGACATTGTTTTATTGATGTTTAATGTTTATGTGGAGTAATAAGGTGTAAAGAGGTTTTACTTTGTATGCATATTGTACTTTGGTGGTTTTTACTAAGTTGGAGAAATAAGGTGTTATATTTGGATCTTTATTATTGTGTATTATTGTATAGTTGCTAACTCTAATTGGTGGCAAATTGAGAGTTAGTGTTGTGACAGATTTTGAGTTCTCCTTCTTCATCAAAGTAAAGGTATGGGCAACTTCTTCCATGTATGTTGTTTATGGTATATTTTCTGAAATTGAGTTTGGAGTGAAAAGGTTGTCTACTAGGTATTTTTGGTGTAAATCTTATTTTCTGGATATTGAAGATTGTTTATGCATTAAAGTTATTGTTGAATTTTTGGGTGAATGCATAATTCTGGTTGAGGAAGAGGAAGCATTTTTGCAATAGGGTTTATGTTAGTAAGTCTTGCTACTTGCATTGAGATGATGAAACCCTAGTTGTTGGTGAAAAGAATATAAGTATCATTGTTATATGAGATATTGCATGGTTGGCAATTGTTGGGTTGTGTTTCATATTCTTGAGAAAAGCATACTACATCTATCTTATTCTTTTGAGATTGAGATTGAGTTGAGATTGAGATTGGGAGTTAAGTATAGAACATATTGGGTCTCTAAAAATTCTCTTTATGTTTCTATGAGATTTGAGATTGAGATTGGGAGTTAAGTATAGAACATATTGAGTCTCTAACAATTCTCTTTATGCTTCTATGAGGTTTATGAATCACATTGGGTCTCTAACAATTCTCTTTGTGGGTTCATGCTAAGCAAGTTTTTCTTGGTGAGCTTGTTGAGGTTTTGGACAGGTTTGGATGGGGACTTGTGAGCAGGTTTTGGACGAGGTTCCGGTGGGGACTTGTGAGCAGATTTGGACAGGTCCTAGCGAGAGGACTTGTGAGCTGAGTTTTTGAGAGTTCTATCGGAGAACTTGAGGACAGAGGTGCATTGGTTCTTTGAGAAGAACCCGAGGACAGATTTGGCAAGTCTTTGAGAAGGCTTGTGTGCAGAGGATTGATTTGTTCAAAGAGTTGGACAGATCCGACAGACGAGAGGAAGACTTGTACTAGACTGACTGACTGTGTTTGGTACAGGTAGCTGAGCCGCTGTGGACGTGATCATAGAAGGCAGAGGTCTCTTAGGATAAGCATTGAGGACAAGAGGTCTTCAGTGGAAAGGAGTTCCATGTGCTGGCAAGAGGTAGAGGTAGTTTATCTTCCGAGGGATCATTTCCGGAGCGAGAGGGGAAGGTATCTCCTTTGAGCAGAGGCTCATAAATTCAGATTGGGGGAAGGTGTCTCCTTTGGGCCGAGGCTCATAAACATTGTAATTGGGAAGGTTTCCCAAAGAACTTTGAGATAACTTTTAGAGAAAAGTTTTGTGGACGTAGCCCGGGCATTCCGGGTGAACCACGTTAAAATTGGTGTCACTTTGTGGATGATATTGTGCATTTTTTTGATACTGCTTTGGGTATATTGCTTTACTATTTTGAAGTATAAAGGAATAAGTAAAAAGAGGTCTTATACTGTTCACCCCCCCCTCTCAGTATAAGCTTGTGTTCTTCAGGTATAAGGAGTTATATGTATCACCTTGGCATGAGGTGCTCTTCCCTATAGTGGTAGAATCAATTTCTTGTTGGGTTCCTCGTTTGTCAGTCCAGAATGGGTACTCCGTTGAGCTGCAGAATAATTCAGTTGTAGTCATAGTGGCACAACAAAAATTATTAAATTTCGGGAATGACAAAATCCCTATTTGGCTATGGGATCCAGGAATTCCTCTAAGGGATGGATTGTTTTATAGAGTGGCAGAGCTCGACAAAGTTACCGGGGCCGGTTGTATCGGTTTGGTGACAGAGCTTGACAGTGTTTTCAGTTTCTGGGATGACAGTTCAGGGCAATGTCTTCATCATGAGACATTCTTCAGATTTATTTGGGATCAGCAAAATAACCTTGATAAGCACAAGGGAGATAACTGTTTCCGATGGACTGACAATCCGTTATATGAGATGGATCATGTGACATTTTTGGGCAATCCACTTTTTGAGATGCAGAGTGCTGATTCATTTACTGTAATAGATCATCAGGATACATTGTTTGAGATAGGGTGTCTACTCCGACATGAGTCTGAGGGTGATTCCATGAGCATCCTCCAGCCTAATGCGGATGACCAGGAGTTGAGTTCTCTTACCCAGGATCGTATGTTTGCCTTGATGGGCATCGAGGGCGATGGTAGGAGCATGTTGTGGGCAATAGTTGATCATGGGTATGAGAGATATGTCGTTGTTCGCTTTTCGAACAACCATAACATTTACATGATGGAGATGGATCCATAATTTGGTTGGCATTACATGGAGTATCTTACTTCTTATTTGAACACAGTGCCCTCTCAAGGGGTCAGTTTAATCCGTGAAAGTGCAAAGATAGGCCTGGTTGAGTCACCTATGCATGAGATGTTACTTGGCACAGGGTGCAATCATAATGGGCATACCAGTTTTGATGGTGAGGCTGAGCTTCCTATTGAGTTGCCAGAGTGGAGTGTGGTTGATCTTTTAGGAATTATACAGATACATTTACACCCTACTTGGTTGAGTATGATGAGGGACATTATATTTCCAAAGGATATTAAATTGACTGCAGTAGATTGGGCTACATGGGATTATCTGGGAGATTTCAGAAGTGTGAACGCTGAGTTGAGCTGGTTAGGTGATGACTATGGAGGCACTTCCAGCATTGTGTTTGCAGTAATCTATGACATTGATTCCTTTGGTATGTCGTGGTACATGATATTACATCTCAGCTCAGATAGACATGTCAGTGCCAGACTGGAGAGAGATTTCATCATGCTATTGCAGTTGAGACTTCTGCCACTTAACCATGTTAGAGAGGTAGTGATGATTAGAGTGGCGCAGCGTCAGCATGGCGGTTCCTTTTTGAGGTTGCTATGGGATCCAAGGTATTTGATGTGATCTCAGTCAGGATGTAGCATCTGACTGGAGTATGTATACGTATTGCTTGAGGACAAGCAATCTTTGGGAAGGGCGGACTGTAATGTCCCCTTTTCTACGCAGTCAGGTGTAGAGAAGATTAGCCTATACACGAGCTCCCGTAGGCTAAGTCGGATGGAGGGGAGCCATTGGAGATATAAAAATCTTTGTCAGTACCCAGAGAGCTATTGATTGATGGTCGCTTGGGCTCATTCGAAGATTTGTTTGATCAGAGTTACTATTTTTAGCCATGTCCATTTTTAGGGTTTCGATGGACAACAAACAGTGCAGTGATATTCTTCAGTGAAATGGGTGTCCAAAACCATTTGCGGATTTCAATTCGGATGGGCAGAGGTTGGAAATTTTAATGGTCAAAGATAAAATTAATAAAGTGATTATTTAATTTAATTTTGTAAATTCAGTGACTTTATTTTATTATAAAATCATTTTATACTTAAAAGGGGCCATTTTAAGTGACGACTTAAAAAGTCGTTAAGCCTAGGCATAAGGGGGTGAATAAATTAAGGAGAAATAAGGTGGAATTAAAAATTGATAAAATTATATTTGCTCACCCTAAAAGTGACCTAACCCTAGGTCAACCTATGGAGGAGATAAAAGGAGGTTTTGAGTTCATTTGGAGATATGCGAAGATTATTATTTCTCTCTGGTTTTTTGGAGGACTCTGCAGCGAGCCATTTACAGAGATTCTAGAGCTTGTGAGAGACGACAACCTCTTATAGGGACATTGGCTTCGGGGTTGCAAGATTACCCTCGAGGTCAATCTAGGCATTTCCACACGGGGATTGCAGTTGGACTTCAGTTTTAAAGACTTTCGGAGTTGGGTTACCACACAGGGTCATTCAGAGATTATACAGGGAATATTTGGAGCTGGGACACCACACAGTATTCACATCAGAAGGGCTGAGCCTTCATCATCATTTATAGAGTACGAAGCAGCTAGGGTTTCATCAAAATTTGAGGTATTTGCATTGTAATTTGTGCCCTAGTTTTGATATAAGAATAAAACAATATTTTCGAGAATTTTGGATTGCTGTGTTTGTGATTTTGTATATAAAAAATTCATGAAAAAGGTTAAGAATTGGCAAACCCCTAGAGAACTAGATAGGGAGGATTATTACACGCCACCCCATCGTCGCCTTCGCGCCACCCTCCTGCCGCTCGCGCACCGTCGCCCGAGCTCCGCCAGAGTGGTGGCCGAGGAGGGTGCGCCGCCGCGAGGGTTACTAGGCTCGTGGAGGCTCTTGAAATAGAGCCGGAGCCTGATCTATTCCAGATCAGCCCACTGGCTCACCTGGCGGTGAGCCGAGTGGTAAAGGCTCCGGGAGCCTGAGGTCGCGGGTTCGAATCCCGCCGACCCCCCCAAAGGAAAGGTAAAACATTTTTTTTTTAAGTTTTTTTTTTAATATTTTTTTTCTAAAGTTAAAAATTAAAATTTTTAAATTATTTCTTTTATAGTTTAAAGTTATTTTTTAATAAGATAATTTTTTTACTATATGGGATAATTAATTTTTTTTTTTAACTTTAGATATGAAAATGTTTTAAAATGCTTTATAAGAAGAAGTTTTAAAAGGGGGGAGTATTTTTTTTTCGAAAACTCAAGGGGGGATAGAGAGTAATTTTTTGAGAAAACAAAGCAAAATTTGGCATTATTGTAAAGGTGCATTTTCGGCAGCGCTCGACACCTAGTGGTTTATTTCTGTGGGCACTTTTATGTTGTATGGTGCATTTTTTTCTTGCTTTGCACTACATCATTAAAAGTTAAAATCCAATTCACTCCCTAAGTCCCCGGAATAATTAAAACCCATCCGTGCAATTTATTGCACTGCAACGTTCGGTATTTGTGATACCTCTGGCCAGCACTTACAGGTAAAGTTGTCGTGCTTGCGCTATTGTATCCGCCGCCTAATATAGCTGCCAAAACGACGTCTGAGCTTGTTCTCTATCAATCGTCGGGGAGAGATAAGTTTGCCATTTTGCTATTTTTTTACTCCATCCACTACCCCAATCACTCTCGTGTTTAGGCTTAAATCCAGATGAAAGTTCGGATATCCAAAGTGTTTAGGGGAAGTTACGCCCCACGCATGCGGATTGAAGGCTTTCTAAGGTCGGTGCCATCAACGAGGTGATTCCCTTTCAATATCGCCTAAGTACCACGTATCGTATAATCATTAAAATTACCTACAGTCTCCCTCACGTAAGGGCGGGTAATTTTTTTGGTTTTTCAAAATACCTATAGTCTCCCTCACGTAAGGGCGGGTATTTTGTATGGTATAACGACCTGGCATTAAGGTATATCGAAAGGGTGACCATTTGGTGTTATAAGGAACCTTCACAATGTCTGCCAAATTAATGACTGATGCACATCAGTTGTTGAAAGGTCCAAACTATACACCATGGAAAAACAAAATGAAGGCAATCCTAGAGATGGATGATTTTTGGGATGTTGTTTTCGGAGCAACAGTAAGACCTTCATCTGCAGCTGGAGCCACTACTCTCACTACTGCTCAGAAAGACTTTGATAAGATAGATAGCAAGGCAAAAGTGCTCATTTTGCTTGCTGTCTCTGATGAAGTTCAACCCCATATTGTTGATTGTCAAAATAGTAAAGAGGCATGGAATGCCCTTAAAACTATTTATGAAGGAAAGAATGATTCCACCATTCTATTTCTTCAATCTCAATTACACAATCTAAGCATGAAACAGGGAGAAACAGTTGAACTCTTTCTCTGCAGAGTGTCTGAGTTGAAAGGAAAGCTGAATTCCTTGGCAGCACCAGTTGATGATAAGCTCCTTACCTCAGTGGTATTGAGAGCATTACCGGATTATTTTAGAGTGTTGATCACCTCACTTCATGTATCACAGAGACAAGTTACCTTTGTTGAGTTGGTAAATTTGCTTCAAGACGAGGAGGCACGCCAACTACAACGAGATGATTCTTCTAACACTGCCCTATACACCAACAGGAAGGGGCAGAACAAGAAGAAGGGTAATTTTTAGAAGGGAGGGAGTTCTCAAAAGGATTCAAAAGGGAAACAAACTCAACACCCTCAACAGAATAAGAGATATTGCAAGATCTGTGACAAAGAAGGTCATGATACAAACAAATGTTGGCATAAGAATAAACAATCAAAACAGAAAGGCCAGAACAAACCACAAAAGAACAAGCAACAGAAAGTGAATGTTGTTGTTGAGGAATCTGACATGGATTCTGAGAGAGCACACAAAGTGCTCATGACTACCACAGTATCCAAGCAGACGGATCCTATTTGGTATGTCGATTCTGGAGCCAGTAAGCACATGACTGGCGACAAATCATGGTTTGAGTCTTTTGAGGCCAAAGAGGGCAAACCTGTCACTATTGTCGATGATAAAACCTACAAGGTCCAGGGAGAAGGTACAGTTTTTGTTACTCTTCCTGATGGCAAGTGCCATATTGAGAAGGTTCTCTATGTTCCAGGATTGGCGAACAACTTGTTGTCAGTAACACAAATTCTGGACAAAGATATGGTTGTAAACTTTAGTGTTGAGGGGGGCAAGAAGTGTTGTTCTATTACCAGGAGGGGTAAGAACATTGCAACCGCTTCATATAAGCATGGCTTATTTGCCCTAGATACTATCTCTTCTCCAGATGTAGCCATGATTGTCTCTACAAAGCAAGCAACTTCCCTATGGCACAAGAGATATGGACATATGAGTTCTGGTTACTTACTTGAGTTAAGTAAGTATGAAATGGTAAAGGGTCTTCCTTCCCTTTCTACCACATTGCCAGTTTGCTCTGACTGCTTGGCAGGAAAGCAACATAGAGTACCGTTTGAAAGGAGCTCTACACGAGCACAAAAACCTCTGGAGTTGGTTCACACCGATCTGTGCGGTCCTTTAACTCCCAACAGTTGTGGGGGTAAGAGGTATTTTCAGTTATTCATGGATGATTACTCACGAAAGATGTGGGTATTCTTTCTTCAACTGAAATCTGAAGCATTTGGCTTCTTTCAGCAATTCAAGAAATCTGTTGAAAAGGAGTCAGGGACTTCTATAAAGACCCTCCGCTCAGATCGAGGGGGGGAGTTCACCTCTAAAGAATTTTCTGCATTCTTGACTGAAAATGGGATCACACGACAGTTGACTACTGCTTATACTCCTCAGCAAAATGGAGTTGCTGAAAGGAGGAACCGTTCCATCATGGAAATGGTTCGTTGCATGCTCACAGGAGCTAGAATTGGGCAACAATATTGGGCAGAAGTTGTCACCACAATAGTATATCTGTTGAATAGGGCACCCACTAAGGCCCTACAAGGAATGACTCCACAGGAAGCATGGAGTGGCAGGAAACCCTCCATCTCTCATCTACGCATTTTTGGTTGTAAAGCATTCATGCACATACCGAAAGAAAAGAGGAAAAAGCTAGATGAGAAAACATTGAAGTGTATTCTTCTTGGGTATGATGAGCACTCTAAGGGTTATCGATTGATTGATCCCTTAACCAGGAAGATTCACATCAGTAGAGATGTAGTTTTTGATGAGGCTTTCACATCAAAAAAAACATCAGATGTATACCTAGACCTTGTGGAAACTAAGGTTGAGAAGTCTCCTTCATCCAAGGTTGGAGGTCCTTCTTCATCTTCTTCATCACCATAGAAGAAGAATCCAAAGTGGTATACAAGTACAATTAGAGACTCTAAGCTATCCACTCCACCGGATTTGACATTGGATAGGCCTCGTACTCGCAACATGGCTCGACAGGAGAAAGCTGCAGCAAAGATTACTGGGGTTGATGATCTTTGTCAATCTTTTGAGGAACTTTCTGTAGATCCAGAGAGAGATACAGAAGATATGGATATTGATGATGACAGGGTGTTTATGTCTTCAATAGATGAACTTGAACCTACGTCAGTGCAAGATGCCCTTGGTGAGCCTCAGTGGAAGGCCGCTATGGATGCAGAGTATAAGTCTCTAATGAAAAACAAAACTTGGAAGCTTGTCGATCTGCCATACGAAAAGAAGCCCATAGGCTGCAAATGGGTGTACAAAATCAAGTACAAGGTAGATGGGACAATAGATAAGCATAAGGCCCGACTTGTTGCAAAGGGCTATGCTCAAAGAGAAGGTATTGACTACGAGGAAACTTTTGCACCTACTGCTCGGATGACAACCATTCGAGTTCTTTGTGCTATGGCAGCACAGTATGGGTGGAAAGTGCACCAAATGGATGTCAAAAGTGCCTTTCTAAATGGTGATCTCCAAGAGGAAGTTTATATGACTCAACCAGAAGGATTTGAAGTGGAAGGCCAACAGCAAAAAGTTTACAAATTGGTAAAATCCTTATATGGTTTGAAACAGGCCCCTCGGGCTTGGTATATAAAAATGGATAATCACCTATTGCAGCATGGATTCAAGAGATGTCCGTCGGATGCAAACCTCTATTTCAAGAAGCAAGGCTCTGAAATAGTGTTGCTTGTACTCTATGTTGATGATCTGCTCATAATAGGGAGTTCAAAAACAATGATCTCTACTTGTCAAACAGGATTTGAGCAAATATTTTGAAATGACAGATCTCGGACTTCTCCATTACTGTCTTGGTCTGGAAGTGAACCAGAAGGAGCACTACATCAAAGTGTCCCAAAAAAAATATGCCAAGACACTACTAGAAAAATATCGCATGACTGACTGCAAGCCGATGGCAACACCAATGGAAACAAGACTTTAGTTATCGCGATATGACAAATCACCTCAGTAGATGCTACTCTCTATCGTCAGCTGATTGGGAGTCTCATATATCTGACCAACACTAGGCCAGATATCGTATTTGTTGTCAACTATCTTTCGAGGTTCATGCAGGAACCTAAGACAACACACTAGAAAGCAGCAAAGCGAGTTCTTCACTATGTCCATGGCACAATGGAATATGGCCTAGAATACAAGAGGAACAACAAATTCTTCTTACAGGGATACACGGACTCCGACTATGCCGGATCATATGATGATCGTAAATCAACTTCAGGATATTTGTTTCATCTTGGATCTGGTCCTATCTCTTGGCACAACAAGAAGCAACAGGTGGTTGCTATCTCATCAACAGAGGCAGAATATCGTGCCGCACGTGAAGCTGTGTGCGAAGTGATATGGTTGCGTCGCATCTTGACAAGTATGGGTCTTCCATAAAAATCTCCAATACACTTGTTCTGCGACAACATGGGTGTTTTGAACCTTGTTAAGAATCCAGTGCATCATGAGAAAACCAAGCACATTGATACACAATGCCACTTCATTCGAGACGAAGTACCAAGGCACCGAATCCAGCTTCAGTACATCTCCACCGATGCTCAAGTTGCAGACATATTCACTAAGGCACTTGCACGTGTCAAATTTGAATTGTTTCGCAGCTCTCTATGTATTTCAAAATAATGGGGGGATGCTAGTATTGCTAGTAGTTATATGTTTCCTCAAATATTGTAATATGGGGGGATGTTAGAATATATTTCAATATTTCTTTCCTTAAATTATTTGATCCTAACGATCTTATATTGTTAGAATTGATTAATTTAGGCTAGTTGTTATTTGTTACAACTGCGCCTATATTGGTCTCGGGTGGTTCCACAACCTCCGGACTAATCCTGGCACTATTGTATTATTTATACTTCATCCAATAATTGAATTGATGTTCCGCTTCTCACAATTAAAAGCATCCAAATCGGATTGATTGTGCCCAAACTTTTGTCCAGGATTCTTGTGTGTTGTTTGAATGTGTAGTTGATTGATTCTTAATATAAGAACTTATATCATATTACTGTGCAGTATTTCCAATATGCTTAGAACAACTTCAAAGGAAGGGGCAAAAGATGCAACAAGGAAAAGGAACCAGAATATATTTTTCTTTGTTATACAAACATGAACATTACAACATGATAAACATACCATTTTAAATTGCAGCCCTTGTTGTCCATTCTCTACTACCACAGATTTTGATTTTTGAAGATGTTTTTGCCTTAAGGTATTTTTTGTGAGACACATGAGTGTTGGATCCTCAAAAATCCAACTTAAATCACCCCTAGTTTTGAAATTTTGGTATCCTGTGAGTCAACTCAGATTTGCCTTAGTCTATCTCTGTTAAATAATTTTTTGGGTCCTTGGGCCTTTTTGGGTCTTGTCTCGTCTTTCGTCGAAGTTGGGTCGTCATTTTGGTCTCTTGTCATCATTTTTGGACCTTAATGAAAATTTAATTAATTATTTTTGACCCCGTCTTAAATATTTAATTAAATATTTTTTTTTTTAATAAAGTTTGAATACATATTTAACGTATTTAATTAAATTTATTTAAATATTTAATTAAACTTTATATATATTAATAGCGTTATTATATAGGATAATAGTATGTTTATTAAAATCAAATTTTGAAGTTTAGCCCCGTTTCCTAAAAGGAGTCGGCCTATTGGCCTATCATGCTTTTTACAAAGCAAGTTAAAAAATAATAATAAAAAAAATATATATATATATGAATGTCCTTTGGCCGATGAAAATGGCCATCGGCCATTCCTATTAATTAACTAAGTTTAAAAAAAAAAATTAAATTAAATTAAATTTTTTGGCCACCATTGGCGAAAGAAATATTTGGCCAATGAGAATGGCCATCAGCCATTCCTATTAATAAACTTAAAGTTTATATAAAAAAAAAAATTCGAATCGACCGATTCTTAAAGGGATCGGTCAATCTCTTTATAGTATAAAGGGATGCCGATTTCCTTTATAAAGGCCCACACGGGCCATTTTTCATCATGGCCCACGTGCGCCTTATATATATATTATACTATAATATATATAGAGTGGTGAACCCTATATATATATATATATATAAAATTAATATATTTTATATATATCTTATATTATGTTTTATATTATATATACTATTTACTATATATTATATTTTATAATATATTATATATAATTTAATAAATAAATTAACACATGCATTTAAATAATTAAGTATATTATTATTATTTTTAATATTTAATGATAATAATTTTATTATTGTTATTTAAATTTTTGAAATAAAAATTAAAAATTGGTTAAAGATAAAACTTTATAAAAATTTTAAAAAATAATTAAAAAATTGTGACGTCTCATTTTTTGGGGTTGAGCTTGAATGGTCGGAAATTTTTTGAAGATATTTTTTCAACCGTTTGACATGCCTTATTTTTCTTGGCTGATCTTTAATGCTCGGAAATTTCCTAAAGACGTTTTTAAGCCATTTTTTAAGAGAAATGGTGACAAATGATTATGGAGGCGTTTTTTTCCACTACCACGACATTTAATGCAAGCAATATGGTGGATCAATTTTGAATGCAGTTACAGTTTTATGGGCCATCACCCGGTTTTTAGTAACAATTGCAGTTATGAGCCATTACTAAAGCGGTTGCAGTTTTGGCAATTATGGGCCATCATCAAGCTTTGAACAAAAACCAAATTTTAGGCTATATGAGACAGCAGCTACAACAACATGGATCATGAAGTTTTTGTGCAGTGATTCTGCAAGAGGTATATCAGAGTGTCGTCCTTGTCAGTTGCATTTTCTTGTGTCTTGTTTAGTCACCCCGTTTTCTTCCCTATCACTATGCAGGTTTTGCTAAGGAGGTGTCCAGTTTGCTGAGATCATTTCCAGTGATTGAGATCGAAAGCTAGGAGGCTCTTCGTTACATCATTTGAACGAAGAGTTGCAGTCCTCTGTTACATTATTTGAATGGAGGATTTGTTTGTACTTGCTTGGTGAGATCTGGTTACACTGACTAGACTCCATTGTAATGATTTGTTGATCAATGTTATCTTGCTTCCTCCTTTTAGCAATTTCATGTGCAGTTTTGCTTGTTGTCCCATTTATATGTTACATTATTTGAATGTATAAGTGGCATCTTCTTTCATTGGCATGCTTAATCATCTATGTTACATTATTTGAATGGATGTGATTGGCTCAGTTTTATCTCCTCCCCATTATTTCTTCATCATCCTTTAAGTCTGGCTACAATTGCCCAATGGATAAGGCACCGGTCTATAACTTTGAGCATTAACTGGGAGTTACTTCGAGGCTTGGTCATTTTTAATGTTGCAGTTGTGTTTCATTTTTGTTAATCTGGATGAGCATGAGCATATAGGAAATATTGTAAGCTCACCTCCAGGGTTTCCTTACCTTACTCGATCTGTCTAGAGTCTTTATGATAATCTTTTTTCGAGTTAAAGAGGTGGATCCACCAGAGTCCACAGTGTTTTTTGTGAACCAGTGATTTTCTTGTGGTGTGACAACCCAGATTTTAAGGACACGAAAAATCACCACAACAGTGAGCTAAGGCCAAATTTCCTATGATTCTTTCACTTTCATCTTCAAGGTCGCTCATATGCATGCAAACGAAAACATTAGACACACTATCACTTTGTTATGCTTATCTGGATCCTCTTTTTTTCCAAATTCCTCAAATTTTATATATCTCCCAACCTTCTTCATTGGATTGAATTTTATATTGTTTGTGAGATAGAATTAGTTTTTCACATGCTTACCTTTACCTGGTACTCTTTGTCTAGGATCAAACCTTTCTCAACAACATATTTTAAATTTTATTTAATTTTTGTTCAAGTTCAATATCATCCTTGTTGCCAATATTTGCAGATTTTTTATTAGGTGTCTCATGGTCTAAATGATGAACTAATGCCTCAGGATTGTCTTCCACAGAAGAGATAATTTTTTCAATATTCTGAGCTTTCAAAGCTGGACATGATCTAGGCTCTGACACAGCTGCATTCATCCATTTAGGTGCATTCAAAGGTAAAGGTGACTTTTTTACAATCCTGCCTATCCAACACACTTGATTGGTAAAATAGTGGATTAACATCACTGACTCAAGGTCATAGCATTGGTTTAGTGTTAGTGGATTGATACCTTTAAAGACTTCGTTATTTTTTGCATCTTAATCATGAATCAACATCCATGGTAATATGGCATTCAAGTCAATGAATTGACATGAAGTCATTGAATCAATGTGAGCAAATTAGTCAAGTTCTCAACCTGATTATATTTTGATTTTACTTCATTATCTTCTCTAAAATATATCATGCCAGGGCTTGCTTCTATTTTTCATGGCCTGTTCAATTGAGCTATCTTATGCTTTTAAACTTTATTATATCAATCTATGCTTTGATTTGATGGTGTGATTGAACCGAGATCAATTACCCATCGAAGTGATGAAAACCACTACAATTTTTTTGCTTAGAATCCAACTAAGAAGGAGCATAATATTTTTCCAAACAATAACTAATATCCTCACACCAATCTTTGTATCATGGGATGGTATTTATTCCCCACCTACCCAACCAAGATTTCATTGCTTGGAGATAATTATTTATTTGTTAGAGAGAGACTATTGGTGTCTAAGGATACCTTTCCATATTTGTGTTTCATATTATCTATGAGTGTTATTCTTTCTTTTCTTTGTTGAGTAATATGGTTGCTTCCATTATTTCATGAATAGATTACATAATCTAACATGGTATTAGAGCATTTTTGAATCACCATTACTCTACCTAGGAGTTTTGTTCTTGATCTCTAATAGCAACAATTCCGAAAGGAGTTGTGTTTTCTAGTGGGTGGTGATAAAGCAAGGGTTTTTCAACTAATGTTATCATTTTAGGCTTTTAAAGAAATCCTAGTTTGCATCTTAGGGGCTTGGTTTATGATCACCTTATAGTGTTGCTTTGAAGGACTTGTTATTCAGAGGAGTTGGTGTAGAATGGGTTTGCTCAAATGGGTTCCATTGGTTTCCTTTTATTTTGGATATTTCATCTTTTCATTCGTGATGATGGACTCTAGGGAAGTAGTGTTTATTAGAGTAGTTATGGCACAAGGGCTTGGATCAAAATTTTCAGATTTTTTAAACCATAAGCTCACTCTTTGTAAATTTTCTAAAATTCATTTCTTCCATCCTTTTAGATTATTCATTGTTGGAACATTACAGGTGAGATAGTAGAGTATTTGGAATCTAATGGATTTATGATGATGTTGGACATTAGTAGACCATCCTCAAAGTCCAATAGACTATTGGACGGAATCTATAACACTAAAAAGAAATTGAAGCTTCAAGAGCAAAGAATAATTGTTTGTTGGTTCCTATGATTCTTGTGTGTTGTTCGAATCTACAGTTTATTGATTATTAATATAAGAACTTACATCATCTTACTGTGCAGTATTTTCAATATTCTTATAAAAACTTCAAAGGAAGGGATAAACATACCATTACAAATATGAACATTACAACATAACAAACATACCATTTGTATCGAATTGCAGCCCTTGTTTGGTCCATGCTCTACTACCACAGATTTAGACTTTTGAAGATTTTTTTGGCCTTAATGTCTTTTTTGTGAGACATGTGAGTGAAGGCCAAATTTCCTGCAAGGCTTTCATTTTTGTCTTCAGGGTCGCTCATATTCATGCAAATGAAAACATTGGACACATGGCCACTTTGTTATGTTTTATCTGGATCATCTTTTTTTCCAAAATTCCTCACATTTTATATATCTCCCTGTATCGCTCCAAATTTTTCGCATCCTTACCTTCAGGCTATAGGATCCGCGCCCGAAAGGGGGATGGGAAAAGGATGGGACAATACCTCGGACTGAGAGGCCCTTTGAAGGTCCCGCCTCTCGGGGAAGGTGTATAAGGGTGAATTTTTGACGGATGGTGGGTTCACCAGGAAACTTTTGAATGGCAGTTTCCACGCCTAGGTTGATAGTATGTTTAATGTGTTCATTTCGTGCTTTAATCATTCAACTCCTAGGTTTGGCCGATATGAATCTAAACTATTCTATATGCCAATGCTGATTTAAATGAATACAAAAAATAGAAATGGATGCAAATAACGAGAGAATATGCTAACTAGAAGGTGTCATACCCGATCCCGGATGTCCGATGGAGATTCCGAGTCTTGTAGCGATTCGGATCATCTCGGTTTGTACGTAATCATCCCAAATCATCGAAGGTCATCCGAAATCGGACAGAATCATCTAAAATCTGACGAATTCGTCGAAACACTCGCAATCACAAAAATAGATACAAAATACCAAATATGCAAGTGCGAAGCAAAGGATAAGGGTAGAAATAACAACAAACATGCCCGAATAATAGATTCTAATAAAAAAATAAGGAAATGCGAGTAGTTTTAATGGTTGATTTTAACTTTATCATGCGATTGTGCTAAATGAGGTGAACTCCAAGATGCATAAAACATAATAACTTAAAATAGTGCAGAGATCTGATATGAAAAATGCAAAAAAAGCTACGAAAATGCAAACTCTAAACTCGGACTGCCCCCAATCTGGACTACAGTCAGGATCGCCTCCAATCGTACGAGATCGTCCGCAATCGTCCGAGATCGTCCGAGACGATCCAAGCTAGCTTCGACTAAAAATAGTAGAGTTCTCCGCAATAAAAATGTAAAAATACCGAATGCAAGCAAAGTAGTGCGAGGGGAATAAGGAGCTAACTCTGCAATGAAATCCGTCAACTAAGGGGTTGGGAGTTCGGGGAGAATCAGCCACCACCGGGGGGAATCGGGGGGATAAACTAGAAAAATCCTAGTTTATATAGGATTAGGAAGAGGTTTGGGAGGTTGGGGATCATCCCAATCTGGGAGATCTCCAACAGGGAAATCTCCAACTGCGTAGACACGCTTACGCCCGAGTTGGAGAGGCTCATTGAAACAGAAGCTAATTATGAAAATTTGGTTTTGGGACGAAATCGTCTGGACGTTCTGTTCCAGACGAATTCGTCAGATCGGGGACGATTTCGTCTAATCTGAGACGATATCGTCCAACGGTCAAAACAAATCCTAAAAATGGCACGAAAAACGGGGAAAGCGGGTAAAAGGCGGTTTAACGGGCAGTTTGGGGTTGAAATTCAAATTTTAATATTTTATCTTTTTACTAATGTTTTAACCGTGCCAATTTTAGGGTGCTACATTTTGCCCCCTCTTTAGCGAATTTTTCGAAGAAAATGCGTTAAAGACGAGTTTTTCCCGTTTTACGAGAAAGCAAAAATGTACTCAATTTTTTAGACGACGATTCTTGGTCGAATCGTACGAATGCTGACTATGGTGCCCCCTCCGTGTTTTTACCCAAATCGAACGTTTGAGGTAAAAATGCGGAAAAGCAAAATTTAAAATGCTGATTTTTTTTTTAAATAAATAAATTAAAGAAAATAGGGTAAAACCCTAATTCATTTTTACTATTCACTTTTACTATTCCAAAGCTCTACAGAGAGAAAAATGGTGGAGACAGCGCACAGAGCGACAGAGGTCCGACGCGGGCTACGGGTAAGGATCTAATCCTAGTAGATTAGGTTTAATTTAACTTTGTGCAATTTTTTTTTATTTAAATTTGATTGTTTGGGGCATCGCGGCCGTTTTTAGGCCGTCGACGTCGTCGGGACAAAATCGTCTCGATTTCGTCGAAATCGTCCCTAGATCGTCGATTTCGTCTGATGGCGAAATCGATGAATTAGGGGCGATTTCGTCCAACAAGGGGCGATTCCCAAGTTGCAAAATAGGAGACGATTTCGTCCTCACAAAAGACGATTTTGCCCAATTGGGGACGATATCATCCAATGGTGGACGATATCATTTTGAACTTGATTTTAAGTTGTTTAATTTGATGTTAATGATTGGTTTATTAATGATTTTGTTGTTTATTGTTTGTTTTGCGTAAGGGATTACTAAAGAGCCAAGAATGGAAATACGATGGGTTAAGAGATGACATAGCCGCGCTTGACCGAGCGGAGCGTGACCGACTTGGATTGGTCGGTCTACAACATGTGGCGAGAGATGCCACAAGTGCCGATTGACATGGGGCTACTGACAGCCCTAGCAGAGAGGTGGTATCCGGGGTCATCCTGCTTTCGGTTACCGACAAGGGAGATGGCTCCCACTCTAGAGGACGTATGGAGGATCATGAGGATCCCCATACAAGGACGGCTGATGACGCCTACGGCCAATCAGGGCCAGGCGATGATGAGGCTCACTGGAGACCCGAGCTTCACCCTGGAGAAGGGCGAAGTGAACATCGAGTCACTACGGCAGATGCCTAGGGCATCTAGGCTGACTCCGAGTTTTGGCGGGAGTTGTGGGTGGCCTCTCGTTGTGCCACCGGAGCGGGTGCAGACTACCATGGCTCCTCTCAGATGTGGTCTATGACATGAGAGACCACGGGTACAGATTTGCATGGGGCAGCTTTGTTCTTTGCCGCTTGTATAGGATCCTGCATGGGGTCGTATACAAGGGAGGTCGATGTCTGGTTTTGACATCGCTACTATAGGTTTGGTGTTGGGAGCACATTGCGGTGCGAAGGCCGATAGGGCTCCCATTGACAGGGGTTGACCGGGAGAGGCCCCGGGTTTTCTATTGGTGGCTACAGAGAGGGTCACAGCGGCGGATAGATCTACCGATGTCTCGGAGGTTGTTGGACGACCTCATCCCAGACCAGATCACCTGGAGGCCATGGCGAGAGCACCCCGGGTGGGAAGAGGATGGGCAGGAGGCGGCTCGCATCGGAGCGAGTCTGCTGGCTGAGGATGGAGCGGGGAGAGGTAGAGCTCCACCGCTATGATCGGGTACTACGATAGTTTGGTCTACAGTAGGGGATCCCTTCTCTCAGGGATTACGAGTACTCCCAGACTATTTGGGATAGTACTACATTGAGCGGGGCTCCAGATATGCAATGATTCTGGAGTCAGGACGCGGACGATGCCCCCATCCAGCTAGTGGATGGTGACGACATCGAGGTCACGGATGGGTACGATGCCTGGTACGTAGGCATCCGCCCTCCTCGGATGACGAGGGCGCAGGGTCCAGTGCACGCTATGGTGCGCCAGATGGGGAGGCGACGATAGGCTGCTATTGAGGCAGCACGGGGTCACGGGGGAGAGAGCAACGACGGATCCCATAGGAGAGATGCTAGAGGATGGCACGGGCTCTACAGAGGCCACGGGAGACAGGGCGGAGGGAGGAGAGACTCCCTTCGTAGCAGGGGGAGAGACCACCATCGCCCGATAAGGGCAAGGGTGTGGATGTAGGGGAGAGCAATGAGACGATGGCTCTCCGGGCTGAGGCTGCCCACCTTCGAGCTCAGGTGCAGTCACTATAGGACGAGGCCACTCAGCTGAGGACGCAGGTACGAACACTACAGGATGAGACTACACGACTCAGGGCACGGAGCGGAGGGGCGAGCAGGGATGAGCTAGTGCGGTCTATGATGCAGACCACATTCTACCAGGGGGTATACTTCCAGCTGGTTCCAGAGGGCCGGAGGGTACAGCTGCCAACCAACATTGCAGAACCAATCAGGTTGGGATCGATGAGGACATCCTCCCGATCGACGAGGAGGACCCGAGATACATCCCGGACCTCTATGGGACCACCTCCTCCACGTTAGGGTGGGGGAGGAGATGAGGCTGAGAGCTCGAGGGCTTCTCGAGGCTAGGTGTCTATGGACTATAGATTTTGTAGAGATTGTTTGAGAGGATTGAGTATGCCAGGGTATAGATTGTGGCATACCAATCCAGTTTTGATATGATGTATATAATTTTTGGATATATATATGATCTTGTTGCTGATGATATGACTTGTTCATATGTTTTTTATGATGCTTTAATGTTTGAATTGTTTGCTTATTTGATTGAGGATTCATGTAATTATGTCGTTTTGAAATATTATAATTTGATGTCATGTTGTAAGATTTTAAATGAAATAATCTGATGTAAACAATTGGTTGTGGTGGTGTGATTTGATAAAAAATAAAAAAATAAAAAGAGACTTCTAACAATAATTTCAAAGGACATTGTCGTTGTTATAGACCATTTCATGGAGTCGCCGCTCACTCGGTCGTCAAGCTAATCCCAGTATAGAAATATTGTTTAAAAGTAAAAGAGTGCTTAAGAGACTGTCTTAAGACTTTGTGTTGTAATGATGGAGATAATGATGGTTTGATGATTTGTTTTCAGATTTTCATAAAAATAGTATGCATGAGATACGAAAAGAAATATAATTTTGCTAGGCATAAATTCCTAAGTGTGATAAAATTTTGAACAATTCCTTAGAATTTATACCATGGTTGCAAAATTGAATTTGAACATAATGACATGAAATAGAATAGGTGTTCGTTCGTTGGTAAAGCATAATTGTGTAACATAATGATGCAAGTCATATGTTTTGATGAATTTGGTTTTAAAATAAATGGAAAATAAAATTAGAACAATGGTTTGCGCTAGGCATAGAATTATAGGTATAGACTTATACCATCATCGCGAAATCCAAAGAAGAAAATAGATTGTTGGTTTTATTGCAAGATGAATTTTTGACCTTTGATAAATAGAAAAATAATAATATGAAAATTTTGTTTGAAAATATATATATATATATATATATATTTTTTAAGATTTTGTGAGAAGATGTATGTAATTGCTTTTATACAAACAAAAAGTTCTGAAATAAAAGGATAAAATTATTCCGAAAAGAGTTACAGAAATATTTTAAATTATCTCAAAGAGAAATGTAGATTTATAAGGAATCCTCATGTGCAAATGTGACTTCATTACCGATCTTGATTTATCATAATGATACAAAATCTCTCAAATACAAATGTGTGTGCGATTGTATTGTTCATTCACCAATTTTGAGCAAGATAATTTGATACAAGTAATTTGTCGTAACCAAATGAATGTTCGTTGACCATGATTTATATGCATGTAACCATACCAGACTACTATGTAAGTTAGGTTATCAAGAGCTAGCTAATCCATAAGCTGACATAGGTCTATACAAAAGAAGGTCGCTAATGTGACAGACATATCACCACGCTAGGGATTACCCAAGGCCAAGCGGGTTGGGCACAAACCACCTGTTATGGGGCTTACCTCACGGTTTTCGAATAATTGAGAATTCCAAGGATTCAAGCTCATTCACCCTTCTTTTCTTTTCAAGGGGTAGGGAAAGGATTTTATTGCATTTTGCTTTTGCTTTTCTCTTTTGCTCTTTTTTGTTGTTTTTTTTTTTTTTTGTATTTTTGCTTGATACTTGGAGAAAATACTGAAATATTGTTGTGATGATACAAAATAACCTTTTTCTTTTTCTTGAACTTTTCTTTTTCTTCCTATGCTAGGGATACTTGCTCGGATTAGTTGTAGAGCAAGGGATTTTTATTCGGGTAGGGGTGAGCTTGTCCTTTTGTCAATTCTCAAAGATTCTAGACCATGTGCATGATAGGATAGCAGGGGAAACTTTTCGCTCAAGAAACCACTTCTACTATGTAGCATCATATTGAATTTGCAATGAAATCATTTTAATGTGAAAAGATATACTTGGTTCAAGTAAATAACAAGATCAGTTCTCTATGCTCAAAATTTTATTTAATGCCAATGTGGACTTTGATATAAGAGAGATTAATAATCATACAAAATAAAATCAAGATATTTATTCATGTGAGTGTGAAAGTGCGGGATTCCAAATAAATGCTCATTTATCCAAAATAATTGAAAATATAACTGCAAACTCCAAGAATTGATAGGTATAAAAAAGATGTTTTTGAAGATTTTGAGGATTTTGAAGTTTTTATATTTTGATTTTAATTGATGAATTGAATTGGTGGTATATACAAGATGATCTATATACACTATACAAGGTTATTTGAGTATAGCATGTCTAAGGTTGCTTCAAAATCAAAGGAGGTTTTGAAGGATAATTTGGTTGTGTTGAAGGTAAGAACAAAAGGTGATGAATAAAAGGTAGTGATAACAAAAGCTTTGTTATAATGTAGAATAATGTAGCAAAAGATTTTACTTTTATATGTGTAAAATTGATCATGTTACAAAATAAAATGTCAAAAGGATAAGAAGGTTCTTCATTCTTATCACTATATTCCAAGTCTTGATAAGATGGAGGGAGCATATGTGAAATATATGCATGGGTGTTATTTGGTAAACAAGGATGATCATATATGGATGAAGAAAAGTGATGGATAGAAGATAATTGTGACAATAGAGAATGTATAGAACTTGATGTTTCAACCGTTAAATATTCTTCAAATGGTGTTGGGTCATTATGTATGGTAACAATTTTATTTGCAAGTTCAAACTTTAAACATTGGTGAAGAGTGGAAGGGACAACCCTCATCGTATGAATCCAAGGACTTCTGAGGAGTAGGTTGTAAGGTGAAGGGCAATATGCTACATAAAACAAAGTATCCAGGATCTTGGATCCAATATTAAGAGGAAGAATTATAGTACTTTGAGCTTCTTGAATTTCATTGTTAAAATATTTTATAATAACATTTGATTCATTAAGATCTTCTTCTTTTAATTTGAGTTTTTGGAATAATTGATAAGTGCATAAATTAAGAGAGGAGCCATTATCTACCATGATAGTTTTAATAGGTGTTTCTTTACTAGATCCTGTAATGTAAAGATAGGAGTCTTCTTGTGGAGTAGAGGAAGGAATCTCCTCATCATAGAATGAAATATGGTTAACCTCAAGAGGGCTTACACCATTAATTATGTTCTTAGAGAAAATATGATGAGGAAAAAATTGTTGGCTAGGTATCTTGAACAAAGTTTCCTTATGAGAACTTTGTAATACTTCTAAAAGGGATATCTTTGCTTGAGGATTAATCACTTGTTGTTGGCTATCAAAGTGGATTTCAGATTGAGATTTTGATTCTAAAGATGAGCTTTCTATGCTTACATTCCATTTTGTATCATTCTCTAGAGCCAAAGATAGTTTTGAAGGTTGGTCAAATGAGGAATCCATATCTTGAATATCAGATTGAGTTGATTGAACTTGAGGTTGCTCATTTGTAGTTTCTATTACAATATTAGTAATATCATCATGATGGGACACATTAACATGCAATATTTGATTGGTTTCATGTTGTTGATAATTGAATAGGGTTTCTTGGGAGATCTCCATGTCTTGATTGATTATTGGTATTTGTTGTGTAGGAGTTTGATAGTTTACTGGAGATTTATAATCAGTTGTAGATTGTAATTCCTTTATATTAAAAAGACCCTCATCAATCAAATCTTGAATTGCACATCTTAAATCTTTACAATTTTGTGTCATATGTCCATCTACTCTATGATATTCACAATGTAGCTCAGGTTTAAACCAATCTGTTGTGGTATCAAGTTGTCTTATGGAAGGGAGTTCAATCTTATTTGTATCAAGTAAATGCTTGAGAATTATATCCATTGGTTGATTGAGCTTTGTAAATGTACGTGATGAAGGTTTTCGAGAGGTTTTTGATATGTGCCTTAGGAGTTCAGTCATAAAAGGACCTAATGGTTTTTTACCTCTATTTTCTTTGTTATGGGTAGAATGATGATAGGAAGATTGTGAAGTATGATGTGAGTGCATGGTAGGATTGGAAGAATAAGTATTTTCTTGTTGAAATGGATGTGTTGTATTGAAAGAAGAATATTGAAAGGGTGGAGAAGGATTGTATGGAGATTGATAGACATAATATGGATATATGGGAGAATAGATAATATCGTTATGAAGAGGATTGGAAAAGGGATTGTCCTGTTGGGTTATGGATGAAAAATGAGAAAAGTGTGATGGAGGTGATGTTGAATAGGGATGAGGTTGGTCATAATCAACAAATGTATTTGGCTGAATTCTTCCAACATTACTAATGGGCTCATATTGATTTGAGTAAAAACTCATGGTTTCTTTAGTACTTCTAAAAGTAATATTTAGTATCTATTATTTAGAATTGAATCTAAAACATACAAACTTGAAATGATGATTTTTTGTTTTTGTTTTTCTTGTATACATATATATATATTTTTGTTTTTTATATTTTTGAATCAGAAATATGCCTATGTTATTCACTGAAACGATTTAACTTCGTTCGTTTATATTTAATTCTGATCAAATTCCTCAAATGCAATATGACGAAGCAATATGAAAACCACAGCAGTAAATAAATTAAATCAAATGGAAAATAGTTCGCCACTCAGGGAGGGCACGTCCCCGTCGTGAAGGCAATTGCGAAATGCAGAGAATAAAAAATAAAACACGATGATTTAATTTTGAATAATCTATCTACTATATATATGAAATGTTTTACTCCTGGAATACCTAGCCGACGGCTAGGTTTGGTGTGTAACATGACTCCCCTCCTCGGAAAGCTTTGTCCTCAAAGCTGGAAATGTCTGGAAAATACTTTCAGGTTCCCATGTGGCATCCTCCTCTGGTAAATCTTGCCATTTGATGAGAAATTCTTGAATCTGACGTGATCTCAGTCTTCGTATTCTATGTTGTAGTATATCTTCGGGTTGGAGATGTATGCGTCCTTCCTCATCGAGCACTGGTAATTCTGATTGACTTTGCACTTTTTGACCAATTACTTTTTTGAGACATGAAACATGAAATACCGGGTGTATTCGTGATGATGTAGGTAGCTCTAATTGATAGGCTACTTCTCCAATGCGGCGCACAATTTTGTAAGGACCATAGAATCGTGGAGCCAACTTTTGGCTGGACTTTATCCTTAACGATGATTGTTTGTAAGGTTGCAACCTTAGGAAAACCCAATCACCTATATTAAAAGTTCTCTCTGATCGGTGCAAGTCTTGTTGTTGTTTCATACGATTTTGTGCTTGGACTAAATTCTCTTTGAGGATGGTGAGTGTAGGCTGCCTTTGTTGGAACCAATCATCCACTTTGGCTACTTTGGAAGATCCTTGTACGTAATCTGCAGACGGTTGGAGGCTTGGTGCCATACAATGCTTCAAATGGAGACATCTTAATTGAGTAATGGTAAGAAGTGTTGTACCACCATTCTGCCAATGCTAACCACTGGCTCCATTGGTATTGTTTATCTTGAGCGAAACATCTTAAGTACGTACCCAAACATTTGTTAACTACTTCTGTTTGACCATCTGTCTGTGGATGGTAGGCTGAGGACATGTTCAATTTGGTACCACTAAGTCGAAATAATTCCCGCCAAAAGTTACTAGTGAAGATGGGGTCTCTATCACTTACAATATTTTTTGGCATACCATGTAATTTGAAAATTGAATCCATAAATACCTTTGCCACCTTGCTTGCGGAAAATGGATGTTGTAAAGCACGAAAGTGAGCGTATTTGGATAACCGGTCTACGACTACGAAGATTACTTGTCTGCCTTCTGACTTTGGAAGACCTTCAATAAAATCCATGGATATATGTTCCCACTGTCGTTCAGGGATGGGTAATGGTTGTAACAACCCTGGTGATTTGATTGTTTCTCCTTTATTGCGCTGGCAAACTTCGCATTCTGCTACCCATTGTTTGACTTCTGCTTTTAATCCTTTCCAACAAAATGATTGTTTGACCCTTAAATATGTTTTCAAAAATCCTGAATGTCCTGTTGATGGAGAAGCGTGCGATTCGTCGAGGATCTTTGATTTGAGTTCTGAATTGTGTGGAATGTAAATGCGGTTCTTCTTCCGGAGGATTTTATCTTCATAAGAGAACAAAGGGTGTTTAGAGGACCCTATAGATAACTCTTGAAGTATCTGAGCAGTTTCGCTATTGGACAACCATTCATCTTGTAATTGATTCACCCATTGGGAGCAAGGACCTGAAATAGCGTTAATGACTACTTCGTCTTCATATTTCTTGGACAGCGCATCGACGGCTATATTTTCCTTCCCTTTCTTGTATTCGATAACAAAATCATAGCCCAATAGTTTGGTTAACCACTTATTTTGTTTCGGATATGAAAACCTTTGCTCAAGAAAATGTTTGAGACTACTATGATCTGTTTTTATAATGAAGCGGCTACTGATTAGGTAGTGTCTCCATTTTTCTACTGCGTGAAGAATAGCCAACATTTCTTTTTCATATGTTGATCTTCCCAAATTTTTCTCGAAGAGCTGTTTACTTTCAAATGCCAACGGATGACCTTCTTGCATTAATATAGCCCCAATTCCTGTTCCTGATGCATCACATTCGATAATAAATGGTTTGTGAAAATTGGGAGTTGCTAATACTGGAGTTGTACACATGGCCTTCTTAAGAGCTTCGAAGGCTTGAGTGGCCTCTTTCGACCAACGAAAAGCATCCTTCTTTGTGAGTGCTGTGAGAGGTGCTGCAATCTTACCATAATTTCGTACAAACTTGCGATAGTAGCCCGTGAGACCCAAAAAACCATGAAGTTTCTTGATGGTTTTAGGTAAAGGCCACTCTTGAATTGCCTTAATCTTATTGGGGTCGACTTTGACACCCTCGTGTGAAACTATATGACCAAGATACTCGACTTCTTGGACACCAAATGAACATTTGGAACGTTTGACAAATAGCTTTTCTCTGTGTAAAATGTGAAGGGCTTTATCCACATGATGTAAATGGTCCGTCCATGTTTTGCTGTATATGAGAATATCATCAAAAAAAAACTAACACAAACTTACGGAGGAGTGGACGAAACACTTGGTTCATGAGACTTTGGAATGTGGATGGTGCATTGGTGAGACCAAAAGGCATGACCAAAAATTCGTAATGACCTTCATGAGTACGAAAAGCAGTTTTGGGAATATCTTCTTCTCTGACACGGATTTGGTGAAATCCTGAGCGAAGGTCTAATTTTGTAAAAAATTTTGCACCATGCAACTCATCTAGTAGGTCATCTATGACAGGGATAGGAAATTTGTCCTTGATAGTGAGTTTATTGAGAGAACGAAAATCAGGACACATACGCCAAGAGTTATCTTTTCGTCGAGCCAGAACTACAGGTGAGGAATAAGGGCTAGTGCTGTGACGAATGACTCCATGATCTAGCAGATCCTGAATGATCTGTTCGATTTCTATCTTTTGTGGTTGAGGATAGCGGTAAGGACGATTGTTAGGTGGGACACTCCCTGGAATCAAATGGATGGCATGGTCATGAGATCGTTTAGGTGGTAATCCTTTAGGTTCTTGGAAAACCTCTTCGTATTGTGTTATGATGTCTCGTAACTCTGGAGCAGTAATATCCGAATTTGCTCGAGATTGTTTTTCCAAACAATTAATTTGAGCTATAAATCCATATCCACCCTTTTTTAACATCTTCTCCATACTATGAGAGCTCACCATTTGTGATGGAGGAGTAGTAATGCCTTGTAAGCGAATGACTCGTCCGTTTTCCTTCCATTCCACAAATAATTTTTTGAAATTGAAGCTAACCGTGTCTAATGTTTCCAACCATTCAACTCCCAAAATGACATCAGAGTTCCCTAAATTCATGACGAAAAGGGATCCAAACCAGGTATAAGTTCCCATTTTTATGGAAACTTGAGATGTTCGACCAACACATTGCGCGTTCACCCCGTTGGCCACTAGAACCTGGAATTTGTCTTTGTTGGAAGAGTTAATGAATAAATTCAAAGCTTTTGCTGTTTTGATGTCGATAAAATTGTGGGTATTGCCAGAATCAATTAGCACATTCACCTTTTTCTGGCGGAGAAATCCTGGTACCTTGATGGTATGGTGGGCGGTTAACCCCATGAGGGCATGCACGGAGATCGCCATTGTATCCTCTTCCTTCTCTTCTAAAGTACTTGGTAGTTCTTCTTGCATAGGTTCTTCTTGGTGGTAAGTTTCTTCCTCTTCTCCTTCATATTGATCGCATTCAATATGAAAGTTTTGTTTTTGGGCACATGCTTGTTCCCTGGGGTGATGAGTGCGACATTTATAGCAAAAGTATCTTGATGGTTGATCATTTCTACGAAAGGAATTGTTGCGATACGAAGGACGACTATAAGTTTCACGTCGTGCATACAACTGATTTCTCTTCTCAGCCAGCTTGGCTATTCTTATACAATCGTTCAGCGAGGTTGGATTTTGAATGTCTACCTCCACCCTAATATTTTCTTTCAATCCATTGCGAAAAGCTCCTACCACTGTGTCAGGACTGAGGTCTAAAGTATATGGTAGTAAACTGGTGAACTCCGAAACGAACTCGCTAACCGATCCTTCTTGTTTAAGAGATAACAGTCTTACTGTGTATGACGATGTAGCTCCTTCATCAAATCTTTCTAAAAAAGAGGTAGTGAATTTTTTCCAGTTAATAGTAGCTCCTTTCTCTCGCTTAAGCCATACGAACCATTGGTAGGCCTCAGTGCCTAATTTTGATGCAGCGAAAGGGACTTTATCAAATTCCTTAATTTGGTATAAGTCGAGAATGCCTTCCATTTTGGCTATCCAACCACGAGGATCATGACCCTCAAAAGTGGGCATATCAATGCGTGGAAAATTATTAGGGCCTCTCGGTTGGTGATAACCCATATCCCTTTCTTGATCTTGGTTATACCGCTGTCTATGATAGCGATCCCTGTAATTATCCGAATTGCCTCTTTGTTGTTCCCAATCGTCATCTTGATCGTCATTTTCTTCATTCCTTTGGGCATGGGAGTGATTTTGGGGATTAGTATTGGGATTAAGCTGGTTTTGTGCTCGCACTAGGGTTTTTAGGTTGATACTAATTTCGTGCATACCATCTATTAAGAGTCGAAGAGATTCATCGTTGGAAATGGCCGAGTTACTTGAGTCTCCTTGTGTGATGTTTTCGTGAGTTGGGGGAGGGTTAGTAGCCATAGGGTCTACTAGTGGATGATGTGGATTATAACTGCCAATTTTGAAAGGAGAAGGAGAATTTTTTGTACCTGGGCTTCGATGAGGTCTTCTTGCGTTGTTATTGGTCGTCTCCGAGCTTGATAGTCGACCGTCAGATCCTTTGGTCCACCTTTTGCTCATGCACTGTTTAAACTTTCCTGCTTATTAATCCTTGAACGTCCAATTCTGAGAAATTTGGTTGAATTCGGCAAAAATATGTTTGGATTCCGCTTCAACTGTCGCTCCAACTGCGATGCAGATTTTAATGTGGCACTAATCCTTGACTCCCCGAATTTTAGTGTAACTCACTTGAACTTGACTGACAATGACAGTGAGGACTGAAAAACTGACAACGAAGACTGACAGCGACAGCGCACAAGGACTGACGACAGCGCACGAGGACTAACAGCGAGGACTGACAGCGATGATGAGGTCGAAGACCGATAGCGCATGAGAACAGCCGAAGACTAGACAAAGACTGACAGCGCACGAGCGAGGACTGACAGCGCACGAGAACAGCGAGGATTGACGACAGCGCACGAGGACTAATAGCGAGGATTGACAGCGACAATGAGGTCGAAGACCAATAGCGCACGAGAACAGCCGAAGACTGGACGAAGACTGACAGTTGAAGACTGGACGAAGACTGACAGCGCACGAGCGAGGACTGATAGCGCACGAGAATAGCGAGGACAACAACCAAGGAAGACGCAAGGTGAAAAATTTGCAACTAACAAGACACCAAGGCTATGACGCGGACCAACCACCCAATTGCAACAAGGACACGACAGACGCGAGAGCAAGGAACGGCTATGTGACCAGAGTCACAACCAAATAGGGTAGTGGGTTTATTTTTAAAACGCACGACGACCACCCTATAACGAATGTGGGATAACGATTGAGCGAAAAAAATAAAAAAAATATTTAAACGTTTGGTACCTTAGGATATGGACAATAATCGATATTTTCCTTGCTTCTGATTGGTTGATTCTTGCGAGCAAATTTTCTAAAGTCTGCGGAGTGATTGCTTGACGAAAATCGTGATTTCCTGCGATGTGATTCAATTTAATTTTCTGTTGCCTGCTACGGTGAATTGTCGGTGAGAGAACACGTAAATCACCGATGATTTGCTCTATAGACTGAACTGAAATTCTGTGTATCCGACGGAGTGGTTTGCTCGACGAAAAATTTCTGCTGCCTCCTTTCTACTGCCCGCTTGTCTGGATCTTCTACGACCGTTTTAGAGTGGGAGGAGATTTATCGTGCTGTTTTGGCTGCCGTCACCCTCTTGAATTGCCCAGTTTCTCCGTGGCTTTTCCTGCAAGCTGCTTGCCCAATGCTACTGTGTGACTCGACGACGGTTATTCTGCCAGAGAATGGATTCCCAGAGTGGTGTCAATGACTTTGGTGTTTTCCTCTTGCCGTAGCAAAAGTATGATCCCAGCCTTCCTACGAACGCGACTTCGATACCACATGAAACGATTTAACTTCGTTCGTTTATATTTAATTCTGATCAAATTCCTCAAATGCAATATGACGAAGCAATATGAAAACCACAGCAGTAAATAAATTAAATCAAATGGAAAATAGTTCGCCACTCAGGGAGGGCACGTCCCCGCCGTGAAGGCAATTGCGAAATGCAGAGAATAAAAAATAAAACACGATGATTTAATTTTGAATAATCTATCTACTATATATATGAAATGTTTTACTCTTGGAATACCTAACCGACGGCTAGGTTTGGTGTGTAACATTCACGTCGGGTTCACCAAAATGTATCGCTCCAAATTTTTCGCATCCTTACCTTCAAGCTATAGGATCCGCGCCCGAAGGGGGATGGGAAAAGGATGGGACAATACCTCGGACTGAGAGGCCCTTTGAAGGTCTCGCCTCTCGGGGAAGGTGTATAAGGGTGAATTTTTGACGGATGGTGGGTTCACCAGGAAACTTTTGAATGGCAGTTTCCACGCCTAGGTTGATAGTATGTTTAATGTGTTCATTTCGTGCTTTAATCATTCAACTCCTAGGTTTGGCCGATATGAATCTAAACTATTCTATATGCCAATGCTGATTTAAATGAATACAAAAAACAAAAATGGATGCAAATAACAGAGAATATGCTAACTAGAAGGTGTCATACCTGATCCTGGATGTCTAATGGAGATTCTGAGTCTTGTAGCAGTTTAGATCGTCTCAGTTTGTACGTAATTGTCCCAAATCACTGAAGGTCATCTGAAATTAGACAGAATCGTCTGAAATTTGACGAATTCGTCAGAAACCTGCAATCACAAAAATAGATACCAAATACCAAATATGCAAGTGCAGAAGCAAAGGATAAGGGTAGAAATAACAGCAAACATGCCTGAATAATATATTCTAATAAAAAAATAAGGAAATGCAATAGTTTTAATGGTTGATTTTAACTTTATCATGCGATTGTGCTAAATGAGGTGAACTCCAAGATGCATAAAACATAATAACTTAAAATAGTGCAGAGATCTGATATGAAAAATGCAAAAAAAGCTACAAAAATGTAAACTCTAAACTCGGACTTCCCCCAATCTGGACTACAGTCATGATCGCCTCCAATCGTACGAAATCGTCCGCAATCGTCAGAGATCGTCCGAGATGATCCAAGCTAGCTTCGACTGAAAACAGTAGAGTTCCTGCAATAAAAATGTAAAAATACCGAATGCAAGCAAAGTAGTGCGAGGGGAATAAGGAGCTAACTTTGTAATGAAATCCGTCAACTAAGGGGTTGGGAGTTCAGGGAGAATCGATCCACCCAACTAGGGGGAATCAGGGGGATAAACTAGAAAAATCCTAGTTTATATAGGATTAGGAAGAGGTTTGGGAGGTTGGGGATCATCCCAACCGGGAGATCTCCAACAGGGAAATCTCCAACTCGCACGTACACGCTTTTGCCCGAGTTGGAGAGGTCTGTTGAAACAGAAGCTAATTATGAAAATTTGGTTTTGGGACGAAATCGTCTGGACGTTCTGTTCCAGACGAATTCGTCATATCAGGGATGATTTCGTCTAATCTGAGACGATATCGTCCAATGATCAAAACAAATCCTAAAAATGGCACGAAAAATGGGGAAAGCGGGTAAAAGGCGGTTTAACGGGCAGTTTGGGGTTGAAATTCAAATTTTAATATTTTATCTTTTTACTAATGTTTTAACCATGCCAATTTTAGGGTGCTACACTCCCAACCTTCTTTATTGGATTGAATTTTATATTGTTTGCGAGACATAATTAGTTTTTCACTTGCTTACCTTTACCTGGTACTCTTCATCCAGGATCAAACCTTTCCACCAACATGTTTTTAAATTTATTTTAACTGTTGTTCAAGTTCAATGTCATCCTCATTGCCAATCTTTGTAGATTTTTTATTAGGTGTCTCATGGTCTGAATGATGAACTAATGTCTTAGAATTATCTTCCACAAAAGAAATAATTTTGTCAATATTTTGAGCTTTCAAAGCTGGACATGACCTAGGCTCTGACACAGCTGCATTCATCCATTTAAGTGCATGCAAAGGTAGAGGTGATTATTTTACGATCCTTATAATAGTGGATTGACATCACTGATTCAATGCCATAGCATTGATTAGTGTTAGTGGATTGACACCCTTAAAGACTTGGTAAATTTTTGCATCTTAATCATGGATCAACATCCATGGTAATATGGCATTCAAGTCAATGAAATGGCATGAAGTCAATGGATCAATGTGAGCAGATTAATAAAATTCTAAACCTGATAAAATTTTGATTTACTTCATTATCTTCTCTAAAACCTATCGTGTTAGGGCTTGCTTCTATTTTTCATGGCCTGTTCAACTGAGCTATCTTATGCTTTTAAACCTTACTATTTCGATCTATGCTTTGATTTGATGGTGTGATTGAACTGGGATCAGTTACTCATGGAATTGATAAAAACCACTACAATTTTCTTTGCTTAGAACTCAACTAAGAAGGAGCATAATATTTTTCCTAATAATATCTAATATCCTCACGCCAATATTTGTATCATGGGATGTTATTTATACCCCATTTACCCAACCAATATCTCATTTCTTGTAGATAATTATTTATTTGTTAGAGAGAGACTATTGGTGTCTCAGGATACCTTTCCACATTTGTATTTCATATTATCTATGAATGTTGTAGGTGATAAATCTACCTCCCAGAAGAAGAAATGAAATTTTTTATAGGAATTGATTTGCAATTTTGGCAAAGTTTTGTTTGACTTTTGAACAAGTTTTTATTTGTAATTTTGATAAAGTAAGATGTGAAATGAAATGAACATCAAATTAGATGTAATTAAAATGAAATGTAATTAAACCCAAATGAAATGAAATTAGACGAAATGCACATGAAATTAGAATTTGATAAAAATTAAATTAGAACCTTAGGAAAAATTAATGAAGGCATGTTTAGAGGATGCGGGGTGGTGGTTGTAAATAGTGTGATGTCCCAGGAATGGCCTAGGACAAGCTTCATAAGCCCCCCTCCATTTTTTGATGCTATTGTTCCTGAGAGAGAGCACAGATAATGACGTTCATTGTTGTGCATGCATGTTGGATATACAGTTGCAATAACTGGAGAATGAGGACTATAGATGGAATTATGGCTATTTGATTACCATTGTCATCTGATATGGTGACCATTGTACCAATTTTTCTACATTATTGGTTGCAACATTCATAAATAATAATGCAACCATTATCGTACTTTTCTTACTGCATGTGTGTGACTTGATTATTTCACCTTTGTTGTATTTTCCTTTACTATTGTAACTTGTGTGAATCTGATAGAGTGTGAGAGTAGTTAGTATTTGCACTAGGATTAGATTATTTGTAGGTTATAGATTAAGGTGAAAGTTTTTGAGGATTGTATGGTAGTTTACAACAGAGAATAACGACTTGTTGCAAGTTGGACGAAGGATTGCAATATTGAATAATTTGGTAGTGGGTAGTTGCAAATCATACATCCCTGGATTTGTATGAGGGAACGTTGACTTATGTTGCTCATAATAAATTTGTGTTTAGGGAATTGTGGTGTACAGGTTTTCATTTGTATGATAGAGGGAGAAATTGTACATTCAACTTTGCATTGTATCGTACGATAGATAATTGTACATGAAGAACAATTACTGCTAAGGAGACATCATGCAAAAGTGTCATTGGGTGAATTATACAACTGAAGATGATATATTATAAGTCCATCATATGATTAGGCATTGTACAATTAGTGTTGTCATACAATGGGTTTGATTGTAAAATTTGGGGATTGTACAGTTGCAGTTGTAGTTATTTTGTCTAATAGTAGGTTTCATTCCTAAATCTATCGCCACCCTCCTTACTAGGAATATAACCACTCATGCTACATTTGGAACCATTGTAGTTGGCCAAGTGAGGAGGATCTAATTCAGTAAGAAAGTGGCATGAAGGAAGAAAGGTGGGTGATATGTTCAAGTCAACGACCATGTAGGATATGAGATCACAAAGTGGATCAAGTGCCTAAGAGAAGGAACACAAGGATTGCTCAAAGAGGGAATGTGAATAATTTAGTACTATAATCAAGGGAACTAGAGGAAGCAATATTCGAACGAGTTTGAACTCCAGAAGAGGAAGGAATTGGAAGCTAAGAGACGTTAAGCACAAAGGACGAGGTGTAGGGAGAGCAACATCAAATAGTTGAAGATAACATTCATGTAATTGAAAACGCTAATGTAGGAAGTGTACGAGGAAACGAAGAGTGGATGGTGACAATTGAGCAAGGAAGGAGTTTGCCAAGGGGTGTAGAGGATGAGAGTCAGGAACTAGAGCAATCGTGTATGGATACTTGGGGAGGTCGACTAGACCCAAATATCGTTTATTAGCAAAGAATGTTGCAAGTGAGGACACACGAGATTTTGGAAGGAGACTATTTGGAGTAGGAGTTGAAGGTCCAGAGACACTATAGGGAGACAAAGTGCCTAGGACCGAAGCATTAGAAGAAGAATTCCAAGTAGAGTTGTCTATGATAGAAATATATGGGGTTGAAATCCCTAGGGAGCCATCATTGAGTGACAAGGAAGTGGAAAACCACTCAATAGAAAATATTGCAAATAGATCAAGTAGGCAAAAATGCCCACCCTTCATTGGAGAAGGGAAACAAGGTTCAACAAGGCACATAGGTACTTGCACAACCATTTGGAAAGAAAATAGGGTAATGCGACCTAATGAATATTTGCAATTATTTTTTGGTACATTGTGAGGCATCGCAATAGATTGGTACCTAAAAAGAGAAGGAACATAGGCCTTAGGTGAATGGGATACTATGATAGAGGAATTCAAAAAGGAATTTTGACCCTTAAGGGATGATAGAAATATATGTCGCAAAGCAAAAGAAATATGAAGATGTTAAAACATACAATAGAAGATTGAAGCAATATACTAATAAAATGGTGATGCCATCAACCAATGGTTTGGTTAGGAGATGGTTTATCGATGAATTATTGTCTAAATATAGGAAAAAGTTGTACCATCTTCAACATATGAAGAAGAATTGGATAAGACATAATTTTGAGAATGAGGCAAAGCATATAATGGTTGGAATTGTAGGCCATGTAAGGAGTGAGGATTCAGATAGTGATACTGATGACAATGTACAAAATGCTATCCAATTGACGAAGGAATTTGACAAGATGATCAAGGAAGTCAAATGCGAAGTGAAGAAGTATAGAAAAGACATGGTGTACATACTATAAATTTGAAGGACACCAACATAAATTGTCCTAATAATGCATATTGCAATATATGCGATGTTTTGGGACATCTGGCCATTGATTTTCCATTTAACTTGAAGGAAGCAAGACACCAGACTATGACGGTGCAATACATGTAGGAAAAATCAAATGGCCTAAGGAATGGACAAGGTACAACTAGTGGTGGTTCCAAAAATAACCATCAAGGAGGCATGAAATACCAAGGTAATTGATAGGGAGGTCAGAGTCGATTATAGTATGATTCATATCGTAGACCTATCATAAAATGTCACAATTGCCAAGAATGGGGGCAATTTGCAAAAAATTACCTTGCTCAAATAGGAGGGACAATAAGAAATAATGTATCGTACATATCTCGATGGTGCAGGCCAAGCAATCATAAGGAGGTGAATTGCCCAAAGAAGGCAAGTACAAGAAACTTGTAGAATGTCAATTTTCTTAACATTGGATGGCCTCTGGAAAATAAATCAACGAAGAAGGATGTACTTGTCAGGAAAAGAAGCCAAGTGAAAAAGGACAAGTATCCTAAACCTGCCATAGAAAAGGAAATATGGCAAGAGGCACAAAAGGTGATTAAAGAAGTTGAAAAGCAAAACAAGAATGATTGGCTAAACAGAGGAAGTTAAATAAGCCATTCGGCTTAGAGTAGAAGGTGTCAACACTAGAAATTTCAACACTAGTGTTGAATACAATGGTGGAAGTAAAAGTAGCAAGTTTTCTTGATGTCATACTGTTATTCAGTGGTTATGCATAAGAGGTAGGACCCGAAAGGTACTTGTAAAAAAATGGCTAATCTATTGCGAAAACCCGACGAATCCTGGCAAACTGCATGTATGATGGCATGGCGAATGACCTTATTTTTTCAAAAAAAATTGGCAAAAAATGGTGAATTTCAAAGTTCTAATCGGACCAGTTGAAAAAGGAGTTTGGTGATGCAAGCCACTTTACAAAAATTGATCTGGTCTCGAACCAGATGCATAATAAAATATGGTAACAGACCGGATGCATAATATGATTCGATCGCAGACCGGATGCATAATATGATTCGATTACGAACCGAATGCATAATATAGTTTGATAACAGACCAGATGCATAATATGATCCAATCAAGTACTGGATGCATACATGATCCAGTTTTGGATCGAAAGCATAAAATGATCCGTCCACCGATCGGATGCATACTATGATCCGGTCTTGGACCGGATGCATAATCTGATCTGGATTTGAACCGGATGCATAATATGATCCGGTTTTGGATCGAAAGCATAAAATGATCCGACCATCGATCGGATGCATACTATGATCCGGTTTCGGACCGGTTACATACTATGGTCCGGTCACCCATCGGGTGCATAATATGACCCGATCTCGGATCGGGTGCACAATATGATCCGGTCATCGATCGAATGCAGAATAGGATCCGATCCTACATTGTAATGGATGCAAAAAAGGTTCGGTTCTAGGATGGTGAGCCTCATGCGGAATAAGGTCCGGTTCTTCTGCCATGTGTCACACGTTCAATCATCAACACCGCATGTCCAATACAATGCTGCCACGTGTCAACCTTGTTTCTTCAATCTATAAAAGGGCATCAACTGTCATTTTTTCCATTTCATTTCTATGACTACTACAACCAGAGCTAACCTTTCCAGTCAACCTTTCGATTCCCAATCCTTTTTCTTTGACTTCCAACTTCTTGCGATGGCCACCCCTTCCACCCCTGCACCAAAATTCAAGAATTTTTCGTGCACTTTGATTTCAGATTTGATGACAACCCCAGGGATGGACTTTAGGTGGCTCAATAATGCAGGTTTAACAACCCTCATTTCCATGCCACAATTCAGAATAGATAAAGTCCTCCTGCAACATATTATAGCCGGTTATGACCATGATAGGGCTACGGTGAATATTAAAGTATGAAATAGAAATCTACTTTTCAGCATCACCCCTGGAGATATTAATAGATTGATAGGTCTTCCATTCATTGGTTTTCCACAAGTGTCGATGAGGTTGCAACTATCTCCAGATGACAAAGCACACCTCGAAAGCAAGTACGGTCTCTCATCAAAATATTTGGCAGGTATAAATCTTGTTAATTATATTTTATTAATGTTCAATGTTTCAAATTTGTAAATTGACATCTAATTTTTTTATGCAACTTCTACCGCCAAATCAAAAAGAGGTTTATCAATCGACGATGTTAACCATCAAACTCTGAAGGCCATTATCAAATTTTTCTAGGCCAGACTAATTCTTATGGGAAGACCAAAAATTCTATTTTGGGCACTTGCTTATATTGTTCAGTCTGAGCACAATCAAAAGTTTGATTGGTGCACTTATATTTTGGATCGAATCAGGTCCGAGTTGCACACGGTGCAAATGGCAACCAACAAGACACAACCCATTGTGGGCACTGTTAATTTTCTTTTAGCTCTTTATTATGAGTGTTTTCATAATTTGTAGACTACTCCTGTACCAACTGTAGTGCATGCAACACTATAGGCAATTGCTATGTCAACAGAGGAATTGAAGGTAATAACTACATCATTGACCTTGACATACTATTTTATAGTTTATCACATTCCTTTTTTTTAATTTTTCTTTTCATCTATATGTAGGGGAAGGCAGACAATACAAGGAGTAAACAAATTGCTGCCACAAGGGGTCACAAGCCGAAACAAACTGGTGATTCTGAAGACACGGGCTCTGAAGCAACACCTTTGCAGAGGTCACACAAACGTTCCAGGCAAGCAGCTACTCCTGGGGTTTCTCGTACACCTAGGTATGCACAAAATGTGCAAGCCAAATCTAGTGTGGCCAACCCCTCCCCCATTGCAACACAAATTCAACACGTTTCATCATCTTCAGGTAAATCTATGTGTAGTTAATTTAAATTAAGATATTTTTTATTTTCAAAAGAATTCTAACAAAATGTTTTTGATTATTTTTAGTTGATTCTCAAAATCAACAAGTAACATCACAAGTTAGAGGCCAAATGCCACCACCACCTCCATTACAACAAATGGTTGCATCACGCTCACCGGTTTCACCACAACCACCACTTCCACCAAATCAGCGACAGGCACCGGCACAGCCTTCGACAATGCCTATGCGAGGGCAAATCGGTGTTGGAAAATGATTGTTTTCATAGAGATCACAGGGCACTGCACAAATTTTTGGGCATGGGTTTTCACACCCATAGAGATCACACATGCCAACACCAAGTTCTGGGTATGGATGGTCTCAATTTACATTTTCAACAAATTCACAGGCACCAAAAGTTTCTACAGAGGGATTGGATAATATTCAACTTGATGAGGATTATCTTTTGCAGGGCAACATTGAAGGCTTCAAGGCAACATATGTGCTGAGAGGTGAAGGAGATCAAGGAGAAGCCACTGACCCTACAGCTCAGGAGACAACATTGCCATCAGCTCAAGGAGCCAACCCTCCTCAGGGTCCTCAAACTGGGGATAATGTTGTAGATTTTAATGAAAATGTTTTATTAGTTGAAACCACAGAAGCTACAATTAATCAATTTGTGTTAAAATATTTGAAGGAATTGAAGGAATGGGAATATCGAGCAAAGGTCCTTTTAAGGGAAATAAATACCCGATATAAAAATTATGTAAAAAGAGATTCTCTTTATTCTTTGGTTCAATTTGAACCAGAAAATCTTGATGGCCTTCTAAAACAGGCCACATCAGGATCTGTTCAATCTGATTTTATTTATGATGATGATGTTTTGAATGTTGTTGTTGGTAGATTGGAGAACATTAATGTCGAAGCCCAAGCATTTTATAACCAGTGGGCTTCTGATAAGGAGAAAGTTGCAGTTGTTGAGGCTGCAAGGGATATGGCTGAGGTAAGAAAACTTTTTATGTTTCTATTTTGTATTGTAGTAAAATTTTTATATTTCTTGAAAATATTAAATAATTTCAATATAACCCTTTTTAATTATGTTTTCAATTTGTTTTTGTAGTCAAATTTTGAACACTTAAAAACACAGGTTAAGAGCATGGACGTCAATCTTAAAAGGGCGAAGACATTTTTGAATCATGCAATGGAAATGAAAAAGAAAATGCAATCAAAAATATCAAAAAATAATCGTTTAAAAAAATACATCAAGGAGAAGCTCAAAGAAGATCCGAAAATGGTGCTTGAGAAAACAAAGGAAACACTTCCAACAATACTTGAAGATCCAAACAAAGAAGAAGCGCAATTGGTGTCAAGTATTGTGAAAGTACGTGATAACCTCGTGAGAGTTGGAGTACTACCAGAAGAGAGTGACACAGATGCCGACAAAGGAAAAGAAATGACAACTCCAACAGATAGTGAAGCAACCAAGCACCAATCAAATGTTTGAAAATTTGAAAATGTAATATGCTATCAAGTTGATTGTAGTCAACAATTTTGTACAATGTAATATGTTTCTTTTTGAACTAATGATAATGACATTATCTCATTTTGTGTTTTCCATCATTCATAGTTTGCTTGCATTTATAAATATGTGTTGCAATTTTAGTTTATTTCTGGCTAATATTGTTCACTATGGTCATCTCAACAACAAAAGCATTTTAGATAACATTACAGATGAACATTAATATACCAATAATAAAATTTAAAACATGAAACATAAAGATTTATCAATGAAGAGAGTTGAGACATCATGACATAAACATACAATTGTAAAAACTGCAAAAAGATATAAGACATGTAATTTTTGAAACACTAATGTAATATAAAACAACAATTCTATAAAATCTTATAAATCTTGAACAATATTGTGAAATATTCTATGAAGTTTGTGAAATCAAAACACTATTGTGTTTATCAATGTCAATGAAATCATGGAAAATTATCATTATGGAAGCTGAAACATTTCAGCTTGTCCAAAATCATTATGAAGCATAGCAAAAATCTGTGTCTCCACCATCTGATCACTGAAAGCATCATCATCGTAGTTATCGATCGTATTCGACGTTCCTCTTCTGTCTACCAGGGAACTCCAGTGTGCCAAAGCTCTGTCATACGGAAATGTATCCAACTGATATGAAGACACATAAATTCTTAAACAATTTTCTAAATTTTTGTCGAGTCTATTGCGGAGTTTAGATTTAACAAAAGAAAGTGCATTGAAAACTCTTTCATCTTCGATTGACCCCAAAATCATTGTTTCACATAATTCATATAAACGAAAGTATTCACTTATTGTATCTCGTAAGATTGTGCTTGGATACAATTTTTGCCACAAACGTGCAGTGGAACCAATCTCATGGACACCTGTCATAAGTGATGTTTGCACAACCATTGTTCTTCCAAAATGCGATGATTGTTCTTTCAAAAGATCACTATTGAGTATACCTTTAATTTCAACACCATTGACTTCCACACTCTTACTGAAATGGTCAATGAGGTTACCCATATATTTAATAAACAACTCATTTGCAGAATTGTATTCAGTACAAGGTCCCCAAAACATGGGGTTAACCACACCCATGGACTCGAGCAACTCATCTCTCTGAAACCGATCTCTTATCTCACTTGTCAAATATTTTGCTATTTTTGACAAATTACACTTTGTTTTCTGTATAATAACATGAAATCTACTGTGTGTTACAGGAACTTCTTCAAAATATTCCACAACTATACTTGATTGCCTTTCAAAACAATAAACAGGTACCATATTTTCATGAACATTAATACAAAGATGATCATTGATGTCAAACTTCAAGAAGCTTTTTGGATTGTTCACGTTTATCAATGTATTCCAACTATCAAACAAAGGTTCTGTAAAATCTGCTTTAGACACATATAATGTATCTATAAGCACGCATATTTGTTTTCTCATCCTCATAAAATCAACGATATAGATGGATCTCTCTTGTGCAAGATTAATTAATCTGTTCATTTCTTTTAACATTGGAAGAATACCACATAAGGTCAAAAGTGTTTCCAAGTCAGTCAAACGGAACAACATATCTTTTGCCTTATCAACTATCCTACGATTTGCATGCATAAACCCCGTCAATGATTGATATTCTGCAAAAACTCTCTGAGCAGGTTGATACAGTGAAATCCATCTTGTATCCACATATTTTAACAATTTTTTCCCTTCTGTAACTCCTAGTGCAAACTGTTGAAACTCTGCAAACCTTTTTGGACTTAATGAGAAATAAGAATGAATTTCACGAATAAGGTTTTCTACTTTAGCAACATTTGAAAATGTGCTCACAATTTTATATGCAAGATTAACTCTATGAGCCATACAATGAATGGGAATCATATATGGGGCAACTGTGGTTTGGAGTCGAACACAAAGACCAGACCTGTGACCTTGCATAATAGCAGCTCCATCAGCTCCAACGCAAATTAACTTTGTTGCTATGTCTATATCATTCATTCCCGCAATATTCTTTAAACTTTTGACAACAACATTATAAATATTTTCTGCATTTGAACTTTCCAACATCTTATGTATTCCCAACAAAATAGGCCTTCTAATATGATTTTGAAATGTGTACACATGCATGCAAATCCAAGATGTTTTGTCCACAGTTGTTACCTCATCAATAGAAAGTGAAATGAATTTGGCAAGTTTTACTTGCTCCCTTAGGTCTTCTTTCTCAACCAAAGATAAACATTTTACCATTTCCCAACCATTTCGGTCTGACCAATGAGAACTAGGAAGGTTTTGCACATTAAAAAGGCGTAATAGCTGCTTATAATCAATAAAATCGGACATTGGTCTACCTTTCTTGAGAATATTGTAAACAACGACAAATTGCATACTTTTTGAAGCTAAAATAGTCTTCTGTATTTTATGAAATTGGGCTGCAATTGTTCCACCTTTCTCAACAAGAGATTGTTGTTGCTTTAAGTGATTGTCATATTCTATAGCATATCTTAAATGCATACATTCTGATGCATCCTTCCACTTAACTTCTTTACTAACTTCACCATTACTTTTTATAACTTTTACATAAGCTTTGCCAGCATGTTTTTCAATTGTATCAATCTTGTTTTGAAGCCTATGATCCTTACCAAGTCTCCAACTGCAAATTTTGCATCTACATTCTTTTTCATCGATTTGGTTATCCTCAGTCATGACAGGCTCAAGCCAGGGAAATATTTCTACCCATTCATTCCTAAATCCCCTTCCAAGTATCCAGTTAGACGCTTTTCTTTTTTTGGAATTTTTGCTTGAAGATTCAAATGAAGCTTGTAATGATTTTGATTTATCACTTTCATTTTCAATTGTGATGTCATTTTGAGTGTTGTCTTCAAGTGTTTGTTGGATGTCATTTTCAAGGGGATTTTCATTAACAGGCATCTCTTGTTGGGGAATATCTTCAAGTGGAGGCATATCAGGATCGATAGGGTATTCTACATAGTAGCATACCATAATATTTTTTATCATTCTTGGATAAAAAAATTTATAGAAAAATATTCAAATCGTCAATCAAGCACATACTGGGAAGTCAAAAATCATTTGTACCTTGAATTTGCATGGATGTCGTTGGCTCGTTGCATTTCAAAGTTTGGCTAAAATATTTGAGGATACTCTTTTCAGTAGAAGATTTGGTGCCCTTCTTTCCATCACTGGGTGACATTTTACTTGTTACGAAAAATATTTTCAATTTAGTAGAGTAATAAAATGTTGAAGAGGGTGTACTTTCTGGAGGCCTTAAGATAATATTGTAAATAGAATAAACAATTGTTTGGGTGGTAGATTATACATACTTGTTTCCTGCCATTCTTTATTGTGATTTTATCAGTTTATGCCACTGGTTCATTTTCTGGTGAAAGCACTTTAACTGACAAGAGCACAAAGATAATTAACATTCAAATTGAAATCAATTTAAGAAAAATATTCTTTAAGCAAAAAATAATTGGTGATACGTATGTCAAAAAATATCATATTATAGCACAAAATGGTCTAGAAACAGAGAATCAAAATGTGTTCGGAGAAAAAGAGCATCAATATGTCTTTAGAGAACCAAAGCATTTACTCATGTATAATCTTAGCAAGGAAAAAAATATCTGAATTGAAACTAAGAATCAAAGAGTTTTAAAACATTCAAAACATGGCAAAACAGAGAAAAACATGGAAACAAAGCAATGACATTCCGGATGCAGAAGAGGGCTCAAATATTGGTGTGGTGCAGAACAGGATTGGAAAATCATTAAATATACATGTCAAAAAATATAAGATTATGTACAAGGGATAACATGCAGAACATGGCAAAATAAAGAAAAACATGGCAAGCAAAGCAGTGATAGAGAACCTGGTGTAGAAAGAGGTCCGATGTGGAACATGATCCGGTTAAAAATGTTCCGGTTGTAGAAATGGTTCCGGTAAAATGCAGACCATGACCCACTTGCAAAATGGTTTCGTTCAAGTTGCAGAAAAAGGTCCAGCTATAAAAGTGGTTCCGTCCGGTTGCACAACAGGTTCTGATTGTAGAATTGGTTCAGGATGGTTGTAGAATAGGATCCGATTGCAGAATTGGTTTCATCTGGTTGCAGAGGAGGTTCCTACTATAGAAGTTGTTTCGGATGGTTGCAGAATAGGATCTGGCTGTAGAAGTGGTTTCGTCTAGTTGTAGAAGTGGTTCCTGCTGTAGGAGTGGTTTCGAACGGTTGTAGAATCTGATTTGACTACAAAAATGGTTTCGAGCGGTTGTAGACGAGGTTCTTGATGTAGGAGTGGTTCCGAATGGTTGTAGAATCTGATCTGGTTGCAGAAATAGTTTTGGATGGTTGCAGACGAGGTTCCATCCGATTGCAGAATTGGTTACGATCGATCGCAGAAAAGGTTTCGGTCTTGTGAAGAATTGTGTCGGTATATTCGTCGGGTATAGAACACGGTCCAAAAATGAAAATGTATCCCTGGGGTGTTAATTATATATAGAGGTATACTTGGCGAGTTGGGCGGGATAATTTAGAAATTTTAAAATTTTAGGGCGAAAAGGGTACTTTATTTAGGCGGGATTGCTTGCAAATTTTTAAAAATAACCATGATACTCTTATCAAAGCACGACGAACCGACACCTAAAATTTATTTGTTTCAAAATTTTTTGGCTAAATGGCCGACGTTAGGGTCCCCCAAAATTCGCAATTTTCAATTTTTGAAAATCGTACTTTTCGCCCAAATGGCGAAGTTTCGCCGCTATGCATAACCCTATTGTCATTGCATGCAATTATAGGAGAACTGCAACCAAAAAGGGTAATGAAGGTGCAAAGCCATCCAATAGAAGAATTGAAGAAGGATTACTTCATTGATCCGACAATATTAATGATCGATGTTGGGAAAAAGCCAACATTAATTCATATTGAGATACTAGATCACAAGTTGACACAAGTGATTGTTAATGGAAGATCAAGTATTCATGTGCTCCTAAGAAAGACATGGAAAGAGATTGGGGCTCCATTTCTATGTCGAGTTCTAAATTATATGACGTAGATAAATATAGAATTGAAATAGGAGTCTTAACGACTTAGAAAGTAAATATTTTTTATTAAGAATTCATCATGGAGTTTGTTGTGATCACAAAGTAGAAACCAATATATGATGCATTGTTGGGGAGAAGGTGGTTAAGAATGGCTAAGGTGAATCGCAACTAGGAAAAATATTGGTTGACATTTAAGAAGGGGTAGTATAAGTATATGATCAATCTGAAAAACCTAACAATCAGTGAGGATTTGGTAACAACTAATGAGTCAGGAAGTTCTTTAGAAGAAGAGGATCAGTATGAGCCAAATGAAGAAGGAATGTTTTACCTAGAGGAGTGTAGTGAAGACAAAGACCAATTAGATAGTGGACTCCTTCATTGGAAAATGGAGGAGTATGAAATTTTTCAGCCCATCTGCCTTTGCCTTTAGACAAAGAAGACTCAAGAAACCCATGATGAAAAAGTTGAGACCAAAAAAAGGAAAGAGAATGAAGAGAAATGGACATTTCCCAAGAGTTTTGCAAAATATACAATCAGGGATGCTAAAATTGATGCAATACCAACACACCCTAAGAATGTGGCAAAAGCAATGGATGAGCTAGAAAATATAAAGTACAAAGGACCAAAATGGTGGAAGTGAATCTGGGAATGGAGGAAGATCGTAAGATAATCCATTGCGGAGATGATTGGGATCCTGTATTGAAAGCAACAACTTTCAAAATCTTCTTGTAGTATAAGGATGTCTTTGGATGGATGTATAAGGATTTAAAAGGGATTCCTCTAGAGTTGTGTGTTCATAGGATCCAATTGATTCCAAGTGCCTTAATAGTAAGGATAAGGTCATATAGAATAAACCCAAAGTATGCAACTTTGGTAAACACAGAGATTGAGAAGATTTTTGTAGACAACAGTTCTAAGAAGAAATGACATTCAAAGTTGTTTGACAAAATGTCTATGTGATGTGAGCATTTTGATAAAGTAATATTTTTCAATGTAAATAAATCATCATGATTTAATATGGACTAATTAATAATATTGAATAAAAGGACAAATTGTACAAACCAGCCATCATAGGGTTGATTAGTTAAGTTAGACTAGTTAATTAGTCTGAGACTAGTTAAGACAAACTAGTTAATTAATCTAAGACTGATTAGTTAAAGCATTAATGAGTAGGTGATTGGGGATGGTTAAGCATGGTTGGTTGTAGTAACTGCCAAGGCTAATTTATAAATACCTCCTACTAATTTTGTAAGCATCCAGTGGTTGGTCCACCATTATGAATGAATACAACAAACAAGATTGTTCTATTGTTGTGGAGATCTACGTGTGAGCTTGTTGTCTTGTGTTGCCAGTATCCAAATGATGCATTCCATGGAATGTATTGCAATAAGACTAGTGTTGTCATTGTATGTGTTGTGCAAAGTTGCAAGGAGCACTTAGGGGCGAGATGAGGAGTTGTAGAGCAAAATCAAAATTGTAGGAGTGTTGTCTAGAACCTATCTAGGTCTATCCATCTAGGCCACTTGTCTAGAACCTGTAATCATCCGTCTAGAATGGATTCACCTATATGGAGTCACCCGTCTATATTGGAGTGCTAGGTAATGAACCATTAGCTTCATATTGATAATTTAGGGAAATATATACAATAATATAAGATGAATAATAGCCTAGATAAACATGAATAAAATATCCCCTAAATGTTGCTAACAATAAAAATGTGATGCTAACAGCTAACAATAATATATTCGCTTAACAATGTGATTAAGCGAATAACCTAGGGTGGAAAATATAATGTGATAATAACCTAATCTAACATAGTAAATAGGAGTTAATATCCCAAATTAGGGAATATTACTCGAACACCCCCCTTATTCCATTATTTGGGATAATATATAACTCCCCCCTTAATGTGAATAAGAGATAATGAAAGATACTTTTATGCTAGCTCTGTCTTTGGCTTCGGCTCTGGCTCATGGCTCTGGATCTAGCTCTAAGGTTACATTTGGAATAGTACCTCTAGAACTATCACTGGATCTACCTGTAAAACTACCTTTGGATCATTGCCTCTGGATCTGCTTGTAGGTCTGCCTCTGGATCATTGTCGTTGGGTCTACCTTTAGGTCTATCATTGGGTCATTGCCTCTAGGACTGCCACTCGGTCTATCACTGGATCTGCCTCTGGGTCTACCATAGGTTTTACCTTTTATGTAGAAGCCATACAACATTTCTTTCATTTTGGTCCATTGTGTGAGATCTATCCATCCACAATCAATATGAACCTTGTTGGCCATTTTCACTTTGTACCAACAACTTTTAGAGGAGTGATTTGTACATCCACATGAATCACAAGGATGTAGTTTCCAAAACCTAGCTGCTACATGTCCTGTTCTTCCACAATAACTACAACAATATTTTGTAGGATTTGTAGGAGATTTAGGTTTTACAAACATGGTTTTACTGGTACTTGCTTGTCCATCATAGCCAAGGCCTTCATTATTTGGCCTGATATTTGGTATTATAGGAGTTTTAATGCCTTGTCCATGTTTACCTAATCTTTCACCATTGAATCCCATTTTGTTCATCAGTTTGGATCCAATGCCTTTGGTGTGTTTTTCAAAACACCCAAGTTTTTCATCTTCATCAATGCTTTTAACAATATGGCATTTGTCACAATTGATGAGATTATGGAGCTCATTTTTAGGATTTTTAGCTTTTAAGTCACTGGTGTCGCAAGAAAAATCCGCCTTTGTGATGAGATCACATGTGCTACAACTGATATCTACCTTTGAGGGTAAGAGGTCACCTGTATCACAACAAGCATTGGCCATCATGGGCTCAAGGTCACTTGTGTCACAACAAGCATTCACCACCATGGGTTGAAGGTCACTTGTGTCACAACAAGCATCGACCATTAGAAGTTTGACCTATGTTTCCTCACTGATTTCCATTTTATTTTTACTCTAGGCAATGTCAAGTGAAACCAATGACATGTATATTGCCCATATAACTTCAATAGGGATTAGAGCACCATTCATCTGAAAATCTCTAGAAGTTTCAGAATTGTTGAGAATGGAACTTACACCACTACGAAGGGTGAGAAATTTTCCATCCTCATAAAAATTTGTCCCTTCCATATCTGCTGGAAAGTAAGGACCTTTAACTGATTTTTCACATTCAGTGGGTATTGGGGCTTGCTTTTTCTTTGATCTACTCATTTTCTTTAAGGTGTCGGTCTTTGCCGAAAATGCACCTTTTACAAAGTGATTTTGCAAAAAATTGATAAGGAGGCTAAGGTGTTAGTCGCTGCCGAAAATGCACCCTTAAAATTTTATCCCCCCTTTTTGCAAAATATATTGTGATGGAGAAAATAAGTTAACCCCTTTGTTGCAAGTACTTCAAGCAAAAAAAAGTTTGTTGTTATGAAGCCTTAAAAGGGTTGTTACAAATCTTATCTCCAAGGTAATTTCTAAAGTTTTCCTCCCTTAGTGCAAAAAAATTGCGACTAAGAAGCCTCAAAGGCTTTTACAATGGTCTTTCACAATTTTCAGCCTCTTAGGCATTTGTCAAATATGCCCCCTAAAAATCTGCACAACTGGAAGCCTCTTAGGCTTTTTTTTACAAAAATATTTTCAAAATTACAAGTTTTGAAAAAAATTGATTAAATTATGAAAAATTTAATTAATTTTAATTAAATTAAAAAATAATTTAATTTTAGTTTGTGCAAAATAATTTTTTTTAGCATTGGTACTATCAGGATTTTAACACAATACCTCCAAATGGACATAGGCTTAATAATGAACCTCCAACCAACCGCGTTGTGCACCACAACGAAAGAGAGAGCGAAAGAAGTCTTTTCTATTGTACGCACTACACTTTTTAGGAAAAAAAAATGGAAGTTCAAAAAAGTTTATCCCCCGGTAGGAGTCGAACCCAAGCTCCCCGAACCAACACTTTAATTTACACGATCGGACCAGCTGCACTAAGCTGCAGGTTGAGAGTAAAATAACACAAAATGATAATTAGCTTCAGGTTCTTCCTCAAACAAAAACACATTGGCATCGTCCTCCACGTGGCAATGATTGATTTGGTGGATCTTGGTGCATCTCGATGGGGCGGATTGTGCATTGTGGCTGATTGCATCCGCAGTCTACATGGCCACAAATGTTGTAGAAGGGCTACACTGGGGCTGATATGGCCTTGAGGGTCATGCCCTCTCTTAGCCGTAATTGGGTGGCCTCTCTGTGTCGTGGCAGAGTGGGAGGGACTGTGGTCAGATTTGGCTACGGAGGGTTATACAGCATATCAAATTTCTCAGGCTCTTCAACGGTGGCTCCTCCACGACATCTTCCTTTTCAAATCTGCAGATCACACTTCATATTCAGCAAATATATGCTCAAATATGTAGATCATGCCCTGTCTTCCACATATCTGACTTTCGATCTTCTACAAATGCCTACTTATTTTAGACAACAAGATCGGTTGTGAATCGATGTGCTTGATCTACCACATAACCATCTCATACATCAGGAGCAGTCGGTTGTGAATCATCTGTATGATCTGGGTGGTGATGAGAAATCATGAGCAGTCGACGTTGAGCGGGATCGACGTCCTCTGCATGATCTCTGCAGTAATTTTTTTTTGGTTGAAGAGCAAAACAAAATTAATTAATTTTTTTTTAATTTCGATCTAGGCCTCGATGTTAGCTGGCTTATCTGACTGTTGTCAGATTTCCTACCTCAGGAAAATACATGCCAATCTCACAATCTCAATCACAAATAAAATTCGCCTTGATCATATCTACTCGGCATGCCAAGGAAATTACAGTGAAATCAATTCCTCGGGAAAAAAATAGAAACTCCAACTGAGCAAAGGAGTCGCCACAATCGGAGCTGAGTGATTCTCCCACTCTTATACCAATGCTAGGTAATGAACCATTAGATTCATATTGATAATTCAGGAAATATATACAATAATCTAAGGCTAAGAATAGCTTAGATAAACATGAATAAAGTATCCCCTGAATGTTGTTAACAATAAAAATGCGATGCTAACAACTAAATAATATATTCACTTAACAATGTGATTAAGCGAATAACCTAGGGTAGAAAATATAATGTGATAATAATCTACTCTAACATAGTAAATAGGAGTTAATATCCCAAATTGGGAATATTACTCTAACATGGAGTCACCTATGTGGAGTCACCCATCTAGACTAGAGTCACCTATCTGGAGTCATCCGTCTAGACTGGAGCCACCCATTTGGAGGTACTCGTTCGAAGATACCCGTCTAGTAGACTACTCATTCTGTACATTACCTATTTGAGCAATTACATGTCTATTAGTCACCTATATGGACTTGTCACCCTACAACTCATCTGTATGGATTTACTCTTATCAACAATTAGTCATCAATTACTGATCTAGGAATAAAGTGTAGTTTGACATCATGGTTGGTAGTCAAGTTTGTTGGTCCTTTCCCTCCTAAACCTTTGTCATTCCCTCATCTTGGGAAGGTACTTACCCCTATCTACATTTGGCATCATTGCCTAGATCAAATTTGGGTCAAGGAAGAACTCAAGTGACAAGGCAAAGAGGTGAATGATAGATTCTAGGCTACAAGGCCAACAAGTAAGGAATTAGATACCACTTAGGTGAAGTGCAATACTGGAAAACCAAAGAACACAAATTCAAGATGAAGTTTCACAACCAAAGGTGGAACGAGTGTGGAACCCTTTTAATGATGAGAATTCATGAGCAGAGTGAGAAAGGTAGGAAACATTGTTATTGACAATAGAGAACAAAGTACAAAATCAAATAGCAGAGGACATACCTAATAGTAGAAGCGAGGAGAAAATGGTAACACTTTATCTACTGGAGAGGAGTTGGCCAACAGGTATAGAAGAAATAATTTTTGTACTAGAGAAACCATGAATGGGTTCTTGGGGAGGAAGACTAGAACCACACCTCGTATACTCATGAAGAAGGTCGCGAAGTAGTGACATACGTGAGTCAGGGAAAAGGCTATTTGAACACGTGCTTGAATGAGCTTTTAAGCTCCCTATCGTGGAAAGGGAGTGGAATAGAACCCCACAAAAATCATAATCAAGTGATACACACAATGGAAAAGTTCCAATGATAAATATTTCTAAAAAACCACACAAACAGAAATGCCTACCCTTTATTGGGGAAGGGAATACAGATCCAACACGCTACATAGGCACTTGCATCACAATTTGGGGGGCAAATGGAGTATCATAACAAGCATAATGGTTGTAATTGTTTCCTGCCACCTTGCAAGGGATGGCTATGGATTGGTATCTAAAAAGACAAAATACCCAACCATTCGCATAATGGAACACTTTAAAAGATGCATTCATAGAAGAATTTCGATCGTTGAGGGATGACATAGAGATTATCAATAAAATATTTGCAATGAAGCAAAAACCAAAATAAGATGTCAAAAGTTACAATCGAAGATTGAAACAACAAGTTGATAAAATGCAAATGCTACCAACAGATGGGATGGTGAAACACTAGTTTTTAGATGGACTACTACCTAAATATAGGAAGAAAATGAAAGTGGTACAATACTTCACGTACGAAGAAGCTCTCAAAAAAGCAAAGAACTTTGAAAGCGAAGCCAAACAAACAGTTGCAGGAATCAAAGGATATTAAAGGAATGATGATTTCAACAATGATACAAAAGATAAAATCCAAAGCGTCATACACTCCTTTAAAATAGACTTCGATAAAAAAATGAAAGAAGTTAAAGGAGAAGTGAGGAAAGACCGAAAGGATATTTAGTGCTCAAACTGCAAGGTAGAAGGGCATACAAATGTCAACTACCCAAAGAATACATATTGTAACATATGTGATATAGCAAGACATCTAGTGGTTGATTGTCCATTTAATTTAAAAGGTGTGAGGCATCAAATTTTGATAGTTCAACAGGAGGAGCAACCAAATACAAGAAACAGACAAGGCGTAAAAAGTAGCGGATTTAGGAATAATCACCAAAGAGGAAGACAAGGTGGACAAAGTCATCTATAGTATGACTCTGAGGGAAGACCACTCATCCAATGCCATAATTATCAAGAATGGGGACACTTTGAGAAAAATTACCCCAAGCCTCAAAATACAAGCAATAATAGTGGTAGCAACGCTATCCAAATGTGTAGATGGTGTGGATCGGGAAACCACAGAGGTAAACTGCCCAAACAAAGCAAGTACGAGTGGCACGTAAAATGTTAATTGGATTGAAATTGAGGAGTGCCGAGATAGACAAAGGAAAATAAGTTTTAGCGAACACTAGGAAGATGGAGCAATATTCAAATCCTTCTAAGGAGAAAGAGCGATGGCAGGAAGCTCAAGAGATGATCAAGATGGAGTTAGACAAAGAAAATCAAGAAAGAGTAATTCAAGATAAACAAGCATTAGTCGAACACCTGGTAACACAGGTACTCAATACAACTTTGGAAGTAAAAGTATTAGTCGAACACCTGGTAACACAGGTACTCAATACAACTTTGGAAGTAAAAGTATCAAGTCTATTTAGTGTAGTACTTGAATTATATGCTATAGTCAGGGAGATAATAAAAACAAGGAAGAGGGAAGAAGTACGACAAGTGGCCAATATCAAGAAAGCATAATTTATCGATCCTATGATACTAATGATTGAAGCTAGAAAAAATCTAGCTTTGGTTCACATGGAGATATTGGACCATAAGCTAAATCAAGTTATCATTGATGAAGGATTGAGTGTTAATGTGATGCCAGAGAAAACATGGCTAAGTATTGTCCAACCAACACTAATATCTCCAAATTTTAGGTTATATGGAGCTGACCAATATAGCATCAACACAAGAGGAGTATTAATGAGCCAAAGTGTGCATAGCAAAACCGAATTTTATTCTAGATTTAATTGTAATTGCTATGCAAAAACTCACATATGATGAATTAATTGGATGAGGGTGGTAAAGAATAACAAAGATAAACCACAATTGGGAGAAGGAATATCTTACTTTCAAGAAAGGCCACATTACTTTTGAGGAATGAGAGGGCCACAAAAAGAAATCAACATTAGAAAAGGACAAAGAACGAGAAAAGTGGACATTTCCCAAAATTTTATGGAGTATACGATGGGAGATGCGATAATTGAAGATAAGCCAACCCATCCTATTGATGTACTAAAAGTGGTAGAAGAACCTGAGTCCATCAAGTATGAAGTACCTAGGATGATTTAATTCAAATTGGGAGAAGAAGGTGAAGAGAAGATTATTAAATGTGGGGATGACAGGGATCCTGTACTAAAAGCAACAACATTCAAATTTTTTGTAGAATATAAGGATGTCTTTATTTGGACATACAAGAATATGAAGGGAGTACCACTAGAGCTATGCATACATAAGATTTCTTTGATTGAAGGTGCACAACTCGTAAGGAGGCGATTGTATATGATGGATCCAAAATATGCAACCCTCGTGAATGTCGAAATAGAGAAGATGCTGGATGCAAGAATTATATTCAAAGTTATGATGAGTAAATGGGTATCACCAAATGTGATTACCTTGAAGAGAGAGGTAAATACAATCCAGATTTATGTGGACTTTTAGAGCCTCAACATCGTAACTATCAAAGATCCCTTTCCAATCCCTTTTACGAATTTCATTTTGGAGGAAGTAGCTGGCCACGAGATTTATTGATTTTTGGATGGATTCTCGGGGTAAAACTAGATAATTATTGCAGAGGAAAATAAACCGAAGACTACTTTTATAGTGGAAAATGGAATATATGCTTACAATCGTATGCTTTTTGGATTGTGCATTGCACCAGTTACTTTCCAGAGAATCAGATTATAGATCTTTGATAAGATATCCACAAGTAACTTCAAAGCCTTTCTAGATGATTGGTCCCTATATGGCAAGATGCGGGAACATTTGAAGGTGTTGGAAGAATGTATGAACTTATATAGGAAATTTCAGATATCGTTGAATCCAGGTAAATGCGTATTTATAGTACCATATGGGAAGTTGCTAGAGCATATTGTATACCAAGAATATTTGAAGCCTAACCCATACAAGATACGAGTAATAATGTTGATGGAAGAGCTGCATGATGTGAGTTTGATGAAGACCTTCTTAAGAATAGTTGGGTATTATAGAAGGTTTATCTGAAACTATGCACAAACATCTCACCCGTTAGATGCACTTACGTGCAAGGGTGTTCCTTTTAAGCGGGCGGAGGAACAACATGAGGCTTTTGAAGGATTGAAAGCGTATTTGGTGAAGGTGCCTATCCTAGTTTATCCAAACTGAAAAAAAATAATTTTACATTCACGCGGATGTCTTAAACTTCACAATTGGCTGCACATTGGCTCAAGAAGGATAGTTTGAGTTGGATCAACCCATATATTTTGCAAGTCAGTTATTGTCTAGGGTATAGAAGAATTACAATACAATAGAACGAGAAGCACTGGGAATGATGTACATAGTACAAAAGTACATGCACTATTTATTGGCTAACCCATTGGATTTTTATGTAGATCACCAAGCGTTGTTGCACTTGATAAATAATAAACTGATGATTTATGGATGATTAAGTAGATGGCTCATCACTCTATAGGAATTTGTGTTTCAAATGGTAGTGAGACCAGGGAAGAAATACGTGATAACAGACCAGTTGTTGAGGATTCGCTCGAGAGAACCTATAGAAGGATGAATACATGATGAATTTCCTAATGAACAACTATTCATGATAAGTGTGATACCGACATGGTATAAGTATATCGAGGAATATCTATCAATAAGGGTGCTACCAAAGGAGATTACAATGGCTGAACAAAGGAAAGTTATTATGAAATTGACACCCTTCACATTGATTATAGGTTTGCTATACAAAATGGGGGGCCACATTTTGCGATGATGCGTAATGGAGGACAAAGTACAATAAACATTGAAGGAGGCACATGAGGGGTTTGCATGAGGCTATATGAGACCAGATGCAGTGACTAGGAAGGTGTTGTTGGTAGGGTTTGTAGAAAATAGTTCCAAGCATAAATAAATCACTGAGTTGTCTGACAAAGAATGTCCTATGAAGATTCACAATTTTGACTATGTACAACAATTTTGGTAATGTACGAATCATGAAAATGATAATTTTGCAATGTAAAATCAACCAATCAAATGAATATGGCTTGATTAATAAATAGGTACAAAAGGACAAACGTAGTCGTCTTGTTTAGATGTCCTAATTAGTTAGACGTTTGGATTATTCATATGTCCAGCTTGACTAATCAGACGTCTGGCTACTATGTTAGACGTCTAAAACTGTTAGTTATGCAGTAAACACATTACTTAAGACAATAGGTGGTTGGGATGGTTGAGATGGGTTAGTTGCAGTAACTACCTGATCTTACCTATAAATACCCTTCTATTTCATTTTATAATCTATCCATACTTGTCTATAATGTAGAACTGTTGTACAACAAACTGTTATTCTACAATATGTGTTGTATGTGATTGCATTTGTTCTATAGTGTTGTGGTGCATGTATTGATCATTGCTTGGTATGAGAGCATGTATTGATGTGTGTTTTTTTAATGTTACAGGGTGTGCTAAGGAGTATCGAGGACTAGAGACGTATATCATAGATGGAGATGTCTAGACCCTGGTAGATTACTCATTGTATGTGTAGACACCTAAAACATGTCATGTTTAGGAGAACTACTCATATGGGCATTCATAGACCATGTGACTAAACCTTGGGACCTTCCAAGAGCTAAAAGTGGTTTTCACCACTAATTTTGGGGCAGTTTTAGCCCATCCAAGCCTAGCTGCTATGAACTAGAGTGGCTGGATCCTGGCTGTTGAAGCTCAGAGCAGCCAGTCACTAGTCGCTGCAGACGACAGCGGTTGAGCCCTAAATATCAACTTACCGTCAAATTAGTCTAATCTCAGGCAAAAATGATAATTTGCATGCAATAAAGCCAAGTGAGGATAACTTTGCATTCCTCCTTATAGTCAGTCTACATGAGAGACTCAAGTCTGGATTTAGAAATCAGTTAACTGGCCCTCTAGGGCAGACACATACCTAAATTCTCATGCTAACAAATAGTTTGTATGCAGGATTCAATCCTAGGGTTTTTAGACCTAAACCTAAGTCCTCAAAACATTATAAGGTGCAAACCTAAGAGCACCAAAGATCGATTTAGAGAGACCTTTTTGTAGAGATATAATTGAGGAGAGCTTTTAAAGACTTGGAGAGCTTTTCTTGTAGCGAAGCCCTATCGGATTGGAGAGAAAATAGAAGCACCTTTTAGGAGTAATGAAGTGCTGGCCGATTGAGAGTTCATCATATGTAGGATATTCAACACATCGGGCATAAATGACAACCATTTCAACTTCAGCAACAATCCTAGATCCATAGCCTTGGAGTAATAAATATAGGTTTTCATCTTAGCGGCCACTATCACGGACAGTGGCCCGTGGGCCTAGTCTAGGGTTATTAGCATTGGTTTCTTTTATTTAGCTTATACCTGGGAAATCTTCAAAGCAACTCCACAGTACGCATACTGAGTCTAATCATAGAGGTACTTATCAAAACACCGAACAAGTTACCTTAGCTAGCTAGAGCAAAGACATAGCGAAAACATATTTGAGGAATCTGTGAATTAGAAACACAAGAACATAATTAGACAAACATGAATCTTCTTTAACAATGCAATATGACCACGTGCGACGGTTAGAAAATACATTGTGCAAAGAGTGAGAGCTAGTTGAAGCTCTCTAACATGATAAACAAAGAGAAAGGCTCTTGCACCAACATGAGCAATGTTTAAGAGAATAAGCTGAGCATATAGCTTGTATAAACCTACAAGAAAATGGTAGTGATCACCCAATAAATGAACGCGTTGACTCACCACAAGAAGGGCACATTAGGCAAGAAGAAAGCCCACAACGAAACCACCACTCAAATCATGAATAAGAGCAAACTGGTGGGATAAGGGTAAATATGATAAATCAGGATCAAACACATCCTAAATCCCCTCATAGGAGGGAAGAGAATAGAACAAGTCAAGTGGATAAAGGGTTACCTCCATTACCACCATGAGTGGACCTACAAGAAGAGGAAATCCTCGCCTCAAATGTATTCCAAGAACTCGTTGAAAAGATGAAGTCCTTTGAGAAGCAAGATACGACCGAGAACCAACCAACGTTGAGTAAGATACACAACCAGCCATTGTGTCCATCAGTTCCTAGCCCTACATATCCTAAGCACTTTGAGATGCCTAGATTAGAAAAATTCAAGGGTGAAGAGGATGCACAAGAGCATGTTACCAATTTCATCAATGCATGTTTTCATATTGAATATAATGATGCTTTTATGCTAATAACTTTCATTATGACATTTTTGAGTGCTGCCACTCAATGGTTCAACCAACTACCCAAGCACAACATATCCAATTTTGAACAACTAGTAAACACTTTCCTAAAATGTTTCTCCTTTGGAGATAAAAATAAGGTGAACCTGTCAGCTATGGCCAACTTAAAACATTATGATGATGAGCCAGTCATGGATTACAAGGATAGATGGAGAAAAGTCATGGAAAAATTATCATTCTCCATTCCAACAGAAGAAATCATTTGCATGTTCACCAAGAGTTGTTATAAACACATCTCCCTCTTGTTACAACTTCAAAAATATCCTTTGTTTGAGGAAGCCTTAGCATAGGCCAAACTCATTGAGGACATAAAAGTAGATGAGGGAACCATCAAGATTCGAACCAAGGAGTGGAACAAAAATGGGAAGAATGACAAAAACAAGCAGAAGCAGGTAAACCCTGCTCCAGTTAATCAAGTAGTATTGGTTAGACCTAAATATGGGGCTACGCAGCAATCCCATAATTATCGGGCACATCCCCCACCATCCAATTACGATCAAAACAACAATCAGGGGTGAAACAGAGAATGCAAGCCACCTCGCTATTTTACACCTTCGTCAAAGTCAATGCAATCAATTTTCAACCAGTTGAGCGAGGCTGGGAAGGTCAAATTTCTTGATATACCTCTTTTAGATCCCAATCGTCCTAAGGCAAAAGGATATAGGGAAGATCAGTTGTGCCCTTATCATAGAATACCAGGGCATGATATTGAAGTATGCATTGGTTTCAAGAACCAGGTGCAAAATATGATTGAATCAGGAGAAATTAAAGTTGACAACCCATTGGATCCTGATAATAGATATATGGGCATATACAAAAACCCACTTCCAAACCATGAGGTCCCTAGAGGGCAAGGTGCCCAAGTCAATCAGGTCTGAATTAATACACCTACCCATGGATGTATTGGGATGGTTGAAATTGTCAACATAGCAACCAAGAGTAGACGATATGGTCAACCACAGCCTCCTACAACTCCCATTAATGTCCCAGCTGCACCTAGGCAGAGGCAGGGGCAAAACAACCTTCTAGGTCCACCAACCCAACATGTGGTAACTATTCATAGTAGACTAGAACAAAACTTACAAACAACTCCGACCAAGCTATCTATCTATGAGCTCATAAAATAGTCCCTAAAGCATAGGGAGAATTTGAATGATATTTTGAGATCAATTGAGCTCCAACAACAAGATTGAAATGCATTCACTCATTTTGTGGGACAAGTACAAAAATTTTAGGAACCTGTAATTCGATTTTATGATCATGAGATTAAGACAGTACCTACTGCCTTACCAGATCCTCTGCTACACATTGTTGCGTCAGTCAATGATTTATATTTTAAGCAAGTCTTGATCGATACAGGTTCATCAATCAACATCATCACAACAACAGAAATAGGGCACCTTAAGATCCCCAAGTCCAATATCATTCCAGGAGCCTACATGTTAAGATCTTTCAATGATGCTTTATGCTCTATTGTAGGAACGATAGTCCTACCCATTAATATGGGGCATAAGACCATCCCTGTGATTTGTCATGTCTTGGAAGGGGCCATGCAATACAACATTATCCTAGGACGTCCCTGGATAAGAGATATGAAGTGTGTGCCTTCGATTTTACACCAACGTGTCAAGTATGTGCACGATGACAAAGTCTATGTAGTTCTGGCTGATGAAGAGCCATTCAAATATGTCCATCAGGTGGATCTTCCAGGAGATTTTGTAATTCCATCCACCCACCTGTATGTAGGACCTTCATCTCCAACTACGAAACTAGATGACAGAGACAAAGGGGTACGAAAAGACCCATCCACATCGACACCTCCTCTTGCACCTAAAACAACTAACGCTTCTAAGAGACCATAAACGTCTAAACCTAAAGACAATCAGAATCTCAAGGCACCCTTAATTGAGGAAGAAAAGCCCAAGGAATTATCTCACCATTGTACTTGGATCTTGGTCAACTGGAGCTCGACATCTACTTCATGCAGCTACGCCCTAAAAGGAGAATCTATTTCCTCAGGATCCAACTCTTCCTCCTCCTCCTCAGGAGCCTCCTGCTCCTCCACTACCACCTGCTATGTCGGTTGGCCCCATCCTTAAGTTCTAGCTTAGACTCTCCTCCCTGCTGGATTTGCACCTCCATCACTACCGTCATCCTCATGGCCCAGGCTGCCATCACCATGCCACAACCGATCCCCCCACCACTACGTGAAAGAATATGTGACTCCCCCATCAATACCTGCATCAACTACTGGGGCATCCTCCTCATCAGTAAGCTCTATAATAGGTGGCAGAGGAAGGTCTCTCTCTGATACAATGCACCTATATAGAACTGGGATAAGAGGCACATCCTACTGCAATCCGTACTAATGAAGGACACAAGAATAGAAGAAATACTCTTTGATGATGCCCTTGTGGTCAATGATCCACCACTCGCACCATGTCCTACCTATAAATCTGGCTGGATCATCCCAGGCTAGGCAGTCATGATATGGGCGCCATATGGTATCCTAGGTCTTTAGCCCAGTGAAAGAAGAAATGTAATGGGGAAGTTCCCCTGCATGAGGGTGGCTCTTGTGCTTCTCACACTCTCAAGCCCATATGGTGGCATAACACTACATTGAATCATCAATCTCGATGATCTCTATGGGGAGCCCTCTCGGACGACCTACATGGATATGCTCCCATCCCCATATCTATAGGAGCAAGCTGCAAGCAATGCTGACACGACCCCATCGATGGATGCCATATAACTCATTATAGAAATATGCTAGCAAAGCACTCCCCCATGCATAGATGATAGGGTCGTCACTATCCACCAAATCCTAAACTAAGCCTATCTACGGGTTTGGTTTGTTGCCGACAAGTTTAGTGAGGTTCGTTCATCGATTACTTAGTGTGGTTCATTTTTATTGAAAAATGAGTAGGGTTAGGGTTTCAAAGAGTACCCGAGAAGCTCTAGCTCCTCCACTTGTAGACAGCTTGCCTTGTGCAGCCATGGTCCTCATCGATGAGCCCTCCAAGTCGTAAGAAGTCACTTTCACCCCAGAGCTCTGAAAAGCAAATTGACAGATAGAGAAAGTGAAAAGTTAAAACCCTAGGCTACTCTTATTTTCCCATGTTAGGCCTCGGCCACTGCTATCATCAGCAGCCCCTAATTCTTGGCTTCTTAGGTGGAGATCAACCATGAACATGCATTTGGAGTCGCTGGATCTAACAGCAGCCAACAACATAGGAAAATACAGGAAAATTCCTTCCAATAAGAATAGCAAAAAAAATCAAATAAACAAATTTTGATTATTCATAAACATCATGAAAGCACTAGGATACGGAAGCAATGGCGTACCGGGTGCGATGCAAACAAAAGCAAATGTAACGCTAGCTCCTACGAATGAAGAAAGGACTAAAGTGCATGAAAAGGGAAAACAAACGAACTGAAACGAGATATAAAGCAAATGTAAAGTGCAGCCCCTTTTTTTATTAATTTTTCTTTGAGATCAGGTTACAATACGTCTCCTTCCTTTTTAGGGGCTAGGAGCGTTAGATATAGTTTTGTTACACCACGGATGGTACGCTTCCCTTCGGGATCTTCCGCGTGCCCACATTTGAAATGGGCGGGCCAAACATCACCGCCGCTTGCGTGAATGCATCTGTAGTTCCTTGCTACCCCTCCGGTGTCGAGATCCTACATTCAGAGAAACAACAAACGATTAATAGCACCTACGGATGGAGGGAAACATGCAATCCCCAAGGCCTCCGGTTAATGCATGCATGAAATAATTAAAACGGTAATCAAAACATGTCAGAATAAGATGAAATTTGGATAGAAGCATGCAAACACCATCATGAACACACTGCAAAAGGAACAGTCAAGAAATCTATTGTAGATTTCTAATCGCTCCGGGGTGGGACGATTAGGACTGTCATAAAATGTCAGAAAGCAACCTCCTAAATGTCCCATCCAGAGGCCTCCAAAACACCTACAAAGTTGGGGTTAGGAAAAATAGGGCATTTTGAGATGACCCGGAAGGTCGGATTTTGCAGATTCGGCCCCGATCGCCTTGTATCCGAAGATGCTCCCTGTATGTTAGTGAAAGCGAAAAACAATGAAAACACAGTCAAAACTCATCAGAATGGCATGAAATTTGAATGGCAGCATATATGAATGACATAAAATAAGATGCAAAATAAATAGTGAAGAAATATGCTACAGATTTCTAATCACTCCGGGGTGGGGCGATTAGGACTGTAGTAGTGCGGGGGGCGCCCGAGGGCAGGACGCCCACCGTTTGGGGCTTGGTTTCGACACCAATCCACTTGGGATGGGTCCAAAACCTCCTAGGGGGTTGTGTCAGAAAATTGGGTGGGGTATTGTGGCCAAATGTTTAGGTTTTGGGTCCGGATTGCGCTTCCAATGTTCACCCAATAACCTCCCTTCCAAAAGAGAGATCAAGGATGTAAGAAGCACAAGTGAGGGGTGAGGATGTAATTCGGCAGCACTCCATTGCTCCAAATGCTCCTGCTCTATCCTTCTTTTGGGGTGAGAAGACTCACCATTTTATAGACCTGAAGGTCTACTTTGAATGTGCATGCAGGGGCGCCACTTGGCCATCATGCCTTCCCGGGGAGAGAAGATTCCTCCCTGATTAAGGGCTCCATGACTGCCTCTATGACTGCCTCTTTGAGCTCAAAAATGCTCACTCGCACTCCCATGCATTGAAGGTGGAGTTGAGTGGTGGATCTGAGCTGCCATTTGTCAAGGTTTGACCTTTTTCCCATCAAACCTGCTATTCGCCCCACCCTGGAGCGATTGCTGCTAATCGTCCCAGGGTGGGGCGAATAGCATTCTATTCACCCCAGGGTGGAACGAGTAAGGAGCAGGGTGCTTGAAAGGTGCCAAATTGACCTCTGACCTTCCAAAACTACTTTGGGAGTGGTTAGGACCACTGTTTAACCTCTGGGCTGCCCTAGGGGCTATGTATGCCAATTCGATCAGTGCTTGTATCCACATGATCAGATTGGTGTTGTTTTGGTGTCTACAGATGCCCCTTTTTGGGATGCACTGTGCGTGGCACAGTGCTGAGCAAAAATAGATAACCAAAGCACTTAATGATTAGGGTTTCTTGGTAACCTAACCAAATTTTGATGCCCCAAGTATGGAAAGGGCACGCATTCTTGAATCCTTGCTTCTAACGAGCTAAGGAGCTTAATTCAAGTGTTAACCTTTTTTGGTGAGGTGTTACTTGATCTTGGACATTGTTCAATCATGAATAGGCAAAGGGCACAACCTTTTGTCTATGGGAACCTTGAGTTCATGATTCTAGAATGCCAAGTGTTTGATCAGCTTGTGATTATTGCTTGTTTGCTGCCCCAAGCAGGAGCATGATTGTCTTTGTCAATGATTCTTTGAATGCATGCCATTTCCTTGATTGGGTGTGTATTTGTTGATTGGTGACTAAGTGTGACTACCCCCTCAAGCGACGAATCGATGAGGGAATGACCGAAATGAGAAAAGTGATGAGTCACTTGACCCAAGATGACTTTTGTAAGGGTGCCTTCAGTTGTTTTCCATTGAATGCTTATGCAGTTTCCCAACAATCGGACCTATTTTTGGTGGGTTTTAACCCTTTTTGTGACGCATTTTGGAGCTGAAATTGTCAAAAATCCATCCTCCCGTGGAGCGGTCCGGCTATGGTAGCCTTCTTAGGGAGTAGGATATTGATAATTTGTGGCCCTAACATCGGTTTTGTATGCCAATAATGTCAAGCGCAAAGGCGCCTTTGTTCGGTAATGTTATTGCTATTTTTGGGTGGGTTTGGACCCTTTTTGTGATGCCTTTTGGGGATGAAATTCTCGAAAATCCTTCCTCCCGTGGAGTGGTCTGGCTATGGTAGCCTTCTTAGGGAGTAGGATAGTGAGGATTTGTGACCCCAACATCAGTTTTGGATGCCTTGAAGTGTAGGCACAAAGGTGCCTTTGTTTGGTAGTTTTATTGTTGTTTTTGGTGCATTTTGGATGCAGTTTTGGTTGTTTTTTATTTTCTTGCTCTGTAATCGTCCCAGGGTGGGACGAATACCAGTTTTGTAATCATCCTAGGGTGGGACGAGTGCTATCTAGAGTGCTCATCCTAGGGTGGAATGATTATAGGCCTAAGAGCCTATATAAGGGCCAAAACTAGGTTTTGGGCTCATTTGCAATTGTTTTTCTAGCGATTTGGAGCTGTGAGGAGGAGGAGTTCGAGTCTGCGTAGCGGAGCGTTGTCGAGATTTCATGGATACCATGAGTGCATGGACCGGATATTTGAGTGGCGGAGCCGAGGCAAGACCGGTAGGTGCTCCTTCACTTTTTTTTGTGTGGCGTTGTTTAAACTAAGATCAAAACCCTAGTTTTAAAAAATTGTTTTTATTTTGTTTTTTGTATTAAGTTTAAACTAGAGTTAAAAACCCTAGGTTAAAAATTTGTTTTATTTTGTTTTTTGTTTTTTAGTTTAAACTAAAGTTAAAAACCCTAGGTTAAAAATTTTGTTTTTATTTTGTTTTTTGTTTTTTAGTTTAAACTAAGGTTAAAAACCCTAGGTTAAAAATTTTGTTTTTATTTTGCGTTGTTTATTGATTTTTTTGAATGTTTGTATTGTACATTTTGTTAATGTTGTTGTACAGTTTATTAAATGTTTTTGTTGTATAGTTTGTATACATTGTTGTATATTTGTTTTAGTGTTGTACAATTTTTTTGTTGTCATGTTTTAATGTTTTTGTGTTGTTTTGTTTTGCAGGTGGTGAAGAGTCGGTACCGTCAATCGATGATATTTTTTGATGCATGGGATGCGCTGACTGTGGCGGACTGGGATTGGCTTGATGCCCTTGGGCTCAAGCAGGTGACTCGGTTAGAGCCTGTGGTGGGGGATCGAGCATATCTGATTGCCTTGATCAATTTGTGGGATCCTCGCACCAACACCTTTCATCTCCCAATAGGGGAGATGATAGTGACTCTAGAGGACGTTTATCGGATTCTATGGATTTTGATAGATGGGCTGCCCATTCGGATGACTCCTCGGGATCAGTGGACGGTGGTGCTGACATGGTGCTTTGGGCATGCGACGGAGATGGGGGTGGATGGGGCGGTGGAGAGGGTAGAGGGGGACTGCTTGATTGGTAAGATTCTGGTGCGGTGGTGGTTTGAGAAGGGCATGTTGGGGGTGAGGCATACATTGCTTATGACCCTCATCTCCAACATGCTGCTTCTCGACTCCTCAGGTGCGAGGTTCCCTTGGAACTTGCTTGAGGTAGTGTTCAGACTGGTGGAGTGTCCGACGATAGCACCACTGATTATGAGGTGGGGTCAGATGCTACTGGCATAGTTATATGATGAGTTGTATGAGGTCCACTATCGGAGGTGAAAGGGGATTGGGTGCAGCTACCTATTGTAGTGTTGGGGATGGCAGCACATAGCTATGGAGTGGTCGTAGGGGTTGCCTTGGACCACTCGAGGAGAGATGGTGGATAGGGATATTGGCTATGCTGCCCTATGGTGGAGGTCCGAGGAGCAGGGTAGAGTCGACGATGGGAGGTGTCATGGGGCACTATGCTGATGCCTTCTCATGTCTTGCTCTAGGAGAGGTGTTCTGGCGGCCATATCGGGACTGTCCAACCTGCTTGAGGTTGGGGAGTGGCTCCGATGGGTGGGGGAGGTGGCTGATCGGGCGACATGGGACCGAGCAGGAGTACTTCTCGTACGTCCGGGTGACTCGATAGTTTGGGGTGCACCAGGGATTTCTGGGTGAGCCCTTGATCTATCGACGTCGGGGTGATGAGAGGACTTTGGCTTGGCTGATCATTGAGCCATTGGGTGAGGAGTCGAATGTAGTGATTGATGTCCCCGATGTGGACAATGTTGGGGTGACTGCAGAGTATGACCAGTGGTGGACGATGTGGCGATGGTGGGGTGAGGGGCCTCTAGGAGGTGCGGATGTGGTAGCAGTAGGTGGTGAGGATGCAGAGGCATCGAGGGAGGGTTGGGGAGCTCCGCTCGATGATGCGGATATGGTGGAGGTTGATGACTTGACTGGGGATGACCTAGGGGTTCTATAGCAGACGGATACATAGGACGTTCTAGAGTAGTGGGTGTCGGAGTAGCATGCCATCTCGGAGATGCCCATGCCTCAGGCAGTCTTGGGGGATATGGAGGCTAGGTATCATGTTGAGATAGCATGATTGGAGGAGCTACTACGAAGATGGGATGAGGAGCACAACATCGAGAGGGATCACCTGCGGGCTCAGTTGGCATAGTGGGATGAAGCATTGGCTGCATACCATTGAGGGATGTGGAGTGGGGTCGATTCGGGTGGAGTTGGAGGTCGAGATTATCCACCTTGGTGGACAGTTACCTGAGCTCACTGGAGGTGGATCTTCACGTCGAATGAGAGATAGTGAGACTGAGCAGTCTGCTTCCTCTCATCGCAGGGGTGGGTGAGGGTAGCGCTAGTGGGCATGATGCGAGGGCTGGCAGCAGCCGCCCTGAGAGGTCCCATAGGACCCACACCACTGGGGGTAGTTCCAGTCACACCGATCCTACGTGATCATGGTGGCCGACTCCCTAGGCTTGGGGTTTTTGATTTTTGATTTTGTTGTGAGGTCAGAGGACCGACTTATTGTAGCCTACGGGCATTTTTGGTGATATATATATATGACTTTCTTTTTTATTATACACTTGTCATGATTTATTGTTACTTTTATGCACATTTATTTACGTTGATGTATGCATGTGTTATTATGAATGCGATGTTTCTAATTATATGATGTATGCATATGGAATGGATGAAATGATTTGTTGATAACTTGGTGGTGGCACCATAGACTGTACAGGATTTACTGGTTTTTGTACTATGTGATGACTTTGCATGTGTATATTTTTTTGTTTGTATTTTTTGATGGTGATGTAAGAATGGAATGTACCACAGGTGTTCTAGAATGTAGTTAAGGTTTTTTCGAGACTCAGATGTTTTAACTAACTAGCCAAGACTGTACATTTATCTTACAAGACTTTTGAACAAGGTACGAATCAGACTTGAGTTTGACCAAGTTATTTCACATCCCTGTGTGTGCGATTGAATTTGTTTATGTGGTAGTTGTCAGGATACCGCTAGTGCCAGATAGGCTATCAACCAAACCTGTACTGAGGATCACCTAACTAGCTCCACTAACTCCTTTGTTGTATTTAGTAAGATTAATCTATGGTGCAATCTAGGATACCATAAGCTAGCTCATCCACATGCAAACATTGATCTGTACATAGTTTAATGCGATAGATATATCGTCATGCGGGAGGTTTGCCGCCAATGACCAGTAGGCTATCCACCAAACCGGTACTGAGGATCACCTCTTGACCTTCCGAATGCTGAGAGTTCTAGGGATTCAAGTTCGACTCCCTTCTTTTCTTTAATTTTATTGGGATACTTGCTCTCGTATGTAGTGATAAAAATCACTGTTTATTTTTATTTTGTTCTTTTGAGCAAGGGATTTGAATTTTGAGTGATGAGGATCACTATTTCTTGTGCCTTTTGATGTGTGCACTTTGAGGGGTTTGGATATCAAACTTTGGAGTTTGTATTTTGACTTTTTGCAATTTTTGATGTTTGCAACCCTTTGAGAATTTTGGGATTTTTGATAGTGGTGAAAACCACTATTTATTTTGGGGAATTGGGTAGGGAAGATGCTTGTCCTTTTGCCAACTCTCAGCATTCTTGGGGTCATTCGCACAGGGGGATGAGCAAGATAACCGTTTCACGTATGGTAACCTAGCCTGCTATGCAGGTTTCATCTTTCGTTCACACAACTTGGGAATTTTTATGTGTTTTAACTTGTGTTGGGATGCTACGTAACAAGGTGTGATCCAAGGAAAATTCTACCTTTGTAAAAATCTGTCTGACTTTGTACAGTTTTTGGCTAGAAATCTAAAGACAACTGAATGACGAAAGCCCGAAATACATTAGAAGACACTGATTATGATATGGTGAAAAATGTGGATGGCGTTTATTTTTGTTGGACTATTTACAAAGTGGAAAAATGCGGAAAATGATGGAATTGCCGAGTAATTATAGTCTATGGTGCATTTGACCTGTATGACCAACAAATATGCAATGTATGTTTGCGATGCCTAATGCAACTTATTTTTTTGTGTTTTGATTTTTAAGAGTATGCATGGAAGTGAGATGCAATTTTTTTGTTATTTTTGATTATTTATTGTTTTTGAAAATTCTTTATGGTTGGTTTATCCCGAGTGGGTGCGGACCAAGTGATTCTTTCGGATCCTTGGAGGTTTTGACCAAAGGGATTATAGATACCTTTGGGGCATTTTGGGTGACCAAGCGGTTGTGGGAACCCTTGGGGCTTTTGGTTTGACCAAAGGGTTTATAGATACCTTTGGGGCATTTTGGGGTGACCAAGCGATTGTGGGAATCCTTGGAGCTTTTGGTTTGACCAAAGGGATTATGGGCACCTTTGGGGCATTTTGGGGGTTGACCAAGCGATTGTGGGAATCCTTGGAGCGTTTTGGTTTGACCAAAGGGATTATGGGTACCTTTGGGGCATTTTTGGGGTTGACCAAGTGATTGTGAGAATCCTTGGAGCTTTTGGGTTGACCAAGTGATTGTGAGAATCCTTGGAGCTTTTGGGGTGGGCCATGGCTCTTTTAAATGTGGAATGGCCTCAAATGACTGATGTTCAAGGGTTCTAGTTCCTTGATTCCTTCAAGAGAGGCGAGTCGGTATGTTCCAGGTCCTATTTTACTATCAATTACATAAGGACCTAACCAATTTCCATGAAATTGTCCCTTAGATGGGGCGGCAAGTTAGAATTTTGTTGGTTCTCTTTTAAGACCAAGTCACCAACCTGAAAGTCCCTCAGGTGAACTTTCATGTTGTATGCTTTCTTAAGTCGCTCTTGATAGATACGTAAATGCTCGAGAGCATTGATGCATCATTCATCGAGCAACGTAAGCTGGTCTAACCGGGCCTACCATGCAGTGTCATCATCGATGAACTCTTGCATTGATATGCATAGGGAAGGTATTTCCAACTCGAGAGGCATGACTGCCTCGGAGCCATACACCAATGAAAATGGAGTTGCCCCAGTGGGCATCCGAATGCTAGTGCGATAAGCCCAAAGAGCAAGTGGGATTTGAATGTGCCAATCCTTATGACTATCTGTGACCATATTTTTAAGGATGGCAACTAGCATTTTGTTTGATGCCTCTGCTTGCCCATTTGCCTACGGATAATAAGGTGTTGAAAAACTATGCTGAATTTTGTACTTTGTTGTTAAAGCACGCACATCTTTGTTCTTAAATGACGTCCCATTATCCGAGATGATCTTGGATGGAATACCAAAATGACATATGATGTTATGTAAAATAAACTCCGTAATGCGGGTCCCAGTCGTAGAGGTAAGCGGAATTGCTTCCACCCACTTGGTGAAGTACTCTATGGCCGTTATGATAAACGTGTGATGACTTGACGATGTAGGGAGATATTTTCGATTAGATCTAAGCCCCACTATAAAAATGGCCAAGCCGATTGGATCGGCTGCAAGGCCTAAGAAGGTACATGTGTCAAATTAGCATGGTGTTGACATTTCATGCACTTCCTCACATACGTGCAACAATCTCGCTCTAAATATGGCCAATAATAGCCCATGCGAAGGATGCACTTTGCGATGGCCATACCACTGAAGTGGCCACCACATGTACCATCGTGCGCTTGGGTGATCACCCAAGTGGACTCTTGTTGGTCCAAGCAATGGAGGAGGATCCCTTCGTAGCTTCGATGGTACAAAATGTCTCCTAGCAAGACATGTTTTGCCACTTTCTATTTGAATGATATTTTTGTGGTGTGCGTCAATCCAAGTGGGAGGTTACCTAGCTTGAGGTAGTCTCTTATGGGTGTGTACCAATCCTGCTGATCAGAAACCTCGATGGTATGAACTGCCAATCCCTCTTGAAGTTCATCCCTAGAAAAAGTTGAGTGGGAACGAACTTGTAAAAATAGCGTTGTGTTGCTATCAAGGGGAATAGGGGAGAACAAGGACCCCTAGTTGGCATGATTCAGGCTATCATGGATTCGAGAGAACCTATCTTGAGATGGTTCAATCTGGATCAGGTGGATTCCTGGCGTTATGTTAGAGCTTGCACGCTCCATCATGGATTGCGATAATGTTTTGACTTGAATGGTTGTCATCTCACCAGAAGGGTCTTGCGGGATTAGTGACCCCAAGGAGGCCATAGTGTCCACAAAATGATTCGATGATCGAGGGAGTGCCTCGATGTCGTACCATTCAAGTTTTTCTAAGAATTTATCCACAAGGGCTTTGTATGCTTGTAGAACTGGGCATTTACATTGGAATACCCCTTTCACTTGGTTGACGATTAATAATGAATCACCAAAGATGTTCAAGCATTTGATGTTCATGGTGATTGTTGTCTAAAGACCTATGAGCAAGGCTTCATATTCGACATTGTTGTTGGTGCATGAGAAATCAAGTTTAAATGATAGAGGCATTGGAGCCCCTTGCGGTGTGAAGAATATGATTCCCATGCCACCCCCTTGCTCACATTTAGAACCATCAAAGAATAAGGTTATGTCGGCCTGTGACTTAGGCTCATCAAAATCTGGCGATTCTGAGACATGGAAGACCCCATCATCGGGTAGCTCTATGGTCAGAGGCTGATCATCTTCGAGAGGAGCCTCTGCTAGTTGATCGGTGATGACTTGACCTTTGATGGACTTCTGTCCAATGAATTCGATGTCAAACTCCATCAACAACATGATCCATTTTGTCGTGCGGCTACTATGATAAGTATGACTCATCATGTACCGCAATGGATTCTCCTTAGACACAACATACGTCGTATTGCTCAGCATGTAGTGGCATAGCTTTTTGGTGGCAAATACCACTGCTAAGCATAGCTTCTCGACGTATGCATAGTTAAGTTCATAACTGACTAGGGTGCGGCTAAGATAGTAATTAGCCTGTTCTTTATGTAGTTCATTTTTCTGGGCTAGCATGGCGCCCAGTGCCACCTCAGTAGCTGAGATGTATAAGTAGAATGACACTCCTGGTCTAGGTGGTGCCAATACTAGTGATGAAGCCAAGTATTGTTTAATGTCATCGAAGGCTGACTGGCACTCGTCATCCCAGTGAAATGCTACCCCCTTGTGTAATAATTTATTCATGGGTCGGCACTTGTCAGATAATTGCGCTATGAAGCGCTTGATTGACGCGACCTTTCCCTGCAAGCTTCTGAGCTGCTTGATGGTGGTTGGGGGAAGCATTTCAAGGATTGCCTTGAATTTATTTGGATCTACCTCGATGCCTCATTTTGAGACTATGAAACCCAAGAGTTTTCTAGATGTGATGCCAAATACGCACTTCTTGGGGTTTAGTCTGACTTTGTGTTCGATGAGGCGATCGAGGATCTTGCTTAAGTCATCCAGATGATCTGGGTGCAAAAGAGATTTGGCCAACAAATCATCCATATAGTCTTCCAAAGTTTTATGCATGTGATCATGGAAGATGTATGTCATAGCGCGTTGGTAGGTGGCACCAGCATTTTTAAGGCCAAAGGGCATGACCTTATAACAAAATGTCCCCCAAGGCATTGTGAACGCCATTTTGAGTTGATCATCGGGATTGATACGAATCTGATTGTATCCCGAGAAACCATCCATGAGGGAAAGCATTTCATGGCCTATTGTAGCATCTACCAATGCATCGATGCTAGGCAAGGGGAAATCATCCTTGGGACTCGCTTTGTTTAGATCTCAAAAATCGGTGCATATGTGAATCCTCCCATCAGGCTTCTTGATGGGTACCATGTTGGACAACCATGGTGGGTAATCCACGCAGATGACAAACTGTGCATCCAACAACTTTTGTAGCTCATATTTTACCATTAAGGCTACTATTGGGTGCATCTTACATAGTTTTTGCTTGACTGGCTTGACTGTCGGATCAAGCGTTAGATTATGCATGACTAGCTATGGGTCTAGCCCCGACATGTCTTTGTAGGACCATGCAAAAACCTCCTTCTTCTCTTTGAGAAGGGCAATGTAATCGGCTTGCTCTTCGGGGGATAGACTTACCCCTAACTTGATGATTTGTGGATTCATTGGATCAGAGCCGATGTCTACGTCAGTCGTCTCTTCGATTGACATGTGGGACCCATCCTCCAACTGGTGTGGAGTTGGGATCAGGTGGATATCATTTGCTAAATTTAGATCTACGTTTGGAACGTCGGGTTCCTCTTCAGCATGGAAGATATCCTGAGTTGGTCTTGGGGTGAAATGAAGCATCTCACCGCAAGGCCAATACTCGATGGGGATGGTGGCGAGTTAGCATGATCCTAGTCTATGGCATCTAGGTTTAGATACAATGGTCATGCTGGATCGGCTGGATTGTGGATGGGGGGGTTAAGTCAATGGAGATCATGTTGATGAAGTGAATTTGGTCTCCATTACCATGGGTGGTGACTCGGACATCCTTGGTGATCTTTGTGCTCCGGATCTGGCTCTGTGGGTATTGGCACAAATGGATCGGCCCTATGTGTGGATAACAGGATAGGGTCTACCCTTGGCATTGATGGCTCTATAGGGTCTCTGGGTGGAAGGTGCTCTCTGTATGCCTAAAGTGGTGGGTGCAGCACTTGGTCTAACTGTGCTTGGTTTAGGTGCCACCTATGCCTTGGCCCCATGTTTAGCTATTCAAACATATCATCAATGTCCATGGGGTATTCTCATTGTTGCTACCGCATGTGGTTGAGATATGCCATCTCAGTCTCATCTTCATAATCACTATCAGAGATCCATAGGCCTTCATTGGCTCTAACAACTATTTGTGGCATGTGAGGCTCGTTCTGCTCGAGCAAGTTGATTTGGTCCCATCGGGGTTGTTCTGCTCTCTATGGGAGGACCTGATTCTCTTGAGGTGGCATTTGCTCGATTGGAGCATTGAAGGGGAACATTGTCATGAAGTTCTCCTGATAGTCATCTATGGGCATCACTTGCGAGTGATTGCTATCGGACTCGAAAGGGTCCCAAGGTGCTACCTCATACTCTGACTCATCTTCTGAAGATCCTTCTTGGCCTTGTCTATATCCCTTTTGGAGGCAAGTTCTTGAACTTTCCCCTTTCTCGATCAAAGGGGAGGAATTGTTGAGGCCCACAAGGTTGGTTGTTAACAATGGGAGATAATCCCCCAATGTGTATGTTGTGTTAGGATTGGCATATGGATCTTGTGCCAACCCATCCTTGTTGCCTAGCCCTAGGCCTTGCATGTTCTCTACCAAGATGTCAAGGGGTAGAGGGTGGTTGAACCCTACTCCTGATTTGTCGTACGACATCTGATATCTTGGTTGACAAAGAATGCGCACCCCTTGTTCATATCTGCCTAACCCATATCCATGCCAATTACATTGGCCAAGGTATTTCAAAGTGAAGTCCGGGTTGGACAGATAGTTGACGTTCTCGAAAAGGGCTCTTCATCCTCTTCCTCTTGTAGGTAAGGTTCAATGCCATTGTCGAGGCCCCCATATACAAAATTTGTCTGATTTGGTGGGTAGCCCAAAGGGACAATAGTGTCGATGGGGAGGCGAGGTCTCCCCATGTCCTGCATGGACTCAAGCGTGGGTGTTGCTACAATGTTCCACACTAGATACTCCCCCAGGCCCGTATTGGCCATCTCAATGGTGATCATTGGCGGTTGAGGGGGAGGGAATGGGAGTTCTTCCTGGGTCCACTCCATGTTGGGTGAACTAGGCATCTCGACTTCCATTCGGCTAGGCACCTCTTCGGTAGAGATGGTTGAGACCAATGGTGGTGCCTCTTCCAGGGGTTTCTTCCCATTGTCCTTCGGTGTGGCCATCGTAGGTGGTATCGTTGGTGAAGGACCAGATGATGAAGATGGACCCGATTGGGGATTTGAGGGACTTAACAATGGGGATGTATGCGGAATCGGACCCTATTTGGATGGATTCAACTGAAAGTCCAAATGTGTCGATGGAAGGGTCGATTGTGGCATCAGCTACACCGCATTGCAATACTTGAAGGGCTCTAAGTCTATCGGGACTACATGCACTTGCCCTTCGTATGTGTACTTTAGGCATTGATGGGCTATCGAAGGGACACACTTCATGTCCCTGATCCAAGGCCGGCCTAGTAAAATATTGTAGGCCATCTCACCTTCCAGGATGTGGCACAATGTAGGAATAGTCTTTTGTCCCACTTGGATGGGCAGGACAATTGTGCCAACCATCGAGCATATCACGTCATTGAATGCTCGAAGGGTATAGGTGGAGGCCACAATGTGAGATGCTGGCAACTTGAGGTGTTTCAATGCCGCTATTGTGATTATATTGTTGGATGAGCCAGTGTCCACCAACACCCTCTTAAATGGAATCTCGTTGACCCATGCAATGACGTGCAGGGTGGATCCACCATATCACCAATCATCGATTTTAGTTCATCTTCTCTAAAGGTGATGACTGGTTCTGTACATCATTTTACATGTCCCACAAAGTTGTTGAAAGAGTTTGCTTCATGGGGCTGTAGCTCGATGGCTTTGAGTATCTCCATTAGAGCCTCTCGATGGGGCGGTGATTGTTGGATGAGCTCATAGATGGAGAGCCTAGCCGACGTGGTCCTTAAACTTTGGGTAAGTTTAGTCCAAATCGTGGCCACTGGTCTAGGTGGAGGAGGTTGCGTAGGGTGTTGTTGAGGTTGTGACATTGATGGAACCTCTCCTGTAGCTGCAGCGGGGCAGCTGTGCTTGGATACCTCTTGTTCCATGTCACTATGCTTATCATCCCTACATACCCCTGCATGGGGTAGTTTTGTGTCACCTCATTGACTTGAAGAGTCTTTGCCTGTGCATCATGGGTAGGCAGGGGTCTTTGAAGACCTCCATCTATTGGTTGTTTGGTGCTACGGGATTATCCACCGCTAGCATTTTGTTGTCTATTAGGTCTTGCACTAAGCTTTTGAACTTCCAACATGCGTAAAGGTCATGTCCTTTCTATCGGTGAAATCTACAGTACAAGTCTTCCCTATAGCCCTTGGGTTTTGGCGCGTTGGGGTCTACGGGTCGACTTTCTGGTAGGTTTATCAAGTTTGCCATGGACAAATGGTCAAACAAGGAGTCTTTAGATTCTGTGAAGGGTGTGAATTGTCGCCTAGGGTGACGCTGCTGATTTTGCTCTTGCCTATGATTTTCCTTCTCATAGCTGTCAAGAGGAACTGCCTGATAATTAGCCTTTGGGGGCTGTGTCGTCTATGCAGGCTTTGGTATGTTTATGGCAACCTGATTGACCATAATGGGTTTTGGTTGCGTTGACCCAATTTTGGCATTTTTGGGCCACTCTTTCTTGCGTGGCTTGGCAATCTCGCCATCCTGTATCTTGATCTCCTCAATGATTCTGGCTTGCACCAGAGCTTCCTCGAGAGTGGCATATTGTTGCAGCTACAATAGCATGGAGATCGATCTTAGGCAACTTTTCGAGAACATTTGGGTCAGATCGGCCATGGGAGGGAGGTAAGGAAGCTTTGAAAGCAACGTTCTCCATCGATTTCCATAGGCCACCATGGTCTCCTCCTCATACTATCTGAGGCTAGCTAGGTCACTTAATGATGCCTTCTTCTTGGTGTTGAAGGCAAAACGTTCAAGGAATGCATCCACTAGTTGGTCCAGGTTGTTGATGCTATGCTTCGGCAACTGGGTAAACCAATCCGAGGTAGGGCCTACGAACGTGGTTATAAATGTTCTTAGAAGCAAAGCATCATTGTCCTGAATGCCAAAGCATTGGCTCAGGAATCTTGTCACGTGCTCTTGGGCATCCTCATCCCCTCTAAATATTGCCAATTGAGGCATTTTGAAGTGTTCAGGGTATGGGGGTGCCGGTACTGAAGGATGCACCGGGTGACTACGGAGCTGGCGTAAAGTGGGATTTTGGGGCCCATAAGTCTTGGTCTCCATAGACTCTAAGCGCTCTAGCAACGCTTTGTATGCATCGAAATATTTGATCTCTTCCTCCTTGGTTTGTTCCCATTGTGAATTACGGGGAACTTGAGGCCTATGGAGGGGCAACCGGGTAGCGCCCCCTGCCTTGGTAGGGCATTTCAGCCCACTCTTCTTCTTGCTCAAATTCCTCATAGGCTTCTTGAGGAGTTCCTGGGCATGACCTATAAACATGGGTGGGTGCCCATGGAGGGTGCCCATCATTGGCTCTAGGGGTGGTCTCCCACTCAGGTCTAGGAGGTCTTGGAGGCAACACTTGATAAGGTCATGGAGACCTGTCTCGCACCAAGGGGTTGTGCCTCTCATACAACTCTGTCCTATGCATGCGAGGGGTTGGGACCCTCTCAGGCATAGTGTTCTGGAGCAACTCATCTGTCTGATGTCGAATGCACTCTTTGCTAAGGTGATACAGGTGCTCTAACTATTGTTGGTCTTGCTCAAGCTACATGATTTGTGCTTGGTAGACGACATGTTTGGCAAATGCCAAGTCAATTTGTTCTACCATCTTGAGTCTAGGAGGCCTAGATGCCTCCCCTACACATCTATCTCGGTCATGGTGATCCGAGATCTCTATAGGTCACTTCCCTCTATCGAGGTTAGCGGCATTCACCTGAGGCTCTGGCCTCAGTAGGTGATCTTGATAAATAGCAGGTGCGGAAGTGCATTGTTCCCATGCTGTGTATTGCTCTTGAGGAATGTAGTGGTTTTCCTCATGCTCCCTTTCGTATATGTGAAAGGGGCGGGCAGAGTTGGCTCACCCTGTCTGAAGAGCCTTGCACTCTAGATTTGGCCTATTGTTTTTGATAGTAATAAGGGGTAGAGGAGGGATGATGTAATCATGTGGCCCCTCCTTATGGACCCTATGTTGTTCTAGCACTTCATCACATGGTGGCCACTCATAACGAGTGTCTAAGGGAGCCCTCCCATCTATGTTGAGTGCCACGTGTATGGACTCCTCTTGAAAGGGTCTATGTTGCATGGGCGTGCCCCTCGAAGGGGTGCCTCTATAGTCCCATTCCGTCATGGTATGATGTGGACTATTTTGTGGGTCAGGCCACCAAGGTGGTATGACCAAGTCCTTGGGGCTATAGCGGAGGTGACTTGTGCCCCCTTGTACACTTTTTGTAGCTTTTGCCCATGATTGGGCTTGGCTACGGGTGTACACCATGGTGGTGTCTCTCTACAAGATATGTAGGTTTTTATCTTCTTTACAATTTTTTATGCTACACTAAACAAAATGGGACCACACAATCAAAGCAATGATTATCTCGTTTATAGATTAAAGGTGTGCCCTAGATCTGGTTTAGTGTGTTTTGATTTTGTTTTGAAAACCTTGTAAAGAAAATTTTGTTGTATATGCAATATGAGGGCTCTTATATCTCCCAAAATGGTTGCCCCTTCAATATACCACTGCCAGGCCATTATACCGAACCTCTCAATATACCCACCCTTACGTGAGGGAAACTATTGGTATGCGAGAGCAAAAAGTACGTGGAACATAGGCGGTATGGAAGGGGAATCACCCTATTTTTGACACCTACCATAGAAGACTTATCCTCATGCATTGGGAATCACCCCAGCTACACTTGGTCAGCTTTCATCAGGATTTACGTCTAGCAACAGTAGCGATCAGGGTTATGTATGCAAAAATTCAAGCCAAGGTGGTGATGAAATCCACCGTTGGTCTTGATCAAGTGTTGGGGTTTTAAGACCAACTCCTTGATGTTTAGATTATCACGTGGTGTGTGTGGTTATTTTTACTTGTGCAAAGAAAGAAAACATGCAGTAAAACTTTTCTATGCAAGCAAAGAAATAGAAAAATCATAGAAATAGAGACAAAAAATTATAGAGGATGTTCAAAAAACCTACCTCTTCTCTGCCCAAACCGGATGCCTCTGAGTTTCTACTCAAAAAATGCATAGAGAGCTAATCGTCCCGGGGTGGGATGAATAGCAGATCTGTATTCATCATAGGGTGGGATGAATGTCTTATTCATCCCAGGGTGGCATGAATTCTAGTCTGTATTCGTCATAGGGTGGCACGAGCAGTAGTCCAGCGCTTGAAGGATTAACACCTGCAAACAAAAACACAAAATTTTGATCAAAAATTTGATCCCAAAATTAGGGGACAGAGTCCCACCATGATCGCCACTGAAAGCACTAGGATACGGAAGCAATGGCGTACCGGGTGCGATGCAAACAAAAGCAAATGTAACGCTAGCTCCTACGAATGAAGAAAGGACTAAAGTGCATGAAAAGGGAAAACAAACGAACTGAAATGAGATATAAAGCAAATGTAAAGTGCAGCCCTTTTTTTTATTAATTTTTCTTTGAGATCAGGTTACAATACGTCTCCTTCCTTTTTAGGGGCTAGGAGCGTTAGATATAGTTTTGTTACACCACGGATGGTACGCTTCCCTTCGGGATCTTCCGCGTGCCCACATTTGAAATGGGTGGGCCAAACATCATTGCCACTTGCATGAATGCATCTGTAGTTCCTTGCTACCCCTCCGGTGTCGAGATCCTACATTCATAGAAACAACAAATGATTAATAGCACCTACGGATGGAGGGAAACATGCAATCCCCAAGGCCTCCGGTTAATGCATGCATGAAATAATTAAAATGGTAATCAAAACATGTTAGAATAAGATGAAATTTGGATAGAAGCATGCAAACACCATCATGAACACACTACAAAAGGAATAGTCAAGAAATATATTGTAGATTTCTAATCGCTCCGGGGTGGGACGATTAGGACTGTCATAAAATGTCAGAAAGCAACCTCCTAAATGTCCCATCTAGAGGCCTCCAAAACACTTACAAAGTTGGGGTTAGGAAAAATAGGGCATTTTGAGATGACCCAGAAGGTCGGATTTTGCATATTTGGCCCCGATCGCCCTGTATCCGAAGATGCTCCCTGTATGTTAGTGAAAGCGAAAAACAATGAAAACATAGTCAAAACTCATCAGAATGGCATGAAATTTGAATGGCAGCATATATGAATGACATAAAATAAGATGCAAAAGAAATAGTGAAGAAATATACTACAGATTTCTAATCACTCCGGGGTGGGGCGATTAGGACTGCAGTAGTGCGGGGGCGCCGGGGGCAGGACGCCCATCGTTTGGGGCTTGGTTTCGACACCAATCCACTTGGGATGGGTCCAAAACCTCCTAGGGGGTTGTGTCAGAAAATTGGGTGGGGTATTGTGGCCAAATGTTTGGGTTTTGGGTCCGGATTGCGCTTCCAATGTTCACCCAATAACCTCCCTTCCAAAAGAGAGATCAAGGATGTAAGAAGCACAAGTGAGGGGTGAGGATGTAATTCGGCAGCACTCCATTGCTCCAAATGCTCCTGCTCTATCCTCTTTTTGGGGTGAGAAGACTCACCATTTTATAGACCTGAAGGTCTGCTTTGAATGTGCATGTAGGGGCGCCACTTGGCCATCATGCCTTCCCAGGGGAGAGAAGATTCCTCCCTGATTAAGGGCTCCATGACTGCCTCTATGACTGCCTCTTTGAGCTCAAAAATGCTCACTCGCACTCCCATGCATTGAAGGTGGAGTTGAGTGGTGGATCTGAGCTGCCATTTGTCAAGGTTTGACCTTTTGCCCGTCAAACCCGCTATTCGCCCCACCCTGGAGCGATTGCTGCTAATCATCCCGGGGTGGGTGGGGCGAATAGCATTCTATTCACCCCAGGGTGGAACGAGTAAGGAGCAGGGTGCTTGAAAGGTGCCAAATTGACCTCTGACCTTCCAAAACTACTTTGGGAGTGGTTAGGACCATTGTTTAACCTCTGGGGGCTGCCCTAGGGGCTATGTATGCCAATTCGGTCAGTGCTTGTATCCACATGATCAGATTGGTGCTGTTTTGGTGTCTACACATCATAATGATCAAAATGATAAAAAAAATCACATAAAAATAAAATCTCAAGTAGGCCTCGTATCCAGTTACTTACTCTATCAAATTGATGGTTGCAATGATTTGCACTCCATGTAATTCGGTGAGATGAGTGAGTTACCATAGTGCTACTTGGAACAAATTAATCATTTTAGAATTATGATACAACCCCTCAATCCCAAAAAAGACCAAGATGGTCGGACTACTCCACGGATGTGATGGAATCATCTTAATTCCTTTATGGCATTACAACACTGAGCCAAGTGATTCAACACAAGCCTAAATAGAATCACTCATCCTAACTCCCTAAGAAGGCTATTTATGGTTGGACCGCTCCCCAGGATAATGATGGATGATCATCAAAAATAGTGAAGTCACACTTGGATGGGGGATTGCCCATTAAAAGAATAAACACTAGAAAGGAGCCAAACCAGGCACATTGGCCAAGCGACTTGTCGCTTAGTTCATTGCCTTTCCATCATGTTGAACCAATGATTCAAGGGTGTGCACTATCTTGCATGATTGGGCCATCCAACGTTGATCAGATCAATGATCATCATTCACCCTACAAACATAGAATTCTATATTTTTACTTTGCGCTGTGTCTTTTCCATACAATGCATCCAAAAAAGGGGCATATGTAGACACCTAAAACATGTCATGTTTAGGAGAACTACTCATATGGGAATTTATAGACCATGTGACTAAACATTGGGACCTTCCAAGTGCCAAAAGTGGTTTTCACCACTCATTTTGGGGTAATTTTAGCCCATCCAATCCTGGCTGCTATGAACCAGAGTGGCTAGATCCTAGCCGCTAAAGCTCAAATTGGCCAATCACTAGCTGCTATAGATGATAGCGACTGAGCCTTAAATATCAACTTGCCATCAAATTAGCCTAATATCGGGTAAAAATGGTAGTTTGCATGCAATAAATACAAGCGGGGATAACTTTGCATTCCTCCTCACAACAAGCCTACATGAGAGACTCAAGTTTGGATTTAGACATCAGTTAACTGGACATCAAGGGTAGATAAAGACCTAAATTCTCATGCTGACAAACAATTTTAAGGTAGGATTCAGTCCTAGGGTTTTTAGACCTAAACCTAAGCCCTCAACACATTATAAGGTGCAAACCTAAGAGCACCAAGGATCAATTCAGAGAGACCTTTTTGTAGAGATACAACCGAGGAGAGCTTTTCAATACTTGGAGAGCTTTTCTTGTAGTGAAGCCCTATCGGATCGGAGAGAAAATTGGAGCACCTTTTAGGAGCAATGAAGTGTTGGATGATTGAGAGTTCATCATCTGCAAGATATTCAACACATCGAGCATAAACGAAAACCATTTCAACTTCAACAACAATCCTAGATCCATAGCCTTGGAGCAATAAAGACAAGTTTTCATCTTAGCGGCCACTATCACGAATAGTGGCCCACAGGCCTAGTCTAGGGTTCTTAGCATTGGTTTATTTTATTTATCTTGTTGCATGTTTTCATGCCATTAGCATAGATCTGATTCAGCATTTACTTACATTCATAGCATTAGTTTCTATTGTCATTGAGCATATTTCTGTTTACCATTAGGGTTATCACTAACAACCTCATCCATGGAGGTAATATCAGAAATATGAGCATTTCCTATTATTTTCATGCTTGCAGGACTACAGGTTCACTAGACAGGTTATCAACACTCAAAAGCAAAAGGATCCCTCTAGGAGCCAAAACTAGAGAAGGAGGCATCTGTAAACCCTCATACAGTTCTGTGTGCATCATCAGGAAGTCTATGAGAGTGCATCACCCCTTGCAAGGGGATATCATACATCTATTGTCCTATTTTGTAAAATCTATATCAAATGAAGGTAATCCCTTAAAGGGATCTATATGTAAAAAAATATAAAAAAAAACAAAAAAGAGAATTATTCATTCATCTCTTTGTATTTCGATTGTATCTACTTTCACATCTTTCATTTAATGTATGATTAAGTATAAATAAATCAAATAATATTCGTAAATATAGTGGATGGTGCATCGCTTCCCCGAGGTCTCTACAGTATGTATTTGTCTAGTCATATAACATCATTAGTAGAATTGTCCTAGATATCTAGTCGTCCAACCCAGACATCTAGTCATCCAGCCCAGAACTCTAGCCATCTAGTCTAGATGCCTAAGCCATTAGTCTCAAACATTTAGCCATGCAGTCTAGATGTATACTCTAGACATCTAGTCGTCCAGTCCAAACATCTAGCCATTCATCCCAGACATCTAGCAGTCTATCCTTGATCTCTAGACCAGACGTCTAGCACTCCATCCCAGATGTCTAGACCATCTGCCTCAGACATTTGCTATTCTAGGCATCTATTAAGACTCGTTTAACCATAATTGCAGAACATGATGACTTGTGTAACTTGGCTTATCACTCCCTCATAGCTTCTAGTCATTCCCTCGTCTCGAGAAAATACTTACCCTTGTCTACATTTTGGCATCGTTGCTTGTATGAAGTTTTGTTTAATTTGGTGACATGGAGTTCTGAGAAGTAAAACCCTTGGGGAGAGGTGCAATGAAAATAATGGAGTGCAACCACAACCATAGGTGAAGACACACCAGATTTATTTTTGATGCAAATGAAGGGCTATCTAAAGGGACGTGCATGCCAACAAGGTGATAAATACAAGTGAAGATTTCGAATATTTATAGTCATCTACAAAATCAATCTAGACATCTACATAAGTAGTCCATACGTCTGTAGAAGCAATCTAGACATCTACAATCTAGAAATCTGCATAAGCATTCTAGATGTCTGTAGTATAAACGTTTGCAAAACCAGTTCAGACATTTGTAGTAGTAGAATAGGTAGACCAATAAGTTGTTTGGAAGACGAGAATCCAAGAGCAGAGTAAGAAAGAGGGCAAACATTATTGATAGGAATGGAATAAGGGGTACAAGGATCACCAAGAGTTGAGGAAAATATTGATGTAAGGTAAGACGTTGACACTGAAACTGTGCGAGGATATGGTGAGTGGATGGTAACACCTAAACAAGTGGTAGGAAGGTTGTAGAGGAGTGCAAAGGATAGGAGTCAAGCACCAGAGCAACAATGCATAAAGTCTCAAGAAGGAAGAACAGGGCCATAACCAACATTCCAATGAAGGTCATGGAGTAAGGACACATAGGCAGTCAAAATATGACTATTTGGTGAGAATAAAAGTACCTAGGATAGAAAATCTTGACAATGAGAAGCATAACAGATCATCCACATAAAGTAGAAATTAGTCAAGGATTCCAAGGGACTCTTCATCAAAGTGATGAAGAAGCAGGAACCTCACTAATGGCCAACATAGACACCAAAGCAAGGAAACTAAAGTGTCCACTTTTCACAGGAGAAGGGAAGGAAGAATCGATTAGGAATTGGAGAATTTTTTGCATAGTGTGGAAAGCTATTGGGCAGAACAATGAAGTAGATTGGAGGAGGTGGTTTCCTACAATGTTTCATGGATTCACAATGGATTGGTATATAAAATTACCAGCAGATAAGTACAAGACATGGGAAGAGTTGCATGATGCATTTGTGGAAGAATTTATATCATACGATATTAAAGAAAATAATAGCATACAAGGAGAGGAGTTTGTTCGTTCTTACAATTGAAGGTTGAGTAGGTTGTTTGACCATGTCGAAAAAGACCACTTAGAGGAATTAAAGAGTATGTGGATCATATATGGAATTCTTATGTATCAAAGGGAGATGAAGACATTTCCTCCAAGATCATACCAAGAGGCTTTGGATTATGCTTTGACTTGGGAAAGCGATGCAAAAACCTCACCAATGAATGAGACTCGAACGACTAGAGAATGCAGTCAGATGGTGAAGGAGGAGACGTCTAAGGTGAAGACATATGAGTAGGATCCATATGAGGTGTAAAAATCTAAGGTGAAGCAATATGAGGTGGAGACATCTAAGGTGAAGCCATATGAGGTGTAACCGTCTGAGGTGCAGATGTCTAAGAAGGAGACGTATGAGCAGAGCTATCTGAGGTGCCGATGTTTGAGAAGGACCTATCTAAGGAGAAATCATTTGAGGTGAATTCATCTAAAATGAATTCGTATGGAGGGTACACGTCTAAAGGTTACCTATCTATAGGCTACATGTTTGAAATGTACCCATCTGACACTTATACGTTTGAGGGAGTTATACATACGATAAATTACCCATATGAGAAAGTCTACTCATCTAGACGTCTAGTCATTTATCCTAGACATCTAACCTTCCAAAAATCTAGTCATCAGTCCCAGATGTCTGGCCATCTGATCTAGATGTTTGACCATCAGCCTCAGATGTCTGGCCATCAGTATCGGATGTTTGGCCATCAGAAAGATGTTTGGTGATCCATCCTATATGTCCAGTTGTCAGTCCCAAACATCCACACTTACCCGTCTAGCCCGTCTATTCAAGAATGAGTTGTCTAACTCATTGTCCTAGATGTTTATCTATTGTACCCATAAAAATTCTCAATCCATCTGGTCTAATCCATCAGAGACTAAGTCATCAGGGATTATCATCAGAAATGTTGTCATCTAAGGTAGTGCAGTTCGAGCAATTGTCATAAAAGTACAATTCAACAAGGCAAATGTCTATTAGAGGTTGATAATAAGTTAGTGGATCAAGAAAGCAGTAAATTAGAGTTGATAGGAAGCTGTTTCAATGAGTTGAGTGAAAGCTTCCAAATGGTTGACGAGGAGAAAAAATTCATTCAGACAATGATGGTTTCAATGGTTTTTTCATTGAGGTTTCGTAAGGGACCCCCTATACAGATGGTGATGGGTGTTGCCCGTCATTTTCATGATGTTGATGGTTCCAAAAAGTGCATTAAACAATCAACAAATAAGGTATTACAAGAACTAGTATCAAGTGAAGTCTATTGCCAAAGATGTATGGAACAAGAAAAAGTGGAAGGAACATGACAAGAGATTTTGTTACATTATTTAGTACTTCTATTCCCAGTATTTAGCTTGTGTTGATGAGGATGTCGACCAGTATAGAGGAGGGGATAGATGTAGACAGGAAAATTGATATGTCTTTATTTGCTAAATCAATTTTGGTATTATGTGTTATTTTGTAATTGTATGCAAAGTGTTTGAAGAAATGGGATTGCATATATTTAATTATGTTGTAAAGTACAATTTAATATTGTACACAATAATAAAGTGATGTAAGTCAATTATGTTGACTAAATTACAAGTTATAAACTATTTCATCCTATAGTGGGAAATGTCAAGTAATGCAAGAGCAAATGCATATGAAATGTAATTTGAGGGAAGTTATAAGGTAGTTGGAGGATAACTACTTTTTGGGTGTATAAATAAAGACCTCCCCTCATTCATTCAAGTTGTTCATGCATTGAGGAGAGTCATGCAGGTTGGTGGATTAACATAACAACATTGGTACATGTGAGAATTGATGTAGATGTGCGTAGGGCAGAATGCACTCTAGTCTTGTATGTAGCCATGAAGGATATTCAGCCTATCATATTTTAATGCTGAAACTATAATTTTGTATCATAAATTCCATTGTTAATATTAAACTGCTTGTAATTATTATTATCTACCATTGCCATTGCTGGTTCTATTGCTATTATTGCTATTGTTATTATTGTTGTTGTAGGCTGTTATTATTTTTGTTGCAGGGTTATGGTGGCCTACCCTTTTTCACCATGCTAAGAATTATGTTAAGGCATGTGATACGTGTCAAAGAATAGGGAAAATGTTTAAAAGAGACTTCATGCCACTACATCCATCACAACCATAGGAACCCTTTGAGAGATGAGGTTTAGATTTTGTGGGACATTTACGAACCATACATAAAAATGGTTGATATATCGTAGTAGCAACATAATATTGAAATAAAAGGGTAGAAGCAAGAGCATTACCTGATAAATTTGCAAGGAGTATAACTCATTTATTTATGCGCAAGTTATCACACGGTTTGAGATTCCTCTTTAATTGACAAGCGACTGAGGAGGCCATTTTTTTAATGAAATTATTTAGAATCTGACAAAGGATTTCAGAGTCTTCCATTGCTTGTCAAGTCCGTATTATCCCAGGGTGAATGGGTAAGCAGAGGCAAAAAATAAGGTCCTGGTATTAGTTTTGTACAAAATATGAAGTATGGAAGGAGTCGATTGGGAGGAATGCTTATTGACAGTTATGTGGGCATACATAACCATCTTCACAACAACCACAAACCATACACATTTTTAGTTAAATTATGGGTAGGAGGTTGTGGTACCAATTAAATTTTTGGTACCAAGTTTAAGAATAGTAGTAGAGAGCTGCTAGAATGATATAGAGAGCATGGAAGAAAGGCTCACAACATTGGTGCAGTTGGAGAAAAAAGGGTGATGTCACAATGGACGATAGAAATTGCTCAATAGAAACGTAAATATTGGTATGATAAGCATCTGAAGAATATGTATTTTAAGACCAACGAGTTAGTGTTCAAATATAACAAAAAAATGAAAATTAAGCCAGGAAAGTTAAAAAATCTATGGCTCGGACCCTTTCAAGTGGACAAAATACTAGACAATGGGACTGTCCGGTTAAAAAAATTGGATGACATAGTTTATCCCAAAGCGGTAAATGGTTCTAAGTTGAAGGTATACAAAGTATAGATGCAGGTGAATGTGATCAACTTAGATACATTAGGAGGCATTTATGGAAAAACAATAGAAGACTCACGACCAAGGATACGATCGTACGAATACAAAGAGCCAAGTGGGATAGTAATAGATGAAGAACTAACGAACCTAGAGTGGTTGTTTGGAAGGAAAGGAGAACCTGTAATCGAACAGAGGGAATTGAAACCTCACAAAGGAGAGCAAAGAAAATTATGAGTCCATGTTCAATTTTTGAATAATAAATCAAAAGAACAGTTTCAAAACCTCATGAATGTCACATTGTAAGAACAAGAACCAAAAGTGGAAGAAGAGAGAAATGAGGAATCAAGAGTTCTGGAATAGGTGATTTTGGAGACACATAGGTTTTCAGAGGAATATGAAACTTTGAGGATGCACAATATGCAACTACAGGTACAAGTGATTGAAGAGTTGGATGAAATCATGTAGCATATGCATGAATGACAAGAGGCACAATGTTCTGAATGGGCTGAAATACAACAAGAAGTATTCAAAGGAAGCATGAACGACAATGAGAGAGCTTATTCAAAAAGTAGTTGTAGACACCTAAAATGTGTCATGTTGAGGAGGCTACTCATATGGACACCTCTTTAGGTCATGTGACTCATCTTGGACCTTTCCAGGATCCAAAAATAGTTTTAACCACTCAATTAGGGTAGCCTAGTCCTATTCAGCCATAGTCACTGACATCATCAACATCGGCCACCATCACCATCGATGTTGTGAGCAGCCACCAGCTAGTCACTGATGTCGATAGTGGCTATATCCATAGTCGTGCCTATCAATAGTGATCAAGTCTGTAACAAAATTGAGCTACCCAAGATGAGTAAATCTGTTGGAATCCAATAAATTCTTGAACGGTTGTCAAAATTGAAGCATCTAGAAGCTTCCTCTCAATGGCCATAGCCTAACAGAATCTGGTTCTTGGCTTCCTGGAGAAGCTAGGAGGAGAATTTGGGAGTCTATTTAAGGCCCCAAATTTACAAGAGAGATCTAGAGAAATTCATGTGCAATTTCCATAGTGGAGCTCTACCGAACTGATGAGTGATTTTACATCCCTTGGAGGTGCAACGAAGTGTTGCTAAATTGTGCAATGACATCTGTATTTTCAATGGAGATCAACAAATTTTGAGGAGAAAAACATCTTCCTGTTCAAGCACCTAATTTCTATGGATTGAATCAATTCCCACCCTAAGTCGTTTGGCAAGAACGCACTAAGAACATCAATTCATTTAACATTGAAATTGATCATTATCAGGCCTAGGAACGTAGAGTACAAAGTCTCTATCCTGTGGCCACTATTTTTAATAGTGGCCCGTAGATGCTGCCACTGACATTGACAACAGGTAACCGAGTTTGTTACCTAGTTTGATAGCGGCTATGGTCTGACTGTCATTTCATTTGTTTTAGTTCATAGATTTAGCATTTAATTTGCTTTTCTAACATAGAATAACTACTTTGCAATATATATTTATGCTTTATTTTCAGAACTGCATGCATCTTTATGCTTCTTTACAAATTTTATTTCCTTATTACACATTTTATTTCCTTATTACACATTTCAAGAGACTAGCCTCATTTCAAGAGGCTTACAATGCTATTAATCTATTTTAGTTTCTTTGTGTGCAGGTGATAGGGCAATTTAGAGGTCAAAGATCATCAAGATTCAAGTTCTTGACATCAAGAAATAGAGGTGGCTTGATAAATCCTCTATAATTAGTTTAGTGGAGACGCAAAGACCATTGTGGAGTGCATCTTCCCCCTTTTGAGGGTCACAATGATTGTAATATTGTATCGAATTTGGTATCCCTAAGAGGGACGAATTGTAACCGAGTCTTACTTGATTAATAAAAGAAGAGCACCTCATTTTGTTATTTCATTTTTGTAATGGTTACATAATATTATCTTTTCAAATTCGTTACATTGTTGCAATTAGAATTAGATGCATGGTTTTTGTTGCTTTACAAGTGGTGATCATGTGTGGGACTTTCCCAATTTTAGCTACTAATGAAGTTTTCTTTGTTTTTTTCATTATAGGTACCACCACTTAGAGCAACAAAAATTAACAGTTGTTGCCACCATCGGCTCCAACGGCTAGCAACATCGTCGTCCTGATCATTAGCAGCTACAGGAAAAATACAGAGAATCAGATTGCAACAACATATTCGAACTTAGGCTACCCCTGTAAGTAGCACTAAAACTGGTATTCTATTGTGTGCTTTTGAAAATGTTTTAGAATAGCACTAATTAGTGAACATAGAGAAAGAATTAAGGAAAATTTTCTAGGTTTTTCTTTGTTTGTTGTTAGCCACTATCGGGAACAATGGCTTTTGCTATTAGTTTCCCCAAAATCCAGTGACTAAGATTCTGACTACGCTTGTATATAGCGGCCATGACTGTGCACCACTTTTCACAGAGGTGACCACTGTTAGAACTGTGTATAGAATTTGCATGCTTGGAGCCTACTCAAAGAATGTTCCATTTTAGTTTGCATCTATATTTTCTAAATCTAAAATGTTTGTTACATGCATTATTTCTAAAATATAAAACATCATTTTCATGCATATAGTTGAAATATCATGGTGTGTTATTTGATGCATTGTTATTTTTGTTTAAAGTAAAATGAACACCACACACCTCATGTTTCAAATATTAAACATCAATTGAGTTGGGCTCTCACATCCAACCAATTGATCAAGACCAACGGTGGATGTCATTACCACTTGGTTGGATTGCTTATTGAGAGTCTTTTATTACCCGATCGTGACCAAGGCTAATCCAAGAACCATCAAAGCCATGGAAAATAACATGCACTTATTTTCTAAGAGTGTATTGCTACCCACGGAAAATTGGGTGAGGATCAGTAGAACCTATGCTCCTTGACCGGACATTGGTTTCATCTCCAGATCTTGGTGGGTATGACAACCTGGACTTCATCACTAGGTTTGTTGCTATGAGTATACAGGTGAAATCCTTTAACAATTTGAGAGTATCATCAATAATTTTCAAACACGATAAGAGAAAAATCATATTTCCAACACATCATAACACACAAGACAAGTTTTTAGGACACATAAATAATTCTTAAAAGAGATAAACATTTGTATACTTTGTTTGTTCCTAAAACACATATGAGATAATTCAAAATAAATGGTTACCACACAAAGCCACATTCAGTCCATGATTGAGACGATGATCAATGCATAAGAGGATGCAAATCACCCTAGAGTCAACCCAATTATCTAATCCATCTTTGAACGACGTTTAGGTAGTCTCCGCGAAGACAACTCAACACATGGGGAAGCCTCTCAATGAGAAAATCCTATTAGAGGGATTTTTGATGTAATCCCTCATGACTGTGAGGAACGTCCTACTAGACCTCACACATCCCATGACATTATTATACACAATTAGCCCAATGAGGGGTAAGTTAGAGGGGTTGCACCTATTCGTATACCCAATATAGCTTCAAGACCACTCAAACATGGAATGGGTCAAATAGCATTTCATAACAATGGTGAAAGTAGTACACCTCTTAGCCATACTTGGAGAACCCATCAACTTGATTTATTAGATTAGCATGGTGGAAGGTCAACACATAGGGCTACTTTGACTGCTCATTATAATTTAGATACTGTGCATACTGAAGGAGTAGCGCATCATATATACGCCCAAGATGACTACTCTAAATGAGCACACAAAGCTACCACCCCATCCACACATGAGGACATTGAACATAGGGTTGAATATGGTGTTAATGTTACCTCAATTTACAGAGATAAGAGGATAGCTAAACCTTCGATTAGAATAGACATTACAAAATCCCCTCACATAGAGCTACGAAGTCATAGACCTTATACATAAAATCATTTAGATCGGCTAACTAGGCCAAACACCAACCAAAGAGAGAAATTAATCCAAGATCAATTGAAGGATTTGCAGAATGAGCATGAATGCCTAGATCAAGAAAATTAAGAACATTAGAGGCTACATCGTCAACATCTATACAAACATCAATTGTGAGAGAAAAGGATCCTTGAACAAAAGTTATGGGAAGAATGATGTACAATATGATAGTTCAAGAAAACTTACCTGCACCTAGTGGCCACAAGCGATAAATCACCTTGAGACGTGGTATGCTTCATCATGAGTCATATTATAGGTAAATATAAATTCATCCTCATCAAGCTGCATTGCATGATTCTCAGCGACCACAACACCCAACTATTAACCCACCAAAATATGATAACTATGAGGTGACATAAATAGATAAGAAAGATCAGAGATACACTAAGATATATTCCATCAAGGTGGAGGATGTTCAAAATCCCTCTAATCATCCAACTATAAATAGGCCACCCCTTGCTCCTAGGAGATATCCTCGGGAAGATGATATTATCTCATCACAGGCATACAAACTGCTCATCGAGTGAATCAAATCGCTTGAGAAACAAGGTGTGGCTTACCAAAACCCCACACTAAGAAAAATTGATAACCAACCCCTCAATCCATTAGTTCCAAGTCTAGCATATCCTGAGCATTTTGAAATGCCAAAATTGAATAAATTTAAGGGAGACGAGGATGCACAGGAACACGATACAAGTTTTAAGAACTTGTATTTCTAGTTGCAAGATAATGATGCCTTGTTCTTGTGAAATTTTGTAATAACACTCTTGAGTTCTACCCTTGAGTGGTACAATCAACTACCAAGGCACAACATAGCTAGCTTTGAACAACTAGCTAATACTTTTTTGGAACGCTTTTCCTTTGACGTCAAGAAGAAGGCTAACCTTTTCAACTTGTCAAGTTTACGTCAATATGATGATGAGCCAATTATGGACTATGGGAACATATGGAGAAATATTATGTCCAAAATCCCATTCACCATCCCCGTATCTGAACTAATTCAAATATTCATAAAGAGTGGTGCTACACACACATCGTTGCTACTTTAGTTGCAACAATATTCAACATTCAAGGAGGCTTTGGTGCAAGCCAAAGTCATAGAGGACATTAGGGTCCAAGAGAGCGAGTTGAAGCTCCATAAAAAGGATTGGAATAAAAACCAACAAAAAAATACTATCATCAGGTAAAACTTGCATTTGTGAATTAGGTTGTTTTAAATATTCCAAAAGTAAAGAGGTTGCAACAAAAGTTGATTTATCAGGCTCAACCCCTCTAGCGCATTACAATAACCAATGCACTAAAAATTAGGGCAAAGACAAACAACGTCACCTGCATCACCAATTCAAACAATTGATCGAGTCTTTGGCATCCATATTCAGTCGACTATGTGAAGCTAAGGTACTTAAACTGATTGAGATCTATTTTTTAGATCCTAACCGCCCTAATACAAAGGGGTATAGGGAAGATAAATACTACCCTTATCATAGACAAAAGGGTCGTGATATTGAAGTGTGCTAAAGGTTCCAAAATATAGTATAGAACATGATTTACATGGATCAATTGCAAATTGATAGCCCTTTGGCACATGAAAACCAACAAATGGGAATCTTTAAAGATCCCTTGCCTAACCATGAGCTACCAAGAAATCAGACAGGTCAGGTCAACCAGGTTCAGATAGATCCTCCCATGCAAGGATTTGTTGCCATGGTCAACATTATCACTAGAAATAGAAGATACAATCAACCAGAGCCACTTGTGGCACCTATCTATATCCCAACTGTGCCTCATGAGAGGCCAACTCAAAATCAATTGTCAGGCCCATTGGCGAGACCAGTGATCACCATCATAAATAGACTCACTTAAAGTCTGTAGATGGCCTCAACTAAATTGTCTATATATGAGCTTATTCAATAGTCCCCTAGGCATAGGGAGACCTTAATGGAGATTCTTATATCTATAGAGATCCAGCCTCAAAACTTAGATGCTTTTATGAACTTTATGGGACATATACAAAAATGTAAAGAGCTAGTGATCACATTCTATGATCACGAGATCAAGATAGTTTTGACTGCCATAGCGTACCATCCGCTATATTTTATCACTTGTGTTAAACGCATACCATTTAAGTGAGTGTTGATTGATACGAGCTCGTCAATTAACATTATTACAACTAAGGCCCTAGGACACCTAAGCCTTCTCAAGTTGCACATAGTTGCCTTGACCTTTACTCTACAAGCATTTAATGATGTGTTATGCTCTACACTAGGCACTATAGTTCTACATATTTAGGTAGGGATCAAAACCATTTTGATCATGTACCATGTCTTGGAATGTGCCATGTAATACAATATCTTACTAGGGCATCCTTGGATCAGGGATATGTGATGTGTCCCCTCAATTTTGCATCAATGCATAAAATATGTCCATGAGGGACAGGTTCACGTAGTCCCATCCGATGAAGAAACTTTTAAATACGTCAATCAATTTGATTTACCAGGAGATTTCATCTTCCCATATACACATTTGGACATACGACGCACATTGCCAATCAGACGTTCATATAGGAAGTCAAAGTTAGTGCAGGTTGACCCCTCTACATTAACACCATCACCAACTCCTAGGTTAACTGTCGCTTCTGACAAACCTTCAATATCATCCAAATTGAAGGAAAAGCAAAAGCTTAAGGTACCTTTGATATAAGAAGAGTCTAGGGTTATCCCTAATGTACTAATCATAGAAATTTTGACTCCCATGGAGGAAGATGACTCTCTATATCTAGTAGAGGAGATACCTCAACCCGCTTCACCTGCATCATCTATGTCGTAGGTTACAATCAATTTAGTTAATCCTAGATTAGCAAAATATCTTGTACAAAATGTGACATTCACACCGATAATTGAGTCTACACAAGACATGGGAAGACCTAGAGTTCCCCTATTACCTATCGAGATGATGGTCCCACTAGGGGTACCACCAAATCAAACCAACTTTATCTATGGTGGGTTGGATCAAGTCATAGACTATTCACCTATTGAGAACTATAATGGTGAAACTTTCATAATGAGAGTCCATTATTTATCCAATCTTGAGTTCACCCTCAAATACTTTGAATGTTACCATTGGCATGGTAACAACTTAGGCTTATTCAAGTAGGGGTGTAGAACTCCTTATCAGTCACAATATCAACTGCCCACTAATAATTTTGGTCTAGGATATTCCATTCATAGTCATGATGAACTGTTAGCCATGTCCTCAGACTGCCTAAGTCTAGTCTTTGGGGAAGACATCATCTGGAATCCTTATGACCCCAACCCTTCGCATTCATGAAGAGGTGATCGACCAGTGATTATGGTGACCTTAGAGCCTCCTCTAGTTTATCATCCAAACATCTCTTTGGAGGAACCCAAATTAGAACACAATTCTGAGGAGGATGAAAGTGAATACATATATGAGGATGATGAATACAAGGATGAAATTGGAATTGCCTATTTAGGTCCTCATCACTTGTGTCATCTCAACAACTCCCTGAGAGATTTTGAACCAGTCAGGAAACCTATGAATATAGATGAAATCTATCACAAAGTCTTCCATGATCCTCCTAATCTGAGATAGTTGCTTCCTCTAGAAGATCCTATTGTATTATCTATTCCCAAAGAAAATCTAGAGATTCCCATACCTCCATAACAAAAACTAGAGCATGGAGGACAACCAAGAACTAAATAATCCTACCCACGTGGTCCTGTGATGCAAGAAAATGGAGAGCAAATGATTAGCCAATAATTTCCAATCAAGCATTAGCCTTACCTTAGGATAGGTAGGTCTTAAATAGATTACAAAATAGGATATTAAACAACCTATGCAAATGATGCTAACAAATCATGCTAACAATAGCTGAAGATGCATGATGCTAACAACTAACCTAATCAACTAACATAGTATAATTGACTACTGTGACTAACTAGGTAACTAGTAAAAGAAATTTACTAGTGGTAAAAAGTAACAAGATACTTTTTACCATGAGGTAAATTATATCTACCTAGGTGAAACTTACAAATTACCTAAATGAGGTAATAATCATAGTTACTAACATAGTAACTCTAACATCCCCCCTTATTACATTATTTGGGTAATACATACATATCCCTCTATACAAAAATATTTGAGTAAAGTATATAACTGTCCCAATACAGTGAAAAAGATGTTGATTTGTTGGTTCTTGCTCTGTCACAGTACTCTGGCTGCTCCTAAGAAAAAAGTGGGTCATTCCTCACTTTGTCTTCACACCAACGAATGTCCTTATAGTAATCACATCATCCAAATGAATTGCATGGGTAACCAGCCACTACAATCGCTAGGTGTAGTAGAGTAGATCACTTCATACGAGGTTCATTCATTTACAATATGAGTGCAAAAGATAAGGTAGCTAAGGTGTTGGTCGCTGTCGAAAATGCACCCTTATAAGTTCCCCCCTTCTCGTTCCAAAACATGTTGTAATTAATTTCTCAAAGAAGTATGACTAAGGCATCGGTCGCTGCCAAAAATGCACCCTTATAAGTCTTCTTCCATTTTTACAAAAAATTGTGAAGAAAATAAATGTATATCCCCCCTTAATTGCAAAAATATGTGCAACTCAAGAGTGTTGTGAAGGATTTTACAAATATTGCCTCCTAGGCAATTTTACACCACAAAATTCCCTCCTTTTGTTACAAGTACTTCAAACATTGAGAGTTTGCTATTTATGAAGCCTAAAAAAGGAGAGAGATAAAAATGGTGCTTTGCCCAAGGTGACACATGTGTTTTCCCTCTACAATACTATTTTAGCAATGAGCACTCTGTGTGCTCTCTTTGAACCAGAATCAGAATCAGAATGAGAATGAGACACTTCACTAGAAACATGGCTTCTGTGATGTGCCTTTGCCATTTTAGTTTTGCTTGTTTTGAAACCAACACTGAATGGTGTCTTGGTTGTCATTTTTACAAGTTGTGCAAAACTATGTTTTCTAGGCAATTTTATCAAAAAAATTCATCAAATCATCCTTCCTTATTGCAAGTACTTCAAGCATGGTTGCTATTATGAAGTCTAAAAGAAAATATATGATGACTTCTGCTTTTTTTATTGCCTTTACAAGTTTTATCTCCCTCTTGTCAAAATCTGTGTTTGAAGGAAGAAAGGAATTATCCCCCCTTAGTACAAAAGAATTGCTACTTTCAAGGTTCCTTTAAAAAACTTGTTCTTTCTTTCACTCTCAAGAGGTATTTAATGGCACCTGCCTGAAAACTCTCTTTGAAGAGATATAATCAGTTGGAGGAAATTAAGCCAAACAAATAAGAGATGAAAGATAATTCACTCAAAAAGATATTTAATGGCACCTGCCTGAAACTCCCTTTGAAGAGGAATAATCAGTTTGAGGAAATTAAGCCAAACAAATAAGAGTGAATTAGGGGATTTGTTGATTTAGGAGAGAATATCAAGTGAAATTGGCTTTAAATATGTGCATGGATTTACACAAATTTGTGAAATTTTGGGGTATGGAGTGTTCTTGATTCTATGACTTATAGTTGCAAAAAAAATAATGCAATAATCAAACAAGAATTCCCTCAAAATTCTTATCACCTAGGTGTCGGATGCAACCGAAAATGCACCTAGAATAGTCAATTTTTTTTTTTTAAAAGGTGTCGAGTACAATCGAGAATGCACCTTTCTTGCTTTGAAATATCCCCCCTTTCTCTTTACAATTTTGCAAAAAAAATAGAATCACAAGATATGACTTCTATCCCCCCTTTAATTTTTACAAAATTGAAAAATTAGAGCACTCCTTTCAAGACAAGTCGACACACGACCCACGTTTGAAAGGCTTCCAGACCAGTCGACACACGACTTTGGTTTTGTCTTCAACAGGTTAGCATGAGGAGCAAAAATTGGTTTGATGGAGCTCAAATTTTACAACAAAAAAAAAGTATGCTATTTAATGTTTTTATGTCTCCTTTCGTGAAGGAGAGAACAAAAGCAAAATTTGTTGTTTTGGGAAAAATGAGACTTCCTTTTAAGCTCCCTCAATGATGGCTTGCTCTTTGTTTTGCAATAGAATTTGTGAGTTTCTATGTCTATTTATCTCCAAAATGGGTGAAGAAAACTATAGAAATTTTTGAGGATAATATTGCAAAAAAAATGTGTTGAAGAAATCCTTTTGTTTTGCAACCTAAAAATTGTTTCTTTGTCTCTTTATCTCCATGTGTGAAGAAAACAAATGAAAATTTGGGCTATAGTTGCAAAAAAAAAGGAAGGTTTTGATTTTTCTTATTTCTCAAATTTCCTAGTTTAAAATGCTAAAAAATATATTTAATAGTTAAATTAATTCTATAATAAAGCAATTTTTGGAAAAAAACAAATTGACTTTCAAATAAAAAAAAATGCTTAATTATAAAAAAATACTAAAAAACATATAATTTTAACCATAAAAAACTTTAGAAAACATGAAAAATTAAAAATAAATAAATAAAACCTTGTAAAATAAGCAAAACCTTGCTTATGGGATGCGCTCGGGGTCGATCTCACGACCTGGTGGGTGCAAGGCGGCCGCCTTGGCCAACCAAGCTACCACCGCCTTGGAAGCTAAGCCGCGGTGCTTGGTGTTATCGAAGCCACCCGCTGTAGTGGAAGGTTCATGGGATTAATCCCACATGCAGCCCACTGTGGGATGCAAAGGCTTTATAAGCCTGAACCCTCTCTTAAGTGGTCGATTGCCTACGGGTAATCCACATGAGAGCGTCCACCCTTTTTTTTGTTACTACCACGTGGTGCCAAAGGGTTAATCTAGTCATCGCATCTTTTGAGTGGAAATCTACCATGTATTAGGGTGGAGTCTGGGTGGTGCGTGGCCCAGAGTACCACGTGTCACATTGTGAGGGCTAGAATGGATGCCTCAAGATGCATGATCATGAGGGCCACCTGTCGCTCGGTCCACATGTCGACTCAAGGTTCACCTCAAAATTCATGCAGAGGTCAGGGATTGAAGGGCCTCCTGCCCTCATGAATCTTGATGGGGATTAACCCATGTGGCATGCTAGGAAAGATAGGGTGCGCCTGCCCTCGCAGCTTTCTCGAGCGGCCACCATGTGGCTCCTGGGCCCACGTGGGTCTACGAGCTGTATGGACCTACGACAGCCAAGGCGGGAAGCCTCTAGCTACCATCGCATGATCGTAGTGGTCTATGTATGCCCGCAAAATCGATCAATAATGTTGTTGTTGACTGTGGGCTCCCACAGTAAATGCTAGGACGACGATCGTGTAAAAGCGATCTACTTGTCCATATAGGCCGATGTCGATCTATCCTGGCCAGTCGACTCACCTCCTAGGCCCTGGTAGGTCAGATTGACCTAGCCAGGGTGAAGCAAGAATCGCCTGTCGCCATATACCGAGTATGGTGGCAAAAAAGTATGGCTCGTATACAAATGATGCAAGAAAATGGAGAGCAAATGATTAGACAATAATTTCTAATCAAGAATTAGTCTTACCTTAGGATAAGTAGGTCTTAAATAGATTACAAAATAGGATATTAAACAACCTATGCAAATGATGCTAACAAATCATGCTAACAATAGCTGAAGATGGGTGATGCTAACAACTAACCTAATAAACTAACGTAGTATAATTGACTATTGTGACTAACTAGGTAACTAGTAAAAGAAATTTACTAGTGGTAAAAAGTAACAAGATACTTTTTACCATGAGGTAAATTATATCTACCTAGGTGAAACTTACAAATTACCTGAATGAGATAATAATCATAGTTACTAACATAGTAACTCTAACATCCTGGAGATTACCTTCTGTCCAAAAACATGATCTCCATTGATTTAACCTCTGCACTATATAATCCATATGATCCTTCAAAACCTTTGTACCTCATTCCTAAGGCCATTGATTTTGATCATGAAAATTCACCCCTTGAACCTGAGTATTTCTTCCCTAATAAGGAAATATTGCAACCGTTTCATTTTGCACCAAGTTGTTCTCATGATGTTTATCATTTTGAGGTCGACCCTTATATGGTATATATTTTAAACCTAGATGATGACATCCATATGATCCCTACACCTCATCAGCTTGAGGAGGGGTCACATATGTCAATAGAGGAGACTTTCAAATTGGATATTAGCACAAATCCCATGAATCTAAAAAAAGTTAAATTCAGAGAAAAATTATGTCCTGATGAACGAGCCAACCTCATACCTCTATTGATAGAAAGACCTAATATATTTGCTTGGACGTACAAAGATATGTCGGGTCTCGATCCGAAATTGGTTACTCATAATATTTCATTGGACCCTACCAAAAAGCTAGTCAAGCAAAAACTTAGGAAAATGCATCCAATCATTGCTCTGATGGTCAAAGATGAATTGCAAAAAAAATTGGATGTAGAGTTCATAATTCCCATTGACTATCTAGAATGGGTATCAAATATGGTACCTGTAGGAAAACCTAATGGAAAAATCCACATTTGCATAGATTTTTGAGACCTCAACAAGGCAACACCCAAGGATTCATTTCCATTGCCAAACATCGATGCTCTTGTAGATATCATTGCTAGTCAGGAGATGTTATCACTCATGGATAGATTTTGTAGCTATAATTAGATTAAGGTCAAACCCAAATATCAACATAAAATAGTATTTACCACTCCATGGGGGACATTTTATTATAAGGTTATGCTATTTGGCCTTAAAAATGTTGGTGCCACATACCAACGGGCTGACATACATCTTCTATGACTACATGCATAATATTTTGGAAGACTACATTGATGGCTTACTGGTCAATTTATTACTATGTTAAGAGCATGCTGAGGTCCTCTGAAAGGTCTTCGATCACCTGATTGAGCATAACGTTAGGTTGAACCCCAAGAAATGCATTTTTGGTGTCACATCAAGAAAAATCTTGGGATTCATCATTTCAAAACAAGGGATTGAAGTCGATCCATCAAAATTAAAAGCCATACTCAAAATATGTCCCTCCACAAATATTAAAGAACTTAGAAGCCTACAGGGCAAATTAGCATCCATAAAGAACTTTAGAGCACAATTACCGGATAAATGTCGACCCATGAATCAACTGCTACATAATGGGGTCTCATTTACTTGGGATGAGGATTGCCAAAAAGATTTTTCCAAGATCAAGAAATACCTGGCATCACTGCCAATAATAGCTCCACCTAGACCAAATGTATAATTTATGTTGTATATATCTGCCACATAATTTACACTGGGAATCATGTTAGCCCAAAAGAACAAGCAAGACAAAGAACATGTGATATACTACATTAGTTGAACAGGTGATATACGTCAAAAAACTATGTTTAGCAGTGGTTTTTGCAACTAAGAAGTTGTGCCACTATATGCTAAGTCATACAATGTATGTCATATAAAAACAAAATACTTTGTAGTATATGATGAGCAAAATATATCATAATACACGTACTGCAAAGTGGATCATGCTATTGATAGAATTCAACTTAGAATTAATAAACCAAAAGTCAATCAAAGGATAGGTCATAGATGATCAACTGGCAGAGGCTCCTCTTCAATATGATAAGCCTCTCATCATAGAGCTTCCTGATGATGTAGTCTTTACATTGTTAGATTCACCCAAACCCAAAGAATTGGATAGCAAGGCCAATATGACATTGTTCTTCAACAGTTCAAAATTTGAGCAAGGGGAGGCATAGGGATCATGTTTTTCATGCCACAAGATGCTCCAATGCCCTTGTCATTTAAACTCGACTTCCCTTGAACCAATAACAATGCTGAATACAAGGCCCTAATCTTAGGCCTACAAATAACACTCACCATAAAGATAAAAAAGCTAAACATATTTTGTGACTCCCTACTCATAGTCAACCAGATTAAGGGAATTTATCAGTGCAAGTGTCCCATCCTAAAAGCGTATAAGGAACTTGTGGACACTTATTTAGCCCAACTGGAGTGGTATGACATCGAGGCAATACCTCGAATGTCAAATTGATTTGTAGACACCAGCATATTTGGGATACTTAATACCTCATAATCTATCTACTGACTTCACTATCATCCAGGTAAATACGCTCTCACAATACGCGATGCTACGTGAGGCTCAAGATAATCATGAATCAGTCTACATGATTCATATAGAACCAAACCATGAATGGTTCTATAAAGCTAGATAATTTCTAAAAAGGACATCTTAGGGGTCCTTGATCTCATAGGATCCTATGAAGAATGGTACTACCATTCACCACAAGGTTGTTTCCTAATATGCATTCATGCAAGTCGAATCACAATGAGAACAAGTCATCTAGTCATCCAAAGCTATCACTTATCAGGATTGTCTAGCCCAATTACATGATTACCTTAAGCTTAGAATAATCCCGCAGGGATTGTCGCATACCGCCAAAAGAGCATTCAAATAAAAAGTGATCAGATATGTCTTGTTAGGAGATATATTGTATCATAATAGCTAAGATGGAATTCTCCTTCATTGTCTTGAGCCCCAAGAATCAGCTTGGGTGATTTTGTAAGCTCACGATGGTACATGTGGTGGTCATTTCAGTGGTATGTCCATCGATAAGTGTATCCTTCGAATGGGTTATTATTGGCCCACCATGGAGAAGGATTGTTGTGCATATGTCAGGAAATGCATTAAATTCTAGCACCATGCTAATCTTATGCACCTGCCATTATAGGCATTGCAGTCGATTCAAGTGGCTTGGCTATTTTCTTAGTGGGATTTTGATCTAATTGGTAATATCTCTCCCTTGTCAGGTCGACACACATTTATCATAATGACCACTGAGTATATTACCAAGTGGGTGGAAGCGATCCCCTTACTTCTACGATTGGAGCATGCATTGCAAAGTTTATAATCAATATTATATGTCATTTTGGGATTCCATAAAAAATAATATTGGAAAATGGAACCTCATATAAGAATAAATATGTGTGGGATTTAACGTCCAAATATAATATTCAGCACAACTTTGCCACACCGTATTATCCGTAGGCTAATGGGCAAGCAGAGGCCTCAAACAAAATAGTAGTAGCCATATTGAAGAAAATTGTACAAGAAAATCATAAGGATTGGCACCTTCAACTACCTCTTGCATTATGGGCTTATCGAATTAGCATACGAACACCACTGGGGCAACCCCATTTTTGCTAGTATATGGAGCTAAGGCAATCATGCCCTTGGAATTAGAAATTCCATCATTGTGCATATCATTGAAAGAGTTCATTGTTGATGACACTTCGCAACAAGCTTGCCTAGATCAACTGACCCTTCTTGATGAACGTCGAGTGAATGATCTTGAGCATCTCTGTGTTTACCAAGATCATCTAAAATGAGCTTACAATAATAAAGTCACCCTAAGGGACTTTAAAGTTGGGTATCTTGTGCTAAAAGAGAACAAATAGAACTCAAACTTGTCGTCTCATCTATGAAATAAATTTATGGCCAATTGGTTAGGTCCTTTCATCATTTCAGAGAAGATAAGACCTGGAACTTATCACCTAACATCACTAGATAGTGTTAAGAGCTTGAACCTCTCAACATTCTTCATTTAAGGGTATTTTACACATAAAATCCAAAAAAAGAGCAATAAAAACATTAAAAAATCCACAAAAAAATAGAAAACAATAAAATTTAAAAACAATAAAAACATCAAAAACACAAAATTTTATATTTTGCATTACATTATATGCATTTAATTAATTGCATTGCATTAGGTATTTTCATCCACTGCATTTGCATTAGGATAGGTTGTGTTTTCATTCTTACAGATGACACCATGTTTGTGTAACAATCATGCATATTTCCATCATCATCATTCACATTTCCATTATGAGTAATTGTGTTTTTCAACATATTTAATCAGTTGCTATCATGTGTATACTAGGGTTTTCTGATCATTCAGCCATCCCTAGTTGTCTTTTCAGATTTTGTAGAAAGCTATCTTGGCTTTCGAAGATGAGGTCTAGTTTTGATAGTACCTTGCATATATCAAAATCCCATAACAATTTAAACATTAATAATCCTAGTTTGAACAAGGAAGGATGACACTACAAAGTGGTCTTGGTCACCTTAAGCGAAAGGTTTTCCTTCCTCATATTATCATGCACATGGTCTAGAGTGTTGATTATTAGAAAAAGGACAAGCTCCCCCCTACCCAAGAAATTCTTTGCTTTCATACAAAATGAGCAAATTCCCAAAGCAAAGCAAAGAAAAATAAATAGTGATTTTCATCACTAAACCAATCCCTTGCTCCAAAAGAAAACTAAATGTAAAATAAATAGTGATTATCATCACTAAGCATGAGCAAGTATCCCAAGCAATTAAAAGAAAAGAAAGGGGATAACGAGCTTGAATCCTTGGAATATTAGTGTTCAAATGCCATGAGGTGATATTCATTACAATAATGGGTTGAATGAAACCCGCCTGGAAATGGAGTATCCTTACACGTGGTGATATGTCTGTCACATTAGAAATATTATTTTGTACAAACCAATGTCAGCTTATGGATGAGCTAGATTTAGGTGGCTTGTATTACCTAGTAGTATAGTCCAACTGTGTCCAAACCTAGGATCATGATGACCATATGGTGATCCTCATTATAGTAATGGGTTGAATGAAACCCACCTAGCAATGAGGTAGTTTTATGCCTCATCTAATATATTCCTTTGCATACATAGGTATAGTGAATATCTGGGTCTTCTTAGCAGGCTTTTATCTCTCAAGAGTCTTATGTAGTCATTATACAACTGTTGATTAATCAACTAGGGTGTTTGAGTCTCACGGAAAACCTTAAAAATACCCCTAATAGTAACAAATCATATCATCAAATCATGCAAAATTTTTCTTATGATTTTTTTTTTATTAAGGGGTGTGCATAGAATAGGATAGATACCGGATGAATATCAACAATGATATTTAGATGACCACTGACTATTTTTTTCATATATTTTAATTCACAAAAGCTTATAGGGAAAACCCATACATTATACATCATCTTATCCCATATATGGATGTCTAAATGATTAATCCTTATGATAAGAGTTACCATTTTCATTCATGATTTGCATACATTATGTGGTGTCTTCCATTATTTTTTTACACATATTAGGTTCATTCATTATGTTTTAAGTTATTAAAGCATCTAGGTTCATTTGCATTAGACCATCCTCATGAAATTAATGCATTACATACACTACATCCACCATATCATATAACAACACTTAAATGCATAATCAATTAAACAAATCTAAACACATGCATTTAACAGTTACTATTGCATCCATATAAGCATACATAGCAGTGCATCCACACATCTAGATCATAGAATCTAATCATAGATCTATAATTTAATTATTGCATGTCATTAGTACATCACATAAATATAGTGTAATCACATCATCATATAAGCATTACATCCATTAATACATATGTGAACATAAAAATCAAATAAAACAAAATTTCAAGTGCATCTCATACCTAGTTATTTACCCTATACACTTTGCGGTTACAATGACTTGCACTCCATGCAATCTGACAAGATGAGTAAATTACCATAAGGCTATTTAAATCAAAATTTTCATTGACAAATTGAAATGCTTTTACTTCAATCCCCAATAAGGCCATTACGACCAGAATGCTCCATGGGAACGAGGTGTTCATTTCATTTCTTCTATGAAATTATCATCATAAATCATAAAAATTACAAAAAAATCAAATAACAACAAAATTCAAGTGTGCCTTATATCTAATTATTTACCCTATACACTTGGAGGTTGCAACGACTTACACTCCATGCAATATGGTAGGATGAGTAAATTACCATAATGTAATTTGAACCAAATTATTCATTGATGAATTGAAATACTTTTACTTAAATATCCAAGAAGACCATTACGGCCGAACTACTCCATGAGAATGAGGTGTTCATTTCATTTCTTCTATGACATTATCATCATAAATCATAAAAATTACAAAAAAATCAAATAACAACAAAATTCAAGTGCACCTTGTATCCAGTTATTTACCCTATACACTTGATGGTTGCAGTGACTTGCGCTCCATGCAATTTGGAAAGATGAGTAAATTACCATAAGGCCATTTGAACCAAATTATTCATCAATGAATTGAAATGTTTTCACTTCAATCCCCAAGAAGGCCATTGTGGTCAAACTGCTCCACAAAAACGAGGCGTTCATTTTATTTCTTCTATGAAATTTCATCAGATCATCGAACATAGTGATTCATCACATGATTAAATTGAATTGCTATCATCTTGATTCTCTAAGAAGGCCATTATGGCTAGACTACTCCATGGGATAGATATGTACAATTACTATTAATGGTTGAGATCATAGTTGTAATAGGACTTTTTCTACAAAAAAATTAAACATCTTGAATTGACCAAATCATTCATCTTGGTCAAGCGACTCGTCGCTTTCATCACTTGCCATTTTTCTCATCGAATCATCACTTGAGGGGGCATTCATAATCTTAACATTCATAATCAAAATCAATAATTGAACACTTAATCATGTTAATTGTATTCATCCCATGAATCATTGCCAAAAACAATCATGCTCCTACTTGGGGTATAAAATAAGTAAATTTAACTAAACCAATGCTTGGCATTCTTGAAGCATGAATGTAGGTCTTTACCTCTTCATGATTGAATAATGTCCAAGATAAAGTAGGCTTGAAGTGAAATGTTGGACTTGAATCAAGTTCTTTAACTTGTCGAAGGCAATGATTTCGAGATGCATGCCCTTTCCATGATTGGGGTATCTAATGTTGACCAGATAAATGCACATCAGTCAACCTACAATATGGCTTTAAGTTGTTTGTTTTTGCTCAGTGTTGTGTTTTCCCACAATGCATCCTAAAAAGGGATATTTGTAGAGACCTACAATATGTCATGTTGAGGAGGCTACTCATATGGACACCTATTTAGACCATGTGATTCATCTTGGACCTTTCCATAATATAACAGTGGTTTTAACCACTCAATTAGGGTATCCTAGTCTTATTCATCCATAGTTGCTGATGTCATCAATGGTAGCCACCACTGTTGTTGATGTTGTGAGTGGCCATGGGCTCACCACTAATGTCGATAGTAGCTATGTCCATAGCCACACCTGTCAATAGCGGTCGATTTTGTAACAAAATTAGGCTAACCAAGCCAAGTAAATCCATTGGAATCCAACAAATTCTTGAATGGTTGTCAAAATTAAAGAGTCTAGAAGCTTCCTCTCAATGGCCATAGCCTAAAATAATCTGGTTCTTGGCTTCCTAAAGAATCTAGGAGCTATTTAAGGCCCCAAATTTACAAGAGAGATATAGAGAAATTCATGTGCAATTTCCATAGCGGAGCTCTACCAAACTGACGAGTGATTTTACATCCCTTGGAGGTACAACGAAGTGCTGCTAAATTGTGCAATGACATCTGTATTTTCAATGGAGATCAACAAAGTTTGAGGAGCAAAACATATTCCTGTTCAAGCACCTAATTGCTATGGATTGAACCAATTCCCACCCTAAGTCATTCTGCAAGAACACACCAAGAACGTCAATTCATTCAACATCAGAATTGATCGTTATCAAGCCTAGGAACATAGAGAGCAGAGTCTTTGTACCACGACCACTATTTTTAATAGCAGCCTGTAGGCACTACCGTCGACATTGATAGTGACTAACAGAGTCCACCACCTAGTTTGATAGCAGCTATGGTTTGAATATTCATTTCCTTTGTTTTAGTCTATATATTTAGCATTATTTGCATTTCATTTGCTTTCCTAACATAGATTAACTACTTTACAATATATATTTATGCTTTATTTTTAGTATTTCATGCATATTTATGCTTCTTTACACATTTTATTTCCTTATTGCACATTTCAAGAGACTAGCCTCATTTTGAGAGGCTTACAACGCTATTAATATGTTTTAGTTTCTTTGTGTGTAGGTGATAGGGGAATTCAAAGGTCAAAGATCATCAAGATTCAATTTATTGATATCAAGAAGCAGAGGTGGCTTGATAAATCCTCTATAATCAGTTTGGTGGAGATGCAAAGACCATTATGGAATGCATCTTCCCCATTTTGAGGGTCACAATGATTGTAATATTGTATCGAATTTGGTATCCCTAAGAGGGATAAATTGTAACCGAGTTTTACTTGATTAATAAAAAAAGAGCACCTCATTTTGTTATTTCATTTTTGTAATGGTTACATAATCTTATCTTTTCAAATTTGTTACATTGCTACAATTAGAATTAGATGCATGGTTTTTGTTGCTTTCCAGTAGTCTATTTTCTGTGGCTTCAAACAATTCATACTCGACACCATTAAAAATTCACCTAAGATATTTTAGGAGATAAAGGAATAGAAGACTACCATAGAAAGAAAAGGAAAGACAATAAGAAGAACTATAGGGAAACATAGAAAGTAACAAAGAAGGATCCTAAAAAAATAGCTTAGCCTCTTTAGACTTTGATAGCTCATCGTCAACAACATTGAGGATTCTTGCGAATACTGGGGACTTTTCAAGTACTACTTCACTATTGACAAGACATTTTTGAAGACAAAATACCATGAGACTGCTTGAACAAGATAGGATAAGGGAACCACATTAAGGTTTGGCTGATAATATAAAATATCAGATAAGAAAATAACAAGCAACTACCATTTTGTGGGGGATGTTAGAGAAGTACTCAAAAAACCAGAACTAGAGGATGGTTGGAAGAATCAAGTAGTGATAAAAATATTCCTAGGGATCCAAACACACCTTACCCAAGTTCAAATCCAGAATGAAGAAGGCAAAGGGACAAGGTATAAAGTTGGTAAGTAGGAGTTTGATTCCTCAATATGGTCCAAATGATTGAATATGAAGAACCATTAATACCATAGGAGGAAGAGGATAGGCAAATGATAAATTACTTAGGTAGCAAATATGATGCAATCAAAGGACCAATTGAATGTCAAGGAATAACATTATATGATTATTCAATAAGAAGACCAATCGAACATTGAGAGGTGATGGTATATTGACTTACTATGATAGAATTACAAATATAAAGGAGATAAGTAAGGTGATTGCAAAGGATTCAAGAAACCTCAGATTGACCAATGAATACTATAGGAGAACAGAATGATTCAAGTACAAAGTCTGCCTTCTCAAACCAGTATAGAGATGCCTTACCTCAATGTGCACCATAGAGATGCTTTGAAGAAGCAAGATGGAAAAGGAGATTGATCAAGGCAGACAAAAGATTAAGGATCCTGAGGTAGTTAACACCTAAAATCTAAGTGCATGCAGATCCAAGCACTAGATAAGAACTTATTGATCAAGCTAGAAATAGAGGTGACTTAGGTAATCACAGTAGTTCATCAATACTACTAGGTAACCCAAGTATACCTAACCAAGGGGGGAGTTTGGTTGGAATTCTTCCCAATAGTTGAAGAGGAAGAAATTCCCCTACAACTACCCATAGGGTCGACTAGTCCATGAAATGGACTGTAAGACTTATCTACAAATATAGTACCAACCAAACAACACCTACAAATTCTTGAGGATAGATCATCAGATTTACCTCAACGAGCTCATAGAAATTGAAGACGTCACCAATAGTGATCGAGCGACCGATTGAATCTTGGATAGTTGGGAGTGCAACAACCCAACATTAGGGAGATTCGATTGGAAAGGGGAAGAGGGCAATTCAAATAGACTCAGGGGAGACATGGATTCAAAAATAGGGATCAAATACCTCTAAGGAATCTAACCCAAAACCTGGTACACCAAGAAGAAGTAAAAATTTGAAGATAGGAAGATAAACTTTAAGATAGAGGACAAGCCACTAGAAGGATCTATCAAAATATTGAACAAAGAGAAAAGCATCATCCAATCAAAAGGATAGTTGGCCATCAAAAGTAGGATAGGATGGAGTTCTACTATATGGATGATAGTATAATAATTTTATGGAAGGATTAAAAGAATCAGTTTGGGAGATGAGAGAACCCATTTGGATGATGCCTACCCTACATTGAACCATCTTGTAGATAACAAAACCCATATGGATGATGTATGTCCTACATTAACCCATCCTGCAGATAATAAAACCCATCTGGATGACATCTTCCCAACATTGACCTATATTGTAGATGGTAGAACCCGTTCAAAGGTTGACAAAATAGGCCAGAATGATGTCAAAAGGGGGAGATATTAGGATATCAGTAGCAAAACTGATCCAAGGAGATTTTATCATCAGCCAAAGGAAGGACGAAGCCACATGTAGGATGAAGAAAGGGAAAATTACTGTATCATTTAGATTGGAAATAATGGATAGGAAGAACGACCACATATGGGAACCCCTCGAAGTCAAGGAAATCATTGGAATTGCCAATAGACTGAAGTAATGTATGGTGATGATGATTTCAACATTCAAGGGACTAGCAATCATCAAGAGGAGGAAGCATTGTCTAAGACACTAAAAGTATGCATTGGAATTTCTAGGTGCTTCACCAGGTGACAATGAGACAAAAGACACATTTTTGAAAAAATAAATGAAAATAAATTAAAAAAAATAAGAAAAAGACAAATAAAAAAAAGGACAAAATAAGAAAAAATATGACAAGTGCATGCAAGGGTGGCGAGGTGGTGCACATGCAAAATTTTAGAGCAAAGGCAACATATAAATAGGTAGTTTCATGGGTGACAACAAGCCTATAAATTGGATGCTAGGGTGAAGGTTGGCTCATTTAGTTTAAGAGTATTTGTGGGCAGAAGTACACAATAGAGCACAAGGGAAAATTGCTAAGAAAAATAGGTTGTATTGAGAGGCAGAATCTCCTGCACACGAAGCATTTGATCAAGATGAAGCTTTGATACCAAAATACATCTAGTAGATTTGAAGCTTTGTAGAAATTAAAAAAAATATTCAGTGCAAGTGCAATATTTTTCATTCTTCCAATCATAGTCTCTAGCTACAATGCACTCTAGCCATCTACAAGGGTAGCCTTTTGTATCTACACGTATCTAAGGAAGAGTTGTCTGATGAAAGAGATTTTTGAGCCCACCTGTATGAAGATTCCAACCATTTGAGCATCATCTATCTAGGATTGCAACTGTTGAGCACACCCATTAGATGACTATAGATATTTGAGACTGTAAATGTCTAGGACTATAGACGTCTGAGACTGCAATTATTTGGATTGTGTCCATCTAAGACTAAAGTCATCTAGTAGAGATGTATAGTAGAAACAAAGGTTATTATGGAAAAAATGAGTCACCATAGGTCAGACTAAATTTATATCAATGAGCTAGAGTGTTTTGGAAGAATTAGAATGCCAATAACCCCAAGACCTAAAGAATTATCTTAATCAGTTACCACAAATGAATCCACCATCATTAGGAATATGGTTATACTGAAGGGATGATGTAGGGATAATTACCAAATCCCAAGCAAGGGAAGACTTGAGGAAAATACGGGTAGGTGCAAGCTGCAACACCAGACATAAATAGTAAGGATCAGGTACCCATTGAAGATATCACATGGATTCATGTGAAGGAAAATTTTTATAGGTAGTGGTGGGAATAGGTAACGACCAATGATATAGTGAAGCAGAAGATCAAGGTAGCTGGAGTGCATTTCATTCTACAAGTCTTGAGTTTTGACAAAGAATTCTTCAAGGAATACTTGATATAAATGTTGTAGACCTATGATCTATTGAAAATGTAAGCAAGGTACACGTTGGAGATTGGAAGTTAGTGATAGATTTCTTAGCTAAGGCATTTCAAATAACTTTTAGATTATTGAGAAAGGGCCTACTTGTATTAAATGAACGAGTTGACCCTAGGAAGACTCCATAGCTGATTCAGAGTATTACACTCTTAACAACAAAAGAGATTGATACTTTATTGTCAATACATGGTAGTAGAGGAGTAAAGCAGACTCAGTTGTAAAATACAGGGTTATAGTGCATCATGAACATGTTTATGGCCATGTTATTTGGGGAATAAAGGAGTTTGAATCTACCCATATGGTTTATCTCGTATCTGCAAGGTATCAAGCAGGGAGTTACCTATGATTGGGTAGCTTACTTGGCATTCTATATTTTCAATAATCTTGGTGAGAACCACTATGAATTTTCAAAGGTTTTCCATACCATTGGTTTACTTCTAGATTATTCCTTCTTGAGTAGGAGTGTAGATACGATATTTGGATCCTCCCAGGACATTACCTGATTTATCACCAATAATTTTATAGTGGAAAGAGGCAAAACCACTGGTGAACCAGAATACACCCATGAAAAAGCCACAAGTGAAACAAAGATTTGATAAGACCTCACTAGAAGAAGTATTGATGGAAGAATCATAAGGGGAGGATACTGCACCCTAGATACAAGAGAAATTTGATCCACCATCATAAGTAGCAGTTAAGATGACTAGGAAAAGGTAGAAATTTGATCCACCACCACCATCATCATCACTAGAAACAATAGTGGTAGAAGAAACAACAAAGAATATAGCCCGTAGTAAAGAAGTGGCTTGGCAAATTGAGCAAAAAATGAGATCCCAGTGTATAGAAACCAAAACTGTAGAGGTGGACTTTACCATTACCCCTGTTATCCACAACATGCCATATGGACCTAGTTCCACTATGTACGTGAGGTCTATAGAATACTTGGCAAAGGCCTAATTCCAGGATCATGAGGAGTCACTTGAAGGATCCCTAGAATACCTATTTGTGAAAAACTCTTTTACCGACACTCTACAGGCTTTCTCATTTGAGGATATGCTCACAGTAATGGTAGTAAAGACAAAAAAAAATTAGTAGATATAGGCACTCCCAAGAAAACAAAAAAGGTACGATAAGTAAATAATTACCATTGCAAACTGGGGAAATCCTAATGGAAGGAACACAACATTGCCCTATTTCAATCGAAGAGGTCTCCCTAGAACATGAGGCTAGAATTGTGCATGGAGAGAACACCCAATAGGTTGCAGTACCTCAACAAACTATTTGGACAACTAGTGGAAGTATCCAATTACAAGTACCTGTAGAGCAGCCATTGGATATAGAATGGAAGGAGGCTAAGAAACCCATTGATCTTTACAAGAAGAGGAAGAAGCATTTTGAAACAAGGGATAAGGAGGAATCTGCGGATGGATGGTCGAAACACATAATACTGGAACTGCCCAATTTTTTAGATTTTCTAGACATGGATGCTCGCATTGAAAAAAAATAGTAGCATGTTTCACCAAATTGACTCATGTTATGGATAGCTTATGACTATAGGTTAATGCAACTTGTGTTAGCTAGTGGAAGAAATGGTAGTTGATGGTAGAAGAAGAACTAGACAAGCTTGTGAAATGGGTCAGAAAGGAAGGCTAGCAATAAAAAATTTCCAGCATTGATCAAGAATAGCCCTGGACTTTGCCTACTGAATATTTGCAAACTATGGAGAGAGTCAAGAAATTATAAGATAAAACACCTACCCTCTATTTAGAGCCAGTACAGGTGCATGTTCTTGGACATGGTAATAATTATCCTTTCTAGGGCACCATAGATCAAAGGCCTTAGGTGGAATTGGTACTTGAATTATAGCCAATGTATAGTCAGATGAATTTTCTATTCCACTTATTATGTTGGCTAGTGGAGGGGTTCAAGCACTTGAATTGAATAAGGCATAAGTTGGATAAAGACCTGTGATTGAAAAAGGCTGAGTTACAAGAAAAGGAGTGAAAATTGGTTGAAGATGTCATCCAATTGGATAATGATTTATAGTAGATTTGAGAAAAATAAAAAGCACTCTCAGATTTTAGTGTTGAACTCCGAGACCAGGAGCAAGTAATTATAACTGTGGAAGTAGATATGTTGCATCAAAAATAAGATAAATATTTTTTCTTAAAATAGAACATAGAATTAGTGGCCCACACGAGTCAAAATGAGGAGATTTGGCAAAAGGAATGGGAGGAGTTGCGTAAAGAACTACTTCAGTGCGAGGCAGTTCTCAAGGTAGAATTGACATAGAGGGAACCATATTCCTCCACCTTGATCACTTAGTAGATGAAGGAAATATTTATTCAACGTGAATTGGAGTTGTTGTCCAAACTCCAAAAAATGGAAAACAGAGCCAACAATATGGGAGTGAAATGGGCCAAGTATTTCACTTATACTAAGCAATTTCATAATGAACATGAAGCCTTCAAGCTCCAGGTATAGGAATTGGAAGAAGGGCTCTAGGCTATGAAACCAAATAACACTAGGACTCCAACAAGACAACGAAGGAAATCACTAAGGACATTGACTACTTCAAAGGGGAGGATAGATGTAGACAATAGTTCTAAGAAGAAATGACATTCAGAGTTGTTTGACAAAATGTCTACGTGATGTTGAGCATTTTGATAAAGTAATGTTTTTGCAATGTAAATCAATCGTCATGATTTAATACAGACTGATTAATAATACTAAATAAAAGGACAAATTGTACAAACTAGCCATCATAGGATTGATTAGTTAAGTTAGACTAGTTAATTAGTCTGAGACTGGTTAAGACAAACTCGTTAATTAATCTGATATTGATTAGTTAAAGAATTAACAAGTAGATAGTTAGGGATGGTTAAGTGTGGTTGGTTGTAGTAACCACCAAGGCTAACTTATAAATATCCCATACTCATTTTGTAAGCATCCATTTATTGATCCACCATTATGATAAATACAACAAATAGGATTGTTCTATTATTGTGCAGATCTGTGTGAGAGCTTATTGTCTTGTGTTACTGGTATCCTAATGATGTATACCATAGAATGTATTGTAAGCAAATTGGTGTTGTCATTGTATGTGTTGTGCAGAGTTGCAATAATGAGCACTTAGGGATGATATGAGGAGTTGAAGAGCAAAATCAAAATTGCAAGAGTGTTGTCTAGAACCCATCTAGGCCTACCCATCACCCATATAGACCTATCCATCTAGGCCACTTTTCTAGAACCTATTGTCACCCATCTAGACTGGAGTTACCCATCTAGAAGAACCTATCTAGGATTCCAATATTGACTAGAGGTACCTATTTGAAGCCACCCGTCTAGCAGACTACTTATTCGTTAAATTACCTAGCTAAGTAGTTACACATCTAGCAGTCAACCATATAGACTTGTCACCTTACAACTCATCTATCTAGATTTACCTATCTATAGCCATTAATCATTCGTTACTCATCTAGGAATAAAGTGTAGTTTCACATCATGGTTGGTAGTCCTTCCTAAACCTCTGTTATTCCCTTATCTCGATAAGGTACTTACCCCCAATATAATATTCAAAGTGAGGGTGACTGAGTGGATGTCACCGATTGTGATTACTTTGTGTAGGCTTAAAAAGCTACATGATTGAGAAAATTGTAGAGGTTGACTAAATAAGCAGTCGATGGTCCAAAATTGCAAATTCTTGGAAGTGGCCTTGAAAACAATATAAAAACTAAAGGATATTTTGGTCCCAAGTCATTTACTTCAAAATTACTAACAAAATTGGTTCTTAAAGCAATAGATACAAGACCACAAGATTTCCTTTGTAAGTGGAATGATTGAGAGAAGCATGAAAAGGAGGCTCAAATCTGCCAAAAAATGCTAATCCACTGTAAAGAAGTCAAAATGGTGCCAGCATTCACTTTGCAGTGTGATTGTCATTTCTCTTTGATATTATTGCAGAAATAAGAAAAGTGCATAATAAAAACAACCTCAAGTCCAATGATTTACACCAATCCATGGAGAATTCTGATAAAGCAGGTCAAAATGCAATCTCGCACGACCACCAATTTTCTTTGTTAGCATCACAGCTAGAAGAAAAGGAGTTAATCTCAAATCTGTTGATTTTCATGAAATCACAGATGTTATGGTCAAGACTGGCCAATTCACATTTTAGCGTACGAATGACACAGTTCTTTGTATAAAGCAAAATCAGATAAAAGAGCAATATGAAGACACAAAACCATTAATATCGACCTCTTCGCAGTCAGAATGTGCAAAACAGATAAATTTTGAAATTACATGTGGCTTAGTATTTTCTTTGGCGATGTCGTGGAAATGAGGAGGCCTTTCAAAGAATATTGTAGATGCGTGGTAGCAGAGTGACTTCAAAAATAGATAAGAGCCCAAAACCATGGATAAAAAAAAACTGCTAAGCTTAAAGGAAAAGTAGACAAGTTAAGTTGAATTCTAGAGACTGTGAGGTTGAACAAGCCAAAACAAGAAAATTCTCAAAGCTGTGATTTTCCTCAATTTCATAGCTAAATTTGTAAAAATATCTAAAAGATAAAATTTTAGCATGGTTTTAAGGAATACAAAGGCTGAGAGCGGTCACATGTCAGTCACCTATAAATCGATCACAACCACTCATCCTTAGATCAACGATAAATATTGAATCTACTCTAAACTCAAATTTTCAATGCATTTTCACATGGCTACGTGTTATAGTGAGCAAAAGATATTGAGCCAGACACCATGAAAGCTAAAACACCAGGAAAATAAGGTGTAGTCCATAAGTCTCTAGAATATTTAGCCCAACTAACTCAGTTGCAGTTCAACGGATAAAAATATGTTGCAAGAACAAGGGATGGTGGAGGTTGATTCTTATTCAAAATCTGGTATAAGTATTCAAGAAGATGCAACTAGATGCCACCATTGATGGCAAGTTGTAAAAATATCAAGAATTTAAAATATTTCTTGTAATGCTCGAAGTGAAGTGATTGTAAAATTATAAATAGAGGTCAAACCCTCATTTCAAAGGGTTGGATTTGAAGTATTTGTTTGCGCTACTATTGTACATTCTCTGCAATTAATAAAAAGAGCATTACTAGGGATGTTTACCTCAAAATTGCGTCTATGTTGCTTGCTAATATTAATTGTGTGAAGTTATTTCTACTACTACTACTATGGTTAGTCTATTATGCTAAATTGGATTGCTAAATTAGAGCAAATTGGAATGATTCAGACTTGCATGTATACTTATAAGAATTCTATTTCTATTAGTCAAGGTGTTAATCTAATTTTGTTAATTTGGATTATTAATGCTTTAGATGTTTGGAATAATTATTTAAGTATACCCAAAGCTCTCAATATGGATTGTTGCTAAGTTTTGAATGTTGTTAGTATTGAATACTGGTTTTGGAAATTGACTTGCTAGAGGGTTCTCTATGGATGCCTATGCTATTAGCTTCATCCGTCCATCATTAATTCATTCATCTCTTAACCCTTTTATCCCTATCCCTAAGATTTTACTATTTTTGAGCTAAAAAAATTCAACATCTATTAAGTTGATAGGGTATACCAGCCTACTCTAGAGGTTGGATTAAGGTATTTTTAACCCTTCCAATATTTGATCTGAGTTGCAACTAGCGAGTGTTCACCTTCAAAATCCTTCAGATGATAGCCGCAGTTCAAGGTTCAGCTTTGATGATAAAATATACCATAACACTTTGAATAATGTAAATAGAATCCACAAATACGTGGACTTTATAAGTCTTAACATAATAACCATAAAGGATCCCTTTCCTATTTTTTTCACTTATTCTATTCTAGAGAAGGTAGCTGGAGATGATATTTACTAATTTTTGGATGGTTTTTTTGGCTATAATCAAGTCAACATTGCAAAAGAAGATAAGTTGAAAACCATATTTGTGGTAGAAAATGATATTATGCTTATAATAGGATTAGAGATATGTAACATCCTAGCCACATTCTAAAGAATTATTCTGTATATATTTTACCAGATGGTGATAGGAAAGTTCAAAGTTTTCTTGGATGATTGGTCAATATATAGGAAGGTAGAGGAGCACTTGCCAACATTGGAGAAATGCATGAGATTATGTAAGAATGCCTAGTTAGCTTTAATCCTAGGAAAATGTCACCTAATGATGCCTTACGATAAATTGTTAGGATAAATAATCTATAAAGAAGGGTTAAAAATAAATACTGATAATATTTGCATCATTGTAAATATGGTGGAATGTCATGACGTAAGCTCATTGAAGACCTTCCTAGGATTGATAGGATACTACATGAGGCTTATCAAGATTTTTTCCCATGTGTCCTACCCATTGGACTCATTAACAAAGAAGAATATCCCCTTTGTGTGGATGGAGGAACATCAAGGAGCCTTCAAATAGTTGAAGGTAAAGCTTGTATGCAGCCCTATTCCAGTGTTTCTAGATTAGTACAAGGAAATTCATGTCCACATAGATGCGTCCAATTTTGTTATTGGATTTGCATTAGTCCAAGAAGGGTATTTTAGGCTAGATTAGCCTATTTATTTCACAAGTTGACTACTGTTAAGGGTTGAGTGAAACTATAGCACAACGAAGCGAGAGGCTTTAGGGATGATGTATGGAGTGCAAAATTATAGGTACTATTTATTGGCTAGACCATTTGCCTTTTATGTTGACCACCAAGCTCTATTGTATTTAATTAATAAACTGGTTATACATGAGTGAGTTAGTGATGCGTAGTCGTTATACCATCATTAATTCTCAATGAATCTGTCAATCCAGGGCAGTGTACAAGGCTATCTACGAAAGAAGAAGTGAAACAACTATAACTTAGGTCAATCTAGAGCAACAGGTCTTATTGGTGGAACCGGTTGTGTGGGGGGTTTTGGGACATTCCTATATCTAAATTGCATGAATTAAATCTTAATATAAGTTGCAGAATTGGAAACTAATCATTAACTGCAGAAATGAAGTCCTAATTACAATTGCAGAATAAGACCTAATTATATTGCAGAAATAACAGTTGCAGAATTGAAAGTCTGATCCTAATTGCAAAAAGGAAATCTAATTACTTTTGCAGTAATGAAAGTCTAGATCTAATGTGGAAATAAAAACTGTCAAAGCTCTGTAATAGAAGGTTGTCAATCTTCTATGTAGGATTTGACAGCAAAACATAAAATGCAGGAAATTGCTGAAAAATAGTAAATTATGGGAATAACAGTCTGAAATAAAATGGAAGCTTTGTTGAAAGTAGAGATTACAACTAAAACATTAAGCACAAGTTTAATATAAACATAAATAAACTAAGATCACAAATATTGTCAGCTGTTTACAAGCAATTGAAATAACAAGTTCTACAACTCATTTTGTTGCAGCAAAATCAGAATAAAAACCTGCTTGTTAGTCCTCCTCCTATGTCTGGAAGTGGCCAACCTCCTTGTCCAGAAGAAGGTATACGTCTCTCTCTCTCTCTAAATCTTAATCACACTCATTTACAAGCAATATGAAATAGAACTGGTATACTTTATTGATTAAAAGACATGATTACAATAATTCTGCTGAAAAACTGTTACAAGACTGTAACAGTCAATTTCTACCTATTTTTTGCTTCTTCCTTACTTTCTACTTCCTGCTGCTACTACTTACTATTACCTCTATATGTTACCCAGCTCAACCTAAATGGGAGCAATATTTATATATGTCCTAAGGTCTGATTACAAACAAAGAATATCTCAAAAGATCTAATCCTACAATGCTGCAACAAATTCTGGTTTTATCTTAGAAGAAGATTAAAACTTGATCTTTCCCTTAATGATGGCTTTGGTCGGCAATGACGACAAAGACAGATGGAAGATCTTTTCCTTTACTTTTTCCAACCTTTATTTCCATTTTTTTGGCTTCAAAAATTGGTCAACAAGTCAAAAAGCACACTCTATTTTCATTCCGAAGATAAGTGGCTTCATTCCGAAGACAATGCAATTCTCATTCCGAAGATCGCTCATTCCAAAGATACTGCATTCTCATTTCGAAGATCGCTCATTCCAAAGATACTGCATTCTTCATTCTAAAGATCCGCTCATTCTGAAGATACTACATTCTTCATTCCGAAGATCCGCTCATTTCGAAGATGCTGTGTTCTCTCATTCCGAAGATATCTGTTCATTCCGAAGATACTTCGGAATGAACAAATGTGTGCTTTTCTAGTGATTTATTCTGCATCTCTCAAGTGGGTTATCTCTTAAGATCAAATTCCAATGGTCTTCATCTCTTTCCTCATGTGAATTCCATGCCTTGCTATTTATGGACAACTGGCTGGAATTTACATGGGAAAGACCAGCTTTTTGCTACAAGCAACAATTTGCTTGCACTGTTGCCAGATTTAGGTGAAATAAATGCTTGAGACAAATCAAAAAATGATTAGTGAAATGTCTGCTATTATTCTAAGCATATCCCATTGTAGCAAATCATAGCAAAAAGAACACAAAACTATGTAAAAAGCTATAAAATCAGCATATAATATTCCAAATACATTGATCATGCAAAATGGTTAATATACAACATATTGAATCAACTTAACTAACATATCAGATAAAACATAAGAGTTTATAGGCATTTTTAGTGTTCAAAACATGTTATGATTGAGGCATTTCTAGGCCTTATCATTTTCCCCCCAACTTATATTAATGCATGCCCTCATGCATTCTGTTGGGCTATGGAATCACATATGTCCATGTTTAGATTCTATAACCTGTAGAATAATTTCTTGCCTATGTAATACCCCCTATTTTCCTAAATGTTTCTGAGCCAATCTTCAAATTGTTCATCAAGCTGGGCATCTTCCTCAAAGTAGAATGGAACAGGAGTAATGATGGTCGGAGGCCTAAACCTGAGATCTATCCAGTTATGTTGCATGATATGAATCAGCTGGATTACACCTTCTGCTCTTCTTCTGGACCATTCTAAGTTTATGGGGGAGATAGGTTCTCTTTTCCTCAAATACATGGAAAGTTCAGCCCATCTGTCTCTACATACTGACAATGCTGGGAAGAAATTATGATCACAGAAATTGTTAAATCTGGCCACACAGTCCCTTAAGTTGTTCAAGTACATTCTCTTTATATCATCCATGTTCATCATTGAGAAGTGCTTCCTGGTGATAACTAGGTGGTTTGGTTGGATTGCTCTGACTAACAACTCAGCCCTTGTTTCAATCACTTTATTATGCTTTTTCTCTTGATCCCAGTAAAGCTGATTCTGCAAAGTAGACATAAATGCTCTCAACTGAACATCTCCAATGTAGATTTGAGGATGAGAGTCAACTTCCTCTGGAATGAAGAAACTATGTAAAAACAATTCACACAGGAGATTTTTTTGCTCAAAAGGACTGTCAAAATATGCCTCCAGAAAATCTGCAATAGTGTCCAATTTATATGGGAGGTTTGAAGTAATCCTCATGACCTGCCATCTGAGGTATTTTTCCTTCAAAATAAGGTCAGTAAAATCTGGCTGGTCGTCTAAATTGGACTAAAAATTTAGCAATTTGGCATAAGTCAGACACCTTTTCTTTCAATGCCTGAATTTCTGTGTCCTTGGCTTCTAGCTATTTTGCTTCCAATTTGAACTTTTCAGTTTTAGTGGCAAGCTGCTCATATCTAATCATCTAGCTAGCTATGTCTGCATTGTATTGCTCTAGAGACAGTATTAGGTGGTCTGACTACAGGTGGAATCCTAGGTATCAGATCAACTTGAACTTCTTTTTCTGCCACTTCTACTGGTTGATCATCTATCAATAATTCTACTTGTACCTCCTTATTTGCTATTTCTATGGAGTTGTCATCATATAGTATTTCTACTTGTACCCCCTTATCTACTGTTTCTACTAAAAATGTAACATTTTGGAATGTAGGGACCTCAATAGGAGTACTTACTTGAATATTTTATTATTGCTGGGACTATTCCTGTGTTGGTGGCTCATCTTCAACATCCTCTGCTATGCTCTTTACCATTTCTGAAGCATCTTCAGAATAAGAAGGCAATGCTTCAGAATAAGATGGTGCTGCTTCAGAATGAACAAACACTTATTTAGAATGAAGGAGTGCTGTTTCAGGATGAACTCCTATTTCTGCCTCAATAGAGTCATCTACCCTTGATAAACCCAGAAGCAATTGAGCCAGATTGTCTTCATTAATGGATACAGCTGGCTGTTTTTCTAATTGTGACAACATTTTTCTTAATTCTGCTACTTCCTGTTGAAGCTCTGCAATTTTTCTTTCTTGCATCTCAATGATGCTTTCTTTCTCTAAAATCCATCTGGTCTGTGTTTTGACAACACTCCTTGCTGCCCTCAACTGCTCTGTGATGTCTTCCACTTCTGTTTCTGCTTCAGAAGCTGATGCATACAAATCAGTTGCAGTTGGCTGCTCAACCAATTCTTCTTTTGCAATAATTTGTTCTTGTTCAGGAGGCTCTGTGAGACTGTCTATAAGGGTATCTACCATATCTGTAGCCTCCTCCAAACCATCCTGCTCAGTTTCTGTCTTAGCTATTTGTTCAGGGAATTTTGGAAAGTTTTCAGATGCTGGTTGTATCTCTGTGACATCTGGGCTGCTTGGTCTATCTTCTTCCTCCATAACCTGTTCTTCTGTTTCTTTCAAATGGATTCTTGTAGACCTCCTAGTTCCAGATGCAAATTTCTTCTTTTTGCTCTATTTTTTGGTGACAGCAGGGGTCATGGGGTCAGTTTCAGATGCCTCTATTTCCCTTGTTATTTTTGCCTCTGTTTGGTTAAGTGCTTCACTTCTCTGTTCTGTCAAATTAGTGTTCACTCCAGAAAAATGAACTTTCTTTTGTTTTTCTGCTCTACTGCCAGTTCTAGATCCTCTTCTCTTTTGTTTCTTGGCTCGTGAAGTTGAGGGTTCAGGAGCAAGGTTTTTTGCTGCTGCTATGGGGTGTAGTTCTGTAACAGCTTTAGGGGCACCTTCTGTAGTTTCTTCTGCATCATCTTCTACAATAGCTATTTCCTCTTCTGCAGCAACATCAGCAGTATCTGGTTCTTCTTCTTCCTCATCTTCATCCCTAAAAATGACATCATTTAGGGTAGAGTAAAACCTATCAAAACTCCTAGGGTTTCCTCTAAAATGGTGTTGGCAAACTAGTTTGATGAGGCCATGGTGGCAAAGGCTTCCTTTGCCCTCCTGATATCTCTTTGCCATGTTCTTTAATTCTTGATACAGATACAGGGGAAGATTTACCCTAACTTTCAGCTGTTTTTCACCATGTCTGAGATGGTTCAAAATTCACAGATGATGCCCTGACAACAAGCACATACCGGCCTTCACGAGTTAGGAATTTAATTACCTGGGTGGCTACTTCATCCCAGGGTTCCTGTAAGTTGGCCCTTTTTAACCCTTTGCATGTGTTGTTATGGGTTAAGTACTCTGGCTCTCTATCATTTTCCTCTACAAACTGATTAACTACATTTGCCAATGTATTCTTGCCAGATCTAGAAATTGAAATCCCTTCTAATGGCAGCTCAGTAATCTGACTTAAAATTTTAGGGCTTACCTCAATAGTCATGCCGTTTACATGTGCTTGGTTGTTTCTGAATGTATGGGCGAACATGCCAGCCAAATCTTCAAAAGACCCATTAAACTTATCCAGAAATGGCATAAACCCTCCATCTTCAAAAATCTACACGACTGTCGGATTTTCTCGGAGGTAGGTGGTATCTGTAGGTTCTATTCTGATCTTTCACCCCATTTTTTCTCTTCACTGCTGCTGCTATTTTTCTGCTGGATCTCTAGTTTTTTTATGTTGCAAATTTGCAAAGTTTTAGTTTGAAACCTTTGTTGCCCTGTTTCTCGTCTGCTTCTTCGGAATGAACCGTAACCTGAGCACTTTACTTCGTAAACACATCTTCGAAAAGAAAGGTGGCACACATTTCTACTATTGCACCGAACACCTATCCATCAATGATTGCTTGGACGTCCTTATCGTCAGATCCACCTTATTTGGTTTTAATTTTTTTGTTCAGTCCGTAGATTCTCACGTGCATGTGTATTGTCATTAAAAATTGGTGGCATATGGTTGGTCACGTCCTCCGTAATTCTAGTACTTTCCAATGGGTGCAAAAACAAACCATGTGCTGACTGACACGTGTTCCTTTATTGTATGCAACTAAAAGAGTTTGATTTTGTCGTACCTTGTCTTCTTGGATGCCACGTGGAAATGCTCTTTCCAAAGATTATAACTTATTGCGCAAACAAAACTTTATTCCAAAGATTATGACTTCATTTCGAAGATGAGTCTTCATTCCGAAGACAAATCCTCATTCCGAAGATTATATCTTCATTCCGAAGATAGGTCTTCATTCCGAAGACAAATCCTCTTTTGCAAATTTAAATCTTCATTCCGAAGATCAGTCCTCATTCCGAAGATCAATCCTCATTCCGAAGATTAGGTTGTATTGCGAAGGTAAATCGTCATTCCGAAGACAGATCCTTCATTTCGAAGATAGATCCTCATTCCGAAGACAGATATTCATTCTGAAGATAGATCTTCATTTCGAAGACAGATCCTTATTCTGAAGATGATGCAGCAAGTCGTCATTCCGAAGACCAAGTTTCATTCTGAAGACAAATTGTCATTTCGAAGACAAAGTTTCTTTCTGAAGACAAAGTACAACATTCATTTTGCTGTCATTCCAAAGACATTTTTCAATCTGAAGATAATACAACAGGCACTGTTTTTTGCATTCTTATTTCGAAGATTAGGCAGAAATCAATATTTTCATTCTCAAAACATGTTTTAAATATGCCAACTCTTATGAGTACCTTTTATGCTAATGGTTAATTGTCATATGCTATACACTAATAATTTTACAATGAAGAAATGTAAGAAATATATACCTGATAAAAATAGTTAATGCCGCTTTGAAGAATGACTGCCTTTGTTGATATTCTCACTGAGATTTTCTCGCAACATTTCAAAACAAGTGCACTTGGTGAATTTGTACAATGATGGTTCAGAAATTTCCCAAGGTTATGCATGCCAGAAAACTGGTTTTCATGCATACCAACCCAGTAGTGCCTTAAGAAAAGGTTTTCACTGCTGAGTTATTCATTTTTCTCTCTTATTTTTTCTTTATTTTCCCCTTTTTTTATTTATTTTTACCTCTCATTTTCTCTTTTTTTTTTTTTTTTTTTCTTGATCCTGACTATGCCTATGAAGGAATTTCATGATTTTCCCTGAAACCATGCCCATGAAGGAATTCATACTCAGAATTTATTAATCTTTTTGTTTTCTATTTTTTTTTTTGATTTTTTTGTATTTTCTACTTTTTCTTGAAATCCATGATCATGCTGATTGTTTTGAAGTGGAAGAGGGAATATCTTCCACCTATTGTGTATCCAAACTATCAAGTTGCTGTAAGAATTCATCTTTCGTCAGAGGTGTATGGTACACTCTGAGGCAATGTCCATTTACTACTGTTGGTCCGGCTTTCATACGCACCCCACGAAAGGATGGGCAGGAAGCCCCGGAGACACCCACGGGACGGATCCCACTCACTTTAGGATCTAGCTGGTTATCCAAGGTGCGAGTTACAGAGTTGGGTCGAATGGCTATTCACTCTTTTCCACTTCTGGAATAGATTTCAATATGGATTGCTCTGTTACCTTACAGGGGGTTCCTGAACTTGTTCAGTAGTTGCAAAAGTTGTTTATCATATTTAACTTGAATTCTTGATCTAGCTCTCATGGGTCAACAGATTTAAATAAAAGACAAATAAAGAAAATAAAAATGGATCATTCACCGAAAACAAAGAGAGGGTAGGGTAGGGCGTAAAGAGAAGTTTATCAAACATCAACTCGTAAAACCCTAAACTATCAATCTTATCTATGCTATCAGCTTCACAACAGAACAAATCAAAGAAGAAAGTGTCCAGTCAGTCTAAGATCACTTTCAACTAAGAGCACAAGGCAGAGTGAAACAGATCTAGCAAAAAATTATAAATCCAAGGGCAACTGGTTAAAACTGGTATCTTTCACCGACAGCCTAGCTCACACAGTGAAGACAGAGCAATTAGAACAAACTTAACCTCAAATCTGTAATTTCCCTAGCAGATAATAGAACAACTCAAGCCTAACAGCATATTTAAACTTGATAATACAGATTCACAGCATATATCTAACAAACTTTAATGGAACGGATAACAAAAGAAGATACACTTATCACACTCGCAAAATATTAGGCTCCTGGCCATGCTATCATAGAAAAGCTAAAGCACATCAACTCCAAGTCCATAAACAAAGGATTTCACAAAATTTGCAAGAAATTGCTTATAAGCCTTTTATTTCTAAGTCTCCGCCTCCCGCAATTACATTGAGAAGAAGTATTTATAGACTCAGGATAGACCCTGATCTTTTCAGAAATATCTTCTTCCATAACCTGCAAATCTTATCTTTCTAAACCCTAGGACCCGGGTTTTACAATAAAAATCCATTTAAAATCAAAGTCCAGATAGAACTTAACCCTTCTGCAAATCAGTGGAGTCAGCTGCCATAAATGGAGAAGATAAAATCTAAAGCCACTTGCATTCATCCGCAACTGCAAATAAATGCCTCCATTAATTCTGCTGGTGAGCCGGATGAGTCACCACTTCTCCATCAATTTGATCTCCGTAAAGCCATCCCTGAGTTGAAATGATCTTCATGCTATTAATTCTGCAATAAATTTGTCATTGAATGCTCTCACCGACATCTTCTCTTCTAGCATGGCGGTCCTTGATTAAATCCGCACTTTAACTTTGACTTTATGGCCTTTCCCGGTTGTCCCGTAAGTGCCAGATGGAATCCTGCATGAAAGACAAAAATGAGTTAGATTAGCACTTTAATTAAATCAAAAGCTTTAAAGGTTAAAACAGATTAAATCAGGTTAAAAACCCTAAAGCAAGCTTGCATGTCGGCTTCTGTTTGTCTGCCTCACGCTTTGACACGTGTCGCTACCCCAGGATGCCTTCTGTTTCCCGCTGGAATGCACTTCTGGTCAACTTAGGACTTTCTCTCTCCTATCGCGATTCTGCGACATGTCACGATTTCGCGACATGTCACGAAATCGCGACGTCCCCAGCGCCATGCAACTTCTTCCCCCGTCGACCGCGAAAACGCGACATGTCACGAAATCGCGCCTCCTGCCAGCTGTCGCACAACTTTTTCAAGCATGTCACGATTTTGAGACATGTTAGCGACGCGCTGCACCTTTTGTACTTAAGCACTTTTTCCATCAACAACCCACGAAAATAGAACACGTCGCGATATCGCGACAGTTCCCGTAGCTGCATGCGTTGACCGCGATTTTGCGACACATTTGCGACTTAGCCGATTTTCATTCTGCAGCCCACTTTCTCTCTCCTACCGCGAAAATGCGACATGTCACGATTTCGCGACATGTCGCAAAATCGCGCCCTTCCGTACGTTTTCTTTCTCTCTCCTCCGGTCGGCAGCGATTTTGCGACACTTTCCAAAAATGGAAATGTCGCGACACTTCCAAAAATGGAAAGTGTCACGATTTCGCTACACAAAAATGACTTAGCTGCTTTTTGATTTACCCGTCGCGATATCGCGACATTTTCGAAAATGGAAGTGTCGCGATATCGCGACACTACCAAAAATGGAAAGTTTGATTTTTCATGAATTTATGCAACTGTTTTCTGGATTTTTCTCGGTACCGATGCAAGATTTTATTTGTGCATGAATGATTCTAGCATGTAAAAAGTGAATTCTTGGATAACACAGCTGGAATGCAAGAAAAAGCACAACTTTAAAAAGGAGGCAAGCAAATTTGGATTTAAAACCTGAAAATTATCAAGAGGGTCCCTGCTGCAAAAATGGAAGTTCAGGGCTTTCAAGAGGATGGAATCTCATTTTTCAGTGGGGGTGTGTTGCTTCTCAACAAATGGCGATATCTGCGGGTAAAATAGTAGCACTATTTTAGAACCCAAGACTCGGCTTCAAAACAAAAAGACCATGCATCATGCCTTGCCACGGACATTCTTCACAATAAATTGACTCGTCAACTCGCTAATCGTTAAAATTTCCCAAGGACATACTAGGCTGGATTACTTCAAGGAAGATTTCTGATGTGCAATTACAAAGGGTATAAAACTTTCTTCAAGGATGACTGGATTGAATGATGAACTTTGGACTGATCAACTTTTCTAGATTGTAAAAGGGGAAACCGAGTAGAGCTCTGTTTACTAGTTTAGCCTTTTACAACCTAGACAGAGTTACCCTTTAGATTTACACGACCCAAATTTACAACTGTAGGGCAGAATCTAATATTGGCTGCCTCTTTTATGTAATTTTTTTTTTTTTTATCTCTCTTCTTTTGAAATATATCAATATCTGAAAGGCTTTAGAGAAATCACAATTTTCTTTTAACATTTGATCAATCTGAAACTGTTTCAGTCTAGGCACTGATAGCCTCTGGTGACACCCAAATAATTGCATGAATCATAGTCCCCTCTTATAACCAACTTTTCTTGGATTCCCCGGAGTTCCTCCAACAAAACAAAGATAGCAGTTTTTCTATCATTAAAACAACTGTGGCAAGTAAGACACAAGATCCCATCATCTCTCTACCTTTGTCCTGAATAACAAAATAGCTCTACTGTTCAGTGCAAGCAGACTATCTCTATTAGAATGGTGAACAACATGGGCATTGGATTGTGGATTGATCAGCTCAGAATAAAACAATTTTGAAGGCTGACTTTTCATTGATTGCTCAGGCAAAGGTTAAAGGATAGAATATTAAGAGCTGAAGGACTTTGCACAGACTTTCAAGGACAGACAGGCCTTAAAGCAAAACAAAATAAAACTGCACAGACTAAAGCCGAATAAGAAATAAAAAAGAATAAAATAAAATAAAACAAACAAAGAAAAGAAAAAATAAAATGAAGATAAAAGAAACAAACTAAAAGAAAAGAAAGCAACTAAAAAAAAAAAAAAGAATAAAAAAATAAATAAACTAAACAGACAACAAAGAAAAAGAACTACAATAAAGAACTAAAGCAAAAAAAATAAAACTGGGAGAGCTATTCACAATATGTACACATGTTACAACTTCTTCATAGCTTACTCAAATGATACATTGGATGGAACAGCGGAAAAATAATGTTTCAAGTATTGACCATTAACAGGGAGGTCCAGAAAATTACCATCCAGGTCTTGCAAGCGGAAAGCATTGTTACCCAATATTTCAGCAATTTGGTAGGGGCCTATCCACAGTGGCTGCAACTTTGTGTGCTTACCCTTCTTCTCATGGGCCTTGTCCCACATAAGCACTAAGTCTGCCACTCGAAAGCCTTCACCTTGGCTCTCTTGTCAAACCACCGCTTGACAGCTTTCTTGGTGCCTATCGAAGTGCTCCAGGGCTTGGAGTCTTTCATCCCGCAAGTTAGTCAAATCTAAAACTCGGGCTTCGCATCATCATGATCTTCAAAATAATCTAAGGCAAATTGGTAGGTGGGCAACTTCAAGGAGATGGGAACAATTGGCCGGGTACCATACAACAAAACAAAGGGAGAGGTCTTAAGAGCCACTTTGTGTGTTATCCGGTCAGCCCACAAGTGCATATTTCAACAATGTATGCCACCGCCTGGGTTTATCTGTTGCAGACTTTTTGATGGCATTCATTAAGTTCTTGTTTGTTGACTCAGCCAATCCATTGCCTTGGGGGTAGTAGTTGGATGAGAATCTGATAACTATCCCCATCTGGTATGCCCAATCTGCAAACTCCAATGATTGGAAGGCTGGCCCATTATCACAGACCAAATTCAGGGGAACCCCAAATCTAGTTATGATATTTGATTCAAGAAATTCAATGACTTCCTGAGTTGTACTTCTTGTGGTGGCTGCTGCTTCAACCCACCTTGTGCAATAGTCAGTAGCTGTCAAGACATATTTATGTCCTGCTGAGGAATTTGGATTGATTACCCCCACAAAATCAAGTCCCCACTGCATGAAAGGTTTGTTTATCACCACTGGCTGCAATGGCAGGGCTCGGTTTGCCTCTTTGGCTGCAAATGTCTGGCACTGATGGCAGGTTCTGACATGTTGATGTGCATCCTTAAAAAGTGTAGGCCAGTAATAGCCTGCTCTCAGTATCTTATGTGCAGTGGCAGATCCTGATGAATGTCCCGCCCCTAGTTTTTCATGAAAACTAGCCATGACTTCACTGACTTCACCGGGAGAAATGCACCTTAGAAAGATGCCAAAGATAATTCTCCCCGTACAGTAGTACCCGCCTTGAGGAGATAGTGAGCAACTTTTAACTTTAATGCTCTCCTTTGAGTTCTGTTCAAATGGGATGGGCAAACTCCAAACTGTAGCATATGAATGATATCCCCATACCAATCATCAGATTCATAGTTTAATTGATTAACTTCCCGCTCTAGAGGTATTTCAAGCAATGTGCCCGGACAAGCCAAGTCCTCCGATCACTTTAGCAGTGCCTAATTTCCAAGTCATATTCTTGCAACCTGGTGACCCAATTGCCCCTCAGCTCACCCAACTCATTTTGACTTAGAAGATACTTCACACTGGGTCCGGCACTATGGCATGAGTTTTGCTTCCGAGTATATAATGTCTCGAACCGTTTCACCGCTCTTACCAAAGCATAGGCCTGTTTATCTAAACGGGAATATTTCAGTTCAGCTCCCTTCAAATTAGTGCTCTTAAAAGCAATTGGATGTTCTCCTGTATCTCTCCGTTGAGTCAAGACTCGCAGCAAGTGTATGTTCGTAAGAGAATGTGTACGGATAGAAATCTGCACCGAAATCCGGGCTTACTAAGACTCGGTGCTTGTTTAATGGCCGTCTTGATTTCTTGAAAAGCAGCCTTAGCTTCAGTGGTCCAGCAATCTGGGCAGCTTGCTTTAACATATCATTCATTGGTTTAACTATCTCTGCAAAGCCCGAGATAAACTTTCCCGACAAAGTTAATCTTTCCAAAGAATGATCTCAACTCTTTCTTGGAGTTGGGAAATGGTATGCCGTATATGGCCTCAACTCGCCTCGGATCCATAGAAATGCCATCCTTTGTGACCAAATGCCCAAGCAGCTTTGCCTTCTCGTTACACCAAATATGCATTTCTTTGGATTCAAAGAGATGCCAAACTCCCTCGCACTTGTTAAACACAGACTCTAAATGCTTGACATGATCAAACTTAGATTTGGAAAAGACTGTTAGATCATCCATGTAAACTACAATACATTTGCCCATAAGCCCCTTGAAGGCATGGTCCATTGCTCTCTGAAATGTTGCTCCCGCATTTATCAACCCAAATGGCATCCTTTTGTAAGCAAAAGTCCCCCACTTGGTTGTAAAAGCAGTCTTCATTCTATCCTCCTTCTCCACCAATATCTCGGTTATAGCCCTGAGAAGCCATCCAAGAAAGACATCATCTCTGATCCATTAACAATTTGCAGGACTTCATCCATAGAAGGCAGGGGATAGTTGTCCTTTTCTGATGCCTTATTTAAATTCCTGAAATCCACACACAAGCGGATCTCCCCATTTTTCTTCCTGACTGGCACCAGATTGGCCACCCAAGTAGAATGCCCGATAGGAAAAATAATTGCCGCACTCAAGAGCTTCTCCACTTCTTTCTCGAATAAGGGGTTCTAACAGAGCATTAACATGCCTCTCTTTTTGTCTCGAAAGGCTTGCAAGATTCTTTCAAAGGTATGATGTGGGTGTAAACTTTTGGATCAAATACCTTTAAATCCTTGTATGACCAGGCCATTACATCCTTAGACCTCGTGCAGGAAATCAATCATATTTCTCTTTATCTCTCGGATCACAATCCTTTGCCAACTTGATGTTCCTTGGATCCTCTTCAGCTCCTACATTCAAATTTTTCAGTCTCATTGTCTCGTGGTGCCCACATAATCTTCAGAATTCACCCTCTGCCCGATCTTGTCAACATCAAATAACCTCTCCAGCCTCTACCATTCCCTTTGGGATTCTCGTTGTCCTTCAATCTCATGATTCCCCCGTCATCATCTAACTGCTCCATCAGTGGTGTCCCTTTGGCCCTCATCAATTATAGCATTCTCAAAGGTATTGGTACTCTGTAAGAAGTTCACAATCTGTTGATCATCTGAGAAAACTTGAAAGCTGTCTATATTGTTTGGAACCGAAGGACAGGGGACTAACTCAATTGAAAACTTATCCCACTTAAAATCTTCCAATGGCTTTAAACTTGCAAATCGAAGATGCCAAGACATCTCGCATGTGAATTTTGTTCCCCGGGTATATGTGTTAAGTTAAAGGCATCAAAGCCTTCCACCAGGTCCCAGTGCTCCGTGCTTGTATCCCTTCGTATAAGAGGCTTTACACCGAAACTTACCCCCGACTCGGCTTGCCACTAATTCCGAATCGCTGAAAACTTGAATGTTTTTCACATTTCTATCCAATGCAAATTTTAAACCTAAAATCGTAGCTTCATACTCGCTAAATTATTAGTACATGGGAACTCGCAGCGGTAAGACATAAAAAATGTCCGACTTTGAGGTCCTTTGAGGACTCGCCCTGCTCCGTAACCCCGCTTACATCTTGCTCCATCCACATGAAGTATACAAACTTCATTAGTATGTACAGGATGAGCTTTGTTAAATTTATTATTCTCGCCCAGCTTGTTAAATTGTAGACTCCAATGTCTACTTCGCAACATTGACAGCTTCATTTGCAGCATTGTACTCTGTAATCGTGTGCTTGTACCTGGGTTCTCTCGTCAACCCGCAATTGATTGGCCACACCCTTCCATGGCAACCACATGTGTGAAAAGTCTCGTTGCCGGATATCCATTTAGAGACTTAGACCAATCCCTACTCAACAACATTCCATACCCCACTGGGATATCCACAACTTGGATTTCGATCTTATGTTGAGCCCTTGGCTCAGATGCCAATTGAATGTGAATGTTTTGCAGCTCTCCCACAACCTTAACTTCTGACTTGTCCAATTGGACAACTCTCCTTTCAGACTTCATTGGGGTCAACCCCAATTGCCGACAAATGGCCAATGGCATGACATTAGCAGATGCACCTGAATCTACCAAACAATTATGTAAATTCTTCCCAAAAATTTTGACAATCAAGAAAATGGGGGAACTTCAGCTCTTTTCCTTGTACATGGCCAGATTGGCATTGGCTATTTTCTTCCCTTTATCCACAGGTTTAGCAAACAGGCCGTAGTATGTCTTTATCGATTGTCTCTCTCGCTCCGAAATCTGTGCCAACTCATGCAAAGTAATGTTAGCCTTAATCTTTTTCATATCCTCCACTATGTTATATCCTTTGTTAAGTGGAGGAATAGCAACATCTGGTACTCTTTGAGCTCCTCCCTTTGGTGGAGGTGGATTATTGCTTGGAGAGGGGTCAGGAGGAATATTGTGAGAGTTGTCAGGAGGAGTTGATGTGGTATTAGGCTCAGGATTCCTGTTTCTCAGGTTGTAATTATCTCTTCTGTACTGCTGGAAAGCCTGTACTTCATCCATGGGCATTTCAACTACATTCTCAGATTCATCCGGGAAAGAGAAAGAATCCAGGACCATAGCCGCACCGTGGCCGATGAACTTGGGCCATCGCCAGCTTCTTTGATTTTCCGGGAGATCAAATCACCAGACAAGGCCTCAAATGCATTGCAAAATTCCAGACAGTCCAACTCCCCATGCCGAGAAGTGGCATGAATTCTCGCACCAGCTTAGGCAGGGCTAAGTCACAAATGTTCACATCATGAGCTTTACCCTTGTAATCTTTATTAGGTTCATATGGGGGCCTATTAAATCTGTTTGGTTGATATGAATATCTGTTGGGGTTGTCTCCAGTAGAAGTTTGCCTTTTAAAACTCAAAAAATCATTGGCCAGCTTTTGAACAATCTTTGAGACTTCTTCAATCCTAGCATTGTCAGCTTCTTTCACAGGGTTCTGTACATTCTCAACCGGTGCAGCAGCCAATGGTGCTGCTGATGGTAAAGTCTGACAAACTGGCAACATCATCTGATGTGGGATAGGATTGAATATAGGAGCAGGCTGTGTGATCAAAGGAGTTTGCTGAAGATTTAGAGGCTGGGGTCCCAACTGTCTTTCCAGGATTAAAGCTTCTTTATAAGCTTCTGTCAAGTTGGTAACAGTGGCATCCCTCTTCAAGAAGACAGAGGTCATTGGGTCTAGAGAGTTTCTGAAGATCTCTAGTGCCAGGTCTGCATTAGGCACATAATAGCCAGTGAGTCTACCATAAGCTTTCTGGAATCTGACATTATAGGATCTAATAGACTCATTCAGTTCTCTTTTGATGCCAGAAAATTGCTGATATAAAATGCTGGGATCTATCACTTCTCCGAACTGTGACACAAAGACTTTTTCTAAGTCATTCCAACTGGTGATGGAATCATTGGTAAGATTTAGAAACCAATCATAGGCTCCCTCCTGGAGAGTAAACGGGAAGAGTCTGCAGGCAACATCCTCATGTTGTACATTTAATAACTTCAGTGCATTCTTGAATGCAACTAAGTGTTCCTCTGCAGCTTCTTGTCCCATCATGTTTATACCTAGGGAGGTATCTTTCTGGATTTCTGGGCAAGTCATGGGCTATACCCGAAATGTTCAAAGCTGTGGAGCCCAACCAATTTGCCATAGCTAATGGATTAACAGGGATATTCTGAGCTCTGGTTGGAGTAACAATCAGTGGTGATAAAACTGTCTGTGATAGAGATGTGGCCCTTCTGAGGCTACTTCTTCTCGAAGTTTCTAATTCAGGGACAAGGAGCTCTCCAGCTCTGGGGTGGGACCTTGTTACCCTGTATGTAGAATCCAGCTTTCACAAGCACTTATAACTTTGCAGCTCTCAATAGGTTCTGAATTTGGAAATTTAAAACACTGCACTGACAATTTACAAAACCGTACTGACAATTTACAAAACTGCCCGGAGTTCACTGTGGGTCCTTACAAATGTTGCTGTTATGCCCTTACAATACTTGAACTGAGTTCAGGCCCTCCTTCTAGCGCCAATTAGGTGTTGGTCCGGCTTTCATACACACCCCGCGAAAGGATGGGCAGGAAGCCCCGGAGACACCCACGGGACGGATCCCACTCACTTTAGGATCTAGCTGGTTATCCAAGGTGCGAGTTACATAGTTGGGTCGAATGGCTATTCACTCTTTTCCACTTCTGGAATAGATTTCAATATGGACTGCTCTGTTACCTTACAGGGGGTTCTTGAACTTGTTCAGTAGTTGCAGAAGTTGTTTAATCATATTTAACTTGAATTCTTGATCTAGCTCTCATGGGTCAGCAGATTTAAATAAAAGACAAACAAAGAAAATAAAAATGGATCATTCACCGAAAACAAAGAGAGGGTAGGGTAGGGCATAAAGAGAAGTTTATCAAACATCAACTCGTAAAACCCTAAACTATCAATCTTATCTATGCTATCAGCTTCACAACAGAACAAATCAAAGAAGAAAGTGTCCAATCACCTAAGATCACTTTCAACTAAGAGCACAAGGCAGAGTGAAACAGATCTAGCAGAAAATTATAAATCCAAGGGCAACTGGTTAAAACTGGTATCTTTCACCGACAGCCTAGCTCACACAAAGGAAGACAGAGCAATTAGAACAAACTTAACCTCAAATCTGTAATTTCCCCTAGCAGACAAGAGAACAACTGAAGCCTAACAAAGATATTTAAACTTGATAATACAGATTCACAAGATATATCTAACAAACTTTAATGGAACGGATAACAAAAGAAGATACACTTATCACACTCGCAAAATATTAGGCTCCCCGGCCATGCTATCACGTAAAAGCTAAAGCACATCAACTCCAAGTCCAGAAACAAAGGATTTCACAAGATTTGCAAGAAATTGCTTATAAGCCTTTTATTTCTAAGTCTCCGCCTCCCGCAATTACATTGAGAAGAAGTATTTATAGACTCAGGATAGACCCTGATCTTTTCAAAAATATCTTCTTCCCTAACTGCAAATCTTATCTCTCTTAAACCCTAGGACCCGGGTTTTACAATAAAAATCCATTTAAAATCAAAGTCCAGATAGAACTTAACCCTTCTGCAAATCAGTGCAGTTAGCTGCCATAAATGGAGAAGATAAAATCTAAAGCCACTTGCATTCATCCGCAACTGCAAATAAATGCCTCCATTAATTCTGCTGGTGAGCCGGATGAGTCACCACTTCTCCATCAATTTGATCTCCGCAAAGCCATCCCTGAGTTGAAATTGTCTCCATGCTATTAATTCTGCAATAAATTTGTCATTGAATGCCCTCACCGGCATCTTCTCCTCTAGCATGGCGGTCCTTGATCAAATCTGCACTTTAACTTTGCCTTTATGGCCTTTCCCAGTTGTCCCGTAAGTGCCAGATGGAATCCTGCATGAAAGACAAAAGATGAGTTAGATTAGCACTTTAATTAAATCATAAGCTTTAAAGGTTAAAACAGATTAAATCAGGCTAAAAACCCTAAAGCAAGCTTGCATGTCGGCTTCTGTTTGTCTGCCTCACGCTTTGACACGTGTCGCTACCCCAGGATGCCTTCTGGCTTCCCGCTGGAATGCACTTCAGGCTCACTTGAGGACTTTCTCTCTCCTATCGCGATTCTGCGACATGTCGCGATTTCGCGACATGTCGCGAAATCGCGACGTCCCCAGCGCCATGCAACTTCTTCCCCGTCGGCCGCGAAAACGCGACATGTCACGATTTCGCGACATGTCGCGAAATCGCGCCTCCTGCCAGCTGTCGCACAACTTTTTCAAGCATGTCGCGATTTTGAGACATGTTAGCGACGCGCTGCACCTTTGTACTTAAGCCCTTTTTCCATCAAAACCAAAATAGAACACGTCGCGATATCGCGACAGTTCCCGTAGCTGCATGCGTTGACCGCGTTGACCGCGATTTTGCGACACATTTGCGACTTAGCCGATTTTCATTCTGCAGCCCACTTTCTCTCTCCTATCGTGAAAATGCGACATGTCACGATTTCGTGACATGTCGCAAAATCGCGCCCTTCCGTACGTTTTCTTTCTCTCTCCTCCGGTCGGCAGCGATTTTGCGACACTTTCCAAAAATGGAAATGTCGCGATATCGCGACACTTCCAAAAATGGAAAGTGTCGCGATTTCGCTACACTAAAATGACTTAGCTGCTTTTTGATTTACCTGTCACGATTTCGCGACATTTTAAATGGAAGTGTCGCGATATCGCGACACTACCAAAAATGGAAAGTTTGATTTTTCATGAATTTATGCAACTGTTTTCCGGATTTTTCTCGGTACCGGTGCAAGATTTTATTTGTGCATGAATGATTCTAGCATGTAAAAAGTGAATTCTTGGATAACACAACTGGAATGCAAGAAAAAGCACAACTTTAAAAAGGAGGCAAGCAAATTTGGATTTAAAACCTGAAAATTATCAAGAGGGTCCCTGCTGCAAAAATGGAAGTTCAGGGCTTTCTAGAGGATGGAATCTCATTTTTCAGTGGGGGTGTGTTGCTTCTCAACAACTACCAACTTTCTTTGTGACCCATCAATAGGAGATAGACGAGCTGCTCCATTGTCAAATACCTCCTCGATCCAGTAAGGTCCCAACCATCTAGTTCTTAGTTTTCCAGGGAAGTCCTCATAACGAGAATCAAACAGTAAAGCCCAATCTCCTTGTTGAAGTTTCCTCTCTCTGAATGTGATCTGTCATGCCACAGCCTTCCTCTCGCTCTCGAATTACCTCAGTTTGGTGCAGAGCATCCAATCTAAGTTCATCCAATGCATTCAGCTACAAAATCCTATCTGTTTGTGCTTGCGATAATTCAATTCCAATTTCCAGTGCTGTGCGCAATGTTAGTAGCTCAAATTAAATAGGCAAGAGGGGCTTTTTACCAAAGACTAGTTCATAAGGTGTGAATCTAGTAGTGGAATTCCAAGTAGTATTGTAGGCCCAAACCGCTTCAGGTAATTTATCTAGCCAATTTCTCCTATGAAAAGCTACTATTTTTGTCAATATACGTTCTAGTTCCCTATTTGTTACTTCAACCTGGCCATTTGCTTGTGGGTGGTAAGGTGATGATTTCCTATGTTTGATTTCATACAATTCTGTAAATGCATTTATGAATTTGGATGCAAATTGGGGTCCTTGGTTCGTGGTGATAGACCGTGGAGCTCCAAATCTCCGAAAAATCCGAGTATACAAGAAATCAGCGACCTTCTCTTCACGAGCATGTTTGAAAGCACGCACCTCTACCCACTTTGTCGGGTAATCGGTGCATACTAGAATATGCACCTTTCCTTGAGAAGGTGGATCAATAGGTCCTACAAAATCAAGCCCCCCACCTCTCAAATGGTTCTAAAACCATTTGAGGCTCGTAGTGGCATCTCATTTGTATGAGTGGGTTTCCCCATTCTTTGGCATGCATCACAATGCCCGATGTACTTTTTCACATCATTGTGAAGAGATGGCCAATAATATCCTGTCCCTAAGATTTTCCTAACTGTGATTTTTACATAATAGTGTCCACTTGAGGGTTCATCATGACAAGCTCTAAGGATATCATACACTTCATCCTTTCGGATGCACCTACATAACACATGGTCAGGACTGCACTTAAAAAGCATACCCTTAATCCATTCAAAAGAAGAACTTTGTTTCATCAATTGTTTTTTCTGTTTTGAAGTGAAATGTGGAGGAACTTTCCCTGTGACCAAATAATTGGCTATATCTACAAACCAAGGTGATTGGAATGATATAGCAAATAGTTTTTCATCAAGAAAAGCATCATCAACTAATTCCCCTTCATCTGTGTTCTGTAACCTGGATAAGAAATCTGCCACAACATTAGCTTTTCCTGGTTTGTTGATTATAGTGATATCAAATTCTTGTAGCAACAACAACCAACGAATAATTCTTGCACTTACCATAGGTTTATTCATCAAATACTTAATGGTCGTATGATCTCGTGTGAATAAATATTTGATAACCTATGATATAATGCCTGAATTTGTTGATGGCATAAATTATTGCTAGGAATTATTTCTCAGTTGTATAATTTTTCTCGGCTCCTGTCAAGTTCTTGCTAATGTTGTAGATGGTATAATGTTCACCATTATCAATTTGTCCTAATGCTGCTCCAATTGCTGTATTGGAGGCATCAATTTGTATGTGAAATGGTAATGTCCAATTAGGTCCTCTGAGCACAGGTGGAGTTATCAATTTCTCTTTCAGAGCTTCAAATGCTTCCTGACACTTTGCAGTCGAGGAGAATTTAGAATCTTTACTCAATAGAGCAAACATAGGACTGGCTATTGTGCTAAAGTTGGGAATAAACCTGCGGTAAAAACCAATGTGTCCTAGGAAGCTTCTGACATTAGTCTGAGTTTTAGGAGGAAGGAGATTCTTGATAATTTCCACCTTCTTTGGATCAACTTGGATCCCTTCAGGAGAGATGTGATGACCAAGAACTATCCCTTCCTTCATCATCATGAAGCATTTTTTTGGATTCAAGGATAAGTGGTATGTTTCACAACGAGTTAAGACTTTGTCAATATTTTCCAATGTAAAATCAAAAGTTTGTCCACATACTATGAAATCATCCATGTATA